>OX459112.1:55947100-57246267 GCA_949775065.1 Brachyopa scutellaris | reverse complement strand
GGAGCAAAATGTACCCCTTATATGGAAATTTTAACAGGATAACGATCCAAATCATACGGCAAAGCTCACGATCTTGTTTTTAAGAAAATTGCTTCGATGTTTGTGATTGGGCATCGGCAAGTGCTAATCTTAATCCCATTGAGTATTTATGGAGAGATGTTAAAAGTAGTTTAGCAAAAAATCTCAAAAATGAATCAATTTTTTGAAAACCTAAAAGATTTATGTATTGCTATACCCGTGGAACTCTACATCACTACCAGTGCCATTGTTAAGCTGTTATGTAGCAGCGGTTTTCCCACAAAATATTAATTCAATTTTAATCAGCCTTATTGTGAGTTTCGCCCGGAAAATATTTCACCCGAAATATTTTTTTTCGCCCGGAATTTTAAAAGCTATTGTGAGTTTCGCCTAAATTAAATGTTACTTCGTTTTGTTCAGATTCATAAAATATCAATTTCTACTAGAATTTCTACTATTCTTGCATTAAAAAAAACAAACAAACTACAATTTCCGCCTTGTTGTTCTGTTTTTCGCCTACTAAAAACAAGGGAAAAATTCACAATAGGGGGAAAATGATTTTCGGGCGGAATGATGTTCGGGTGAAACTCACAATAAGGCTGGTAAAGAAATCAATATTGTGCCTGCTACAAGCTCATAAAACGACAAATATTCAGCCTTATTGTGAGTTTGACCCGAAAAATATTTCACCGAAACATTTTTGTTCGCTCGGAATTTTAAAAGCTGTTGTTTTCTTTTATGTTTCTAATTATTTGATCCACTAAAATTCCAATCATTTTTATATTCAAATCAAATTTCTAAAATGTGTGAATGTAAATTTAATATTAGGCGTGTTTTTTTTTGTAGCCTATATAGAATAAAAATACAACAAAACCTTAGCCTGGATAATTATCCAGTCTTATTTTTGCACTGAATGCTTTATCGAAGTCTATATAGGTTACAAAAAAAAAGCACGCCTATTAATTCATCTTATCTTATCTTATCTTATCTTACATCTTATATCTATACATAAAAATGAGTTTATGTGTGACCTTATATCTAGAGTCCGGCGGGGTGGATTTTTATAATTTTTCTTTAAATGAAAGGGGACCATTTGTAGATGGTTTAGAAAAAGAAATTCCGTCCAGCAAGGCACAAGAACCACCGAAAACAACATTAACCGCCTTTTTTGCGTTTTGTGGAACTGATACTTTTGCAAAAACGATCAGAAGTACCAAAGTATTTCAATTGGAATAATTCATGAAAGTATTTTCAAACGCGCAAACAAGGGAAGGCAGTTGATGGTTATTCAGATGTTTTGAGAGGAGTTTACACAGTTCATCCAAAACAAGATGAATGTTTTTATTTGTGTTTGCTGTTGATTAACGTTCGCGGACGGACATCTTTCAATGATTTGAAAACAGTCATTAATTCAATTCCAAAATTGTAAATTAATCCGGATATTCACAATGAAGCTCTAATTTCGATTGAAGACATTTGTATGGCAATTGCAAATAAAACATTATCCCAGTTGGGAAGGATACGATCAGTAGGCCTAATTGAATTACCACTCGCTTCTTCTGGAAATGCAGCGACCGAAGCAACAATTTTAAAAGGGAAATACAAAGTAAGTTATTTTAATTCCGATAATTGCAATGATTCCACCACATTTCCTTCGATTTCAAACGTCTTCAGTTTCCGATACGACTTGCTTTTGCCATTACGATTAATAAGGCACAATGTCAATCTTTAGGAATATGCGGTATCAATTTAGAGGTTCCAGTATTTGCGCATGGGCAACTGTATGTTGCATATTCACGTGCAGTCAACCATCTGCCTTAATAATTTTGACCGATGGTAAAACGAAAAATATTGTATATCAAAAAGCACTTGAATAAAATTTATTAAATTCTAAACACACAATATAAATTCTACTTTTTTTGTATTGTAAGTTATTCAGCACCCAGTAAAGCGGGTGCATTTCAGCTAGTCTATATAATAAACATGAAACTATGATCGTTGGTAAGCGCATAACTTAAGAACGGCTAGACTGATGTCACTCATTTAAATAAAATATTCGTTTTAGTCCGAATAAGGTTCTAACGGAAAGAAAAATTCGATAGGTGACGATGGAGTCAATATGTTAACAAATTCTATATTTACTGATCAAAATGACTAATTTTCACAACATATGTTGCTTTAGTGCCAGGAGAAAATTACAAAATCAATCAGTCAATTTGTTAACAAATTCTATATTTTTGTTGTATTGGACCAACCATTGGGTGGGGCAATCATTTTATTAGTTTGTGATTCAGATAGATCACGGTTAAAACCAGGGGCCGAATTACCGCATCGGTTAACGACTTACTCGTTATCGAAATGTGACGATTTGGCATTAACGCTCGCGTTATCGAGAATCATTTAACGTATGATTTAGTTGAGAAATAGAAGAGCAGTGATTGCTTCTTATCATTCTACTTTCTTTCTATCATACCATAATTAACGTGACTGTTTTTGGGCGCGGGCAATAGCTAGTTTGTGATAAAAAAATAATGATTGTATATTTTCATGAATTAAAAAGTGTTATTTAGCCAAAACCTATATAATATGGATCTTTCATAATCGTTTCTAATTAGTTGCCCGTAGCTGTAGCCCCCCAAAAAGTGCTAAATATTTTTGTTTTTTAAATGTGTCATTTTAGAGTATGCAACTCAGTACTCTACATGTATATAAATAATTATTAATTGCATATATGTATAAACATATGTACATAATGGTTACATGTATGTATGTATTTCACTTTCAGATAAGTTGGGCATGGCGTACTTTCACCGAATATGTTCAAGTTTAATATTTTACCCTGCAGAACTTATGCAGTTATTGTAACAGTTCTTATTAAAGTTATAAATAACTATTTTCTTGGAATATGCCTGACTATGCATGGATTATTTACATACATATATACATATTTGTATGATACTTCGATTGATTTCTTGGGAGCATTAGAACTGAAGAAATGTTTTATCAATACGTCTCATCAATAACCATAACATTGGAATGTCATAGAAACAATGTTAATAATTTTTCTAACTTCTTATAAGTGCAAGTGGAAAGTGTTTGTTCATTCTAAAATTCGATCTAATACCTAAAATGAACGCAGGTAATTTTTGTAACTTTATATTTTAGTTTAAATGTACCTCATGTATAAGTAACGGTCAATTCATAATGATCAGACGTTCAAAGCACTGCCATATATGTATGTACGTGCTCGTTAAGGCAGATATTCAATCGAACTAACTTAGTTAGTGCAGTTAATAAAGTGAAAACATTTGTGACTGCATCAGCGCAGATAGAATTTCTTAAAACAAAATGTTGATATGTTTATCATACAAATGTATGTATTTACATTTTCATTCGATATACATGCAAACATATGAATAGCTTACATAGAACACCTCTTTTCGATCGTTATAAAGAGACACTTATGCTTACATAAATATTGACGAAGAAAAACGGCGATAAATTGTTCTTTTAAAGAAGTACCACCCGGGATGTTATGTTTAAAAAAAATCATACATTTTATAGAGTAGAATGATTCAATTTATTTATTTCATTTATGTACTTATTTATTTAGTAGATATTTAAAAAAATATGAAAAAAATACATTATATAAAAATATTGAGATAATGGGCAAAGATAACACAGCGATCGAGTTCCCGTGGCACTGATTTCAGACCTTCTGAGAGCTGAACCAACGTTACTAAGAACTTTCTGAATGGTGCTTCAAAAACGTCCATTTTCGAATTTAAAAGCAAATCAATCGGGTTTGAATAATTCAAACTACCTACAAGCTTTTTTGTTGTATTTATTGAGACCTATCCAACGATAGTGTTAATTTCACTGGGCACTGTATGAGATGGAGCTGCAAAGATATATCTTTAACCCTCATCCTGTAAAGAAAAAAACTGACATATTCTGTGTTTTGATTAAATTGTTCCCAGGACAATTTTATTGCATTATTCACTTTTCACAAATTATTTCCGTAAATGAATGTTTTCTACAGATAACTGAATTACATTTGTTACACTTGGTAACATACATATTATAGAAATTGCGCGAGTTTTTTAAGTCTCAAAATGCGTTTGGGCAAAATTTGCCCGAAATACAGGATGAGGGTTAAACAAGTCTCTCCATTTCTGATGTTGGGTGTTCGCTATGAGTGTTCCGAGTGTATGAAACCCTAATAAGGGTACGTTATATCGGTGATTTAAAATACAAACGGTCTTTAAATTCTCGCATGCATGTACAGTGCTCCACAAAAATCTGCGTACAGCGAGGAAATTCTGAGAAACAGCGATGTTATTAACAACCGGAAAATAATATATTTTTGATCTAAATGTATTTTAATAGAACAATATTCAAGGCATTCATTTTGAACAAAGTTTAAATTTTTTTATTATTTATTTAAGAAAAAATTAACAAAAACATAAAAAAGCCGTCGAATTCATTCCACAAAAGTCTGCGTACAGCTGTAAAGGAAAAGGTGAACAATTAGCTTAACTAAATAAAAAGTAAATTTATCTTTTTACATTTATAGTCAATACTCAGTCGGATATCCTTTCAACTTTATAACCTCTTTCAATAAGCTACTAGAAGAAGCTACTACTAGAAGCTACTAGTTTTTCTGTACAGGAACAACTTATAAATCTCCTTTCAGACAATAAGGCATTTTCAAGTTGCGCTTTATTCCGTTTTTCGTGCGTTCGGATTCTGCTTTCTAATTAATCCTACAGGTGCTCAATAGGATTGAGTAATGGACTCTGTGGGGCGTTTAGATTATGTGGGAGCGTTAAACAATAGCCACAAACGCACATTATGGGCCGTATGTTTGGGGTCATTATATTCTTGGTAGTGAAAATAATCCGAAATTCCCAGCATTTGAGTTTTTTTTTTTCAATTTTGTTTGAGAATATAAATGTACATGAACAGGTCCATAATTTCTTCAATAAATTCCAGCTTTCCGATCCCCGATGTAGACAAACAGCCCCATGCCATCAAACCTCCACCTGCATGTTTCACTGTCTTGGTGGTAAACTTTGGATTTAACGCTTGGTTTTGACGTTTCCAGACCCTCAAGCGGCCATCGGACCCAAAAATATTGTGTTTTGACTTTTCCCAGAATATAACCCTGCGCCAGAACCTAGAAGTCTGGTGATTTTTTGACGTAGATACTTCTTTGCGAACTTAAGACGTGTATGTCTATTATTTTCATTGACAAATGTTTTTTCTCTGGGTGTGCACGACTTAAATTCCCTCTCCAGGATGACTCTTCTTACCGTTTCTGGATGCACTATTGTGTTATTGTGTATTCCGAGTTAGGAACTTATCTTTTCAGCGCTTATGAATGGCTCCTGGTGCACAATACGCTTGGTTGTTCGCTTATCTCTCACAGTAAGCTTCCATGGTCTCAAAGATCTTGGCTTTGATTTGACCTGACCATCATCCCTAAAGCGATTTATTGTTCTTTGGATCGTTGACCGGCTTCTTGAAGTTGATTCGGATATTTTTTGTTTTACTTTTGTTATTTTATATACAAATTAAGAATCAAGAGCCTTTCAGACACACTTAATTGTTTATTTGGCATTTAGTTCGTTGATCTACGCTGAAAATCTAAAAATAACTATTCCCTATTATAAGCATTACATCCAAACCACCACGTTGCGTGTTCATTTCTTACAAAAATAAAGTTAACCGTTTCTTAACCTTCCGATAACAACACATTCAAAACATACATACACAACAACAGGGGTGGTAGAACACCCCAGCTAGGATTAAATTAAAAAAGAAATACTTTTAAGGATAACATACATTTTTAATTCAAACAAAACAATTCATAGACATTAACAAAAACAGAAAAAACGAAATTCGTAAAAAAATATATATATTGACAGGAAAAGAACGGCAGAAAAAGAAATGAAACCTAATTCAAATTACAGAAAATAAAATTGCCTGGGTGATATAGCACCCCTGTTGTCATCGGAAGGTTAAAAGACCTTCAAGCAAGGAACATCTGCAGCTGTACGCAGACTTTTGTGGAATGAATTCGATAACTTTTTTCTGTTTTTATTATTTTTTTCGAAATGAATGCGTGGTATATTGTTCTACTAAAATACATTCACTTCAAATATAAAATATTTTCCGTTTGTGAATAACGTCGTTGTTTATGAAAAAAAAATTTAAAGTACTAGAGAAATTTATACGGAAAAATTGAAACGGTGCAAAGAGTCCCAAAGTCCCAAAGTTTATTTATGATTCTGAACTAAAATTTATGACGAATTATTTTTTCTAGTTTTTTTTTTTTCAGATTTCGTGTCGCCAACACCCACGTCCATGTTGTGGATAAATATTTTTTTCTGTAAAAATACATTTTGACATAAAAAAATTAATGTAGGTATATATGAACATACATATGGATGTACATATACATATGTATGTATGTACCATATGTATTTTGACAAAAAAAAAAACATACATAATTTGTTATCCACAAAGTATCTTACAATTTGTCTTGTTTGCAATGATTCAGCAATTATAGAACGTGAACTAAGTATGTTGCTTCTTATATCCTACTCTCATGGCCTATATGACGTATATATGATGCTATCGCCAGTTTGATCGATAATCAAAGTAACATGCATCATTATGTTACTTACAGTTTGCAGTTGAAAACCACAAGGATGTTCATATAGTGGCAATTTAAATCGTATCTGACATACAAATACATATGTATGTGCACGCCATCCTGTGTATTGCTATCAGGTTAATGGAGAAAATAATTTACTCTTTAATGTTCTTTTTATGGCTGAAGAATTTGCGGTGAACCTTTTAAATGTTGATAATAGTCTGCAGCTATAAATGTCATGTGGGTGATTGGCATATGTATGTATTCACATGAGAAACATATGTTTGCATGCTAAGAATACTTAATTCCTTGCTTTTTTATAGTCGCATGATATATTGATTTTATTCTGATATACTTTCCTAATATGTATGTATAAATATGTACATACATCGAAACCATATTTGCGTATTGATTTCAATGCTTGTACATTTCGATTCAATGTATTTTTAGCGCTAGTGTACCAGTTGTACACGTGAGTTATTAAATTTGTTGATAGACTAGGTTCGCCCGTGCCGCCAACTCCGACAAAATCACCAAATATTCAAAGTGTAAACAACAGCATAGTTTTTCTGCTATTATTTGGTTGTATAGTATACCACATGAAATGTTCGAGTTAGTAGCAGACTTTTTAGAACTAATAATACTTCTTTATAGATTTATCTTTAACCCGTTTCATGCCAAATGGCATACATTTTTTTTACTGTTTTCAATCGTTTGCTTTTTAATGAGTCAATCCACCAAAGCTTTCTAAGAAACATGTTCTATCGTAATTTTTTCTGCCCTTTCCGAATCCGGGGACAGAACTGTTCTATCTGCTGCCATATTTTAACTATGGCAGCTGAAAGCCATTTATGGCATGAAACGGGTTAATCAAAATATAAGGCGTGACATCTACAACACTCTCCCGACGTCAAACGTCAAGTATTTTTTTTTTTTTATTTCTAAATATTCAATGCTTGGTATCGGAAGACTATCTATCTGGTGGCTAAATGACTTCAGACTGCCTGAAACATCAGGATGGGGAAGAATTTCCAATCCCAAATATAAGAGTTTTTGTAATGTTACACTTGAGATATGGGGTTCTGCATTGCCATGTAATAGTATCGTACCATGCCATTGCAAAGAAAACCATACACTTTTCAGGGTGAAGAGTGTAATTGGGGATGTGTTTTAGTTTTGCATATAATACATCCAACAATTGCTAGGTCCATACATACTCCATTTTTCACCGCAGGTGATTATCCTGTCTAAAAATTCTTTGATTAGAGCCTACCTTTTCCGATTTTTCTAATAACTCGCTACCAGCGCCACCTATAGGGTCCAGATTCTGTAATGTTCTCTTTTGGCACTATTATATATGTACATATTGTGAATATGAGTCATTTTGGACAATTAATATAGAATTTGTTAATAACTTGACTCCAGCGCCCACTAGCAGGCAGTCCTATGTTCTTCTCGAGGTTCCAGACTATCTCTTTCCCAAATTACATTATGGTTGGTTCAGCGATTTAGTCGTGAAAAGGTAACAAACAGACAGAGTTATTTTGGCATTTATAATATAAGTGTGACTATATGGCGCAATTTTTTAAAAAAAAAAAACCGACCCCAACTCCACCTAGGGGGTTCTAACACAAACAAAAACAATCCGGAGCACGGCACCATATTTTGATATATGAAACAAGCAGTACCATTAAATTTCCTTTTTAATTGTTTCAGTTAAGTATTTTAGGGTCAACCTGTTTCTCTTGCATAATTTTAAACTAAAGTCTAAACAAAGCCTGTTACAGTTGTTTAGCTCTTTCCATTCATCAAGTAGGCCCTCGATTAGCCTGGCATCCTGCCGTTTTAAACATCAGATTTATAGGTAGTTATTGCTATTGCTATATTGTGTTTCTACTCAGAAAGTTGTTCATGTAATAAGACTCGATACTCAACAAATTAATGTTTTTTTCTTACCTTTTGCTAGTTATGCTTTCATGTTTCATCACATAGGTAACTTACCATTATTAAATAAGCCCCTATATTATACAGTTATCAGCGTGCATAAATCAATATTAAACTTCCGTGTGCGATTAATGATTCACTGACAGATTCAAATTAATCGTAACACCAACACTTCATTATTCTCATTAACACATTTTCGTGACTACTTGCGTGAAGAAAGTCATTCAATCTAGATAATAAGCTCTACCCAATACTGTCTATGGTTGTTTCGTATGTAGATGCATACATCTGTACATGTTTATCGATCATTTTATGGGCGATAACCTTACATATCACGTTCTCGTAATGTCTGCAATATGATGTTGTTCCAGAAGGTAGTTTTCCTTTACCATTCTCATTTTACATCATTTTTAGTGGTACAAAGAAGCATGAAATCAAAGGTGACGGCGGCGGCGGTTGGCGCTCGCGCTAAAAGTGTTTCAACCCCAATGTTTCGTGGCAAGGCAACACAACAACAGCAACCCCCATTGCATGCATGTCACGCAAGCAAGACAATTCTTAAGAGTGTTTCTATGTTTTTGGCCAGTGGCAAACGAAACAGTCATCAGTCGAGAAGCACCCAAGGATCTAATAAGAAACGTACACGTAAGATGGACGAAAGTAGTGCCAAATCGAATCCAAAATTAATGGAAACTCTACGGAGGAAGACACGTTTTACTAAGTAAATTAATATATGTGCATAATAATATTTGATTTTAAAATATACATATGTATTTCGGTTTTCAGAGATGAACTTGATGCATTATATAGAATTTATAGGAAATTGGTTTCAAATTGTCAATACGCCGCAAAGGCACTGGCCGCTAATACTTCCAGTTCGGTTATTGCTAAGCCACATGCAGCAGTAGAGGTGAGTTTTATTTTCAAATCAATTTTATTTTAAAACAACGGATTTATTTTAAACTAGCTGTTGCCTGCCCGGCGTTGCCCGTGCTAAAAATCAGTCGCGTCATTTGATTGTAGTATGATAGAAACAGCGTTGCCGCTATGCGACTTTAGTCGCAATTTGACCCTTTTTTGACGCAGAGACTATGAGCCGACTTTTTAAAAAACACCTCCTTTTGACCCTTTTCAGTTTTTTTGGAGACTTTTTCGTACAAAAAATATATTTCCAACAAAAATTCCATTAAGTTGCTCATCAATAATCAATCAGCACTAATTTCAGTGTACATATTACACAAAAACTCACTAATTTTTTTTCCAATGTGTTCCTTTTGTACAGATTAATCTAATTTTTTTTTTATGCGTGAACATCTTAGCACTCAACAAATTTATGCCGGTAAAAAGTGAACTATCTGTCAAACTCAGTTGTTACATGTATTTTGTATTTTTTTATTTTAATGCAAAAAGTAAAATAATGGAAAGAAAAGGAACATAGATGAAAGTTGAATGTTCTGAATGTCGCAATATATTGGATCTGGGATATCATGAAGGGTGGACTGAAGGGTAAAATCCAAAATTGTACATGTATGTTGCAACACCATTTTGTTTACGTTTATTTCACATATGTATATGACATTTCGTTTGTTGCAACTTTTGTGGTTAAACGCGTTCCTTTACTTTTTCGTAATTTTGCCTCTGTCTGAGCGAATTTTACCCCCACTCCATGAAATTTAATAGCATACTATTTTTGGAGCAGACGTAAAGGAACAGACCTATTATTTGTTTTTGTCGCGACTTTTTGTGCTCCATGACCCTTTTTTTGCGACTTTTTCAAATTTTTCAGCGGCAACCCTGGATAGAAAGGAAGTAGTAGGAATTGATATTATTTAAATTAAGATTCTAAAGAATTCTAAAGCCAATACATTAGGTCTGTTTGGTGTGTCGATAGTTTCTGCAATACTATGTTAACTTTCATAGAATCATGACAGTTGCATGGCTCTCAATTTTTTTTACTCTCATTTGGCTCGCTCTTTGCGATGAATTATCTGCAAGTATCTGCAAGACCTTTTCCTCGGAGTGGACTGTTGAACTCTGTCAAACCAAGCCATCTGACAGTTTGAGAAATGTCATAATCTTCATTGTAGTGGAAAACAAAAACAAATCGACAGGTTTCGTTTCAAAAGCGTTTGGTGTCTTCTGTTCAAGTTTTTCTCTGGGAGAGGATATCTCTCTCATTGAGAGGATTCTACTATTTGACAGATATCAATCACTTACGCCAAAAAGACACACCAAACAGACCTAGTATTAGGCGTGTTTTTTTTTAAGCCTATATAGAATAAACATGTTTCAGCAACATGTTTTCAATATAAAATACAACAAAACCTTAGCCTGGATAATTATCGAGGCTAAGGTTTTGTTGTATTATGTATTGAAATTTTTATTTTTATTCTATGTAGGCTAAAAAAAAAACACGCCTATTATCTGAACTAAGTGGTTGTTCCCTATAGATGAAACGATTGCATAAAAAATTTATGGAAATGTAATATTCCTGTGTACAAACACGTCTACACACATATGTACATAATATGTATTTTATGAGCATCAAATAATGGTACTTTCTGGTTTCTTGTCTCTAATAGTTGTACTTAATGTTTATATTTAAAGTACAATAGTATTATGTAAACACCGAAGATATTAGGCTTTGTTGTAAGCATTGATCGCCGAGTAACTGGTGAGGTTTGTCTGAAATCACCAACTAATAAGACTCAACATCGCCTGCCTACCCCTACTACAATATAATATGTATTTGTGAATTTAAAAAAAAAGGAAAAACTTTATTCTAAGGTGTCCACTGACTTAACCTTAAGGTAACCAAATACCGCTGTAAAGTGACAAAAAAAAGAAAGTAAAAAAAATCGTACATTTCCCCCTTTCTGTAGATCTAGATCCGCACGCTGATGAAGCAGAAACACAACTAACAAAAGTCGGTAGCAAATATCAGCAAAATCATCCCTCCTCTCCAACATCCAAACTTTCACATTTATATATTAGTAAGATAAGATTAAGTATCCTATCCTATCCTACTAATATATAAATGTGAAAGTTTGGATGTTTGGATGTTTGGATGTTTGGATGTTTGGATGTTTGGATGTTTGGATGTTTGGATGTTTGGATGTTTGGATGTTTGTTGCTCTATAACACCTTAACGGTTTAACAGACTTGAATGAAACTTTCGTGAATAGATAGTCTACTTCCTGGATTAGAGATTAGGCTACTTTTTAAACAAAACATACAATTCCTTGATTCCATAATTCGAGTTATTCCAATTTCCGCTTTTATTATTTGGTCATTATTTTTGGGTACACCATTGTCATTGATCGTTACTCTGTTAGGAGAGGGTTGTTTTTGTAGATGTTATGCTCTTCTCTTCGCCACAAATCCATCGCTATCGCTTATTCTTTAATTTTCTTTCTACCCATACGCGCATTGAATGATGGGTAAACCATTGCCATTGATCGTCACTCTGTTGGGAGAGGGTTGTTTTTGTAGATGTTATGCTCTTCTCTTCGCCACAAATCCATCGCTATCGCTTATTCTTTAATTTTCTTTCTACCCATACGCGCATTGAATGATGGGTAAACCATATTGCCATCGATCGTCGTTCTGTTGGGAGAGGGTTGTTCGTGTTAATAATTAATGCTCTTTTTTGGGATTGTGACTCAAAGTAGAGGAGGGATGATTTTGCTGACATTTGCTACCGACTTTAGTTAGTTGTGTTTCTGCTTCATCATCGTGGGGATCTAGATCTACAGAAAGGGGGAAATGCATGATTTTTTTTACTTTCTTTTTTTTTGTCACTTTACAGCGGTATTTGGTTACCTTAATTCAATTCACAAATACATATATTGTAGTAGGGGTAGGCAGGCGATGTTGAGTCTTAAAATTAGTAAATAGTTGGTGATTTCAGACAAACCTCACCAGTTACTCCATGATCAATGCTTACAACAAAGCCTAATATCTTTGGCGTTTACATAATGCTATTTTACTTTCAATATGAACATTAAGTATAACTATTAGAGACAAGAAACCAGAAAGTACCATTATTTGATGCTCATAAAATACATATTATGTAGATATGTGTTAGTACACAGGTATATTACATTTCCATCAATTTTTTATGTAATCGTTTCATCTATAGGGAACAACCACTTAGTTCAGATAAAAATGTATTGGCTTCAGAATTCTTTAGAATCTTAATTTAAATAATATCGCTTTCTACTACTTCCTTTCTATCATACTACGATTAAATGATGCGACTGATTTTTAGCACGGGCAACGCCGGGCAGGCAACAGCTAGTTATAAAATAACACTGACCGTCGTCGAACTCGTTTCCAAATTTGTGCTATAACAGATCTCTCAATTAACAAAAATTATTTATACATTTGGTTTTAAAGCAAAATAAATATGAAAATAAAATATTAATGAAATGATAAAATAATATACTCGTATATTATGTATGTATGCCAAGTGATGAATCAAACTTACCTGGATTGCTCTTAAACGTGTCCAAATACTACTTTGAAATGGTTGCTCGAGATAGTTTTCCAAAAGTTTTCACCCAAATTTTACTACTTATTAAAAGCTTTATATTAACTTCACTTTCTGTGACTGCCGAATCTGGGAATCGATTTTACACCCGCTTCCAGATATCCGATCATGCTGAAATTTTGTAATGTGTCCGGTGACACATTTCGGGTTTCTGATCCATTTTCCATCTGGTGCTTTTAAGGGCGGGTTTTGTAACTGTTCAACACTGCTTTTTCGTAAGGAAACCTCGTGGTTTACAATTTTAGTCGAGGCCTTCTTTTTTCTATTATCAACTCCTCTATATCTTTATATCTAATTTTTTATGAATTATTTTATACGAGTATCCTTGTAATTTAATTCACTTTCTAATTAATGCTTTTTCTTCAGGGCATTGATCGAATAATATTTCGAGAATTATTGCACAGCACTTTTGATATTGTAACAGAAGAGATTCTAATGGAAAGGATATTCTGCAGTTGGGATAAATCACACGAAGGTCTACCATTGAGACTGGAAGGATGGTTAATGGGTTTGTCGGTATTTCTTCGTGGGACCAAGGCCGAGAAAGCAGCATTTTGCTTTAGGGTCTACGATCTGAATGCCGATGGATTTATTACCAAAGATGAAATGTTCACACTTTTGAAAAACTGCTTAATAAAACAGCCCCAGGATGAAGATCCCGACGAAGGTGTCAAAGATTTGGTTGAAATTGTTTTAAAAAAATTCGATTTGGATAAAGATGGAAAGGTGGGTTTTTTCTCGTTATATTATTTTTATAAAACATACATTTCAATGGATATTTTTGAAGGTATCTTTCGAGGATTTCTCCAACACCGTGAGTGCACAGCCATTGTTGATAGAAGCTTTCGGGCAGTGTCTTCCTACTGACAGTGCTATTGTTTCTTTTTTTTCAACTCTGCAAATATAAATTATTTTAAAGATTTAAGTGTTATAGTTAATGAGTAGTTTATTACTTATTCTTGTACTAGTTTAATAAAAAAAAGTATATGTACATATTTTACTGTACTGTTTGCACATAATTTGGTTTTGTGTCATTTATTAAAGTTTGTATTATGCATATATTAAAGTTGTTATATTTATATTAAGTTTAAAAGCGGAATATTATTCCGTGTAACATACCCTTGTACATATGTTAATAGACTTTGGTTCCTGTTCTTCGATCTTCTGGTCTTAAGGCACTCAATGGTGTGGAAAAAGCCAGCGAAGTCAGCCAAAAGTATTATGGTATAAAACGTCCACGGCTGGGTCACCGATACCCGTTTATACAGCCATTGTTGGAATAGCTACTATGCACAACAAGGTGGGTTCCGAGAAAGCTACCATCTTTACTTAATAAAATTCAATATCTATTATCGAATAGCAGAAGGTTTTACAAAAATGGCGAGATTTTGCCACCAAAACAGAACATAATTCTGTGAATGACAAAAGGATATGCAGGGAGATTACAATACATTTTGCTCTGACGGTAAGTGTATAGGATGATGGTTCTTTCTGTAGCTAAAATTTGGTCAAATTTCAAGGAGCAACCATTGCATACTTGTAGGAGTTAACACCATTACTCTAAAGATGTTTAAACACCAATTACAAGTTTAGGAGATATGTTCGTTCCCTTTTATGTAGTGTTCCGTACCCAAAAACGGAACACTTGCGGAATCACCTCGGTGTCTGTCTGTCTGACGGTCACAGATGTTTTTCTCAGAGACTATTTGACATATATAAGTAGTCATTCGAAAAGATTTATTACAGGATCGTATAGACTGAATGAATTGCTCGGATAAAAGATTTTCCATAGATATTAAAGAAAAAAGTGGCTCAGATGCGTTAGCAATGTCGTCCAATCTAACTTTTTCGTTTTCTTAAATATACAGCGCGTTCTTACCGCGTCAAAACATAAAAAATGCATTTTATCTGTATATGTTCCAAGCCCTGCATGCTGCATATACGTACATACTTATCATAAGAAAAAATTGCAACCAAATTTATCCAGTTATTGAATTAGAGCTGATCGAACAATTACAATACATTCATATATGTTAGCACGAAGCAATCTCAATAGCGCATCGAAAATCTTATTTTAAATATTATTGAAATTTTACATCGATGCCATTACTTATTCGCTTACCAGGCGTTACATTTGCAAGATGTTTTTTTCTCAAAATCATTCCTGGAATGAAAGTACAGTTATTCGCCTCAGACAAATCTAATCATGACCAACTCCACCAGAAATTTTTTCGATGTTGCATCATTTGAAGTTTGTTATTGAGCGGTGCCAGTACTCTTCAGTATAGTTAATAATACATAATAAACTTAATTTAAGAAGATTAGTGAATGCTTAAACGTCAGGATGTAGTAACCAATGCTTTCAATAACTACCTTCCACTGCTGAATTAACTGATTCCCTGTAAGGCAAATAGTAAATGCTTACACAATGCTAGGATGTAGTAATTAATGTTTTCAGCAGAAATAAGTGATTACCGGTAAGGCAGTTGGTAAGTGCTTGCCGCCCTAGGACAACCCCATGTAAATGTAATCGGCATTTAAAGATCAGTAGTTTTTTTGTTTTTACGGCAAATACAAACATACTTTTGTTTAGACTTGCCTTTTATAAAAGTCTGATGATGATGATGATATGATGATGTTGAATTCAATAAACTCGACAATGGTATATATGAATGAATACTTCCCTCTTCTCACAAACTCTTCTTCCTTTGTCCATGATTACAGCTAAGAAGTTTCGATTCGATCGCGCGTGCACACTCCACGCGCTCTTTTTTAACTGATACCTTCAAAATGGACCACCTAAAGAAGTCCATCGGATTCAGGTCTGGCGAATATGGAGGCCTCTACTGCAAAGAGATGAGCTGCGGAACAAGATCATGTAAAACATGTGAGACAAGCTTGATGAGACATTGCTGAGTCATGTTGGAATGTCAAGCCGTTGGAACCGAATTGTTTGCGTGCCCAATGGATCAACGCATCATTAAGGACCTTTTTTCGTACACTCCCTGATTTGCTTTAACGCCCTAGTCGATAAAAAACGATTGAAGAGCGTTCGTTTGAAGCTCCAGTAGCCCAAACCATTACAGTAGAAAGCGCTTATTTACGAACAGCAAGTTCATTCGGACAATTTCGCTACCGCTTAGTTTTTTAGATAGCACCGTAGATTTCTAACTATTTTTTCCAACGATTGCTTTTGCATTAACAATACTTCGTTTTTAATCGGTGCCAAAGTGGAAATCCAACTGGAAAATAGCTGCTATCCCGACCAAGCCAAATAACTGAGTTCAAAACCGTTAGCTCGAACATAGATGTTGTTCTCTTATACGCTGTCGAATGATCGGTTTTAAAGTAGAAAATTTGCCTCAAACGCTTTAATCACTCAAAGAGATAGCGTATTCATTCAAAGATAAGTTCTGCTGTTCGTTAATTTGATTCGCCCACTCACCAATTTTGATTCACAATGGGTACACGTACAATAGTCACCAAAGTGAACAGTGCTTCTCTAGCGGACATCCACCTAACTTAAAATAAAATAAAATGTTTGCACAAATAAAATGATCAACTTATTTTATTTAAGTTCATTTCACTTAAATGATAAAGAAATGGCTTCAATTTCTAGCGATAGTAAGCGAGCTGCATTTACTAAGGCAGACTTACTTTTCATAATTTAAAACTATCACAAGGTCATGTGCAATGATTACGACCGCGTTTATCTTTTAGCTGTACAGCGCTCAGAATGACCTACGTATAGAAAAGTAGGCGACAACTGTTGATAATTATGGTACATATATTTCTTATATGCATAATCATGGGAAGTAAATAACAGTACAATGGCTGTTTCGAAATTTTGTGGCGGAGATGTGCGAATTACGGCCATTCACTATGACTACTTGCAGGTAATAGTTGAAGTAGATCTCCGTAAAACGGTTCGAGAACTTGCAAGAGAGCTTGCCTTAAGCAAAACAGCTGTTTCTGATAGCCTGGAACAAGGATGATTTTCAGAACAAACAAGTCGATACGAGACGGGGCTGCATAATCCAAACGAAGTACATATTTCTCGATTGAATAATAATTGTGATAGCTGATAGGTATGCGATGAAAAATTGATTTTGTACAATAAGCGACGCACAGTTCGGCGCAGTGGTCAACGGGCAGAATAATCCAATTTATTTTTCTATACTCAGATGAAACCAGAACGATAGAGTAAAGAAATTGAAATACGAGTAATGTGCTAGGGACTATCACGTCAATTTCCGAAATTGGTCAATCTTCCTACTCGGACCTTTTTCTGAAGGATTAAGTTATGTTAGGTTAGCGCGCACGGATTTTGTTGACTTTGCCTTTTTTTATTCATATTGCTTTTTTAATTCTAACTGCCTTTTTTTTTTAGCACCGTGGTGTAGTGGTAAGAACGTTGAACTACTACGCAATTCTGCCCGGGTTCAATCACACAAAATATCAAAATGTTTTTTTCAAGGTGCCACCTCTTTCGAATGTCTGACAAGCATTCAAAGAATATCATTTGTCACGAGTAGCTTCTCAACTCGCCATTCGAAGTTTGCAAAAAACTGTAGGTCCCTTCCATTCTCGCAAAAATATAACACGCACACACAAATGATTGTGAGAAGTAGGCCCTGGTTTACCCCGAGCTGTAGCGCCACCTAAAGAAAGAAAAAAGAACTGCCTTTTTTGCCTTTTTGGTGCTATTTGTCAACGTTGCTCTGCACTTTGTTCTTAACTACATATGTACATATATACGATTTGTCCTTGCCACACGTAGAACAGCAGGTTTTTCTCTCGTATTAACATGCTCATAACTGCACCCGTTGTTTATAGTAGAGCGCATAAAGGAAATCCTTACACTACACACCAATACAACCCTAAATGCATTTGTATCAACATGTTACATGCGGTTTCTTCTTGTGTCGTACGTGCAATTTCAGGCATTCCCCGCAGTTATATTTACAATCTTTTCATCTGACAAAAACCGTTAGACATCTGTGAAGTATTTTCTCGTAATTGTGCGCCTTTTCATCTAACTTCATATTCTGTGCTAAAATGCGTGCTATTCCCAAAATAAATAAATGAAAATGCCCCAATACATGTGAAACGATTCACGGCAATTGAAAAATTTTGTGGTGAAATTGGAAAATGATTTTTGGTGCCCATATTTGGTGAGTCCTACCTAGTAGGTGTTTTTTAATTTGAACATTATTGATCTTAGTGCAATGCGTAATATTTAGAAAAGCCTATTGAAGAGGTATTAAAGACTTTGCACGGGATCGAGGAGAAATTACAACAAGCTAAAGGGCTAGTAGCTGAAGACGTGATAGAAACATTGTTCGCTGTTTTTTCTGCAAATAAAGGAAATGGCGCTGCAAAAGTACAAACTCCAAATTGGACTTAAATAATACAGTCAACGACGTGACATCTTTTATATTAGCTCCACTAGTCTCTGCCCATGTTGAGAGATTCTTCAGTTCATTCAAGGCTTTCTTGAGAGATAATCGCAGGCGATTGTTATCAGAGAACTTCAAAATGTTTTTGGTTGTACAATGGTATTACAATATTAATAATAATTCATTAAAACCGTTCTTATTAAATGCATTTTTTGTGCCTTTTTGCGATATAATTTTTTTTTTTAGATTTTTTTGGTCAATAAATCCGATCCGTGATCATAACCTATCCTTGAAATGGAATATCCAGATTTGCAAATTAATATGATTTTCTCGAAACTGCAATTTCTGACTTAAGGCCTTATTGCATGAAATCGAAGCAATCACAGTTGTGCTACCGCGCAAATTCACAAAATTAACATAAAACAAATAAATATACAAATAGAGAAATTAATTAATACTATGCCACATTTTCCGCAGCGTGACTGACAGAATTAGACATGCATCTTTAAAACTGAAATATGTAGGTCAATATTCAGCAACAAACTTATTCTTATTATACTATAACCTTTGTTCTTTAAGGGAGCTTACCGTTTAGAAAATGTTCATCAACTGTAAACGTTCAGAGATCGGGATTTTCTTTTATTTTTTAATTTATTTAAGTATTTGTTTATTGTACCTAACGATATTTCATATAACTTAGATAACAACTAATTGTATATAATTGGAATAATTGCAACAAATGACGCCAAGTTTAATATAAAAATGTTAACTTGGTTCAATGGTCGACTTTTAATTGACAGTTCATCTGATAACTGTGGCTGCTCGTGTTGGGTTGGAATGTGTTTTTTCTTGAATTTTAAACTGCTACAATTTATAATTTTATTGAATGCTACATAGATACTGTAATTTTTCCATATTTTTTTGATCCATTAGGTTATTTTGAAATAAGAGATGGGATGCCCAAATAACGGCTTTACAAGCGAATATCTCAGGACTGAAGAGTTGAAACTACCAGATCTCAAGGCACGTAGGGTGCAAAAAAAATTGCATTCTATTTTTGGGTCACCGATTCAAGACTGTATACAAAATTTCATCTCAGAAGGTATAGAAATGAGAAAGTGGAAGGGTTGTGACATACAGACAGACAGACCGAAACTATACGTGTTCCTAGTACAAATGATATCAGGATGAAGTTCTTCAAATCATAGTTTATAAATGATACTACGGAAATTTCGTGATTGTCCAGCTTGTGGTCAGGAGTCTGTACATGTATACGTGTCTTTATTCTTCACGCTTTGCTCTTTTGCTTTCCAAGTTCAATGTCATCTTTTACCATGATAACAATCTAACGTCTTTTGGTAATTGATTTAAATTTCAATTGTATACAATTGTTGCTCTCTGATAGCCTAATATATATGTATCTCATAAAGGCTTGCTATCCAGTAATAGGCTTGACCCACTTGTGATTTTCAATACAAAATGAAGCTTTTTTGCAATGATGTCTACCGCCGTTTTCCGTTTCTTAAGTTACATTACTGATTGGCTAAAGTCCTCCACTGCTCATTGGCTCATTTTTCTGTAATTCGATAGTTAAGGCAACAATATTGCCCAGCCCATACATTCGTATGCAACGATTTTTTGTTTGCAAGATCAATAAGAGATGGCGCTGTTAATCGACTTGACATTGCGCAATTTGACAGGTGTCCTTTTTTGCTTCGTCATTTTACCATAGACTAACTACACTAGACAGAAGCGGCAACTCATAAGCGCACGAAATAATTTTGGAAATTCTATGCGTACTAGATGTACTTAGAATTTTGTCAAATTTTCTGTATAAATAGGTAAGACGGAGAAGAATAATAACTCAAGAAGATTTAAATAACTCAAGAATTGGAAGATTTTCAATATTCAAACTGTGCCAAAATCATTTGTAAACGATCACTTCATCTCAATCAAGTGAATTTCATGTTTTGTGATTTTGCCAGTGACTGAAGTGGATATTTGTGATTCCGGTGAGTTTATCGCAAAACATTCAACGTTTTTAATGTTTTCAGTGTACTTGCAAGGTTTGCCGAATTTGGCGGTTATCATTTCTATTGAACCAGATTACCAGTTCAATGATCTGCCATCTGAGTAATCCGACTGTTTGCGTTCACGGGCGTACACAAAGGGATGCTGACTTTTCAAACAAAATCATCTTCAACGATGAAGCTCATTTTCATCTTGATGGCTTTGTTAATTGTCAAAAGTGTCGAATTTATGAATCAGAAAATCCACGAGTGATTGTTGAGAAACAACGTGTCACTATTTGGTGCGGATCTCTGGGCTGAAGGCATCATCGGACCATTCTTCTTTGAAAATGCGGCTGGTCAGGCAATAACAGTTAATGGTGCTCGCCATCGCGGTATGATAATCCAGTTTTTGTGGCGAGACTGCAAGATATAGAACTGGAAGACATGTAATTTCAAAAAGACGGTCCATGAAGTACCGCGGTAAAAGTGTCATTTTGTTTTGCCTCCTGGTCCTAGTTTTGTACTCCTTTTTGGATCCAATTTCATCCTGGAAAGTCCGGGATTTTCATACTCGTTAACTAGTTTCTTCAAAATATTTACATACAACTTTTTTTTGAGAAAACTATTATTTTATTCCTCTTAAAATCTAACAAATGTACTTTTTTTAATTAAATCAATCTAAAATAACTACAATTATAACAACGCTTTGTAGTAAATGACCTAAGTGGTTCTCATTACTACTTTTATTGATCTTAAACTAACTTACGTCTTCAGTATTTTTTTTTTGTTTTTCAGAGTACCTAGGGGCATACCGCATACCCACATACATTTGTACATACATGCATACATAATGTAGCAACTATCAAATTATTTTACCGATTTAACCTTTATAATAAACAATTAGATAAGGTTCAATGCAAAAAAGAAAATATTTGTTTTGAAAAAAAAAAACGCTTTCTTCTCCTGTTATATTTATAATTTTTACCAACGTGTTGCTATCAGTATTATGATGATAACATTTTTTTATCTTATATTCGATAAGAAAGTTCAAAATCCAATTTTTCTGAATATTGATAAGTGCATTTCATCATGGCAATGGCAATGGCAATAATTGAATGACTATGAAAAAAATGCCGATTCATGATTGATCGTTTTATTCAGGTAGTATCAGTATTATAGCTAAAAATGTTAGATGAACACATTGATATTAAAATAAGTGGTGCAAATTCATAGTCAGCCGCAGCCCATAAATAGTGCCTGCACTATTTCGCCTGTGTATAGTTAGTATCGACTTTGGGGTGTTATTGTAAAGTGATTTGAACGAACAAACCCAAACTTCAAAATATTATATGAGAAATTTAACAGTCACTTAATGCCGACTCTAATTATTTAAAGTGACGTTCGGGTGAATTTAAATTTCGAGTCGGCTATAAGTTTAAAGTCGACTATAAGGTGACTATGAATAGCAAAAAGTATATTTTAGATTATGTAGGGGAATAAATTCTTTTATTGTCGGCTTTATCTGACTATGAATTTGTGCCAATATTTATTTTTCCCATTGTTTCTAATTGGTTTTCCACCACAGTATGTACTCGTATGTAAAGTTTGAGCTCCAAAAAACAATTTTTCGATCTCTTGTACTTTGGGTACTATTGATATGCATACATAATGTATGTACATATGTATTTTAATACTATGTATTCCCTTAACTTTATTATTTACTATTGAATTTTAGATCGATACGCCATTAATAATATACTTAAAGGTCATCCGTAGAGCATATGATACATTTCCCAGAGCTATTAATCGCTACTGGAAACCAGAAGGCATCCATAAACATTTTTTCCAATTAAAAGTAACTCACCTAAAACGAATCTATTTGCGTAAACTTCTAATTTATTTGTTTATGGAACAATGTAATAATAAAACAGATGCTATCTGCGCGGTGGCATGTGAACTCAAAATGCAAAACGCTTTTCATATTGAAAACCGCTCAAACCGCGTACATATTATAATTATTGCCCTGAGGCACTTAACTAAAACGCTCTGTTATGTTCACTGGAACTCGGTTCAATGCAGATGAAAATAAAAATAAATTACAAAAAAAAACATCATTCAAAATATCATGAACTAAAAGCAACTACTCGTATCTACCTATAAACATTCATACGAGTATTTGAGTTTTGTCAGATTCTATCTGATAAAAACACCAAGCGAACGCGCTACATTGGTGGTGGCCGTTGACGCTGGCCGTCGTCAAGATACAAATTGTAAATGTATACGAGTATTTCAAATCTTCCATGTATAAAGTAAAAGCAACCGATAGTAGATATTATAGTGAGGTATTTATAATACGAATGTGTTTAGAGACTAGAACACATGCTATTGCCAGTCGTCATTGCTTTCGGATAAGAGTTTTCCTGCAATCGGGTAGTTGTAATACTATTTT
The DNA here is from genome assembly GCA_949775065.1 of Brachyopa scutellaris. NCBI lineage: Eukaryota > Metazoa > Arthropoda > Insecta > Diptera > Syrphidae > Brachyopa > Brachyopa scutellaris. The sequence goes on along the minus strand of OX459112.1, from coordinate 57,223,232 downwards.
GAAAAATATTTAAAATTAATTTACTAGTAGTATCGCAAACTGCCAAACGAACGGGCGTTCAATTCCAATCGCCTAGTTTAGTCTTTTTTTTCCTATTATTTTTTTTTTGGAAAAACCGCGCATTGGATAAAATGGATAATAAACTGTAAGCTGTAACTGATAACAATAAAAAGTTTAAAGAGTAGTGCAAATTAAAATAAATAAATATATATACATTTAATAGATCTGTTGATGAATGACATCTTGTGTTCTGGAAGTGCTGTTCCATGAAAATCTGTTTACTAGTTAGATTTAAAATCATAGATTTCCTTTAATTTGAGTGTAATGAGTTCACTTTCAGTGTGGGATTTTTACATAGCAATTCGATTTCTGGTACAAATGATAAGCTCTGACCCTGCCGAAAGGACTGCAATTTTTTTCTACAGTACCAGACAGATAGCTATTGCTTTATTATCTCCTTTTTGAAAATATTGAAACAGTCGGTGCCTTTGTTTACTGCGGAAATATGTTTAGGTTTGCATTTGATGATTGGTATCTTTCTTGTGTTGAACGAGTGAATATAAATAATGGGTGAAACATACCTCCTATAAAAAGTGAATGCTTTAATACGTTTGTACGTTTGTAAACTTATAAATTTTAATCAACTTCTGTCTTCATATTTGTTTAATCAGCTTTGTCAATTTTATCGGTATGTATGTATTTCGTAACCTAAATAAAAAGATAAGATGTTTTCACTTGGAAACCGTTTAAATTTTGTTATTACGGCGATACTAAGATTTGAGTGATCGTTAGAAATGTGAGTGCCTATTTCTGTAGCCCAATATTGTTGCATCTTTTCAGGATTAAATCTGTCTTAAAATTAATTTCGAATAAATGCCTAATTTTGTTGAAAATTTGTTACCTTTGACGTCGCGCCGTCGCGCTAGTGCGTTGAACGCATGCTATCCGGGTTCAATCCCGAACATTAAGTTTAAATAAAAAAACGGCGGTTTGACAATCAATTTATTTTTTTAATTTGAAGCTAGAAAGATTTTGTTCAAATGTCCACCACAGCTTTCGTTACAATGACGAACCCGATCGCTCCAATTTTTGATTACCCTGTCCAAGATTTGAATTTTGGCTCATCGGCAATACTGGCTGCTGCAGCTTCGCCCTTTTCGTTTTCTTATTGGAGGTTTATTTTCTGTAAAGTGAACTCATACTCAAACTTTTGGGGACCCTTTTCTACCTTAGAAGTAATTTTTTAGAATACATTTTTCTGTAAATGCGCCTGTGGCGGCAACAACTGCGTTCATTGGAAGTTTCATTCAATGTGCAATTTACAGAGCCTGAACTTTAAAAAATCATTTTTTTTTTAAATTCCTGTCAAGAAACCTGACACTTGTTATAATGATCAATTTAACCTGATTATTTCAATTGATGCATATAAATTGCTATTTGAACTTAGCAATAATCTACAAACTATTCATTGTAAAAGTACATAAGCCAATTAGCTAATGTAATTTTATCTTGGGACCTCTAGCCTTTGGTAACAAAAGTTTATTCCGGAGCCTCTTACGAGTAATGAGCTTGCAATATACGCTACGTTAATGATGTTTGTCTATACTCTTCAGGTTTACCTACATACCTATTGATGACTTCTGAATGCATACTCGCATTTAATACATACTTTGGGTAAATCTATGCGCGTCACAGTTGAACTGAGACTCTTACTTTAATGTGGGCCAAGTAGGTCAACTAGATTGACTTGGCATGTGAGTTTTGCACTACATTTTAAGTGTCAAATGGAGGAACGTACACAACCAGTTCCATTCCTCCAAAATCTAATATTTAGATGTTGAAGGTTTTGTTTCTTTATTTTGGGTATCACATATAAAGTACATACATAAATGGCGGCTTCTCTGATGAGTGTGTAATCACTTGGTTTTATGAGAGCACAAACTAAGGATTATTCACTGCTGTGTCGGAGCCCAATTTTGACCAAAACTTTAAAGTCACTTTTCCCGATAGTTCCTTCTGAGTTGACTTAGGACTGAAGCTGCAACAGACAAGTCGATACACTTCTACAATGATGGCTCTAAAGCCAATTATGCTATAAGAGGAGTGAGGAGGTTTTTTTTCTCAGAGAGATGAAAACGTAATCTCTCCTTCCGCCTCACTGATTACCGCAGTGTGTTTCAAGCGGAAATTATGGCGGAAGCAGAAGCACTGTCTGGGTCTCTGGGATCCAGAGGAATGTCATATATTCTAACGATATTAGCATCTTCCGGGATAGTCAGGCGACCTTCAAATCTCTGGAATCAGTCTCATTTACCTTTATGACAACCTTCAATTGCCGTTCATCTCTCATAGAGATGGCTAAGCAGTTTAATATTCACCTTTATTGGGTGCCGTGGCATAAAGACATTCCAGTGAATTATGAAGCTGACGATCTCGCTAAACTAGGGACGACAATACCTTTTCTACCCGATAAAAAGAATATAGGTATGCCCCTCGCTACTTATAAGCTAACACTCAAACTTGACACAGTCAATGAAACCAATGCTATATGGGAAGGTGGAACTACCTGCCTTGACATCAGACAGGTCTGGTCTAGACTAGATCTAAACTGCTCTAACTACCTTTTGCCCCTAAAAAGATTACATATAAGTACGGCTATCGGTGTAAATATTGATTCTAAAGAATGACAAACACTTCGGAATCGACAATGGGCTAATTTTGTCCCACACGAAAATGGGATCACCAGCAGATGGCATTACGCTCTCAAACTCACGTTTGATAGCTGGGTAGTATATTCGATTTTTCTACATTGACGATAGATACGAAGCGGTTGTGTTTCGATATAGTGCGCAAATTATTGCTGTTTTTTTTTTTACTTTTAAATCGACGAAAGTATTTTGGTCTGTGATCAACGAAATGAATAAAGGTATTCACTCAGTGACCAAGTGAAATTTAATGGAGTGGTGTTAAATTCTGTGCCCTTTTCCGGAATGTTGTGATTTCCAAAAGTGAGATTATCGGCACATCGAATCTGGAGTTGCATCAAAACAAATTCCCTTTATACATCCACTGTTTTTCTGCGATTTGATAATTTAAATTATTCATTAATTTTTTGGAGAACGAATTTCAATAAGGTATTTTGTCAACGACCAATTTGTATTTAATGCAATTGACTGACGGTTGTGACATTTTCAATTCAGGACTTTTCTGTGCTAGTGTAATAATGCCACCGATAAGATGATTAAACATTGGGACTCGCAATAAAAATACGAGACTGGTGGCTAATCTACGTGTGCATGAAATGGATGAACAGCATGCGACAAGAAGAGCGGAGGACACGTGCGCCACTTTTCAATTTAAATCGAGCTGCACTCGCATACAATGATCTTCCGTGTGTCAATATTGGGCCATCGAATGTCGTCTGTCAGCATTGCAATGCATTGAAGTTATCAACGGAAACACCTGGCTTTTGCTGTACAGGAGGAAAAGTCAAATTACCCGCATCCATTGCGGTATTTCTGTATGAAGAAATACACCGCAATCACGCAATTTCCTTGCACACACCCAACAATGCAACGGCTGCTTCCAAATGACGTAATTTTGGACCACTGTTATCCAAGATCGCGGTTAAAGTCCCACCTTTAAGGCAATGTCGTTAGACGGACTTTCCCATGTGTCCAATGTGGATCAATTGTCCCAGTCCCCTTCCACAAACAACGTTGTTTATCACAAAGCGTAGTAGTGACCTAAAATGTGAGAAATCCATTTCGCGTGTAAATAAAACGCATTGAATTCAATTTATGTAATTCCAAAATAGTTTTATTCTTTCAATAAAGAGACTCGACTTTTGAAATGGGCATTAATAATTTAATAAATTTTAGGCGGCACAAAGTTCGCAGGGTCAGACCTCACGGGAAACCCCACACCTACATAATTTAATGTAAGAATCGTTCCTGAAAAAATTCCCAAGCCACAGCAATCACGAAATTGAAATTAGTTTATACATATTTTTAAGCTAAAGTATTCCTACAAAGTAAAATCCAATTAACTAAAGCCAACCCCAAATTAATTTGTGATTCGATAATGTCTTATAAGTTGCAATAAAGTGGCACTTATTTTTTAACTTATTTTTAAACGTCTTAATAAAACTTCGTTATATTCGACCATGTTATTCTCATGACTGAAAGCAGTTAAAGAGAGCATCATTAATAAATTGAATAACCACATTCTTACACAGCCATTTGGCATTGAAGCTTTCCATTTAACACCCCCTTTAGTCATAGGTCATTACAGTGGCATTGTTTCAAGTGCACCCGGTGACACATTCTAGACACAGCAACATTACAATATCATGTCAAATTGTACAGATTTGCAACTATGAGTGAGCTGATCTCCCCCATTATATTGAACTTGAAACTAAACAGCCAAATGGCATTCAGCATTATCTATTACACTATATTTAGATACACGTTCTTAAAAACAAGTTATCAGAACGAATGCGTTTTAATATCGGGACAAGTACGAATGATTTCCTATAGAATGTCCACTCAAGGTACGAATATGCTCCTAAATGGGTATCTTACAGCACATACATGTGTGTAGAATGTAGATATACATAGTATATTTACTAATCTTATAAGCAAGACGATTTGATATCAACAGAAGGTAGTATCGTTAAGCAGCAATAAAATATTATAATCTGCATGATTGAGCATGGAAGCAAAATGAAAATGTATTTATTTTTATAAAATAGAAATTTGATACGTGGCAATGGAAATTGCGACTTATGCTGTTTTTATTAAATCAATACACAGATGGTTTACTCTTTGAAATTTCGTACGGGCTGGACAAGAGGATCGAAGTGCAAAAAGACAGTTTTTTTCTTGCGTTGCACCTCTAGCCACCCCTCTTTGAAATCCAAATGCCCCACCCCCCCCCTGTTTGCAGCTAGGCCATCTTTAACATCAACCATTTTTCATACGTTTCGTTGTTGTTTTTGCTTAGATTCATGCCGCGGCCCGCCCGCCGTTTGAACAAGAAATTAAAGCGTGAGCGGAAAATGAGCGATATAGCCTCCGAAATAGGTCCACAATAGAGTTGCTAACAAATTTCAGTGCTTTTGAAAGGAATGATTATATTTTATATGTATTCCTTGTCCGTAACCGTCTCAATTTTTTCTTGGCCATAGAAGACTAAAATTATTCCTCAATGACATCTGACACTTAATGTTTCCTCCGATCTTGGCGGTGAGCTGCGTTGGAGTCTGTAAAGTGATAGCCCACCGTACAGCATGTGTATTGTGTATACAAATTCCATGTTTTTGAGTCTATTTTCCATTGCTTTGTAGGAGGCAATTTCTAAAATTAATAGAACATAATATTCTGGCTGGTATATTTATATATATTTTTAGTTCATTTATTATATACATATGTACTATTAAACGAGCATCGTTTGTTTGTATAATGTATGTATAATATACCATACGTAATTGAGTTCTCGAAACGGCACCTACTATTTCGTTGAAATTAAGTACATAGGGATGTTAGATACTAGGTGTCATCTCGGGGCAAATTTTAATGTAAAATATTTTAACATGTAGCGACAGCAACTTCTAATCTTATATTATTACAAAAAAAAAACACGCCTATTGTACAATATAGTAAGGATAGCTGGTCCAGCAGCAGACGTTGTTCTGCCCTTTCCTGTATGTTGTGTGTTGTCATTACATAATTTCTTGCAGAATACATCCACTTCATATTACATATGTATAATCATTTTCATTTGTATTAAACTTTAAGTACAATGTAATATAATAAATATTGACTGGTATCGATGATATACAGGTGCTGAAGTTCCGGCGAATAAAAAATCGTATAGCAGGGGGGGTCTATTTTCACCCTCTCCAAGTTATAGCGCATCGAAGTGGGACATCTCCGATTTGGAGGTATAACCACTTTAAATAATAATAAATAATAATATTTGGCTTCAGCAGTCCTAGGTAAAACCAAGCCTAGCTTCCCGCAACCATTTGTGTGTGCGCGTTATATTTTTGCACGAATGGAAAGGACCTACAGTTTTCTTCCGTCTCTGAACGGCGAGTTGGGAAGCTGTACATGACAAATGATACTCTTAAATGCTTGTCAGGCATTCGGAAGAGGTGGGCACTGTGAAAAACTTTTTAGGTGTTTACGGCGGGATTCGAACCCAAGACCGCTGACTCAGTAGTCCGACGCACTAATCACTTGCGCTACGGTGCCCACAGCCCACTTTAAATTATATAATTTCTGAGCTGATATAGCTACAAAAACAGTTTTGTATAATACATTTTGGAGAGGTTTACCATTATCTTCGCCGTTGACTCATTCTAATAAAAATAAATATAAAACTACGTGAAGTACTTTTATAAAAGTCATTTATATAGTAGTTTATCGCGCATGCATATACGAACACTTATTTGTATTTAATCAGCGGTGCTATGGGAACTTGTAATCAGAAATCTAAAAAGCTTTGCTGTTTATAGAAGGTAGTTTAATCTATTTAGCAATAATGCTCAGTGTAAATAAAAAAAAAGTATGAATGCCAGTGTACTCGTACCTATCAGTGTGAGAAATCTCGCATTAGAAGCCCTAAAACCGGTTAACGAATGAAATGGCTACCTACTGGCACCTAGTGGTACCTTGTGGCAAAAAGTAAAAGCTATTTTTCGTGATTGTGATCTTGATAAATATTAAGATGAGGTGTTAAAAAATAGTCTATATTCATAAAATGAGTGCAATTCGTCACTGCTCCAGGACATTCTTTCTATTGGCGACTCATTTGTTAATATTCCTATAGTCGCAATCCATACGTTTTGTAGAACCCTACTGCAAGTTTATCGTAGCGACAAAAAGTAAATTTTCCAGGGGACTTTCTTTGCCTTTAATTTAACTCTGAACATCAAAAGTAGTTGTCTGTCGCTTACGATAAAATTGTGTATTTAAAAAGTGTGTAGAGAGATATGGAATTAAAACAGGGCATGTGATGAAATTTACTTTAGCCCCCTTTCAAGCGCAGATAAAAAAAAAAAAATTGCGATAAGAGTGAAATTTATTCATTACTTTTTAATATTTTATTAAAGCAATGAAAAAAGGCTTTAAGAATGTGAACCTTGGGTCGTTAGAGGAACATAACATTTTATTATTTTCAAAACTATTTTGTTCTTTAATCACATCGCACGATCGAGTAATATGGATTGAAACGGGGTAGATGTAGCCAAATACATATAAGAACATATGTATGTACATGGGCCGGTCACTGCAGTCGCTACATGAAATTTAACAATTGTCTACATACAAACATAATGTAGATATATGTATATGTATTTAGAAACAGGAAGGAAATAACGAGCTGTATTTGTAAGTATACGATTTTTTAACATTTCAACATACAGTCTTTCGACTTTAATCTGATACATTTTCATGGTTATAAAAGGTTTCATAGTTATATCCGGCATCGTTGTAACCGAATGCAAATTACTTTGAGTTAAACTTTCTTTGCCAGGACTTTGAAAATGTATCGTCATATCCGGTTCATCGTTATATCAGGTATTGTTATAACCGATTTCTACTGTATTTGGTAGAAAGTATTGTTGCCAGAGTCGACTCCTTTGGGAATCCAGTTTATTGGCCGAAAAACACGTTTTTAATATATTGTACTTCTAACAACTACATATTATTACCAGTTCTATAAGAACAAAACAAAAAAGAATGATTGTGTTGCTAATTAGATACTTATTTTTTTTAGGGCACCGAATCAAGGCGGCATCTATGGCTTGCTTATATTTATCCTGGATTTTATTGTGGTTCATTTGAAATTCTGGTACTATGTACTCGAAGGTATTGTACAGCTCTTTGTTCAAAAGGAAGAACAAAACATTAATGGAGAAATAGTTTTGGTATATAATTAAAAATTTTACTTCAATTTACATACATATGCATAATGTTCTTATCTTGACTAGATAACTGGTACCGCACATGGCATTGGTAAGGAAACTGCTCTGGAATATGCCAGCAAAGGGGCTACAGTTGTTTGCTGGGATATCAACGAGGAAGGAAATCTGGAGACTATCAATGAAATTAAAGCGATGGGAGGAAAAGCCGTTTCATATGTGTAAAATTACTTACTCTCAAATTTCATAAGATTCGATACTTAAAGGCGTTTTTTTTTTTTAACATAATCTAGATGCAATGTTACGAAAAAAGAAGATATCTTTCAGGTGGCTGAGAAAGTTAAGAAGGAAGTTGGTTTTGTCAGCATTTTAGTCAACAACGCTGGTATAATGCCATGCCACCCACTTTTACAACATAATGAGAATGAAACCAGACTGATGTACGACATCAATGTTTTGGCACATTTCTGGGTAAAAAAGGACTATACATTTCAAATCTGCACAACAAACTAATGTTCGTTTATCATTTAGATGATCCAAGCTTTTGTCCCAGAGATGATTGAAAACAAGAAGGGACACATCATTGCACTTTCCTCTTGCGCAGGACTATTCGGGTTGAAAAATTTGGTACCATATTGTGGAACCAAATTCGCGGTACGTGGAGTTATGTCCGCATTCTATGAAGAACTTCGGGCCTTAGGGCTTAATGAACAAGTATGTATTTATTAAAAAAAAAAAAACAAGTTTCCGTTTTAATAATTTTTATTTATTTTTTTACAGATTAAATTAACAACTATCTATCCATACATGGTTGATACTGGTCTGTGTAAAAAGCCAAGATTCAAGTTCCAGTTTATGCAATTGGTTAAGCCTCAGGATGCTGCTAAGGCTATCGTCGGCGCACAAACGCGTGGCATTCAAGAACTAAGTATTCCAGCACATTTTTTGTATCTGGAGAAGGTGATGAACTTACTACCAAATAAAGCTATACAAGTGATAAACGATTTTCTTGACGCCGGAGTAGATTCTGATATATAAAAATCAATTAGTCCTATTGTTTCCTTTGTACTTCTATTAATTTTAAGAACTGATTATGTCCCCCGTATTAAGTTAAATAAATGTTTATAAAAAAAAATAGATTGAATTATGCAGTTCGCATGTGCAACCATGATGAAGTTATCAATGCCGTAGGGAGAAAAATATTTCAATGGGGGATTTTGTGGATTCCAAATTCAGAAATCAATCACGAACCCTACTGCCCAGATCCAACCTTCTTCGCATTCTATCTTTACTAGAAGATGAATTCTGACTTATAACCTCCTCAGACCCCTGGACCTGGTATCATATATGATATATTGGCTGATCCAATTGTTTTCGGTGTCCAATCGAATATTATGAAGGTAACATTTATACAGAGTTATTTCACTTCCTTTGTTATGTGTTGGATTATCTACATATGTCCCTTTCATTCGTGAACACTTACCCAAAAATCGTTGCGAGAAGTTAGACCCAGGTTCATCTCAGGCGGCAGCCTCATCGAAAGAAAGAAAACTTGGGCTTTCTAATCATTTGGCGTCCCTTTTGTTGGTAAAGTTAATACGAAACAACGAAACATTATCTTGTTTTTTTTTTTTTTTTTTTTGTTACACAAAATCCTCTTTATTTACTATAATGTATACATTCATATAGGTATAGTCATAATTCTGCTACATAAATATTTGCTTTGTTGTGATTAAATTTCTTATCATCTAAATACACATATACAATTAATATTTAATATTCTACGTACACTCATAAAACAGTAATATCTATTCGGCTAGGCTGTAAAAAGTACACACTAATACTGACTTAACGAAAATAAAAATCAAGGTGTTCAACTGCTTGAAAAATAATTTAAAAAAAAATACCTCCTTGCAGCATAACTTTACGATTACAATAATAAATAACGATTTGAGAGCAATCATAGTCAACATAAGTAGGATCCGTTTTTGTTTTTTTAATTAAACAATTCAAATGTGTGAACATATTTTGTATGCCCTCCTGAATACTGTACCAACACACATATTAGTATTACCGACTATAGTTATGTCCTATTTCTATTCTAAATTGTATTGTTACCTTTGGGTTTATGTGAGTATTTGTTTAGACCAAAACACACGAGTGAACATATTCATCTTAATTTGTACTAAGGATGTGTGTAGAGAGTGGGTCAAATTCTTTGCAACACCAATGTAGAATATCCAATAACATAAATCACAATTTTATTTAATGCTGGCTTTTACAGCAGCAGTGATTTTCAACTGCCTTATTTCGGGAAAGAGTTCAATCATTAAAATCTCCACTAATTCCTAAAAAAAAAGAAGAAATGTCAACTAACGTAAACAAATAAATACATATGCATATAATATTCATACTAACATAGAATAACTGTTTGTTATAGATTGGATTTTGTAGAGCATCAAATACTTTAATTACGCCATGCTTAGCGGCCTGTGCGCCAACGAGATTACTCAACACTTCTGGAATATTGTCCATAAGAAGGGCCTTAGCAGCGTTTCTGGTCATTTCGATCATATCTTCTGATCGTGGGGGGTATGATGAGGCGAGCACACCGCCAGGCCAAAAAGACTTTAAAATCGCCGAGAAGTAATGATGAAGCATTGATTCTTCAAACAAGTAGGCAACAGATTCGCGAATTTGCCTTAAAAAAATATTCACATAACATACTATACAGTATAAGAATATGATTAATTTACCGGTTGATGGTGCGACCATATGTAATTTGAACAAACGATATTATACTCTTTCGCAACCATTTGAACACGCCCCCCATGTCGAAAATTTCGCCCATCAACGCATACAGGGGTTCTGCAATCGAATCCTTACTATCCAAGTCAGTTTGTAGTTTCGACTCTGATTCGGCTCCTTCCAAATATGTTGAGATATCGTCATCTTCTCTATGATGCGTGAGACCCCAAAAAGGGTCTGCAGATTTATTATTTTCTGCTTTGGCATTATCGCTTTTGAACAATGTTGAAAGTGAAAATTTGGTTTTTCTCGGTGAGGGTGTTGTCTGTTTCAAATGATCCGAACTAGGACTGAGGAATGTATAAATAGCTTCGCTTCCACATAAGTGGTCGCCTTCCAGAATAAACTAAAAGAAATGCATATGATAATGGGTTTCATGGCCGTTACGTTCACGCTACATACATTTAAGTACTTCTGAACTTGTGCCCTAGTTTTCTCGAGTGATTTCGTGTCATTTTTCAAAAAGAAAAGTTTGAAGTTCGTCGGAAGGTCCATTGATTTTAGCTCAGGACACATTGGTCGTAGTTTTCGGTGTAGTTCCTTTAAAAGCAAAAGAAAAAACAAATTAATTCACTTTAAAAATACAAAATCTGAAGTATATTTACATGGAACTGTGCCATTGAGCGCAGTACCACCCATCCACTTGATATATTGCTGGGCTTCTGCTCTTTGAAAATAGTGTTAGGATTATTTATGTCCTCATCGACATGAACTAGAACCATAAACTGAAGCGATTCCTTCTCATCCGAAACCTGTTTGTATACAAGTAATACACATTTATAACCCAAAAATATTAAGTAACCCTGTTATCCACCTCGATGCTTTGGATTGTCGCCTTCCATTTTCCTATGTGATCTGACCAAGCATCTGTTCGCCTCAAATGAGCCTCGGTTTGTCTTTTTTCATTTCTCAGCCACTCCATTTCTTTTTCTAATATTAAAAGCACTTTCGATTCTGGCTTTACAGAACACTTCAATGCATCCAGCGCTAGACTCTTTTTATCTAGACGCTCTTGTATTTGTTCCAGTTTTTTTCTAGCGTAGGTGGTATGAGTTGCAACATCCATTTGGTTGTCCGTTTCTAAAGAGGTAGTTTGTTCTTCTTGGCCATCAGGAAGCGAATTGAGGGTGGGATCCTTAAAGTCTTCCGAATTGAGTGCATCTTTTAACTGTTGATATTGCTCGCTTAGCAAGAAAGGTGGGAAATATTTCTCTTCCAACGTTTTCACGACATTTAGTTGTATTTGATACAATATATCTGGACCAGCGTCACCCAGCAAAAAAGTTTCAATTAGTTTACGATCGGATTTTTCGATTTTTATTTCAGGTTTTGGCACTCGAATGTATGTGTAGAATATTTCAGTACCCAAATGGTGCCACTGAGACTTGGGCGATTGTTTTAAATCTTCTACAGCCAAATAAAATCCTACCAGCGCACTCGCCTTAAGCGGTTCTAAAAATATTGTAAAATAACGTCGCCCGACACTTGTGTTCAAAATTTCTATCAGCGATAGATTCTAAAATGGAATTTATCAAATGATTTGCCTTCTACATTCTTAACAAAGTATTACCAATTCATTGGAATAATGTCCTTTCCATCCGTACTTTAAAAGATTCTTTTCGCACTGTGCTTTCGCGTACGATAGTTGCTGAACATATCTCTTTAATCTGACTGCAGTTGTAAGTTCTGAACGTGACAAACATTTATCGTCGGTATCGGGATCTAATCCTACAACAAAAGGAATTATTTCAGTCAATATCTACTTCAAGGAAATCAAAACGAACCCTTAGCTCGTTGCAAATTTTGCATTGTTGTTGCATGCATTAAGTCATTAACGATGCTAGTGCGTATCAGTGATAGTTCTTCCATGTTCCCCGAGTTGTTAATAATTTTAAGAAAGTCTTCAAAGCTGGCTGCGTATTCATAGCTACGCTTATTAATTGCTGCTGCAGCCAATCTTGATTCGATGTTCTGTACAACTTTCTGATTAATGTAATCAGGCGATGTCAGCATTTTTATCATTGGAAAAAATACTAAAAAAATATAATAAAAATGATTGAGTACATACTTGCTTATGCAGTTCAAACGGATTTGCTTACTCTTAAACGATAGAATTTCTGTCAGAAGTATCTTTAAAGGTGGCAATGAATATCCTCGTGGCAATAAAAGTATCACCATGATTTCACTTAACTTTCGTAGAAACACCAATTCATGTTCGTCGTCTTGTAGATAGCTGGTTGTTGAAAATACTGGGGCAGTTGCAGTTTCAGCACTACGAGAACAACACTTATTATAAATAGTTGCATGAAAAATATACACAGTTTTTAGACGCTATGTAGTAACTATGATCTATAATACCAACCACCACAAAAACTTAACCCAAAGTATGATGAAGAGTAAGTAAAGTACAATGGAATATTATGGAAGACTACAAGATTCAATATTGAAATAACATCCGATGATTTTATGACAAAAAAAGGCTAAGCAACTCTGTCAGCAGAATTTTACCTAGCGACGCAATTCAATCAATATGGTATAGTCGCTAAAAAAAGACAGCGCGAATGATGAGCAAAGCCAAATCCAATTTCACGGTTTGTATTTTACCTACCCTGATTAGCTGATAGAAGTATCAGCTCTTCGCACAACATCTTCAAAAAAAAAACAAAGTCAAACTCAAACTCATTTCGAATTACAATAGTCCGCACGCTACGTTGCTACTTAATAAGGATCCTGAATAGCCAACTGAGCTGAAAATAGGTGACATCAGAAAAGGTAAACACCGTCAAATAGGAGTATGGAACTCAATGAGAAACGAAAAAGCAGAATTGAAAAAGCAAACTCAACATTTTGGGAAAATTAGACGCTGCATGCAATTACCGAGTGCCTTCCGAATGTGGATACACAGTATGTTGCGTAACTCATATGTGGACAGGGTTACTGGCTGATATTCAAAACTAAAGCGCAACAACCAAAGTGCTTAAGTTATATGCTCATAAACAACAACACGTCAACACGCATGGGAGTTTAGAGGAAACAGGATCAGCAATAGGTGAGAGACTGACATGGCTGGCAAAGGGCTGCAACGATTTGGAACAAATTCCATTTTAATGGTTAAATGTGATTGCAGTATCGCGAATGGCTTGCATGCGTCCATTGTCTATCAGGTAAATATAGTTGGCTTTACTGAGGACAAAAAGAAATACATTACCACCACCGAGATAAAAATTATAGAATCGTCTAAAGCTATAACCAATTGATTTCAACGCTCCTTATTTAAAGTAAGGAATTGATAAGCTACATCTTTTTGATTCATGCATTTTTTCAATATAACGCCACATGCTGCACTACAGGCAAGTTAAATTACTGGCGAATTTGAAGCAAAAGGAAATTGTATTGACAACGGTGCATTTTACTCAGCAAGAGGTATATTGCAAAACTGCAATATGACGTAATTTATATAAACAAAACTGTATAAGTATTTGACTTATCACTAATTTGCACATATGTGTACTTCCGGAAAAGAATTTTCATATTTTATTTATTTAATTCAAAGGGAAACTATTTACGGGAATACATTCGAAATAAACTTTTTATACTTTAAAAATATGCTTTTTTCACTTCGGGACTACTTCGCGCAAGATTTGACCTCTAAATTTCAAGAAATCGAAAAAAAAGGAAACCGGAAAAAAAATCTCTGGTCGCGAAAAGGGTAAATTAGTTTAACATTGTTTTTCTGCTTTCTTTCTTTCTTTTGTTTACACAGCTTAACAATTGTTTTTTCTTCAAAATAAACAAACAAAATAAATAAAAATATAATGTTTGTTAGATATAGACCCAATGTATAATATATGATACCCCCTAGCACACTTTTTTTTAAGGTTGAAATTTACTCTTAGATAAGCGCTATGAGTGAGCATAAGTAACATCAAGCACATGGTCATTCTGGATATACCTTGGGTCTCAAAAGGTTAAAGTTTTTAATAAAAATCACTGTCAAAGTGGATCGTCGATTTATTCGATCAATTAATAATGGTATTTAACACTTGACGTAAATGAATCTGCGTAATCTCTACGTGACCTGAATTATTGTGACCTATTGATTTCTGAACTAATCAATCTTTTAAAATAATAAGTTACAGGCAATTCCATTTTATTTATTAGACTTTTGTGAAGGTGTCACGCCATGTTTAAAAACAAGAAATGGGTAAAGAATTTCAACCTAGATGTACATACATAAGTACGCACCTACTAATAAATAAACAATAGTTCTTTTATTAAATACAAATTATAAAACTTACGCCCTCGCTTCCGCTATTCGTATTTTCTCCAAGTGTACTGTAACACGGTTAACCATTTCGACTGCTATGACCTTGGCCGCATCAATTTTTATCGCACGTTCTCGTACTTTCTGTATTGCGTTCCATAAGTCTTCACGTAATACATCATTTATGAGTTTAGGCTTCGTCGCAACATGTCTGTAATTATAAAGTTCCCGGTGCCACAAAAACAACCACCTGGAGTATTCTAATTCTAACTTACCCTAACCACGGCGACATAAAGTCTCGAAGTATATACTCGGCTATTTGTTGTAATTGCAAATCAACAGTTTTACCAAAAATCAGTGGTAAATTTGACGGATTCTTGATGGGTTTTGGTAAATCAAAAATACTCGATCTGAGCGAAAATTGATTATTATAGGTATGGCCTTTAATTTTGTTGCTACTTACTTCGTTGCATTGTACACTACGGAAAATGGTTGGTGGATCAGTTTGGGCTGCGTTTTGGACGTCAAAATGTAGTGAATATAGATTGTAGCAGCAGTGGCTGAAATATAACAAAACCGGGGTAATGGGGTAAAACTTTGTCAGTATTAATATGTACTCTGTACTCACCTCCTAAAACTAGAATAACAGAGTACGCGATAAACAGGAATATGTAGAAAAACGATGGGTAGCAATAGATTATGGCCAGAAGTGCGGTCAAGCAGCCTCCAATGCAGTAGGTCAAATTCATTTCAAATGGCAAATATTTCCGACAAAAAACAAGGCGTATTTCTTGCAATTATATTCGTTTAACAGATCCTTTGGACATGGTCTCTTAATTGCTTTCAATTGCTCGATATGCGTATGTTTTACATGACTGCGGAGATCACACGACAACAATCAATTCTTCGATTTTTTCTTTGCACTAATCAATACCGCCGCAACAAGTTAAAAGACTTTCTTAAGTTTGCTACGGGATTGAGAGGAAATCTCCGATTTGAAAGATATGACCGATAGGAAGCCCGATAATGACAGAGGGGTTTCCACCAAACGAAAGTGTAAAATGAAATGTCAACAAATTGATAACGCCGAAATAACAAAATAAAGAACGACAACAAACGCCGAGCAAAACAAAAATCGTCTGCCTTTTCCACTTTCCACTCCCATGTCCCATTCTGTAATTGCAAAATAACAGATGTTTTTGACAACACTGCTGGGTATGTTCGTTTTGTAAATTGGCACTTTATTATGACACAATAGGTCTGTTCCCGTACTGTTGCAAACAGCCGAAAACAGCCGAAAACAGCCGAAAACTACACTCTCTTCTGTCAACACATATGAAAAATCTTCGTACGGGAACAGGATTTGACTGATTTCGGCTGTTTTGGACAGGTACGGGAACAGACCTAATAAGTGCATTGTCATATTTTTAAATATCAACGCATTTTTAAAATGAATTAACTTAAACATATTCAGAAGGAGGAATTAACAATCAGATACAATTACACTAAATAGATAAAACTTCAAGATCATAGATGACAAAAAGTTATGTAAAATATAAAGATGTATCAGAGAAAAACGACAAACCACGGCCGAATTAATGTTTTGTATACAAAACAGAAAAATGTGGAAAGGAAAACCACACATAGGCCCAACTATGAATGAATAACAAATGAAAAGAATGATGAACAAAAGATACGAACAAAGAATCAGTCTTACTTTGTCGGTCGTTAAGATCGCATATTGCAATTGAGGACCGTTTTCGTAAAACTCAACAAGCTCCAAAAATTGAACAATTATTTTAGTATTTTTTATATTTTTAGGAATCTTTTTCTTTTTTTATTAAAACACAAAAACCCTTGTAATGCAAAATTTGCAAAATGCACTTGTTGAGTTTTGCGAAAACGGTCTTCAATTATAGCCCGAATGTAGATTTTATTAAAGCTCATAATTTGCGTAAACTTTTTTCCCATACTGTAATTTCCGTTACCTATGTTTGACCAAATGATAAAACGAACGCACTCAACAGACGAAAAGGTGGATAAAAACAAAAAAAAAATGCAACAACTTTTGACGTTTCGCGGAAAATCCTCCATTCGTATACCGGTACTGCAGCTAAGCAGCTTACGCCTTTCGTTTTCGAAATATCTTGGGAAATACATAAAACGTTGAATTCTGGATCCAACAAAACTTGCGTTTAAGTGGATAATTTATTCACGTTTCAATATTATTTTGCAAATCTGGATGAAACTAGCGAAGCTATGATCGCCGCCTCAGAACCTTTGGTAAGTACACAAATGAAATTAATATTTTGAAGTAAAAAAACGTGGGCTTTTATAGGAATTCATTCCTCGGGGGCGTCAGGCGGTTCAGGAGCACCCGGGTCCAATTGTGACTGTGCAAAACTCAAGTATTCCTTCCGAGAATGTATTGCTTCACCGCATGCAAAATGTCAATATTTCATCCAATGAACAACTAAATGAATTCTGGTCAATTCGGGAAATCTATGCAGGGTGTCGATTGGACGTCCAAAAATCCGAAAATGAGAATCATATGAATTCACCTGATTATATGACAGATTTCTATGTCAACTCTGAAGAAGAGCTGTATGTAAAGAAAAATACAGCAGTTTGGAATAGAGGTGAAATCAGTTGAAAGATAAAAAAAATAACAATAATAGTATGTATAATAATTTACTTTTAGGGCTTCACACGGAGAGAGGAGTTCTCCCTCGAATGTGTTTCACTTGCGAGACTCCCATTAAGTTTGCATTTTTCTGCAATCAAAGCTTTTTGCATGGTGTTCTGAAGAAAGAAGTCGAAAAGAATAACTTCACTGCTATTTGCTTGATTGGTAAATATTATAATTTGAAGAAACATTTATTTTTATCTTTACATTTTCTAGATACCACATGTCTTCGTGTTTACTGTAGTAACGGCGAGGACTTCATGTCAAACTTAGAATTTCCCGTATCTAATGTGTGGGTGACAAAGTTTGGTATATTACTTGAAAAAGAGGCAACCAATACCATAGTACAGAACCTTGCCATCTCCTTGCCTCGAATATTTTCACTCTCTCATCCACTTGATGAGATATGTCCTGTTCTCAATAAATCAGCACTCGGAGTGGTTGGTTACCTTACCGAGGCTGATTACAGTGTGATCTTCTCCACCGAGTGCAGTGATGTAGTTCTACTCTATGACAATAAATTGGGCAAACACTTTATGTCCAAACTAAGAAAGGCCACTGATGAGGAAATATCATTTGTTGGATGCAACAATGATACTGCTTTTGGAAGCGCCACTGTAAATCAAACGCAAAGACCTGGAATGTGTAGTTTTTCACAAAACTTGATGAAATTTTCAGGTAAAATTAATAGTTTTTTGTTTAACATTTAATTCTTTTATTACTCAATAAAATAAGCAGCTAGTGCTAAAAATAGTACTGCTTATATGCCGCGTTCCAGTTTGGGTACCACTCACATTAGCAAATTTCTCAACTCTCAATCGATTAATAGCGCCACAGGGAACTTAAAGTGAGCTTCTAGTTTTAAATTTTAAAGTGAAACATTATAATTTGATGAAACTTTTTTCAGTAGAACAAACAGCCAGTCTCCACTTAACCGACTGCAGTCGTCCATGGGACCACATTCAATGTCTCTGCAAGATATTCGAAAACCGGGACAAGCTCAACCCTCGAAGCCTATTGTTCCGGAATATTGCTTAGAACATGTTTGGACTGAAAATATATCAGCAAAGTGAGATGTGTAAGAATAAACTATTTTTCTACGCCTACAGCGACTATTGTTTCAGAGAATTTTGTGAAATTGCAACAAGGGCATTTATACACGTCGATTTGGTTGGACAGTCTTTTCTTTGCTTTTTACTGCCGCGTTCATGTAAATTGCAACTTGCGCGAGTAGTGCATACAGAAGAAAACACGCAAATCGAAGGAGAACTATGTACACTACCTGCGAAAGATGCGGTTTCCCTAGAGGTTTGTATAGTAATCATCATTTTATTTTAATATTTGGCTTATTTGATACGACGAGCATTTAAGCTCTCATACGTATGTATAGATCTAAAAGGGTATTTCCTTAGCCCTTATAGCATATGTTTACATTTTGTAACTCCTTGATAGTACCTCCTTTGACGAATTTATGACTCCTGGATCTTTCCCAATTGATGCACTGTTAAAAACTTATAAATATGAGGAACGGATAAAAAAAAATGGGGGGAAATATCACAACCTAGACTAATAAATAAATGTCAGTATATTTAAAGGATCGTCCATTCTTCGACAACCTGCCTCACAGTTTCTTATTAGGACATTGAAGTTTTCTTACTTTTGCAGCATCTGTAGGTCACATCGTCTTGTAGAACAATTTAATCTAGGTGTTTCCCTATGTAGTTGCCTATAGTGTCTTGTAAAAGGCAAATTAGTGCGTTAGACTGCTGAGCATGTTCAAAACCCAGCAAACACAAATAAAGTTTTTGCTTGTAATGCAACCTCTTTTTACAAGCGTTTAGAGTATCATTTGCTGGGAGAATATTCTCAGTTCCTCATTCAATGAAACGATATAACATGCGCACACGAATGAAGCTAGACTAGTAAACGCCGAATATTTATTTTTGATGTATAGACGCGGTAAATTGATATTTACACGCCTTAACCACGAATACATGCACTCACACATTTTATTTAGGGCTATCACCTCCGTGATCAATTCCGACCAGATTGAAAACGAACGGAATTACAAAATTAACGCATTTTTCCAAATTCATCCGTTGTAATTCCGTTCGTTTTCAATCCGATCGGAATTGATCACATGTGATGTATATTTTTGATCATTGCGTTTTTAGGGAGCCCAGCTTTTGGTATGTGAGATTCAATGCCTGTGCGAAATGTGCTATATGTATATATTTATCTTTATTGCTTTATATTTACCTAAACTTAACAAGTATTACCTATTCAATGAAATTAACTGATTACTGTACCTACATTATTTGTTTCAGAGAATGAAAATGATTGCAGTCCTTGATCCTGGCGGAACACTAAATTTGTACACTGGAACGGTTTTTATATCCAAAGTTCATGTGGTTACCGTAATCCCATCATCAGTGCCACAAAGCAAGCCTCTGAGTTCCCCATTTCCAAGGTCATAAATCTCTAATAAACACAAGATTCCGTTGTTATTATTTTCGTTTTAATTTCACAGAAGAAGCAGTCTACTTCCGACATCTCAGCACCAGAACGTCGCGAATTTAGAAGAAGAATTGCATATGTTGTCTCCGGTTCATCCACTTCAGCCCCAATTTCCAATAAAGCAAGAATCACAATTTTTTTTAAGCAACACATTTTTATTTATTTTTTTTTAATTTGCAGAAGTACAAGTGGTGTTTGTTTGAACCTACGCGATCCAGCTGGTAATCGCCTTACTCTTGTTTATCCATCGGGTAAAATGTATCGTTTATCACTTCCTCTTATCAATGAAACGTACTTAGTTACTCGTTGCATAGTCGCACTAAGGCAGATTTTGAGAAAAGATCAATTCATGCATCTCATTACGCATTGGTATGCAGCTAGAAATCCGCCTGGATCACGAGATTTCAGTGGCGAGAAGGAATGGACAACTTTTAAAGCTGTCCTCTCTGAACTTATTGGACGCGTTCCAATCTCAGATGAATCCAGTACAAATGCTTCCTATCACGCCGACGAACCAAAGAAAAGAAAAAAAAATGACGAAGTCGTAGATGGAATCGATGAAGATTGGCACTACTTAGAATCGATCTTAAGCAACCGGAATAAACAGGGCAAAGCCAGCTCGAGTGCAATTAAATCTTATGACTTCAACGCCGCACTTTACAACGAAATTCCAAAAATATTGTTTGCCTTACATTTGCTATATGAAGACCTTAAACTTGATAATACCATGTCCGATAGCTTATGTTCATTAGGAGAGGTGAGAGGTTAAGGGGCGATCTTAAGACTAACTCTTTCTAACTCGTTTTGTAATTTATTTCAGTTTCTCTATCAACTATCTGCGGATATACAATTGACTCCGTATTGCTTTCATTATTTTCTGGATTCCCCCCACCTAGGGAACATAAAGTCACAGCATATATTTAAAGAGGAGCACGCCAAGGATATGGCATACAAGCAGTTGCTCATCGAACCTATTCCGAATGTATTCCAGCAAGTGGAAAATATATTAAAACACCGCGAACTCTATCAGTACGCACATATAGAGAATATAAATACGATGAGCCGGAATGTTTTACAGGTTCATATTTGTTATTTTATTTTTCTTTTTATTAATTTTTCTTTAATTTAGTTGATTTCTCTTATAATCCACGGCTGTATGAAGATAAAGAGTTGGATTAAGCCATTGGAATTTCCCAACACAATGTATGCGGATATGCCGAAAAAGAAGAAACGGTTTATTTCGGTAAATGTTCCTTTGTGTGAACAACTTATCCAAATGTTGATAAATATGGGTGAGTATCTACTAAATACATACATATACGAACTCCTTGTCCTTTCAATTGACTGACATAAGTGCCATATTATTAGAACGTCTAATTTTTAAATAAAACGAATGTTTAATACTCCAATACGAGGGTTGATTGAAAAGTTCGCATCCTTACCAAGAAAAAATACTTGGAAGCGTACAAATTACTTTTCTTTGAACGTAAAATGTTTCCAGTCGTTCATGCTCACCAAAATTATTTACAATGGGCCATTACAGGCTTCTGGGTGAAATCGCACCTGCTTCAAACGACCTTCCTGACCTAACCTAATATTTTTCGTACTAAATCCTCTTGTTGGTCGCCGTGGCCGTGGTGTTTAGTGCGTTGGACTACCACGCAATGCTGCCCGGGTTCAATTCCTAAAATAGTTTTTCACGGTGCCACCTCTTTCGAATGTCTGATAAGCATCAAAGAGTCGGAGTTCGGAGTCGGCAAAAAACTGTAGGTCCCTTCCATTCGTGCAAAAATATAACACGCACACACAAATGGTTGCGAGAAGCAGGCCCCGGTTAACCTCGAGCTGTTACGCCAAATAAGTAAGTAAATCCTCTTCTTACGTATGGTCTCAAAAGCCTTGGAACAAGTTTTAAAAAATGTTTCGTTGAGGCCCTCAAAAAATACGTTTACAGTTTCTAACTCTGTATTAATTGAAAATCCCTGTCCTGCCAAATGATTTTTTGATTGTGGAGCAGGCCAACCTAGCTCTCATATTACGCCCAGAAATACTTTGAATCGGTTTAAAACTTACGAGACTTTGTTCTTACTTAAGGATTCGATTTGTATGTGATGCCGACGATCTCAGCTATCTCCATCTTCAATCTGCGGTTTCATCAGCTTAAACTTCGAATTAGAGTCTCGCCTCTGAATGAAACTTCACAAAGTCAGTTTTTAAACATTGGAAAATAAAAACTTTTTAATCCACTTAAATATGTTCCACCTGATTACCAAAGACATACACACATTTTTATTCCAAAAAATTGCAGACATGACCAGAACTGATGTCGAACGTTTACCAGTTGCCTTATACCTGATGATTGCCGAGTGCTTAGAGCATGGCCGTCTATCACCTCCGATGGGATGTTCTCCACCAACATATGAACTTATTTTACGATCTGAGCTATTAGAGCACACTCGATTCCAACATTCAACCAAGTTGTATTCGGTAAAGTTCAGCAAGGCGAATATTGACGCAGAAGACTCCTTATCGCCTCGCTGTCCACCGAATCCCAATGGTTTCTCCAGAGCTGAATCAGCCGATGATGATGGCATGGAAAATGTTGATACGAAACTCTTAAGTCTGCGTTTTCCCGATGACTTACGAATATCAGAAGTTCGTCGTTTGCTAATAAGTTCTGAGCCAGTTTTAATCGATATTGCACAATCACCTGGTATTTCAGATCACGAGTTTATTGAAGAACAGGAGAAGCAATTGTATGCAATGTGCACCAGAACTATGACATTGCCAATGGGTAGGGGCATGTTCACTTTACGAACATCAATTCCGACGCCTACAGAATCGATGCCTATTCCGAAATTTTGTCTTACGGGAAAAGAGCCTGTTAAGGGGGCTACAATCGAGATGCAGCAGATTGAATTTCCCGCCAATATGAATCTATGGCCGAGTTTTCATAATGGAGTGGCCGCTGGTTTGAGAATCTCACCGAATGCCCGAGATGTTGATTCGACTTGGATTGTGTATAACAAACCAAAGGGGCCGACGGAAGTGACAACAGAACATGCGGGTTTCTTGATGGCACTTGGGCTTAATGGCCATCTTAAAACAATTTCATTTATGAGTATCTATGAGTATTTAGTGAAATGCGACGAGATGACTAGTGTGGGCTTGCTGTTGGGAGTTTCGGCCACTCACAGAGGTAAAGTACTGTACAACGAAACGAGGTTAAAATATTTCATATATTCATTCAATGCCTAGGCACAATGGACACAACCACCACCAAATTGTTAAGCGTTCATATTGAAGCGTTGCTTCCAGCCACAGCTTTGGAATTAGATATACCGCAGAATATTCAAGTGGCATCACTAATGGGTATAGGACTTATTTACCAAGGAACTGCTAAGCGGCATATAGCAGAGGTTTTGTTGCAAGAAATAGGACGACCTCCTGGTCCAGAAATGGAGAATAGTGTTGAAAGAGAATCATACGCTCTGACAGCAGGCTTGGCGCTGGGTTTGGTTACCTTAGGACACGGTGAGGCTCCAGCTGGTCTGCGAGATTTGCAATTACCTGACACCCTTCATTATTATATGGTGGGAGGAAATAAACGTCCACTAATGGGCTCACAGAAAGAGAAGTACAAACTGCCTTCGTTTCAAGTACGAGAGGGTGACACTGTAAATATAGATGTCACAGCGCCAGGGGCCACATTAGCACTTGGCTTGATGTTTTTCAATACCGACAACAAGGCTGTGGCTCAATGGATGGATCCTCCCGATACAAGTTATTTACTTGATCTCGTGCGTCCGGACTTATTGCTCTTACGAACAATCGCCAGAAGTTTGATTCTTTGGAGTGATATACAACCAAGTTCGGAATGGCTGTTTAATCAGTTTCCAGTAAACCTAAGATTTGACATCAATCGAGGACCTGTGGCTAGCGGAGATGACATAGATCATGAAGCAATTACGTGAGTTATTACAAGTTACTATTTATTGGTTCTTATAAGAATTTACTATTCTAACTATTCTAGACAAGCTTACTGCAATATAATCGCTGGTGCTGCATTTTGCATCGGTCTAAAATATGCAGGCACTGAGAACCAAGAAGCATTTAAATCTCTTACAAATGCGATAAAACTTTTCATTGGATTCCAGGGCAAATATGTTGGAGAATTCGCTGGCAGAGCAACGGTGGAGAGTAGCCTAATGTTAATTCTTGTCTCCGTGTCATTAGTGTTTGCCGGAACAGGGGACTTGGACATTCTACGCGTAATACGTTATCTTCGATCTAGAATAGGAACTGCCCACTCACAGGTTACTTATGGCTCGCAAATGGCTATACACATGTCTTTGGGATTTTTGTTTCTCGGAGCTGGTCGCTATACATTATCCAAAAGTCCTGGAGCAATTGCTGCATTAGTTTGCGCACTCTTTCCAAAGTTTCCCAATCATAGCAACGACAATAGGTATCCTAAATGTTTAACAGTTCTCACTGAAAATAACTTGAGCGACGTTTACTTTGTATTGTGTAACTGATCAATCCCTTTTCAGATATCACCTCCAAGCATTTCGGCATCTTTATGTGTTGGCAGTCGAACCCCGACTATTCCTCCCACGAGATATAGATACAAAAAAACTTTGTCTTTGTCAAATTTCTTACATCGAAATCGGCAGCACGGAACTTAAAAGGCTCCCTATGGCTCCATGTATGTTACCAGACCTGAACACTTTAAAATCTGTCGTTGTTAATGACCCTAACTATTGGCCGGTGTGCTTCGAAAAGGGACGTAACTGGGAACAATTGGTGTATGTTAAGAAATGAAATAGTTTCCATATTTGTACATTATCAGCGTTGTACTCTATTTTTTGTAGCAAAGCACTTGAAGTATCAGGTTGTATTGATATCAAAAAACGTTCTGGTTGCCATTCACATTTAGATGACCCAGACCGACTGAAGAGTCTTTTCGCGCAAACTTTAACAACCGAACAATATACGTGCTGGAAAATAGACACAAAATCACTTGAAACCTTCTCTTCAGATCCCATTGTTATTGGTTTCACCGACAGATTCTTAAGTATGGATGCTAGAGAGAGCAAACTGACAAAGGTCGAAATGGAACGCTACCAACAATTGATTGTTATTTTTTATAACGCCGTCATAAAGGACAAGATGCATGGCCTACCAATCTATCTATCGATTGTTAACGTAAGTTTTCTTTTAAAATCCAAACAACCATTAATTTTACCTATCCTTTATTTAATAGACTTTGCAGGCAGTAAAAGTAAAACCGAATACATATGAAGTTTGGCAATTGAAACTGATCGAACTCTATATGCGACGACAAATGGAAAATGTTCTTGTTTCTAAGGAAATTGTGAATTCAGTGTTGGAAAACCTAAAAACCTACATTGATTGTTGTCAGGTCACTTGTGCTGTACAATTAAAAAGATTCATTACGTCCGATCGATTTGATATTTTATGCGAGGATAGGGATAGTGATATTTCAAAAGTTATAGCAGTTATTGTTTATTTCGGTTTGTACCCTAATGTACTGAACTTGGTTGATTTAACTGGACCAGTGAACTACATGCGTTTGTTATATGAGCTGAAGAAGCTCAACATGGAAGCGAGCACAATTAACTGCATAATTAACGTGCTTGAATTACCGTAATTTACAGTATTTGATGAATTTTTTTGCAGCGCACATTTAAGATCTTTTGTATTTAGGCTATTTAATAAATATTGAATTATTTAAAAAAGGTAGTATATAATGCTTTTTCCTAACTTCCAGTTAGTTATTGAGCTGACTTTTTCGAAAACTGAACTTTGAAGACCGCTTCTATTTCGGTTTGGCAAAATAACTGCTTTCTAAACCCTATTCGAAAGATAAAATTGATGCTTTACAGAACGATGGATGATATCAGTTTTATTTAAACTTTTAAACAAGAAAAATCATTCGCCCGATATTTGGGAGAAGGGTGAATTAGGGAGAAGATGTGTGAGTGCCTTTTTGTGGAGTAATTCTTCTTTTTACTTTACTTCTAGCAAGTACCTACCTACATATATCACAAGTCATTTAATTTTTTTTTAAATACCTGCCTAGGTTATACTATACTTTGTCTGCATGTGCAGTATCAAGGTGCATTGGCACGAGCTCCGACTTGAACTTGAGCACTTTTATTTAAAGGCAAACAAGCAAGCATTTACAGCAAATATAAAGCGCTATACTATTATTAACTAAAAACATATGTACATATATGGTCCCATAATAACAATTCGCATTAAAAAGCACTTAAAACTCCTGTTTTGACAACCGGTCAGTTAACTACGGGTATCTGAAATATCTTACTTACTTACTTAGTTGGCGCTACAGCTCGAGGTGAACCTGGGCCTGCTGCTCGCAACCATTTGTGTGTGCGTGTTATATTTTTGCACGAATGGAAGGGACCTACAGTTTTTTGCCGACTCCGAACGGCGAGTTGAGAAGCTCAATCGTGACAAATGATACTCTTTGATGCTTGTCAGACATTCGAAAGAGGTGGGCACCGTGAAAAACTTTTAGGTGTTTGCGGCGGGATTCGAACCCAAGACCGCTGGCACAGTAGTCCGACGCACTAACCACTTGCGCTACGGTGCCCACCATCTGAAATATCTGGTTTGAGAATTAAGAATTTACTTTCGAATTACATATAAACATCTATACATTCAAGGATAAATTTGTAATATTTATTCAGGTTGAAATATTTAAACTATACATATTTTATTATAACATGAACATCCCGCTTATAAGTTCGCTTCAATAGTCTTTGCCACATTTGGTGGACTATAAAGAATCGCGCTATCTGGTGATGTGTAGGGCAACGATGGTGCAATCTTCCTCCTATCTGTTAATCCAAACATACCAGAATCACGGGAACTGATTTTCTTTTCAATAACTTTGTCGAAGAATCTCGCCAATTTAACAGCATCTGTTGTTCCAGCAGCTAAGCTGCGTGTATTCCTACAATTCAACCAGATTTCTTCTGCTCCACATTGCTCGGCTACAATGGGAGATAAAAATTAAAACCTAAGTCTCTTTCAATACGAAATAACAAACCTATTCCGCCGGCTTTCTGTAACATCTTAGGCTGCCTCTTTTCATCGACTAAATCAAGCTTCGTTCCAACGACCAGAATTGGAATCTGCGTTGAACCAAGGAATTGCTCAGGATCAAATAAGGCTGCGTCTGAAGCTAACGATGCACTGTTATTGCTTTTCACAGTATCCTTGCCTTCCTTGTTCAAAATTTCATAGAGCCACTCCTTTAGATTTTCGTGACTCTTTCGATTCGTCAGGTCGTGTACTAACATTATGCCATGCGTAGGATTGTAAAATACTCCTCTGGAGTTTTTGTGATTCAACGAGCCCCCTATATCGAAGAGTTCAACAAAAAAAGTGTTTTGCTGTGGAGTGCCCTCTTTGTATTCATGCATCTTTACCTCTATAGAGCATCCCACAGTCCACCCAGGGTGTATAAGGGACTCATTGTGGGCAATTAAATGTGTTAGACATGTCTTTCCAACCCCTAAAAGTGATCGAAAGCAAATGATTATTTAAAAACATAATTAAATATATATTTGTAAAATGATTTACCTGAATCGCCGACAAGAAGTATACGAACTTTATCGATATTTGCCATTGGAATTAGACATCAGTTGTACAAAAATTGTTTCTTACGTTGCCTATAACGAAGTGACAGATTAAATGCAGTTGAACGCACTTTTCTTTCTTAACTAGACTGAAAATGATTGTAAAACACTCGATTGTGAATCAACTTACTAGGCCGTCACTGTGAATTGGGATGCCGAAAGGGCTGCCACTTTTCAGATATTTCAGTTTTTGCGAATTCTTTCTGAAAAGAAAACTGATGTCGTTTTCGATTGGGCTTTTTAGATTTTGCTCTCAGATATCAGATTTTTGCTGAATGGAAAACAAACGAGATTGATCTATTTTTCGGCAATTGTATTAGTAGGCGTGTTTTTTTATCAAATCTATATAGGCTTAGCGGAAAATGAGAAAAAAAACGCTGAACAGTGACTTGGCAGGACTATGCTAATTGACGTTTGACAGTTACACATCGGCATTGTTTTCATTGACAGTAAGGCCGGTAGTTATCAAGCGCTCATTAATAAGTTGGTGGAAAGAATTTTTTTCGTCAAATTTAATTCAATTAAATAGTAAAATAAGGAACATGTTCACTTAATTCATTATAATTTTCTTTTCCTTGTCGGATAAATTCGTATTTCTTTCTTTTCTACCCATTTTAAAATGAACAGAAATAATTTGAATTTGAAATGACAGCAGAGTTCGGTTGATAGCTACCGGCCTTCATATTTCTCCCTCACTTTTACGTCATATTTGACATTTCGATAGAAATTTCGATAACTATCGACGAAAAACAGTTTGGTAGCACATTTTTCTATCCAGGCTAAGCACCTAAGACTGGATAATTATCCAGGTTTCGTAAGCCTATATAGGCTTAGTTGTTAGTGTAATTAACATAGAAAAAATTTTCTAAGCCTATATAGTTTTGAAAAAAAACACGCCTAGTGTGTCATTTGGCGTCATGTGCTGCGTTTTAAATTTCATAAGAAATGTTTTGGTGTAGGTGCAAGAAGGTGTGAATTATGTCGTTTTCGATTGGGCTTTTCAGATTTTGCTCTCAGATTTCAGATTTTTCGTGCTGGTTGGAAAACAAACGAGATTAATCTGTTTTTCTGCAATTGTATTAGTGTGACATTTCACATCTTGTTCGTAAAAGAAAATAAATAAGAAACAGAAAAATAATAAATACAATTTCAAAACACTTTCTTTATAGGTACCTATTTTCTAAATATTCTACAAAGTTTCTGATAAGTATTTTTGTTGATTGATATTTATTTTGATGTACTGCGTTGACATTTCATATAAAATCTGCTGGTGCTAGTGCAAGTAGGTGTAAATCTGTTTAAATAAGATTTCAAACTATGTGAACACATCCTATTCATTCAACGACATTTACTTTAACATTATAGCTATCTCTTTCTTACTGAATTACTTTTTTTGTTCTTAACGTTGAGTCAGACATCTTGGTGAATTGTAGCAGCTTCTTAATTTATATTGTATAACAATTATTCATTTTTACTTTCTAATAAAGTTCTTTTTATATCAAAGTTATCCATCGCATTTTAATAGGTTATGGGCCCAGGATACGCCTAAAGTAAATTAATAATAATTGCTTGTGAAATAATAAAAAAAAAGGAATCCTGAGATCAAATATGGCCGAAAAGTAAGATGTGATACACATCAACAAATTTGATGGCAAAAATTTTCATCAATGGAAATTTCAACTCAAATGCGCTCTGCGAGCAAAAGGCATATTTGATAATGTGACGGGATTAACTACATGTCCAGTATGTACAGCAGATGATGCTAATGCGACGCAGATCAGGCAATGGAAGAAAGATGACGCACGTGCTATGTTCCTACTCATGTCCGCAATGGAGCTTTCACAAATTACGCTTGTTGAAAATTGCGAGACATCAAAGGAGATGATGGACAAGCTAACATCAATATATGAGCAAAAAACTGAAACAAACAAAATGCTGGTACATGAACAATTTCACCAATACACAATGGATAAAAACGACACGGTTGTGCAACACATAGCAAAAGTTGAGAACCTTGCAAGACAAATTCGTGAGTCTGGCGATAAAGTTAGTGATATTGCAGTCATAACCAAAATTATTGGTTCGTTGCCAACGAAATATAGAAGTTTCAGACAAGCATGGCTGTCAATGGAAGAAAAAAGGCAAACTCTTGCCAACCTAACTGCTCGCCTTATCGATGAAGAATCAAACTTAACTTCACACGAAGAAAAGGACACGGCTCTAGTGGCATCCTCGTCAAGGCAACAAAATAAGTCAAATATAAAGAAAAAATACAAGTGCCATGCGAAAAAGAAACAACAATTTCGCCAAAAGGACGAGCATTTGCCACAAGGCAGTTTCTCAGCTTTTACTTCAGAAGAAGCTGTCGCGCTAGTCGTACCGAGCATGGAACGCGATGATGTGTGGATGCTAGACGGTGGAGCATCTGCTCACATGACGTATAGAAAGGAATTTTTATCTAGTTTCAACAGGAACCTCCATACAGATTGGAGACGGAAGACAACTAACAGTTGAAGGCGTTGGAACTGTAAAAATACAAAAGTTTCTTAACAACAAATGGTATGATTCTATAATCACTGAAGTTTGTTACGTACCGGAGCTCTGCAGAAATTTGTTTGCTGAAGGGCCAATTACAAACAAGGGCTATACGATTGTTAAGAAAGGCACCACTGCACAAATCTTTGACTCCCTAGGACATCTTTCAGCAATTGGAATTAGAGAGGACAACAACATCTGTCGTATGCGATTTCGAACGAAAATTATAAATGCCGTGGCTGAAGCGAATACAGCATCAACAGAAACGCTACGAACTTGGCACGAGAGACTTGGTCATGTAAATCTATAAACCATACGTGACATGGTAAAGAAAGACCTAGTCAAAGGTGTAAATCTAACAGACCTTAACAATTTCTTTTGCGAGGCTTGCGTATATGGCAAACAGCATAAATTATCGTTTAAATCTTCAACAAATAAAGCAGCACGACCAGGTGAATTTATTCACAGCGATGTTTGGGGTCCAATAGCAGAACAGTCAGTAGGAGGAGCTAGATTCTTCGTTTTATTTAAAGACGACTACTCAGGTTATCGCATAATTTTTTATTTAAAACATAAATCAGATGTTTTTGAATCCTTTCAGGAGCTTAACAGGATGATCAAAAACAAATTTGGGTACATGGTCAAAGTACTCCATACTGATAATGGTACTGAGTACATTAATAAAAATTTAAGGAACTATTTGCTAAAGAACGGTATCGTCCATGAGAAGACAGCGCCGTACACTCCCGAGCAGAATGGTCGTGCAGAGAGAGATATGCGCACTATAGTGGAGAGTGCACGATGCATGTTACACGCTGCACATACACCTTTATATCTTTGGGCTGAAGCTGTCAACACTGCGGTCTACATACTCAACAGAACAGGTACAACACAAGCTATAAATTCAACACCTTTTGAGATGTGGACTGGAAAGAAAGCAGATCTTACTCACCTAAGAACTTTTGGATGTGATGCTTACAAATTAATGCCAAAAGAGAGAAGAAGAAAGCTGGAAGCAAAGAGTAAGAAATATATTTTAGTTGGTTACGATGGAAATTCAACAAACTATCGCTTGTTCGATATCACTGATAGATCGATCCAAATATCAAAACATGTGTTATTTAATGAAGCTAGAAATTTACCAACTAATCCAACTGAAACAAGGCCTGTTATCTTTAAATATGCCCACGACGAAACTGACATTCGTAATGTAGAAAGCAGTAATACAGGCAACAATGCATGCTTAAGACAGGATGAAAGTATTAGTGAAGATTGTCGAGATAACAATAATTCAATCCAACAAAATCAACTGGACGAAGATGGACCACCTGCACCAATGATTCAAAAATTCGAACCAGCTAATGAATCATCACATGATAGAGAACCAGTACAAGAAGTTCAATATGATTTTCGTCCACGAGAAACGATTAAGAGACCTGCTCGTTTTGAACTTAATATCGCAGAACTAGGTACTCCCAAAACGTTCAACGAAGCAATGCAAAGCAGCGATGCCAAGTATTGGAAGAAAGCAATTCAGGAAGAAATCGATTCTCTTATAAAGAACGATACATGGATATTAGTACCTTTACCTGCAGACAAGAAAATCATAGGATCAAAGTGGGTGTTCAAAGTGAAGAAATTGCCGAATGGAAGTATCTCACGTTACAAAGCCAGACTGTGCGCGAAAGGATTTTCACAGAAAGAGGGTATAGACTTCACAGAAACATATGCACCAACAACAAGGTATGACTCCATACGAGTACTACTAGCAATAGCAGTGCAACGTGAGTATAAAATTAGACAGTTCGATGTTAAATCAGCGTTCTTGCACGGACTATTAAAAGAATACATCTATATGGGTTTACCAGAAGGAATTTATGTAAAGGACAGTTTAGTGTGCAAACTTAATAAGTCACTCTATAGACTAAAACAAGCGCCTCGATGTTGGAACGAAAAACTAAACAACTCGCTTATAAGTCTTGGATTTATTCAAAGTACAGCCGACAAATGCGTATACACACGTAAACAAAATCAATCAGAAATTCTTTTAGCCATATACGTAGACGATGGATTGATCATGGGAAATTCAGAAACCGATGTGGAAAAAGTACTTACTGAATTAATGAAACAATTTGAAATCACCACAAGTTCACCAAGTTTCTTCGTTGGGATGGAAATTCAACAAAACACCGATGATGATTAAATTTTTCTTCATCAATCCAGTTACATAAAGGAAATACTTAATCGATTCAACTTTAATGAAGCTAATCCAGTAAGCATTCCTGCCGATCCACATACAGCTTTAACTCAATGCTCAAAAGATGAATCTGAGGATAAATATCCGTACCGTGAGGCTGTCGGTTCACTCATATTTGCTGCTATAGTAAGTCAACCACTGGAATGCTGTAAAAAGAATTTTCAAATATTTGAAAATGACAAGTCATTATGGAATTCGTTTTCGAAAGCACTGTTCGCCCACACTAATAGGATATTCAGATGCAGACTATGCCAGTAATCTAAATAAACGTCGCTCAACCACCGGATACATATTCATGCTAAGTGGCGGACCGGTTACATGGTGCAGTAAAAGACAACAATCTGTCGCTCTGTCAACCACCGAAGCCGAATATATGGCTGCATCCGATGCCACCAAAGAAGCCATCTGGTTAAGACAGCTACTGAAGGATATAAACTACGGAGAAGAAAAACCAACAACAATACATATCGATAATCAAAGTGCAATTCGCCTTGTCCGGAATCCCGAGTTTCACAGAAGAACCAAACATATTGATGTGAGAGTCCATTTCATCCGTGAAAAGTACAACAATGGAGGCATCGATGTAACTCATGTTCCTTCTTCCGATCAACTTGCCGATATTTTAACTAAAGCACTACCTCGACCACGATTCCAATTTCTTTGTGATGAAATCGGATATTTATTTACAAAACAAACGTCTTGAATTATTTACTAAAATCTATCATTTAATAAGTTTTCATCTAGAGGGTATGTTTATATAAGATTTCAAACTATGTGAACACATCCTATTCATTCAACGACATTTACTTTAACATTATAGCTGTCTCTTTCTTACTGAATTACTTTTTTTGTTCTTAACGTTCAGTCAGACATCTTGGTGAATTGTAGCAGCTTCTTAATTTACGTTGTATAACAATTATTCATTTTTACTTTCTAATAAAGTTCTTTTTATATCAAAGTTATCCATCGCATTTTAATAAAATCTCGAGCTGAATCCGAGATTCACAACAAATTCATCTAGAGCAAAAAAAAAAGTGCTTTTTTGGTCGGTTGGAAAATGAAAATTGTACTAGAGCGATAAAAATTGCTCGAGATCAAAAAAAGTGCTTTTTTCATTTCATTTGAAGAGATAAACTAGCATTTATTGCACTCACTTCGCCCACTGGGTTTATAACAACTTATGCCGATTATGGAATCCGTCGGATCAGATGCGATGGGAGTTAAGGCTCCAACGCATAGAATCCGTCGACTTCGTTCCGTTGTACTTTGAAGTTGAAGTTGAAGTATTGGCGGATAGAGCAGTCCCATAGAATCCATCACATATCTACGTAGAAATGTCAAGTGAATTATAATGCGTGAATGTATGTACTGACAAAGTATCGACGGATGCAAAAAGTAGAAAGTAGACCTACTTCATCCGTTGAAGTACATACATCCGTTGGTTATGGGCCAACTCCAGCGTTGCCGCTATGCGACTTTAGTCGCATTTTGACCCTTTTTTGAAGCAAAGAGACTATGACCCGACTTTTTCAAAAACACCTCTTTTTGACCCTTTTCAGATTTTTTGGAGACTTTTTGAGACTTTTTCGTACAAAAAATATATTTCCAATAAAAATTCCTTTGTTTCTCATTAATCTATTTTTTCCAATGTGTTCCTTTGTACAAATTTAGTTTAATTCAATTTTTTTTTGATGTGTAAAATTCTTAGCTCTCGGTATGGGCCCCATGAGTTTCTCGCAGTCACGCATAACCAAACTTAGTATTAGTTCTCTTCTCTGTATATGATTCTCTTTATTCATTTCTCCTTCACACAGTGTAATAGCAATAGCATAGCAATAGCAACGTCAACGTTCTCTGTATATGTTTACACATCAAATTTCACGAGTACCTTGTGCATACTCTACTCACGCCTTTTTTATATAATCTAATGCGTTCCTGTTTTTGTTTTTTTGTTTTCTTTTGAAAAATAATAATAATGGATATGGAGGTCTGACGTCGTTACCATGTTTACATTAGGTCTGTTTCTTTACTTAAAAATTGTTACGAATTCGTACAAATTCTAGACCAACCGCGTTCCTTTACACAAAAAAAAGTAGTTGAAAAGAGAAGCAACGAGAGAGTAAGCATTTCCCCTCTTTAAAAAATCTTACAAATTCTTACTTAACAAATTTCTGCCAGTATAAAGTGAACTATCTGTCAAACTCAGCTGTTTCAATTGTTTTAAATTATTTGCATTTTTTTATTTTAACGCAAAAAGTAAAATAATGAAAAGAAAAGGGACATATGTATGTATGTAGATGAAAGTTGAATGTTCTGAATGTTGAAATTTGCATTTCGCAATATACTATTGGATCTAGGATATCGTGAAGAGTGGACTCTGCTGTAAAATCCAAAATTGTACAACACCACTTTGTTTACGTTTATTTCACATATATATGACATTTCGTTTGTTGCAACTTTTGTGGTTAAACGCGTTCCTTTACTTTTTCCCCACTCCATTTAATAGCTTCCTATTTTTGGAGCAAAAAGTAAACGAACAGACCTATTATTTGTTTTTGTTGCGACTTTTTTTGCTCCATGACCCTTTTTTTGCGACTTTTTCAAATTTTTCAGCGGCAACCCTGGCCAACTCCCAAAGGAATGTGTGTATTCTATCGAGCCGTCACTTGAAGGAGCAACGGATCGACGCATTCTATGGGTCGGGGCCTTTATCTTCAATTTTTACTTTTTCGTTTTACTGAAAACGTCGGTAAGAAAGTGAACAGTTGTCGGTAAAAAATTGCTATTACCGAAAACGCACGCATGCCAGTGCCAGAGGCTTTCAAAAAATGTTGTAATCACGCAGGCATACGTGCGCAAACACACAGGCAAGAGGAGAAAGGAAATACATTAAAATAAATTCTTTAATTTTACACTTTTTGGTAAATGCAACATCGTCACAATGGATAGCGCCGACAAATGTTTCACCTTGGTGGGCAGTGCGTTGGACTACTACGCATGCTGCTCGGGTTAAATCCCAGCCCGGGTCCAACACCTAAGAAAGTTTTTCACGGTTACGGAATGTCTGACAAGCATCAAATCAAAGAGTATCATTTGTCACGATTGAGCTTCTCAACTCGCCGTTTGTAGTCGGCACAAAATTGTAGGTCTCTTCCATTTGTGCAAAAATTTAATGGTTGCGAAAAGCAGACCCAGGCTCATGCCAAGTTGTAGCCCCACCTAAAGAAGGAAAATTGGCCTCAGACACGCGCCAATGCATACAAAAGCGCTACTTGTCGAGATCCTCGAAGAAGACTATAACCTGCCAGAGTGGACGCATTGAAGAATGGCTACTATTTGCTTCAACGTTTCTGCAGTCAACTATGAGTATACAGACTTGGAGAACACAAGGCCTGTTTGCGTACTTTCTGGACTAAAATTTTAAAGATTCTCAAATTTCAAGGAGTGGGGTAAAAATCTGTCAGAGAGAGGGAAAACTGCAAAATTACAGGAACGCATTAGGTCCGTTCGCGTACTTTTTGCACTAAATATGGGTTTTCTGTCAAATCTCGAAGAGTGGGGGTGAAATTCTCTCAAAAACAGAAAAATCACGAAAAAGTAATTGAACGCATTAAGCACCAAAAAATTAAGAATGTATGTGATTTGACAGTTTTCATAATACACCACAAAGGGTACGCGAACAGACCTATTAACAACAAAAAATGCAAAATGTCTGACGTTTGACAGTTTCATAAAGCTGCCCAAAGAGATTTCTTGGGCTAAATTCGGCAGCATGTTTTCTGTCGAAAACTACGAAAAATCTTCGTACGGAAACAGGGTTTGACTGCCCACAATCCATTCTACTCTTCAACGTTTTGCCAGTTAAACTTTATGGTCTTAAATACGAAATCTCGGCAATGCGCTCGTACGTAACCCTGATCAAAGAAGATCTTGCGAAGAATTTAGGATGTGTGGGTTTGATATTGAAGCACCGCTCGCACTTCAGTGGTTGTTTGGAGACCAGACTGCTGTAGGGGATTCAAAGCTAGTTGATTTGAAGATTAGTGCATAAGTTAAGCCAGAAAGGGCCAAATTAGGTCTACAGGAAGGCAGGAGAGAACAGGAAGCTACACACATTATTTACCACATCTACCATCAGATCCTGCACAAATTGGTGGAACAATACTTTGAATTCGAAGACTATCAGGGTTATCGCGAATAATTTCCGAGGGAAATGCTCCCTTTTTCAGCAATGTAAATCAGATTGCTGAATGGGAAACCTTCCCCGGGAAAATCTATTCACGATAGGCTTGTATGGTTCAAAGCTTCCCATGAATCTAGTTGAGTCTGCCGATATGTTAACTCAACTAACCGCCGTATTAGTTCGATTTCGTCGAAACTACTTATCGCAGATGGCTGGATCTTCGTTTTTGTCGACGCAAGCGAGGTGGCGTATGCTACAGTTGCCTATTGGCGTATCGTAGATAAAGGTAATGTCCAAACATCTTGCGTCGCAGGAAAAGCCAAATGTCCGCCAAAGAAATTGTTGTCCAAACCCTCCTTGACAAGCAGTTCGGCTTTCGAAAGAAGCATTCCACACTGCATCCGCTCATGAAGTTCCAGCATTATATCACCGTAGCTCTCAACATGCACCGAGTCACCGTCGGATGCCTTCTGGATGTCGAGAAAGCATTCGACAGCGTATGGGTTGAAGGACTCATCCATAAACTTCATTTACTAGGCTTAGAACTAATCAACATTATTTTTTCTTTTCTTTCTTCCAGGAAATTCTTTGTACAACTGGAGAAATGCACATCATCAGTGAAGAACATCAGAGCTGGAGTTGCCCTAGGCTCTAAACTCGGACCGTTCCTGTACAGCATATTGACGTCTGACCAGCCCATCCCAAACAACTGTGAGAACCTATTCTACGCCGATGACTCCATAACATATGCCACATCGATGTCACCATTGACAGCTGTCCGGAAAGTTAACGCCCATATCCACAGACTAATTGAGTACTACCGGAGGTGGGGAATCAGAGTCAACGCCTCAAAATTAGAACTCATCTGCTTCAGGAGACCAACGACCAGCAGTGGACGCAGCCGACGAGCAGCGAAGTGCAGAAGCTTAACCCTGAAACTCTCGGATGGATCAACATTGGCAACCAAACGGAGCGTGAAGTACCTGGGGATCCACTTCCACGAGCTGTTAAGGTTCAACCCTCACGCAAGGAACGTCCTAAATAAATCCAGCTGGGCCTTCCATCATCTCCACCCACTGATGAAGAAAAGAGCCGGACTTAGCCAGCAGACCAAGACGCTAATGTACAAGAAACTCCTGAGACCAGTCATCGGATGCAGTTTTCCCGTCTGGTTTTCCATCTCGAAGACAGCCACGAGATTACTCAATGTTTTTGAAAGGAAGATACTAAGGATCTGCACTGGACTATTCTACGACCGACAGCGTCAAAAATACTGCAATAACGAAAATTTCTATTCAAAAGCAAAAATAACACCTACTGCTGTTGGCGAAGAAGCTAGTAGGAAGCACAGCCAACCACCCGAACCAGCTAATAAGAAGGATGACAACCCAACAGCGACTACCCCAGCCATGGTACCTCAGCGCTCTGGACACCCTGGATGAAGACATCACCCCAATTGACAACGAGGAAGCAGTTGCATTCTACGCTGACACAGGGTCAGCCCACCGCCGTGCCTAAACGCCAACCCCCCTCCCAACCAACACCTAACTCGCCACTGACAACCGGGACGGAACACCCCGAGGACATCTAAGTCAACCGACTTTTAGTTTTAAGTTTACATGTACAATATATAATTATATTTTTTCATTTCTAAGTCAATGTATAAGGTTAGGCTCCCATTGTTCCAACAAATCTATATTATCAATCTTAAGACAGTTGTATATATATAATATTCAATAAAAATCGTTAATCGTTGTTGTCCAAACTTAGATCGGAACTGAGCGTGGGCGTGCTTGGTTAAAGAAGACTGTGCTCAATAGCCATTCAGTTCCTGCAGACAGATATTTTATGTGGACTGATTCGAAGACTATCGCCAGTTGGATTCAATCGGACGTGAGAGGCCTATCAGCAGAGATTTTAGAAACTACGGACAAGGCGGACTGGCATTGGGTGCACACGTCCCAAAACAGACGATGCCACAAGGACAAAATATCTACCGAAGTTCAAGCCGAATTTACACTGGATAACTGGACCCGTCTTACTTCAAACTTCAGACATTTCCTGCTAATTTCGGGAGTCAAAGAAGTGCAACGTGAATGTGACATAAAGCTATGCCTACCTTCCAGGTGGTACATACGAAGACAGCAAATTGCTACAGTTAAGATCACTTGCGCTTCTCCGATTATGTTCGAAATGAATAATGGAATAGTCTGTGAAATTGCATCTTGAAATGGCGAACTTCACACCTACGAAATGTCTCAGGCGGAACTACGTCTTGGAGGAAGAATTAACGCCGCCAGATGTCTTTCCGGAAGCGCTCGGTATCCAATTAATTTGCCACGAGAACACCGGTTCACGCCACTTAAGGTAGCCAGCTATCACAAAATATTTCATCACCAAAATCAAGAATTAATGGTCAGCGAAATAAGACAACTTTTCTGGGTGCCTCATCTCCGTGCCATGCCATGGTAAAAAAAGCGAAGGCCGAATACCAGGTCTGCAAGACTAACAGCGCACTCCTAGTACAGCCATTAATGGGACAGCTGCCACCAGAGAGAGACTATTATCATACGTCGCGGTTTAAACTATTTTGGTCCCCCGGAAGTGACTATTGATCGATGCCGAGTCAAACGATGGGTTGCGCTTTTCACCCGTCTAACAGTACGAGCCGTTTAATTTGAACTTGCAGTTGATTTATCTATGGATCCCTGCTTGATTTGTTGACGAAATTTTGTAAATCTTCAAAGTGCCTATACGTATACATACAAAATGACAATAGCCAGTAGATCGAAATTCTTCCTTACTAAAAATAGTTCGACGAAGGAAAATCCGGAAAACTGGCAATTTTCAATCAGCAAAAAAGAAGAGAAGCTTTTATATCTGCAATCTTCTTTTCCTTTTATTTCATGATAGTAATAATAATCCTTTTTTTATTTTATTTTGTTTACTTTCTCCTCTTATTAAATAATAAATTATTTACATAACTTAACATCCATAAAATACAATATTATTTATGGTATATTAATTAATTTTTTTTTCAATTTTGTTTCACTCTACTTCTGTTTGTATCCTTCTTATTTTCTTTGTTCAATTTTTGTTAAGGAAAAAAATTAAAAAACAAAAGTTTCCAAATTAAAAAAAAAAACATTCACATTAAAAAAAAACACAATTTAGCTAATCATCCTCTCGGTGCTTATAGCATTCAATTTCAAGTCTTTTACAGTTTAATTTTCAATATTTACTTCTTTTTGCTTTCAATTTCTTTTGACTTCAACAGATCTAATCTAATGTACACATTGTACAAAAATAAATTATGAAAATGTCAAAGAAACTAAAACAAAAAAAAAACGACAAAGGCAAAAAAATAATAATAAACTAAGTCTTATTAAATAACCAATTGCTTCGTCGTTTCATTTAGTCAATTTATTAGTACTAGACACTAGAGTATTGACAAACAAATGAACTACATGTTCAGGTCTTTTTCTTAGTTTACGCAATATAAACCGATATTTGCGATGACTTAAAAAACAATACACGAGTCACACAGTAAATTGGTTAAAGAAATTTAAAAGAGAAAAAAGTTAGTAACCATTCAATTGTGTATCAAAAGTTCTGCTACTTAAGCCACAATTTTGCATACTTTATCTCATCTCTCATATTAAATAACCTGCGAAAGTCGGCCAATGGTAATATGTGATGGATTTTGTTTCATATTTTCAGTTAACCACCGAACGAAACGTCTTGATAAAGCGGTAAAGTAACTATATCTTCGTTCTTTTTTCATCGTTTGCAATACGTATATAGAGACGACTTTAATTCGTTTTCTTTAGTTTATGATTAACTTCAAAAGTTAAAGTGTTTTTTTCTTTAATGAAAAACCAGCGAATATACATGTTTAAAAAGGTTATGTAAGATTACGTAAGATAAACATTTTTTTCAAACAAATACACACCCTTATAAGTTGGCCAAAAATTCTTGCACAGCAAGGTGGCCAACTTACCAAGGTTTCGCTGTATTAATGTTATGTACACATACAGACTTTACATTTGTCAATCAGATTTAACCCCAGTTAGCGTTGAACATGCATCAAATAAAAACTGCATTGAAACAAAAATTTTGACCACTCTAAAACAAACACCTTAATACACTGGTTGGAACTGTTTGGTTTTAACGCTCTCGTCACACCTAAGGTTTTAAAAAAAGCAAATGAGACAACAGCCATTCAAAATATGAAACGTAATGAAAATTGAAGATAACACTTGTTGTCAAAGTGAAAGCTATTCAGAGGGGTTTGAAATCTATAATGTATAGATATCTAGAAATAAATTTTAAGAAAACAATTTAGGTAGACACACTGCTGACTATACTCGATCTTGGTGAGCAAATCGTTAAGTTTTGCGATTCCAAGATTATATTTTACAATCGTCGGGGCAATAGAATACACAGAACAAATCCCGTTTGTGCAAAAACATACTAGAAACGATATACAGACAAATATGAAATCTTACTTAGAATATGGATTACGTATGTCATAAAAAATCATCTTTTGTTTACATTAGGAGAAAATGCCGGTTTTTTAATATTCTCTAACTTTTTAGACTCGAACTATTTTTTATTCTATGCCAGTTTAGTTAGTTATAGGTAATAAACATTTGTATTTCTATAAATTGTCACATCGATTAGACGACTGATACTCGAAATTATTCGTTAGTGATTTACGACATAAATACGTTCATAATCACCCCTTTGATCAATTCCGACCGGATTGAAAACGAACGGAATTACAAGGGATGATTTCGAAAAAATCGGCACATCCAAACGAAACATTGAAAACGCCCGTTTGATAAATTAACCATCAATTCTTGTTATTTGAACCAAAATACAAATTGAAATTTGTAAGATGTTTTTTTAGAAATATTAGTATAGCGATAATCACGAAATGTAAAAGCCGTGTTACTGTTAACTAAAATAAAATTGAAAGGATAAAGCTTTTAAAGGAAAAAAACTAGAAAGTATTTACTCAAGAGAACTGAATAAGAAAAGAAAAACGCTTCTTACTTTCTGCAAAAACTACATAGAAAATCAAAGATAAGGGCAAAAAGGATACTTCGTAAAAAAGGAAAAGGTTAATAAAATTGTTCAATTCAAATAAAAAAGCCAAATCAAATTTTGCAAGTTTTCTAGCGCACAAAAATTGCACGTCCAGCGTCGATGTGGCAACTGGCAAGCCTGTCAAATATACACCGGTTTTGGGATTAATTAAAGTAAAGCTATATTATATTCATGAACATAAACTTTCTATGTTGACACTTAGAATAACTGATTTCAAGTAAGTTTACATGTAATAATTCTTTGAAAAGTTATTTGCAGAGAACAAAATATACATGAACAAATAATAAACCTGCTATCAACCGAAAACATTCGAAATAAGATAAGCAACACAGTAA
This sequence comes from Brachyopa scutellaris, assembly GCA_949775065.1. NCBI lineage: Eukaryota > Metazoa > Arthropoda > Insecta > Diptera > Syrphidae > Brachyopa > Brachyopa scutellaris. The sequence goes on along the minus strand of OX459112.1, from coordinate 57,180,917 downwards.
TAAAAAAATACCGCAGCACACACCCTTTCTCAACTCTGGCTCTGGATACTACAACTACACGCAGCTTGGCACCAACACGCTCAAACTAAATAACAATAAAATGATCAGTTAAGGTTCAAAAATATCTTTTTTGTTTTTACTACTAAATTATTTACATGTATTTTTTCTTGTTTAACTGTTTAATATTATTTCATTATTAACTAAAACTCTGATTCCAGGAAAAAGAAAAAAAAATATTAAAAAATAACATAATATAAGCCGTTATATCATTTCTTTTTTTTTTTACTAACATAAATTACAAAATAACAATTAAAAAAGAAAATATTTTTTTATATATTTATATAATGTATGTTGTTGTATGTAGTATGTATAGCTGAAGGATAATATGTAGTATAAAAGAAAATATTTTCAATAATTTCAAAATTATGTTTCATCTTACTGCCTAGGAACAAATCGCTGCCAGTTTTATTTATTTTTTATTTTTTTTTTGAATTCTGTTAATATGGTTTATGATTTGTATGTTTTAATTTTTATTTTCCTTTCAATTTCTTTGTTATTTTTTAACGTACTTGTACTTTGCCGGATCTTGATAGGAAGTTGTTGGTGTTGTGGTGGTGGTATCGGTACGGTTGGCTAAAAATGAAGCTCTGTTACCTTTTTTCTTGACTGCCAAATAGGAAGAAGTGGCGCTACTAACTCGTTTTGGAGAAAATTGAAGAATCTTTTTGGTCTCGCCAGGAATACTAGAAGACGTTGTGGCATCTTCTCTTGAAAAAGTTGACGTCTTGCGTATCAATCTATATTTGTCGCTATTGCACTTTTTAAGGTGCAGGCCATGTACTAGTCGAACAGGTGTTTGGTGTCTTCGGCCGATTCTGCTCACCTTTTTGTGGTTAAATTGATTGTTGTAATGGTGTTCTAGACTACTATTAATTATTAGTTTAGCTGAATGGATTGATGAATTTGTCTTTGTCGATTCGTCGCCAGTCTTCACGTTGTCTGTCGTTAGATATTCTACTTGATTTGCATTTGTTTGGTAATGCTGCTCCTTGTTGTCAGGTGCTGATACGTTGTCGTTGTTTTTTATGTCGTCCTTAGGGTCGTGGTGGTCATCGTCACCGCCATTGCCATTGCCATTGCCATTGCCACTGCCATCGCTGACTTTGACACTGCGGCTGCTGCTGCTCTGCTCTGTTTCGCTGGTTCTATAGAATTTGTATTTTTGCATTAGAAATGTTTTTTTATAATGGTATGGCTTCTGCTTTTGTAGTGGTGGTGGGTGTGGTGTTAATGGATAAAACGTGGAAAGCTCTTGGTTGGCTTGGTTATAAGATGCAGCGATTAAGGAAGCTTGTCGTGAGCTGTTACTGCTTTGTTTGCTGCGGCTGCTGCTACTGTTGCTAATGGCATTGGCGTTGATGTACGTATTTGTGTTATTATTTTTGTCGTCCCTAATAGGTCTCAACCATTGTCTACTGCTAACACTATGGTCTACCGTGGTGTCATCCGGCGATTTGGAGTACGCATTTTTCGACGAGCTTGTTGACTGGCCGCTTGTGATCCTGGTGTTTGCATTGGACTGTAATCATAAGAAGGGAAAATCATATCTATGTATAATAATTCTTAACTGTAAGCAAAAGGGAAACAAAAAAACATTTCGAGTGATGTTCGGTAGAATAATGATGTTTTTCTTTTGTGTTCACAAAAAAGCATACTTCTCGGCAATGATGACACACAAATATGTTTGTTGCACACTAAATAATGTTCATATAAAATATTTCACAAAAAAAAAATTCATGCCAAACAATGAGCTCTGTTAGATTTCCATTAGAAAACAAGATGCCTTGGGACAAATGCGGATCTAAGTTTTTGCATGTAACATATGAGCGATTAAAAGAACTCGAACCATCTCTCACAATAAAATAAAAATCAAAACAATCTTCTAGTTCTAATTCACTAGAACTCTTTTCAATTTAACAACAGTACTTACGCAAAAATATTATTCGTTGCTGCTGCTGGAGCAGCTGCGTTAAATTGGAAAGGCCCACTGGAATTTGATCCCTGGAAAAGTAAAAGGAAGAGAAAAAAAAACGTATTTTTGTTGTTCTAGTTTTTGTTTCTTGATTTTTGTAAACAATTTGCACAATATGTTCGAACTACACGAAAGAGAGGATAGTATACTGATGAAAAACAAATAACCAAGAAGAAAAAATTATGAAATGAGATACAAGAGTAAGATTTATTTTTGTATGGAGATAGTGCATGAAGAGTTTTTTATTTGATGATGCTATTTGTAGACTTTAAATGTTGATGGAACTCGGCGGGTGTAACATTTAAGTGAAAAAGCAAAAATATTATCAACGTTTATTTTTTAAATAGCAATTTGCAAAGCGATATTAGTAATTCTATATCTCATGTTAAGTTAATATATTTATTCAAATATTTTAGACGGTAACTAAATTAGGATCCTAAATTTATTATTTCTAGGAGCACTAGCTGTTTCGGCTCAGAGCAATAAAAGACAACTAAGTTATTTAATAACACTCCTGCAACAGCAATCCAACACTAATATTAAACATTTAATCTTTTAATGTCCCGCAGTAAACACGGCCATGGAGCAATCTACGACTAGGGCAAACCTAACACATTAACTGAAAAACTCCACGGAAATATATATAAATTAAGTTTATGATCTCTTTAAAAAAAATTATTCAATTCAATACATTTATGTATTACATAGAAACTCTAATTATAGCCACCCGAAAGCCCTGCTGCATTAAATTGTATTTTTAATGTAATTGTATTAGCTTTTAATAAGGAAATATAATAATAATAATAATAATAAAATTATTTGATTGACGTTAAGCTACTACGGATTGGCTCGTTATAACAATCAATGCTCTATACTCTCAAGCACATAACATTCTACCGTCACCAACACTTCTTTTGATAAATTTGTGCAATTAGACTGCATCTTGCAAAATAAAACACAATTATATAGTATAGACACACCTGAGCACTTGCCACGCTCTGGCATATAGGAGTCAAAGATAACTGGGACAATTCTTCGTCAACATCTACCATTTTGGTAAAATGATGGGTTAAATTAATTAATAAATAAATAAACTCACTAGTGGCGGTAGTTGTGGTGTGTGTAGCAATAAGCAATAAACTTCGTAACTATTACCTTAAAGGAATGTATCATCGTATTCATAGCATAAAGTATTGGACAACAGTAGGAACTATTTAAAAACCTGATAAAATGCTATCTTAATCTAAACTATATGCAGCGCAACAGTAGGGTTGCACTTAAAGTTTGCTAAAGCGTTTAGCCTCTTCGGAAAAGGGATTAGAATACACTTATTTGCGCTAGTTCGAAATTTGTTTTAATGAATCTCGCCTGTGTCCAAGACGACATAACGAATAACTAGAAATGATTCCTCTAACAACCTAGCTATCTCATTGCAAAAATCTAAACCACTCACCAGCACTAAGTAATGAGCTGTTGATGCAAAGTATGCCCTGGCAAATGTCTGCACGCGGTCGTTGATTTGTTTAAGGGGATCTGCTGCTTTAAAACACTAACTGACATTTTAACATACCACTCTGCTTGTGCAAAAAGTGTGTGTGTTAGGTTCAAGTATTTTCCTTACGAATTTTAAAGCTGCTGTGTGATAACGTAAGCTCTTTATCCCTGAACCACGTAACAATACAAATTGGGTTCTCTACCTGGTAGTGCAAGGGATCAGTATCAGAGTCAGGAATGCAAACATGTTTGGCTTAAATTTAAACAGAAACTATTCTCTTAAGCAAAATGCAAACTACTGTTAGACTACATCTCCATACATTGCTCTACTTTGTTTTTGTTTTGTTAGTACAAATATCATGAAGATAAAGAAACAAAAAAAAAAAATAAAAATAAAGAAAATATGCAAACGCAATAATGTGAGTAGAAAATTGGCATTCTTTTGAAAACAGCGAACAAATCAAAATAATTCATATTCATGTGTGTAGGGCGATATTATATGCCTGTCGTGTTTGTATTTTGAAAACTGTGTAAGCAATAATTTCTACTTTACCTCAACACCACCAAAATTAAAAACAGGCGCTGTACTGGTCGGTGCTCCAAATAGAAACGGTTGTGTTGCGTTGGATGGCTTGTTTTTGTTTTTTTTTTTTTGTTTTTGGAAACATTCGCGAGTATTTACCATTTTCACATTCGCATATTTTTCATTTCATTTAAAATTTTGCATACGCAACGGAATATATAGAACGAAAAGTTGAACGGAAACAAAGAGAAAAGAAAAAGAAAAAAAAGACATTAACTACTGTAATACGGACAAAAATAAAGTTTACTTTAACCCCTGGTTAAATAGGAGTTTATAAAAAATATAAAACAGAAAGGCATAGCATACACACCTCATTAGTTCCTGTAAAATTGTAGCTAGGTGCACTTGACGTTGTAAACTGGAAAACAGACTCTCCGGGCGGTTTGTTATTCGATCCAAAAGAGAAACCACTCTGTAATGCAGAGGAGAATAAAATAAATTAATTCAATAGACAACTCAGTTGATAGCTTACATTTTCTGAACTCTGTACACTGGCAAAGTTAAATGAAGGAGTCGCCTTCTTTGGTCCCGATGCATCATCACCACTACCCAACGATGCCGCTGCTAGGGAACCAAATCCGCTGGAAAATGACGCCGAACCCATACTTCCGAAAGTTGCCGCCGTCAAACGATTGTTGTTGCTCGCCTGCGGTGCGGGTGCTCCTGCGGTGACGGGAGCTGCGCCGAAACTCCCGGAACCAAAAATCGGGTTGGTTGAACCAAAAACGTTTCCCGATGTTTGCTGTACAGCACCAGCGCCAGCTGATGCGGATGTCGCATTTGATCCGAAGAGTGATGTTGTGGCAGGCTGTGCTCCAAAAACTGGCGTTGCCAACGGAGTTGCAATATTCGGTTTCACTTCAACCACCTGGGTGGAACCGAAACATGGTGTCGCTTGTCCGAAAATTGATGCAGGTGATCCGAAAGCAGGTGCGTGTGTTGCATTACTTGTAACCTCTTCCGCGAGTTTATTGGAGCTGAAAGTGAATGTATTTGTTGACCAACTTGATGCGGCAGTTATTGTGGAAGCAGCAGCAGCGGATCCTGATTCTGAAGACCTGGGTCCAAATATGTGTTTAAGGTTTTGCGATGTATGCAAAGTGCTACTTCCAAAAACAAACGGTGTTGAAGGAACCGTGGATATGGATGATGCGTTTGTGGCAAGTGTCGAAGAGATCGTGGAAACCGGTGTGGACGACGATGCAGCAGCACCACTTGGGAATACCGATGGCTTTGAGCCAAAAACTGAAGTCGTTGCAGCACCAGCGGATCCCGATTCGATAGGCCTGGTTCCAAACATGGGTTTAAGGTTTTGAGGTGCATTCAAATTAGTGTTACTTCCAAAGACAGAACCAGTTGAAGAGCTACTAACGGCTGCGGGAACATTTGATGTCGCATCTGGGTTTCCAGATATCGGTGCAGTACTCTTAGAGTTGACACTTATGGAACTTGATGTCGGTAATTCAAACAGAGAGGGGTTGTTGGTGCCGGCTAGGTGCTTTCCAAAGACAAAATCTGACGACGTTGACGGTGACTTTGAAAATGCCGAAGTTGTAGTAACTGACTTACCAAAGACAAAACCACTGCTAGTGGATGATGTACTCGAGGGGTTGGCGGCAGTCACAGTTGTTGGATTGCCAAACACAATCTTCGGCGGCGATTTTGTTGCATCGACCATAGAGCTGCTGCTGAATGTGTTTGCTTTCACTGCAAGTGACTGTAAATTTGTTGCCGTTGCAGTTGTAGCTGGCTTAGAAATCGATACCGGAACTGTACTTTCTAATACAAATTCTGACGATACTTTATTTTTTTCCGCTGGATTTGATTTTGTGTCCTCTGCCTTCTGTACCGCTCCAAAGGCCGACGAATCAATTGAACTGAAGAATGATGGGACCGCAACCGAACTTGGAGAAGAGAAATTTACGGTTTTACTTTCAGCTGTGGTTGCGGGTATATTAAATTTGACACTTGTAGGCTTGTCGTCTAGTTTTACACCAAAGCTAAAGCCCGCTGAAGTGGTAGCAGCATCAGGTTTACTGCTATCCACGGACTGAACTCCGAATTTGAAACCAGCTGCGTTAGTTTTGACTACATCTGGAACATCTTTGCCAACGCTTACGGATGAGGTAGGCTTAATAACCGGCTTGGTACCAAACACAATCCCGGTACTTGTCACGGGGGAGCTGGTGACACTAGAAGATCCTGCATCAGTTTTTGCTGGCATACCAAAAGTGAATCCTGTCTTATTCTCAGTCTTGCTCAACACTTCCGCCTTAAGTTCATCCTCTTTCTCAGCTCCAGCATTGCCGAAGCCAAAAGTAAACTTTGATGCACCGCTTGTTCCAAAATTGAACTTTGGGACATTCTCGCTGATCACTTGTGTTCCAGGTTTCGCTTGCTCACAGCAAACGCATTTATTGCGCTCAGCGTCGTTACGGGTCATACACGCGTCGCACTCCCATTTGGAAGCAGTTTGCTGTGCCACGAGGGACTTGAAACCAACATCCGTTGTTTGCAGTTTTGCTGATGGAGCTGTTGTCGTCGCTCCTGGTTTCTTTGTATTACACGCAACGCATTCGTTCGCTTCATTTTTATTGCGCACCATACACGCTGAGCATTCCCAAGTATTTGACTTCGGCTTGAACACATCACCGAAGGTATTTTTTACCAGCGAGTTGGACAGAGGCAACACGGCGGCAGTAGCAGTCACTGGCTTCGTGCGTGATGTAGTACATGCAGCACACGAATCAACAGTCTCCTTATTACGAACCATACACACTGAACACTCCCACTCGCTCGAAGGTTTTTTGAACTGTCCCCCAAAGAGTGAAGGCCCAGAAGAACCTATTGATGGGGCAGTAGTTGCTGGCGATTTTGTCACAGATAATATAATAGGCGTCACTTTTTCGATGGGCTTCTTGAGCGCATCGAGCACGCTACCGGTTTTCAGCTGAGGTATTGTTGAGGTTGAAGTCGATGTGGGCACTACCTTTTTAATTTCATTTTGACCATCAACAATAACTGGTGAGCTAAATTTGAAATTTTTTATCGGAGTGATGTCTCCCTTCGATGGGGTAGAGCTCAAAGTCTGCGGTGAAGAAAATTTATATTCATTGATCGCGACAATCGCTTTTCTAGTTGAAGTGGTTGTTCCGAAATTGAAGTTTACTACAGGGGTTGACGGCGCTGGTGTGGGGTTTTTCACTTCTGATGCTTTTTTACCGACGCCAAATGAAAAGTTATTCGTCGGCTTTGCCTCTGAGGACACTTCGAACTTGAAGTCCGTCTTTGCTGGTGAAACTGGCAAAACACTCTTCACAGTTATATCAATCTTCGGCACTGACTCCATGAATGGGAACGCAATATTTGGAAGATTAGCTGGTTCCGGTGCTTCTTCATTGTTAGCATTTGTATTCTTTAAACTCACTCTGGAGCTGCTACTCACCTTATTTTTGATCTTACTTACGTGCTTACTGCTGTTCTTGTCGCCAGCTGCACCCTCATCGTCACCACCTGGCAGCTTATACTCACACTCTCGGTTCAGAGCTGATTTAGAAGTGTTTGCAATCTGACGAGAACGTTCTGTACAGCTCTGCATTTTCTTCATTTGCAGCAGTTGCGACATCGATGGTACCTGTAGCTCCTTTAGTGGAGGTAAAGTTTTCATGGAGTGACTGCTGTTCGGATTAAGAGTAACAATGGGGCGTGTATACGGTGTTCGTACCGCTGAAAGTCGTACACTTCTTGATGTAGCCAAATCAGCTTCACTAAAACGTTTGCCCGTTACATTACGACTCGCCAAGGTTGCTGGTGATTTAATATTGCTAGCCATCTTCTTTGCATCGTTCAGCGGTGTTGAGAAATCATTGATCAGCTCTAGGATCCTCTTTGCTGTGCTGGAAATTGTCGAACTCGATTGGTCGTTTCCTTGAGCGAGAGAGTTTGTAGACGAAGAAAGCGTGGATAAGCTCGATGTTGGTCGAATCAAAGTAGGAGCAATGCGAACCGACTGATTTAGCGTACGATTGTATTTATTGTAGGCGGCAGCACCACCATATGTGGTCTGTCCTTTGTAGAACGGCGAAGATATATTTAACAGACGACTGTCGCTTAGCGCCGATGTGCTGCCATATATTGAGGAATTGAACTGGCGCCGATTCAGGCTGGTCAGCGAGAGTGTTGAGTTGTTTAACATGCCTGGCATGTTCTTTTCGGAGAATAGACTCTTCCGTCCTTCCAAATGGCTGTAGAAATTCAAGCCATTGCCTGATAATGAGCGCAGATTACGATTACCCGAATTGAACAACCCCGATTTGGGTAGTCCTGCTTGGGCAACACTTGAACTTCGACTCTCGCCACTCTCGGTGGCAACAGAGGAAGAACGACCCACTAGGTTACCATTAGTAAATTTTCGTTTCTTTGAAGTGACCTTAGCTATCTCTTCGCTCTCCTCATTGTCATCTTCTTCGTCGACGTGTTCATCTTCATCTCCTTCATCTACGATTATTGTTTGGGTTGCTGGTTCCTCCCCCTCGTCGTCGTCGTCGTCATCGTCATCCAATTCTAGGATTGTTATTGTTGGTGTACGCTGAGGCGTGTATGAGAATGTAGACGGTGAGGCACCAGTACCTGACGCCCTCAAGTTTGACACTGATTGGCGTTTTAAATCGTGTACATTACGATAGCCTTCAGTGGACGGTGTCGAAGGTATGTTAAGGCTTCTGCGGGAGCTGCTGAAAACAAAAAATAAATAAATATCATTTTAGTTGAGTTTACTTCTCTTGCTCACCTTATACTGGTGTTTAGGTTTCTCTCTGGAACAACTTCTATTATATCAGCTGAATCAACAGTTGAGTTTTTTGTTGTTATGTAGCTCCTTGATGTATTCGTAATGGTATTTGTATGAGAAAAATTATATGCTGGTTCCTTTTGTTTTCCATACAAATTCGAGTGGGTAAGTCGGCGGCGTCCTCCCGAAGTTGGTGTTGAGGATAAAAAACTTTCGTAATTTGTTCTGGTGACCTTTTTATAAAAAAATTATTTTTATTTTACCTATTATAATACAATATAAGGCGAATAAGAAGATATGATGAGAAGAAAAAGGAATAAGGTTAAAACCTACAATTTAAGAAGAAAAATATAGCCCAAGATCTGAGGACTGAACTGATGCTCAGGTAGAAAGACATGCAATCCTTGTGAGACGAATATCATCTAAAACATAGCGAAAAGAATGCGGAAGAGAGGAGTGTTTTCGAATGAAATGTGAAATGTGAGTACATAGTTTCCTACGTTTGAGTTTAAAAAAACCTAGTTCAAAAAATGGATTTTGCTTGTTTCCTGTTAGACCAGTTATTTAAGTGTTTACCAAAAATTTGTGGGTTGTAATTTTTTGCTTCGATCCTTTTTTTTTGTGTTCACAGACAAAGGTGGATCCTTATTTTGTGCCTCAATACTTTTAGTAACCTGTCATCTGCTGCAATTTAAAGATAACACGCAATATTAGCTACTTTTTGTTTTAATTTCCCTATACTGTATATTTACATTCACCTCGTCTTTCTGGTTTAAATAAAAAAAATAATATGGTGGAAAAATTAAGATAAAACAAAATTAATATTGTAATTTTTGAAAAGGATTCTTTTTACCCCACAAAATCAGTGTGAGTGTTAAGACACAGAAAGATGTAAGTTTTTTGTTTGCATGTATGTACCTACATATAATCATTTTATTAGAAAACTACTGTTTCTACTTCAAACTAAAACTTTGCGTTACCACATAAATCCTCGTTCGTTTTCAAATGTACATAAATGTAAGGTTTCTTTGACTAGTACCATGAAATTCACCAAAAGGGTACGCGGCAAATCAGCATCGAGTATAAAATGCATATTGGACGTTTCCGTATACATTAAAGAGGGGATTGATAAGCCAGAGTTTGGTTGAGTGATACTGAGCGTCCGGAACGTACAAATGAAGTCACAACTGAGGAAAGTGTCTTGTCGACTGTGAAGATTTAAGAGATAGTCAAGATTCTGAATTATGAATGTCTTAATTATATCCTGCATAAAATATTTGATGTATCACTACACCTAAGAGCAGTCGGAACAATTGATTCCTCTTTTATGAGGCTTGTTTTCATGAAGCATAAAATCGTTACATCTGCTGGAAAGATCATGGCCATGAAAGATGGCTATTTGTCTTTTTCTTATTAAATATACTAAATTGAGAAATTCTTTATTATTAGAGGCTTAAAGAAGTTAAAATATGGTTGTGCAAAGTATTTTAAATTTTAATTAAAAAAACGAGACAAGGATTGTATGGAAAAATGGCTGTCCACTGAATGCCAAGTCATTTAGTAATCCGATACTCTAATACATAGGTCTGTTTGGTAACTTCTTATAGTATGATGAGCAACAAAGATCGTATAAAACACTTTTTTATATAACGTGTACGTGACACGTACATTTGTAATTTGGATGCACATATGTATTTGAATTTTGTTTACATTTGCCGGTTATATAATAAAATCTGACTTGAACTCGATTGAAATGTTCTTGGAAAAAAATTTTTTTTCATCTTTCTTCATTTTATGTTGTAATATCGAAAACAATCAAAACAACAAAATTTCCAATAAGAAAGTTATTACACTTCTTACCCAGGAAATTTATGTAATAGAAAATCGCAACTTTTTCAATTGTGAGAACATTTTTTCTCTCTCGAACCTTCTTTGTTGCAACTTTTTTCGGTTAACAAACAGGATCCAAAAACCGTATAAATCGAGTGTAGACACCACTTAACCAACTGTATCTAGAATCAATCATTTGCAGCAGAGCGGTAGAGACATAAGTGCCACTGTACGTATGTACATATGTATGTGTCAGAAAAGTTATCGTATAAACCTCCCATAAGTTTACTCCTTTTCAAAGCTATCATTCGCTCTCAACAACTGCCAATGGAGGCTGACAGTTGCATGACAAAAAGTACATACGCAAAAGAAAGAAAGAAGAAATTCAAACAGAACATACATATTTAGAACGCTATATCTTCATAATAATGTTTTTGTTTTATACAAAGTTTGAGATTTGTATGGTATCAATGATATAATCAAGTAAAGAATATGCGGAGGTGAAACTCTCTCTTAACAAATTGTTACGCAAAATTATTTCCAAACAAATATGTACATAATAACTAGTGTGCAAAGTGGTCATAAAACAAAAAAAAAAAAACCTAATGGGTGACAACAAGTTAGTTTTTATTTATACACTACGAGTCGCTTTTACTTTAAGAAGTAAAAATACTCAAGGCTTCATAATTAATATAAATCTAGTAAAACGCTATATTGGTTGGTTGGAAATCAGTGTTGAGCAATTAATATGCGAGTACATTTCTTATGTCCGCTTTGAATTTCCTTATTATTAAAAATAATATTATGTACATACATGCATAATATATGTACAGATGTAGGTATGAACGCAAATACATATGTCAGTTTATGAGAATTCCTTGGTTTTCTGTTTGTGGATTTTTGTCTTTGAATTCCCTTCTTCTCGGATACAATTCCATTTTAGTCTAGAAGTCTGTGTTTATATTTTGCTATTCATCTGTAATTCAATACTTAGCTTTTAATCGCGTTTATGAAAAAACTCGTGAGCTCATTCACATTCGAACTCATTGTGTAAAGTATTTGAAATAAAGAAACCATGTGTAGAGATTAGGTTAGGTTAGGTTAGAAAGGGGTTGTGAGGCTGAGCCATCACAAAAACACTAGGCACCATAATGGGCCCATCGCGATCCCCTGGGACCATCGTATGGTACCTAAACCGAAACACTTCCATCAAAACATTTAATTTCCCTACAGAATTTTAGAATTCTATTGTGGCCAGTTTGGTAGTGTGTAGAGTGTAGAGATTAGTTTAGACAATTTTCCAAAAATAGTTGTGGCTTATACCTATTATCTTGCACAATATTTTGAAGCATTAAAAAACCTTGTAAACCTTGTACTACTTATTTTTGCTACAACCTTCTTTTGCTTGTATTTATGAAAAAAATATATAAAAGTAACCTGCTTTTATGCAACGATTGCTGGAAGTTGTTTTTTTTTTTTTTTCATATATTCATATTTTCATATATATTATTAATATATTAAGGGCTTTAAGATAAGGTGTATCAATACTTTGTTTTTGTTAACGTTTTATGTATTTTGGTTCCAAAAAATCCCAATTTGACTTGCATCTACTGAATACATTTTGGTACTGTCGAAAACAGCCGAAAACTACGCAAAACTACACTCTCTTCTGTCAAAACCTATGAAAAATCTTCGTACGGGAACAGGATTTGACTGTTTTCGGCTGTTTTGGGAACATACCTAATATTTTTAACAAGTTCGCTTTCGAACATTTGGTCTCTTGCACTTAAGATGCCACTTCTAACTTGTAGAATGTTCCTACATGTTATTTGTGTACTGCAATGCGATGTCCCTCGTATCCGAGTATTATCGTCCCACACCCTTTGGGTTCGGAGGTAACCCAAATTCGTCTGCTTGGGATGGTGACAGTTCTTACAAAGGATTATGTTTGCATTGTCGTGAATTTATGAAAGATGTAACTAGTCTGTTTTTTTTTATTAGCTGACCCACAATGTAGCACCCTTCAGATGAACATGGGTTGCACATGGACATATGCTCTCAGGCATTGCATTTTTTAATGGGAGTAGATAGAAAATAAGAGCTTGGCAATTTTACTACGGTACTACCTCGATAATTCGAACACTCGGTCATTCGAACGCTCCACTAATTCGAACACCTATTTGTTTACATTACGTATCTTGTAATTCGAACACTTGCGAAAATTGGTATTCTGTAATTCGAATTTTCTCCGTAGTTTCTTTGCTAAATGATTTAACAGTTTCAGAGTTATAATTATTATCCTAGAAATATTAGCAGATAACATTTATAAAGATAAAGACGTGTCGATTCCATTTCAGTAGGCTGTAAGCTAATTTTTGTTTGAGGAAAAAATATTGTAGGTAGGCCTGCAGTTAGCATTTTTGTGTCGACTGGCTTTGTGAATGGTTTGTTATTTTAATAAATTACGATTTTAAGTTACATTTCAAGCATTTTTGTCAGACATGTATGAACCGTCTTCAAAAGCACCACAACATTTTGTATTTTACTACTTAAAACCGCTTTACACTGCTTTTGTATCCGAAATATTGACTACGAAAAAAGTATCCAGTAATTCGAAAACCTCCGTGGTTCGAACTTGGGTAGGTCTCTAATAGTTTAAATTACCGAGGTAGTACTGTATCTGCCTTTCAAGCATATCAGGTAAATAGATTTAACTTAAAATTGACATTGATCTTACCTCAATATTTAGACGGGATCTCTTTGTCGGTGGTTGTGTAGATGCCGGAAAAGCATCCTCCATATCGTCAGCACTATTGTTACTCTCGTCATCTGAGTTATTCGCACGTCCGTACTCTTCACCTTCACACTCTTCATTACGGCGTCGTCTACGGCCTACCCCACCATTGCTGGAAGTGGTGGCTGTCACTGTTGTGGATGGCGAAAACCATTTGGTTAGCTTCTGTGGAAAGATGCTCGAAACGCGCGACTTTACTTTTCCCATAATTGACTGAAAATTAACAAACAATGACATTCGATGAGATTTATTAGTTGTTACTTTTTTTTTGGGGTTAAAAAATATATTTTTTCGTTTTATTTTTTTTTTTAATTTTCAAATTAAAATTTCAGAGCTTACGTTATTCGCATCATCACGCTCATCCGCGCTATGCTGCGACGACGATTGATGAAGCTGCTGGTGTTGGTGATGCAGGTCGCCCCGTGTGGGGCTATCGGGCTCCGACATACTTCCAACAGCGGCGGCGGCGTCTTGCGTTTCCGATGTGTTTTCACTTAGATCACTTAATTGGTTTAAGTTTGATTATTTGTTTATTAACTTGCCTAATTTAATAAAATTTATTATTTACTGGATAAAATTTATGCACTTTTTTATCCACGCGAAACCACAAAAAATATTACTACTGTCAAAAAATAAAAAAAAGTTGGCCTCGCTCTGTTCTGTGATACCTCTCTCCGGTTTTTCACTTTCTATCTTGCTTTTAAGCATGGATTTGCGCTATTGGCTTTTTCACTCACTCGCATTACGCGCAACATAAATTTTTTTTTCTATCACTGCCGACGACGATGAACGAACCCATTTTACTTTGCATTTTTCTTTCGGTATTGAAACTTCTCTTCTAAAGTTAGCTTTGTCCTTATGATGAAATTAATGATTCTCACTTGGTAAATGGAAAATGGGAAATTAATTTGTCAGCGCAACTTTATGTGAACCAATATGAGATGAGAGAAAATAAAGTCTCATATAACGTATAGAAACGCGACCACACTTTCACGTAAAGAAATGGCGGAATCGAATTATTTTCGGAATTCAGCCGCCTGTGGTTCGGAGTTAAATGGAAATATGGCGGTTGAAATTCGTTAAGTCCCTTTCAACTCACAGATGGCGACATTATCTCATAAGAGTGTTACCCAAACATCGAATTGGTGGTTCTAGCACACTTCGAAATTAATCGCGACAATGGGTCGAATGTATTAATAAAAACAAGCAATTGCTTCAAGTAAAAGCTCTGAGTAAAGCAGTCATTTAGCATTTGCTCGAAATTGGTATGGATAAAACTTAAGTTTACTTGAGCAAGTTCGAAACATCGAAGTGATCATTTGCTTGACATTTGTGTTTATAGCTACAAAATATTATACTCATTTGTTATCTGTTAATCAAAATTAACAATAGGCGTGTTTTTTTTCAAAACTATATAGGCTTAGAAAATGTTTTCCATGTTAATTACACTAACAACTAAGCCTATATAGGCTTACGAAACCTGGATAATTATCAAGTCTTAAGCGAGGTACACACCATCATACAAGAGTGTCACTCAAAACTCATATCATTTTGGCATTATGAAACGAGCGTACACACTATAAGTTTTGTATGACAACCCAAATCATCGTTGTTGTTGTTGTTTTTCGACCCTCTCTACTTGGGTTTGCTTTTTGGATGACGAAATTGGTATACACACAGTCGAAGAAAAACAAAGATGGCCGCTGAGTGTCACTCAGTAGCAAACAATTTTGTGAGCATCATTTTTGAGTGTCAACCCGAATTTCGAGTGTACACATTATCAGTTTTGCGTGCTATCATTCAAAGCTCACATTCTTGTATGATGGTGTGTACCTTGCCTTGTACCTTTAGGTGGTTAGCCTGGATAGAAAACTGTGCTACCAAACTGTTTTTTGTCAATAGTTATCGAAATGTCAAATATGACATGAAAGTCGCAATCCCAGCGCCTCGCAATCCACACGTGGACTCATGAGTCGCGACTCTTTTCTATTTTCTGTTTTCAACTGTCATTCGGTGAGGCGCTTGCATTCACTCGTTGACTTTTGAGTCACGACTCTTTTATAATTTCTGTTTTCGTAATTTGACAGTTCTCTTTTTCTTTCGCTTTAGAAATGGTTACAGCTCTGTATTTATTAGTTTCTATGAAAAAATATTGCTTACATTTTTTAATTTTCCTAAAATAGTAAATAGTAGTCGGACTACTGAGCCAGCGGTCTTGGGTTCGAATCCCGCCGCAAGCACCTAAAAGTTTTTCACAGTGCCCACCTCTTCCGGATGTCTGACAAGCATCAAAGAGTGCCATTTGTCACGATTGAGCTTCTCAACTCGCCGTTCGGAGTCGGCAAAAAACTGTAGGTCCCTTCCATTCGTGCAAAAAATGTAACACGCACACACAAATGGTTGCGAGAACCAGGCCCAGGTTCACCTCGAGCTGTAGCGCCAACTAAGTAAGTAAAATAGTAGCTTGGGAGGCTATGTACCTACTAGGTGCTATACAAATTTGGATGTATTTCATATATGCATAATTATTTCAAACATCAATTTTTAATCGTCAAATTAAATTTTCAAAACAATTGCGCTCTACGCGCAACGAAAAGAAATAAAGCGAAATAGCAAAATAACGAACAAGAAAAAGAGAAACGTCAAAAAGAGTCACGGAAAATTCTGCCCGCGACTCACCGGGCAGCTTGTTTTCTATCTCATCGTTCTTCTCTTTCAGACTCGTGTGAGTCGCGACTCATGAGTCAACGTGTGGATTGCGACAAAGTTAGGGAGAAATATGAAGGCCGGTAGCTATCAACCGAACTCTGCTGTCATTTCAAATTGAAATTATTTCTGTTAATTTTAAAATGGGTAGAAAAGAAAGAAATACGAATTTATCCGGCAAAGAAAAGAAAATTATAATGAATTAAGTGAACATGTTCCTTATTTTACTATTTAATTGAATTAAATTTGACGAAAAAAAATTCTGTCCACCAACTTATTAATGAGCGTTTGATAACTACCGGCCTTACTTTCAATGAAAACAATGCCGATGTGAAACTGTCAAATGTCAATTAGCATAGCCTTGCAAGTCACTGTTCAGCGTTTTTTTTCTCATTTTCCGCTAAGCCTATATAGATGTGAAAAAAAACACGCCTAATTTCCTTCTAAAAAAATAAAACAAGCGCATTAAATTTTCATTTAAAAGAAAATATTCATTCGCATGGCAACTCCGCACTAAATGTCAAAATGAACTTTGCTTGTACAATCACCACATCACAGAACTTTGATCTAGTTTGTTTTATTATTCTGATCTGATCCGGATCAGATCACGACAACATTCACAAACGAAAATTATCATAATGAGAAATGGTCGGACTAATTTTTGGATCACGAAAATTGATCTTGATATAAAGCAATATCTCGTATTGTTGTTGTAATGCACACAAACTTAACTAAACTTAAACTTAGATCACGGGGATAATAAAACTCGGCTAATAACAATCCATCTTGGGGGCCGCTTTCCAATAGGTCAATCTTCGGATTTAAACAATTTTTTTTATAGGCCCCAAATGATACATAAAAAATAAAATCAAAGTGAGGAAATAACAAATAAAGCAAAAAAAAGTTTAATTTTCGAAATTCTAATCTCAAAATACTGAAAACTAACATTTTAATGAATGAAAATAGTACTGTTATGAGAAAATATAGTGTATTTCACTATATATTTTTGAATAATAAATAATGTAAACAGTTGGGTGCCTGGTGCGCTGCGCGCGATTAAAAAAAAACTATGGACAGGACATCGACAGAAATCATTAAGAAGTAGCCGGGTCCTGTATGGCTGTTTCCTCAACTGGTATGAGATTCTCAACTCCAAAAATAGTAATAATAAAAGTGCATATTAGACCCGCTGAAGGCATTAAAAACAGAAAGTAATGCATACTAGACGCTTTGAACGCAAAAAAACAGCCTGTCAACTCATTTTTATGTCAAATATGTTGACATTTGTACGGGTTTTGTAAGGATTTGTAAGGTTTTGTGAAAAATTAATTATTGTTTTAAACACATAAACAATTGTTTCCTCACAATAATTTATATACAGAACATCTTAGAATAACGTATATTTACCGAAAATAATAACAAAAGGTGAAAATTCAGGTTGATCTATTGGAAAGTACAGCCTCCATCTCGTTTATGAAAACGAAACGAAAAATCTGAAACCTGAGATCAAAATCTGAAGTGTAATCGAAAACTACATTAGAAACCGCTAGATCTAGGTATAAAATCGCTACCACAGCAACACTGCTTCGAAAACACGTAAGTGAACTGAACTTCTCCATTCGCTTGTCAACATTTCACAAGTTGACACAAACGTTTTGTTTTCATCCATTTTGGGTAAATGAAGAATCCGATTTGCAAAACACAATTAAATGAATTAAGATCTGTAAAATTTTAAGATTAAATAAAATAAAATATTAGAATTTAAAATGGCTGTCGTCATGAAACGCCCACATTCAATCTCGGAAACCGTCGAAGCAACGCTGAAAACTACCAAGAAGATTCGTATTCATTCAAAAACTGTACCGGGCCGCACCACATCCATACTTGCCTCTTTGGAAGGAGTATCGAATAGCAACAGCAAGGAACTTCTCGAAGTTCTAGTAAAGATATCTGACGAATTAAATTTGGAAGAATCGCTCTCCGAGTTGTATGATTGTATTCGCAAGCTAGTAGAACTCTTCCGGCAGGAGTCGGAGGCATCGATTCGGGCTAAGATTTTAGGTTTGCTTGCCGATTTTGCCGAAGTAAAAGTCAGCGAAATCTTGAATGTACTAATAGATGAGATAGTCAATGTGCTTAAAAATGAAAAATCAGCAAAGGTGATATCACAGGGCCTGTACAGTTTGTATAGGATTGGAACTACATCTTGTACGTTTCTCTCATCGACGCATGTGACTAAGATGGGATTTTTCGCGCAGAGTCATATGACTTCTGAAAATCATAACACCCAAAAGAATGCTCTGCTGGTGCTGGCTGCTTTTATTAGCTTGGCAGACGCTAAAAAAGGAGCACTCGACACAATTGCTCACTATGCCGACTCACAGGATGCTGGTGTAAGAGCTCAAGCATTTAGATCAATTCTAACGCTTGGGAAACGAGGAGCTTCTTTACCGCCGAATTTGTTTAATCGAGGTGTTGCTGCCATGCAGGACGATTATGAGTGTGTAAGGAAGGAAGCTCTGCAACTGGTCTTCAAATTGGGAGTCAGTCATCCAGATCACATCATAAGTTTAAATGACGATGAATTGAGATTGATTGATGCCGCATTCGGAAAGGTGTGCGGTGCGCTGTGTGACCTTTCAATGCAGATTCGCACTCAGGCTGCAGAGCTTCTGGGGAACATGACGCAGGTGAGTGTTGAGTTTCTCCACCAAACACTGGACAAAAAGTTGATGAGTAATTTACGGCGCAAAAAGAGCTTACATGAGAGGTCAAACGACTTGTTCTCGAGTGGCGACTGGTCAACGGGGAAGCGTTGGGCTGACGATACCCCCAAAGAACAACTAGAGGCGGCGTCAATATCTCTGATCGCGTCGGGAGCCTGTGGCGCACTAGTTCATGGTCTTGAAGATGAATTCTTGGAAGTAAGAACGGCTGCTGTGGATTCAATGTGCAAGTTGGCAATCACCAACACTGATTTCGCTGTGACATGCCTGGACTTCCTGGTGGACATGTTCAATGATGAGATCGAAGACGTACGCTTGAAGGCTATCTATAGCCTGACGGCGATTTCCCGACACATAATCTTACGTGAGGACCAGTTGGAAATCATGCTAAGCTCATTGGAGGACTATTCCGTTGATGTTCGCGAAGGTCTCCATTTGATGTTGGGCGCTTGTAAGGTGTCTACGCAATCATGTCTGCTTATGGTCGTTCAGAAGCTGCTCGACGTCCTTTCAAAATACCCACAGGACAAAGATTCCGCCTTTGCTTGTATGCGAAAAGTAGGCCAAAAGCATGCCAATCTTTGTTTGGCTGTAACTTCAGATTTGCTGCAGGATCACCCATTTTTTGACAGTGCTGAAAGGGATGTGGAGGATCCGGAGTACATTTGCATCCTCATCATGTTGTTTAATGCTGCAGAACATCTAATGCCAATTATAAGCCTCTTCCCTGATGTCACTCTGAAGCACTACACCTACCTTCGCGATACCATGCCAGATTTGGTGCCGCACCTTCCTATCGAGGGAACGTCTATCAAGAAACCCGTAAACATGTCTGGATCAACAACTTCCAGGCAGTTTCTCGAAACGATCCTTACTAACATTCAATCGTCATTTGTTATAACCAGAAATCGCGTTTCGTTGTTAAAGACCGCACAAGAAAATCTCAACCGTTTGGGTGAGATCGACCCCGAGATGTTCGGAACAGCAAACTTCTTGGGAACATTCCTGGCGGCACAGATCCTTATCGAACAACTCCAGTCATTCACAACATCACAGCGGAGTCGAACGCCACTGAAGGAGTCGCTCTTTCAGTTGATTCGGAACTGTTTGAAACTACAGAACATCTTCTCTGGGCTGACCTACAGCGACATGCTATTGGTCAAACAGATTTGCCTACGTGCCAGTGCTTTACATCTGGTGCTTATTGTAAAAGATCGTTCTCAGAGTGCTCTGGGCCCATGTCAGCTCCTTCTTCACACTGCGGCAGACATCAGTAACTTCCTTACCGAAGGTGTTGCACCAGATCCATTTACAACATCACTTCTTGGTCAGCTTGCATCGATTACAGACCCAAAGCCCGGAAGAGTATTTCGCGAAATACTTCCCATTGTTCAGTGCGCACCTCCAGTGGTAACACCACCGGCAAATGTCAACATAAAAATGTGCACAGCACGTATAGTGGAACCCTGTCCAACGCAATCGCAGGACAATGTCATCAAAGTAACTGCGGGGCTCATTGCCGCCCTGCCATTCGTTGCAGAGATTGACAACCTTCAGGAGACACAGAAGCAGGAAATGCGTATCAAAATCAAATATCCCGATCAGAACATCCACACAGTTGTTCCGAAATTAACTGACTTCAAGAAGATCATGACTGAAAATGGAGAACATGAAACGAACTGCAGATTGAGGACAACAATTCTCCTATCGCATAGTGTTTGGACAGAAGCCTCTTCAGTGGAGATAACGTTGTGCCTGGCAGTTCGCCCTGGCACAGAGTTAGAGTTGTGCAAGCCAGCGAAGATATTGTTTGCTCCAAAACCTGTTAGAAGGGGCATTTAAAAATAACAAAGACAACAATTTTTTATGTACTGTAGCGTTTTAAGGAATAAAATTACGTGTACGGACACAACACTATTGTTTTCTTTAATTAGAACTTTATGGCTAACTTAATATTTCCGGTTTTGTTTCATTCATGTTGTCTAATGTGCAATCTGGACCGTTTGTGGGATCAGGAAGGTTGGTAGTTTTGTGTCTAATTTTTAAATGGCGCTGGTACCTGGAATTAGAAAAAAGATGTTAGATTTCATTTTGGTTAAGAACACGAGTCAAAAGGAAAATTTCTTTTAGTCAGTTTCCAATTTAGAACAACTTAAGAATTTAATAGGTATTGCTTGTGCTTGTAAATAAATAGAAGTAAATGAAGCCATTATATAGGAAAAGTTTAAAGGGTCATATAGTCAGTAAGCGCTTCGAGCTTCTTTAGGAAGTAAGTAGTAACGCTTACTGACTATGTGACCCTCCATTTCGTATATGTATGTTGTCCGCAGACGTAAGCACTGATGGCAAGGTTTGTATGAAGAGCTGCTAACGTGCGCTTCAAAAGAAGGCAATGGAAAGCGCTGACTCTACGATACTGTGAGTGTATACTTTAAAGTTCTTCCTCCACATATGAAGGGTATGCGTTCACACACTGTATTCCATGGAAGCGCTTACTATTTTCCCCGCTGGGTATGTACATACATATGTTCCTACATGTAGGAGTTGTTCTTAAGACTCACTCAGGATTTTTCTGGATTTTTTTTTGTTAAAAAAAGGTGTATGCACGTGTTCGTACTACCTACCCCATTGATACTACAGTACTACATCGCTTATTCGAACGCTCCACTAATTTACATAACACCTATTTTTTTACATAAGGTATCTTGTAATTCGAGCACCGTACTCAAAACCACCACAAGTTTTTGTATTTTGCTACTTTAAACCACTAATGCTATTTCATCTGAAATATTGACTATGAAAAAAGTATCCAGTAATTCGAACGCCTCCGTGGTGCGAATTGGGGTAGGTCTCTAATAGTTCGAATTACCGAGGTAGTACTGTATTAAATTAATAACATCCTACAATTCTGAGAAAATGTTCAGCCTTATTGTGAGTTTCACTCGAACAGCATTCCGCCCGAAATCATTTTCCCCCTATTGTGAGTTTCGCCCGAAATTTCATTCAGCTGAATTTTTCCCTTGTTTTTAGTAGGCGAAAAAGAGAACAAAAAGGCGGAAAATGTAATTTGTTTGTTTATTTTAATGCAAGAATAGAAGAAATTCTAGTAGAAATTTATATTTTTTGAATATGAACAAAACGAAGTAACATTTAATTTGGGCGAAACTCACAATAGCTTTTAAAATTCCGGGCGAAAAACAATA
This sequence comes from Brachyopa scutellaris, assembly GCA_949775065.1. Classification (NCBI taxonomy): domain Eukaryota; kingdom Metazoa; phylum Arthropoda; class Insecta; order Diptera; family Syrphidae; genus Brachyopa; species Brachyopa scutellaris. The sequence goes on along the minus strand of OX459112.1, from coordinate 57,158,760 downwards.
TTTCGGGTGATATATTTTCCGGGTGAAACTCACAATAAGGCTAGTTATTTTTTTGCAACCCTTAAAAATGGAGTCCAAGAATGTGTAAGGTATTTGGGAGCATCACGCCAAACCAGCCCCTTTAGCTCAGTGGTAGAGCACTGGTCTCGTAAACCAGGGGTCGTGAGTTCAAACCTCACAGGGGGCAACTGACTTACAGCGTAAGTTACATGTTTTTATTTTTTTTCTTTGACTGGAACATAAATACATTTTTAATCGTAATTGAAATTTTCGATTCATGGTAAGTTGGTTGATTTTGTTGTGTGTGGTTAGTTTGCTGGTGGCGATGGAGCGTGTATGAACTAGTTTTATGTGACTTACAAGACTGTTGATGGCATAGAGTGCTCTTATGTATATACACGTAAAAAGAAGAAAATATACTGATATTGACACCAAAATAACTATGGATAGAGCCATATTCTTTCGAGTCTAATGAGTTGCGGTTAAAAGAGAAAACAAAGGGATCAACCGCGAACCATACTGTAAACAGCCGGATTGATAACTCGTAGCAAACGACTTTCAAATGAAAATTTCTCCTAATAACGCAAAATAAGCGCAGGTTATATTTATTGAGCTAGGTCAAAAGGTTCGGTCCTTTGTAGACGGCACAATAAATTTCCTGTGTTCTTGTAGGCGGCTTTTGCTTTCGCTAAATATTTTCAATTTTATATTCCCGTTATAATTCCGAGATCTTTGTGGCTACTATCGTTTGTTATGTAATGGAGCATTGACGATAGTACTTAGCATATTATTTTAAAAAGTTTGTAAAATGTTGACGATGCTTTTGTGATGCTTTGATGCTTTGATGCTTTTCTTGGTACAACCACAGTTATAAATCGTACCATTAAACACAGGGCTTAGCACTTGCTTATACAGCTTAAACAGTTTGTTCCCGATACTAATTTCTCGGTATTAATACTCAAGTTCTATGCGTTTCTCTTTCACGTGTGACTTCCATTTAAACTTTGCTGCTGACGAGTATATTGATTAATTTGCAAGTGAAATAAAGTGGAAGAAGCTTTCTTAGGTCAACTTTATTTATTTTTTGCTTGAGTTCTGTTACCATAGCATTTGCTATTGTATAGTTGCCCGGTATAACGTTCTCCATACATTTGACGTACCTATTCGTGAAGAAAGGCCAGAGAAATACTTGCGTAGATTGCATAAATTTCTATAGCTGCAGTGAAATCTACCTACTCAAGACGAACATTTACAGCGAAATTGTATTAGTCCTCTTAAGTGAAAGGTTTAATAAAAAGTCATCAACAATCTATTCTTCTGCCAATATTACGCAAAAGCCATCAATTCTTATTTCTATCTCGTAACAGTGGGTATTAAATGAGATTATATAATTAATAAAAATACGTACTTATTTTTGAAAACGAATTCCATGGAGCATATATCACATTTAAATGGCTTTTTTCCTGCGTGCACGTACATATGCGTGTTTAACGTAGACTTTTTTGTGTATTCCTTACCACATATAGCGCAGGTGTGCTTTACACCCATATGAGTGTCTAGATGTCGATCCAAATGGCTCTTCTGCTTATAGGTATTTGGGCATAGGTGGCATACGTAGGGTCGTTCTCCTGTATGGCTGCGTTGATGCAAAATCAAATGTGAAGGGCGACTAAACTTTTTAAAGCAATGCGGACACTCAACCGTTTTGCCCGTGTGCAGGGCAGCATGAGTCTTCATTATTGAACTCTGATTGAATGTTTTGCCGCAGATTTCACATTTATATGGACGTTCACCGGTGTGCCGCCTTAAATGGCAAACCAGGGCGGCTTTTGAAAAGAATTTTTGGTTGCAGAAAGTACACTCATGGGGACGGATATTGGCATGCGAGCGCATGTGTACTCGACGAAGGAAAATAGTCGTGTAACGTTTTGCTAAAGAAAAGCCATTAATTGATTGCTCTACATTTGAAACGATTGAACTTACGGCACAAATTGCATGGAAAATTTTTTTCTTTGGTATGGGTGAAGTGGTGCATCTTCAGTTTCTGCTTCGTGGAAAGCGATTTCCCGCAAATTTCACAGATAACGCAATTCGTTGAAAGTTTTTTAAGCGATTCTTTCGGTGGCTCTTTGAGTAGATCTCCAGCTGTCGTAGTCTCAATGGGTTCATATTCTGGAACAAACTTTGATTATTAAGGCTGTAGACCAAAAATAACAAACTTACTATTGTGAGTGGGCAAATGCTGAGCATAGGATCTCTCAGTAAAGAATATATCCTCACAAAAGTCACATCTAAATGCATTCTGACTACTTGTCTCTGTATAAGATAAAAATTAACATTTAGTGTTAAATTTCTTAATGACTTACTTATAATTACAACTATGTATGTACCATCATCTTCTGATTGTCTGATATCTTCATCCAAGTAAATCAACTCTTCGATTTCATTATCTGCACAGCCATCATCAGCTTCAGACAGGTTGTTTATCACTTCTTCATCGTCTAATTCTTCATAATCCTGGCGAAACTCCTCAATCACCATCTGCTTATCAAGAAACTGCCTAAGCACTTGGTCTGAATGTTCCGCCCTCTTGAGGATATTAAATACAAATTGAAGATTACCTGCGCAATCTACGCAAATAATAGTTGGTAAATGATCTGTTGGTAGAGCATTTAAATTCGTGCAAGAGTTGTATGCATCCCAATAACTCAGATCAGCTGATAAATATTCAAAAGTACTTTCCAAATTTATGAATTCGCCAGTTTTTTCTAAACACATTCGACAACATTCGGTCTCTTCTTTTATTGAGTTTGATATATTTACAGTATGTCCAGTAGTTTTTAGCATGTTCAGTCCAGATAAGTTTAACTTGATTTGTATTGAAAATTATCAAAATGAAGCCTAAAAATAATTTCAGGATAATTGACATTTGTCAATGTTGTTGGATTTTTAATTTTATTCCCCTTGTTTGTGTGGTGAATTTTCTCACTGACTGTGTTCAGCGATGCAAAAATGTACGTTCACACTTATTTAGGTCCAAGGCAGGGCTGCCAATTGCGTTGAAATTTTATCCACTGGCTAAAATTTGACACTAGTTTGGTGAATATAGACTTCCAAAAATTATTAATTAATTTATTATAAAAATTCATTGTATTGTTCTATACAGTACTGAGGGTTTGTATATCTGCTGTAGATACGCAAGTTCCTGTATGGAGCTCATTCTAAGATTTCAGCATTCCAAGATGGAGAATGTTCCACAGTGGAGAGTTCCAAGTCTGGAAGGCTCTCGCCTCGAAAATTTGGCAGCAATTGGTTTGAGTGTAAATACAGCAACTCAACAGTAGGCGAGTCAGTCACGAGTTGTATTTTGGTGATACGTGTGAATAGTGATTGAAAAGTGATTAAAAAGAGATTGAGAGATAATAAAGTAATCGAAATGTAATAGTAAAGCGATTGTATATGAGATATTAAAGACGGCTTTTATTTAAATGGAGCAGATAATTAACCAGCGAACTAATTTTTAATTATGAAAGGCACCCGATTTGGTATCTATGTAATCAAGAATCATTTCTGCGGAGTCCAATAAACTATTTCGGTCCTCAAATGTCATTTTAGTTTTTTAATTAATTTTATTATAAAACTCAACACTGAGCCCCAAAGATGAAATGAAAGATAGCTGCTAAAAACACACGAAACTAGAGAGTCATAGAATGATTATCAAAAGGAAAATAACCAAAACACGTGTGTCAAATCAGGCTCAGTGTAAAGTCGTCAATCTGATGGAAAAGTAATTGTAAAGGGATTGTAAAGCGATAGAAAACTGTTCAGGTGAATTGTAATATGTAGGTCTGTTCCCGTACTTTTGCAAACAGCCGAAAACAGCCAAAACTACACTCTCTTCTGTCAAAACATATGAAAAATCTTCGTACGGGAACAGGATTTGACTGATTTCGGCTGTTTTCGGCTGTTTTGGACAGGTACGGGAACAGACCTAATGTGATTATCGAAGAGAAAAGCGATAAGTGATTAATAAAGGGTGAAGTTCTTAAACAAAGGATTGTGTTTAATTATTATTATTCCAATACAGAATAAGGTTTTATCCAAACGAATCTTATATTTTTACCCACAGGGAGTAGAAAACCCCACTCAATAATATTACAGTATGAAGGATGTGCTAATTCCATCCATGTTGCATAATGTCGGCCAAACAACCGAATATAGCAGCAACGGTTATAACTTCTTTCTTTCTTTAGGTGGCGCTACAGCTCGGGGTTGAACCTGGGCTTGCTTCTCGCAACCATTTGTGTATGCGTGTTATATTTTTGCACGAATGGCAGGGACCTACAGTTGTTTGTCGACTCCGAACGGCGAGTTGAGAAGCTCAATTGTGACGTATGATACTCTTTGGTGCTTTTCAGACATTCGAAAGAGGTGGTAACCGTAAAAAACGTTTTTAGGTGTTGGACCCGGGCTGGGATTGAACCCGAACAGCATGCGTAGTAGTCCAACACACTAACCACTACGACCACAGTTATGACTAAATCTTGGTATGTAATAATAACCGCTTTGAGAATCAACAAACAAGTAAGTCGATTTCGTGAATATAATCGATTGTGACTGTAGTTGTCATTATTATTATTGTACTTCAATGTATACATCCAATAAGATATAATATATAGGTATGTCTGCTGGTAAGCCTGATGCAAGTCTGTTAATCGCAATGATTTCAATATTCAGTTGTACTTAAGCTTTCGTTGGATGTACATACATTTATTTGCGAAATAGTTTTTTTCTACGAGCAATTTTTTTTTCAATCATGGTGGCTGTATTAGAACTAGTGTCATGGGGCAATCCTATATTTAAATCTTATGTTTACTGGACCAGTCTGTTGTGCTTGAAAATGCTGGCGATGTCATTGTTAACAGGACTGCAGCGGTTTAAAACACTGGTAAGATATAGTAATGACGCATGTTAGCCGATAGCCATGGTAGGTAGTGCTATACATTTATGTATGTTCTTTGATTACTTTATAATAAAGAAATAATAATAATAATAACTACATATTATGTATGTATGTGTCAACATAGCGAATATGTTCTAACATACATATGTATGTAAGAAATGGAAATGAAATATTAAAACTGATGTCATGAATAATTCACATACGCCTAAGTGCATTTAACCTGTCTTTAGTCATATAAATATATACTAGTGGACCAGTGCGAGAAATCTAGCATGTAGAAACCCTATAACCGTATACGTTTTACGAAAACAAGAAAAGGTATAGGTAATAAGGTTTTTTCGTAATAACTTTACTCGTGTGCACTGCGCTAGCGATTTAATTATATAGATATGTATATATAGAAGTATAAATTAGCAAACTAGCAAACGACAAAGTTCATCTAATAAGTAGATAACTCGTTTTATGATTACCTTTTGTTTAATTCAAAGCCTCACTCAATGTGAAGTAAGAATTAATGTGATAATTATTTTCCAGGCATTTTAATCAGCCACAATAGAATAAAAACTTGTGTACATACACTACATACGTGTATATAACTAATAAAAGTTAAAAACAAATCAAGTATATGCGAACATATGTATGTATGTACATATATAATATGTATGTTTTTTGCATCAGCCATTAATTCACATTGACCGGTATTTGCATACCTACTATAAACATAAATTAAAACTTCTAAAAACTTTGTCAATCAAATATATGTACACACAATATTTATTTGCATGCACACTTTGATGTATGCAAATTAAAATACATATATCTATTTGCGATTGGGACATCTTTTGAATGCTTTCATTCAATCGATTCATTTGAAAAGATATTGCGTATATCGTAGGTACATACATATGTATGCGTAACTACAGATTGATGAAAAGCTTACCTATATTTTTCAATAGGTGGTAGTGTATGTATTAACCTTACAATTTTACATCTTATATATAAACAGTTCAGCTTAATTTAAATTGTAAATGTATTCCAGAGTTTGCTTGTTCAGTAAGAAAGTACATTTTGCTAGAATGTATTTAAACACTAACTTTCAAAGCGACAGCGACAGTCTCAATTTTGCCTATTGTTCATTTTATGAAAATAGATATGCCCGTGATCTGATCCAGATCAGATCAACATAATAAAATTAACTGGATTATACTAAACACATTTTTAGCGCAGACACAGGCAATTAGCACGAAGTTGCCGTTTTATTACACAGATATTAGCACAGAATTCACAAGCGAAAGTGCATCCTAGTGAGAACTAGCCGAACTAATTTTTGGATCACGAAAATAGATCCAAATGAAAAGCAAAATCTCGTATTGTTATTGTAATGCATACACACATACATACACAATGGGTGATAATAAAACGCGGCTTACCGACTACAAGAAAGTTAAAAAAAAAAACAATGCTAAGTCTTAAGTCTTAAGTGTCTGAATCAACAAAAATGTTAAGGGCACATAAGTTAAAAGGTACTTTAACACAAGTAAACATCTAGACTTTATCTAGTATAGGCAGTGTCGTAGCTAGGGTCTTGAGCACCGCTGGCAAAACTTATTTTCTAGGAAAATAACCAACACAATAACTTTGAAAATGTATCCATTTTAGCACAAAACTAGTTCTCACTTACCATTATGTAGGAAGGGAATCGAAACAATACCAGTTCGTTAATTTACGCATTATAAAATCTCTTTAGAGTTTCTTCTTTTGCCTTTAACTGAGGCCAATTCGCCAATAATATGGTCTACATTTGCCTTTTGCAATAACATACTCATTACTCGATCGATAGTACCTATAGCGAGATTACTCAAACCTTTTGACCAATCTGCTATGGTAAATTATTTTGAATTAATTTTATTTTGCTGAAAGATCTTTCACAGCTGGCAGAAGTCAAAGGTAGCGTCAATGTTAGGTGAAGTGTAATCCCCATATTGGAGTAACTGGTCACTAACCCATATTCTACAAGGGAATTAAGAAGTGCAATGTAATCTGCATATTTTCAATCAGGCAATAATGATTCTATATCTATTTTGTCGCTCGTTAGCATTTAAATCATCTTTGTTAAATGCGAGGCCAGCTGCGGATTCCTTTAGTTCTTCAGTAGAGGCTTCGTGTAATGAAAGTCCTGTTGGGAGATCAAAATTATAAGCTACGGCAGCTAAACTTTGAAATCTCCATCCCATCTGCTAATTATGTAAGTGTGTCTTTTTAACTTTTGAAGTGGAGTCATTATCCTTGGCCCTTTCGTTGAGCATTATTTTAACCTTTTGTCTACGCTTTTCAGAAAATTCCGATTCTATCAAGAGCTTGTTTGCTATATTTTTTGTTGAATCAATACACTACACAGCTCTATTTGAATTTTTCTGAAATTATTCAAAACATCCACAAGATCCTGCAACCTGCAAGTGTTCTGATGCAACTTCAATGGAAGCAGTTTTTTTTCTGTAAAATACGATTAACGTTGTTTATAAAGGGTGATTTTTTAGCTGGTTTGGTTTTGGCAACACTGGTTTTGACAGCTGACGTGTGTTTAGTACCTTGTGTCACTGTCAAACAGCTTCAGTTTGGTTTGCAATTTAACCATGGATCGTCTTACAAATGAACAACGCTTGCAAATTATTGAATTTTACTATCAAAATTCGTGCTCGGTTCGAAATGTTCATCGCGCGCTGCTTCCATTTTATGATCGGCATTCTCGACCTTCTGAGCAGTCTATTCGGAAGATTGTGACCAAATTTCGCACCAAATTTACTTTGTTGGACATAAAACCACCAACACGTTTACGTACTGTGCGTAGTGAAGAAAATATTGCGGCCGTATCAGCTAGTGTGACAGAAGACCGCGAAATGTCGATTCTGTCAATGGTGAACGCTACCGAGCGATGATAACAAACTTTTTTTTGCCCGAAATGGAAGTTCTTGACTTGCATGATATGTGGTTTCAACAAGACGGTGCCACATGCCACACAGCACGCGAAACAATGGCGCAATTGCGAGGCGAGTTTGGTGAACAGTTAATTTCACGTTTCGGGCCGGTCAATTGGCCGCCTAGATCGTGCGATTTGACACCATTAGATTATTTTTTGTGGGGGTATGTCAAGGCTAATGTCTATAGGGACAAGCCCGCTTCGATTGACGCACTGGAAGCCAACATCCATGCATTCATTCGTGAGATACCGGCCGATATGTGTGAAAGAGTATGCCAAAATTGGACTCAGCGGATGGGCTACCTGAGACGCAGCCGCGGTCAACATTTGCATGAAATTATCTTTAAACATTAAATTGCAAAGTTCAAACTATCGATTCAAATAAATATTTCATTCATTTTTTCGAATTTTTTGTGTTTTTTTTTTTAAAAAAGTTCTCAACCTCTTAAAAAATCACCCTTTACTTCTAAGAAGATGATCCCATACGACCTAAATAAATAAATTCAATATCAATCATTTTTAAAATGATTTGAACTGAAGATACAGAACCAGCTGTATGTATTATATATGTCATTCTTTCATCAGTTCCTTTTGCAATGGTATGTAATATTTTCATTACTTGCGCCCCTGGCAGCCGCATACCTGGGAGTGAATTTTTATTTAAATTTATTTTCTTGACCCTCTTAAAAGTGTATGTACCTAGCTCATGTTCTTTAAGAAATAAAGTTGAGATACTCACAAACCACCTGCTTGCCAAAAAGCTTTTTATTAATACAAATACAGCTTAAAAAAGAAAAGTGTTTGATTCAACACAATTGAACATACAGTACGTCATAGACTCATAGCTCATGAGGCTGCAAACAGTATATAAAGCGTAGAAGTTCTTGGTTACATCAACGTGTAGAGCACTATATACTTATACGACCGATTAAACATAAAACACAAAACAAACGCATTCAATCGCCGGCCGGTAAAAAACTTAGTTAGCTTAGCTTAGTGGCGTGACATACTTTGAAGCAGTAAGACGTTTTGATTGCAATTGCTTGTGCGGTTCTGTTAAAAATTAAAAACAAATAAATAAATATGGGCATCGTCGAATTGATATCATTTGAGAATCCCGTGTTCAAAGCCTTTGCGTTTTGGGGCGGTGCACTTGCACTCAAAATGTTGGCCATGTCAGCATTGACAGCTGCACAACGTTTCAAAACTATGGTAAGACAATTAATTTTATTTGAATATGTATTAGCAGCAAAGTGTAAAATAGTGAAAATGATAGCTTCCATTTTGTCCAAAGTTCAGATTCATATTAATATGATATACAAACATGTGTACATACATGTATTTTTTCGTTGTTGATAAAATGCAATACAAGTTGCAACACTATCTACTTTGACCGATTAGGTACTTGATTTAAAACTATAAAAAAAAATTACATACATGAATATAATGTAAAAAATAACATTCTTAAGTGTCAATCAAGAGTATTATTAGGTCTCGCAGTTAGAAAATATGATAAGATGTAACTTTAATTTCTCTTAAGCGTATACAACAAATATTTTGCCTTAAGTTTGTGTGGAGAGTGTGCTTCTCTGGCTCTGTGATAGTATTATTGTTTTGGTTATATTATGGCGAAAGTGGGCTAATAAGAATTTAATGGCTTATTAAGTTAATTTTGCAGCTTTCGTGGCAAAAGCAAATTCATTTAACAGTAGAGCCCGTCTATTCGAACTTTGGTTTTTTAATCAGTTCTTCTTTTATATACATGTATGTATATGTATGTTTTTGTATTTTTGGAAATTATCGGTTCGGTTTTTCTTCTTTCTAATTTTGCACGAACTTGTATAAAGTAGCATAGAATTTTTACCCAAAACAAAGCCTATTAAAATTTAACACATAATCAGCTGCGACTAAAATATTTCAGCCCAGAAAGGGACCTCATATTGTATTTTTAACAGTTTTGTAATCCTGCGCCCGTTTTAGTCCTTCATTGCCCTTAAGTTGTTGGTATCAACTATAAAATACACATATGTATGTAGTTCTGTATTTTTATTGTATGCATAGTTATACAAAATACAGAATTGGTATCAATTACGCGAAAAGTATACATACTTATAACGAGTGAGATAAATGTTAACTGACTGGGTTGTATTGGCAGCACTGGCAGAAATAGAAACGTTGGGTTGTGTTAGCAACACAAACGGATCGTGTTAGGAGTTCGAGAAGACAGACATATGTATATTTTGTGCGGTAGAGGAATTAATACGTGAATTAGTTTTAAAATTATTTGTTTATATATAATGGTTATATACTAGAATATATCGGATTACTTGAGAACTAATTAGGTACTAATTGTAAATATTTATTTCATAAAATGTAATCATTTAAAAACTTCATAACGCATACAACCTGTCTATGTTATCTAAATATGTACTTGTGCAAATGGTATGTATATGTACATAATACACATGTTAAATTTCGTATTCATACTATACATGTTCAAACCCACCAGAACCAGATCATTTAGTTGTTCGGTTAGATGTGGTTACAAATGGAGATATCTAGCTCTTATATGAGTGCTCTTTTGTGAAAATATTGCAAAGTTTTTGAAATTTCAAAGAACATCGGAATTCGAAACATATTTGCAAGTATCATTAAAAAGAGTAGAAGTTAAACAAAGCTCTTAAATGAAGAAAGCGGATTAGTCTCTGTTGTATAGCTAGTAATAGCGTGGCGGTAAATATAATGTATGCAACACCGGATGAAGTTTTATGAAGGTAGATGAATATACACTGGACGTCCAGTATAACGAATGCCGATATAACGAACGTCCAGTATAACAAATCACTATTTCGAGGAAAAAGAAACAACACAAAATATGAGAATCACATTTTTTCCTCTCAAAATTGATTGAATTTAATGGCGCAAATCCATAGTCAGATAGAGCCGACAATAAAAGAATTTATTCACCTACATAACCTAAAATAAAATGTTTGCTATTCATAGTCACCTTATAGTCAACTTTAAACTTATAGTCGGCTTGAAATTTTAAAATGAGCCAAACGTCACTTTAAATTATTAGAGTCAGCTCTAAATTTGCCATATTATATTTTAATGTTTGGGTTTGTTCGTTCAAATCATCGTTCGTTCAAATAATCGTTCGTTCAAATTCATAGTCAGCCCATGAATTGTGCTAGAGCCGACTTCAGTTATAGCCGGCACTAAATAAAAAAAGGCGGCTATAACCTTTCGTTATTCATAAATACATTTTTGCCTATGTATTGTTAGTATAGACTTTAGAGTGTTATTGTAAAGTGATATGAACGAACAAACTCAAACGTCAAGAATATTTTATGAAGAAACCTAGTTTTTTTTTAAATTATTTAAAGTGGCGTTTGGGTCATTTTAAATTTCGAATCGGCTTCAAGTTTCAAGTCGACTATAAGGTGACTTGTGACTATGAATAGCAAAAAGTCTATTTTAAGTTATGTAGGTGAATAAATTCTTTTAATGTTGGCTTCATTTGACTATGAATTTGCGCCATGTTTTAATTTTTTATATTTTAAGGTCGAAACAACTGGGTTCGATATAACGAATCTTTCAATGTAACGAATTGGCTGAACATTATTATATCTTTCATTATATTGGACGTCCAGTGTACAACTGTACATACATACAAACAAAATGCAATGAACTTTAATGTTTACTTACGTTTTCTGCCTCTCAGTTTATTTTAAGAGTGACTTCGCTCAAAAGAGAATATTATTCTCCCAAATGCTACGTGTTATTTTATTTACCAACTTTACACAATATCAAGTTGAAGAGCATATCGTAATGAAATTGAAAAAGCACAACAGACTGCATAAACGCCAAAAGCACTATTTTTGTTTCTTGTACAACAACAACTATGTACATGTGTTGTGTACGAATTTAAACAGACATTTCAGGTCAGCATAAGCATATTAAGCGGATATTTTATAAGAGTAGAAGGTAATTTTTTGTGTTTCAAATTAATCAAAACCGCCGACGTCTGTTTATGCTTTCCCGATCCTGTGGGCAACATAAAATAAAAGTTCGGTGCATTATTCGTTTGTGTAAAAATTTTATTTAGTGAGTACAGTCTAAAGGTTGACGTTTATATTAGTATACCAATTAACAAGAGCCAGTTGCGTCATTTTTTAATGCGAAAGCTCCAGCACAATTATTTTTTTATGTTTACAGTACATCTCGTATAAACAAATGTACATAGTATGTACTGTACACATATATGTATGTATAAATTATTAACTTACATCAACATTAAACTAGCCCTTGATAATTAGGAATCTTAGTCATGATGGCGTTGGTTAAACATTTTCATCGAAATATAAAAATTGCCAATTCATCGCTCGATACCCCCCAAACTAGCTTTACTTTATCTGTCAGATAATATAAGAATTTCAACATTTTATTTTTGTGCCCTGCCCATGCCCGGTACTACTCAGGCCGCAGCTACTAGCTAAGGTAGTATAATTTTACGTGCGAAGCAGATAAGTTCATTTTTGCTTTAATACTTTAAACAAAAATGGTGGCGCCATTACTATCATTCGAGAATCCAATTTTCGAGACTTATGTCTTTTGGGCTGGTCTTCTTGCGTTGAAAATGTTGGCAATGTCAATATTAACAGGATTGCAAAGGCATAAGACTGACGTAAGACATTCATGTCGGCTTTTTGATTGACTTATGAGTTTAAATACATAATAAAACAGAAATATATTACTTCTTTTTTTATCTTTTTGTAGACCTTTGCTAATCCCGAAGATGCCCTCATTAAGAAAGCCAAGGTCAAATTCGACGATCCCAATGTGGAACGCGTTCGCAGGTATGCCGTACACACTTAAGTTAATTAGAAAATTAAATTAATATTGTTTTATATTTCAGGGCACATCGCAATGACATGGAAAACATTTTAGTATTTCTGCCAGTTGGATTTTTATACGTGTTGACAAATCCATCGGCGTTTTTAGCCATTAATCTTTTCCGCCTCATTGGAATCGCTCGAATTGTGCACACAATTGTTTATGCCGTGGTTGTTGTTCCACAACCGGCGCGTGCACTGTCGTGGTTTGCTGCTTATTTAGCCACTGGATACATGGCACTGCAAGTTGTTATTAAGGCATTGTAAATACAATGTTCATACATATATACATAGTGTTTATTATACATATATGATATTTCATGTTTAAATGAAATTAAATGGATTGTTAGAATTTTGTACACATAATACTTGTTTGTATCACCAATTGGTATTGGAAAATGATTTTTTTTATTTAACTTTACGAGCACTTTGCCTTTTTATTTGTTTTTTTTAAAGGTTCGAACGTTTCCGGGCTTAAACTTGCGGGTGTTGAAACCGTTTTGTGAGGATATGTAGAAGACATTTTTCTAGTAGTTTGTCATAGAAATAAGAAATGAAATCGGTCGTAAATTTTGCAAAAGGTTGGAAGCTTGAAATACACGGTATAATCGATGTATAACCAGTGTACACTGCACAATATCGGTACAACCGCTGTATGTATCACGAACACTACCATCTTTCCATACAATTGCAGGTTTTTGATTCAAAGCGATCGACCGTGAAATAATGAATCGGTACAACCATCATCAAAACCTTCCTATCATACTATTAAATCGTTGCATACAACAGGAAATTGCTCACAACTCTAACGTCGTCGTACCACGATTATGTCGCATACATATTTCGTGCACAAATGTCAATACATATTACATAACATATGTACAAGTACATACATTCAAATCTTAACAAACAAAATCGGTTTATGCTTATAGGCATAACCCAGCCGGTGAACGTAGCACATAGAGGTATTCCAACGATCTAAGCGGCCAAAATTATTTTATGGCCAATATTGGTTCTAAGCGATATCAGTAAATAAAACAAAAATATCATATCCAAGGATATTTATTAAAAAAAACTATAATTTTTCAGGAAAATGTTCATCTTCGCTTTCTGAAGAATGACCCAGGTTCATTTGGATTCACAGCCATAAGTAGAGCTATTGTTTCTGTTTAAAAATGCGCTCAACATAAAAAACGACTAACATTTTCGTAAAAAAACTGCATCAAGAATTATGATAGGATCTAACATGGAAGTATAACAAATTCCTTATTAAATACAAATAATAGCTGAAAAATTACTCCAAAATACGCGCGACCTTCAATACACTAAAACTAATCTTTTCAATTCGAGCCGAAAGCCCTCGCAGCTAGAGCTCTCTCGATTTTAGATGTATTTATTTTGTAATTTACTTACACATAAATAAAGTTATAATAATAATAATAATAATAATAATCTTTTCAATTATAAAAAATATAGAAATTATATTTAAATTAGTAGATAATTGCCGGCTCTATCCGAAATAAACGTAAAATAATAAATACTCACTGTTAGCTTTGTTTGCACACAAACGCCGAGATCAGACACATACACCAAACGAGATGATCAAAATCTGACTGCACGCTCCTAGCAAGGCATGGACGGTGGAATGCAGGACGGTCTGTGTATTATACTCAGACCTGACCCCAAGCACAGCTTGTCGTTTTCTTATACTACGTTTACACCAAACGAAACCCCGAGATTTCGGCAAATTCATCCAAATCTCCGAGGTTTCGCCATACATTTTCGAGCTTTCGAAATCTCGAGATTTCGGCGAAATCTTCTTGAAATCTTTTTGAGTTCATCCGTCCGTGAGAGGTTGTCAAAGCGAACAAGTCTACAGCGTGAACTTCGGTTTATTTTGGTGTTCATTTATAGATGTCAAAATATTAAATGCCAAAATGATTGTGGCCAATTGACAGGACACAGGTAAGTTTGCAAGAGAATATTTATTTTATATAATTTGTTAATCTTTTCAGGCAATGGGCAACGAAAAAGTACAAAAAAAAAACATTTTGGTCGCCAACTGAGGAATGTCAACAAATAATTGTTTGCCTAGAGATGGGCAATTGCGAATAAAAACAATCGAATAATTCGATTGAAATTGAAAATCGGATTTATTTTCAGTTGCAATAAAATTTTGACAGGCGGTACGTGGTCAACGTAGCTTGCTGCGGTACAAAATTGTAAGCCACCTCAGTGTGTGCACCTATATTTACGGTAATAGGATTTCATACCATTATACCGCTACCGCGTAACGCTCCGATGTGTGACAGGAATCGACAGGAGTCGATTGTTCTAGCGCGATTGCTCTGGGCGATAGTTCGATTGTAAATGAGGTTAATAAACTTAAATTGAAACTGAAGAAAATCTTTTTATTTTAAATATCAAATTGCATGCGTTCAGATTTCAGATCCAAATTCAAAAGTCACACTGGTACCACGATGAATAAATTGAGACATGTATTTCTACAATCGACCAATTAGTATACTCGCCTAGTAAAATAAAATTTTCTGAAATACGATTTGATAGTTATTCGATTGTTTTCGGCTAACACCGAATTGTCTTTTTATTCGATTATGAAACTAATTCTCAATCGCCCATCCCTAGTTTTGGCAGCCACTTCAAAATTGACAGCTGGAACCTCTTCAACTCGGTGTAAACGGGTTACTGATGTTTCGGTGAATGTTCATCGAAATCTCGAGATTTCGGCTCGGTTTAAACGTACTTTTAACCGTTTTCAATTTTGAAAATTTGAGTTTTGGCCGCGTAGATCGTTCAAATACCTGTATGTGTGTCATTTAATATTTTCCTGGAAAGCATGATGTTGAGCGAAATAACGTTGTGCTGGGCAAAGAAAAGAAAAAACATTGGCGCAAATTCATAGTCAGCCCATGAATAGTGCATATAGCCGACTATAGTTACAGCCGGCTATAAATAAAAAAGCCGGCTATAACTTTTCGTTATTCATAAACACATTTTTGCCTGTGTATTAGTTAGTATCGACTTTGGTATGTTTTTGTAAAGTGATTTGAACGAAGAAAACCCAAACGTCAAAATTATATGAGAAAACTCTAATTATTTAAAATGACGTTTGGATCATTTTAAATTTCGAGCTGGCTAAAAGTTGAAAGTCGACTATAAGGTGACTATGAATAGCAAAAAGTATATTTTAGGTTATGTAGGTGAATAAATTCTTCTATCGTCGGCTCTATCTGACTATTTGCGCCATTGTTTTGGCTAATCTACCCTCGGAAAAAATATAACTTATTTTATTTTGTTTTAGGTACACGCTATACGTGTATATAAAGCTATACGGTATACATACGTGATTCCTTTTTTGTTCAGGAGTACCAGCGGCTTCTTTTAAAGACGTCTTAGGAATCAATTCTAAACAATAATTAACATTTTTAATCTGCAGAACAAAGTTAAGAACGACTTGCTATACTATGACTATTGCGCTATATCATGATTTGAATCTCGAAGATACACTACGTCTAATCTGTGCTAAAAATGTGTGTAGGCGCATACCTGTCTAGAATGTATATATACATACATACATACCTACATAATGTATAATATCTTGCCACAATTTGGTCGACGATCTTGCAAACCGTAAGAAAATTGGCGACATTTTTATCTTATTGTAGAATTTTTATTTTATTTTTTTTAACCCTTTAATGCATAATTTTTTTTATTTTTAGGGGATTAAATATATGTATGTATGTTAGGTGAACAAATAATATAATCTCAATAAAAAAAAATTATACAAAAAAAAAATGTCCATTCATTTTTCCGAAAATTTGAATATTCTCTATGATGCAGGTATGCAGCGCGATGCATTTACGGTATACCTATAAACAAGTATGAATTTGCATGTAGTTGACATTTTCAAAGACCTTGATTCACATACCATAAATTTATGATGTTGCAGATATGCATCATACATAAAATACAAAAGACAAACTATAAATAATAGGTACACTAAATAAAACTGATAGGATGTGTTCACTTTTACTTTATTCGGTTTTCCGACTGTTTGATTTTTTGTGCCAAAACTTACACAAAAAAACATTTCCAGGAAATGAAAATGATCGTAAAAACAGTCAGGGAGGGGATCAAGACCAAAATAAAATAGATAACTGTTTATATTCTCTTACGAGGGCACATATAAGAGTATAATGCAGATATGCATCAGTATGCATTAAAGCGTTAAATGACGTTACAGCGAAGCCACGCAACATTACGCGGGGAATGGTATTACATACTTGCTTGCCGACGTTATAGCGAAACAACGTTAACCGAGGTACACCTACTTGCAAATAAAACTGCAGGCAAATATGATGCACATGATCTCAGCCGCGGATGTGCTGTTTAATATTAGAGTTAAAATCCAAAAATGGCGATTGTGTCCATTCTAAGATTGTCAATTCAATTGTGGAAAAGCCAGGGCCCTCATCAGGTAAGACAGTCGACATCGTTTTCGATATCGTCATCGATAGCTATGCTCAAATGTCAATTTGACAATGCAGATCCTGTTTTTAGTGGCTCTCAAACTTGAAAAAAAAACAAGGGTGATAGATGAAATGAAAACGGTAGTGTTTCGTGAAGCAAACTATTTTCTATAGCGTTTAAAATGAAGTGTCACAAACATAATTTGTGTTCTTATTTCAGACTAGCTGGCCCGTACTCGCCTTGCTTCGCCCGCCTGCCAAAATTCTAATTTTCAAAACTTGACCTATTTTCTCGTATTTAAATGCTTTTTTGGTAGGTCCAAATGATTTTTCTAAGCTGAATTGTTCTTTAACTTTCTAATATACCAGGAAATCGGATACTCTAATAGACCGGTACTTTGTATCACAAATATTATTCTTTTATTAATTAATGTTCCCTTAAAGTTTTTCTTCTTTTTGTTTTTTGTTAACATCCACTATGAATAAATGGATTTTTCAAAAAAAGGATTAATCGTTCTAGTTCGATTTTCTCAAAAATCCCGCTAACTTGCACAAATTTTGATCGCCCGTGAAAATTCGACACAGGGGGATTCGCCTGTATTGTCTCCACCGAGTGCAGATTCGAGATCATGATTAATGCGTTTGCGAAAAAAAAAAAAGGGATTGCAATTAAGTAGAAGTCTTCCCCCAATGTAGAAGGAATCTTCCCCGGCGTGCGCACAACAACAATGTGTTTTTGCATATTCCCAAAGTCTTACCGCAATCGGATGAACGATGCGCGAACAAATAAAATAGCAACACACAAACATTACTTTTAATATACATATGCATACATATATATAGGTACATACTTATTGCATAAGATGTATGGAGCGCGGATTCACACACAATGACGTCACCCACAGCTGCACGGCTGTTGGCTGCGGTCTCCACTGGTGGAAAATTGTTGGCGAACATTTCATGAAATATTTTGAGCAAAGCTCAGCTCCAGGATAACGCAGAAGGATGATTCATACCTCAAATGAAACAGTGGAGAATTTACTTAATTCACCTATGTTTTGTTTTTCAATCCAGTAAGCTACTATTGAGCTAGGGCTAAATAATTATAATTTTCCTTACAAATATGAAGTTTTTTTCAATATTTTGTAAAAACCATATTATTTTCGGGGATAAAAAGTATAAAACATGTTAACCAAGAACATAAGCAATCACTATGTCAAGTTTCAATCCGTCCATTAGTTTCTGCGTTATGCGCGTTCAAACAGGATAGATATTCTCAATTCCTCAAAACAACACAGCAGGTGCAGAAGAAAAAAAAAACCGCTTTTGGCGCACACACCACACACGAAATTATCTCCACTGGTCGCTGGTAAAATCCAACGATCTTAGCTTTTCTTGAATTGTATGTCATTTTTAATTGAATGTTAATTTTAATTTAATGCTTATTGTTCAACTTCTGTATAACGTACGAAGATGATTTATATCTTAAAGTGTTGAACTTTGTAATAAAATAAATTCCATTCCCATCGGCCAAGGCATTTTAAAGCTAGGGCTAGAAGGTATTCGTAAAAATACTCTCTGCCTAGATATCAGCTTAGATCTCCGCTTCTGGATAGCAGATAACGATAAAGGCATTCCTGACATTTTGCAATCCAACTGAGAAAACCGGATCTAATTTCGTGCAGTAGTTTTTAAGAAAAAAGGGAAAAAAGTTTTTGCAGTCAAAAAAACTTACATTTTTATTATAGTTTCAGATAAGTGTTCTCATTTTGGTTAAAACTTTTAGATTTCTATATTTGATTCTCTCTCGCTGTGCCAGTTATTTGACTGCTTATAAGATACACCAAGATGATAGCTAAATAGCTATCGTGGAATCACCACTATAGCCGCGCCGGGAGGATAGAATTTGAGAGATTTTCTTTTAATTGAAATAAACAGAAATCTTAAGTCGTTCAGTCGATATCATTTGGACGAGAGAAGATTTTTATTCTTATGTGTCGCATAGCTATCGACAACGATATCGAAAATGATGTCGACTGTCTTATGTGATGAGGGCCCAGGTCTTCGGAGACTTGCGACACTACTTCCTACGAGGAAAAGTGCGTTTCAACTAGAACATGACTATCGAAACATGTACAGTACATATGTTATATGCAGAACAGCTCACAGATAAGAATTACATTATAAAATGGACTATTCCCATACTAATACAAATAATTATCAATAGCAATTTTTAATAGTTCAATGGTAAACAATTTGTTTAGAAAACATCAACAGTCATTATCGCCCACTTATCTTATGTATGTACTTTGGACTTAAAAAAAAACATTATAAAAGCAATCAATATTTTCGGTTTCATATTCTTGTCAAACAATAAAAAAATAAAATGGCAAAAGGTCTTTCAATAAAAGACGCTCTAAAATTGTGGGAGGAGAAAACTAATAAGGTTGCTCTTGAAGAAGAAGATATCGGGTTACAGTTCCAATGGCCACCGATTGAAAAAATGGACAACACTCTGTCGACTTTAGTCGAATGCAGGTTTTAATTAATTATACAATTTTTAACTAACTGGGCACGAACTTAGTTGGAGATATTTTGAATTCCAGAAAATTGAGTCTCTCAACAAATATGATTGAGAAAATCTCCGGTGTCAGTGGAATGAAGAACTTGCGAATTCTGTCGTTGGCTAGGAACTGCTTGAAAAATCTTCAAGGAATCGTAACTTCAATGAATATCATTTTATACAGAATTAATTTTATTTAGTAATATTAAGTATATACTTTAGGAAACATTGAGTGAAACACTAGAGGAACTCTGGGTTAGCTATAATTTAATTGAGAAACTCAAGCCCATTGACCAGATGAAGGCACTAAAAGTTTTTTACGTTTCCAATAATTCTGTCAAGGACTGGATTGAGTTTAATCGGATGGCGCAAGCACCTAACTTGGTGGAAATTAGCTTCTTGGGGAATCCTCTATGTGACACCATGGACGAAGGAACATTCCGAAATGAAGTAATAAGAAAACTTCAAAATTTAAAGAAGGTCGATGGAGAACCTGTAATAAGAGGAGTTTAATAAGATTTGGGGGGGAATATACCTACATAGTTATGCAATAAATATTGAATTTTTCATTATTAGATTGCAGTCCCAGGAATTCATATTCTTTCTATGTACATCCTTAGAAGATGCCGTGTACATATGAGTGTGCATTCTATGTAGGAGACTACAACAATAAATGCGTTATATTATCAAATAACGGCAATTTCCATTGTTGCATAATATGTGCGAATATCTAAGACTCACTACTTCTTCGTGGTGTACTGTTAAAAAAAAAGCTGCGACTTACGGCTCACCACGTAAGGATAAATGTGGTAGGTGAGATAAAGCAGAAGTTACTGCAGATATGAAGTTGATCACACTTATGTACATATGTAGACCAATGTGATAAGATGGGTTATGAGCAGTATCCCCATCTACCTGTCAAATCATTTGGAGCTTCGAATAAACGGGAGGAGATGTTTATCATATATAATACATTTATAAGTCTAGCTGTCCCTCGTCGAGAACGAAGAACATTTTAAGGAGTTTAATGGACAAAAATGTAAGATAAGAAAGTAACATTGTGAATTATATTTTCCAATAAAATCTCAGTGTAGTTAGAAGACTAAGAGCCTACCTCTGTAGAAAAAAAGTCGCTATTCATTTATACCTTCATGTTCTTTTGAGCGCCGTATAAATCGGGTCTAAATTCTTAGAATAAGCTATATCGCAGAGTTCAATTGGGATAACCGAAAAAAAAGAGACAACAACAACACCATCATTTATAAATTTTCTTTAATATTTCCTGTTTCAACACAACAACAGTGGGAATTTTACATTCTTCCGCGAATTCTTCTTCATCTTTATCTGGAAAGAGATCCAATATCGGGAGAACTTAGAAAAGCCAAAAAGTAGCCAATTTTAGAAAACCGTTTATAACCGTTTCGGCTCCAGTCCGAGGTACACACAGACAGACGGACAGAATTGCGAGATCCACTTTTTATATATAATTTTTTTTTTATGTAAACCATATTATACAAAATCCAAACGTACATATGTAAATACATGCATACATACCAATTATTATATTGTAGGCATATGAAGTGGGCACCGCAGCGCAAGTGGTTAGTGCGTCGGACTACTGAGTCAGCGGTCTTGGGTTCGAATCCCGCCGCAAACACCTAAAAGTTTTTCACAGTGCCCACCTCTTTCAAATGTCTGACAAGCATCAACGAGTATCATTTGTCACGATTGAGCTTCTCAACTCGCCGTTCGGAGTCGGCAAAAAACTGTAGGTCCCTTCCATTCGTGCAAAAAATATAACACGCACACACAAATGGTTGCGAGAAGCAGGCCCAGGTTCACCTCGAGCTGTAGCGCCAACTATGTAAGTAAGGCATATGAAGTATGATTGTATACTATAGTATGACCTGCAACAACCTAGGGCACCGTTCAGATACGACGGAAACCGCGCGGGTTGAACCGCGTTAGGACAGCTGCGGTTTTCGTGCTGTTGTGCACGAGGCGTTCACTCATTTTAAATGTGGAAATCAAAGAAGCCATATGTGTGTGGTTGCTCTTTGAAAAGTAAAGATAAAGACAGTGTTGGGTACATCCAATACTACGTGATCGCTTGTCACATGGGCTATTTGTTACATTATATCCAAAATTAAGAGAATTCCTTAAATTTTTGAAAAAATTCTTTAAATTTTTGAGAATGTCGATATCTTCAATGTGTGCAAATCTAGATTTTAACAAAGTCCATCATATATGTATACGTATATAGCTGTCAACGACCATACCACGCTGAAAACATCGGTTCTCGTGAGATCACCGAAATCAAGCAGATTTTGAATTCGTGTGTTAACGAGCTTTCATTTAACATCCACACGATGACCTTAAAAATAATTTTTTTTAAATTACCCATTTGCCGCCCCAAAAGTCGCAATTCAGCGTCCGTTAGTCCATTAGTCCGTTTTTGGGTACGGAACACTAAAAATGAATCGCTGGGATAAACTTAAGCAGTTTAACGTCGTACTCTGATTGATAGGGGATAAGTTATGACATCATCTTGTAAGAGCCATGTCTGTCGACCGTCGGACGGTATTTGCCAAGTTAATATGTTTGTGTCGCCAAGCATACGAACCGTCACTCCCAGCATAGCGCAACGTCTTTCTTATATAATTCATATTTGTCAGTGACTTGCACAGATATTACACAGAAACAATATAAGAATTACTAAACCACTGTCATACTTGATGAGATTCCTTGATGATATTTTAGTTCCTTTTACCACCACATTTTCTTTGGGAGAAAAAAAAAAACAACAACCACGTTTTAAAATCTATTTATTACTCAAGCCTAGCAAAGCTTTGAAATGGTTGCGTTTAACTCTAACTTAGACAGTTCCTCCACTTGGTTGTTTGGCAGTTGCGACAGCATCCTCAAATACAGCGTATATGTAGAATGTGGCGCGTAGAGAAACTTCAAGAGATTCGCATCGGGTGGCACCCTCAAATTATGAGCAACATATTGTCCAACTAGCATCGGGCAATCGAATGATATATTCCCATTTTCGGGCTTAAGAAAAAGGGCGGTCACTTCACGAAATACCCACACACGTTTGACAAATTTCCAAAAGTCACAGGACTTCATTGTACCATTATAGAACGTCTTCTGCTGTTTCGAACTTCGGTCAACGAGCGTTATATGCCACATTGGTATGGGGATCGACTTGTGCACAGCTATGAGTGTTGATATCGTATCGTTGCCGTGGATTTTTACTCTATAACGGTAGTTCGGTGTGTCCGTCGAGTTGGATGAAAGAAAATTAATTTTGTAGCAATATTGCTGTAAATATATGTATGTACACGCGATGCGGTAAACTCATCAAATTCTATTTTATTTATTGATTTGGGGAAATGCAACAACTCACCTGCACCGCCACCTGGATGAGGATAAGATTCAGTAGAATCTGAAGTATAACGATTGTTCTGTACATGACTGATGGAAGTTGACAGCAGCTTGGTATCACTGACACTGCGTGGCAAGCACAAGATACATAATGTGCGTAGCCGCTGTTGTGTGGACGGACAGAGATGCAGAATTGATTATTAATTTTGATCGCATTGTTCCGCATCGACAGACACTAACGAGATTATAATAATTTTCCGATTGCCTTTTAATGGTTATTTTGGAAAATGTGTTATTGTTTCTGTCATTATTGATTGCGAGGTATCTAGCATGAGTTACTTTAACTTATTGTAGGCGAAATACGACCATGGCCCCTATTGTGAGTGTCGATCAACGATCGTCACGACAATTGTCGATTGATTTTAATAATGATTTGTGTAACTCAATCGATAGAATAGATTATTGTGATTAAAAATGTGAATATTAGCCGTGTTTTATTATTCTCATGATCTTATCCGGATCATCTTTTTACCCGCATTACAAAAACAAAAGATCTTCCTTGTCATCGGGATCTCTTTTCGTGATTTTGACATTTCAAACAAATGAATTTAAAGTCAATTTCAAAAATTCGAATTCACTCGGAATGCAGAAGGCAGAACACCTGAATTCCATTTCGAGTGAATTCCAAATTTGATTCCAATCCACTTTCACTCGAAATGCAGAATGGGTTTTACCATTCATCTGTAGCCACCTCGGTGGCATACTTCGCACGCAGAGGTTGCGGGTTCGATTTGAACGTAGGGCGGGCTCAAATTCAAAGAATACATTTCTAAACTAAAAATAAGTTTGCTGATTAAATTTGGACCCGCTAAGTGTCGATGGAGTCGAGATATTTACGAAAAACTAGATTTACTGATATTTTTTCATAAAAATGTTTATAATTATGTTGAATTCTGATAGGTGGCGCTGCATTTCCACTTTTGTATTTGTTGGTCGATTTCGTTGTTGACATGGTAGTAGAATTGTTGCATGTAGTTAAACCGTGCGCATAAACTAATGGATTGAATGAAAATAAAAACAATTTATTGAAATGGAATTAACATCAAAGTTATCGTAAGTAAAAGTGTAGTTTTTTAAACTATTTTAACAATGTTACTTTTACGTTTTATCATCTTTCATTTGCTACAGTTATATTCAGCCCTATCGTGGAATCCGCCGGGGGAAAGATTCACTGTAATTTGAGCATCGGCATCGTTGAATTCGGCGAAGTGAATCATTCCCTTGTCGGCAATGTGATTGAGTTTCATGGCATCGTGGAAAACGTTTGAATCGGATCTCTTCATACAAAATATGACATTTCTCATCCGCAGCTCAAACGTTGCGGATCTCATACTGTTAATTTCTTTTACTTAACAAATTGATAATTTAAACAAACAGACTTTACCTTGACTTTACATTGACCCTTATTATGAAAAATTCGATTTATTTAGTTGCACATATTTAATAAACCAGCAAGATAAAACTATTTTTAAACAAATTTAAAAGAACGAATGTATGTGAAAACACGTTTATTTGGTAGTTAAATTGTCCCACTGCTCCACCTACGCACGCGGGTATTTTTGTTTCTGAAGATTGTTCTGCAGCTGACGAATCTAGAAATAGAGTTAGACTATTTACTTTAATATTTTTTATTTATGTTTCTTTTGTATTGCAAAAACCAAAGGAAAATTCCAAAACACAAATTCACTTTGTTGTCATAAATTCTACTTGACAGAGATACTTCCTTTTCGACATTCATGTCGGTAAGGAAACTTCCCCGACGGATTCTACGATACCAAGGTAAAGTGAAAGTGAATCGAACAAGTGAAGCGAATCTCCATTCCGGCGGATTCCACGATAGGGGTGATTGCTTGTGTTTAAATGCGTGCTATTCCAAAAATATGTTGTTGCTTGTCATTGAAAGCGAAAATGCCCCAAGACCCGTGAAAAGATTCAAGCCAATTGCAAAATTTTGGTGAATCCTAGCAGGTGTATTTTCACCCCTAGTCTAGAATCCGTGGCGACGCGTCGGCGGGAATGTTCCACCGAAATTCGAAATTTCCTATCATTGAATCCGTTCGAAGGGTATCGTTCACTTGTCGTTAATATGAATGAGATTCATTAGATTATTCAAAACGAGCGGATTGAATCTCCCCATACATTTGACACCCGCAACTATTTCAGTGCGATTTTATTTTATGTTTTAAAAACAAAAGAAGGATGTTTTTATTTATTTATGTGTAGCATTTTTACCAAATTAAAAACAAAGAGTTGAATTACAAAGTTCTCATGATATAATCCTGTAAACGTGCCGCTTCATTTCATCCTTAGTGTTTGCTCTTACATTTGCACGAGCTCTTGCAGACATTTCCTCATCTTGTCCAAAAAATAGAGCCACAGTACCCAGTTTCGATAATTTAAGTTATTTTTTTTGCAATTAACAAATATTTTCACTGTCAACAAATGCAAAACAGCTGTTTTCGGAAGAACGATGTGTCGGTAAAAGGTAAACAGTGCATCCGGCGGATTCAGTGATACCAAAAACAAGTTCACGTGAATCGAACTAGTGAAGTGAATCTCAGATCCGACGGATTATAGGGGTGTTTAGTTTAGCATTATATATTTAGGAAGGCCTATTGCAGAGGTGTTAAAGACGTTGAACAAGATCAAGGCCAAAGGGCCAGTAGCTAAATATTCGATGAAAAAATTGTACGCCGATGTTTTAGCAAATGAAGGAAATGGCGCTGCAAACTCCAAATTGGACTTAAATATTAAAGTAAACGACGTGATAAAAGATATCTTGACTCCAATAGTCTCTGCCCATGTTGGGAGTTCCTTCAGGTCATTCAAGGCTTCCCTGAGAGATAATCGCAGGTGATTGTTACCAGAGAACTTGAAAATGTTTTTTTTTTTTGTACAGTGCTATTACAATGTTAATAATAATGCACCTTTTTCCGTTTTTTTTTTCTCAACAATATCCGCCCTGCTCATAAGATAACACTTTTTAAACTTGTTTTTTTGTGAGCTCATGAGTCATGATTAACCTTATCAGGTTGTCACATCAAGTCGTGAGCTGTAAGTAAAAGCTTCATAAAAGGAAAACACCAAAAATTATTTAAATATTATATTTTTTTCTCATATTTATTTACTTTTTTTTCTTGTATTTTTTTCTGATTTTCGCTTTCACATTTATCTACAAAAATGTTTAATGTTTTCTTTTTCATAATTATAATAATTTCTTTTAATTTAAGTTACCTTACATTATACGTTTTTTTTAATTTTTGTTTGTTTTCTTTTATAATTATTTTAGATATATTTATATATGTATAATATACTGCATTGCATTAAATAATAATAATAATAATAATAAATGGTTACAATTATAATTAAAAATGTATCTTCAATGATACATATGATAAATATTATTCTGCTATATTTCTCTTTTTGTTTTTGTTTTGTTTATTAACAGTGTATTTATAATTTTATTTTTAATTGTTTTCTTTTGTCGATTTTGTTTTTTGTTTGATGTTGTTTTGTGTCAGTTTATTCCCTCGTAAAATAGTTGCTCTTTCTGTTACCTACTGTTTCTGCTGTGTATGAGAGAGTGTATGATGTTAGTTTGAATTTGTTTTCTGCTTTTCGTGTGTTTGGCTCTTAATAATCAAAAATCTTATCTCTTTTGTTTAAATACTTTTCCTTTTGTTAACAATAAATAATAGTTTCTTTTTATAGCAAATTTATGTTTTGTTTGTATAACTTTATCCTAAATTTTTAAATTATTATGTCCTAACTGTCTACAATGTGAATGTGTGTGTGCGTGGCATTCAAGCAGGCTATGGCGAGAGAGGGGTTTCCTTTCTATTCCTAAAAATATACACTTACATTCGTCCTTTTTTACACATTATTAATTATAATCTAATAGGTCTCCCTCTCTCTCTCAAATCCTGCTATTTTTGCGCACACAGACAGACACCCTTATCTTAAATCTACTTACAAACAAAAAATAAAAATACACCTTTACATATATTTATTTATATACTCGTATGTATAAAATTAGATTTTTAATAAACATGATCCGCTTGTTTTTTCTTATTTTGTTGTTGTGTAGTGTGCTTTTCTTTTTCTAATTAAAAAAAAATAGTTATATAGATAAGGAGAGCAGCAATCGGGGACCTTCGATCGCAGTGATCCTTCTTTCCCTAAGTTTTAAATGGTTTTACATAATTTTTGGTTACAAACAAATTTCATATTTACAGCAGGATATCTTACAAAATGTTTTTTTTTGTATTTTTTTTTTTACAGAGAAAGAGCAGGGATAAGAATTTAAAAAAATAGCTGTTTGTGTTTCTTCTTTTCTTACATGCTAAAGAACTATCTACACAATGAGAATTTTTTTATTTAACAAAATATATGTATATACGCTAACGCCTGTCCTTTTCCTATTGCATTTCTCTATAATACATTGGGAGACCATGTTAATGATCGAAGGGAGCCGAATTTTCTGTTTCCTTTTTTTGGTCTTTACAACACTGGGAGGAGGAGGAGGTGGATCTTAAACACTAGAAGTATGTACACATATCCTTAAGAAGATAATTAAAGTTTTAGGTTATTTTATTTCCAAAATGTTCTGCAGCCTATCATCGAGCTGGCGCGGTGTCTTCTTTTTTGTGCATATCCACTGATACTTGCATGCCCTGCATATGCGGTGGCGGTTGTTGCGATTTATGCGAAACCTGTTGCATACGATGATGGGGTGGTGGCGGTCCAACCGCCGGCGGAATAGGACTTGGCTCTTTGCCACGAAGATGTGCTGCTGATTGCATGGCATACATGCCCATTGCTTTGGCACGTTCCTCTTCATGGCGGATTGCTGCTTCGACAAGTGGGTTATAGCGCAACATTGAGCTGTATGGATCGCGGTATGGGTCCATTGTCCAGCCACCGGCTCCGGGCGGCGCAAAGTGGGAGAGTGGTGGACCGCCCATTGATTGTGGCATCATTGTGCGTGATAAGTGAGGCGGAGGCGGAAGAACATGCGGCCCGTGGCGAGTCATAAATGGGTGATGAGCAGCACTGGCAGCTTGCGCTGCGGCCAGACTTTGATGGTAACGGGGATCACTTCGCATAAGCATTTCTTGTTCTTCTTTTCGCGTGTCTATTCGAGGGTGTTCCTCTTTAATTCTTATATCAGAACCATCAGTCGAACCATTTCGCAGGGGAGATCGGTCTCGTGCGGCGGAATTGGCGGCGGCAGCTGCAGCAGCTGCAGCGGCCATTTTTGAACTTTCGTTCATTCGCTGCTGTTGAATCATTCGTTCACGCTCCATTTCACGACGTTCCATCTCTCGGCGTTCGCGTTCCTTGCGTTCACGCTCCCGTTCCCGTTCGCGTTCACGTTCCTGTTGTTCCCTCTTCAGTTTTTCCTCCTTCTCCTTTCGCTCACGTTCTTCACGCTCCCTGCGCTGCCGCTCACGTTCACGATGTTCACGTTCGCGTATTTCACGGTCACGTTCTCGCTCCCGTTCTCGTTCTTCTGCCTCTCGGCGAGCTGCATCGAGGCCAGGGTCAGGTTTGAGAGGCCAAGCTCCTTGACCAGGGGCAGGAGGATAGCCGACTGTTCGTTGGAGGCTCCTACAAAATGTGTTTTCAAATTAGATTTTATTATTTTATTACAAATAAACTCTGCACAAACTTACGTTCTCCATGGATCATGGATAGTCGCACCAATTGGTATATCGCGACCAAAGTGCGTCAAGCCAGCGAAACCAACAAACGGTCCAGGATATCGTCCGAATGGGGACACTGCTGTACCTAGACAAAATTCCAACACACAATAAAATATTTCCTATACACATCCTTGCTTTGCACTCACCCAAATGACTTGGCGGTGCCCCTAAGAAACTCGCCGACAGCGGAGACGTTTCGAATGGCGATCGTCCGGGAAGACCTGATGGATAGCCCGCTGATTGTTGCATTTCACCAGGACGATGTAAACCAGAAGCTGCTGCAGCTGATGGATTAAACATATGCGATGGCGAGCGTAATATATCATTCATTGATGCTTGAGATGCCTTTAAGCCTAGTTGTGGAGGAGCGCCTGGCCCTGATGAAGTGTTTGAATTACCAGAAGCTGCAGCTGCAGCGGCTGCCGCTTTGTCAGGATTTTGTTTGTTCTGATGATAGTAGATCTCCCACGCTATTCGCACATGCATTGCGTTCCATCGACCGGTTTTCTAAATGCGAATAAAATAAAATAAAATTGATAAAATTATTTAGGTAGACTTTTAGATTGAGCTAAGCAGAGTTAGTCAACCGACACATTAAGAATAGAGACAGAGACAAGAGAGAGAGAGAGAGATGCAGAGGTACAGATATGATAGATAACTGAAAAGTACATAAAATGGATGATTAAAGAAATGAAAACGTTTAAATGCGGTAGGAGTGATTAGTTTACAAAAGCTTATTATGTGTTACGATTAATGTTTGAGACCAAGATTTTGTTGTACCGTTGCTAGTTATAGGTTACAGAGAGTTAGTTTGCGATATGCTGTTGAGCGTCTTTTCCTAACCCCGATGCTCGACAATTGATGGGTTTTTTCAAGTGTTGGTAGCTCAAAATATGACAAAACTCTTGTGAACCTGAGTACATTTTTCATCCTAGTCATTGTTAATGGAAAATTATCCAATTTTCTGAACTGTTTATTTTCTTACTGCCCTCCAATCTGAAAGGTGTGACTTTCAGTGTTCTTAAGAACTTTATTTAGCTATGACTATGGCTTTGTGCTCAGCGCAGGATAAGATAACGATTCTGTGACTCACTGGTCACCAATCCAAGGTTCACTAGTCCAAATTGAGGTTAGGTGTATGAGTGTCCTTGTAGAAAGAAGAGTAAACGATTTACTTAGACAGCATAGAGTCCATTGTGCCCAATTTGAGAAATCATGCAGCATGCTGCACACCTGTTGTGGGTATGACAACCAGCATGTGGCTTACGTTCATTGTGACTGTTTGTTGTGCTCTATCAGCTTTCGTACTCTTGATTAGACACATAAATCTTGTCTGCAAGAACTTTGACAAGTTATTTTACTTTTGTCTACACTCTAAACTAAAACAATTGTATCTAAATAACTCGAAAAGCCTGTTTGAAATAATTAATAATAAGGCGTATTGATAAACCTGAATTAGCCTCTGAAAGTCTCAATAATTTTTCAAACCTTGTCTCCTTAGTTTCGTAACACATTCGGATTGTTAATTTGGTTGGGATCATTAAATCATTAAAACAGAAACAAACTTAAACCTACCATTTGCTTAGGCTTAGTGGGATCAACGATCTGGGTCGGTTGCTGCGAAACAAAATGAAAGAATGAATGAGTGTTAGCGAGATGATTTTTTTTTTGTTTTTAATTGTTTCATGATACAAAAGAGCGAATGATTTGGCGTTTCAAATAGTAATAGCAATGATTTACATAAGTATATGCACCTACGTGTGTGTATGTATATATATGTGATAAATGACATTTCGATGATTAAAGCAATTCACCAAAAAATAAATAAAATAAAACAGAGACTAAAACATAACAAAGATAAGTGTAAGAACCGCAGTTGTACGGATAAGTTAATACGCCGCGCTGTCGCACACCATTGCATCTAGATGGTTTTAATGGTGAATTCGTTTATTATTCTTATATACTTTTTCTTCAAATCGAATTCACAATAAAACATTGAGCTACATAGAACTTTAGGTAGAACTTACCTTGGGGGCAAACGATGGCAGATGGCTAGGAGGCACAAACGGTGTGGAACCCCCGAGTCCGGGGTGCAACAGACTGGGTGAATAACCCGGGTAACCAGGTATACCCAGACTGGTCCTGTAGAAAGGCGAATCAACGGCACCCATTTTGGGTATATCCTTGAAGAGAGGCGGGGGAAACATTGAGGCTGCAGCTGGTGGCGGTGCAGCCGGCAACAATTGCTGGTGCTGATGCTGATGCAGATGTGTATGCTGATGCTGATGATGATGAAGTTCTTGCCGCAGGTATGTCGGTGGAGGTACAGCCAAACCTGAACGATCCAGGAATCGACTATCAAGTTCACGACGAAGGAGATCTGCTTGATCAGCTGTTCATAGAAAAAAAAAAAAAATTATATTTAGAAAAACCCTTTTCAAATAAGTAGTGAAGCAGACATCCACATCATCTGCATATCCGATATTTCTTCTACAGAGGAAAAACTTACTTTTACTTGACTGGAAGAGAGATTCAGCGGAAAAGGGATGTGGATGTGGAGCAGTTGATGCTGAGCTCACGGACACCGGTGGCGGCAGCGGGGCAGCAAATAGTGGCGGCTGAAATGTGGAATGCGTTGTTGATGCTGACGAATGATGTGGTGATGCTGAGTTAACGCCACTGGAAGCTGCCTGCTGTTGTTGTTGTTGTTGTTGCTGCTGTTGCTGCTGCTGTTGTTGTTGGGCTGGAGGAGGTGTAGGTCGCGTCACTGTGCTCGTCGTCGCCGGCGAAAGTTGCGTCGTACTTGTTGAGCTGCAAATTACAAAAAATTGTATTATTTTCATACACAGGTCGTTTTGAATAATAATAACTTACCTTGGTGGCCAAACAGAGTTCTTCGGCGGATATGCTAGACTAGAGGGAGTGGTACCAATCGATGTGGGTGGCAGTGACAGTGGTGATGATGTTGCACCAATAGAACTACTACTACTATTGCTACTGCTGTAATGCTGCAGCGATGGCGATGGTCCAGTTTGTGGTGCACTACTGTAAGGTACACCTCCGCCCGGCGTCGTTGAGGATCTCGACAAGCTGCTTACATTACTACTGTAATAAGAAATATGAATCGTGTTAAATTTAATCGACAAATATATGCTATCATGTGTTTTGTTACCTATAACTATCCCTTTCCCGATTCGGACTATGTCCTCTCGGCGAATGAGTTCGTGGAATCACAGATGATGAACTGTTCGCACCTAGACCGGCGACTGAGGCGTGTGGTGGCATTTGATGCTGCTGACCTTGCTGCATATGCTGTGCATGCGAATGGGATTGCATCTGCATTTGATGTTGCGCGACCTGTTGCTGATGGTGATGCGATAGCGGTGCCATTTGCTGCTGCTGCTGCTGGTGTTGACGTTGTAGTTGTTGCTGGTGCTGCTGCTGTAACTGTGCAGTCAATGATGACTGCTGATCCCTGAGAATGCCACCTGGCGGTAGATTTTGTTGCTGTGGGCCACTACTGCTATTACTGTTCGATTGACTTCCCATCATATGCGATGGTGGCCCATACGGTGATTGCGATTGTTGTGGGTGTTGTGACGACGGGACAATTCCATGCGGGCCAGACTGTCCTGAGGACGGCGGTGGTAGACCGTTATTCGAACCGGCCATCATACCACCGCCACTCGACGGCGTATGTGGCCTCACCGTCTTCGAGACTATCATGGGAGACTCCCGACTACTAGTCCGTGAGTCGATGGTGCGTGGTGATGCCGTTGGTGATGGCACTGCAGGCGGCAGATACGGGCTATGGTGCAGATTGTTATACGGTGCGTAAAGCGGATAGTTAGGATATGGCGTCCGATACGCTACCGATTGTGGTATACTACTACTACCACCATTTGCCGCAATACTAGCGCCATTCACTGAAGGCGCTGCTGCCGTGTGCACTGCACCAGTCGCCACTGCTGGGCTATTTGTACGGCCGCTAGCTGCTGCCGCACTATCCAAACCGGGATGATGCACGCTCGGCGCAATTGGTGTTGGAGCGGCGGGCGCAGTTGCAGGTGGTGGCTGTGGCATCGCTACTGACAACGATCCAGGAATTGGTTGTACTAAGCTGCTGCTATTGTTATTACTTAGGCTACTACTGGTGCTGTTGTTGTTGTTGTTGGTCGTTATTTGCATTGATTGTGGCGCCTGCGTCAATTGTTGCATTTGTTGATGTTGCTGCTGTTGAGTTGATGGAGATGTTGGTGATACTCTAGAGCTGCTGATGGGATGCGATGTTGTAATCGATGGGGGCATTGATGAAGCAAAGCCATTAGCCAAAGTAGTAAGCGGTGCTCCAACTAAATTACTAATGCCAATTGGTGAATGTATCGAGCCAGTCGGCTTAGGTGATGCTGCTGTCGCCGTTTGTGGTGAATGCGGCAGTTGTTGTTGTAGTTGCTGCTGTTTATTACTAGGTGACGAGGTTGTTGTGCATGTTGGAGGATTTTTCGTTACCGCAGATGGTAGAGGTTTAACAAGACTCGCCGCCAGCTGTGACTGACTTGAGATCGGCAACAGATGTGTGCTTATCGGACCATTTGAGACCTGAAAATAAAAATAGTTAATATTTTATAAATGCCAACATTGAGAAAGAAATAAAAGTTATTCAGTATAAGGAAATGTTCCAACTATCTCAATAAATTAAGAGAAACTTATGTCTGTGGGTAGACTTCTTTTTCCAAGCTCAAATTTCTTATTTGTATCCAGCTGTTCAAAGAATCCATAGTTCCCGTTATATGCAAAGCAGATTTTCGCCATTTAAAGACTATTCGAACAGTTAATTATATAAAGTTACCGAGAAGAAACGATGATTACGATGTTGATACTAATACTCATTAGCGTAAGCGCAATCTGTGATTAGGTTAGCGGCGGCATCATGAAATACCGACAGCGTTTTCATTTCTCACAACTCGTAGCCTATAGAAAACAGCTTATATAGAAAACCTAGAAAACGAGTTAATTAGCAAGCAGTAATTGGTTTCGCTGGAGGAGATTGGAATATTATGCATAACGGTGGCGCGGATGGTTTGGGGGAGATGTGCCAGAAACTTCGAAAAGGGATTTCCACCGAGTTATCAAATTAACATTATAAGCGCGCTGCAGTGACTAAATCCAAATCTCTCCCTTGTTTGTTCTCTGCGGCCGTCCTGTACCGTAGTAAAACAACAGCCAACTCTGAAATTTTAACCCCTGAATGTTGCTTATGCAAAAAAAAACCCCCAGTCATCCTACTGACTCATAACATCTCAACCGCATCATGAAAACGAAGGCAGGAAAAAAAGATATACCAAAATGGATTCTACTCCGACAAGGATGACGACGTCGACTCTACCATAGTATGTACCACCAATTCTACTGTTCATTCCATTCCTGCAGCTTCAGCTCTCCAGCATCATCAACATCATCAACATCATCGTCGTCGTCGGTGTGCATGGGTATACTCGTACATAACTAAAATCCCCAAATGGGAATCTGTTTGTAGTTTAAATAATTGCTTTGAATTACAAATGGCGCAACGACGTCGATGACGATAGCGGTAGTGGCGGCTGATATTGCTGGCATGGAATGAGATTGCTCGACGACGAGTGTGCTTCTGCTGCTGCACACACAGGGGTCGTTTAAAATGTTCCATCTGTAGGTGTGGGTGGTGCGGTAAAGAGAGTAAAAAGGGATTGTAGATTGTAGCGACAGAATTGTAGAGAGAGGTATTAAAACAAAATGGTTCCTGTCTCGGTAATTCCTGTTCCGGTTCGTATCTCATCTCTCTTTCTCTCGCTATGTGGTATTTGTATTCGTTGACTACCGCGCGCCATAAGGACGACATCGGATTTTAATCCTCTATGGGGGATATGTTGGTTTTCGCGTCTCATACCCATGGTAGAGAGCGTGAAAATCAGTTGAGGTAAATTGGAAAAGCCCAAGTTAGCTGCATATCCACTTAATCGGATGGCGGAATTGTTTTTACAGTAAGTGGTAAGAGTAGAAGTAAGAGGAGTATGAGAAGATACTATACAAAGATAATCAAATGATATTGGTAATGCGATTAAAGTCCGAAATGGAAGAGGGGGGGATTATTGCCGGGAGATTGATGAAAAGCGATTTAATCGGGAACGTCGTCGGTTAAGTTGGAACTAATTGAATTGCTTTAACGGTAGAAGCGACGGGGTATTAGTTCGGATCTTTTTTTCTTGTCTGGCGGTCAACATAAAAAAGGGAAAAATGACAATTAATCAATTAATGATTTGTTGTCTAATACGTTTTATTAGGGAATTAAATGCTTTATTAAGTGATGCTACCGATTTTACAGATTAGATATTGGATGCGTAATTGTAGCTTGCAAAATTACCGTCGAGTGATGCTCTCTTCGGATAAAATGCAAAACAAACTAATGTGATCCGTGTTGAAGTTGTGTCTGCTCTTACAAATGTGTTTACAAAGAGTTAAAAATAAATATACAGGAAGTTTTGGGTAAAGATCTAAAACACACGTTCGAAAATAAAGCGCTGCAAAAAGTAGGTACGAGGCTGGGTATTGAAGTAAATTGGTAATGGCACAGATACCGCATAGCTTTTGAATCAATTTCAAAACGATTGATGACGATCTTGCAACAATATGACGGTGTAAACAGCATCGCTCCGAGCACCGTGGCGTAGTGGTTAGTTAGTGCATTGGACTACCGCGCATGCTGCCCCGGGTTCAATCCCAGCAAACACCCAGACATTTTTTCACGGGGCCACCTCTTTCGAGTGTTTGACAAGCATTCAAAGATAATCATTTGTCGTGATGAGCGTCTCAACTCGCCGTTCGGAGTCGGGTCCCTTCCATTCGTGCAAAAATATAGCAAGTAAACACAAATGGTTGCGAGAAGCAGGCTCTGGATCACCGTGAACTGTTGCGCCACCTAAAGAAAGAAAAGCAGAAAGAAACCGCACCGAGGAACCAGATATCTATAGCCACGCCACGGTCCGGTCCTAAAATGGATGTTGATGCAGGAGCTACGGTTCTCTGCGAAAAATAAGAATACAAACTATTCTTGGAACTGCAGTGTGTTTCAGGTTGAAATCAAGGAATTGTGTGCGATTGTCCGGCTTTCTGATCAGCAGGCTTCTATTCAATTCGCCCCCTTTCCAAATTTCCCAATCGTCAACAACCGAAGTCTTCGAATTCTCAAAACCAAAAACCATAGTAGTGTGGTATTAGTTTTGTAACTAAAGAAGGCAAAGAATAAAACAGAAGACAGAAACCGCACCGAGGAGCCAGATATCTATAGTCACGCTACGGCCCGGTCCTAAAATGGATGTTAATGCAGGAGCTGCGGTTCTCTGCGAAAAATAAGAATACCAACTATTCTTGGACTGCAGAGTTTCTTAGGCTGAAATCAAGGCTACAAAAATCATTATGGGCTTTCTGATGTTGATCACCAGGCTGCATCCAACTCACGCCTTTTCCAAATTTCCCACTCGCTAACAACCGAAGTCTTCGAATTCTCAAAACCAAAAACCACAGTGGTGTGGTATTAGTTTTGTAACTAAAGAAGGCGAAGAATCACAAGTTACTGTATTCACCACAGCAAACAAAAAGAAAACAAGGGCACACGTTGTGAGTATTTTTATTATTTTTTGAATTCAAAATAACTTCAAGTGTATGACACCTGAGACAAGATGAGAGGGGCTTAGTGGATCTGCTGTGTTTGAATAAAAAAAATTAGCCACAAGCGCAATTTGATTCATTTGCGTGTCAGATTGCTTGTTGCATCAAATTACCCAGAGGAGTTTCTCATATAGCATGTTGTATACAAAATAAAAAATGGACCAACCACTTTAAACATGAAACAAGTCGCGCTCGCTGAGGCTATTTTGAGGATCATCATGATTTTATTCAATGAATTTCGTTCCACTTGAAAGATGAGATGAGGAATTTCTCATTTTTTTCTCTCCTCCTCTTTATCTAGATACTTCATCTGGGGTATGTAAACAATAAAGATGCTAACACTTGACCGTCAATTTGTATGTCATATCATAAATGAAGTACACACTTAAGATTTCCGTTGTTAATATGTATTAATAAAATTAGTATGAATTGACGGGTTTTGGAGGAGAAGATTCAACCACAAACTGTACAGCTCATACAGCAAAATCAACCTGGCCAAAGAACTGCGCATTAGGCGTTTAAGATGGCTAGGACATGTAGAGCGTATGGACATCAACGCTCCGGCTCGGAGAATATTCGATTCTAACTCGGAGGTGGCGCGCACAAGTAGAACAAGACCTCAACCAACTTGGAGTGCGCAACTGGAGGCAGTTAGCTAAGGATAGCGCTAACTCGAAGGGGTTGTTGGTTGAGACCTTGGTCCACCCCGAACTGTAGCGCCACCTAAGTGAGTAAATATGTATGAATTGAAAAAATTGAAAAAAAAAACGCGGTGTAGTGCAGGAAAGTCATTATTGAGTCTGGGAACAATGTTGGAGATTTTTAGAATTGTTAAAGAATCGAAGAATGGACCCTTCCATTCCATTCGTGCAAAAATATAAAACTCACACACAAATGGTTGAGAGAAGTAGGCTCTGGTTCCTGGCCACAAAAAAAAAGAAACAAGAACTATTGAAATTCTGAAAAGACCATCGGAGTAAAATAGGGTTCCACAAGGTTGACTAATTGATAAGAGTTTTTTTTTTTTAATGTTTACTTAATGGCTGAACAAATAAGGTATTCGAAGGTTAAGTGACGTAATTTCAACATTAAAAGAAGGTAACTCTGAATTGGATAATAGGCGAAGATCGTGGCAGCCGAGCTAGGGTAGGTTACGGAGGACACACACTTGTAGTGAACATCGAATAGGAGATAAATAGGAAATAGAGAGTTTAGCTAGAATTTTACGCGATTCCCGTTGGGGAAGGATACTTCCAAAAATAGCACCACAAATAAAGGCACACGGATCAAGGATCAACACTGAAACCATTTCAATATACAAACGTAACGTATACAAATGGTATACAGTGCTGTTCGAAAAATTTTGCTCAAACATTTTCGGATGGTAGTTCTTGGAATATATTAAAACCTACGATAAATGGGAAAAATCAGTTCGAGGTGCAAATCAAATATTTTGTGTTTGTCACGTCTAAATTCGACAACCCGTCAAATTTCTGAAAGATTGAATGATGCCCAACGAAATATGGCATGGAATTTAAAAAAAAATCGTGAGGCCGGGACTACAAGCCGATGGAAAGGCTTAGGGTGGCGAAAAAAGACGACCCCAGTGGAAGATGGTTTTTTTGTGCTTCAACACAATCGACAACGGTTCAAGACTTGAGTGGATATCAAAAATTATCAATTTCGAGCTAAACAATAAACAATTTCAGCAGGCTCCAGAGAAAAAAGCTCGTAAAAGGTGGACTTAGAGCACTCAAGCCAGTACTGAAGCCGGATTTTCCAATAAAAATCAGAGAAAAACGATTAATTTGGGCTGAGAACTATCTAAATCGGATTCAAGTCATGTGGAACAATGTTATCTTTTCCAACAAATCCAAGTCTAAGCTGCATGTTGGAGATAGGAGGATTCTTTCGCAAAGAGAACCTAAGGAAAGAATGAGCTCTGAATGCCCCTTATGGATGCCTGCAAAACTGAAGGTGTGATGGTCCGGGGTTGCTTCTCTGGAGGTGGAGATGGTAGAATGGCCTCTTTGGAATCGAAAGTCACTTCAGCAGTGTATCTACGGGTCCTAGAATCTGAATTATTAGCGCCCTCCGCGCTATAGCTTTTAGGTGACACCTGCAGGTTCGTTTTTCAACTGGACAATGCTCTCTGCCATACAGCTAAAGTTGTAAATATGAACTTGTTTTTGTTTTTCAAGTGAACAATTAATTTATAGCTTTAAATAACCTACAACTTCTATGACTAAAAACTGTATTAGTATTTATTTTAAATTTTTTTAGTTAAAAAGTACTTCGAAGAAAATAATATTGATGTGCTCCCTACAGCACCAAATAAAAAAACCCGCAATAATTAAGATTTTTCATTCATTTCTAAAAATGAGCCAAGTATCAAAAAAAAAAATTTTTTGGTCTAAAACCATTTTGCTCCATTGACTGCAGGTAAAAAGTTCTAACACTCTAAAAGTATTCATGCACATAACATATGTATGTATATACCCATGTATACAAACAACAGAAACTTAAAGAAGGCATTTAACATATGCTTGGGGACCTCAAACGAGAAAAAGAAAAATTTTGCACCTAGAGATGAAACATACACTTAAAACTGCCCTGAGAAGGAATGCCATCATCACTGGCAGCACAGCAGGGAACCAAGAAGACAGAGAAAATGATGGGTAAATTTCATTATCTATTCCATATTTATCTATAAATCACTGCAAACTTCAGTTAATTAGTTTCTTTCGTTGATTGCATCTGAAAACCACTTCTAATCGCAACCATAAAACTATGCAACAAGATAATTGCCAAGCTAATGAAGCGTAGCACTCTTAAACCTTTTTAACTGAATTTATAACTCCATCATATGTTTTATGAGCACTTTGTGAAATTTTAAGATTCCTGTTGATTGCAACTGCAATCCACCACGCACTTCAGTCAAAAAAAAACAAAAAAAAAAAAAAACAAAGAAGGAATCTTTCAACTCTATGCTCTTGGTATCGCTGCTACTTTGGAGTCAACACTCTCGAGTATCAAGTTGAAGTTGGTTTCTTATTCCTTTTTCCCCTCTGCTGAAGCAGTTCGATTACGTTCTGATTTATGGGTGAGCACTCACGAAACCCAGAGAATTCATGTCAATTTGGCAACAAAAAAAAAGTTTAATATAATCAGCGCCCGCGCACATGATGGTGTTGTGGGTAAACACTAGCAGCGTCTTCTCAGAAATGAATGTAAACATTCGTAGCACTTGTGGCTCTTATCGTCGTGGTACCACTTGAGAATGCCACTCGAGCAGGAGCTGCTCTTAAGGGATTGAGGCTGCTGAGAGGTGAAGAGATGAACCAAAGTACGAGGATGGCAGCGAACGTATTTGGATTGTATATATTCGTATGTGTAATAAGTTTTGTAACAAGATTTCTGTTTGTTTATTAGTTTGACCCGAGGGCCACCGCCCTCTATTTATTTTTTTTTCCATCATCAAAGAGCGGACAGAATTTTTTTTCCATTCCACTTCTTCAGTGATTTTTGGTTGGAATTGGACTCAATTTTTTTTTCCCAGAAAAGGCTTTGTATGTGAAGCCGAAGAAATCCCACTCTTATCGGTTGAAGAGGAACTGTTGGCCACTTGAGAAAGCTTGGAACTTCTTGTACTTAACTTTATTATGTCAATTGGTATTTTTTTTGTTTGTTTAAGTGGCATATAATGTTTTATCTTACCTGCATTGGTGTTGTTGTGTAAGGCGGTGGCAGGCTTGGTGGAGGCAACGTAGCCGGTGCTGGAGATGGTGCCGGTTGTTGTGTTGGACCAGGGCCCACACCAACTCCCATACCAATGCCACCACCAACAGTGCTTTGACCTCCGCTGGCAGCTGCTGCTGTGGGCGATTGTACAGGAACTGGACTAGCACTGCCTCCCAGCCCCAATGGTCCGTTGCTGAGAGGCAGACCAGTTTGATTTGGAAAATCCGATGATTTTCTCGGTGTTGTTGGGCTGGGTGTGGTATTCGTAACTTGTGTTGGTGTGGATGGAAAAACCACTGACCCTCCATCAGAACCCTAAAAAGAGATAAGTAAATTGTTAGTTAAGACACGTCTAAAAAATACTAAAAACTATTTATGGAACCTTCTTCCAAACATAATGCCATTTTAGTCAATTTAATTGTTACCCCTCATTTCCCATACATTTTTTTAACGTCAACCTTCATCGTCTTTAAGCTTGATTATTTACAAATTATATTAACATTTTGATGACAGTGACAGACCGACAGTCCAATGACATTCGAGAACAAAAACCCGAATGACAGCATTTTTTTCGAATAAACCTTTACACAACATACGATTAACCGTACTCTCTTCTGCATTGCCACGGGTTACGACACCGAAATAAATGTCCGACCAGATATTGCCAAAAAAAAAAAAAAAAATGCATCTATTACCCGTGACATTACCCTTCTACTATAATTGAACCAATCGCCATTAAAATTTGATTATGTAGACAGATTGCTGCTGTGCTGTCCATTTTTTCCCGTCGAACATTCACGAGCGTGTTTGCCGAACCGCCTAAAAATGCCCAACAGGCGGAACTAATTTAAATTGATCAACAACGACAGGGAAATTAAATGTCATTCACTTAACGAGCAGCTCCGCGTACTATCGCAGCGACGCGACCGTAGGAAAATGCATTTCAGTGCCGGCAGCAGAATACGACCATGTCGGCGTGTCAGCATAAAATGTATTCAATTTGCATTTTAATTAATTGCCAATTAATGCCTGATTAAACGAATTAATTAATGGAAATCATTATTATACAGAAAAAACACACAAATAGCCCCCCCCTAGCCATATTCCCTCAAATCCTTGCTGAGAAGCATCGAACGAGGTGGTACAGATATGAAGACCGAGAACCCGCTTACATACCAAGCGAATTCTTATAATTAATTCGCTTTCCAAGCAATTATTCGCTGCTTGCCACACTTGGCTGGTAAATTAATCTGTTGTCATCCCTGCGCGCTTACAAGACCCAAGACACCCACGATGTAGAGTGTGTTTTATGCGGCTTCACAAGGATGCATGATGACGTAGTACTACATCGATTCGTCCCCCATGGTGAGAGTAGAAACACATAAAATGTCTAGACTTTAATTTTATTTTTGTGTAACGTTGCAACGTGATCCGAAAACAATACAAACCCCAATTATTAATTGCATTCATTATCGGTAATATCGGTTCAATTTAAGAGTCGGAAGTCGACCACACACATGGAACCGAGTCGCAGCGTCATGGATTTCGAGTTCGTAAAACTTTAACGACTCAATTAAGATTAATTGCTCTGCATTAACCTGTTTACGGAGATACATATTTTGTTTCTTTTAATTAATGCTATGGCCGACTACATCATATATACTATGTACATATGTATGTAGTATGTATAGATACGAAGTTAAGATACAAGTTTTAGATTAATAAGAACAAAAAAATAACCAATTAAGGTTAATAATAACAATTTATTGAGAATCGCTATAATGTCAAGTTTATTAAAAGTTAATTTAAAACAATAACATAATAGAAACCGTTCATGTATTGGCACGTGTGGCACAGATGTTGAAATGATATTGATTACTGATTATTTTTGTGATAGTATTTTCTAAGTACCTACATTTGTATGTATGCTCTTCTGATTGGTCGAATGACTTGATTCAATCAGAAAACTAGCAAAGGTATAACTGTTGGCATTTGTTGCACCTAAGTTGTGTTTTGAATATACGAAATGTCATATTAAATATTTCAATGACAGTCTTATGCCCGATTTCACAGTGCTGGCTTAGTTAAGTGTTGAATCAAACATAAGCTTCACTTAAGAAGATTTCGTTTTCACAGTCAATAATTAAAGGTGGCTTAGTTAAGCGATTAATTGAGTGTCATTGTGAACCATGTATGAATGAGTTTATTGTAAACGAGTTGAGTTTATCGTTACACTTGCACTGTGAAAACAAAATTTGTGCTTATTCTGAGTTTATCCTCTGATCGACACTTAAGCTCGCACCGTGAAAACGGGTATTTAAGTTTTTGAATCAAGCTACCAATACCACTATTCCCGATATATTCTTCTGGGATGACTTTGGAGCTATAACAGACAAATCGATACACTTCCACACTGATGGCTCTAAAACCAATGATGGTGTGTAGGAGGAGGTGTTTTCTCAGACAGATTAAAACTAAATCTCTCCTTTCGTCTCCCTGATCATTGTAGCGTGCTTCAAGCGGAGATTATGGTGATTTCGGAAGCACAGTCCTGAATCAAGAGGAGTGTAATAACCACTAACGATATTGGCATATTCTCGGATAGCCAGGCGGCCTTGAAATCTTTGGAATCCTCCAACTGCCGTTCATCTCTTATAGAGATGGCCAAGCAGTTTAATATTCACCTTTGTTGGGTGCCGGGGC
Organism: Brachyopa scutellaris; assembly: GCA_949775065.1. NCBI lineage: Eukaryota > Metazoa > Arthropoda > Insecta > Diptera > Syrphidae > Brachyopa > Brachyopa scutellaris. The sequence continues at coordinate 57,115,569 of OX459112.1, read as the reverse complement.
ATAGATACATGCCAGGAAATTGTAAAGTTGACGAGCTCGCTAAATTAGGAACAACAATACCTATTCTACCCGATAAAAACAATACAGGTATGCCCCTCGCTACTTACAGGCTAACACTCAAACCTGACACAGTCAATAAAACCAACGCTAGATGGGAAGGTGGCCTAGACTAGATCTCTAACTACCTTTTGTCCCTAAGTACGGCTATCAGTGTCATTACAGGACATTGCCTTATAGGCAAGCATGCAACTAGGCTGGACATAATTTCAAATGACTTCTGTAGACTGTAGAAGTTGCAGAGAGGAAGAAGAGGAAGAGAGCCCAACACATCTCCAGCTGTTTATCGTAGTAGAAAACTACTCCTAGGAGAATACTTCTTCGACGATATCAGCGACCTATCACTAAAAGGCGTGGGAAGCCTTTTTCGCTTTGTACAAAGTTCCAAATGGTTCTCATGAGTACTGGGGTTAAAATATCCACAAGATCATTGGTATCACAATCATGGGCCTCTATAGGCCGAAGTATGCTCGTACTCGTTACTGGCAGCCACTGCTACCTAACCTAACCTAACCACTACCACTTTAACCTGAAGTTATAAAATCGGCAGAGTTTTGAACTAAATTTAAATTCTCCAGGATTTGGTATCTGACATTCAAAAAAAAACTTCGGATCACTAAATCGAAATACATATTAATGGATGTTTACACTATATGGTCCGGTGGCTGTAGCGTAGTGGTAGTCGTCGTCGGTTCTTAAGCTGCAGATTTACGGTTCGAATCCAGATGTTTCACGAAATAAAATAAGTTGATCAATTTCAAAACCTACTTGAAGACTGACATAACTCAAAAAACGTGAATTTGCAGAAAACGCGTTTAAAGTTTTTAATTTACTACCACCTTGAAGGAAATCTTATAATTTCTTTCTCTTCTCACGGGGAGAGTACACAAGATATTAATACGAAATTTTTACACAATATGAAGCATGATATAGCGAATAATTCTGCATCATTTTGAGTTATGACAGTCTTCAAGTAAATGAGCGATATCTGAAGCAAAAGTAAACAGAATGGTGTTGTACGATTCTGGATTTTACAAAAAAGTCCACTCTTGATGATATCCCAGAACCAGTGCAGGATGCAATATATTTCGAAATGTAAATTTCAACATTCAGAACATTCAACTTTCATCTATGTTCCTTTTCTTTCCATTATTTTACTTTTTGCATTAAAATAAGAAAATGCAAATACTAGTTCAAAACAATTTGTTGAGTAAGAATGCGTAAGATTTTTTAGTGAGGGGAAATTTTTACTCTCTCGTTGCCTCTCTATTTTACTACTTCTTTGTGTAAAGGAACGCGGTTGGTCTAAATTTCGTACAAATGCGAACGATTTCGTAACAATTTTTAGGTAAAGGAACAGACCTATTATGTGGCTTTCCTACCACTACGCCGCGCCGCGCCGATCTATGTGCCTTTGCCTTGTATTTCATGTGCTCGCGCTCTGTGTTACATTATACGGGTATGTATCTATAAAACATAAATAAATAAGAATCACCTCACCGGTTACTTTCAATAAGAAAATATTTATCAATTATTAAGCAATTAATAATTTAATTTATTTCCTTCCTCTTTTTTCTTTTTCATGTTTTTTTTATAATCGAATTTTCACTGCGATTCTTATAAAAAAAATTTTAAAGAAAAACACAAACACTTCCTCCATAGAACAGAAGAATACAAACAAAAAATAAAATAAAAAATAAAAACTAAATCCAAGAAGTAGCAGAATAACTTTCCTCGCCGTTTTTTCATTCATCTTCTAGAGCGCTAGCGCTTCGTATAGATGTTTGCCTAATGAAACTTTCATTAAAATTCAGCCACCCAAGTATGTATCTTTGCAAGCATAAAGGAAGTGCAAGTCAAAAAAAAAAAAAAATGTTATTATATTTGCCAAGAAGACGACTAAGGGAGGAGAGATACTTTTTCTCTTCCTCCATTTGTGAGGGCGGGTAGAAATTGACGAGCATAATGTACAGAAAAAAAAACAAATAGAAAACCTTGAAGAAGACGATGAACAAAAAATAAACAAAACTTAGCACAGAGAAAAGCTCGTAGTGGAAAGAAAAATTGTTCTAGTACTATATTTTAGGTTCTTCTACTTCTACTCAATGGAGGCACACACAGTGCCAGCGTGAAAGAGAGAGAAAGAGAGGTGCAGATGTTTATCATAATGAAAACGGAAAACTTTCACATTGTAAAATTGGCATAAGACGACAACGATGGCAGCGACCATGGAGGAATTCGAAGTCCTAGAACCTAGAGTATTTCCTTTTCTACTTGAAAAAAAAACAAAAATTGTTTTCCCTTCCTTCGGAACAACTAAGTAGAAAAAGAGGAAACAACTCAAAAGACGATGAAACTTTTCGGCTTAGTTGTCTCAAATTGAAGAAGAAATGTAGCCGGCTACGACGAGTGTCTGCTGTAGTGTTTCCCCTCTATTCCACCACATCCCCGAGGACGATAGCAGTTTTTAACTTATTGAGTTCCAGTGAAATGAAGCACAAATAGAACCAAAATGGATGAAAACGAAGGATGGTGGTATTTCTTAAGGGTATATTAACAGCCAGTTCCATTGTAAGTTATTCCATGCAGTAGCGTTAAATAAATTCTGAGTAGCCGACAAGATGGCGCTTGTGTTGTAGGACGATTGAAGCTCTGTAGCTAGCCCACCAGCGGATATAGGAGCATGTACAGTGTTGGCCAAAACTAAAGCAACTAAAATCGCTCTCTTGGTTGTAAAAAAAAATGTTCTGTTACCGGAATCAGAAAACCGTTACTTTGAACTTTACTACTCCAATATGACGTGCCAAAATGCAAACAGAAGAAAACTGGCTCATTCGCGCGTGTTCCTTAGATTTCATGTAAAATGGCTAGCAACAAGTACTCCAATGAAATAAAAGAAAAAAATAATAAGTGAATGGTGGAATTTCTTAAACCGACTTTTCTAAAAATTACACAATCCCGAAATTGTTGATATGCCATTTAATTTTATTTTATACCTTAAACAACTCTGTCAAAACGATTCACCGAGCTGGGCCCAAGAGCTACCACGTACAGGGAGGATTCAAAATCAATGTAATGTCATCCAGGGAATAAAAAATAAGTCTTTCACCATTCAGACCTGTAAAGCATCCATTTATTTCGGCCAAAAAACAGAAAACAAGATTGAGATTTATCAAGTGACCATATTAACTGGACAGCATCGAAATGGAAAACGGTACTATTCTCAGACGAATCGAAGTCTTATCTCAAACAATCGGATGAATTTTGCCGAGTTCGCCGGCCTATCACTGAAGCACTGAACTCTCGACACTCAAAGAGCACTGTAAACCACGGAGGGCAGTGGGCACCGTAGCGCAAGTGGTTAGTGCGTCGGACTACTGAGCCAGCGGTCTTGGGTTCGAATCCCGCAGCAAACACCTAAAAGTTTTTTACACAGTGCCCACATCTTCCGAATGCCTGACAAGCATTCAAGAGTATCATTTGTCATGTAAAGCTTCCCAACTCGCCGTTCGGAGACGGCAGAAAACTGTAGGTCCCTTCCATTCGTGCATAAAATATAACGCGCACACACAAATGGTTGCGGGAAGCTAGGCTTGGTTCTACCTAGGACTGCTGAAGCCAAATATTATTATTATTATTATTATTAAACCACGGAGGAGGCCACGTCATGGTTTGGGGATGCTTTTCTGGGTATGGAGTTGACCCTATACCTAAAATAGACGAAATTATGGACCGGTTTATTTGCAACCATGGTACCACCAGCTGAGGAGGAATTACCTCTTAAATGGATATTTCAGCAGGATAATGATCCGATTCAAAATCAATGTAATGTCATCCAGGGAATAAAAAATAAGTCTTTCACCATTCAGACCTGTAAAGCATCCATTTATTTCGGCCAAAAAACAGAAAACAAGATTGAGATTTATCAAGTGACCATATTAACTGGACAGCATCGAAATGGAAAACGGTACTATTCTCAGACGAATCGAAGTCTTATCTCAAACAATCGGATGAATTTTGCCGAGTTCGCTGGCCTATCACTGAAGCACTGAACTCTCGACACTCAAAGAGCACTGTAAACCACGGAGGGCAGTGGGCACCGTAGCGCAAGTGGTTAGTGCGTCGGACTACTGAGCCAGCGGTCTTGGGTTCGAATCCCGCCGCAAACACCTAAAAGTTTTTTACACAGTGCCCACATCTTCCGAATGCCTGACAAGCATTCAAGAGTATCATTTGTCATGTAAAGCTTCCCAACTCGCCGTTCGGAGACGGAAGAAAACTGTAGGTCCCTTCCATTCGTGCATAAAATATAACGCGCACACACAAATGGTTGCGGGAAGCTAGGCTTGGTTCTACCTAGGACTGCTGAAGCCAAATATTATTATTATTATTATTATTAAACCACGGAGGAGGCCACGTCATGGTTTGGGGATGCTTTTCTGGGTATGGAGTTGACCCTATACCTAAAATAGACGAAATTATGGACCGGTTTATTTGCAACCATGGTACCACCAGCTGAGGAGGAATTACCTCTTAAATGGATATTTCAGCAGGATAATGATCCGATGTAAACTTCTATAATAATTGTTAAAAAGTGGTTTCAAGATAAAAAAAAAAATCGATTTTATGTAATGGCCAGCGCAGTCCCTAGATATCAACCCCATAAAAAATCTATGAGAGAATGTAGATCGGCGAATAGCTCGGAATAAGTGCAAAACTGGAGACGAGATTTACATCCAAGTCAATGAGCCCTGAAAAAACATCCCAAGTTAGATAATTTCCAATCATCTTGAGAGTATGCCAAGAAGGTATAGAGCAGTTATCACAAACAAAGTTTTCGCTACCAAATATTGAGGCTAAGACCTTATGTTTCCAATACAATGTCAATTTATTATGAAGTTGCTTCAGTTTCAACAAGTTAAAAATCGACATGTTTACAGTAATTTTTTTCTGTTTGCTTATAAAATAATATTTTTGTTTTTAGATTTCGGTTCTTGAATATAATTAAGTATTTACTTATTTTATGAAAAATACATTATGAAATGTATTTCAATTTAAATAGTTTTACTACAGCGTTTTGTGATTGTGTAAAAGTTACTTTAGTTTTGGCCAACACTGTTTAAGTATACATACATATATATTGAAGCTAACGAACTACGTCAAACAAAAGAGAAGTTTCTAACGAAGTGTCTAGGAGAATCGCATCAAATATTAATTAATTTGTAATTTTTTTTCCTACGTTCAATGGAATCCGCGAAATGGACAACTTTTGTTACTTTCTACTTCTTCGATTTGGAAACGACAGAAGTTAGGTTTAAGTTTTAATTAATTGAATTGTCAGCGGAGCGAAGGAGTTTCAAAGTGTTGTTAAGGAATGGAATCCGAGTCGTTTATTTTCGACTGTTAAGCACAAAAGAAGATCTCCAATGAATAAGTTTTTTTTTTTTTTAATTTCGCTGAGACAAATAGGTCATTTTTAAATAAAAATTGTTTTAAACCAAGCACACAAGAGCTAGAAATATATAAAACTATTCAAAACAATAGGGGTTGGATATGCGCTAGTAAAAATATTAACTAAATTAGCAATAAAATGTTACCAATAACATTAGAAAATATATATTTGTAATACTTTGCTTTGCTACGAACGCACTCTTCTATGTTTCACTGGCTTTATTATTAATATGATGTGTTTAGTGTAGCAAGTAGAGGTTAAAGACTCTGCTGTTATGAGTTTGTCTCCTCGTTAAATAGGTCTAATCGCAGCTAACATGTTTACATTTCCTTCATTTTATTGCGTTGGTCATACATAAATACATACATACATAGGTCTGCATAATAGGAAGAGAAAAAGGGGACGAGTAAATTAGTGAGTCCAATACACATAAGCTTACTGAATAATAATTGTTTATCGAATTGAAGACACATTTTATAAGGAACTAGCTGGCCCGGGGGAGACGTTGTCCTGCCCTTTCAGGTATGTTGCGCGATGACTATTTCAACTTAAATGTAATGCATATAAAAAAGTAATTTCTAAAGCTGTGTTCAGACGATTGCCAGATCTGACATTATTGTCAGGTCTTACAATGAATTTGTCCCAAATGTCTTACAATCTTGTGAATTGACAAGTTTAGTCTGACAATATTGTCAGAAAAAGCATTGTCAGACTATTGTCATACCGCCATCTGATAATAAATTGGCAAGCATCTACCAATCGTGTGAACACTTTACAACTTCTGATGTATTAAACCCAGAGCGATCAATAGCTTAAAATAGCTCGTTCTCTAGATTTAGACAATTGATTAGTGTTTAACGAATTCATCTCGAGAAAGTGTGCTTATATTTTCTTTTAATCTTGGTTCTCTATAAAATTACCTACAAATTCACCATATAAAGTTTTAACCTATTTATAGGTCTGTTTGGTGTGTTTTTTTTGCGTAAATGATTGAGATCTGTCAAATAGCAAAATCCTCTCAAAGAGAAAAAACCTGAACAAAAGACACCAAACGCTTTTGAAACAAGACCTATCAATTTGTTTTTGTTTTCCACTAACAATGAAGATTATGACATTTCTCAAACTGTCAGATGGCTTGGTTTGACAGAGTTGAACAGTCCACCCCGAGGAAAAGGTCTTGCAGAAAATTTATCGCAACGAGAGAGCCAAATGAGAGTAAAAAATATTGAGAGCCATGAAACTGTCATAATTCTATGAAAGTTTACATAGCATTGCGAAAACAAGTGAGCCACCAAACAGACCTTATATTTTTATCAAATGCTATGAGTCTGATAGCGTCTGACAATGGATCTGCCAATTGCTCGTGAACAAATCATCTACCAACCGTGTGAACTGACAATTTTTCATCTGACAATATTGGCAGAATATTGTCAGGCCAGCAGCCGTCTGACAATTAATTGTCAGATATTGGGACAAAACCTGGCTACCGTGTGAACTGACAATTTAACGTTGAAAGGTGGTTGACATTGTCAGCTAATCGTCAGCACATTTGTAGACCTGAAAATATTGTCAGATCTGGCAATCCTCTGAATATAGCTTAGGTTTGGTGATTGACCGTCTCCCAGAATCAGAAATATGTTTGAAAGTAAACCGAAGGGGCTATATATATGTATATACTATACTTCTGTCAAAATACAATTCTCATTGGTTGGTGCTAGGTACATTCCCATAAAAACACAAATTTCGATTTCGATTTTCCGGCTTTTGCTTTGGGTTTTCCCGAATTCTAAACCACCCCTGTATTGAGACGAACAAAACATAGAAAGAATCATCCAAATCGGTCGAGCCGTTCTCAAGGAGGTTCAGGATTGTCAATCATATTCTATTTGTTGAACATATTTTAAGCAATAAAACTAGAGTAAGTTCGGGTATTGTGATATATGCGGTTAATGTGATATAGGCGGTTATATCGAAAACTATGCTCAGTTTGGTAACTCTCTTTACATCAACAGTAAGTGACTGTATTGAGAGGAGCATGCGTATTTAATCTAGTTAAAAACCGGCCATGTTGTCGCTTAATTGTTCAAAAAAAATTTTTCGTGTCCATTCGAGTTTCTTATTTCAGTAAAATAAAAAATTATTGTGTGCAGTGAGAAATTGTATTTGAAAGCAGATGATTTCATTTACGTAGAATAACTGCAAGTTTTGTTTTAACAATTTAATTTTATTTGAGCCGTGTACCACATTAGAACCCAAAGTATATCACATTACCCGTAACTATTTCAAAATGAGATTTTCGTCAAAATACTCTATAGTGACGACTAGAATCCTGCCGAAGGATACTGAATGGTAGTTTATACCTCTATATTGAACCTTACGAAATTTGGATGCATTAAATCTTACACTTGGTCCGTTAAGTCCAAAATATAAATGGGTATACCACACTACCCGAAGTTACTGTAGTGTCTTTAACACATAATGTCGATGATTAATCAGACACTTTATGATCTATCAGCCTATTAAGTTCCTGCATAGAAATACACCAAAAGTGCTGGTCCCTGAAAGAAAAATTCTAAATAAAAACAAAAAAAAAAAACGATAACTCTTCACGAGGAATAAATAAAACCACCTTGGAATTATTTACTATTAACAGAAAACGTGACAGCTTAGTGTTATCCACAAAGAGTTGCATATGGATATGTACATAAATCAACCTTCAGAATTGTGACAGTTAAATTGTCCTTTCCTTCTACACTCACTCACCCGGCTACAGAATACGAGTAGAATATGAAAGATACAGATTTTTCTTCTTCTTAAAACTGAACTTCAATAAAACGAAACGACAGCGAAAATCTCTGAAAACAAATTCCCATAAAAATACAAATATTTCAAAATGTATGCCGTCACTTTAGAACGTCTATTATTATCTATCTAAAGGTTTACCACAATACCACTCTTAATCAATTCAAATGGCTTTATTTAAATATTCACTGTTTTGTTGTCTATTCGGGACTAATGACCCTACAACTACTTGAAACCGATAGAAAAACTATTAGCTGCAATTATCAACTTGTGTATTATTTATTATCCTGTGGGCTATTATTTCCATTGATTGTAATATGTGTGCCGCGCAGCTACTTCATTTCAGTTTCACTTTATTTTTTATTTTCGATTTGCCTCCCTTTTTGTCTGCGAACCCACCACTCCCGCCACGGTATGAATTCAACCCATGGTGAATACGAATACCACTTTCGTCAAAAAACAAAGCCAGTCTCCATGCTTCACACTCTACTCAGTTTCGTTCAAATATTTAACAATTTATTAGCTGACTAACGCGTTGCTTTTAAGTCGCCGCGTTAGCCTTGTTACTTTGTAAAGGGGAAACGAAAATAGCGCTCGGATAGTTACCTATAATTATTCAATTATTCCCCTCCTCGTATAATTTGACTGCACCACCACTTTGCGTATGTTTATTCTATTCGGCCTGTTTCGTGAGTAGGCGGCAGGCGGCAGGCAGCAGGGTTTTGTGTGGTTGGCTAAGTGCGTGGTGTTTTGGTTAACAGAGTGCATACAATGTATTGGTATATCTGTATCGGTCAGATAATGACATTATTATGGTGTAACCAACCATCCCTTGGATTGTAAAGCCCCGACGCGACGGCCGTAGCAGCAGCCGATAAAACAGGGACACTTCGAAAGTGTGTAAACTGGTGTTCTGCACTCACTCCATCGAGCGTGGAGTGTGAACTTTTGTAGTGGATTAATTATCTAATTGAATTGAATGTTTTATTTACTCGCACTCGGCTGGAATCGGAATAATATATGAACACTGATCAAAGAACTCTGCGGGGTTTGAGGGGCGGTGGGTGACACTTTGTGTAATTTTTATTAAGTGCTTTGACAAAATGTGTGACAACTGGTTATTATCATTACAAATCGATATGACCGTGTATTGCCGACCGCAATGCGATTGTTTTGTTTTTTGTTTGCATTTGAGTATCGAACAAATGTTAATTGTTCGCTTATCGAAAAACAGTAGAGAGGTTCAATTACAATTAGAATAAGTGGTTAAGTTACACTGTAGACATACTGTAGGTCGATGAGTGTTGAATAATTCATATGAAGGACGTAATTTTTCAATTGTGGGTTGTTGTTTATATTTGTACTACTGCCAAAGGGGGGCATAATTACCGGCGGCCGAGTGGTAGACTACATTTTATGAGTCATTTTGGGGGGAAAAGTAGGCTACAACGTAGTTCGCGAGAGCATGCAAAATTCACGAAAAAAGTTAGCAAGTAGATCAACTTCGGCTTATCATTTATTTACTTGCACTTATCTGAAATTTAAATTGAGATGGAAGATGCAGATAAGGCGAAATGGAGCAAAACAAATGAATTTTGAGGTTTGGCAAACAAATAAACCGACAACGTAGATTGTTTTCATTCTAAGTATTGATTGCGTTTTTCTTTTTTTCCATTTTCGGCTAAAACGCAGGGAGTAAGTTTTTATTCAAAATAGATACTTTTTTCGCGTTAAATAACCCACATTGTGTACTGCATGCATTATGTCAACATTTTGTAGTTTTGTGAGATATTGTGAAATGTGAAGTGTGATGCATTTAACCTCTCTGCAATCTTTCGCACAGTATAGTCGTTCGGGCAAGAGTGCGCATTTTGGACTTCGGGCTTAAATTCCGAAAAACTTACAACATATAGCAAACAAAAGAGCCTTTTATTTGGTAGCTCTATATTTTAGGAACAAAATTATACAAAACTCTTTTATATTTTTTTTAATGTTTCATATGTTTTGATCAAAAAACCAAAGTAAGTCAAGTTGCGCACTCTTGCCCCGAAGTCAGGGTAAGAGTGCGCAGAGGTATGGGTAAGAGTGCGCATCCAGTTTAAGCCACAGTTTTAGTAGTTGAAATGGTTTGAAACACTTTTGCACTTTTGCTCAAACCAAGTTCTTCGGCAGCGTTTTATGGACTGCTTCCATTTTCAATCAGCTCCCCAGGCTTGCAGATTTTCTTTAGGGTTAGCAATTTCCTTTCTGCTTGTGCTTGGTAGATACGAGACATTTTTCTGGAAAAACAAAAACAGAAAAATAGTTGAGCTACGAGCTACCACCTACCGCTTACGACTGTGATGTGCTCGTTGCATCTTTGGATAAACGTAATAGCCTAAAAATTGTTATTATTATAAAAAGTTAAATACTGGGTAAGAAAGAACTGCGCACTCTTACCCACAGAACGACTGCGAACTCTTTCCCTAGACGCTACTTTTTTTTTCATTGTATTGAAAACCTAAGAAGGAATAATATTATTCAATAAAATTCTATCCTAAATCAAACACACATATACACTGTTTATGCCTACATACTACTTATGGGGTATCGAGTTGCCACGCTTTCCTGACACACTTTAGAAAATTAACTTTTTTTTAAACAAAATCCGGTTTTTTTTTCCTTGTTAATTTTATTTGTACTTTTAATTGGAAGATTTTCGTAGTAGTTACTCACCATTGGCGGTTAATGAAATACACATTTTCTTATTTCGCGATTGCTGCTAATTCTTTTACAGATGGAGAAAATGGCACTGCGTACTCTTACCCGCTGCGCATTCTTACCCCGAACGACTCTATATGCCGATCTGATTTAATTATGACTTTGATTTGGTCATCATTAACTTCAATTGGTCTACCAGAACGTTGGTTATCTTTGACCGAAAAATCTCCAGAACGGAATTTCTTAAACCAACTCTGACAAGTGCGTTTCTTTTTATTTCGGCCTAATTTTACAGCAATTTCCCTAATTGTTTTTCCGCTATCTCTATATGCAGTTATTTGAGTGCTTTCTTTAACAGTCAATGTTGGTCCTCGTGGCATTTTAAAGAATGTCGTCCTAAAACTGATTATATATTCACCTTAATGAAGGACTTATTATATAATTAATAGCATCACTTACCGCTGAGAACTTTTTAGCAATTTTAAAGAAATATCCGCAAAATACCCTTCTATGATGGCAGACAAACTCTTTGTACGCTATATTTATTTCGTTCTACCCCAGAAAAAATTTCAAGAAAATGCCAGATAACGGAACATGAACAAAGCATCAAAGGCAGGAACGAGTTTTTTACGTTTATTCATGCATATATAAACCTAACTAGCAATTTAAAATCAAAGAAAGTTATTGAAATGCTAAAAAAGAGATCAAGTTCTTTTGTACGCTATCTTTTTTCGTGCACTGTATAATTGAATACACGTCCAAATTAAATGCTGCTGCTATTAAAAATAAGGGTTACGCTATAAAATATTAAGATTTTTTATAGTTCTGTGTATACATATGTTTTGCACAAAACCGAACTACACTGATCAAAAAGCGCCAAAGGCAGATTTTAATTATTTTTTTTGTTATGTTGGTACAACTGTCAATGACATTCCCACCAAATTCTAGCGTCATAGCATGACATTTGTAAAATGTATAGCGTTGTATTTACATTGTCTGCCGAAAAGATCGTCATCGTCGACGACATCACGAATACTTAAGAAGCGTGCAGGCCAATCATAAACCACTATTTTCTTTGGAGCATCGTTGCCAAAACATCATCGTCATTTGTTATTTCTGTAGTATAGGTACCATTTGCGGCTCTCACATTTAAGCAATCTTAACAAATGAGGTGTCCAAGGAAAGAGGATTTTCTGACGAATTGCACTTTCACTTTATAAATTTTAAAAAATTAAAAAACAAATATTCTACACAAAATTAACCCTCAAAAGAAGAAACACTTCCCGTATGATATCTGGCAACTGATGGAAATGAATTCATTTTCGTTGATATGTTGGCTATATGGAAATAATATGGGAAGTATTTGTTGTTTTAAGAGTTCATATTGGTTAATATATTTGCTATTGATGCAAGTGGTAGTGGACAAATACATATGTCAACCAAAATGATAAGTTAAAAAAAAAACAAACACTTCCTATATGGTTTCCATGGGATTTCCATTTGTTCAGTTATTTTGCAACCACACATTTGTGAAGTTGAAATATTAATAGCCTCTTTTAATCTCTGGCAAGATGACACCGTCTTTCCAGGGCGAACTGTATACCACTGCCCAGTGTCCATCAGTAAAGAGCTAATTAAAGTTTAACACATCTCTTTTGCTATCGCGATGCAGAAGATAATCAACTTACCGTAAGCATTACATCGACGCCGAATGTATCTATACTCAACCGACATTTAAACGGACCAGTGTCGGATGGTGCCTGGCGACGGCAGCAACGGCCGATAAGCCATCTTTCTTCTTTTCCAACGCAAATAACATCAACGACTTGATACAAAGGAGGACGATGGCCGACAGACGACATGTGTTGGGTCCGTTGAAGATAATTTATTCCCACTTGGCCCGGTCCAGTCGGTGATGGTGGTGAAGTCCACATCGGTGGTATCGTTTTCTCCAACACGACCATTCGTCTCCTCGTGGAGTGTGAATTTATTACCGCCTCGGAGCGGCCATAAAAATTCTTCCAAAGTTTCACAGATATGTATGTACACACATAATGAGTGGCGTCCAGCAGAGAAAAAACGAAAAGAAAACCAAGTCCCGTATAGTCTAACCTCTCTAAATGATATGCTAACGCAAAGATAACGATTGCTGTTTAACAACATTCAATTATTTTTAATAGTCTGTTGGAAGTCAAGTCGTCGACGCGCGGCTTGTAAATACACTCCTCGGACACTTTAATTATTGAGCGCTAGTGAACGCGCTGTGCCGTCCTTCTGCCGCACATGGGGCGGCCGGCGCGGCGGCATGTTTCGCAAGTTGGCGGCGGTTACCCTGTTTGCATATCTCGCAGTGGAGCAGCACCGTCCTACATGTCGATTAAATTGATTTTCAATTTGCATTTTACATGCAAACTTCTCGCAATCATTTGTAATCGAATCGGAGTAATGTGTGTCTGGCTGGCAGGCGTGTATAAGTTGTGTGTTTGCCTGCTGAATATCAAGACAGCGTAATTGGGCCCATGGTTATGTGCTTTTCATATCTTGTCGGTGCGGTGGTATCTGACATGACAGAGTTGTCGCGTCGCGGCTACGCTTTCTAAAAGCTTCTCGTCCACTCTACTTTGAGTAACATAATACATGTACTTGTACATATGTACATATGTATATGTTTTTCATGTCAGAACTAACCGCAGTCACGTCGTCGCTTCGACCCACACATCCATCCTTCTATCGTCTTCATGGAATTCCATTTGATTTATTATTCGAGTTAATTGACACTTTGTTACTTGCAATTTGCATACAGATTACGGTAATTATCCGTAATTCAAATGGAAATTACCGCGTAATTACGGGGATTAATGCAACATGTAGTACATAAAACCACCACCACCAGCACACTACTCTGTCAGAAAGCACCAAAATGATTCTTTCGGCGCGCTTGAGTGAGTGCCTGCCTACTTGTATACCGTATACCGGCTGACGACAAAAAGTCTTCTTTCTGTTGGGTTTTCTAATGCATTAGTTGGGACTTCCAATTAGCCGGGGATCAGTGTATAATTTTTCGAGGCAACGAGATGGTGAGCTGGGCGTAATCACCTTTTTGACTGACACGAATCTTCTACAGGTAATTTATTGGAAGAGGTTTCGTGTGGAATGTTTAGTATTTAGTTTCCTTTTTGAAGTTGTTAAGGCATGATTTGCGGACTACCATTTCAGATCTTTTACGGTTTGATTGTGATATGCTACTGGACACAGCCGCCGACAACGTATCGATTTGTTTTATATAGCTAACGTGATTTGATTTAAATTTATTTTAAATATGTACATATTTGTGGCATTTTGGTTACATATTAATTTTTATAACCAGTAAGTGGTCAAGTACAATGACTGGTGAACGACTTGATAAGAACCGTCAATTAACTTGGCGAAAGTCAACAATTTTTACCCACACGTGTGGTCCAACACGATTGGTTACTTGCGAATTTCTTACTGTCTGAGAGGATTTTTCTCCACCATTCAAATTATTGTTTTTTTAAAGTTTTTAAAGTTATCAAACAGACCTAATAAATAGGAAACTGCCCACAAACAACTGTCAAATATGAGCAGAGCGCCCAAAATAGCTGACATTTTCAGGTGTGTGTGCATGCACATATATACATATACATATGTAATTTTAACTATAGTATTTACTGGTTTCGGTGAGTAACGCCATCTTCAAGTGGATGCTTGAAACTTTCTTAGTGTGCACACTGTCTGCCAAAAATGTAAGGTCACTCAAATTATCATCTTTTTCTGTGAATTTTACAACTCTGATCGCAATGATTGATCCAACTTACTTACTTAATTGGCACTACAGCTCGAGGTGAATCTGGGCCTGCTTCTCGCAACCATTTGCGAGTGCGTGTTTTATTTTTGCACGAATGGAATGGATTGATCCAACTTATGTGTGTAAATAAGTCGATTGCTGCTTACTTGTCGACGTTAGGCTAGGTTAGGTAGCAGTGGCTGTCGGTAACGAGTACCAGCACACTTAGGCCTACAGAGACCCATTGCGATACCAGGGATCTTGGGGATATTTAGCCCCGCTACTCGGAGCTTTGTATGAAGCGAAAAAGACTTCCCACGTCTTTTTGTGCTAGGCCACTGAGATCGTCGAAGAAGTATTCTCCTAGGTGTAGTTTTCTACTACGAGAAAACTCTCTCTCTTTCTTTCTTCCTCCTCTTCGTCTCTGCAACTTCTACAGAAGTCATTTGAAATGATACCAAGTCTAGTTGCAAGACAGTGTCCTATAATGACACTGATAGCCATGATTATAAATATGTAGTCTTTTTGGGGACAGAAGGTATTTGGAGCGGTTTAGATCTAGCCTAGGCCAGTTCTGTCTGGTGGCAAGGCAGGTAGTTCCACCTTCTCATCTAGCATTGGTTTCATTGACTGTGTCAAGTTTGAGTGCTAGCTTGTAAGTAGCGGAGGGTATACCTATATTCTTCTTATCGGGTAGAATAGGTATTGTTGTTCTTTAGCGAGCTCGTCAGCTTGACCATTCCCTGGAATGTCCCTGTCCCGCGGCACCCAGCAAACGTGAATATTAAACTACTTAGCCATGAACGGTAGTTGGAGGTGGTCTTAGAAGTGGATGAGACTGATTCCAGAGATTTCAAGGCCACCTGACTATTCGAGAAGATGCCTATATCGTTAGTGGATATTACATTCCTCTTGATTCAGGACAGTGCTTCCAAAATCGCCATAATCTCCGCTTAAAAAACGCTATAGTGATCTGGGAGACTAAAGGAGAGATTTAGTTTTAATCTGTCTGAGAAAACACCTCCTCCTACACGATCATTGGTTTTCGAGCCATCAGTGTAGAAGTGTATCAACTGGTCTGTTATAGCACCTAAGTCATCCCAGAAGGATCTATCGGGTCGACCTTAAATAATTGCAAAAAAAAAAACACAGATCAAGCTGTCAAATAATTGCCATCTAAAATGGTGCTTCTGACACTTGCTTGCCACATTATTAAACCACCGAATCATCAGTGATTAGAAGACTAGATACTTGATTAACACTCCACGTGATAGAACCCCATCCTAAAAAAAAAAAACATTTCAATCCCAGGCGATTCGTTTGCACGAGCAAGTACCTACTTCAAATTGAAAAGCATTCGTCTATAAAATTAACTCAACCATAACAACATCTCATGCTCGTACGTCAACCGCTGTCTGACATTTATCGCGTAAAACTTGACAATTCTACTAATGACTGCGCGGCGGTGTATTGTATAGACCTAAGCCTATCCCATCTGGAGAGCTTGCAAATTGCCTCATTTTATTATCCATTCCGCTCAACGGACCAACTAATACACTCATTTCTTTGTTCGTTCGCCGAAATTGGTAAATAAATTACCCTCGACAAAAGCCCCAAATGAAATGTCTAATACAACCACCAAGAGGAGGAGCAGCAGCCAGCCCAGTCATTATCCAGCGCACAAAACCACATCAACATCATCGCCGTCATCATCACTAGGAGCCCCAGTCCACACACCACCCAAAGCAGTCAACAATAATTCCAACATTCAATAGTCCAATCCGCTATTATATTTAATCGTCCCATTAATTCAAAGTGCTCAACTGAAGAAAGAAGAAGAAAAATAAATAAAAATAACCAAACGGGGATAACAAACGACAATAAACTTGCCAAACAACAACAGAAAGACGGACGGACGAGGGGAGGACCTCAAAACAGAATCGCCTCATCGAATGTGTTTTTGCTTGCCTATGTCAGATGCATAGATACTACAAGCACATGTACAGATAGATAGATAGATAGATGGATGGATGGATGCATGCTTGCATGGATGCTTGGTTGCATACTGCATGCATCAGCGTTAACGTTTGAGGTAGGTCGAGCTTGACACAGCTCCAAACGAAACCACCTCCCGACACACATAGGAGTGAAACAACATGAAACCTCTTCCTCTACCTCTACCTCTACGCTTACCTCATGCAAATGCCGGCAATTCAAATAGTTTTATCGTCTCTTGACATCGCACTGCTTGCATTATAAATCATTCCGAGTGGCTGCTGCTGCTGTTGCAGAAACTCTCTGCAATTCAGACAACCACACTGTGGAGGGCCGGTGCAGGGCAGAAGCAGAAGGCTTTCCTCGGACATATGTGACTTTTCGACTTTTGCTACTTTGCTGTTTGGTCAAAATATTCACTGGGCGAGGGTTGAATTTTTATTAAAAAAAAAAAACAACTCCAACCAATGCAGAGTAAAGAGGTATTGGACTCCGGCAAATATGCCATGTCCTGGTCCTGCCCTGCCCTTATCCATCAAATCTTTGTGTTGTTGAGTTTGCGGTTCAAGAGACGACGACTGACAGAGGCGGTCGCAGCAGTATAGACCCCATGAGTGTTACATTTAAATATGCAAACTGTGGACAAACTGTTGACATCGGTTGAAATAATGGACGTCTTGGGCGCTGTTGGCGGAAAGATTTAAATCACTGTTGGTGGATTTGTTTCTTTTGTTTTTACCCAAAGCTTAAAATGTTTACTATTTTTTTTGAAATGGTATGTCCTGAAAAAAGAAACTGACGAGATACATGTATAAAGTTGGGTGCAACATAGATAAATCAATTTGGCCGGTCTAATGAACTCCAGTCAACAGTGAAACTTTTATTTAAACTCGTATGAAGTAATGTTAGTAAATGCATTTCATTTAACTCCCTTTCTGAAGTACAGAGATAGTCTGAAACTATCTGAAAGCGTATCAATTCTCAAAGGACCCAAGATAATGTGCCGGACAGTGCCACAGAGTTTAAGCGTAGTTTGTTTTTAAATCAGTAGAAAAAAAAAACAGAGATATAACCCTGTGGTACCATTATTGGGCGTGTTTGAACTAATACGTATCAATAACTACGGAAGCACATCCCTGATCAAGGTAAGGTAAGGTTAGCGGGCTGATGAGAATGGTACATCGTCATCACACTATCGATCAAAACTAACAGTTTTGGTTGATATCCCTCAAAACTGAAAGTGTGTACAACTGAATGATGGTTTGTCGATCAAAACTGACTAGGTACAAACATTTTTGCTACTGACTGACGGCCATCTTTGTTTTTCGCTCGATTGTGTGTACACAAATTTCGTCAATCAAAGGAAGAGAGTGTCGAAAAACCACAATAACAAAGATGCTTTGAGTGGCAAACAAAGCCCATACTGTGTACGCGACTCTTCATTCAAAAATGACATCAGTTTTGGTTGTCAGTTTTGATCGATAATGTTTACCACGCTTTATGTAGTTCCATGTGGACCCATTGTGATACCTATAGTGTGTTTTCACCCGTGGTGTTAGTGTCTGGGTTCCAACCATCCGGAAGCCCTAGCAAATTCAAGCAGGTCCGACGGTGATCCATCGGATAGCCCGTCGATTTCTTCTAAGAAGAATTTGCCAAGGGCTCTATTTCTTAGTTGTCAGAGGTTATGGCAGTGACAGAGGAAATGGGCTGTGTCCTCATGAGCCTCTTCGTTACCGCATCCCCTGCAGATATCATCATCATTTAGTCGTAGCTGTGAGATCTTAACATGTTGTGGCCAGTTAGCACTCCTATCAGCAGTGATAGCGAGGAGTTTTCTCGTTCTCGCTTTGTTATATTCTGGGCACAATCCTCTTGATACCTTGCAGGTGGTTGGTTACTAATTTCCACCTGTTATTTGCTTCAATTACTGATTTTTTTTTCAATTTTGGCCGGTTACAGACTTTCCCATCTGCTTGTTCTCTACCTAGGGCTGAGCCCTTTCTGGCCAGTTGCCTGGTATCCCGCTGATTGTGCGGCAACACTTTACAAGCTTAGATGTTATTTGCGTAACAGGAACAGCTATTGCTTTTATGGCCGCCTGGCTGTCAATGTTAATACTGATATCCCCTCGCGATATTGCTATCTATGACACCCATTTGGCCGGCCTTTGTCACTGCTAGAACCTCAGCTTGCTGTGATCTGCGGGTCTTATTAAGCTGATTATTTCTAGTTCCTCCGAGAAGCAACCCGCTCCTATACCTATGTCCATTTTAGATCCATCGGTGTAGATGGACCTAGCGTCCTGAGATACCTCGTTTTTCTACCACTGCTCTCTGCTTGGAAAGGCCCACGAAAAGGATTTTTCGAGATACAGGTAGTCTGAATTGATATCACCGTTAAGGTAATTGCCAAGTATCTTGGTGTGTCCATATGCCTTCGACCTAAAGTGCTTTGACTGGCTTAGCCTGAGAGCGCTCTATGCCGCGGTCTCCTGCTTATAGAGTTCCAGAGGCAGAAGCTTAAGAATTACTTCCAATCGCGCTGGTTGTTCCAGTATACGCTAATCTCTGTAATTTGGTCATATCCTTAAGGTTGCTGGTTTTGGCGGCAGCGTGCCACTCCATGTTATCCACAGTGTTATATTGATATCCCTGATCAATGTCGCATATAAGACACTGGTCCTTTTTACCATGTACATTCTTATAGCAATGAAATAAAGAAGTCTCTGTATAACTTCTAGGACAGAAAGTCGCAGCAACTTCGAAGTTGTTAAGGAGTTCACCAACCTAGACGTAAACCAACGACACCATGTTGAGTATTCAGTCCTGTGTGCAAGAAAGGCGATCCGTAGATTAGAACTGAAGTTACAGTGGTTAAAGGGTTACATGGGTTTCACGGATTTAAGAAATCGATTTTTTTTTATTGTCTTATTAAATTCTACAACATCTCTAGTCAAGTCAAGGACAAGGACTTGGACGAAGGATTTTATTTTATTACTATTTAAAAAGAAAATGTAGAGCAAATGTTACGAAATTTGTACTTTTTTTTTGTAAAAAAGGTCTGCCAAAAATCCAATTTTCCAATGTTTTTTTTCCTTCGTCCAAGTTCTAGTTTAAGGTATTAACTCAAACACGTTATTTTTTTTTCTTCAGTTGATCCTGTCATGAGTTCTGCTGTCAACGCGCACCTTTTTCCCGAGGGGTCACTGGAAATGACGTTACAATTGTTCAAAATAAGCCGCTTTTTACCCGAGGAAACCCATGTAAGCCCTTAATGAGCCCAGCATATGCATGAAATGAAACTCGTTATTCCCATTTCGGGAGAAAGGGGATTTTACTAGTGTTGCAACGAATATTCGGTATTCGTCCCATTTTCACTATTCGGCCGAATACCGAATATTGAGTTACTATTCGGCCGAATACCTAAAAATAGGAGTAGAAAATAGGCAAGGAACATTTTTGGGAAGAAGTCGATTTCTTTTTTTCTTTATAGACAAGTCCTGCTTCACTAAAAAGTTTCTCCGAATAGACACTGCTTGAAGGACCATAGAGAGCAGCGATTTTGACTAAACATTGGGAAAATTCAGCTTTATGTGAAGACCACCAGACAAAGGGATTATCATTTCTCTTCAAAGTTTTGATGGGCAAGTATTTATCAAGCTCACTTGATATGGTGTTTTTTGACGTCGAAGATATTTCGATGCTATTTCCGTTGTCATCATTAGTAAGGTTCTCAGTACCTACTTTGTCATAACACTCACAGAAACATGTATGGATGCTTTTTTTCTCTAACGTATGTTCGTACTTTTTCAGGGCTTTTTAATGTGTCCGAATAGTTTGGCTAAATATTCGGTATTCTACTGCTACTATTCGTTTCAACACTAGAGTTCACCAATCCTAACATATGCGCTTGATTGCATCCCTGTAATATGCGGTATTATGTATTAAAAATTGCACAAAAAAAAACAGTCCGATCAACCCTTGCTGCCATCTGCTCATCCATGTTTAATCATGTCCTTTTCCACTTTAGTCCGATTGCAGAGAAAGTAATTACTTCAAGTCTTACCGGAAACGGAAATCCAAACTAATGTCATTTATTTACTAAAACTTTATCGTCTTCATAAACGAAAAAAAAAAAAAAAATGAAAATACAAAAAGAGGACTGCTGCTGCTGCTGCTATAGCAATAATTATCTTAATTTCCTTCTTTGTGTAATGAAAGCATTGAGTTTACTTCCGTGCCTAGACAGAGGCGACTTTGCTAGCCTTCATCGTGACACCACCGGTTTGGGGCAGATTGGTTTACATCCTTTTTTTAATTATATCTTAATGATGAGAACCAGTTAAAGACCAGTTTATTTTGTTGTTCATTTTGTTTGTCTTTCTACAAACAAAAAAAAAAATACTGGTTTCTGACTTTTCAGATTTATCGTATACGTATCCTATTGTACACGTGAGACTAATTCAAAAAGAGTAAAAATAAATTTTTATCTTTTATAAATTTTTTATTAACTTGAATTGTAGGTACGAGTTTATTTTTAAAATAAAAAGAAAACAAATGTTTATGTGTGTAGATCAAGTTTAGATTTTTAACTGTCTCTCGTTTTAGAAAGAAACAATAATCGTAAAACTTTTAATGGCCAAGAGAAGAAGCAACAAGGAAAAAAATAATGTCCCAAATTTTGATTTTATTGCAACCACATGCATGGAATTGTTAATTTTATTTAAGAAATGATTCGTGACGGGAGTGTCAATAATTATGACGCGATAATAAGATGAATATAAAAACATACAAACCTCGTCGTCGTTTGGGACTATAAAATTTGTTGACTGGCTTCGCTTTGATCTTTGGTTTTGTTCTATTTTTAAAAAAATGGAATTGTGGAGCAGCGCGCATGAGTTTGTGATCAATAAAATTTGTTGACAGATTGTTTAATTAATAAAATTTGGTCTTGTTATAGTTAAAATCACGTTATCACGAGTCGGTGGATGGCATTCACTTTAAACTGATCGTTAATCAATAGCATTATCTGTCAACAATTTTACCGAAATAAAGCAGTAGTCCTTCAAAGAGGAGATCGCCTTTTCAAGAGATTAATATGTGTGATTTAGAATGACCTTTAGTTTGAAACGATTTTTAACTCAAAATCGGTAGTAAAATACGGTAATCAGAACCTGAATGTCACTTTTATGACAGCAAATAGTTTTGTTGTGACTCAACTTTATATAGCAGTTCAAGTGGAAATAAATGATAAGCTTGGATAACTTGGTTGCGCTTCTATATTGCGAGTGTTGATTTTTGATCAATCATCGTTTATCGATTGTGAATGATTATTCTGGTCAACATTAGACTTGACAGACGCTTATTGGCGATCCCATTATACAGGGTGTATTTCTTAACCAGAATTGTGCCAGCGTGACCGTACGGTCACACACAAAAAACCATAAAATAATGTCATATGTGTTAAAACCATACAGTTGAGATCAATAACGGGACATTCGAAAAAAATAATTACAGCACTATTCGGGTTAACCCAGCACTAACTTCAGATAGTTATATCTGTCAAACCAATTGTCAGATTCCAAACTGTCAGTGTAATTTTTATTCAGTAGTCTGTGCAATTTTATCGTGATGGTGCTTCAACAACGTTACCAAATTTTAGAAATTTGGTTCCAAAATAATGGTTCTATTCCATCGTTTGTGTCTTATAACTTTGTGGTTTAATGCCGCCCTGATGTCGCACGATGGTGGTGTGGTGCTATGTGGTGAACCATCTCGGTTATAGGCAGTGCCCCTCCCTCTAATTCACCCAGAAGTTCATTACCGTCTACACTAGAGTGTCCTGGTATCCAGCATTATTGGACTCTGTTATGTCTGCTTATAGTGTATTGAGCAAAGAGCGACATCCTTCTACGACACAGGATTCTAGAGCTCTTAACATGGCCTGACTGTCGATGTAAATGGTGATATCCTCGCTGATATCAGCTTTGTCACCAACAGATCCGTCGCTTACGCATTTTGAAGGAGATCGTTTAGAACCAGCACCCATAATGAGGGTGATATCTATTGTAGCCAGCACGATATTGCTTGCTCCACATGTAGAGCTGTTTCTACCGATTTACCTTTCAGATAAGAGTGTTGCTCTTCGTCAAGTTGCCGCGGATGTGAACGTCCAGAAGTCTCTCGAATGTCTTTAACTTACAAAAGTGTTACACTTCGGGAAAATTCATTAAACTTCGATGTGCCAAAATCAACTGAATGTCAGTATTAACAATAGTACTCATTATTCACAATATTCACATTTTATTCATTGAATTACAGAATACCAAAATGAAAATCAATAGCCTCAGTTGACATTATTATAGAATCGATAGCTGGTCGACACGCGTAATGGGAGCCTTAATTTCAAGAACAAGGCCGGTTCATTTTATAAACAAACTGCCAAACTTATTCGTCGTTGTTCGTCTTACGGCTTCTGCAGAGGTCGTTTGAAAGACGGCTAGACGTCTCGTTATGATGCATATGCCCGTGTTCATTTATAAGACTGACGAGTGTTCGTTTATTGTTTGAGTAAATAGTGAAGACTTCTCTGACTTGACTTCGAGCATTGGCTTAAAATCACAGTACACGTATCTGGTAGTATTTATATTGCGCATCGGTCAAAAATTTGAATAGCAAAAATGGCGCCTTAACTCAAATTCATTGTTTTTGTAGTGTTTTTTATCATTTCTTAATAAAATAACATAGTTTTATTCTTTTTTATTTTCCTTTTTCTTGAATTCGGTCATTCGGTCATATATGTTTTTCTTCACAAGTCTTTTTTTTGTTCACACAACAGACACGACACAACGCATTTTGCAAAGTTTTGATAAAAAAGGTACAGTAGAATCTCGTAAAGATGAACTACCCAGAAAGATGGAAAAAGATTTTTTTCACCATTGAAGTATTCTAAAAGATGAACGGGTTGATTTTTGGATACTCGAAACGATGAACGCTCTACACATAAATTTTTTTTTTCTTCTTTATGCGTGTTTAATGTTTTAGTTGTTCGTAGTAGAATCATATAACCGTTATTCTTTGGAAAACTGTTCCTTTTTGCTTGATTTTGCATTTTAGCATTTCATTTCGTTTGTTTGCATACCAGTGTGAAGTGAATTTTTGTCGGACGCCAGTTAAAGGCCGAGTAAAGTCTTTAAATTTAAAAGAAAAAGTGTTAAAAGTCAACCAAAATTAAGTACCTACTCAAAAAGATGAACAGGGCCTGTTTTTTATTCTTTCATCTTGAGATTCTACTGTAATTAAATAATATTGACAATTTTTTAAAAAAAAAACCAAAATTGCATGCAAATAGAGATTCACGGGGGTTACAGTTGGCGGCCATTTTCTTGAATTTTTGACAGATGCGTGAACTTGAACGAAAATGAACACTCTGAGTATACCACCTTAGATACAGTGTACTGTGGCTTTAAATAGCCGTCAAATCAGCTTTTGATGGTCTATGGGTATCAGACCAGTAGCTATTTGCATATATTGCATTTTTTCACTTCCGTACCACCAATTGACATTCCCATTCTCTTCATTCTCCTATGTCTACGACATAAAAGAAGAGTCTATCTCTTTCAACTGGCAATCTATTGTAGAAAAAACTAAATGTCAGGATTGTTGGCAGTATTCACTCCCTTCCTGTTCTTTGAATCCACCACTTCACTTTTCCTCGCTAGTGAACATTTTTCAACTTACTTACTCCGGTGCATGCGCCACTATCAGCCATTTCACCGCCGGCACCGTCATCATCTTCATCATCAGCATCACCATCGAGCTCATACACAAACCAACAACAAGTTGATTTAATTAAATTCATCCGCAGTTTTGCAAATGGCTTTTAACAAGGAGCGAGCGTTTCATTCCCCCCTTCCGCGCTCTCCATTGTTGGCAAGATGACTAACGACGATTACAACAACAACTCAAGGTTGTTCCTTGCTCACATACAAATTTAAATTGCACTTGCAGCCATGACGAGTTGATTCCTTTGATCTTTGTGTATGTTGGACTAACGAAGGGAAATGGATTTCGCGCTCCGTAACTGCATCGCAGCGATAAATTACATGTTCAGCCTTCTGTCTTAGGTACATCTTCTTAGTACCTCTGAAATGGTTAAAAACGGATGAGGAGGAGGAGGAGTAGTAGAATGGTCCTTACGAGGTGAACAAAGAAAAAAAAAAAAAAAAAAAAATAACCAAGTTGATACTCGTCTACATCAGGCGAGGTTATTATATCGTCTTTTCCATATCTAGGAGGGAGGGATACTTGCTCTCGTCGTCTTCATCTTCTTCCAATACGTGTGGTGGTGTGCAACCACCTCGTTTACGTGTAAAACAAGAGGCACTGCCTGCCTCTATTAATGCCACTGCACTGCTGCTGCCATTCATTCGAAGCAAAGCAGCATACGAGTATAAGGACTAAAATACTCGGTATCCGGACTCGGGAAGAACGAGGAGGTCGACACGAATTGTGCAGACACACACCAATTTACCGCGTGTAATTAAATCACAAAATCCACAAAAGAGTGTGCAGTGTTTAGCGGCAGAGCGACTGTCGAGTAAAATGCAGAATACAATTTTGCCAAAAGGGAGTAAGAGTAAACTGAGAGGCAGCTGCTTCTGAATTTTTATTTACATCCATGTTGTTGGCAATTTGATATCTGAGGGAACTTTGCCCCAGCCAAGCGTGCCACTATAGCAATAGGAATGGCAACAGCAACCAACCACCATTGGTGAAACAACACAGTCAAAGAACGTGTGGCGTATTTTAATACCCTGTTCAGTCTTTTGCTTGGCATTCTTGAAATTAAACTCATTACTGAGTGACGTTAGCATGATGGGCATGGCCGACTACCAGACGATGGGGATGGAGGAAGGAACGTATACCTCGGGTAGTCGTGGAAGCGCGCAGGGCATTTAGAATGCATTTCACTTCTCATTACAAATTTAATTTACGAGTATATGCCTCAATTGATGCGCAATGGAGGCGTTGGCTGATAATTTGCATTGGGAGTGCAAAGAGGTTTTACAGTGCTGCTCAAAAGAAAGTCACCGGTATTTTTTCTGGAATTTTCTGATACTAGTGATCATCATATGTATGTGGGCACCGTAGCGCAAGTGGTTAGTGCGTCGGACTACTGAGCCAGTGGTCTTGGGTTCGAATCCCGCCGCAAACACCTGAACGTTTTTCACAGTGCCCACCTCTTTCGAATGTCTGACAAGCATCAAAGAGTATCATTTGTTACGATTGAGCTCAACTCGCCGTTCGGAGTCGGCAAAAAACTGTAGGTCCCTTCCATTCGTGCAAAAATATAATACGCACACACAAATGGTTGCGAGAAGCAGGCCCAGGTTCACCTCGAGCTGTAGCGCCAACTAAGTAGTATAGGTACCATTTGCGGCTCTCACACTTAACAAATCTTAACAAATGAGGTGTCAAAAGAATGAGATTTTTGTGGACCACTGACGAATTGCACTTTCACTTTATAAATTTTAACAAATTAAAAAATCTATCAAAACAGATATTCTACCCAAAATGAACTCCCAAATGAAGAAACAAGTTTGGATTTTGGGGCTGGATTTTCTCTTGCGAGAGTTCTCGCACGGGCACACTAGTCTAATTTAACTCTGGATATGCATCTAATATCTGCTACGTTGTAAAGTCCCAAAGTTGCGCAATGGGGTTTTTTTTTCAGCGGGAGGAAACGCCAGATCACAAAGGTGAACCTACAGACTAAGAGCATCTGCCTTAGAGTTACGTTGCATTGAACTAAAAGTACTCGTAGATTTGACATTTCTGTTTCCCATATATGCATATCATTGAACTTCTACTAAAACAGTGAAATGATGTAAGCCTTCATTGTGACCGAGCCTCAAATAGAAAGTAAATTTTTTCTTTCTTTCCTTTAAGAAAATAAGTTTTAAAATCCGACTAGGTACAAACTTTCACCACAGACTGTTATGAGAAAAAAAAAATGCCACTCGCATTTCATTGCCACTTCGCGCACTTAATTGCTAAAGTTTACCCGACCCTATCATCAACTTTATAATCATCATCATCAGCAGTAGCAAGACGGAAGAGTGTAGCAGCGGAAAGTGGTAGCTAAAGAAGAACGGTAGAAGAAACTCCTCTTTGACGTGTCGTCGTCGTTGTCGTTGTCGTTGCTGTTCCCATGCAAGAGCCGCCCAACCATAGGCCAGGGCAAACAACTTTTTCCTCTATTTTCTATTTTACTATATGCATCTGTATGTGTGTCTACTCGTATATGTGATATTGAGGTTATGCCTTTTGACTATAGAGAGCGAGGGGTGGGGGCGGGGGGCGGGGGGTGAATCCTTTTTGCCTGGTAATACGAACGAGTATGCGGTTTCGGGCTATCAGTTCCTTACGAGCAAACACACACACACTTACAAGCAAATTCTATTCAAATCGTATTACAGAACTTAATACATCCAATTGTGGTTTTGGATTTATTCACATAGCCTGGTTGGGCCTGACCTGGCAATGGGTAGTGTGGTGATGGCGATGGTGATGACAATGGCGTCGTCATTGTTGTCGCCGTCTCGTAATCGTAGTCGTGTTGGCGGAGTCACGTTAATCAGAAGAATTAATGCAACTTAATTTGGGGTACGAGACAAGCCACAAGGGGAGTAGTGGATTGTTTGGTTGCCAAAGCACGAGTACCGCCACCGACATCATCACCACTGACACCGCCACCACCATCAAAAGGCATATTTGTGGCTACTTTAACGAGGCTAACATGTGTCAGATTTGTGTTGGGTTCGTGCTTGCTATTTGCTGACGTTATTCGAATTTCGTGTGAGCGCGCTTTCAGATAGCCCATCCGTAATAAGGTGGCTTTGTGCTAACGAGCGCACCGATAATGTGGTGGTTGTGTGGAAACCAACATCTTTAATTATTAGTTGGTGACAACTGACAGGAGCGTAAGAACAGTGGCAGTGGCATGCCAATACCAGAAATGTTGCGAGCGCCTGTAAACTATTTGTGGTTTCCAATTGAGAATTATGGAGTTTGAGACGTCAAACTCATGGAATTGGGGGGTAACTTCAATAAAGTTGATCAGCAAATGGTTTCTACTTATTTTGACCAAATTTATAGGGATAACAAATGAGAGTTGATACAGCATTCCATAGAAAAATTTGTGCATTTGAAATTATAAATATTATTTGGGACATGAAGTAAGTGCCGCGTTAAATGCTAGAAAGTTTCACTTTCAAAGCACCTGGAAGCACAGAATACTGCTGCTCTGAAGTCCCAGAGTGTGTGGTGCACTTTTCTTCCGAAATAAATTAATTTTTATTCCTTTAGATAACATACATATATATACTGTACACACATATGTATGCATGAATGTAAAGGGTGTTTTTTTCACAATACTAACTCCAGAGTCAGTGTCATTTTTATTCAGTAATTCAAATTTGGTTCCAAAATAATGGTTCTGTCCGCCAAACTTATAGAGCACTGGCATCATATTACACCCGACATAATCGACCATTTGTATTGTTGATTGTTTTCGCACAACATTGTCTTTGCAAGATGCAGTGGCACCGAGACGCATAAGAAGAGTGCGTACTGAAGAGAATATTGTATCCGTTCAGGAAAGTTTTTTTTTTTTTTTTTTTTTTCCGAGGGTAGGTGAAAATCTTCCATAGACACTATGAGAATAGTTCAGGAAAGTGATGAAGAAGATCCAAATTTATCGATTCGACGTCGTTCACTTCAGCTTGGTCTTTGTCCGTCCACTTTATGGAAAACTGTACGCAAAGATCTTGGTTTGAAGCCTTACAAGATCCGGTTCGTGTAAGAATTGAAGCCGAATGACCATCGTTTGCGTCGAAATTTCGGTGAATGGGCCTAAAATCAACTGCCATCGGATTCGTGGTTTTATCGAAAAATTGTGTTGAGCGATGGGCTCATTTTTGGCTCAATGGACATGTCAATAAACAAAATTGTTGCATTTTGAGCGAAGATAAGCCACATGAGATTATCGAAACGCCTTTATATCCCGAAAAATGCACAGTTTGGTGCGGTCTGTGGGGTGGTGGATTCATCGGACCATCTTTTTCAAAAAAAGAGGCGTGTTACGGTATTTGCTATAGAGCCATGATTAATGGCTTTTTCGTCCTCCGATTGAATGGAATAAGTGTGGAAGAGATGTGGTTCCAGCAGGATAGCGCTACGTGTCATACCCCATACAACAAACGAAACAATCGAAACTTATTGAAAGAATCATTCGATGAACGCATAATTTCACGTAATGGACCTGTAAATTGGTCTTGTGATTTGACACCTCTTGATTATTTTCTTTGGGGATATGTAAAGGTGGGCACCGTAGTGCAAGTGGTTAGTGCGTCGGACTACTGAGCCAGCGGTCTTGGGTTCGAATCCCGCCGCAAACACCTAAAAGTTTTTCACAGTGCCCACCTCTTTCGAATGCCTGACAAGCATCAAAGAGTATCATTTGTCACGATTAAGCTTCTCAACTCGCCGTTCGGAGTCGGCAAAAAACTGTAGGTCCCTTCCATTCGTGCAAAAATATAACACGCACACACAAATGGTTGCGAGAAGCAGGCCCAGGTTCACCTCGAGCTGTAGCGCCAACTAAGTAAGTAAGATATGTAAAGTCGCTAGTCTACCCTGACAAACCGACAACAATCGACGCATTGGAAGCCAACATTATTCGTGTTATTGAGGACAGATGGCCACAAATGCTTGAAAAAGTTGTTGAAAACATTGTCTCTCGGATGACATCCATCAGATCCAGTCGTGGTGGGCATATGCCCGAAGTTTGCACTAATTGCAGATTGTATTCTCTCGATTGAACACAAATAAATGGCTTTTTAATGAAATTTCATGTGTTTTGTTCAAAATCATAGTTACGTTAAAAACACCCTACCCTTTACCAGCACTTGTATCTCACGCAAAATATTTTAGACACAAACTTTCCTTCTCTTATTTCAAGGAAAGTCCTCATGCTACGTATAATCCTAACCTTAAAGCGAAATAAGACAAAAGTAAAGTTTTTTCTTCCTACACACTTAATTAAATATAGTACATACTAAAATATTCACTTGTTGTTTACTTTCACCGATTTATTAGACTAAAATACTCGATGTTCAGTTGCTGTCCTACTCCGGAAGCATTGTACTCGTCCTCCTCCTCCCACTCACAATCGCGATAAGATTAATTAGGCAAACAATTTTCGACGAGCACGCGGTGCTGAATTAATTAACTAAAATCGCCTTTTTTACATTTACTACCCCCCCACCCCCCGTGCCAGCTGATTCTCTGTGTTAAATTGAAACTTTCCTCTTTCTCTGTTCCGTCAACCGTTTAATTAAAAAATAAAATAGAAATGAAAAAACAAACCCTGTTCTCGGTCAATGCGATTTTAATTTTCTTCCGCAGGCGATTGGGTGGGTGGGTGGTTGCTTGGTGGAAAATTCTTTGGTAGTCCTCACTCCTCATGCCAACGGCTTAAAACTTCTCTCCGTATTCGCGAATACTTAGTTTGAGATACTTTTTTTTTATGGTCCTCTCAATGAAAACATTCGGGCGCGCAAAGTAAAAGCGAAGGATTATTATACCCTCCATCGTTCTCTCATATTTAATTCGTAATCCGCTTAAAGCGTAATTGATGTGAATTATTATTGCCGGTATTTTCGGTGGCTCAGCACATTTTTTTTATACAAACAAACAGAAGTCCACTGCCGCTGTGCGTGATGGCTGCCAGTTGAGGGGATTTTGGAGCGCTCCACTGGAGCGCGCTGCAGTTGCTTGATCAGCAGACTGTTTTGTAATTAAATCGGATTAATTTAGTATTTACGGGATTATTCAATAATCATACCGATTAGAGTAGAGCATTTTTTCGTATTAAATGTGTTTTTTCACTGTTAACAAAGGGAGTGCGTGGGAGAATGGCGAAGAGATTATTCCGGGAATGCTGGAATTGGTTATTTTTAACTGGATGAGTGGATTTTTAAAAGATTTATTTTCATTTGACTGAAGTGACATCACACATCAGGCATTTGAAATAAAAAAATTATGCGACTGTATCCAACAGTCCCGAGCTATGTGTAAACATTACGCGGATGGGGTGTGTAGCTCCACTTTATTGGAAAGAAAGTAAATTATAACTAGTCTATGCTCGATAAAATTTAAGCCAATCGCATATATACTCATCGAATCCACTCCATTCGCAGCAGTCGACGCCAGGAAACGAACCTGGGACCCCTAAAATCAGTAGTACTGCGCCAAAAGTAGAAAAACCGACGCGCTACACACTACTCCGCCGCGGTTATAAAAACTTTTCATCCAAGTTGTTACATAAAAAAGCATATGAATGAAGTTATTACGGAAAAACATTATTTCAACGTAAATACATTCACAAATGAGGTGTCTAAAGAAAATAATGTCTTGGAGCAATGACGAAATGCACTCTGATTTTATAAATATAAACAATTTGTTTACACTTAATCTTAATATTTATCAGGATCTCTAACACGATAAGTATAGCTCTTATTTTTTGGAACAAGGTGCCACCAGGACAATAGAGGCCAGTAGGTAGCCATTTTATTCGTAAATAGGTTGTAGGTTTTCTACATGCGAGATTGTTAATAATATTTATAAACTAAAAAATCACTGCTCTAGAAAATCCTCTTTCTTTTGACACCTCACTTGTTAAGATTGGTTGAGTGGGAGAGCCGCAAATGGTGATACTGATAATGTTTGCAGAACATTGAAATGTAAAGCATTATGATCATGTTAGAGCGCGCACATATACTCACACACACACACTATTGCCCGACTGCTGGCAGTGGTCACCACTGAAAGAAAATTGTGGGCGATGCTTGGAATAATTGTTTTGTACATTGCTCAGCTTCAGGACAACGCAGGAGGATGTTTTATATCTCAAATGAATCAGGGATAAATTTACTAATTCCACCTATTTTTTTGTTTTTCAATCCGACAAGCGATTATTGAGTTAGGGCTGTATAACTATAATTTTCCCTCCCAATATGCAGTGTTTTCACTATTTTCTGAAAACCATGTCATTTTCCGGGATAAAAAGTGTATATATAAAAGTTGACCAGGAACATAAGCAATCACTATGTCAATATTTCATTGCGCTGCTATGAAATTTGAGTTATAAATTTCGTAACCGTCCGGAATTCCGTCCCCGAAGTCGCGGAATTTCTTCCCGAAATCACGGAATTACTCCACTAGAAATTTTGCTAACGCGCGCTTAGATGTTTACACATCAAAAAAATAAAAATGAAAGAGCGAGGAGACCAAGAGGTAGATACACAAGTTATTTTTTTTTTTGCAGAATTGAAACTGTCCAGGTGTTATGTCAAACTATGGACTTGTGTCAAATTATCTACTTTTGATATATACATATATGTACATACAAGTATGCATGTATCTATGTATACCACTTAAGTGCTGTAACTAACTTTTTAGTGAGTTTGGTCAGGAAACTAAGGGTAAGGTAAACCAATCAGAACTTAGCTTTGTCATTAACATTATCCTGCTTCGGTAATGGTTTTATTGAAAGTCTCTCATCAAAGGGTAACATCTATCAGCATTGTATTGGAAAATGACTTTAAATTGAGAAAAATGTATTCTTAAAAGGTGTCCTGGAAGTTTTTGTATTGGGTAATGGTAACCTTTTCAGTGGGAAGAGATTCTTTTCCACTAGGATCCAGTAATGGCTCAGTAAGAATTTTTCTGATTTTATAGCAGCGGAAGATTGGCCTTCGGGCAGCTCTTATTTCAATGAACACACTGGGTTTTTTCTTGTTACCAAAGTTGGAAAGTAGGGCCTGATATTTTAACAGCTAAACAAAAAAATAGTCCAAAGCAGCGTCAAAAACCATGCATTATGTCGCTTCAAGTGAATCTAATTTTAATAATGTTTTTTTTATTGGAATCTTTAAAGCGGTTTTTTACAAGTTAACATCACTCAAAAGGTTTCTTTGTTCAATCTTAGAAAGTTTGTTTACTTGTATGTAACAGACAAGATAACAGTACCTGGTCAACATATTAGGCCCAGGAAAAAAATTCAATTAATTAACTTTTTAATTTTGATCGTTATCCGAACAACTATTTGGAGTCATTTAGGTTAATTTTCAGATACGTTTTGTGTAATTATAGGTTTTAATCAAGTAATAAGATAAGTGCTATATATCAACTAAGAAGATGGTTTAATCATGCCGCGTTCAATAAACGCATTTTCATATGAACTTACATACATATGTAAGCAATGCATCAGTAGCCAAAAAAATTACATACAAAATACTGAAATATAAAAATTAGTTGTTCGCTTGATCCTTTAACGCAAAAACTAACCACCCGATTAAACGGAAATTTGCACAATCTATTTGTTATGAAGTAAGAAATGCTGGTAGATCAAAAGTTTTCCGATAGATGGTGCTGAACACCAAAATCTCAACTGACAGTTAATTTCTATAGTGACACATGTAGATAACCGCTAAGAGGATATTTTTTAATTGGGAAACATTTCTGGGGCCCAACTATGTAACTCGATTCTACTTTCGATTCTATTCGAAAGTTGTTTCCGATTCTACTTTCAAACCGTACTACGTATGATATTAGAATCGAACGTTAGTAATGCCAACTTTTTCCCAAAAAAATTTCCGAATTTCATACGAGTCTCGCCTTGTGTTTGACAGATAAACGAAAACTAAAGTAATTTATTATTTATTGTGATTTGTGAAACAAGGAAATAATAATAGTTTTCGTATATTAACATGGTGCGTGTCGTATTTTGGGTTTTAAACGAAAAAAAAAACAGGATCGCAGTGGTCAAATTGAGCAGACGAATTCGAGATAAATCCAATAATGGAGCTGGGTGAAAAAGTGTTTGTTTAGAACATGTACATTTAATATTCAAAACATTTGTAATAAAATGACTTAATTTTAGTGTAATAAAAAATATGTCCAACTTTCAACAGATGCCTTTTTGTATTTGCTGTGTGGATTTTCGTCTAGCCTCCGGGGTTCTCAAGTATCCTGTGTATATATTCCACAAGAATCTCAAATTGAGACGTCTTGTTTGCTCATTTTAATTGATTAGCTACGCACAAAATATATTTTAATATTTCTATGCAATGTATAATAAAATATGAAAAAAATTGTCACCTACTTTTTTGAAAATTTCACAGTCCAACAGCTTGCTCGCAAACACATTTGCATTAGAACGATTATTTGCGAATTCGAACGATTTTGACATTTACTTTAGAATTAGGTAGTACCAAATTACGAAAACAAATATGAAGTTCGAGATTCGTTCGATTTTCAAATATTAGGGCTTGCTATAGAATTATAGAGTACGCATTTTGCGAATTCGAACATTTTTATTGTAGAATCGAGTTACATAGTTGGGCCCCTGAATTCGAAGTTTCGAAGGTAAACCATTGCCATTGATCTTGAGTTTGTTAAGAGGGGATTGTTTGTGTAAATATAATGCGAAAAGCCTAATTAGAGCCAGCGAAATCGGCGATCACAGCGAACTACTTCGAGCAACGGTTCGCAGAGAGCATGCACAAGCACGAGCCGCCGAAACAGACGACCAAAGTGCAGTTCTCGTTATGACTGTAACGAGCATATAAAACAGATAAAGTGCATGACCAACGTGTCGCGAATGTACGAAAATGAACGAATTGCAGACAATAGACGACCGCTTCAAAAAAATTCATGACATTTTTTGACATAAACACTGTTCTCAATGGGTGTAGCGAAGCGCACCGGGTAACTACTTTTTTTGTTACAAAAACTGACATACATATATTCCTTAACCAGTTTTAACTCTTTTATGGTAATACATACATTATAGGCGTGTTTTTTTTCAAACCTATATAGGCTAAATATGTTTCCGCAACATGTTTTCAATGTAAAATACAACAAAACTTAGCCTGGATAATTATCCAGTCTTATTTTTGTATGGAAAGCTTTTTCGAAATCTATATATGTAGATTTGAAAAAAAACGCGCCTAATATAGACTGTTTTCTAAATTAATGAACGAGTACAAAAAGAGACTTATTTATTACAAACTTTACACTATTACCCACTTGTATTTTTTCTTGGGTCTAATAAAATGGACTGGTACTGTAGGCATGAAGGCATTTTTTTAAAAGATTTCCCTTCAGTCTTCTTTGCTTGATATGGCTTAAATTAATGGATTTATAATTCAATTTTACGAGAGCACCGAACACGGACTAATCCTCTTACAAAAGTTATTTTACATTCTCTTCCAATTTGCTGTCTATATGTGTGACGTGGCGGCGTGGTTTCTACACAAAATCCCACCCAAAGAACATACCTACATAAGATTAAGGATTCGTTTTTGTTTCTTCCTTTCACACAGCGCAAAAGAACATAATTAATTTTTCGCTAAAACACAAGAATGGAGGGATAATTAACTTAATTAATTCCGCGAAAGCAAAAAAAAAAAGTCAACACTTTGTCTAATTACTCATCGTTTATACCCCCCACGTTCGTTTACGAGTACACTAGTTGCCTGGGGGATTCTCACATTGGCTGTGTATGTACGTTCTAAGGATGGGAGCATACGCAATAAAAATATAAAATTCCCGAGTGGTTGTTCAACAAGCCGCGAGCAGGAGCATAACTACACAAGAGGGCCGTCGTCGGTTGTAATCATAATGACTGTTTGTTTGGCTCACAGAGCACACTCAGTTTGACATTTAAACTCCATGTTCCCGTTTAAACACTGACTCAACACAAATGGCTTATGTTGTCGTCGTCGTTGTGAACAAAAAAACTTATTCCCGATAATAAGTGTTGAACTCCTCACCGGAGGAGCCGCCGCGCCACCACTGTCACCGAACCGATGCGAGCAAAGGTGCTGGAGATGTGAATTAGCACTTTCGTAAATCGCTTTAAGTGTGTTCACACATTCAACTTGGTGGCGCGTTCGTAATACGATACCATAACCTGTGTAATACGACCGACTGGTGTGCATAAAATGTGCTGTGCGGTGCGCCCCTTAGTAGAGGAAAAATAAAGGAAACATTTTATACGAGTATGTACACAAGAAGAAACCTTTTTGTTGCCCTCGCCATCATCGTGTATTGACACTTGGTACCCTGGCGGTGATGGTCGTTGCCGACATATCTTTGAACGTACCTGTAAATAGAAAAGGAGAAAAAAAATTCTATTAGACTTTGTTAAGGCAAAAGAACAAAAAAAAAAAAAAAAAAAAATTTAAGACCTAAGAAAGAGTGTATTACTTCCTTCCCTATCCCCAAGCCGGTCTTCCATCTCCAGTAGTGGAAAATCTCTTCAGTTTCTGGCTTAATTCAAAGCCCACCAACGTGTCTTTGCTCGATTTACTTCTTTATGTCGTTTTCATCATTTCTGGCTGGCAAATCTCTTAAGTAATCGCGTACTTGTGAATATATAGAAAAAAAGGAACTCCTTTTCCTCTTTACTTTATCCTCTTGTTCAATGCAAAAGGAGAGGAAATATAAGAACCATTGCCATAGCCATGGGGTTGACTGTAGACACGATTTCGGAAACACCGAGTCCGTACTCTAGTCTACACAACCGTTGCAAACACGCTGTGTAAAGAAGCTTACGCTCGTATAATGCTTCGTCGTTATTTTTCCTGTATATGTGAATGGGGCTTTTCTTCATGCTGAGTTAGTTACCCGAATGGTGGAACAACAAATTTTCTCGTGTATTAAGAGGGTTGGAAAAACGACGGAACAAAGTTGGAGGAAAATGGAAAAGAAGAAGAAGAACAACAGACAGACAGACAGACGGAGAAGGAGAACAACGTTTTTTTTGTGGAAGCTTGAGGTTAAAAGAAAGGTTGCCATTGAAAGGAGGCACACCCTAAACGGGTGGTTCGAATGTTTATTAAAAAAAATCTGTTATCCGACCTTGTTTTAAAAGGATACATATTTCAAATTATTTTTATTTGCAAAATGATGGGTTAAATTGAAGCCTTCCATTATCTACCTTTCCATTTAAGCTGTAAAGAATCCAAAACTTGAAAGTCCGTTCTACCCTCATTTACTAAATCACGACCAAGATTTTTGTCTCGGGATTTCTGAAAATTTACCAATGATGTCGGTTTTGGCGACACCCTTTCGGAAATGTTAGATTCCAGTGCTATTTATCAGAATTCCAGTGAGAAAAGGTTGGAAAACTCGTCAAGTCACCAGAAAAAGGAACTGGCAGAAAGGATATTGATTATTTGAAAATAGATTTCCGTACAGGAGCTGAGGATTACTGTGAAATCGTAGGAGGTTGACGTTGTCCCAGAGTTGCCACCGTTAACGGAAACTTAGGGCTGATATAGCGAAGAGACATAAAATGAGCAGCCGTATGACAAGACAAGGTACTACCCGGTGCCGGAATATATGGATAGCCAAAGAGCAGAGGAATTCGCAAGAAACGATACAATACGATATATCTGGGTACCCAGCACTTACATTCCTTTTCGGAGCTCAGAAACATTGTATGCCGATAAAGTGGTCATGCGCCGCGTAAACCATAACTTTTAACTGTAAACACAGAAAATCATTAACTGTCCCGCTTGCAATTAACTTTTTCTTTTTGTAACACAAACGTCATTGCATTCTTCGAAGAAATCGATCCCATTGTTTTAGTGTTCTGCCAAATATCTAAAACTACGAATATGTATATAATACTTATAATCACCCGTGGGCCCCGTGGTGTAGTGGTAAGTGTGTTGACAACTACACAATGCTGACCGGGTCCAACACCTAAAAGTTTTTGCACGGTGCCACCACTTTCCAATGTCTGACAAGCAATCAAAGAGTATCATTTGTCAATGAGCTTCTTAACTCGCCGTTCGGAGTCGGCAAAAAAAAAAAAAAATATAGCACGCACACACCCCGAGCTATAGCGCCACCTAAAGTAAAGTACTTATAATCACCCTTAAAGCCCCAATCACCATTTAGTCGGTCAGGCTATCCAGCGACCAACTCTTAGTCATAATCTCTGCGGATTTTACCTTTATAAAGCAAAAAGCTTATCATCAAAACAAAAAAAAAAAAAAAAACAAATTGCCCCTAAGCCTCGCTCAGTCATCTTAAAGACCCCCCACTCAAAGGCTGCAGCAGGCTTGCGATTATGAAGACTTTCATTTGATTGATAAGTGGCTTTGAAATCATGCTAATTACCGTTTATTTAGAAATACTTAAGGTGTAGGAGTGATCCATAATCCTTTTAAACTTTACCGATGAGAATATAAATCAAATCGAAGACCCAACGATTGATGATGGCTAATTGTTTTGGCAAAAAACAATTCTTATGCTGGGGGATTTACAGACTTAATGCACGCCATAATCAGAAACATATAAAGAAAATTTCTGAATTGATAAGCGCTTTTGAATTTGTCGGCGTATCTTTTGACGTAAGCGATGTGTAATCGCCGCCGGCCGTCAACAAGCCGCCGCCAATTCAATGGGTATGCAGTTTTCGGCACGGCACGATGTCTGTTAACTCTATATGATTAAATTTCAACATGGCGGTGGAGTGTTATTTATATACAGTAGAATCCGCTTAAGACGCTCTTCAAGGGACCGAGAAAAACTAGCGTCTTAAGCGGGAAAAACAAAAAAATAACATCCAGTTAAAAAAAAGTTTATTTTATTAGAAGAGTTGAAATTATACATATATGTATGTATTATGCTAGTTTTCCTTTTATCGCTTGTCCTACATTGATACCACCATATGATACATTGATACCACCATATGGTAATGCTCACATAAGAAATGAAATAGAACTGACAAAAACGACACGCTTCATATTATTTGTTTGCGAACAAAAAAATTTCTATAAGAACAACAGTTACCATCGGCGCTGCCGTTGATCCCAATGCACCGAATGGTTATTCTAGGAAAAACATGCAATAACAAGAATATTCAAATTTTGGCAAAGGGTATCA
This sequence comes from Brachyopa scutellaris, assembly GCA_949775065.1. Taxonomy (NCBI): domain Eukaryota; kingdom Metazoa; phylum Arthropoda; class Insecta; order Diptera; family Syrphidae; genus Brachyopa; species Brachyopa scutellaris. The sequence continues at coordinate 57,076,727 of OX459112.1, read as the reverse complement.
TGTCACTGTGTGAGCGTATTAAGCGGGAAATAGAGCGTATTAACCGGATTTTTTTTCATACCAATTCTAGTTAGAATGAAGGGACCGGAGAAAAAGAGCGTTAAAAGCGAGATAGCGTCTTAAGCGGATTCTACTGTATTTAAAAGTGGATCTTAGCCGGAAGTTCTAGACTCTTAGCTGGAAGATGTTCATCTATTAACTCAAAGCACCGCACTTTTTGAAAACTATCATGAGAGTTGGCCAAAAAAGGAAACACGATCCATCATTCAGGGTTTTCTTCCAGCTTATTTTCTGGCATAACTTCTTTTGAACAACTGAACTCAAGTTAGAAATTTATTTAAGGGGATTCTTCTGAGCAGTGAATGCAAATTTGAGCCTGTTAAGGATGCTTTGCTCACTTTTGAAATTACCTACATACATTTCTGTGCGTATGTACATCTATGCCAATTGGAATCGGGGTATTGCAACTTTCAATTTCTCTGTACAAACTTGTACCAGCTCAGAACTACTCATTAGTTACTACTCAATCAACCGTATATTCCACATTAAAGAAGTATCCTTGAACCCCCCCCCCCCACTACAACACGGTTTGAGTATGTTTTGTGGTTTTTGTTGTTTGCTCTTTTTGTTATTTGTTTTCTTTCTATTTGTGGTTTAACATCGTTTTACAGCGTACTCTTGTTGTTAAACCGCTGTAAAACTACTCGTACTTCAATGCGAATGCTAGTGTCAAGGCTTTGTTAAGCCCTATGCTCTTACATTTGTAAATGTACTTTCTCGTATGCTGTTGAGTGCATTTAGTTGCGATAAAAGGGCCCTTTTGTGTAACTTTGTGTATAGGTACTTTTTGCCTTTCTATGGCAGAGTGCTTTGAGAATTTACATACAATCATATATGTACATTATGTACGAACATGTGTACATATGGTATATACTGTATGTGTGGATATTTTTTGTAATTTTCCTGGCCGCAACACTTTTTTGAGAGAGAAGTGGAAAAATACCATGCAGCATTTTTACAGTCGTATTTCCAATATTCTTTTAATATTATTTTTTTTAAGAAATTTAATGAAAATATAGGTAGATTCTATATAATAATCTATACAATAAAAATGAAATGCTTTTTATTGGTAAGCGCATAACTTGATAACTGCTGGACCGATTGGCTCATTTTTCTTTTAAAATGTTCGTAATAGTACGAATAAGGTTCTTACGGAGATAGGTGGCGCTGGAATCAAGTTATTAACAAATTCTAAATTTATTGACTAAAAAAAAATATATAAAAATTCAGCCCGCGTTAGTACATACTGTAAATACCACTTTTATCGAAAACTTCTAAAGCACATATAAATTCTGTGAAATCCATAAAATACATTTGTAAAAACGTCAACAAAGGCGATATGGCAGTGTTTGGAGTTTCAACAAGAAGCAATTTAGTTAAAATCTCTGAATATCAAATCGGCAGACATATCAACAGCAATGAAGCTGCATGGCATATTCTAGGATTTCCACGAGAGGGATCCAACTGTCGTTAATCCATCTTGAAAATGGACAAAAAGTGTCACGGAACAAAACATACAGTACAGAGGAACAAATCTATAGAATACAACATTAACAGCGTTCGTTTCATAATGTCAAACAGATGGTTTTGCAAGATCTTTGATGTATGCAGACATTCCGACTTATTACATCTGGAACGTAACAGAAAATATTTTGAAAGAAGGGAGCGAGGCAAATCACTAGTAGTAGTAGTAGTTGGACAACCTGGAATATTTTCATCAAATGCTTTAGGAATTGTACTGTATGTACATCCGAACAACGTTGAATGTTTTTATTTACGGTTGCTTTTGATTACCGTTCGTGGTCCAAAATCATTTATACATTTACGAACAGTGGATGGAATACGTACAAAATACGTATCGGAGCGCGTGCGAGTCACTTCATTTGCTGGAAAACGACGATCATTGGGACAAGTCCATTGAAGATTCATCCGCCACTTCTCATCCATTGCAAATACGTACGCTGTTCGCAATTATTTTATCACAACCAGTAAAATTATTGCAGAAATACAAAGACCACATGTCCGACGATATTCTGCACAGAATGCGTCAAGAAACACAAAATCATAGCTTGGATTTCACTAAGGAAATATACAATGCAGCGCTAATCTTCATTGAAGATATTTGTCTTGTAATCTGCGGAAAGTTGTTAGCACAATTGGCAATGACAGCACCAATTCGATCTAGCTAGTATATAATATAAGTACAGGGGCTTCCTTTAAAAGGCCGAATTTTAATACTTAAGTGGCCAATTATGGCGTGTGTGAGGAAAACAAACAAAGTCCAGGTCTACTCTTTTTTCTTTCAGATAGAATATCTAATCTTTACTGTGACTGTAAAGGAACCAATACCGTGTTTTTTTCTATACAAATTCAGGCTGACACAGGAAACCAAAAAACCTCCTGCAAAAGTTTTACCATGAGTATAGTGAGAGTCGTCACTAGTTCAATGCATTGCTGAAGCGGGTATCGAACTGCAGTTTTTACTTGACAGATGTCAACTACGAAAACTCCACGTGTGACTGTCACAAAATGGCATATGGAATACCGAGTAGCTCCGCAGGATATCTTTAGACGTGGACGTGAATCGCGACGCGTCGAACACAGACACACCCAATTATTTGCCTAATTTCAACCACTTTGTCGCTGTTGACAGACTAAAATTGTGTGAATTCAACCATCACTCGTCGCCCGTCTTTCCTAAATCGATCCCCCGCTACCTCCCCCAAAGTCTATTCGAAGGAAATCTCCCATAAATTTGTTAGACTCCATTCTTCCGTCACAAAAAAAAAAAAGTTGGGACAAGAAACCAATCTTAACTCCTCGTCCTTTTGGTTCGTTGCCTCATCCCCTCTTAACCACCCACTCGGTCGTCGTAAATAAACCTCTTAAGAAGGAAAAGCACTCGGAGAGCATGTTTGCCTGTTGTGTGTATGGTAATATTTACTTGTCACGTATGTCAACCTATTTGATCGGATTAAGTTGGAATTACATGGCATTGCTTGCCGCTCTACAATGCGACCATTGTTCACGCTACGGCATTCACTCTAACGCCGCTTTTTGTACAGGGTAAGTATGTGTGTCTTTTTTTTTTGCTATAAGGCGGTGTGTTCACTTTGAGGTTTCTGCTTAAAATGTGAACTGGCAACACGTATGTCAAGTCAATAAGTCTCCTCCGTATTCAGAAGGGGGCGAGGGCAAACTCTCACTCTTACCACTACGCGATAGTTGTAATAGCCCCCGCTGTGTACGTACGATGAAATGCGCCATGTGTGTGGTTCTACATCACCGTTATCATCCCCCACCGTCGCGTCGTCTTCGGGGCGTGCAGAGAACACAACATTATACCCCATAACTCTCGTTGCACAGTGTGTGACCAGTTCAATATGGCAAATGTTAGAAGGTAACCTCGTACGAGTACTGCATGAAGGTGGGTTTCGTCGTTTTTCTTCTGCCCCCCCCCCCCCCCCCCCCCGCCCCCTTCGCTCCTTCGGCCATGTTATAGGTTTACCGGGTGGAATATGGTTTTATGAATATTTTATGGGCTTTTACCATTCACTCAAGAAATCACATGAATAGCTAGATGGAACGTTCCAGAGTGGGAAGTAGGGGAAAAACTCCATTTGTAGCTTATGCTTTGGTCCCTCTTGCATGAGCATGCCCCATACGTGGGCTGAGTTGTGGATAACTGTCTGACTAGTTTTGTGCTTATAGTTTATGGAATTTCGCAAATTGCTAGGTATTTACATGGTTCCTGACATATGCTCGGGCTAATAGTATGGCATACATCTCGCCTTTCACTTGCGGACTGGCTGGCTTTTTATGGAGACGAAGGCAACGTGCTGATTTTCTTATTAGTTTAATGTCAGCCAACAAATTTATGTAAGCACACGAGTAATACTCAAATATGTAAATAATTTCAACGTCACAATCAATTAATGTGTGTCTGCGTGTGTGTGTGTGGGGGCATGTTGATATGTGGAACATGACGTTAGGGTGGGACGAGGGGCAAAGAGATTTGAGCCGCAGACAGTTGAAGACATTTTAATCCAATTTTATTTGCTTAGCTTTGTGTGAACAGCAGTTACCAAGTTGATCAACTTAGACTAGTAGTAAATATTTACAAGTTGTTGAGCAGATGTACAAGTAGTTCTGTAATAGTTGTTTGGAGAGAGTTGGGTATAGAGGAGAGGGCAATGGATGTTTGGTCGCGGGTAGCAATCTTTAACAAAAACAAAAACAAAAAAAAAGATTTAAATTCTGGAAGTGACAAAACGCAACAGAAGGAGTAATAAAACAGAGACAAATACAAGTCTGTTTATATGTACATACGTCACAAATAGCTTTCGTTCAACGTTCGAGGAATCTTAATCCCATTGCGATTGTCGATTGCGTCGATTTACCTATAAAGAACCATGAAATAAACTGGGGATTAAGTGAGGGTTTAGATGTAGCTTAAGGTTTTTGTGGGGAGAGTGGGATGTCTGCTCTGGGATTTCCTCATCACCGCATCAGATAGATACAGAGATTTTTTTTACATAATTCACTTACGCTTAAGGGGTAACAGGGTTAAACTATGTTGGGGACCAGGACCCTCTGGTGTAGAAGGAAATTAACTCGCCGATGAGCTAGCAAGAAAGGAGGGAGCATTGCCTATAAGCGAGATGGTGAACTTAGCACCACCATCATGCGGCATCAGGGCCAAAATAAAGAATACTATCATTCGTATGGCAGGCAATAGATGGTCAGGAATAGAGGGACATAGGGTGGCCAAAGCTCTTTGGCCGGCCATAAATCACAAAAAGACCAAAGTAATACTTGACTGAATAGGGCAAAGTTAAGAACTTTAATAGGAATTCTCTCCTGAAAAAGCATGCCAAAAGAAAGCGACATTCTAGTACGGGCGAATACTGCAATGACTTGGGTTCAGCGGAGGATGTTGAACATATCCTTTGCGAATGTCATAGGGACTTACTTTTGTGACACATTGGAAGAGGCGGGCCAAACTGGCCACATTCAAAATTGAAAATTTTGTTTCGGTTTAGGTACCATCAATAGATGGTTACAGGGGATCGCGATGGGCACACCATGGTGCCTAGTGGTTTGTGATGGTTCAGCCTCATAACCCCGTTCTTACCTACCTAACCTAAGGGGTTATGAATACCCTTATAATGCTACACTACAGCACGAGCACATTAAGGATAGGACAGAGAGACAGACAGATCTATGTAGTTTTATCGTTTAGTTTCGCAACGTGGTTTTAGTAGGTTGCCTTGTCGGAAATCTGAGAAAACACCTCAAGAAATTTGATCTTGAGCGCCGACTCTGTAACGATGAAGAGAAATCTTCAGATCATGAACTAGGATACTATGAGTTCCACAAAGGTCAACAGGCTGCTAGACATACTGAAGCCGTTAAATCCATCTCCCCATTTATTTTAAGGAACCTTTTGAATACATTACCTTAAGCGGTTTCGACAAATAACATTGAGTAACAGAGTTTCAGTGAGCAATCAGTGCACCTTTCGTATAAATAACTTTTCATATAGTTCAATGAATCAATGGGCACCGTAGCGCAAGTTGTTAGTGCGTCGGACTACTGAGCCAGCGGTCTTGGGTTCGAATCCCGCCGCAAACACCTAAAAGTTTTTCACAGTGCCCACATCTTTCGAACGTCTGACAAGCAATCAAAGAGTATCATTTATCACGATTGAGCTTCTCAACTCGCCGTTCGGAGTCGGCAAAAAACTGTAGGTCCCTTCCATTCGTGCAAAAATATAACACGCACACACAAATGGTTGCGAGAAGCAGGCCCAGGTTCACCTCAAGCTGTAGCGCCAACTAAGTAAGTAAGAGTTCAATGGAATCAATAAAAAAATATGTTTCAAGAAACAAACGATTAGTTTACATAAGGCCACACCCTAGTGTCCGTCGACTTTTCATTCAAAAATTCAAATCAACACAAATACCTAATTTACCACATAAGAACCGCATACCTACTCTCGTAGCCCGCATCATTTTACTGTCAACCTCATTTGTCGTTCTCGATTAAATCAATGCGACTGACAGATATCAAATTCATACAAAAAAAAAGCTGTAAAAAAAGGACAGCCTATGAATTTGAAATTGAAACACAACCACCGACCCGCAATCCCCTTGAGAATTTTCATATCGTTGGTAATTGGTATTTGTGTGCACACACTTATCACCGATGACAGTTTGTCCAGATCCAGACCCAGCCCAATACTACTGGTCATCCCATCATCATCTTTAACGACAAACGCGCGGACAACTATTATCCACAGAAGTTATTGCAATGCACATGGGTAGTTCCATGCCGTCGTGCTGTGCTTATTAATAAAGCAATTGTTCCCACATTGCTGCCTAACTCCGAAAGCCACTACCATATACAGCCTTGGGTATGACATAAAAGTCCTGTCTTACTACCAACCGCTGGCAGAACACGCACGCCATAAAGACTTCCAAGATTGTCACCAAAGCAACTCCTCCTCTGACGGCATGTGTGTGTCTGTCTGTACTCACATGATGGCATCCTATAACATTCTTTGCCGCATGTGTGCCTAAATTAGGCACACAGTGAATGGGGAATTGAGTCGAATAATAAGTTAGGAAGGCGAGTATTTAATTTGTGAAATTCACTCTGTCGTCGTCGTCGCAGCAAAAACAACTTCACGAGAAATTCCATTCCGAGGGAACGAACGTCTTCAGCACACCATCGTCCTCGTAGTCGTATACTGGCAGTAGCAATAGCCATTTTTATGCGTATGCGGATGCCAATTGTATCTACAAGTGGACTGTAGATTGATAGTGATGAGCAGCGCACTTAATTCTATCTCAAGTGCCTGCAAAGTGCCCCAACAACATTCTCCTCGTCCGGTCGTCCCTATTTCGAAATGTTAGTGCTGCAGTTTTTGCTGTTGGATTTGTTCAAGTGAGAAATTTTATACCATATTCGTCGCGCATTTATGTCTTTCTGTCTGCTGTTTGGAGGAGGCAGACGAACAACAAAACTAAATGAAAGGAAGAAGAACGGGTACACAACTCAATGGTGACGACGACGATGGCAATGGTGATGGCTGCCGATGATTATCTTTAAATCACGTACCCAATATCATGTCGGGTATGTGATTGTAATTTTAATCAGTTTTTGCCGTCGATTTTAGATGTGCGATCGTGTTGAGTGTTCAGTCCTGTTTTTTTTTTTTTTTTTTCCTTCTGGAACACCAGGCCCCCGACTCCCCACTATTCGCACTCAACACAAGTCGAAGATTGTTATTTCACTTGAAATGGAGAGATCTCCCATATTCGCAGCGGCACACATGACATTGTGAACGTGCATCAATTTAATGTCATGTGATAGATGATGGCGGTGGATATATAGAGAGACAGATGTCTTCGATTGGTTTGTGTTATTGGTACATAGAAACATATTGGCCTCGAAGATGGAAGAGTGGCGTAGATCCCCACTCCCACTTTTATGTTAATAAGAAGAAATGTACAAAATGTAGAGTTCTTATATAAAACTTGTCATAACCAATTCTGGATACCTACTTGAATATGTGAACTTTTCACACACACACTAGTTCACATTAGCGAGGTAGTACTGTAATAGGTCAAAAGAAGTACTGTACTACACACAGAGCACAACACTTCCAATTAAAATTAATGTGCACTTTATTTAAAAAAACAAAAAAATAAAAAGCCGGTAAGTGCAAGTTGTACTTGCGCAATAATACAACATAACAGATTTACCAGTATGTTGATGGATGTATGGACACAAATGTAAGCAACTTGATAAAATTACATATATGATGTCCTTTCTCATCTGCACAGAAGAATGACAAATAAAGTATACTTACAAGAAATGTATGCATACAATTTTATTCTTATTCTCGTTATTCGTTTAATTGTTTTAAATGCGTGGAGTTTTAAAATTCGTCTCTCTCTCTCTCTCTCTCTCTCTCTGTGTCTGAATCTGTACACAAATTCAATTTTCCCTAATTTAGTAAAAGTAGAGACACCTACATTATAAATCATTGGTTTAAGTCTTAGCTTACTGGGTATATTTTTGGGACATATTTCTAGGCGCACACATACAATTTTTACTCTCAAACATACAAATTTCCCTTCACGTCGCTTTTATTTGATTGTGATGGGGTTACGAAAGTTCAGGATATGCAAATAGTTAGAAAAGTGAAATTACAAAAAAAATTAATAACAAAAAAAAGGTGTCGAATGTAATGAAGTACTGATAATTTTGGTTAAATCTACACTTTATTCTCAATGTTGGTGATTTTATTCAGATTTTTTTGAGCGATATTTTTGGAGATAAGATAGGAGAGAGCAATTTTGTAAGGTTTTTTGAAGAAAGTGTCAAGAAAACAGTAACACAAAAAAATATTGCATACATTTTTGAATTCGTGCTTTAACGAGCTTTCATTTGATACCCCACACGATGACCTTTAAACTCTTTTTTTTTAACTTCCCATTTGACCCCAAAACTAGCTTAAGTCTAAATTCAGCCTTTTAGGTTCTGGTCTCTGTTTGGGCCACTAATTGCTACAACTGTTTCAAATTTCAATAGTCTACGACGGACTGACAAACAGACAGACAGACACTAAACTGATTCCATTAGTATTCCGCTTTTGGGTACGGAACACTAAAAAGGTTGATACGACAAACTGAAAGAAATAACGTAATTCAAGAACAGTGCAAGAGAGACTCTGTCCGACTCCATTTACTGGACTAAATAATTTTAAACTCGTGACTCCTCAGCCGTCCAAAACACTTTCAGTATGGTATTGAAACAAGTGCGTGGCATTGAACAGAAGCGACTTTGACAGTAGAAATGCAAATGAAGAGTAGTTAAGTATGAAATAGAAAATCTTCTAAAGCCTTTTACATTGCATTAGACGTAAAGCTTCTTTTATTTATGAAGGGAGTGAATACAGACTAACGACTTACATATGTCTATTGTAATTGAGCCACATAGAAACTGCACCGATACTATTTCCATAGGTATGCTACTAACAGAGAAGGGGTTCAGTGCTGTCCACAATTTTTAGAGATGACTGGCATGACACGTTCACCCAGATTAATTCCCTTCCAAGCACTTGGAAGACTCGTAAGAGTTAAAATTAAATGATGTAGAGTAATTCCACATGACTTTCGGGTACAAAAGAATGCTTGATGGCACACAAGTTTATCATGCATCAAATTTATTAGTAAATTTAATGTTATGCAAGTTGCTTATTGGAAAAATAACAAAAGTGCCAAGTCTCGTCTCTTAGCGATGTCCCAATTCATCATCAATACAAAGCCAACAATTCACATTTAACGCATTCATATTGGACAAATACGAATACCAAAACGCTCATCCGGGATTCATGGTCTAAATCCAATCTTTACTACCACAGCGTTCCGTTCTGTCTCCCCATTTGTCATCTGATAAATGAAGATTACAACCAGACCATATTCGAGTGAATTATTCCGTACCGAATTCATGAATGATAAGTACCTATGCTCAGTGAACATCTCACATAACAAGGCCACCCGTACACACGCTATTCAATATTCGATCCAAGATAATCCATTTCATTTCAATCTGCTCTGGCATTTAGTATTGTATGCCGTCGAGGTTGAGGCGCACTTCAATGAGGAGCAGGGTATCTGAGCTCTGTCGACGTTTGCCTGTACTTACACACACGAAGTACATAAATGGTAAAATGTCTTTGGGTGGGATTAACATTCCCATGAATTATTGAAGAGGCAACATATTTTTTTATATGGGGGGATGTGTAGGTATGTAGATACATATGTATTTATTTTTATTGAAATTATTACAACGACTTCAGACTTCAGATATGATACTAAGACGATTTTATTGTCATTTGACTTGTGTATTGTAGATATACGCATTCACAATAAAAGCCAAATTTGTCACTGTGTAAAAATGAAAACATGTTGGGGTGCCACAAGCGAACCACTGTGGGCCTGTACTTTTAACACAAAGGGATGATACTTAAGAATTGAGTTTAACTGATTACAAACTGCCGAAAATCAGCTAAATTCATGGAGGGAATGGATACAGAAGAACACAACGATAGGGATGGGATGTCCGATATGTGTAAGAAGAATAAAGGGCTTTTTAGTGAATATGTATATTCTGCGTTCACTCTCAATATGAATAATTGATAACCACCCAGGAAACATGTGCCAATTTTAATCAATAACCGTGAAGTATTTTAAAAATAAAATTCAGATAAGCACCCCAAAACCCATAACTTATATTTAACTCACCAAACAAAGATCTAAATAGCTTATCGCTGGTTATATCTTCTATACAAAAATAGTATTTTAAAATAAATTCGGTTAATTTTGGTTTATCAATGGGACGACATATGAACTACGTAAGTACAAAATTATCTGCAAGAACCAAAGTTACAAGTGATAACCAATTTAGATGAGATAAAAGTCTGCAAAAACATGTCGACATACATAAAGCGTATACCGTCGTTCAGTGAATTCGGCAACACCGGTGTAGTCGTATGATGATAACAATATCATTTAATTTCAATTAATTGGTTAAATGGTGAATTCTGGTTGTAGGCAGGTACAACGATCAAAAAGAAGGCTATCTACTACTGGAACATGTCAAATTTTATCTTTGAAAAGACAAGTGACGGTTTTGACTTTTTCAATTGATTTCGGTCCCCGTCGAAGGCTAAGAAGTAACACTGTTGCGGTAAGTTCGATTTCTAATTTATATGAATGAGCTGCGAGAGTCGACGCACTTATAGCATTTTTTTTTACAATTTTCTTTATTGAGACTTAAAAATCAATACAATTATCTTTTGTACTTAAAATTAATTGTAGCCGACTTTTAAATTATCATATGTATAGGCTAGGTAAATTAAATAATATAGCTTATTAAGCATTTCAATAGTTATTAATGAATTATGTATTTAATAATTACAATTTTTCCCACGGAATGCTTGCTCCCGGCATACTTAAACGCACTAGCATCTGATGCTGATATTTCATATCGTCAGAGGAGCGACCGAATTCTCACATTAATTTGTGGCTCCCAAGGAGGCCCTCGTTGTTGTTCTAATTTCGATAACATGAATTGAGAGAGATCTGATTCTGTTTTCTTTTTGTAGTTTAATATTATTTAAAAAAAAGTTCTGGCATTTCTTATAAGTTGAATCACTGCTCACCAATAACTGGGTCCATTATTCTCATGTATAATATCACTCTTCCTCAATACAAAAGAGTCTTTGAATTTTGAGATAACACTTCATCCGCAAACTATACCTTTCAAGGATTTCGTGATTTTGTCTAGGTTCTTAGACCTTAAATGTTCCTGCGACTGCCTGCTATGCCCTGACATTCATAAAGAATATGTGTGATATCTTCTGCTACACCGATATTATTGCCGTCTAGAAGATAGTCCTTTTACGGTCTAGCGCCGGGCAAAGTGCCTTGAAAGCCCCATGCCCTACAATGTTAGACCATCTATGGTCAGCCCTTCTCGTGATTGTATCTTTTACCTTTGATTTAATGCTGCATAGCAACTTTCAACGCCTCGGGTAGTGGCAGCTCCCCCCGTTTTCCTTGCCAACTCATCGGCTAACTCGTTGCCTACTATCTCGGAGTGCTCAGGCAACCAAAATAGTCCTACCCGGTTCTGCGTGCGTATAATGCCCTGAGCATTCTGCGGCAGCTCCTGACTAGTGGCGATTTAATAGTGCACGATGCTAGCGCTTTAAGCGCAGCCTGGCTGTCGATGTAAATATCTAAATCTTTACTCGATATTCGATTCATGTTTAGAAGCTCTGCAGCTATAAGTACGGCTAGAACTTCTGCCTGAAAAACGCTGCAGGCATCCGGGGTCTTAAGACCACCTTTAGATTTGGTTCCACATAGTAGATAACAGTCACAGTGCCGCTTGAAGTTTTAGACCCGTCCGTGAAGGCTGCCGTGTCTATATCCCGAGTTACTGTGTTGTTCATCCACACTCTTCACGCACAGGGTACAAGGTTCTGTACGGTGTGTTTAAATCTAGTGTGAAGAGTGCATCATCCGTTCTTGTCCATTTGGGCTTCTGTAAGAATAGTAGTGTCCTTTGCCACTTGAAAAGACCTAGGTTGGTGAGTCTTAGTGCACCATTACTCGCCAGTTGCACCGAGAGACAGCAGGTACAGGAACATATAAAGTGCCGCCGTAAGAGTTGTGCGAAGGTCACATGTGATGGCAACACCAGCTGTACTGCCGGTCATCTTATCAGTGTCGTTTTCTTGTTAGCAGCTTGGTTGAGTTGTTTGTCATAAGGCTTTTAGGCCAAGCAGATTGTTGTAATTTTTAGGCTCAGTTAAGTTCAAATCTTTGAATCGTTTTAATTGTCCGTCTGTGCTAAGAAGACGTGGACTAGCAGTAGGTTGGTACTATTGATTAAGTTCAGACGAGCTGTTCAAATACTCTTGCAGCTTTCTGCTACTTAAAACTTTCACCAGATAGAGCTATCGAAGTCAGTTCTGTTAAGAATTGTTTTAGTCCATCGATTTAATTATTCGACACGAATTTGTCGTCAATAATGTCTGAGGATGTATCGCTTAGATAGTAGATGACTTCTTTCTTCTCGTTAGGTGCGCTACAGTACGGGGTGAACCAGGCTCTAAAGAGAACTATTTGTGTGAGCGTGTTATATTGTAGTAGGAATGGGAGGGACCTACAGTTTTTTACCGGTGGTAGAAGACATAAGACTTTTTACGGTGATTGACACAGAGACTTTAATCCAAGAGTGGTTCTTCTAGTAATGGTAAATTTATCATGATATGTTACACTATTCCAGACTGTTCTCCTACCGATGACAGTTTTCATTGGAATATAAAGGATGCTCGTAGCTGTCGCTATTTGTTCTTCCCTTTGTTATTTTTATTGTGGATCGCTTCAATGGAAAATCCCACTCCTGCAGTCCAAAGAAAAACAAAACCCCGACACAGATAAAGGACAAATCTTCTCCCATCGCCGTCTGTCATTTTTGGTAGATTTGAATTCTTCCACAAAGGACTTCCCATTGTGAAGGAATAAATATTCGTACATACTGCCGACGACAACACCGTTGAATGATAGACATCAAGAGTGTCACTGGATGGAATTAATTTAACGATGATGAGCAAGAACAAGTTAAAAAAAAAAACCATAAAATTGTAAAACCATAAAACAAAGATATCCGCCGTGTCTCATCAAAGAGGACACAAAGCGCCTCAAACACACTGTGTGCGCGCGTTGCCTTGGGGAGCAATAAATAAAAATAAAATAAAAGACAAGAACAAGACCGTAGCGACACATGGCGTCAACCGTATCCACGAAACACTACTATCATCAACGGTGTATCTTATGAACATTTAAAGATTATTTGTGGCACGAGCGATTGACTTTTGAGTTCGCGCACCTTTCGTCCTTCTTCGTCTGTCTTCGATGGTGGTGGTGTGCCTTCCTTTCAGGAGTATTAATTACATGTTACCTTTTCAAGAAGGGTACAGGGAACGTACGTCATCATCGTCGCTGCCGTCGATCAAGGCGATAAAGATAAATTATTATAGTGTGAGATCCTGGAATGGAATGCCTTGGCCGAGGCCTACTACCTTCAGTTGAATGGTAGTACACATCATTTATGATTATAATATTATGTACAGGTGCAAAAAGGTGCACACCTTGAGCATGTTTATCCACTTGAGTGTAGGAATGCCCAGGTGAACACTTTCCGTGAGTGGAGCCATGCACAAAAGTAAGCAACTAAGATACCTACTATTTTTAAGTTTTGCTGGAGTAGCACGACGAGAATGTTGAAAATTTTAAGGATGTTATACCGTTAAGGATGCATGCAAGTTTTTTTTTTTTTAAGCAGGTTTATGGTAAAAAACAAGTCGGTATTATAATTGGTCCTGGCATGGCAGTTGCTTTTTTGGTGGTAATTGTTGCCATTAACTATGGATTGGGCCATGTAATTTGTTTTGACAGATGGTGGCTGTTGCTGATGTTGAAGGTTGCAGAATCTACGAGTTAGCAGTACACTCGCCGAAAGATTGCGCCTTTTTGACACTGTCGGTTCGTAAATGTAAAAAAATATCCATCACCATCATCCAAGCGCAAGTTTACGTACGCCATAGAAATAGACGTCGGAGACTGCTTACGAAGCATTATTTCCAATAAACGATCAGCTCCAAATACTTTCAGGCTTATACCTACATATGTATAAGATTGGGACTGTTTCAAACTCTTCGAAAATACGGTGAAAGACAATGGGTTAAGGATAGCGATTGAGACCAGTAAATAGCACTGTTCACTGGTGGCTCAAAAATGGACTCAGACACTGGAGCAGGGTTCTACTCAGACATACTAAATAATCGGGAATTTTCCAGACTACAGGATACATACAGTGTCTTCCAAGCGGAACTACTGCAATATTCATAAAAGGAAGCGACCGTCATCCGTCGGAGATAGTCATTCTGGTGGATAGTCAGTCAGTTCGAATCAAACAGTCCACGAATGTCGCAATGCACTTAATGCCATAAGGCATCACAAGGTTAAACTGTGGCTTGGTACGCGGACATAGTAATATCGAGATAGCAGACGAATTAGCTTGAGCGGGATCGGCTATAAGCAACAGTGATGCTAACCTCCATACTGCCACCGATTAAAACACTGTTCAGCATAATCGACCATGTACCGTTCTTTATGGCCGAAACTTGATCTTAATAGGACACACGGACGATGTTACATCTGGATAAATCCTCCATGCGCTTAATCACCGGAATATAAATAGGATACTGTGCCATAGGTCTTATGACAAACAAATTGCCACCAGAGTCTAACGATATCGGTAGAAGCTGCGGAGATGAGGAAGAATGTGAATCGATCCAACATCTACTCTGCTATTGCCCCGCCTTCCAAAAACGACGCCTCCGTACATTAGGCCATCAATTCATGGCAGACACAGCAGAGCTCGGAAATTTTAAAGATATCGGATGTTCTCAGATTCACCAAGAGCACAAACTGGTTTACGTGTTGGTAAGAAGAGGTTTCACTTCGAAACTATGAGGGGATTTTGAATGGACCTTCGGGTCAAGGAGATGAAATGATTGTTCGAACAATCACACACTCTTCCTAACCTTATCTAACCTACGGCTAACGAACGATTGCGCAGGTAGGAATAGAGGCGTTTTTCAATTACTCACCGGAGTACAACCCCGTTCCAGGAAGATCCTACCTGGAAATACTGCGACAAATCCCAGTGCCAAAGACTACCAAAGAATCGCATGGAAAAGCTTCAAAGATACTTCAGCTGAATTTAGAAAATCCAAACAAAAAAAAAAATTTGGCCTATTTAGACGATTCCAGTTGATTCTGTTGAGATGAGCAGTAAGCAAAGACATATACGTATACATATTGTACGTGGAACCGGTATGATATAAAGTTTGATTTTTGGTCAACGAAAGGCCTAAATAAAAGACCTTCAGGTCGTAGTGTAGAAAGTGCGTAGAATGTCGTACCAAGTATCATACTTTTTATTGCTGTAGTATATGTAGGTACCATTTGTGGCTCTCACACTCAACCAATCGTAACAAATTAGGTGTTAAAAGTAAGAGAATTTTCTGGAGCAGTGTAGAATTGCACTTTCACTTTATTTTAACAAATTAAAAAACCGACCAAAACAAAATATTTTATTTACCCAAAATGAACCACTACACCACGGTGTCCACTCTATGTGTAGTAGAACAGGGAATCAAAATTGAGTTTTGAAAGGATCTTAGATAGTTTTAGCTTCAAAAAGATCTAAAACCAACTTCTACATGAAAGCACGGGGGCGCTGTTAAGGTAGCTGCAAGGCAGAAGTGGTGGAAAAACCCAAATAGCGCACAACCTCAGGTGACCCGTTTATTCGGATGTAATGTTGAGATTTGTATTCACCCTGTGGAGTTTAGGAAGACGGTGAGCTCTCTCCAATCCTTTTCCCGCATATCTCTTTAAGGTCGTCGAAGAATAGTTTGCCCCGCATGCGTTGCCTGGCTCTTGTAGAGCTGGACATTTGAACAAAAAGTGAATAAGCGACTTTTTTCATTTTCATCTTTGCAGCTACGGCAGAAACTGTTGTCAGGGATCGCTAGATAGCTTCATGGCCCCCTATTGGCCAGTGTCCTGTACTGACTTCCACTACTCTAGCGATGTATACGCGTGTTCTTTGTAGCAGGCGCAGTTCAAGTATACAAAATATTCACTACTTGCGTGGATTACAATTTCTAAGGCACAGGCAACCAATACTCCTCCTCGAAATCGGATAAACCTACTCCTTAGTGCTGTTCATTTTCATTTACATTGAAACACACATTATAACTCACTTCGCTTAGGTATTCGCAGTAAGTACCAAATAGTGTCCCCAAATTCGCAAGTATTCAAAAATAAATCATCTCCAATAATTACCAAACATGAACTGCGCAAAATTCTCATCCCTGCTTCTGTTTAAGTATAATACGACCCCACCAACCAAAACAGTGGCAATAAAATTAAATGATGCTCATAACACGTTTATAAATTGCTTCTGTTGAAGAAGGGATGCCACCTAGTAACTTCTGCCCCTCCTGCTCCAGCTGACCCTTTGTATGCTCTGCCAAATAAATAAATATTAGCAAAGACATGAAATCAGCAATATCTCTTTCCCTACACTCAAATAGTACCAGGAAATTTCATCTATCCGAACCTTCTACTCGGAAGTATCTATAGCTATATAGTCGTAGTATCTAGACTACTTTTAAACAATAAACACTAGTAATACACCCCAAGAGTGAGATTCCATTACTCTGTGGTAAAATTCATGTTATCCACCGTAGCAAGAGCAATCTGCTTGTTGGGCTTCGATCCGGAGTAACTACGAATAGCGTGTATAAATAGCTTAATGGTCTATTATGGAGAAGATAGACGAGTATGTATGGAGACCAACATCTGTGTATCTACATATAAATGTTGGTGCAGAGAAATTGCGATTATAAATTGTCTCGGATGATTCTTGTTAAACCAGCAGAACCACCACCAGCAGCAGTCCTCAACTCGTATAGCCCTTGCGATGCTCCCACTGCTGTTGCCGCCATCACAACTCAGATACCGAGTGTGTGGAGCCAGCATCGGTTGTGTGTGCCTTCTTTGTCTAAAGCTGTAGCATGCAGAAACAAAGTCAAAACTAGATTTCCTCTTTCTCTAGGCAAGCAGCAAAGGAACCAGAACCAGATACCAGAACCAGCTATTCGGCAAATGAACATTTTTCACTCGCTCACATGCACCCCCCTGCTTTATGTGTGTTTGAACGTGTGGTGTATGCCAAAAGGGATTGGCTTCCTCTCTGACGCTCAGGGCAAATGGAAGTCCATTAAATGCATATTTTCCTCCCCCCTCCCACCGACGAATGGGTGCATGCTATCAGGGAAACTATTCTCAACCTCTACCGCTTCCACTTCTGTATCATGCTGCTGCCGCCGCAACGTCCTCTCAACGTAGTCGTCGTCGTCATAGCAGCCATCTCTGGGCCGGATAATGATGTATGTGCAACGATGACTGTGTCTCTGTGTGGCTATCTGAAGATATATCGAGGATAGTTCATGATTGCATTCATCCTTGTTTTGTCTTCCACTGCTCCACCCTTGGCCTCTGCATCTTTTCACCGGAGCGTGTAAAGTTTATTTCGTTCTTTCTCCTCGCACGTAGTGTGCCTTGGAATCAAGTCCCTTCCTATGCATGGAATCGTATGCATATTTCCACACTCAGTTGTGATGCTTCACCTTTTCCATAGGTGCACAGAGGTTGAGGTGTGTTGCTATTTGCTTCTTCTGCTGGGTGTACAAGGTACAACTTACTTTGGACAACTACGAGCACTCGTATATTGACGGGCGAGCGAGAGCAAACACGAGTTTGCTTGCATGTGTTTTTTCGCTTAAAACCGATTGTTATAGAAGGAATGGATACAGCCACGAATAGAAAATGGATGTGAGGCGTGTATTTACTCGGAATAATGGTCATAGATGCGTGTTGAGTACCTGTACAAGTAAATTGAATGCACAATCCAAACGATAGGGTTAAATGGGGAATGTTTGTGCCCTCGAATGTGTCTTTTAATTACGATTGATTTGGTGTTCGGGGAATAAATTTAGGAATATAATGTTTCCAATTCAAAAATTGGCCAAAATCGTTATCAAATGTAGAAGGCAAGGGATGCACATCGCTGGACAAATCGGTACAGCGCAGCGGTTCAGTTCACGTGAGGTGAACCTTTTTTGAAGCCTCGCGACCCTGATCACATTTTTTGGCAAAAAGAACAGATAGCCGTTAAGCTCCGTAACGCTTTCATAATAATACTCATAACGTTATACAACTCAATGAACGATGTGGATTAGTCCTTGACGTTCACATATCAAACAATATTTTGGTTGGGCATAATAATGTCGACCGCTTACCCTTACTGTACTGCTGTTTGTTTTAGCAAATGCTTACCTGAAAATAAAAATAAAAAAGATTTTATTAGACAAACAATCACAAATAAGGATTTAGAAGGAGAAAGGAATACATAAAAATATTTGTTTACAAATGAGAACCTTATTAACTCTTCTCGATTTCCCAAAAGCTTTTGATACGGTAAACCTGGCACTCTTGTTGCCATTTTAATTTGCCACCCCATCGATGAAATTGGTATTTTCATATCTAACTGGTAGGCAACAATCCGTAGTCGTAAATGTTACCCATGACAACTGGTGTACCACAAGAGTCTATACTCGGGCCCATTATTTTTTCAATATATGTAAACGAGCTCCCTAATATTGTACAACACTGCAGCGTACACATATATGTATGCGTCTAAGCCAATCAAGCAGCGATATTATCCGGTTTCGCCTGCGGTTCAGGGCTATATAGACAAAGAGTTAAAAGATATGTTGAAGGATGGAATCATTGAAAGGTCAAGTAGTCCATGGGCTTCACCAGTCGTGAAGATTAAGAAAGAGATGGTTCACTCAGGTTCTCCGTGGACTACAGGAAGTTGAATAAAGCTGCTGAGCGAGATGCTTACCCCCTACCTTACATTTTCGCTACTTTGGACAAACTCAGGTATGCCAAGACATAAATTCTGCGTATTGGCAGAACCCGGTAGAGGAGAAGTCCAGACCATATACTGCTTTTATAGTGCCAAGTCTTCCAGTTCAAACGATTTAAATTGAACCAAGATCTCCCTAATATCCTGAACTGGGCGCAGGCTAATAACCTTTGCCTAAGCCCAAGCAAATCAAAAGCCATCGTTATTTATCGGAATAATATAGATATGGCTTCTTTTCCTCAACTGCAGCTACGGGACTCGAACATCGAATATGTTGAGTCTGTCCGAAGTCTAGATATTACCTTTAATAGAACATTGTCGTGGGATGTTCATAGTACTGCAAAAATTGGTAAAGTTTTTGGCTTGCTCCGTCTTCTTTGGGCTTCGCGTACCTACACACCAACAAAAACAAAAAAGATTCAGGCAAAAACCGTACTATACTAAACTGCTGCGAATTATTCGGTAAATTTGACTTTTTTTAATTGTTCTCTAATTTCAAAGCAGTTCTAATTTTTGCGAGCTCTAATTCTCAAGCTTTGCCTGTACTGGGTTTATTGGAAAGATAATTTTATGACATTATTATCTAAATATGAGTTCGGACATATGGATTCGAGGTAAGCGCAATCTGGAAGTCCAATTTTCGGACACTTTTTCGAGCAGCTGGGGCCGTACCTACATACATATACATATGTACGATTCAGAAATAACGCGGCGAATGTTGGCGCAGACTAACGACTTGAAATATCACCACAGCAAATAATCCAAAGGTGTTAAATCACATGATCTTGGATGTCAGTTTACAGGTCCATAACGCGAAATTATGCGCTCATCGAATGTTTCCTTTAGTAAAATGATTATGGGGCATGATGGGTGGCATGTTGCATCGCGCCGTCTTATTGAAACCAAGACATAATTTTTAAAGAAACATGGACCAAGTACACCAAACAGTGACTTTTTGTGGATGCAGCGGACTGGGGACCGGGATTTTTCTCACTCCAGATGCGGCAATTTTGCTTGTTGACGTAGCCATATTCAACCCAAAATGATCCTTATCGCTGAACAAAATACAAGCATTGTAAGTTTCTCGGACCATGATTTTCAAAATAAATTCGCAAGAGTTGTTCTGATGCAAGTCTATCCATGGTGGCAAACCAAACTGAGCTGTCAAATCGGTTGTCGCTAGCAAAAGTGTTACCAATTCCAAAAAAACAAACTTCTGAAAAAAAAAAAACTGTCCACAGTCCACTATTTCGTAATAACTGTCTTATTAAATTTAAAAGCTTTCTGTGGAAGCCATAATTTTGTATTTGTTCGAGATTATTGTTTTCTTATAAACTGATTAAAAATACATCAACGAACATAAATTAGTTTGCGGTATAAAATAGTGTCAGACTGAAAGAAAATCATCCGGCTCGAAGGACCAATGGTTATCGTATAACGAAGAGTCTTAATTCAAAAATACTACATCAAAGAAATGAGCATCAAACTTTTTGTAGCAAGTTATAATTCAAGAGAAATATCCGTACAAAATTTGCCATCCACATAATCCTACTATTTTCATGATAATTCACAATTAGTATTTTTTGACATAATAGGTGAATAGGTCTCTTTGGTAACACGCTTTTTTCGAAATACTATGTAAACTTTCATAGAATCATCCCAATTTCATGGCTCTCAATTTTTTATACTCTCATTTGGCTCTCTGCTTGCGATATATTATATGCTACATGTGAGTGTCGTCAACTCAACCATCTGACAGTTTGTGAAATGTCATAATCTTCATTGTTAGTGGAAAACTAAAACAAATTGACAGGTTTGACCAAGTGTTGTTTCAAGGGCGTTTGGTAACATTTGATCAAGTTTTCTCTCTTTGCGACTATTTGACAGACCTATTTGACAGGACTCAATCACTTGTCCACAAAAAAGATACCAAACATACCTAATGTTCATTGGAATGTAAAGAGACATCGCAGTTAATAATTGATATAATTCAAAATTTCCAATGTAGTATGTATATTCAAATTAATAAATAATTAGAAAACAATAATCTGTAGTTTTGATCTCGAACAGTGTTCCTTTAAACATTTTACCATAGAGAAAGTCAAGGTTCTTGTTTCCAATTACTAAAGTAGATTAAATTAATTAAATGACAAAGAGGGGGTGATTGGGGTCAGAACGATAAGATCCGACTGGCATTAGCCCCAATCTAAGATTCACAAAAAGGGTGAATTTATTAATCATAAATGGTAAATACTCGTTGTATGTAAGTCGGTTGTTATGGTGGTCATGACAAAAAAGGATAATTATCGTATTTTCCCCAAATATTTTACAGTGGTGGGTCCAAACAACTACACTTCGTGGAAGGAATGCCAACTTGTGTCGTGATTTAAAACAAAGGGTTGTTCTTATCAAACACTTTAGTAATTATAATAATAACAGTAACTACGTGATCATGTGAATTACTATAATAGAAAAATATACCATGACAAATTATTATTATGGTACGCATGGGGACGAGTTCGAAAGCAAAATGCCATGTCAAGGTATTCTAAAGGATTTATCGAAAATCGTCTGAAACGTTTCTGATTACAAGACCAAAAGAAATGATACAATAGCCCCATCTGCCATGGCATAATATCATTTTCACCTTTGCACACACATCATGTGAGTTAAGCCGTGATTTTGCAACACAACAATTTAGCGCTGTCATAACCTAGCTCTATCGCTTAATTAGTCACGACACAACGACGATTCTCTTGCGAAAATTTGACAGCAATCGAAAAGGCCGCGACGCACGGCCCTCGCTCTTTACCAACAATTCAAATCGCTGATTACCAGCGAAGCGGCTAAGCAAAATTATGTCATTCGTCTCGTTACGCGAATCCACATGACAATAATGATTCAGATGTTTTTTTTTTTTGCTTTTTTGCCTGAATTCCCCAAAGCCGTGTCATACACGAAGGTATACAAGACTCAGAAGCCCCCCCCCCCCACCCGTGTGCCGATTACACGGCACCGTGAGCAAAATCAACACCTAATCCGTGATAAATGAAATATTTTTACAACTAAAAGGGATTAATTTGTTGAACCAACAAACAGGCAGTCAGAGGCTCCTTTGCACAGCATACCCACAACACACGTACCCGCAGCACGGTGGGGATCTAATCTGTCACCGCGCATGACTTGACAATGTTTACACATTCTCCTCCGTGACTGACTGTGTAGAGCCAGTGCCAGTGCTCTGTCTGTCTGTCTTTCTGTTCAGTCTGACGTGGAGAGTGGATCGATGGATGGATTGGATACGCTTTGGTGTGAGGCTCACTGACAGCCAGTAGCGCGCTTCGGAACACATGTTTCACTTTTGTTATTGACTGTGACGACGACGACTGTCGTTTTGTTCAGCTTTTCAGTGCCACTGAACAGTGAACATGTACAAAGGGGACCCAACGTCGCCGTTGCGTTGTTGTGTGATGTTGAATTGTGAACCATTTAGCTGGTGAGCGCTGGTTAATTAATTGTTAAATGACAACGAACGGTGGCCAATTCTTCTAATTATCTGTCTCATTGAAATTTCAAGCGCATACAACAACTACTGGCATGGCAATGGCAACTGCTGTGGTGGACAGCAGCTGCTCTTGTGGCAGTTGTTTAATTTTTTTTCTATCTTTTGTTGTAATTTATCGCATTTTTGTTGTGTGAGCCCCCCTATTGGGGAGAGCGCTTTATACTCGTACAAAAAAAAGAGTGTAAAAGATACAAGTTGATTAATGTATCCACGAGTTGTTTAAGAAATGAAATGATTTTAATGAGCGGACAAATGAGCGAGAAAGACTTCGCGGCATGCAAAGTTTGTAACCGCTGCTGCTGCTGCTGTGGCTATGTCCAATGAATAATTCATAAATTAATTTAATTTTGAGTAAAAGTTTTTGTAACTGTTTTATATTTGTATTTGTTGTTTGAATTTTGAATGGGCACACACATAGACTATAGTCGGTAAGGCAAGGCAATGCAAGGCACACACATTGCTTTTATTTTGACGCGAGATACACGTATTCCAATGCGGCGAACATGAATGAATTTTCACTCGCAACGGCAGGGTATAGATAGCGGATGGGGGGTATCCTAAGATTTATGTTCCTCTTTTGCTAAATAAGTGTGAAGAAGCATGTTCTTAGAGGTTTATTCATCTGAAAGTAATTAATGTGTCAAGTGAAATATACTGCATCGCAAGTGTTGTTCATTTTAATTGGAGGAATGATTTGTGGCGTGTAAATAGAGGTGAATATGGCATAAGAGGATGCTAAGATCGATGGTGGGCTAAGAAGTGATCAACAACTTGAATTTATTAAGAACTATCTAACCAAGAGAAACGGTGGAAGTTTTACATTTTTTAATTAAGATTTATTGTTTATTTTTGTTTCCATTACAGCCACATATTATTCAATCCGGTGAAGATCTGGACAAGTAAGAGAGGGCTTGTCTATTTTTGGTAGCACCCCGTGACGTTTGCTTAAAACCCAACTTGACTTTATAAAATCATATTGCTTGTCACACAATCAATTTTTGAGGAGGCTCCAGAGTCTTAAGTCTGCTTTGAAATAGGTTCCATAATCCGAAACCAGTTTGCTTGCTGTGGTCTTATTAACTTTGGGATGCAGAAAATTGTCTAACGGTTTAACTTTGGGCAAGTTCTAAATTATTGGAATAGAAGTGAACCGACTTAATGGTGAACTTTGGAGTTAATGGCGTAGGTACGTCATCCGCGCCGGTCATATAAGAGTGAAAGCAGAAAAACACGATTGATTTTCACAAAATTCTCAAGGAATAACATAAAGTATAAATTGCAAGCTGCCCAGTCACAAGCAGTTTCCAAAGAGCTGCCAAGAAGTGAGTCAAAAAAAAAACAATATTGTATTGTAACCCCATTAAAATAAATCCAACAGCGTTAAATCGCATGATATTGCCGGCCAGTTGACGCCACCAAACGGAAATAATGCGATCTGAGAACTTTTCACGCAAAGCATCCAACGGTGAATCCGATGTGTGGCGAATTGCGCCGTCTTGTTGGAACAATATGTCCTCCACATCCATATCCTCTATTTCGTGCCAGAAATACTCGGTTATCATGCGCGTTTAGCGCATTCCAATGACTGATACAATCGGACCCTCACAATCTTCATAAAAATGGGGACCGTCACATGAGGATTGTACTCACCCTATATGGGGCAATTTAGCATATTGACATACCCAGAGAGGTGGAATCTGTGTCCTGCAGTGCTGCTAGAAATCATGAATATTTAGGTTAGCTAAGCTGGAGAGACGTTGAGAGACTGAGTCATCTCAAAACACTAGGCACCAGAGTGAGCCCATCGCGATCGTCTACGAATTGATCCAAGTACGGCACCTAGACCGCCACAATTGCCTCAAAGCATTTTATTATTCTGTAAAATTTTAGAACGAGTCTATGGTTGATTCGACCTACCTCCTCCAGATTACTAAAGAACTAGGAGCCTAAAATGTTTCTACGACTTTGTGCTATGCCCTGATTCACACAGAATATGTGCGATATCCTCTGCTATACCTAACTATACATATGTACAATGTACATACATATATCATTACAGTATCTGCAAATATTCGTGTCTATAAGTCCGAGCCGGGCACCGTAGCGCAAGTGGTTAGTGCGTCGGACTACTGAGCCAGCGGTCTTGGGTTCGAATCCCGCCGCAAACACCTAAAAAGTTTTTCACAGTGCCCACCTCTTTCGAATGTCTGACAAGCATCAAAGAGTATCATTTGTCACGATTGAGCTTCTCAACTCGCCGTTCGGAGTCGGCAAAAAACTGTAGGTCCCTTCCATTCGTGCAAAAATATAACACGCACACACAAATGGTTGCGAGAAGCAGGCCCAGGTTCACCTCGAGCTGTAGCGCCAACTAAGTAAGTATAAGTCCGAGCCTCTTGGCGTGTTTTCCCAGAAAGCAATGCCCGGATAATATTCCTATACCTATTCTCATTTGTCTCCCGCTAAGTCTAAGAATTTCACTATTTTAAGGTCTAGCGCCGGCAAAAGTGCCTTGGAAACCCTATGTACTACAATGGTTGACCATCTATGATCAGCCCTTTTCGTAATCGTATCTTTTACCTTTGATTTAATCACGAATATTTCGAAACGAACATAATTAGGGTGGCACTGCGACTCAAAAGTCAAATCTGTCACTCATACTCTCCCTTTCTAATATGTATTTGTTTTACTTGACTAGTCACAATGTGGTGTCAAAATTTATATTTTAAGTTGTCTCTTTTTCTCTCTTTTTACTATTAACCAACTAAGAAATGGAAATCATGCATAAGTTTAAAACTATGTTTTTTTTTTTCAAATGTTTGAGTGGCAGCACTGGTGTTTCGTCAGAGAAAATTGTCTTTGAAAAATCTAACACCCAATCTGTGTAAATAATTCGCTGTTCCTGGTCTCTGAGCTTCAGTTCTTGTGCTAACAGAATTTTATACGGATGAAGGTGTAAGTCCTTGGGTCAAAATATTTCAAAGGGAGCCCAAAAGTTGCGGCCGCCGATGAATGGACAACACTTTTATAGCAGCAATATTTGCAATAATGCAATAATGCTTATGGCTTATCCTACCTGCAATGCTTCTAGTCTTGTAAACATTTTTTTACTTCGTCGCAAATTGCTCGTCGGTGTCGGCAAAAAACTGTAGGTCCCTGCCATTTGTCCAAAAATATAACAATAACACGCACACACAAATGGTTGCGAGAAGTAGGCCCGGTAGCCCGATCTAAAGTACAAGTGATGCAAACTAACATGTGGCACTTTGAAAACATGTGCTTATTGACAGCTGATTGATTTACAGTGCTGCCAGCATAGGAAGCTAAAATTGGATCGGATCTCCAAAGAGTATGGGCAAAACATTTCAAGTCATATTTTAGAAGTGATGATTTTCAAAATGTATGTTTTTAAGTATCTTACTAAAAAAAAAAAAGAAAACCATCAGCGCCAGAGCCTATAAAATCATCCGCACTCTTTTTTCTCTGCACACTTCCAACTCGAAATCCGTCCCCCAAATGAACTGAAAAGCTGTCAGGGTGTTCCTTTTTCTTCGTCTTGTCGGATATCCATCTCCTCACTGTTGGTGATAATCTTATTAAGTGAATCCGTAGGAGAGACATGGTGCTGATAAAATGTCGCCAACGCAATCGCGCTGCGCTGAGTTGATGGGCGCTATATCTGCTGGAAACTAAATAAATTGCCCTAATGATGATGATCTCTTGCTGAGATTTTTATTATTAATTAGTGTGGAATTTCCTTTGTATACCACCTTATCCCCCCAAACAGACGCCACAATACATACCTTTTTTCTATCTCTCTATGTGTGTGTGTGTGTGTGTGCTTCTTAAATAATAATAAAAAAGGAAAGCCTCTCAAAAAGATTTGTTTATCTTCGCCATACCACGAATAACGTGGCCGCCATCGGAAAATATTTATTTCCTCTTCTTCTCGAAAACCAAGTTTCTGTGGTCTTATACACGAAATACTCATATGTTTAAAAAGATAAATAAAAAAAATAAAATTAAAACGAAAATGGGGAAAAATCAAATGGAAGCAAATTTTTACGAGACTGAGTGATGAAGTGAGTGTTTATATTTGAAGTTGAAAATTTGTGAAAACATTTTTATTATACTCGTCGTCGTACATACTTGAGAGTTTACTTGATTATGATTGATGTGAGCTGGGTGTTGTGTATTCAAGTGAGGGAGTTATTATTATTTTTATTTTATTTTAGAGTGAAACACGGGTGGGTTGTTGAGAGATTTATGCGTCTTTATTGGGAATAAAATCACGTAGGGGAGCATGCATGACTGCCTGTGGAAATGATGCGCGATATTTAGGGGAGACAATCCATTTACACTGTTGACAGATGTTCTGTGTTTTTTTTTTCTTTTTCTCAGAACAGTTTTGCATCGATAAAAATACAATTTCAATTGGTTTTTTGAGAGAGTTATGTGACTTTAAAACAAGGCTGTAACAGATGCTGTGTGATTCAATGTTTTAATCTTTGTTGTAAATACAACATTCATGGTGATTTTAACAGAAT
Source organism: Brachyopa scutellaris (assembly GCA_949775065.1). Classification (NCBI taxonomy): domain Eukaryota; kingdom Metazoa; phylum Arthropoda; class Insecta; order Diptera; family Syrphidae; genus Brachyopa; species Brachyopa scutellaris. The sequence continues at coordinate 57,049,400 of OX459112.1, read as the reverse complement.
GTCTCCTAGTCACAGTTTCAATATTGTTTTCTTGAAGAATTGTGCATAGCAGTGCATAGTGTGTACGAGCAGGATTTCCAACTCAAAACAAAAAGGTACCTCTTTAACCTGTTTAGTCAGCGTTTTTATAGACAGGAAATATGGTTTTAGATTTACTTTTTATAACTACAGTGAAACCTCCCTTAGGCGGACAGTGACAACATTTTCCGTCCGCCCAAGGGAGTTGTCCCTCCAACGGATAAACACAATTGTTTATCTTTATTTATCAAAACATATGAAACCACTGCAACTTTGTTCGAAGCGGTTTAAAAAAACAAAAACAAAGATTGGGAAACTTCGCCAATAACTTCTGACGCAGCTGGATGGATGAGGACGACGAAGGGATACCTCTATCACCTCCTGTGCGACTGCCCGGTACTCTCCTCGTTAAAAAACAAGATTCTGGGAGAACATTTCTTAGTATAGTAGTTTTAAGTAGTAGTGGTAGTAGTAGAGTAGTTTTATACACACATGATATTTAACGCCGCGCCCCGCCTAGAGTCAGAATGTACCGTACTGTACTAAATGTGTGCATTATTTCTGTTTTTTTTTTGTCTCTTCGTTTTCATCTGTTGTGACTGTAAGCAAGATGTACAGCTATGGCCAAAATAATAGCAACACCTTATACTATTCAAAAGAAGGATTTGTAAGTCCTGTTTTATTCGAATTTTAATAATTATTTTTATGCAAATTTAATTGCAAATTTGTTCTCAATACATTTTTTAAATGCTTACTTGATTATTCGGAGAAGTATTTTATCAGGCGTAACTTAACTGTTACAGTTTCAACAATTGGTTGGACAAAATAATAGCAACACCTCGTAAAAGTAAAGAAAACGCTTCAATAATATATTTTTTCAGTATATTTAAGAAGTAAGTTTAATATTTTATAGCATATTCTTTATTTTGAATGATTCCTTCAATTATTTTCTTTTCATAGAATTTACTAGTTTCTAACATTTTTTCAATTGGTATGGAAAACAAACATTCTTGGACAATTCTCCACAATTCTTTGACATTTGCAGGGTGAGACTTGGCAACTTGGATCTTCAACTTATGCCATAGGTTCTCAATCGGATTTAAATCCGGTGACTGAGAAATCTACTCCAAAACATCAAGATTGTTGTGCACAAACCAAAGCTTTGTAAGTTTCGCCGAATGATTTGGGTCATAACCCTGCTGAAGACGCCATTTTACATATTGCTCTTTGCTCGTTGCTCACTCTACGCTCCATTCTGTGAGCACACTAAGGCCGTAAGGACACTCGTGAGTGATCCGATTGATTCGCTTATAAAGGACAGCATGGAGGTCGTTCTTTTGACACAGGCTTAAAGTAATGAAACAGTCAAGTTTGCTTAGTTAAGTGTTCGTTGTCTTTGACTGTGCCGTGCCTAAAAATCCCAAAATAATCTTTGTAAGGCTGTCAATTCATTTCATTTGAAGATGCATCACTTCGAATTAATTGCTTTCACTGCTGTCTGGCTATCCTAGCGGTAATTCCATATTGTGGTGGTTTTATTTATATTTTTTTTTTGAAAGCCAAAGATCGCTCTTTAAAATGTAATGTAGTCCTGTGCAGGGTTTACGAAAGTATCCGGTGCTTTTTGTATTTGTCAGCTTCGAAATAGATTCCACTCAGTTCTTCACAGAAATACGCTTATTTTGTATTTTGACACTTTCGAAACCATTGCGGTTATATCAGCTGGATCTAATATCTCTTAGTTGCGACCTTACGGGCATTACTGAACTACGTATGTACATGGAAATGTATCCTTCAACTACCTTCCTTAGCAGTTCATTACAAATTAATATTTCAACAATAACAAATGCACTAACGAATGGCCAAATAAATTTGACATTTACTGCCGCCGGTCGTCCTTACCTAATAATTTATAAGTTATTTTCCCATAAAACTCAATTATATACCTCCTGTCATAAATAATTAATTGCCATTTAATCGCATAAACATATTTTCACTTTATAACATTGCAATTCACTTAACAAGCCAATAATAATTTAATAATCGCTTTTAATTACGTTTCTCTCACAGATATACGACTACGAATATGTGTGTGTACATACAAACACACGGCCGTCTGTTAATCGACATCATATTGGCCATAAAGAATCACCCGTCTCCAAAATGGCCACCCCACCGTGAAGCAATCGAGCCAAATTCCCGCGACTGCAATGCGTCCGTCGTGGTGTCTTGACCATAAAACATTGCAAAATTAATAAATAACACAAAAACAAAGTGTGATTTGGCGTTAAACGAAATTCAATGTCTGCCCCCGGGCCGGGCGGCGATGGCGACAATAAATTTTGCGGCGACTCGGCGCGCCAGAGTGTAAAATGACAAAAATCGATATTGACAAACGCCCCCAGTCGTCGTACGTCGGCTGCTATTGCTGTGCAACAAATCGTGGACTTGCATGAATTAAATTGATTTGTGGTAAAAAAAAAAAAAACCGTACATACTCGTATTTTGTAAACTGGGCGCATTTAATTAACCTCGTACCGCCCGTGTGCACTTACCCACTAGAGCCGAACGAACGCCAATAAATTGTCGTATTCACAAAAAATCGCATACGATGCTGTTGTGGAAACCGGTCAAGCGGTGGACAGTGGACAGTGGTGTGACGAGGAGGTGGACAGATGGATAGGGAGACAACGATTAGCACACGGGAGTTGCACTTTAACAGAATCTCCGGTCTTGCTGGAGTGCCTCAATTAAATCAGGCAAATTACGGGCCCACTACTGCATTCTTTTTTTTTTTCGTTTTACTCCTTCGTTAAGCTGTTGACTCTTGACTGACGGCATCCAAGACATCGTCGGCGTCGTTGTCGGTCGTCAAAACAGGAGCAATAGCAACAAAGTGAATTTTAAATGGAAACCTACCCAAGCATAAAACACTGATTTTGAAAATTGATATCGGGTCGTGTCTTGGCTGTTTTTTTTATTATTTTTATTTTGTTTCTTCTTGTTGTTGTTTTTTTTTACATGACAGGGAAGAAAATTAATGCAATAAACATTAATTATAACACTAGCGCGACTGCCTACTGCCATGTTTGTGGTGCGGTCTTGTTTTTTTTTTCTTTATAGCTGTCTTTAGGCCTGCCCCGCTGTCATATCGCGGTGCCGGGTTCCGAGAGTGGAACTCCTCTTTGGTGCTCATTTATTTTATGGTCGTTATTTATCGCGATGTTGTTATTATTTCTGATGATGGAGGTTTTTCTTGCAGAGGACAGTAGAAGAACCAAGATTTTATTTTCCAGATATAGACCTATAAAAATAAACTACACAGATACTCGTATACATATAAAAATAAAAATAAAAAGAGGAAATTATTACAACTACTACGGACTACGCGTTTTGTATAATGCGATGCGATGCGATGGTGGGATTTGAAGAGAAGTAGAAGGAGGAGGAGGTTGGATGTATGTGGTTATGGCTTCCAGATTTTTATGGGGAGTAACATATTATTTATTCCTAATTAGCCACTTAGCTGAGTTTTACACAAAAGAATCACAATTTAAATGAGGGGAGATTAAAATGAGTACAAATGGAAAAAGGTTAAAATCTACGAAAAGAATACAGGGGGGTTGAAGGGTTACAAAATGACCAAAGGAGACTCCTTTGGTACGATACCAATTGTTGGAACTCAAATAAGTTGTCAAATAAGCCGTTCGGTTGTCGCTTTTGACTTTCAGCATATTTTGCAGGCTAGGTGCGCATTCGACACCTCACGATTATTTCTAGATAAAGTTAATAGTTTATGCTGATAAGCCAGCATCCTTCTTTCTTTAGGTGGCGCTACAGCTCGGGGTGAAAGTGGGCCAGCGTGTTATATTTATGCATGCATGGATGGGACCTACAGTTTTTTGCCGACTCCGAACGGCGAGTTGAGAAGCTTAATCGTGACAAATGATACTCTTTCATGATTGTAAGACATTCGAAAGAGCACTTCTGGTCAGCAGAAGGCTAGGATTCATTCGGATTGGATGCCAGGAGACCACGAAAAAAACCATCTTTGACCTCAAAAATTGAAGCTGCAAGGTTACAATTTGCTAAAACTCATGAAAACCTGACCGAATATGACTGGAAAGCTGTTATATTTACTGTTGAGAGCAATTGTAACCTTAATTCATCTGATATCTGGTGCCCAGTACGTACGGCGGATGCTTACTTACTTAGTTGGCGCTACAGCTCGAGGTGAACCTGGGCCTGCTTCTCGCAACCATTTGTATGTGCGTGTTATATTTATGCACGAATGGAAGGGACCTATAGTTTTTTTCCGACTCCGAACGGCGAGTTGAGAAGCTCAATCGTGACAAATGATACTCTTTGATGCTTGTCAGACATTCGAAAGAGGTGGGCACTGTGAAAAACTTTAAGGTGTTTGCGGCGGGATTCGAACCCAAGACCGCTGGCTCATTAGTCCGACGCACTAACCACTTGCGCTACGGCGGATGCGCGAAGATTTAAAAAAAAAGTGTATTTCAACGAGATATAAATTTCGTCTAAGCCTTATGATATGCGGCTCCATTTCGTACTACGGTCAAGGCGAATCAGTATTTTGCCCCAGTTCAATGAACGGAGACAGTGCTTTCCATAGATGTTTCCAGTCACTATTGATCCTATCTTTCAGGATGATTCTGCAACATGTAATTGAGCAAAAGAAGTAAGTTCCTTCATTATAAAACTCGATTGAGCATTAGAAATGAAATGGTGTTATCCATAATTTTGTATCTTATGTGTCTCTAGATGAAGGATTTTGTGGCAAGCATCGATCTAAAGACTAGATTGGCCTGGAAACAGCCCCGATTTGAACCCGATCGAGAATAGCTGGGCTCTTTTAAGGGCTAAAATAGTATCCAGGGACCCAAAGAGAAAATAAGAACTTAAAACAGCAATTCAGGAAGCCTGGAAAAATGACATAACAAGAGACTACTGTCAGAATCTAGTGACTTCTATGCCATGGAGAATTCAAGCTGTAATCAAGGTCCGTGGTGGTCACACAAAGTACTAGTGAACCTGTCATCCTCCAACTATGTACTTCCGATTTAAGATTTTAAATAAAACTAAATAGTTTAGTCGGATTTCAATCAAATTTGTTTAACATTTTTATATTATGTTAAATTAATTTTTTGCATTACATTAACACATTATTATGTCTATAACAAGATTGATCATCAACGAGTGCTAAAGGCATTTATTGATACATAGTTCTACTCTCTAAAAATTTAAAATCATAGCTGTAGCGATAGGTTCTTAAAAATTTGGAGGTGGTAACTTTTATTTGTCCAAGAAGGTATGTACGGCCAATTTTCAAAAATTTATCTAAAATTTAAGGACAATAGATTTCGTAAGGAACAGTAGCGAAGGCTTAAAAAAAACACAAATAATGACCGACTTCAAAGGAAGATATTGGAGGTCTTACAACAATAAAACTTGTGGGGAACGGCGGGAGCAACCTTCATTACGGTGCTTTTATATTGCTATCAACGCGTTCTTAAATAAATCTCTCTAGAACAGAATGTTAGGTTAGGATAGGTAGCAGTGGCTGCCGGTAACAAAAACCAGCACACTTAGGCCTATAGAGGCCTATTGTGATACCAAAGATCTTGGGGATATTTACCCCGCTACTCAAGAGAACCAGTTGGAGCTTTGTAAAAAGCGAAGGCTTCCTACGTCTTTTTGTGTTAGATCACTTGGATCTTCAAAGAAGTACTCCCCTAGGTGTAGTTTTCTATTTTTCTCCTCCTCCTCATCCCTACAGCTTCTGCAGAAGTCATTCGAGATGATGCCAAGTCTAGTTGCGTGTTTGCCTATAAGGCAGTGTCCTGAACGGAAACATTAAAAAAAATACTGGACATTTGTTTCATTTGCAATTCTCACAAACAACACCTTTCGCTTACACACTTAAAACTGGAATATCATATTCTTAAACAGTCATAGCATGCCCCACTTCAAAATTCAACGGAAACAAATGTCCAGTATTTTGTATAGTTTCTATATTCTACCGGTAGGGCGCTGTAACCCAGGAGGTTAAAAGAAAATGATTTAAGAAGTTTAAGTGTTTTTTAACTGGACAACAATCACTTAGAAGAAGTGACAATAGTGTTGGCGCCCAACCATAGTCCATACAAGGTTTACAAGTATTGTCAAGTAAACATTTTTGGTTGGCTTTAAGGAGCGACAAACAGAGTTGAAGTGGCAATTAGTCCTGTAAAGAGGAAATGAAGGACAAAATTGTATAATTGGTATTTTGTTTCCCCGTAACTGCCTTCACAAATAACATCCCCTGCATCACTAAAACAACAAAGTCAAAGGTTCAAAATGCGCCTAATAAGCGATTAGGCTCCATAACTTTTCAAGTTCCACCTTTTAGCATCGGACAAAGCTTAATTACAAAATATAAAACAGAAGTAAAAACCCACTCTACAAACTTTACCCGACTGACAAACGTAAAATACCTCAAATACTTGTTCAAAGATAGAATTTCATAAAACTATTAACATCAATGGCATATCATGTACGATTTAAACTCTACATCTGTCTTTCTCTGAAATGTCGAAACTTTTTGAAAACTAAAACAGGATACAAATCATAATCTACCATACAAAGTTTCCTGTGCATTCGGGATGTAAATACGCATGAATGCATTCGCACACAGAACGCATTCAGAAAACTCTTCTCTCAACTCAATACTGAAATTAGAAAAAAAAAATAACAGTAACTCACAAACGTTGAAATCCCAGCAACGATCCAATTTCCATCCGGATGAGAACAATGCCAAAACCATGGCAGCAGCAGTTCTTTCTGCAGAACCATCATGAAATGCATCCGTACCAGGTATATCCCCGGTGGAAGTCATCTCGTAGTCTCAATCTGATTTTAAGGCAAAGCAAATTGGATCCATGTGTGTATGCTCATTGTAAGGACCCACATACGACTTTGAGCGCCTCAGATAACAGACAGGTATTTCGAAATTAATATTCGCAGAAACTAGTGGTTGAACATTTTTTGAATGCATTCACGAGTGCAATGCTTTCCATTTACATTCAAGTACATGTATGCAGCGCATCTATGTATGTATGTGTGTTTGTGTGGAGATGCAAGTACTATCATGATGATAATTCGATGACAATGCGAAGAGATTTCTGATTGAAAATTGGTTTTCCAACTATGTACCATTCAATCAGCCAGTTTGTGGCATTGTCATCCTCGAAACGATATGAAATTTGCCTCCTGGCCATAAATGTAAACGTGAGCGATGCCATGAATAATATTTCACAAGAGGAAAGGATTTACGTTCATTCCCATTGAGGCGAGTTAATTTGACCGACAATTTCATATGCAGAACGAGATATTCTTCGAATATGGAATTTGAATCATTTTCGAATTAAAATATTATAATATGTACATATATGTACGTTATGCCGGAGAGATTTATATTGAATTAAATTCGATTGAATACCACACAATGGCCGGTGGAATTAAATTGAAATTCATTAGTCAGCCAGAACTAACCAGAGAAGCGAATTGACTTTTTTCGTGGGTGTTTGGTTAGGTTTTCCAATAACAGAAGACACTAGCAGACCATCCATTGGATCTCCACAGTTACCAACATCTAAGCAATTGGAAATGTCGCATTTATGACCACCACCATGAGAATACAAGCATCAAAATGTGAGGCTTACAAAGCGGCACTGCAGGGAAGCACAAACCTTCTCGCGGGCTCTACGAGGAGAAAGGGGAGAAAATATTGGAGGAAAAATTTATTTATTTTCAAATGTTTTAAAAAAGGCCACACAAAGCACGAACTGAAAAGCCCGCTTGCAAGGGTCAACAATATGGAAACCTCGACACCAAAGACCACTTCGGAAGAATGTTAAACTGAAATGATGATTAACGCTGGAAAACGGTTGATTAAAGCAATATCTAAACTTAAGAACAGCTAAATCGCTGACTAATTGCCTAGCTATTCAGGGTAACAGGAGATGGTCATATGGACAGAGGACCGCTGTCGCCAAATATTTATTTATTTTTATTCAGAACTTCAGCATCCTTAGCCTGATTCGCAAAAAAGGAAACCTTCCAAATTGGACAAACTATACAACAAGTACAATATTTCTCGCTGTTTGTCAATACATGCCTCCAGCAGTAAAAGCTGGTCGATTTTGACATATCCAAAACGTCATGAACCGAGCTTAGACATATGGTAAACAAACTGTTCTGACACATGAAGGATTTTGTTTTGGCTTCATATACTTTTGGTTGTGTGAAAATGTCTGATTTTGTGCCAAATAATCGTCATTTGAGGGAAGTGTTGATTTTCTTCTTTCATTCGAAGAAAACGGCGGCTGAAGCGCAGCGAGAGCTCCAAAAAGTTTACGGAGATGCTGCTCTAAGTGAGAGAACGTGCCATGATTGGTTCCGTCGCTTCAAAGAAGGTGATTTCGATGTTGACGAACATCCGCGTGAAGGAAGGCCAAAATCCTTCGAAGACGCTGAATTTGAGGCATTGCTCGATGAGAATCCATGCCAAACGCAAGAACAGCTTGCTTCAGCAAACGGCCACAATACGAGCAGAGGCACGAAAAAGTGTGTCCTACCCCACCCGCCATATTCCCCAGATATTGCGCCGTCCGATTATTACTTGTCCCGTTCGATGGCACATGGTCTGGCTGATCAGTAGTTCCGCTTATATGAAGACATCAAAAAATGGCTTGATTCGTGGATAACCTCAAAAGATGAACACTTTATCCGTAACGGTATTAGAGGTCTGCCAGAAAGATGGGAACAAGTTATAGATGGCGATGGGCAATACTTTGAACGATTCATTTGTAACCATTTTTCACAATTAAGTTACATTTTCAAAAAAAAAAAAAAAAAAAAAAAAAACAGCGATCATTTAGTTACGCAGCTAATAGTTAGTCTCCTTAACATTGCGTACACGAGTGCGGTCAAAGGTTGATCCAGAGCTTGAAAAGTCCTCAATTCCAACCACCACTCAGTAGAGGAAATCTACCAGCATGAAAGAGGACTTAAGCGCAACGGGAGTCTATAAGCCAAAGATCGGTTTATATCGGGTTATAGCCCTAGCTAAAGAATGAAAAGAAGCCCCTTTGAACCTAGAAGCAGAGTTTTGCTTGTCTTTTGATTTATTTCTCAGCAACAAAACGCATCTAATGACCGCTATAAAATCCAGTCCACCAAACAATCACTTTGACTTTATCATCTTGTTGTACGAAGTAAATGAACCATCAATCATAATAAACAAGATTATCGTTTTCTTTTTTTATGTGGCCTTCAATTTTACAACAAGACTGTCAAAAGTGAAGATGGGTTAACCATACAAGTTTCTCCCTACCCCTCGCCGCCTCCAGTTGTGGTCGACAATGGCAATTCATTATTATTGCCTCAACTTAAAGAAGATATTCCACTAAAGCCTCACTGATGAGGTAATTGTCGCCATTGAATAATTTTTATGTTTAACGATAAGCCCCCAAACCCGCTCTCCTCTGTTGTTAATTCTGCGATTCATATCAGGAAACTCTTAACCAAAAAAAAAAAAACTCAAACCATTGAAATTACCTACGGGTGAAGTGCTTTACACGAAGAACGACATAAAGAACCAATAAACGAGTTCTTCGCTTCTATAAAATCGAAAAAGTCCTTCTGTGGGCAGAGCAGAACAAGACCAAAGAAAAAGAAACCACAATAAACATCCAAACCGCACTAATCACATTGAGTGCCAATTTAAAACAAATAAAAAGCAGATACAAAAAAAAAAAAAACAAATAAAAAAGGAATGAAAATTCAGAATTTCAAATTGATTTCCAAAGGCATCCACCGATGGGACGGTCATAAAGGAAACGAACAAACGAGCCCTATATACTTGTACCCGTCTCAAACAAAGAACTGGCCGCAGCAGCAGCTAGAGGCAAATAAAAAACATCTTAAGAAAATTATGTTAAAGAGAAAAGGAGAAGGAACAAAAAAATACTCGTACTTAACTGCAGCAATTTAATTCGAGCGCGTCAACGACGTAAATTCCCATTTATTAAAAAATTATCGTTCCATTAAAGTCTTAAAGTGACAGCGTCGCGCAGCAGCACAGCGGTACACGTACAGTTCATCATGGCGGTGGCAGTTAAACCATATAAGATGATCACTTGTCAGTTTTACTATAGGGAAGTTTTTTTTGTTCTTTATCAGTGGTTAAAAAGAGAAAGCAAACTGACAGGATTTTGACATAAATGGATGACAGAGTGATGGAAGCTACGAGTACTATGTAAGCGTTGTTAGTGAAAGTTTAATCTGAACTGCATTTAGCAAACGTCAAAGTTTTCCAGAGTTAGTTCAGACGCCACTCCTGAAGCTAGGACTCAAACCACTGTCTCAAAGGTAATTTCCTGGAAAGATGACAAGGCTACCTATATGTACATATATGTATACATTAGAAAGTTATGTTGCTTGTCAATACGAACGTTTTCGGGAAAGTCATCTGCATCAAACGCTTTTGTAGGCGTATTCGAAAACGCAAGTTGCAAAAGTCATTTGCTCGAAAACATCTGCAGAGTCTAACTGAATGGTGATCGATAATGCAGATTGATTATGTCATTTGTTTTAAAATGTCATTTGCATTGCAGAAACGCAGACAACAAATTTGGCTTGCGAAGTACATAAACAAAGAAAACAGAAATAAGATATATTAAATTTTTGCATTGTTTAGAAGGATTTACGAGTGTTTCATCAGAAAATTTATTGATTGTTCTTAAATAATTTTCACTTTTTTGCACGATTAAAATGATTACATATTTTCAGAATCATTTTTTTCATTATCGATTTTCTTTTGTTTTGCAAATATTTTTTCCCATTTGTACCTATTAACCGAAGGGAAACTATATGAGAATTACAAAAAAGAAATGTTTTACAAATTTTTGCGAAGCCGCCATTTTACATTTCGTCTGCAAACATCAAACTGCGTTTTCAGTCAAATGGCGTTTGCAGTTTGACGTTCACAGATGATTAACTTGCATTGACGATCAATTTGATTATCATTTTGACGTTTCGAAAACGCTCTACGGTGACGTTCTTATATAGACAATTGAAACTCTGGGATTCAACGGCACAACAATTCTGTGCAACAAAAAGAGTGGGGTCTTAGCATAAGCATTCAGAGGGAAACGACATGAATTCAGTTGTTAGAGGAAGATGTTAGCTTGAAGTTTTTCTAACGGAAACGTTGTCTGCGCCCTATGCCACGCCTACTTGTTGACTTTAGTTTTCTATCACATACTATCTTTTGTTTTTACTTCGATGTACTTCGCCTTTTTCTGCTTTGACTCACCCATTGCGACCAATATTTTGATCTAAAAAACAGAGATCACATATACATACATACACCTGGCAAGTTAACGCGGGAAACGTCAACTAAGCTAACCGTACGTAGGAAGAGTCACAGAACGAAATAAATTATTAAATTATATTTAAAATAACGCTTAAAACTATGCTATGACTCATGTTTAGTTGAATCAAATTTGGAAAAAAAATTGTCATTGACATAAACCGTATCAATCTCTAGATCTATTGTAGATCATACCCCACCCCCACAGACAAATCTTTTCTTTTTTATGAAGTTTTTTTTTTAAAAATGAATATTTCGCTTTAAATAAACGCACTGCCATGCACGTCTGTCATTTTACGATACAACCATTAAATATTTACACATTATGTTATTACGAAATTTTAATTTTCTTTACTGTCACATGGCCGCAGATAACCAAGAAATGGTGTCACTTGGGTTTTTGCGGTGACAATAATTATTTTGCTTTCCACTGAACTCACTCTCTCTCGAAAACAAACGTCAAAAAATAGTTGTAAAAATGTAATTAAAGCACAGTTGTGTTAGATAATTTGTGCCATGACATGTTCCGTTGTCGTCTTCTGTGCAAAAGTATTTCACTGTACATATCAATAAGCAACAAATGTCACGTGAAGCTAATGAAGTTGGATGGAGAGAAGAGGTAGAAAAAAAAAAATAAAAAGTTCAAATTGTGAAGATCCAGTCGAAGTAGAAAAGGAAGGTCGACCGCGATCAGTTCAAGTCCGTCGCCCCACTCACAACTGTTGATACGAAGGCACATCAATTAAAATGTTCAAGCCGGAGGGGAGCTTCAGGAACGACCTCCAGTCACTTCAATTGATTTAATTACTACTGCGCGCCGCAAGTACATAAAACCTCATTTTTTGCGAAGCACTCTCACACTGCCAGTGTGTGTGGTATTAATTGACGCGCCGCTTTTATTTCGCGTCAACATGCGCGCGCCTAAACTATCCGTAAAGCAATAAATCAACATGAAAGGCAGCCGCCTTTACAATGGGGGAACACAACGCTCTGCGATAAGAACACCACAAAACCTCTCCAAGGCAGAGATTACAGAGGCAGATTCATATCGATCCGACAATGATGTTGATGACGCGACGGTAATTAACGCCTTGCACACATTAATTAAAGTTGACGTCGTCGTGGGGGCTTTAAGGTTGTTGCCTTTGTCGCTCAAGTCTTTTGCTACTTCACCTTTTGACCAGAAAGCAGCTATCTACTCGTACTCAATCAATTCGAGTTGTGATCTTCGGTTGAACTGACGCGCACTTACGCAACTCGCTCACGTATTAATTAGGCATGCTATGAATGGTCGTCGTACATGTTGACGTACATTACATCACATCATCACTCACAGCAAGAATCCTCTTCGAAGCGATATCATGATTGCTAATATGATTCGTCGTCGTGTGATATAAGGGGCTGTTGATATTGTTAACCACAACAGCGACGACAATGATGATGATGGTCAATGGCGACTGTCATCGAATTCGAAATGAACTCTCAATCGTGTCACCGTGTGGTGTGCATTTTGTTTTTACGATGGCTGATTATAGTCAAATAAATATGCGCAGCTATGCTGACCATTTGTCGTTCAATTATCTTTGTTTCTTTAGTTTCTCTTGTCTTCCTTTTTCTAATCACGTACAGGCATATACGTAGCCCCACTCAGTGACATATGCTGAGCGCGCCGCCCCATACTCAGACCGACCAGACCCTCAACCCGTCCCTGTATCAGCGCTAACGATTTTTCACCTCTCCTGCTGAGTTCTATTTTCAATCGATCCGTTGTTGTGTATTTAAATTTTCAAACGTGCTACAGAGGAATGAGGATTGAGGAGTGGAAAAAAATTCCTTGAATGCAAAACAATTATTTTCTTTTTAGCTTTTGTGCCAACATGAGCCGGGCGGCGCGCGGTGGGGCGCAGCGAATAATCTTCCGCTTGACCCGAACGGATGACTTTACTGCATACTTAGCGAGTTTTTGTTTTCTTTGACTATTTGTCTGTCGGAGTGATTTAAATTTTATTTTCTACGATTGGCTAAAATCAACCAAATTGCTAAACGAACAAATCAACAAAAGCATTTAACCTCGTTAGCAATTCGATTTCTAATTAAAGACGAATGAGTTGTTAAATATAGACGAGTGGTAAGTTGAGCATCTGATCATTTTGGTCACATGGCGGCAGAAAGAGAAAGCGAGTGGGTTTAAATAAATCTAAGGAATGTTGAATCGTCGCTAAAAGCATTTCTGGGAATTAACCGGTTGGTGTTGATTTCTTGAAATTGGACAGAATTGCGCATTTAAATGCAGCAGCATTGTGGCAGTTTTTATTTTATTTAGTAAACAGTCGATATTTGGATTTTTTTTTGGTTGAAAATACGAAGGTGGGTCAGTAAGTCCCTGAAAATGGAGATAAGGAATACTCTTTTCGGCAAAAGAAAATTTTATTTCTCAGCAGTTTCCTTTTAGCTCTATGCACTTCTTCCAACGTTTCTCCAATTTGTTGATGCTGTCCAAATAATACGATTTCTCGAGGCCCTCAGGATAGGCGTTTGTTTGATTCATTCGACGCAAATCTATGGCGTCGAGCCATTTCTTCATATTTGGAAACATGAAGCAGTTCGTTACCTATGCGCCGGTGCATTGTCCTGATGAAGGAGACCATTTTCCCCAACCAAATGCGTTCGTTTTAGAATCAAATCGGTGTCGAATCGATCCAAAAGCTCTGCATAATATGCACCGGTTATCGTTTTAGTCTTTTCTACGTAATCGATGTGGGTAACACCGCGCACATCCCAAAACACTGTCGCCATGATCTTGTTGGCCGACAGACCTACCTTGGCCTTCTTCGGCTTTGATTCGACTGGAGAAGTCCACTGTTTCGACTGTTTCTTGGTCTCTGGCGATGTTGTGATTCAAGTTTCATCCACGGTTTCGAAACGGCGCAAAAACTCGGTTGGATTGCGATTGAACATCGCCGAACACTCTTTTGAAGTTGTCAAACGGTTGCGTTTGTTGTCGATTGTGATCAAACGCTCACGGCACCCTTCTTGCGGATAGTTTATTTTCATATCCAAATATATAAGCAAGATTGAAATCAGTGATCCACGTGAAAAGCCTGTAACCTCTTCAAGTTCGCGCACCTTCACGCGCCGAGTGTCCAATATCAGTCCGTTGATTTTATCGACCATTTCTGGTGTAGTGACCTCTATTGGGCGACCAGAACGTTCGGGGTTACTTGTGCTTGTACCACCGCACCGAAATTGAGTAAATCAGTGTTGGCAATCGACGGTGAAGAGTCCCCATAATACTTGTAAACCTTTTGCTTGTTTTCAATGGCTGTCAGAACAAAACTATTTGACAGATCTGTCTGAAAATTTGGGTGCGTTTTTTTTGAAAGATGCTTCTTGAGAAGCAAAATGTTGGTTTTGAGGTGGCAACGCCGGCCGTCTGTTTTAAATTTCAGGGACTTTGTATGTTTATTTCCCCTTTTAAATACCTCGGTGGTTTCCTATTTGTATAAAATAAATTTCGATTACCGGAGGCGATCCGAAAAACTCATTTTGACTGACTTTCACATAGATCGAGCTGGGTTGTAATCCAGAAATGGCTTTAGTCTTAAGTGACTCCGTTCGTCAGATAGCATACATATATTGGTACAGTGAAATCTCTCTTAAGCGGACAACCACGGGACCGGAGTATTCTGTCCGATTATGAGAGCTGTTCGTTTAGAAGAACGCATTTCGTATAGGAAATTAGAAATTGGTTCCTCAAAAAGGTGTTCGGTAATGCGAGTTGTCCGCTAAGGAGAGAATTCACTGTATATGTATCCTTCCCCCACCTGCCTGAGACTATCAGTTCTTTTGCAGCCCCTAGCATGTGTTTCTCTTTTTTTTGTGTGTTTTTCAAAACACCTTCATAGTCACTCTCCCCTTCATTACACAATTGCTGTGCTCTTTTGAAATTTTTAATTTCTTCCCGTATGCCCGGCCCGGCCCGTCCGTTTCTTTAAGTTTGCTGCTTTTTTGTCTTCTATTTTTGAGTACCCCTTTTTCTCATTCTAATGTCTACAAGCCCTTCAAGTGTGTGTAATGTACCCAAAAGATGTTGACTCAGAAGGCGGAAAATAGAGAAAAGCAAAAAATGATGCACACACCACTTAATAAACACATAGAGCCAAAGGATCGAAATGCGGGGACGAAACCGACCTTCTGAATACTTCTAAGGGCATTGAGAGAGCACGTACTACTAAAGTACACACTAAGTGACTTTGTATCCCACTTAGCATACCACTTGAAAAGCCGTCATAAGAGATTGTAATGCTTTGGCCGTGCTCGCCCCTTTTCTTTCTCCTCATCAACAGAATGGGCCGCAGGGAGTTTCAACAAGAGACTACTACTCCTCGTCCTCTTCTACAGCACGCAGTTAGAAAAAAAAAAAAAAAAAAAAAAACTACATCAACTCAGAAAACGAACGGCGGAACGGAGATGCTACGCGAAGCACAAAATGCCTCTGAAATATGCATACAGACGAGGACGACGACAACGACGGTGTCCTTTGGCTTGGTGTCCTCCAGTTTCATTTCGTTCTTTACTCGCACAACAAGGATCTTTTTATCCACTTAAGTGTACGCAATCATTATGACTCCTTGCCTCTGCTCTCCTGCTTCTGCTTTCTTATTCATCTTTTCGTTTTGCATTTTTACATTTCGCATTTTTTTTGTTGCCTTAATTTTTTGCATGTGTTTACTTAAAAGGGAAGAAAATGAAATTCCATTTTGAAAATGAGGTTATTCCACCATCCCTAAGTTTTTTTTTCCCTATGACAGCACTTAGAATTTTATTACGCTCAAACATGACACAATGTTATTCAATGTAATTTGTCACTCCGTTCTGTCAAATGTCGGTGTTGTCATCTCCCTCGAGATGCATAGGGGCGCAAAAAGACTTTGTGTGTTAATATTTTATAATCAAATTTATAAATTATAACTTATTTAGCCAAATGAATTTTGTTTCTCTTTTGATCTAATTTATTTTGTTTCCACTCAATTAATTGAGCGCCCGTTAAAACAAGCAATAAATAAACACAATAAAACAAATTAAAATAACAAAATTTACGGCCTCTCTCATCCGCGTTTTAATTTTTCAAAAAGAAAAGACTTAGTGACAAACAATTAATGAAAACGACAAGACAAACAAAACATTTTTTGTTTTGATTTTTTGGGTTGGGCGAATCAGACACACACACACAAAAACGCCAACGCCAATGCCAAATGTCAACGTGCATAGCGAGTGGTTTGTCGCCCCGATGGCGATGCTGCAGACAAGAACAAACACAGCTGTTGGCTAATTTCCATTTAACATGATTCTATGTTTAATAAACATGTCAACGAAACGCAGGCAACTGGCGGATAAATGGTGAATGAGAAGGTGGGAGGAGGCGTGACACAGGCGCGCGGTATTATTAAATTGACAGCACCAAACGCGTCGTTTGAGAAACTAAATTAACCAGCTTGACAATAAATATTTTTTCTGATATTTCTGAGGAATGTCGTTGCAAGAAGGATTGATGTACACTGATGAGTACACATTTTTGTACATATGTACGTCATATACATATGCAAGTGAAAAATTGTGTGAAATTTCGGGGCAAATTTAGCAACGAATTTTAAGACATTTTCGACTTGATTCATAAATTAAATTATGATTAATTATAGTTTTTATTCATAACAAAAAATCTATGGCAAAGCCATATCTGGCAATAACATTCCAACTTTGTAGCTGAATAACATAATCCGTTACGTACTACAGTAAAAACTCTTTTGGGCGGACAGCGACCATCGGGCTATTTTTGTCCATTCAAGAGGAGTGTGCAGCCTAGGCCAGACAGCGGCACTCTTAAGAAAATAATAAAATATACAGGGTTTTTCAGGGACGCTACAAAAGTAGAGCGACAGGGACAGCAAACGACGCCATATTTCTTGCCGCTCTTTTGACATTTCTCTTCAGTAAGGTTTGCCATTTCATGATGGAAAGTTATACGAGCCAACAACGAGTCGAAATTATTAAATTAAATTAATTCGGAGTCAGTGGCCTCAACGTTAAGAGCGCTACGTCCAATTTATGGTCGTCATAATCGTCCTAGCAGATCAACAATTGAGCGTCTAGTGGAAAAATTTTAATCCACAGGCACAGTACAAAATGTTCCCGTGCCAGTGAGACAAAGAAGCGCCCGTAGTGTCGAGAATATTGCTGCTGCTGAGGCTTCAGTTGAAGAAAGCCCAAATGTATCTCTCACACGTCGTTCTCAAGCATTGGGCATCTCTGTGACGTCGTTGTGGCGAATTTTGCGAAAAGATCTCGGCCTACATTGGGTTCAGCGTCTGGACTTCTGCAAGCGTGCCCGTGGTGGCCATGCAAAAGAAATCGAGTTTCATACATAATGGCATCAAACGTACTTTCACAGGAATAAAGAATTTCATTGATATCCAAAACCGTTTTTGTTTTATTTAAAAAAAACTTTTGTAGCGCTCTTATTGAAAAACCCTTTATTTTAAAATAAAGAAAGTTTTTTTTATTAAAATATATAAGAGGGGGGAGGGTGGGGGGGAGTTTCCTGATTTATAATTGTTTTGATGAATGTAAGGAAGATCCACTTTGTAAATGAATAACATCGTTACTCATGTACGTACAAACAGTCGTGGCGAACTAATTAAGAACGATGGTACCAAAAAATATTATTCAATTTTTTTTTGCTTAGAGTTGAAAGATGTTGTACCTTGTTATGTATTTTGTTAATCTATACTATATATAAAGACGTAACTACTTTTATGTATGTTCTGGCTAATCTCGGGAACTACTGAACGGATTTTGATAAAGCCTTCGCTAAAATATTTGTTGAGTTCCTCTGTAATGGATTGCATATATATTATCGTGCTTTATACTTTTAATTATACACAAAAATTAATTGTTTTGTTTGTATGCTTACAATTTAAACACTTCCATGCACTTTACGTGATAACGCGTGCACCTATTTCAATGAAATTAATTTGGTTGATTTCAGCATTTCTTGCCAAAGATTTTTAGGTATAAATCATTTTCCTACGTTATCTAGAAGCTGAGAAATAGACATAAATAATGTGATTGTTAATGGTTTTAATTGAAAAGCACAGAAAACCATTGAAATTGTCCGTCAACCTGCTGGGATCACGTTGTTGCATTACGAGTATGTAAGCTTTTCTCTTCGCTCTTGCTCTTGCAGTTTGCTGAGTAGCTGGACACAATTGTGAAGCTGTAGTGGAAGTAGAAAGTTGAAGTTGGCTGAACTTTGCGCTTCACCATACAATTCATACTACAGCATCAGCTTCGAATTGTGTTCGCGCTATAGGGTTTACGTGTATTTTAACTTTGACAGCGCTGCCTACTTCCACTACAGCTTCGCCATTGTGTTCGGGCAGTGAATCGTGTTTTGTTTTTGTGTGGTCGGTCTGGCGATCATTTTCATCGCTCATCCGATGGTGATGATGATGGCTGATGAAACTTTGGGGAGTTGCTGTGTGGGTGTGCATACTGGTGAAGGTTATATATAATCTTTATTCATACATGTGCATATAAGAATGAATTTCTGTTTGTTTGTGTTTTTTCGATAAATTCCGATTTCCGAACTACTTCGCCGATTGAGCTGAGACTTGGACATAAAGTGTGTTTTGAAGAGAGAAAGACTAAGCACATAATACAATTACTTTACGGTAGGTGAACAAATTTATATTAAGGACAAAAAAAAACTTTTTGCACAACTGAGTTATAAGGGAGCCAATCTAATATATACAAATTAAAGTTTGTTTGTTCGTCTTTTCTCCGTTCGCGCATCGTTCATCTGATTGCGATGAAACTTTAGCAAGTTATTATATGAACCGCGTTCGGAAAGTTTCTGGAATCGGTTCAGTAGATAGTTTCAGAGATTACCCCTTACATACAAATTTCACCTCTTATTTCAGAAACCTACCCCGGCGTGCGTACAACAACTCCTTTTGAAAAATGATGCTTAACCTACCTCAGTACCACTCCGCTATTGACCTGCATTTGGAAGCCAATGTGAAATTGATTGTAATCCCTGTGACCAGTCCCGTGAGAGTTTTAAGGTCACTTCTGTGTATGTACTTTTTTAAGAAGATAATGACAAATGAAAATACATAGTTCATAGAATTAAAGGTCATTCATCACACTACCAAACGCGTGCCGTGCGTGGATTTGACGGAGAATGGGCGGGGGTTTAGGTCAACGCAACATATTTAAAATAATTAACGTTTGACAGAAACAAAATCATCTTCAGCGATGAGGCGAATTTTTGTCTTGATGGCTTTGTTAACCATCGAAATTGTCGTATTTGGGATTCAGAAAATCCAGGAGTGATTGTTAAGAAACAAATGCATCCACTGTATGGTGCACATTTTGGGCTGGACGCATTGTCGGACCATTTTTCTTTGAAAATACGGCTGGTCAGACAGTAACAGTTAATGGTGCTAGCTATCGCGACATGATAATCCAGTTTTTTGTGCCTAAATTGCAAGATATGGATATGGATGACATGTGGTTTCAGCAAGAGGGTTCCTTTACTTACTTTATGAATCTATAAAAAAAAATAAGAACCGGTGTTTTCTATCAAAATTACTTCCTGCGTGAACTTTGGGACACCCTTTATACATATACAGTGAACTGTCTCATAACCGGACACTGACGGTACCGAGAAATTTGTCCGGTTAGAAGAGGTATCCGGTTATGGGAGAAAAAAAATAAATTGACATTTTTTAAAAAAAAGTAACACAATAGACATGTTGTATTAATTTTATTTTATAAACGTATTCATTTTTATGCGATAAACACAAATTACCGAAAAATACTTATTTCTGGCACATACATTTAAAATACAAACCTATTTAAAAAATGCAATAGGATTTATAAATGCACATACATAGTTGTTGAATAACACGTTTGCGGACAGGACAGCATATGCCGTCAATGGTTGAGGAAATTAGCGGGGCCATGACAATTTTAGGTATGTTAGGACAAGACGGGATACCCTGACGAGAACTACAGGATGCTTCCATATTCCGGCATTATTTGTCCTATCAGAGACAAATTTTCACTTCACTGTGACCAGCGGAATCATTTTAATCTTTATACAAAATTCGCACAATATAATATAAAATATCTCTCAAAATGTCGGAAACATGCGTGTGTAATTCTAGCGTTCCCCACAGAAAATCAAGTGTCCGCGAACGTGATAGTAAAGCAAAGGCACACTCCATAGCTTACTTTTTTGTTTCGTTTTTTTGCAAAGTGCAAAACAAAATAAAGTATTTGTCAATTTATCCATTTCTATTGCGGTTACGAAAATTGGTGTCCGTGTACGGTTATGAGAGAGTCCGGTTATGGGAGAATTTTTTATATGGAAAATCGGGTATTTATTTACGTTTTTTAAAATCTGTCCGGGTATAAGAGGTGTCCGGTTATGAGAGGTGTCCGTACGGAGAGAGTACACTGTATACATATAGCTATATTAGAAGAAAATATTTTGTTTTCTATTCAAAGTTGCTGGAAGGCGAAGCAAGGCGAGCACGGGTCAGCTAGTTTAATATAAAAGTAAGAAAGACAAGTAACAACAAACTAAAAATGTAAGTTATAAACGAAAAAAAATATTCAAATTCAATTACGTGTTTCGAAATGGTTGGCGGACTTATAACGAACGTTATGAAATTGTTTGCTTATTTTCCGAATTGTCATGTCCTGGCTCAATATTTTGTAGGAAACCCTTAATTCGCGATCGCAGCTGACACTTTATCCGGGAAATCCCCAACTTAGGGCTTTATACGACGTACAATTTATGACATAATAACGTCCCGTTAAAAAGGTCAAATTCCGTTTAAGAGAGGTAAAATTGTTCCGAAAAATATAAAAATTGCATGTTTAAGAGAAAATGTCCGCGCAAGAGGAGTGTCTGCCTAATAGGAGTATCCGTTAAGAGAGTTTTCAATGTGATATGACACGTTAGAGTGATTGTAATCTAATTCAAGGACAAATACACTTCTGGCGTACCTAAGGCCGTGTTCACTACGATATCATCATAATGTAATGATGATGAAACCGAATTCAATCTCTGAAGTTACATAAAGGAAATTTGGCGAAAATTTGGAAACAGATCTCCACAATTGGGACAGACTGATTAATGCTTGGGGGATAAGACTTATTTTTAAACTAGGCTCTGGGAGTCAGAGAGGACAATAGAACTGATCTATTAGGTGTTTAAGCAAGGCACATGATTTGGAAATATATAGCGTTATGAATAACACTTCTGCGTGGTGTTCTAGAAAAACAAAATTCACTCAAAACCACGTGTTGCACTCCTTGTAGCCTAGTTTGAGGATTTTGCAATATTTTTTTTAAAGAGTTCTGACCCGCCAGTTTTTTTTTGTACCGCATAGTCAGTTCAGGGAACCAGCAGAGGTTCGATTCTTTTGATGAAATTGATGATCTCACTATTGGAGACTTCAAGAATTTGACCAGGAGTTAAGATTTCACGGTGGAAAAGTTTTTTCCTGAAGTTACAAAATGCCATGCAGTCGCATAGAATATATTCCGCAGTTTCTTCGTCTTCCATGCAGAGACGACATTCAGTTTCCTAAATGAGACCTATTTTGTTTAGGTGATATCGAAGATGGCAATGCCCTGTTAGAAATTCCACTAATGTCTTGATATTATTCCGACTGAGGAGTAGGTGATTAATGGATTTATTGTGGAAGGTTTTACTGGCTCTCTTAGCCTGGACGAAGACCCTGGGTATTATTCCAATGCGAGACACACATTTTGTTTTCCCAACTTTTGATGTTTGAGCTGATAGCTGAATTTGGAATATAGCAAAAAGGTTCAGGGCCGGTAAAGGAGTCAGACGAACCTTTCCTAGCCAATTCGTCAGCTTTTTCGATTCAATCAATACCCTCATGTCCGGGCACCCACCAAAGTTTGACTTTGTTTCTATTGGAGAGGTCTTGGAGAGTATTGAAGCAGTTCAGGACTAATTTGTGAGTCAATCAGGTTTAGGTTAGGTTAGGTTAAGGTGGTTATTCCCATCACTCTGGTTGGAGTCATTTGGACACTTAAGGTCCATTGTGTTACCACATGGAATTGATTCATTCATCGGTACTCCGCTACTCCTACTCCTGTGTCAACAACACGCGGTGTTTCAAAGTGGTCACCCATCTAAGTATTAACCGCACCCGACGCTGTTTGATTTCGGTGATCTAACGAGAACCGATGTTTTCAGCGTGGCGCGGTTGTTGACTCAATCAGGTTTAGCTGCTTGATTATTCGTGAGTATATGAATGAGGACACTTTTTATTCCCGATTCGAGTATGACGTTGGCGCACACTTTAATTGCATGAATTTCAGATTGAGACTATGCAAATATGTACATGTCATTTCCTGCAATATTCTACCGTGGATGAGGTCCTGATAATCCATCCAATCCACCGCCTGCGAGTTTTCAGTAAGAAAGTCAGATGCTTTCTGACAATTTGCAGTTCTAGACAGAATCGGACAGTAAAAATGACAAAAATCCAAATTCAGACTTTATCGCAAAGATGAAAATGTATCTCATAACCTACTCCTTTTTTCTAGATATTAGCGAGACCCTAGATTTGAAGTTATACATATCAGATATCACTATTGCTCCAAAGGACTTACGCTTAGATTCATCATATATTGATTGACACATACCTGAAATGAGAAAGAAGAAAATGTAAATTAAAAATATATACGAATAAAAAAGGTTAAAGAATGAAAAAATTTACAAATGTATGTAATTTAAAAGAAAGAAGTAATAAATCTTGAAACCGGTTTCAAAGAATCCAAGAAATATGGTTACCAAGTTGTACAAGGAAGGAAACCTAACAATGGTACCTGACTCCTCATAATGATTTACAACTCCAACGTTGTCACTCAACCATTTAGTCATCAAATCCTTTGTTACGCACTAAACAGGTAATAAAGAAAAAAAAAAAAAAACAATAAAAATGTCCTTCATTCGTCGTCTGTTGCACAAAAGACTGTGTATTTCCATTTTAACACACTTTGCCCTTGTCATTCAAAAATTATATCCTCCCATTAAGTCGTTTAACACACTCTTTCTCTGTGGATCCTCGGCATTCATAGTGCACACACAGCACATAAAACTCTTACGACAGGCAAACGCCTTAAATGCTGTCAGAAAATGCTTCTGTTTCCTTTTTCGCAATCCTAACCCCTTATCCGTTTTTTTTTTGTTTATATCATATATCGCAACATTTTAGCACATTTTAAGGCGAAAACAAACACACAAAGCTCAAAAGCCGTCGCCATCGTCATTGCCGCCGCATAAAACCAGACGGAAGGAAATTCCACCGGAAATGTTGTCCGTGTTAATGATGCGAAGCACATACTATGAAAACTACCCTTCGCCGTTACAAGTTCAATCTTCCAGTAAGGGAGACAAAGGCAGGAACAGAAAAACCATCCAAAGCAAGTCCCTACTAGACAATAGAATCCACAAGGATATAATACAAACTGGCATTAGAAGAAGAACCAACCATCAGGACAGGAGCAGCAGTGTAGTGGCAGACATCAGAACTGGAAACCCGGGATCCGCGCGCCGTGTTATTAAATAATTTATCCTGATGGTACTTTAACTTGAGTTCCTGTTTGGAATATAAATGGATATCAGCAGGAGTAGCTTCGCTTTGGTTCTCCTTTTTGTCTGCAGCAGGAGATATCCACCCATACTCGTAGTTCGTGTGCACTCATCCTTTGTATTGTTCAGTTCAGTAGTATCTGGCTTTATCTTTACGTTGGTGTTGCCTCGTTGCCTGCCGCAAAGGATACTCGTCGTCGTATCTTCCTGTTGAAATGTATACATAACAAATAGTTCTGGTGAACATTTTGGCGAGTGAGAAGAGACTGCATACGATAGACAGTGTATAATTTAGCCACAGCAGGACGACGACGCGACAAACACAAAAGCGACACATAATGAAGACAGAAAATGACTTAAATACTTTTGGCACGCAAGCTAAAATTCAAAAAAAAAAAAAAAAAAGGAGCAAAAGCGACCAACAGCCTTTGTCCATAAAGAAGAGAGAAAAAAGAACTAGCAATTACCGAAGCGGAAAAAGGAAATTCAATTTGAAAATAATAATCCTCTTAAGTTTATACTCGTAGAGAGTCCTTTTAGACTGCACTGTAGAATAAAGACGCAACCGCATCCGTAAAGGAAGAAACACGATGCGTGCCATTGTGAGCAGATATAATACGTATACATGCGGCTAATTTGAATTGAGTGCTTCCTTATTAGATGGAAAGGAGGTTACTGGTATAAACACGGATACAGGATATGCAGTTAATAGTTTTGCTAGTTTGTTTGTGTTTGTCTTTGATAGGGCACTCAAAAGCCAAATGATAAGAATCGAATGTCAACCGCCAAAAGAGAACTTAAAGGGTAAAATTGTCTATATTATTGATAGGACATTTAATGAATAAATAGTTGGATGTTACAAGGCTGCGTGATAGCAACTATACTTTTGTTGTTGAATGGAATTTCGATTAGTGTCGAATTTTTTAAGGAATTATGTGCCTTCCATTGAAAAATGAATTTTTGGACAAGTCTGTGCTTGACCAATATGTGAAGTAAAACACAAAATAAGTTCAAAAGTGCACCGAAAGAGTCTGCCATCTGTGTAGTTAATGGAGCTGTAGTAATAATCAGATAAGGAATAGGGGAGCTGTCCATCTGCTCTGATTGATACTGCAGCCTCCTAGCTAATCTTATTGGCAACAAGGATTAAACTGTGAAATCAACTAATTTCGATGATCCTCTTTCTAATTCGTGTTATATAGCGTGTGTCGAGAGCTTAGAGATCCCCGTGCCATTCGAAGGATTTAAAGACACAAAAGCAGTCATAGAGTCGAGCTGGCTAAATTTTTGTGAAGAAGATGAATTATTAATTTAAAAAATAGTAGTTTTATTTTTAAGCTACACTGAAATCTCTCATTAGCGGACACTCTGTTAAGCATACAACTGGGATACCTTTTTGGCGAACCAATTTCAAATTTCTCATACAAAATGCATTCTTATAAACGGCCAGCTATCATAACCGGACAGAAACTCCGGTCCCATGGCTGTCCGCTTAAGAGAGATTTCTCTGTAACAACAACATTAATTCAATGCTGTTTGACAAGGCTATAAGTCTTTTGTCTTTTAGACAGGGTGGACTCAGCTAAGATTTTACGAAAAAAAGCTTTATGCATTCGAACGCCAGGTTTCTGTGAGATTTCGATATGGAGGCTTACTTACATAACTGACAGACAGGACTAGTTTTGCCACATATTTTCGGTTTTGAAAATTTGACAATTTGCTCCTACCAAGGTTAGGTAAGGTATCCTCACCTATAGGGCTGTCCATGGTACCAATGCCATCCAGCTGTCAAAATATTTAGTTAGGTTTGCCATTTCATCATGCATCATTTCACGCTTGCCGAACGTGCGGAAATTATTAAAAAACATTATCGAAATTCCGGCTCAGTTGTAAATGTACACGTGAATTTCGTCGTGAGGTCGGTCATCATCATGGCTTCAGGTGCTGGCAATTCGTCGCACCGTGGAAAGGTTTGAGCGCGAGTATACTCTTTTGGACCTTAAGCCACCAACCAGACAGAGATTGGTGCGAAATGAAGAAAACATAGCCGCCGTAGCGGACAGTTTCGAAGAAGACCCAGAAATGTCGATTCGGTGCCGATCAGCTAAAATAGGCATCGCCAGAGAGTCAACCCGGGTTATTTTGCCGCGATCATGCGACTTGACACCACTCGATTATTTTCTCTGTGACTCTGTCCTTAGTCTACGCTAAAAAGCCAACCACTTTGGACGAGATCGAGGCCAACATTCGAGACGCTATTGCGGGAATAACGCCCGCCATACATATTGGACCAAGTCAAAAAAAATTGGACCGACGACCGTTTGAAGTACTGCCAGCGAAGACGAGGCGGCCATTTAAATGATGTGCTATTCTATACAAAATGGCATGAATGTAGCTTCAAAGTTTGTATAACTGTTATCGACATGATGCTCTTGTTTGCACGCTCGAGAAGAGCTGTAACAACGCTCATCCTATGTGACAGTATACTACGACAGGACATTGAATTTAAAAGAGTATCGTTTCAACCCAGTCGTTTTTTCTTTCTTACACAATATCCCTCCATCTTATTGCGCATGCATCATTTATTAAATGTTTTTTCAACTATCAACTTTCATTTAACGCTAAACGAGTGTTATGACAAAAACTACGACATACCTACCACCCAACGGACAAGACAAGACAAACTAATTCAGCACCAAAAGAATTGTCTTCCTAAATCAGTGTTCCACGGGAATGGCAATCCTCTTACTAAAAGGATATCACTTGTCATTCTGAATTCCGAAAATACCATCCCAACATGAGAAAAAAGAAGTCCTCTCCCCTCTCCCGAACTCCGGCATTCTTTGCATGCATGCTACTGCCACAAAAAAAAAAAAAAAACAAATTTATTCAACTTGAACACTTCTTGTATACATGTGCTTCCAATTCTGTTCCATTGCAGTCCAATTTTGGTCGTATACCCTGTATCCGTCTGTGCATGCACGTGAACCGACAAAAAAAAAAGGAGCAATAGGACGTGAGCAAAATAATTCACAAATCACATTCTTCTGCTGCAGGAGCAGCTACCAACTACGAGTACGAGCATCTATATGCATCATGCATGTAGTCCAATCCAAGTGCTCGTCATTCCTTATCCCTTTTTAGAGTATCATCGTCGGGTGGTAGCACGGTTCTGCCCTGAGGAAGTTGTCTTCGCATATTCTTCAACAATTCAGAAAACACACATCATGACGACAGGTTGAGAACGAGATACTCGCTTTCATAGGCAAAAGGCAGACACAGCCCCGCATTCACAGAATGTGTGCGTTATTTATGCTGTCACCAAAGATATACTCTCCCGGAGATACTCCACATTGGGATGTTGGATCTCTGGTGCAAATTCCATAGTGAGAAGTCTCAGCTTCAGTGAAATGTATTTATACACTCCCTGTTGTCCTTTTTGTGTCGTTGTCGTCGTTGTTGGATGGATGGATGGATGGATTTTTTTTTAATTTGGCGCTATATCGAGATACAATTCCTCATCATCATCATATGCTTGGAGCAATTTCTTTCGTTTTTTCTTGTGAGTGTGTTTGTCGAATTGTCCTTGTCCGTTGGTGCGGTCGCGGTTGTTATGTTATGTTATAAAAATGTTCATATGAAACGAATTCGAATTATTTTTTGCATTAAATGGCTTTCCGGCTCGCTCTTGTTTGTGTGTGTTCTCATGAATACGATTTCGATCTTTTGAAATTGCTATTTCTTGAATTCAAAGTCGTCGTCGTTGTCATATTCACATCCATGCCAAAAAGTACTGGCTTCCGAAAGCAGCCAACAGCCAGCATTCTTTCAACACATTGTCAGCAGCTTGCATGCAAAAAAGAAAAGGATATAAAGGAGGACAATTTTCCTGGCAGTAAAAACCCCGACAGACAATGACAAAGGAACCAGGTTTGAATTTAAATTTGTCAACTTCAGCTTTTTGAACAAGTTTCGAGATGAACAGGAAAAAAAAACAACGACATTCTCTTTGGTCCTCTTTCCTATGGCATTTCAGTTTGTTTTTTTGCTGGCTGGCTGGCTGCATTAACTTGTAGCTGCTGCCTTGGAGGTTCTACTTGGCGCATACTAAGGAGTTGTTATACAGTCAGTGGCAAAGCTCGTTTTTTGTTCCATGTTCCCATCCCCGTTCTCCTGGCGGGCATGTTGTGAACATTTCCATTTGCAAATCGCCGGAATCCGAAATGGGTTGATGTAAAATATGCTGTTTAAATATGTATGCTTACTGATTGCATCGGTGAGCACAGCGCAGCACATCGTGGAGTTGAGTAATGCATACCAATGGATCTGCTTCGGGTTGTTTTCTTTTTTCCTTTTTTGTGGTTTTATACGCGTCGAGAGTTGCTTGCACTGGAAGCGGAAAAGGAATCTCTAGCGGTGCTGGATGCTGTGCTGTTGCTGCCGAAGAGGAAAATTTATTGCATGAAGTGTGGATTTTGAAAAATGTCTAAGTGGTTGTGCGCTAATCGTTAAATATTAACCTGCATTTTGAATTTACCACCAGAAAAAAAAGTGGGAGTAAAGCTACAATGGTGAGATATGCCTGAGGAGAAAAAATGGCTTTTCTTAGTTGACGAGGTTCGTCTGTTTCCCTCTTCAAAAAGGAAACGCGAACTAGATCTAAAATTACCATCATTTTCTTGAATAGATTTTAGGTGATCAAAGCTATGGCTGGGTGCTGTAGGAATAGGGTAGACACTGAATGGCGTCTACCTGGCGACGTACGCAGTCTCCCATCTCAAGGATATCGAAGAGTCCCGCGATAGGAACAACATCCGGATGTTTTTTTTAGGAAAGCCAAGCAACTGGCAGCCGGTTTCAAGCCCCGAACGCAGGCTCTTCGAAACAGTGAACGAAACCTATTCACCGATGTACGGGGAATAGTAGATGTGTTTAAGCAGCACTTAATGGACATCAGGTAGTGAGAGTGAAGGGGCAAGAAGAGAACCCGCATCCAGTCAATGAAGAATTCATCCCCCCAAGGTTCAGCTATCAAAAAGCTGAAGAAAAACAAGGCCGCCGGCTCTGATGGTCTACCAGCAGAGCATGCACCAAATCATCACCCAAGTATGGGTGGATGAAGCCATATGCCGCATATGGTAGCATTCATCATCTTGAGCTCTACAAGGCGATGGCCGAATTCGGGATCCAGCTATGCCACGTGACGCTGGAAAACACGCGGTGCTACGTGCAATTCGGAAACAGTTCCTCCGAACTATTCCAAACATGTACCGGATTTTGGCAAGGAGATGCGCTGTCATGTGACTTCTTCAATCTTGCGCTGGAACAGATAGTGCGCAGGGCAGGTGTGAACACGGAAGGCATTATATTTCACAAATCTGTCCAGCTACTGGGATACGCGAACGACATCGACATCATCGATCGCTCCCAGCACGCCGTGTAAGAGGCTTTTACAGCAATTGAAGAACAGGCGAAACGAGTTGGCCTTGAAATGAATGAGGACAACACCAAGTACATGTTCTCAACAAACAAAGAAATATCTGTCCACCGCCTAGGACAAAACGTCACTGTTGGCAACAGTAACTTCGAAGTGGTTAAGGAGTTTACCCACCCCGGAGTAAATATCAACTCCACAAATGACACCTTAGTGGAGATTCGACGAAGACTTACCCTAGGAAACCGCTGCTACTTCGGTTTGGCAAAACAAATGAGTTCGAAACTCCTAACTCGGAAGACGAAATGCATGCTTTACAAAACAGTGATCCTGCCAGTCCTGCTGTATGGAACCAAGTGTCGGACGATAAGCAGGAAAGCAGAGCAGATTTTAAATACTTTCGAGAGAAAAATTCTTCGTCGGATATTCGGTCCCGTATGCGAGGAGGAAGAATGGAGGAGCAGATACAACCGCGAACTCCATGAGCTACACCAAGATGTGGAGGTAGTCCAAAAAGCCAAAACACGTCGACTACACTGGCTCGGCCACATCGAGCGAATGGGCAACAATGCTCCAGCAAAAAGGACCTTCGAATCACAGTACCCAGGTTCGAGAGGACAAGGAAGACCGAACCTTCATTTTAAGGAGCAAGCTATCGCGGATGCCAGAGCGCTTGGTCTAGACTCTAGACAACTGGAAGCAGCGTGTCCGGAATCGAAGAGAGTGGAAGGCTGCCGTGCCTCAGGCAGAGACTCTTTGCGGGTCGGGAGGCCGTCAAGTAAGTAAGTAAGCAAAGCTAGAAAAACAAGTTGTAAAAAACTAAAACCCGACTACGGGCAAACTAACTAAAATGTACGAAACAAGATGAAGCGAAACGATGATGTTCAGAGTATAGCAATTCTCAAAAAACGATCGATATTGTTAGTTTATATATCATGTAAAAATATCAACAAAAAAAAAAAAAATACATAATCACAAGCTACTGTAGACAAATGGCGCCCATAGCAATGTTCAAAAAATAAATAAAATAAAAACATTCAACCAGCCACCAATATATCGTGCGTGCTCTCATCCATGTCAAATTTATTCTACCGCATCTGGCCGCAGACTATATGTACGTGTGTCTAGGTATTTAAATCTTTTAATTATAATACATTCGCTGACCACTGACAATCAAATGTAATTATTTTTATTTAAAAGGCAATTTGTTTTGAATTGCTAATCAAATGATCAAATTGAATTTTTTTTTTTCTGTGATTTTTACTCTCATTACCCTGCCTATCCAACCAACGACCGGTAATGATATGCTACACGCGGTCATAATTCAAATTAAAACTTTTTTCCCAACTAAAAAAAATTCACTCTGTTTGGTTGATTTTATCCCCTTCGTGTGTGTACTTTTCATCGTTAAATAAATAAAAAAAAAAAAATCGAAATTAATTAAATTCATTAAATAAAAAAAAGTTAAATAACCAAATAAATTAGTTTTGCAGCTAATTAACGCAACTAATTACACAAAACCCAGAAGCATGAATTATGCAAATAGCGTTTGTTAATGGAAATACTTTGTATTATGAGCACCTACCGTTGTTCCATTCCCGTTGCGTCACGTCACGTAGTGTAGTCAACGCCTCACTTCACTACCGTCAATCAATTTTATAATTCGCTTAAATAAATGTAATGATTGAATTTAAATGAAGAAATCTACTTCAAAATAATTATTGTGTACACGTTGTGCGCGCCCCCACCTGTCATCGGTATCTTCAAACTACAACCACCCCCCTTTTCACTGGCGTATTGCCAATTGATTCCTCCGCGCCATCGGGAGAGAACAATTTTTATTTATTTTTACTGCGTTTTAGGGCTTCCTTCCGTTTCGATGACTGTGTTTCCCATAGGAGGAAGAAGAAACGAAAAAAAAAAAACGAAGAAGACGCCAAGCCAAGATCGCCTTGGGGCGGTTTATCATTCGCTTCACATTCGCTATTCGTTCCGTAACTTCCTTTGGTATAATAAATAGATTTCCTCCTCTTCATTGAAAATCAAATTCAGGAGCAGGGCTAGGGGGGATGGTTAGAAAGGATAGACGGATAAAATTTCATTGTACTCGTACGTGTATGTGTAAACGGGCCGCCATTAATAATAAATAAAAACGATTTTTCTGTGTTATGAATTTTGATTGATGTGCTACTGCTACTGCTGCTGGTGCTTGGCTTCTCTGGTAGTGTGTAACTACTATACACTCCTTGAAGACTTTCGCTTTGCTTCGACTTGGCGTCGTGCTTTTCGTGCAAGGATGAGGAAATCGGAGTGTATGTAGGGCATAAAGGAAGACATAGCCTGGTACTCTATCAAATATTCATGAGCAATGAATGTAATTTTATTGGTTTTTTGCTGAAACCAAGGAAACGTATGAAGAGGATGAGAAGAAGAAGAAGAAGAAGGAGGAATAAAAACCCTTAAGCGCCAAATAAGAGAGCTACTGCTACTGTTTGCACGCTTTCCTCGGCTTTTGTTTTTCTTCTTTTACATCGTCTTACTCTTCTGCTTGTTGTCTTTTCGAGTTTATTAAGTCGTTAACTGTTTGTTATGAGTTATGTAATCTGATGTACGGATGTACGTGGTTAAAATTCATTCGTAAAAAAAAAAAAAATTAAAATTTTACGACTTTTTTAAAGGTCTGTCGTAAAAAAACAAAAACAAAACAACGAACGGTTTACGGTCGCTTTTTTACGACACTGAAATTACAACAGAATGTGCCGTGAAGTTTCGTAAGCGCTTGACTCTTGATGGCTGTTTCGAGGATAAAGGTGAGAGAAAACGAGGAACGAGTGTTTGTCGGATTTTAATTTTCTTTTCTTTTTTTTTTTTTTAATTCGTGTAGGTAAGATAAGTAAGAAAGATATTTTCGAAAATAAAAATATATTTTTCCTATTGATATGGCATTTTATTTTAGAAAGCAGTAGGAATGTTGCTTTAGCTATGGTCGATGAACCTTATCTTAACCGTAGTCGTGTATTTCAGTTTTTAACAGCCCTTGGACACAGTCCGAAGTCCAGGTACGAATGTTAAATTGTATGCGGAGAGGTAGATAGTTAAAATTCATTGACTTGTTGAAAGTCGTAAGCGATGTACGACTATCGTACAATGTTGAGCAAGAAAGAGGTACAAAAAGGGTGCACGGCAAGGTTCCGTGTTGTTACCGTACCAATTATTGGCAGTTGGTAAAGTATAGTAAAACCCGGATAAGTGCATGCATAATTGTCCAATTTCTTGAGGTACTTACCCGCTTAGTTGCTCAGAGGTACTTATCCACAAACATGACAAGTCCGCAAAAAGGCGAAACATCTTCACAACCAATCGACAAGTGACAGCCAAGAGTAAAACGTCAAATTCTTACTAGATTACTAGAACTCACCACATTATGTACTAGATTAAGTTTATTACCTTTTGTTTGGTTTCGATTCTGGTGCTTTATTAAAAAGGGTATTTGAAGGGGAATTTCATGTAAATTATGACAAAAGAAACGGAAACAACGAGTACATAAACGGGGAATGTAGTTAAGCGATATGTACTTAAAAGGGGATTTTACCAAGAATATTACCACTTTACTTGTGGTACCGTGGCCGTGGTGGTTAGTGCGTTGGACTACTACGCATTCTGTCCGGGTTCAATCCCAGCAAAAACAAGTTTAAGTTTTTTCATGGTACCACCTCGTTCGAATGTCTGACAAGCAATCAAAAAGTATAATTTGTCATGAGAAGCTTCTCAATTCGCCGTTCGGAGTCGGCAAAAAACTGTCCATTTTCGTGTAAAAAATAACACGCACACACAAGTGGTTGCGAGAAGCTAGGCTTGGTTCTGTATAGGACTGCTGACGCCGTATATTTATTTATTTTTTTACTTTAAAAACTTTGAGTTTCAAAAACTCAAGTATGCCTTGCTAGTTTTGCACCTAAGAGGGTGGTTCGTAGCCGGGTTTCACTGTATTTACCAAATATTTTTGTTTTTATGTGTTAAGTACTTTCAATATTGTCGCTTTAAAGTCTAAAGGTATCGTTCAATGAAATAAGTTCGTGTGTCTAAACAATACAATAAATTATTGTATGCTTACGACTTTTATTTTCAGACTATCCGGCTAGAACTGTACTCTTAAACAACTTTCGGAGGTCTGTTTTATAAATATGGGAGGATATTGGGTCTAAGAACTAAATAATCTTTTCGAAAAATGTGACGGTGATTCACATGACATCCGCAGCTTTCAGATACTGCAAAACGATATAGAAAAGCCGGTTGCATTTCCGCCAAGTCTTGGAAAGTGTAAGTAACGTTTTTCCGTTTTTGGTGATAGTATTTTTTTGTGTTTTACTGTCTATCCTACAGTTCTGTGTAAAAAATTAAGATCAGTAGGATAATTTCATAAAAATTTACTTTCAGCTTTAACATATTTTAAATCATTTTTCAAACTATAAAAAGTAACTACATTGTTGACATGTGTATTCGGCTTAATTTATTTAAAGTTGTTTTCTACTTAAATACAAAACCTTCATCTGAAAAAAATTAGAACAAAAGTGAACAATTATCCTACTGGTCTTAATTTTTTACACAGGACTGCATTTTAAAACATGCTTCCAAATACAAAAACAAGTCATTGTTGTTTGAAATGTTTGATGTCCCAACTTGAAAACCCATTTGATGATTGAGTGAAATAAATAGTGGTAGAAGTATTTTTGACTGATTGTGATACCTGACTTGTTATCTGCTTAGGCCCTTAGGGAATAAAGAAAAATCAAACTAATTTTCGACTGAGTCCCTTTTTTCGTATTGATACTATCAATTTGTGTTTAAGTGTTGAACTAAGTAAAGGCGGCTCTTTAAAGTCCCGAAACCACTGTCAGATTCCTGAAATTCCAATTCCAATTTAAACAACAGCGCTATATATTTCCACTCCAAATCTTTCGACACTCATAGTTTAGAAATATTATTCGAAAAAAGAGATTTTAATTAAGATTCGGTGTGGAACATAATATCGTACTATCAAGCTGAGTTTTAGGATTGATTATTTCCAACTTGATTATTAGAGATTTGGCCATGTTTTCATCTTAGGTCAGCCAGCTCCGAGTAAAAAAAACTGGATGTCGGCTTACGATGTCAGCTCGTTGACAAACTCTTGTCCTTTGATGTTCTTTTAGCCTATTTTGCTTGTTCGTTTTCACTAACGATTGATATATTGAAAGTGTTTTTCCGTCTTCAATTTGTTCTGGCAAGATTATCGATATTCCTCTTTTAGTCATTTTTCTAGGTTAGATCGGAGAGTACCTACACTTGCCGGTTATTTATGAAAAATAATTTCTTTCAAATACCCTGCTACGGCTGGTTTGGCAGTAGCCCAAACTGTCAACCCACTTCTTCGATGGTTCGGGGGTTTATTTCACGAATCGTTTTATCAATATTATGCTTAGGTCGTTTCTATTGTGTCAGCATTCCATCGATTTTTGATGGCACCCCACAAAAAAACAGTCCAAAGGCGTCACTGATGCCAATCAATATCACTAAAACGGCTGATTACACGATTATGGAAGATATCATTCAAGACAATTTCCTCAGTTTCTCGTAAAAATAAAATGGGGTTGTATCATGCATCTGCAGGACTCTCCACTGATCGCAACGTCTTCATCTTCGAAGAATAATGGGACAATTCCAGTTCAGACAACAGCAGGAATATTCCTGGCTAAGCGCACACGACGAATACGTCAATAACATGTGTTAACAATTGGCATTCCAATCTCACAAACCCTCTTCACAAACTTGCGTTCAGCAGGCGCGGTTAGTGCATTATTTCGACAGAAATTGCTTTGCAAAATTCACATTATTTCGGCAAGAATTTTGAAATAAATTTACAATATTTCCCAACGTTGTTCAAGCTTAAATCCATACATTTCGTACGGCTGATTATATTATGATACTGTGTTTCTGATCATTTTTTGAGCGCAAAGAGCTGAATGAGTGTTATTTATAAAGAAACCAGCTGATGACCTATCTTTTTGCAAAGTTAACCTACACTCTTCGAAAGTCCAATGAAAGATCCGTTCAAAAGTACCTACTTTCAAACCAATTTGAATGATCATTGAAGACCGTACTGTCTTCTATTAAACAAAAACTGACCTTCCCTTGATTGTAGCTTTCATAATTTTTGAAGTGAAACTTCTATAGGAGCCTTTGGGTGTGAATCGCATACACGCGATTCCCTATGTTACAAAAACCGACACCATATGGAGTGCGTGCGTACTCAACAAAGCAGAAACAGCGAACATCGATAATCAGAAATTCAGAAACAGAATCAGTGTGCCATCGATTGTGCGGTAGGCTGGTCATGGTGGGATGTATGCGAATTTACGGAAAATAACAAAAACAAAACATGTATTCGAGCAATGTGAGTGAATAAAGTCATCGCTTCTTGACGTTATTACTAAGCTCACAGTGATGAATATGATAGATCCCCCATCAGGGCATTGCTAAATTAATTCCTGGAAAAAAAAACGGAGTACTAGGGGCTTGCTCTACCTATCATGGATGAGCGCGATATTCTGCAGTACCGCCGAGATGAATATATCTCCCTTTTCTCACAAACTCTTCTTCCTTTGTCCACGATTATAGCGTAAAAGTTTCACTTCTGTCGTGTAGCTCTCTACGCACCCTTTTTTTTAAACACCTACTTTAACGGTTACAGAAAATGTTGAACCAAATCAAAGACAAGCCGGTCTGGTTTTTCCAAGTAAAATCAGTTCCAATCCATTTGTTTGGATTCCAGTGGACTCTTCTTTAGCCCTCATCACATTAGTTGTCATGATAGTAGTAATGATAGTAAGCTCGTGTTATGAACAAAATTTAGCCCATGGCTACTGAAACAGTTGCTAACTCGCTGACAACATCAGACAAGTATGTAAATTTCCAGTAGAAAGGGTAAAAAATTAAAAGACCACAAAGCAACGTCAATGTCTGATTAAGAACTTAATCTTTCTTAATTTATTTTTAATAAAATAAAAAAAACAACAAAGCAGAAAAATCTCATAAAATAAAAACCAAAAAAGACTAACTGAATTGAAATCCCAACTTCATCGTGCCAAGCTAACAACATCATTTGAATATTTAAGCATTTTTGCGGCATTAAATCGACTAACTTAATTAAGCCCGACAGTTTAACATGCTTACCTTGTCCCGAGCTTAATAGCCACACGCTTAGCCTTAATGAGTCTTGAGTTTTTTTTTTTTATTATTATTTTTATAACCATTCGTAACCATAAATCTTTTTATTGCAATCGTTGTTTTTTTTTTGTTCTCTACCCACATTTACAGATACACTCTGGCTAATTAATCGCGCGTTATTAGTTTGTGCCTTTTCTCGCCAATAATACAAAAAAAGAATTAGTATTCCCCACGATTATACAATAATTACCATAATAGTTTTTTTTTTTTTTTGTTTAATATTTTCTTTTTAATGGCTGCGTTGGCTGAACGCCTGAATGTTGGCGACCGACGCGACGCGATGGTAAACCAACATGTCTACGTCAATTATGTAGTATTTTATTTAATTTTTTATTTTTTTTTACTTTTTATAGTCAACCGGGCATAAAACAGTAGTGAGCACAAAACGCATTTATTTATTAAGTTTTATAGCGCTGCTAATTTATTAACATGGGCATTTTAAGTTAGCAGTTACGAGTATGTGTGGTCGTGGATTTTGTTGGTCGCCAGCACCACTGCGATGCCATTAGTCAGGAATAACAGAGTTTCGTGGAGGAGTTGTTGAAATATAAAAAAAAAAAAAATACAAAAACAAAGCGAGCGGCAAATGTCAAACTATCCACTATCCCGATCCCCAACAACGGACGAGACAGCGCGCAAACATAGGTTAAGCGGTTTTGATTAATTTATTACCACTGATTGCCGTGATTATTATTTCTGTTTGCTTTTTTCTGATCTGATAACGGGAATAACAATTTATTAAATTGTAATTTGTGTTTGTGGTGTGGTAAATTATTGTAATGGATTTTTATTATTCCATTTGGAATTTTGCTTTTTTTTTCTTCGTTTCGTTTTTCTGTTTGACAATTTTATTGGTGAATAAAATATTAGTGACAGCACGAGCACGGGGGCGTTGTTTACTGTCAAATGGCGACTAATTCCTGTAAAATGTGTTGTAAAAATATGAGGTTTACTTAGTTGTTAAGAGTTGACGCGATAAGCTGGCACGACACTAATTGGGTTTTTCCTTTCACGAGAGGGTAATTGGATTTTTATGGCGGTCGGCTTGTCGTAAATCGTTTCCTTGCAAACAAATCACACACATTGGTAAGCCGTTCTTTTTTTTTTAAGCTGGTTCGGTCATATAATTGATTAGGGGCTTAGGAATATATTAACAACATTTACCTTTGAAGGAATTTTAATGATAAAAAAAGCTTGGTGGAAATGGTTGTTTTTATAGTTTCTACGAGTGAAGACTTGTCTTTCTGTTTGGTAAACTGTCCGGTGGTGAGATCAAATGGCGGTTCATTTGTGAGTATGATTGAATGTAAACTTTGTTTCATACATTACTTACTTAGTTGGCGCTACAGCTCGAGGTGAACCTGGGCCTGCTTCTCGCAACCATTTGTGTGTGCGTGCTATATTTTTGCACGAATGGAAGGGACCTACAGTTTTTTGCCGACTCCGAACGGCGAGTTGAGAAGCTCAATCGTGACAAATGATACTCTTTGATGCTTGTCAGACATTCGAAAGAGGTGGGCACTGTGAAAAACTTTTAGGTGTTTGCGGCGGGATTCGAACCCAAGACCGCTGGCTCAGTAGTCCGACGCACTAACCACTTGCGCTACGGTGCCCACATTCATACATTACCCCACCAATTATTGCCAACTTTTTATCATCCTCTGAGCTGGCACCTAACCAGCGAAGAACCAGTGAAAGTGCCTGAAACAAGCCTGAATTTCAAAATAAAGACAAGTCGTTGCACTATATGATGAATTCCAGCTTAAATATATGAATTATACTCGATTGCACCCCTCGTAATAAGGAGTTAAGAATGTGTTAATGTAAGAAAACGTTAATGAAAATGGACAGAACTGTCCCAGATTACAGAAGCGTTTTCCAAGCTAAAGTTCTGGCAGTGACAAAGGCTACCCAATTGGTGTCAATGATGACAATATCGCCTGAGGATATCACAATTTACATTGATAGCCAAGCGGCCATGGAACCATTAGCTGCGAAAATAATGTCTAAGCTTGTTAAGTATTGCCGCGAAGAGCTGAAGGTTTTAGGCACGCAGCACAACGTAAGACTCTGCTGGGTACATAGTCACAGCGGTGCAGATGAATTGGCCAGAAAGGGCTCAGCCCTAGACATTGAACAAGCAGATGGTATGGTTAAACCTCCACTCTGTAACCTGAGGACCAAAATTGAACAAAAATCACTAAGTGAAGCAAATAACAGGTGGAAATCATTAACCACCTGCGACGTATCAAGAAGACTGTTGCCAGCATATAACAAAACAAGAACAAGAAAACTATTACAGAAAGATAGGAAATCGCTGTCGATGCTGATGGGAGTGCTAACTGGCCGCAACTTGTTAAGATACCATATGAAGAAGCTACACATGATGATGACATTTGCAGCGGGTGTGGTTAAGAAGAGGTTCATGAGGACTCAGCCCATGGCAAATTTTTCTTCGAGGACATCGACGAGCTATCGGATGGATCACCATCGGTCATACTTAAATTTGCCAGGGCGTCTGGATGGTTGGAACCTACAAATTAATACGGCGGGTGGGAAAATAATATGGGTATCGCAATGGGTCTCATCAGCCGTTCTAACCTAACCTAACCTAAGAAACCGATTTTATTAACTGCCGCTGTCCTCGCTAAAGCAGAGAAAGGGGATTTCTGCCTTTCACTTCCCCAGAAGAGCCCAGAAAACTTTGATGACAAAAGATAGATACCACCTTCAGATAGCACCCTTATTTAAATTCGTAGGAGTTTACATGCATCCAGTTTCTGCGATAAGACTCACAGCAAGTACCTAAAACCCTTCCCGTAATCTGAAACTAAGTACTTTTCTTTAAACGTTTGGTAGTCGCATTTCGAAGGCAAATCTAACTTACCTTAGAAGCAAAATGATGACAAGCTGCAACTGGGCATTTACAGTAATGCGAACTAAACTATTTTTGTGTTTTAATTCGACAGATGAGCGATTTAACAATATCTTTGTTGGGCACTCCTAGCCCAGAATTCCATAGGTCACAGCGTCTCATCGCTGAAGGAGATTGGGTGCTATGAGTGGTAGATCCTCTGCTGAAATAAGGTATTTACCCAAGCACTTGAATCTTTTCTGGAGTTTCACTGGACTCATTTACAACGCCCCTTTAGGAACGCAGTCGGGATGCGGAGTTTTTGTTACACAAAACTTTCTTCACCTGTCTTAGACCCTGAGTTTCTGTCCAGGACTTAGTTCTGTTTGTCTTCTTCAGTGGCCGGAGCTCCTCTTTTATGGTGTGTCCCCCTATGCCGCAAAAGGGTTCAGGGCCCACAAAGCGTGTGGCAGCCCCTTTCCTAACAAGTTTGGTAGCGATGTCTGTTGCGGACCCACAATAAAAATAGTAAACCAATAACGTGACGTACTCGTATGAATATTTAGACCTTCGCATTTTGGTTGTCTGAAATGTAACATTCTCGCGTTAAAGCGCCCACCCCTTTGTCAACATCCCAATGTCAAATTACGCATGACATGCAAAAAAGAAATACCAAAACTATCATTAAACTGTCACACTTTGCTTCATAATACTTATACGCCATACACATACTCATATGTAATATACCGTTTTATCTATCAATTGAAATCTTGCGTGAAACAATATTGCACGCAATGCAATTTAAACTTCAAGTGATCTCCTAGTAAACACAACGAATCAACTAAAGTGTATCGTTTGACATTTGCTGCTACTATTACTTGTCATATCGTACGAGTATGCATGTAAAGAGTAGTGCTTGTATCAGAGGGTGGTAATTGCATACAATTCCACGCCAATTAGCAGTCAAGCAATTGAATAATTGCAGCAAGAGTTCGTTTTAATGGATTCATGTGTAAGCCATTAACTGTGCTTACAACTCACTCATTTATCATTAAAAGAGTAGATCGTTGTTGAGTGAATTAAAAAAAAAAAGGGAAAACAAAGTTGCTAATCGATGAAATTAATGACAGAAAGTGTTTAATTACTGGACAAGTGATTATCCGTTTTAAGTGGGAGGAATATTGTTTGCTTGAATCGAGAGCTACATATGTAGAAATTCAGTTGATTGGTATACGAAGTGTAGAACATTTAAAGTTGTTGAAGTATGTCAAAAGCAATTGATTTCATTATTAAGGGGATTAACGCTAAAAGAATAAAAACATAAATGTGGCAAGCGAACAGATAGATCCGCCCGAAAAATCATCAAATTTACACGCAAGCGACTAGGTTCAAGTACTCGTAGTCAAGCAAGGTCCCATCGAAAAGGCTAGCGCTGACATGGTTGCTGACCTCAGTTCGTTGAACTAAAAATTATATCACGTATAGTATCGGAAAGGGGAAACAAAATCAGATTAATCGGATTTGCATTGAATCCAAATAGCAAATAAGTACTCGGTGGTCAAACTCACGATCAGCACGACCGCTAACCAGATCACCTTGCGATCGATACGTAACAAGTAAGGCATTGGCTTAGTATTTTTTTTTGTAAAAGAAGTCGAATTAAGGTGCAAAATAGTTTAAGCTTAATCGCAGCACCACCTTGATCGTAAAAGCAGTATTAGATGTAAATTTAAGTACGTTGCAAGAAAAAAGAGCAATGGACTTTGCTTGATAAAAATCTGAGCAGCAATCATTTTGAAACCATGAAATAGTTTCACTTCCATTCCGAATACACCTTCAAGGTTTGGCATATCAAAAGTTAAAAAAGTGGAATGCATAATTAGAGCTTACGTCAAACAAATTATTTGTTAAAATATGTGTTTACGAATTCTATCATTACAACAATTGGCGAAAAAACCTATAAAGAAAAGTACTGTTCATATTCCATTTTACAAAATTAAATTTTTAACGAAGCATCACTCACGAGTTATTTATTTATAAAAAACGCTTCCAACGCGCCATTTTATATACATACATATGGAATGTAAGTCGCGACCAACACCACCCACAGCAATAGTAATATTACTTTGCACAGAAAATTATGTTTTTTACTGTGGTCAGTTTTTTCAAAAGTGGCAATTTTTTAGTTTGATAAGAAGAAAATTGCAACCAAAATCGTCGGGCAAACCTAACATACTATGAAGTTGAAAGGAAAAAAGCAGTAAGATCTTTAGATGGCGATACACCACTGGCTACAGTAAAACCCGGTTAAGTGCATTAGCAGAATTGTCCAATGTCGTGGGGATATGTAGTTACGAAAACCCGCTTAGCTTCTCAGACAAGACAAGCCGCGAAAAGGCGAAAGATCTTCACAACCGACAATCGAAAAGTGACAGCCAAGAGAAAACGTCAAAGTCTTACAAGAGTACTCGAACTCACCACATTATGTACTAGGGTGTGTCATATTTTTCAACTTTAGAATTTTCATGTCTAATAAATAGTTCTCAAAAGTTGCATTGACGATTAAAATCAATTACTACATTTATAGTTTTCATTTTGGAAAGTACTTTTGGCTCATTGAAGTTTCGAAGAAATTGAAGAAATAGGCTATTGGCGTGTAACTTTTTTTTTTACATCTATACACAAAAACTAGTTAAACTAGGTTCAAATAAAGTAAATATATTCAACTTTAAAATATTGATCAACTTACAAAAATATTTAAGAAAAAACATGCTTTTGCAACCTCCTATTCTCCACACCGCTAAACGTATTGCGCCCAACAGTGGGTATTGAATATAAAAATACGTAATATAGATGTTTTTTAATTTAATTTCCAAATAAACTTTATGTTTATTAATTTTGCGTAATTTGTTTAGCAAAAATTAACACTAAACCATATCCGAGCAATGGGCGAACATAGCACTGAAAACCGTCTTTTACGAAACTTAAAAACAATTTGAGGGAGCCAAAAGTACATTAAACAACTTGGAACTTTTTTCACATATTCTGACACCTAGGATCCCAATGCAACTTTTGAGAGGTATGTATTAGATTAAAAAAAATTGTTTTGCCATACTAAATGAAACACCCTATTATGTACTAATCTATTATTTTTTGTAATTTTTTTTGCAATTGCTTCAAATTTGAGTAAAGTCAGGTTTTATTAATACGACCCAATGAGTACTTAAACGGTGAATGTAGTTAAGCGATATACACTTAAAAGGACATTTTAACAAGAATATTACAGTAAAACTTATGTATAGTGGAGTCTGCTAATAAAATTATTTTGCGAAACCTGAGTAGGGAACATTTTTGGTTGCCAATTTTGATTTTCTTCATACAAACTCACTCTTATATAGTGGACACCTGCGAAATCCGAATAATGGAATATTTTTCAATAAATTTTGTTTTTTTCCCCTGTAAATTCACTCTTCAATAGCAGAAACGAGAAATGAATGCACCCACACCCACAAGCCATTAACATTTTGTCGCTTCGTTTCCTTTTCCGAGAATTTGTACATTTCAATTGTTTCTTTTGGTGTGTCTCATTCTGCTAGCGGCTACATTCTACAAGTACACATTCTGAACTCCGATATCAAAATTGATATAATATAATAAATTGAAATTATGTTGTCAAATATGGAAAAAATTGCGACTAGTAGAAATGTTGCGAGAAGTAGAAAAAACAGTGCACCGAAGTATTCCACTATTCACAAGTTTTACTGTACTTTATAAACTTACGGTTTCAAAAAACCGAGGATACTATGCGGGTCAAGCACTTAAGAGGGTGGTTCTTAACCGGTTTTCACTATATATTAATACTGAAGAAAACCATGTTCGAGTATCATTCGAAAAGTCAAAACAGTAATGAATGAAAGGTTTTGAATTTTTGGACTAACTCGACAGAAGTAAAGTTAACCCATTTTACACATCCAGCTTAAAGCCAGAACTACATCGG
Organism: Brachyopa scutellaris; assembly: GCA_949775065.1. NCBI lineage: Eukaryota > Metazoa > Arthropoda > Insecta > Diptera > Syrphidae > Brachyopa > Brachyopa scutellaris. The sequence goes on along the minus strand of OX459112.1, from coordinate 57,005,691 downwards.
AACAAAAGTGATAAAAAGTACAACGAAGTCAAAACAATAGGTTGTACTCTTCCATCGCAGGCACATCTGTATCATTTCTTCTCAAATGAATAAAACTCACCGCGGCTAAAGCTAGAGCATAGCCTAGCTTTCGCCGCGGTGATGTTGCACAAAAGCTTTCCAGTAGTTCTTCCAACCAAATACAAAAACCAATTCAAGTAGTTATAATTGGATTTCGTATAAAATGCTCGACAATAGAAGGCGCTTCTTCACTTTTTTGCATACCAGCTGATTTCCGATGAAATTAAAAGATGATTTTAGACGTATATTCACGAAAGCAAATACCGATTTTATTATTCCCGTACATTTTTTTAGAATTTTAGGCTTGAAACCAATTTTCCTTTTTATTATTCATCCACTATTAACGAATAAATGTGCATGGTTGCGGAGAAATACATTTCCTGGAGCTTTCATATGTCAAACAAATAATAATTTCATCCGTTAATGGCGCTGTTGGTCAGTTGGAATTGAGTGAGCTTTCAGTGTGTGCACACTTCTACTTTTTATCACTTTTGTTCCGATGTAGTTCTGGCATAAGTAAATCGAAGAAGTTTTGATACAGTTTGACAAGGTATTAAAAGGCTCTTATCCTTATGCATGCAGGTAATGCATGGGAAACTGAAAGGATTTCTTTCGATATTCTCAACCAATCACATTCCAGATCCAGTTTCTATGTCGAGTTATAGCCTGCTATACTCCTTGAACCGGAAATACCATGAATTTTAGATTTTATAATGGGAGAACATTAGGAGTTCGCTTTGAAATGTGTACACCTTCAATCCACTTGTCCTACCCCACTTAATCCAATTTTAATAACCCCTCCACATGTGCGTCTTGATTGTTGTTTCGTTGGTTTTTTTTGTGTTCCCTGCTTTTTTTTAACAAGCAAACAATTTTATGAACCACAAAAACCGCACTAAACTACTCCTGTGAAACTTCCTCTCTTCCACCCATTTATTATCGATGTCCCCCGCCCATTTTAATTTTATACTCGTGTTGCATACGGGCAAACGTTGTAAAATGTTATGCATAATCGACTCGTACACATGCAATATACGAGTACATTTTTATTAACAACCAGTCATCATAATCATCATCAGAGTCCTCGTAGTCGGTTGTGGTAGTAGGGAGGGGCGGTCGTTATGAAGCTTGAAACCCAAGTGTGAGTTGTTAAGATATGACATGCGATTTTAACATTTCAATTAAAGTGCTCCCCTTCTTCTTCGTGGCTCTTGTTTTATGGATTCCGCCGCCTTCCCCTTAGCTCCTACTCCCTACTCCTCCTCCTCCTCGTCTTCCACGTTCCATGGCTTTTTGCTTTTTGTATTATTATTTCTGTAGTTACAGTTTAATGAGGGTAATGTGTTTTCAAGTGATTAACACCGGAGGCAAAATTAGCATTTAACATGCCAAAGAATGCCAGAGTGGTAGAGTGGCAGAGTGTGGTGTGTGCCTGGTTCATTTTCGCATGCAGATCATCCATTAGAAGAAGTTTGTTTGTTTTTGCTTTTCTCTCAACGTCTAGTAAGCTGTCAATTTTGTTTAGCAACAGTTTTGCCTCCTTCGTCCGTGTGCCGCCATTCATGTGTACACCACAAATCTTTAAAATAGCTAAGGTGAATGGCAGTCTTTTACCAGCAGTTGTAGTTGTTTTATGTATGTTGCTTATTTGTTTGGAGAGAGACAGAAGAAAGTGCTCGTTGATGTAGAAATTTTGACTTGCATGTCTGTACATAAGCATTGGGTATGACTATAAAGTTGCTTGTGTGAAGCATCATGCAAATGGAGTGGAGTAATCTATAGCTTATAAATTATGAATTAAATTCTTAATAATAAAACAAATTATTTATATAGTTAATCCTCTTGTACTAAAATACATTAATTAATTAGAGATTGAAACCAACCTGGCTTACACCGGTTTGAAATCAGATCATGTTAGATTTTAAAAGTCGAACAGACTTTAAGTTTAAAAGGCTACACCTAAAATTATATCTTAACCCGAATAGTGCTGTAATTATTTTTTCGAATTATTGATTTTTGATGTGGTTGTATCTCATATGACATTATTCTATAGTTTCCTCTGTGTGACCATACTGTCACGCTGGCACAGTTCGGGTTAATCCGACATCGAGGTCGCAATCTTTTTTATTAATATGAAGTTTCCAAAAAAAATTACGCATCTATTCCTAAAGTAACTAGTAATTATTATTAAGTAACCTGCAAGAGGTAGGCCAAATCAAACATAGACTCGTCCTAAAATTTTGTAGGGCTTTCAGGAATTCGTGGCGGTTTAGGGTGCCATCCGTGGATGGACTCTAGGGGATCGTGATGGGCCCACTCTGGTGCCTGGTGTTTTGGGATGGCTCAACCTTTCAACCTAACCTAACCTACACAGCCTTTGCTGTCTCTTATGTATTTTTTTTGTGAATTTCATATTTAGTCATTCGTAAATGATGACTAAATCAAACATCAAAACAATACGTTCATGTTTCCTGACCGTAAGGATAGCTACACACTCACACGTAAAGAAAAAAATAATTCATTTGTGACCATGATTATTCCATTAACCAATCAATGAACCCAAAATGCATAAAAGAACACAAAACAACAGACGACAATTTCAACTGCAATCAATAATTAAAAAAAAAAATTAAAAGCAATATTAACAAACAAATAAATAAATATGTATATGAAAAAGAATTTAAACAGCAAATAAAAAATAAAACCACAAATAATCAATTATTATCAATATGTAAATTAATCGTGTCTACCTTAAATAATTACATATTGAAAGAAATATTTGCATTGTTCATTTGTACATTTATTTTTTGTTCGGTTCGTTATGCATTTTCATTAATTTTATTTTCCTTCATTCTCACGAATTCACATTTAATATTTCACTCTTATAATTGTTTTTATTTTTGTTCTTTTGTTTTTGCATTTCATTCGAATTTCAGCGGAACGTGTTTATTGCAGCGTGTCGCGTCGTCATGATCAGCAGATTTCATTAATAAATTGTGAATACAAATATGTATATTTAACGAAATTAATTTGAACTGCATTCGTTGGTAAAATATGTACATACATACATGTATGCATGTATGTTATGTAGATATGTTGTTTCCACCGAAATTCGCTGCCACAATGTTTTTTTTTAAGTGTTGTAATACAGAGTTAAACGGGGGAGCATGGATAAATCAATAATAATTATTTGAATTCATCAACATGCAAATATGTACTTTTTTCGACATCGATTGCAAAGATGTGGCTACTGAGGGAGTACTTGTACACAAGCAGCATTGCCAGCATGACATCATTTGTGTCACTAGTGAAAGAATTTTGTTGACGACGCAGGCGTGACAAATGTGTTCTTGGATTAAATGACATTATACAAATTTTTATTTCTAGCTAATTTGGTTGCACTTTCCGAGTCACACTTTTCGAAATTCAAAGTTAAATTCGTAGGCCGTGTTTTTTTTGCACGCGTATATACGCTTATTTTGCAAATTTACATGTCAAATACAAGAAAAATAAAATAAACTGCGACAGTATCGCTAGCTAAGCGGATATAAAAACAGTGATACCAAATCCAAATTTCTACATTTGTGATGAAGTCCTATGACAAAATTCATTCTTTTGACAACCGGAGGTCCGGAGAAACCCAAACGTAAAAAAAAAAACAATTCGTCCATCTCTTATTTATCCTTTTAACGACTATACTATCGATACCATTAGTAAAAACTAAGTTGTTAAATTATTTCCAGTCATAATTGTTTGCTCAATGTGACATGTTATTAAAATTGAATCTGTACCAACTTATGCTATTGGTTGATTCTTTTATATTGTATTATTCTATTGTTTCTTTTATTTATTTTTTACGTTTCATGTAAACAAAAAATTATTGTATTTCATTAAGATGAATCCAAATGTCTGAGAAAGCCCTTGTACTTTGTTGACAATCATACAAATAAATAAAAGAAAATAAGTAAAGTCAATAAGCAAGAATGTGCATTTCCTGAGTTTTCTATCTTTATAATTTTATTCTTCAAAATAATTATTTTTTTCGATTTCGTCAACTGTACACTGTACCAGATGAATTTGTTAAGCGGCGCGGCCATAGGCGATTTTTGTGAACTTTTATATACACGTGCAAAAAAACACTATAATTGTTCTTAGTTAAGAACAGCAATTAAGGTGATGTGAAAAGGAAAATGCATTTTCAATAAAAAAAATCAGTGCATCGCTTCTGTGGAGCTCAATATTTTTAAATACCAAATAGTGCAATACTATTACCAGGCGCAGCCTTTAATGTGGGCAGGTGATTGTGTCCTAATTTTTCAAAGAGGTTGAGAGGCTATATCGCCTTACAATGCTATAAATTTGTTTTGTAGAACCTTTGGATCCAGCAGAACTCATTGAATGACACCTTCGCAGGTGACTTGATGATGACCACAGCCTTAAGAGTTCTTAGCCCAGCGTCCTTTTCCGTAAAATAACATTCAAGTGTCCTCAAATAAGACAGTATGAGTTAAAACCTTATTGTTTGCATGCTTTAAAAAGATAAGCAATGTAATTTGCACACCTATACAATTCAAGTACACTAACAAATCCTTGGTACTTATACCTCAAAATTTTAAATACCTGTACTGAGACATGTACTTATACTATAATTCCTCCGAAGTATTTACTTGAAAATATGATCTCAAGTACTTAAGTACTTAAAAATTGTAAAGCTTTAGTTTCTTTCCATTCATTTAAGGGGTTAGGCCACTCTAGAATTTTCGAAAAATCGATTATTTTTTTGTTATTTTAAATTGTCCCCTAAGACCTCAAAAATGATGTCTTAACCCTTTACAGCGCCATGATGCAGTAATGCTACATACGGTTTAAAGCTCACAAAAACGAAAAACTGTTTTAAAGTCTATTATAACTCAATGTTACAGTATTGTCATATACCGTTCGTAAGTTTCAGCTGAAAGAGATTGCGTTAGGTGCTCGTCTCTGAGTTGCAGTTCACTTGTCGCGAAACTTGTGAAAAAACACATGTGTGCGGGTATGCAATTGAAAAAATACTCAAAAGTGATACCCAGTGCATATTTTTGCGTAAACATTTTAGTAAGTTCGGTGCATTATGCTACAATAGGCAAAATAATTGCTTCAAAATATTCCGTACATCATAGGGATACGTTATAATACATTGTGACTAAAAGTGTCAAAAACCCTTTTTTAAGTACCTACATATTATTTCAAAAAATAAATAAAGTTTTGTAATTCTAAAGGCTTGTCCAGACCGAACGAAACATTTCAGAAACATTGTTTAAAAAATGTTTCCCGATTGTTGCCCATTTGATTCAGAAACATATCAGAAATATTTCAAAAATGTTTCTGAAATGTTTCTTTTGGTGTGTACGCCGATGAAACATTTCTGAAATGTTTTTGAAATGTTTCTGAAATGTTTTTTTTTCCCATTCGCAACGGAAAATTAATTTTGTTTCTCAGGCAGAAAGTTTGTTTTTTTGTGAAGATAAAAATGAAAATGCCAAGAAAGGCGTGGAGAAATGAGGATAAAAATATGTTAATTAATTTTTTGATACATTTCGAGCTCTGCGTTGCCTTTGTACACAGTAGAAACCGGTTATAACAATACCTGATATAGCAGTACCTTCAGAATAGCTTGAGGCCAGTAGCTTCTACACGATTTTATGAGTTGTTCGATGTACACAAACAATTGGGCATTTTTAGACACCTGAATGTCGCAATTCGAATAAATCTACTAAAGAATTCAGATACATATGTATGTAAATATTTCATTGAGGAACTGAGGTTATTTACACTCAAAGCTGTTTTTTATGATGTAAGATAGGTAGCATGAAGGTCAGAGATTTCGAACACTGTCTCTGCATTCTGTTGTTGTGCCACTTCTTTGGAAGCTAAATCGCTAAATGCATATTGACTTTACGCAGGCACATAAACAAATTTTAAACAACTCATGTGTTTCGACATACAGTCGAAAAACCTGATTATAGCAATGGTAAAAAATGATTATTGAGAGCCATCCAAAGCACACTGTTTTGAGAGATACGGCCTTTACAGCCAACATCGATGTATTGTTATAACCGATTTCTTCTGTATACATAGGCTAAGCAGAGCACGAAATGTGTCACAAAATTATTAAAATGAGAAACAAAAATAATTTTCCATTTCGAATGGGAAATAAAAAAACATTTCAGAATCTTTTCAAAAACATTTCAGAAATGTTTCATTAGCGTACACACCAAAAGCAACATTTCAGAAACATTTAAAAAATGTTTTTTGTTTCTGAAATGTTTCTAAAATGTTTCTGAAATGTTTTTGAAATGTTTCGTTCGGTCTGGACACACCTTAAGAAATACGTGTTTCATTAAATTCGGAGAGCTATTAAATCAACTAGTACTTTGATGTTTTTACGATCTTGCGCCGTAAAGGGTTAAGGGTTAAGCATTCGGTTACTACATTAATTACATAAATTAACATTAAATATAACCGTGGATAACATAAAAGTTCTTAAGAATAATAATTTTCTGGAATTGTGAGTATTTGCATTTAATTTTTCAAAATACAAAGAATAACAAGTATCTACTTAAAGGAATTAAAAAGAAAACTTAAAAGGAATTGAAAGCACTTAAAAGAGATTGAAAGGAATTAAAAGGAATATAAAATGACTTAAGTACAATTTTAAGTAATAATATAATTTACTTCAGATCATATTTTCAAGTACTTCGAAGAAATTACAAGTACAAGTACAAGTCCCGGTACTGGTATTTGAATTGAATTGCAAAATAAGTACCTATGTACAAGGTAAATGTACTTGAGTTGTACTTTAGTCTCAAAATACTTCTTTGTTTTATCCCGAATTAATTCTAATTCTACCTTTTATTGGCCTTGTTTTCGAATAAAAGAGAAGCCATTTAATTAGGCAACAATTTGTTTTCATTTCGTTATTTAAATCCGTTTCTTAGCATTAACGCTGATTTTATTCATTACATGTACATACATATATGTATGTATTTATCTATATCCTCGTATGATTCAAGTAAAAAATATCGTAATTTCTATTTATATGTACATATGTATGTATATTCGAAAAAAACATTTCTTCTCATCCAAATTCCCTGTGAATCATAAAGTATCTTCATAATTCTAAGCAATTATCATCACTCTTATCTAATCACAACAATAGAATATATAAATATTATATTAAAATTAACGTTTTTTTTTTTTTGTTAAAACAACAACTTACACGCATTAATAAAATCAGATTAACAATTCAAATTCTGACGACACATACCTGAAAAGATAAAATCAGACAAAAAAAAAATTATAAGAATTTATTAGACAAATTAGCATTTAAAAATAAACAACAAAATTAAGAGAAAAACAAAAAGCGATTTGTTTGCAATGCAAAGTAGCTGAAGAAAGATTTATTCATCGGAAAACAATTTGTGTATCTTTGTGGCGTTTTGTTTAAATATTTAGAAACTTTTTTTGTTTTGTTATATACTATATACTCGTAAGAGTAGGTACTCGTACGAGTAGGTCTAGATAGGCACTCGTATTTTAATGTCGTTGGTTAAGATTTTTCTTTCTTTTTTTGTTTACAGTTTAGAAGAGATTGTTAAGGGAGCAACGGGTTGTGTGACTTGGGAATTTCATAAAAATAAAAACAATTATGTCTACCTTGAGAGCTCTAAGTGACAGAATCCACAAAAAAAAGTAAAAATACGCTTTGTCACGGTAGATGACGGTAGAGTGTTTACTGTCTACACGATAGATGGCTTTAAGTGCAGATACAAACAATTACCGACATCTATCTAATCAGAGAAATCTGGTGATGTAAATTTGGAATTTAAATATGTTTACGAATCAACTTAAAAAACAATCAATAATTGGTTTTTTTGCCCAGTAAGTTAGGGGCTTTGACTCACGATCAGAAAGGAGTACCCTGGCCCTGCGATGCTATCTCCTCAATTAGGTGAGGTAGCAGTGGCTGCCGGTAACAGCACACTTAGGCCTATAAGGCCCATTGTGATACCAAGGATCTTGGGGATATTTAACTCCACTACTCATGAAAACCATTTCGAGTTTTGTATAAAGCGAAAAAGGCTTCCCACGTCTTCTTGTTTTAGGTCACTGAGATCTTCGAAGAAGTATTCTCCTAGGTGTATTTTTCTTCTACGGGAAAGAGATGGGTATGAACAGAGGAGATGTGTTGGGCTATCTTCCTCTTCTTCGTCTTTGCAACTTCTGCAAAGTCATTGCAAATGATGCCAAGCCTAGTTGCATGCTTGCCTATAAGGAAGTGTCCTGTAATGACACCGATAGTCGTGCTTATATGTAGTCTCTTTACGGACAGAAGGCCGGTTTAGATCTAGTCTAGGCCAGATCTGTCAGGTGACAAGGCAGATAGTTCCATCTTCCCATCTAGCATTGGTTTTATTGACTGCGTCAAGTTTGAGTACTAACTTGTAAGTAGCGAGGGGCGTCGCATACCTATGTTTTCCTTATCGGGTAGCGAGCTCGTCAGCTTTACAATTCCCTGAAATGTCTCTGTGCCCGGCACCCAGCAAACGTCAATATTAAACTGCTTGGCCATCTTTATAAGAGATGAACTTGTCTGTAATAGCTCCTATGTCATCCCAGAAGGACCTATCGGGAATAGTGACCTTAACGTTTTTATCAAAATTGGGCTTCGACAGAGTATAGTTTATGTTTTCGGGGACAGTTAAGTGATCTAGTATTGTGGAGTGGCCAGTGTAGTTACTTGACCACTGTGGGATGGTTTAATGTCTTATGGCAGCACTAGCTGTCATTTGCTTACCGATTTTATCAAGGGGTCGGAGATAAAGTAGGATGTCTAGTGCTGCGGAGGGCGCTGATCTAAGTGCTCCACTAACACACAGACACGCTTGGCTTTGTACTTTCCCCAGGCTATCGTGATGTATAGCTTTGTCTAGGGCGTTCCACCAGACAACTACGCAATACATCAGAATCGGTCTGATAACAGACACATAGAGCCAATGGGTTATGCGGGGTTGAAGTCCCCACTTGCTGCCGATGGTTATTTTTTTTTGCAAGAGTAGAGGGCTATTTTTTTTTTTTTTTTTGTTAAGGATGAGACCTATGTATGTACTTTGCTTTGTCGGTGAAGACTAATTTGGTGCCATATAAAGAAGGGGGGTCTATCTGAGGGATTTTGTAGTTCCTCGTGAAGATAACCAGTTCCGTTTTCTGAGGGTTAACTCCCTGTTTACATTTTTCGGTCCTTTTTGAGAGCCTGTTTAATGCATTTTGCATGAGTTCATTGATTGTGTAAAGATGCTTGCCGAAGATTGCTACAGCGACGTCGTCAGCATATGCATATGCATCCCTCACCTTCCAAGAGTAGCAAAAGTTCATTTACTGCAAGGTTCCAAAGAAGGGGGGTCTCCTCAATTGGGTTGATAAAAATATGAAATTTCCTAAGTGTCTGGTCAATCTTCCAAAACAACAAAGCAAGACAAGCTCATCATTGGGGGAGGTAGAAGTGCATTTGCCAATCCCACTTGTGTCCAGAGAAGCTTCAAATAGCATGAGATTCAGAAGCATCCCCATGTTCCAACTAGAGAAGATGACATCAGTAATGCAGTAAGTACGTACATACAAATCTACGAATACTAAAGCTGAAGAAGGAGTTTCATTAGAATTAGCACAAATGGTACTGTTGAACGCTAGTTCAGCAGATCAGTGACCTTACGACACTAAACTTATAGTTCCTAGGTCGAAAAGGATTCAAAATAAATACTCTTTTTGTAATGGTAGGTGACAGGACAGTTCATTGATCAGACTTTCATAACAATTTCAAAAAATAGACACAATCTGTGATGGAGTGGTCGCTTCCCTAACCCGAAGGGTTGATTGCATGCATACAAAGGAAAAGAATCATTATATCGCTGACAAGGGGTGGATTGGGAAAACTAGATACAGCCGGATAATAACCGTTTCTTGTTTCAATTTTATTCGGTTAACTTTGTGTGGTGGCAAGTTTTTTTTTTTCCTTTTTCGAAATATGCATATGTACAACTCGTATTTCCCTTGTGGCAATTGCGGTTAACCGCTGCTTATTATAATTTATTGGAGTACTCTACATCGACTAGATTTCACCCCTTAGTTTTTTGTTATGGGGGAGGGGGAAGCGGCCGTCGTATATGTATTTGTCTTTGCTACGGTTTCGCTGGAAATTGAAAATTTTATCATCTGACTAAAATCTGAAGCATTTCTACTCCCAGATGCATTTTCAACACAAATTCACAATGAGAGTCAGTTACGTGACATAGGATGGTATACACATTCTTTTTTTTTTTTTTACTAAACTATGAACATGCAGCAACCATGGAAAATTCATAATAAATTTTCAACGGGGAATGCACACATACAGCAGATGCATGAATTCTGGAATAATAATAATAATACACTGAAGGGGGAAAAACGACGAACTGACAAACCAACAAACGAAAAGCGAAAAAGTTTATCTGTAATTTTGAGAATACTTTCCTTTCCCCCAAAATTAAGTGAAGCTGAAAATAGTCTGTTGGAGTTCAGAGATGATGGAATTTTCTACAGAGACAGGGGGAGATAAAACCCTCCTCTTTTTGTTTTTGTTCCGCGCAAAAGGTAACGTTGGCGCTGGGGATAAGAGACGAGGGAAAATAAAGTGAAAAACTTTGTCCGTGGGAGCGATTCGTGATGGGTTCCCTCTGGTTAAATTGAAATGAGAGTACACATCCAAGTTGGTATACACACGAAACTATAGTAAAACTAAATAAAAAGTTCTTTGATTGTTTTCAAGCGAAAACAACAAATATCGGGGATGAGTGCAGTTTTTTTTTTCCCCTTTAGAGGCGCGCTGGCGAAATACATGGACGGAAAGAGTTTATCAACAATCTCAGGGATACATTCTCGTTTATTTATACAATTTCAAGTGCAGATGCAATTTGTGGAATATTTAGTTCGAAAATTAAATTCATAGCAACTAAAGCTGGTTTAGTACTTTAACAGTGATACGGCGCGGCGATGAAGCAAAGGCGACTTGTGCAACTATAAAGCTGGTTTTGCAAGTACCAAAATAAAACTACCTACACACATATGTATATGTATACAACAAGTTATCTTAAGTATCTGAACAACTGTGCCTAAGTTGGACTCGCGTGAATATTTCGACAGTCGATGGGGAGTTCTTGGAAATACATTCTAGAGAAGTTAAACTAATATTTTTAAATGACTGATCAAATCTAGAACAAAAATCCCTAATATCTAATGTCCTCAGATCAACGAGTAAATGCTCTTTATCAAATCGATATGGAAGTGAATAGTGGAATGTTTAGGTGCACGTTTTTTTCTACTAGGTACCTACTCCCGAATTTCTACTATTCGCAATTTTTTCCACAATCGACAGCTTTACTTCTTTTATTATTTTTCGAGAAATTTTGTTATCAGAGTTCAGAATACGTGTTGAATGTGCCGCTCGCAAAATGAGAAGCACACGGAAAGAAACAATCGCAATGTCAAAATTATCGGAAATGGTTTATTGACTTTTGGCGCATTCATTTCTCGATTCTGCTACAGAAAAACAAACCCCTTTGAAAAAATGTTCCATTGTTCGGATTTCGTAGGTTTCTACTTCAGAACGACCTCAATAAAAGCTACCCTCGATACGCGCAACTCTTCGATGAAAGCAACACTTAAAAACTTACCATTGTTGACTCAGTAATTGCAACTCTTCGAAAAAGAGTAACTCGATAAACGTAACTTTTGTTTCATAAATTCTGACATCTTTCCTTATTTGTATCTCGTCTTTCTTGTTGACTTATTTTTATTTTATACTCTGCACCGCAATTCTCTGGCCAATAGATCAAAATGTGATCGACTTGACTAAACTCTATGTTATTGCAAAAAAAAAGTCTATTGGCACATTTGGTCGGAAGCGAACGGTCAGATTTGGGAAGAAAATTAAGGCATGCCATATGCCTCTTGGCTATTGCATGGGTCAAGGTGCAGTCTAGCGCAATACGAAATTGCTGGTACCGCTTGATATATCTAAACACTGATTATGACAAGGACGAAATAATAATTGCATCAATGGAAGCCGAAGAAATCGAAAGTGATGGCGAAATGCAATTGAAGAACCCCCCTTTTAATATTTTGTACCACTTCTGACACAAATATTTTTGGACTGAATTTTTATTAGTTGCGTTTATTGAGGTGGTACTGTATATAAGAGTGAGTTCGTATGAAGTAAATCAAAATTGGCATGAAAAATTGCCACTATCCAGGTTTCGCAAGATTCTGTTATTCGCAGATTCCACTATACACAAGTTTTACTGTACATAGAAATGCAGTCCGAAATATTTGAGTTAACTGAAAACCTCTCAGTGATTTATGTTGTTTACGTTTTTACCAAATTCATACGAAAAGGCACACATAACCAAATTCTATTACACTATCGAAAGCATATTTTCTAAGCACGGCATGTTTTTAAAATTTCGACAGCACTATTTTGATTTATTGTCGGTCGCATTTGGTCAAAAGAATTTCACCCCTTTTCCTGTAATCTGTAAGTAGTTTAAAACACGAGATGAGACTTTAAACAGGATATTTGAAATTTATTCGCCCCTTTTTCAACCGGAACCAATTCTTCAAATAATTTTACAATATCTCTTCACTTTGAGCTGTGGATAAAAAAAAAAAACAAGAACTCTCCATGTTTTATAGCCCCCGGAGTGAATAAAATTTAATGACACTCGTAATCGTAAAAGAAGTTAAAGAAAAAGTCCAACTTACAACATCTAGTCTGGATGACGTACTTAAAAAATTTAATGCCATAGCCCTACAGCCAGCCAACCACTCTCTGCAAATCTATTCTTCACGCAAATTGCCAAACATCAATTGTCCTCCGATAATCCCCACATCTCCTCTTTGATTGCGCACCCCGAACAATGTACGAGTCATATAATAAAAAAGAAAACAACTCCTCCCCCCCACCGCCTCTCCTTCACAAAGAGTAAAATGTAATAATATCCCAAGTTTTCAGCACTCCATAAAACTTACATAAGTTGTATCTATTTCAATCAATTGAACACAACCCTTTTCATGAATACGAACAGGGCAGACCGAATTTATCGCCCTCATAAAAACTACTAAAACGACCCACATATCTCATCCCCCTGCACCCTCTTCCGAAAGAAAAACTTTATGGCACAGGGGACGTCACATCATAGTAAACCAGTAAGGGGGGAAAAAAAAAGAAGAAATCCGCTGGCAAAATGTAATCTCTCTTCAAAGAGTTGTATCAATAAAATTCTGTCTCCTTTTACGATAATAAAATCGACGCGCATTCAACTTTCAGTCAAGTCACACATGCACATGGGACCAGGACGACCCTAACTCACAGAAATCAAATCGAGGAAGCCGAAGGAAGCGGCAGTAGTATACTATCGTATACGTCATTTAACACTATTACATCATTATATCGGATTAACTGTATTTGCCCGGAAAGCATATCAACAACACATCTCGTCAAAAACACGTACGTACGTACGTACACAACACACATAAAATGTGATCCTTTATTTCCTGTGTAAGTATTTGTTGCTGCTTTATATGCGATTGTATAACCACCCCCAAATAAACCCGACACCGATAAACAAGCAATGATGATGACGACAAATCTGGATGAGGAGGAGAGGGTTCGTTCGCTTACAAAACCACTATACAACAGGACACGGGGATGACGCTCGCACGTAGTTCAATTAAAATACTTGAAATTCATCTAAACCAATTACGGAGCAATTCATTTTGATTGATTGATTGATTAAGTTTTACAACAGTTCATTTCATCCCTTGAAAGGAGAGTCTCATATCCACCCCTTCCCCTTCTGTAGGTATATTTCTGTTGCAAAAAAGCAACACAGATTTAGAAATCAATTCAAAAGGCACTTTGAATGGGGATTAACACGACCCCAAGGATGGAGGAAACTCCGAAAGTTTAAGCGAGAACTTCTGTGTGCGAAGGAGTGCTTTAGAAAGTTTTATCAAGTACGAGTACGAGTAGCGCTCCGTGTGGGTATCTAATGTTCTGTAAAATTAGTGAATTTGAGGGTTTTTCTTTTTATGGGTGGATTTGGAAAACTTATCCCATTCAATGATTCGATTTGAACAGGAGTGTCTAAGTTTGTCGGCTTGGCATACTATTGGTTGATTAAAAACGGAAATTAAAAGGCCTTTAGGTATGATAAAGGCGGTAAAAGTTCCTGCGAACTTTTCATTACAAAAAAAAGAGAGAGAGTTACAACTTTCGTTTTAGTTAGACAGATTGGCAAAGTGGTTAAATTAACTAGTATTTACCTATAATTACCCAACATGACATAAATTAAAGAACAGTCTATTTCCATTAAGTAAAGGACTGCATGATAGAGTAATAGAATTCTTCTTTACTTATTTTTAAGCATTGCTTGGTACGTATACAAGCACATTGACTATTAGTAATGCAATAAGAGGTAATCTAAAATGTAATGTACAGATATTATACAGGCTCTTTGGTAAGATTTACGGTTTATTTTATCAGTGGCCAGCATTCTACGATATGATCTACTTTAAGAAGGTTATGCTTGCTAAGTAATGTACAATGTGTAATAGATAACCGAAATAGGTAATGCATTACGCATATTTTCAAGAATTCGATTTTTGCTGAAAAAGGCTACCTTAAGTGCGTTAGTGCTTTTTAATATAACGGTGTACGTGTAAGCAATGCTTAGAATTGTTAAATAACTGCCAATCATTCAAAAGCTTACCGTAAGGTAAAAAAAAGAGGGCTCATTGTTATGGAATACTTGAATGACGTACCCGTTGATATTACTGGCGATGTAAACTTGTGGCATTTTTTGACACCACGTTATGGTTTTCGCAGGTACTGAAGTCTATGTAGTGAGCACCGTGGCGTAGTGGTAAGTGGGTTGGACTAGTACGCAATACTTCCCGGGTGCAATCCCAGCAAACACCTAAATGTTTTTTACGGTGCCACCACTTTCCAAGAGTATCATTTTGTCAATGAGATTCTCAACTCGCCGCTCGGCAAAGAACTGCAGGTCCCTTCCATTCGTGCGAAAATATAACACTTACACACACAGATGGTTGCGAGAAGGAGAAAGAAGAAGTCTATGTTATAACACTCTTCACATCCATACAACAGTAGTGGCAAGAGATGTGGGAGGTGTTATGTACTCCCAAATAATCCGGGGGAAGCCATAGACCTTCCCAATTGTTATATATTATCTAATACGGTGATGCCAGGTCAGTGTCAAAAGATTCGAAACTTGCCCTATTTCATGACATCTAATTCCCTTAATTTAGGACTTCGATGGCAGATACAGTAGAAACAGAATAGGCCAATGCATAGATCCTTGCGGAACACCATATATAGTCAACTAGAACTGCGAGATAACACGTTTTACTGATTGGTTTGACTGTTTTGCTGCTTACGATTGAGTGCTTGAAGGTATCAAACAACTTTGGAAAATATGAACAGTAACTATTCAAACAAATTTTTAAGGTCCGCAGAAACTGGTTCACTGTGTCTAACACCTTTAGCAAGATAAGACAATGGGGAAGATGTACAGCAGTTGATTTAACGCTTTGTTGACCGACGGCACTTATAAGTACCACCATATTTAACTTCAAATGAAATCCATATAGGAACAAATTAAGACACTAGAGCAAATGAGACTTTTAAATACCATATTACTTCAATGAAATTTTTGCTTTATGTATTTTAACCTAGGTAGGTGGATAGGTTAGGAGGGTCGTTTACATTGAATGCAATTTCACCCAGAGACCGTAAAGGTCCATTGTGAATACTCTAGCAAGATAGGCGCCGTTCTTGAAGAGCCGGGCAGTGGCATAGAAGGTGTGCTACAGATTCTATTTCATCTTCATCCATACAACTTCTACAGAAGTCATTTGTGAAAATGCCATATCGTTTGGGTATTTTTACCAAAGATATACCGGTTTTTCTGGCTTTGAAGAAATTGATTTTATTCGATCTCGGTGGTAAGTTTCGATCTTAAATTTTATTATGTAAAAGCTTATGAATTCGAATGTCAAAAATATCATAATTAAATGAAAAAAAAAAAAAACTTTAAATAACTCGATCCCAATCTCATAGAACACCCCTGACATCACCGTAATCAGCCATAAACTAATTACCTACACATTTTGTGTTTTCGAAATAAAATTCACCCGAAAATCAAATGAACATAACAATAAAAATAAAAGATTATCACCATCAAAAGAGATAAAGATAAAAGTTCAGCTCTGCCCGCACAGTCCCAGAGCGGAGATGAGAAATATGTGCCAACAAATTTATCGCACAATCCTACTCCATAAAGAACGGAAAATTCACTTGTAAATTTGACGTTAAATCTCTTCGTCCCCTCCGTGTGTATTATTTTCATTTGTGGAGTTTTTAAAAAAAAAAAAATTAAATGTTTGTTTTTTTTCCTCGTTTCCTTATTATATGTATATGTACGTAATAACAGTCACCACATGCGGAGTCAGAGCGAGGAGAGTACAAGAGTCGTTCGTAATCGTAATCATAATATTTCCACCACACTGTTTCAAACAGACACGGTAGCCGAAGTAACAACAACAAAAAGAATAACCGACGACGACGACAGATCAAAATAAATAAAACTAAGCACTGTAGAGAAATCCTTCTTCGTTTCATCTTCGCTGCTTTTCTAAGCACCGCAAATCTCATTTTATTTGCTTCCATCCTCTCGATGGGCGGTCAGAGGCATGGCGTTCTTTTTTTTTGTGTTTTCTTTATGATCTGGCAAACAAAAATAAACATTTCTTCTTCTTCTTCTTGGTTGCGATTTCTTTTTAACATTTTTTTGTGCATTTTCTTTTATGGGTTTTTCGCGCGAGCGGCTATCATAAAAGCCAAGCCAACAGCACAACACGAATATCAAAGCACAACGAAAAGGGGGTGGTGAATGAATTGCACATAAAAATCCCAAAAAAAAAGAAGAAAGTAGCAGAGAACACTACATATACATATAAACGACTGTGCTAAGATGGTGGATAATTTGTATCTCATCTCTGCTGCCATGGCGGAGGGGGGGATGAAAATACTGAGGGATTACGCAGCAAATCTGTTTCATCCACCCGAATAAGGGTGCCATAATCTTTCTGGCACTCCAACCGATGTTGGTGCCATTCTCCTTGGAAAGGCACAAAGTTAATGTAGTCCCAACGGCATTGGAGTCGGGTTGGGGGCGTTCCATGCTCTGCATGAATAAAAATGTTTAACGTTCTTCGGGACAATTCAATTACTGGAATTTTGTTTTTTCCTTCTGTTTCTTTGCCTTGCTTTACGCCTGAGGGAAGACGATTGCAGATAATGTGAAATTCATAGGAAACTTTGTGTTCAACTGTCGGCTTTTATACTTACATATGTATGTAGGTATGCCCCCGTGACAGAAACAACAACAAAGCATTATCTAATCGTCTGCCAAGTATAAATCGCATTAGAATTGAAGAAGCGCTCGTAAAACAACAGATTTTCTTCGCTCGAATCATTCCCAATGGAACCCCATAGCCATAACCAACCCACTTGAAGTGGATTGTTAGCTTGTTATGGTTGTTCAATGAGTTACAAGTGGATGTACAAATGCGGGGCTTAACACAAATCTATCGATTACCTTTAGCCGACAACCAACGACGACGATGACTGCCAGCAATCGATGATTGTTGTGTCATTGGTGATGATGATGATGAGTTGCCTGCCAGTGCCACCCACTCGTTGGGTAATTACACACTTGTCGACATTTGTTGAAATAATAGTTTAAACGAGCTCTAATAGATTGTCTGAAAGGAGGAACAAAAAAAAAAAAAAACAGAAAACAAGTTGGAAGGGCAGCAGCAAGTGAGATTATTGATTTATTATTAAACGACCGACACGAAGCCGACATGAAGACATCTGTTTGAACTCATCAACTTGAAGGAGGTACGTATGCTCTCCTCATAATTAGGAACATAAATAAATAAATAGTTAAGCCTTAAAGCCGCCTAGTAAAGAACAACACTGTAGGCAGGTGCAACTTTGTGGTTACGTACCATGAATGGTGGCAACCTGACCGCTTGGCATATTAAATTATTTAATTACAGTGGTGGTCCAATATAACGAATGATATAATGTCCAGTTGAATTCGCTATATCGAAAATTCGTAATATCGAACACATTTTCATTGTACGAAACATTAAATATATATGTACAAATACTGTTTTTTTTTTTTAATTTATTCATAAAGTCAACAAAACAAGTTTCAAAGTAGAAAAAGAAATAAAACAAACTAAAACAAAATGAATTTCTTTCCTTTCCTTTTCTAAAAAGCAATTGCCAATAAGGACATACTTTTGCAAACGTTCAACGCAGAAATTTGTACCTATTTCCCATAAACTTATTAGAACAAGTATTTCAGAACTTCCAACGTTGTTCTATTTGTCTCAGTTAATATACTCTCAACGGCCTCGAGTGGGCTGATACGCGTATCTTCTTGAAGAAACATTTCAGTATTGTTCCAAGATCCAAATCCTCCGCTTAGCTTAACTAAGTGAATGGTTGGATCAAGGAGCTTACCTTCGGTTGCATGTACAACACCTAAATTGTTCCATCGAACGTTTCCTAAACAATATTGTATTTCTTAATAAATTTGTCTCTTTCTATTTTATAAAGCATGTACACAGATATTGTAGCAACATTCGTTATATCGAATATCATTTTTTTGTTCGTTCGTTATATAGAGCCGATAATGCATTTGAAAAAGGTGTACGTTATATCGGCATTCGTTGTACTGGACCACCACTGTATTTAAATTGAAACATAGAATTAAAAATGTTTATACACATTCCAACTGGAAAACTATCTCATACTAGAAACTAGAGGATAGCGAAAGCATTTTTAGTTTCCTCAGTTCCAAGTTAATCTGCTTTGGGTATCTTCTGTTTAGCATGGCATACCTTAAAATGGAAGCGTGTATGTTTTAGGTAGAACTAGAGGCATGGAAACATCACAGAAAACGATTCATTTGTCCACTTTTTGGGATATTCCTACTCCTGTTCATATTACCAGCAAGCAATAGGTAACTGCCTCAACTAGAAAGTCAGACAATCAACCTGGAATAAGGTTAACTATGTGTGAGAACTTTCGCAAGAGAAAATCCACACCCCAACATCCAAACTTTCCATCCAACATCCAAACTTCCCATATGATTTCCATCTGTCAACTGATGGAAATCCCATGGAAATCATACGGGAAGTGTTTATTCTTTTGGGAGTTCATTTTGGGTAGAATATTTGTTTTGATCGGTTTATTAATTGGTTCAATTTTTTAAAGTTTAAGTTCAATTCGTCACTGCTCCAGGAAATTGTCTTTCTTTTGACACCTCATTTGTTAAGATTGGTTAAGTTTTAGAGCCGCAAATGGTACCTTTATTACAGAAATAATATACACTGGGCGTCCAGTGTAACGAATGCCGATATAACGAATGCCCAGTATAACGAATCGCAATTTGAAGTCCATTGATATACTCTAAATAACGAATATAATGAAAAGAATTTACTACTCTATATAACGAACGCTCTTGTCTGCATAACAAAACGGGACATAAATGACTTTTTTCCTCTTAAAATCGACACAATTTGTGCAATTTTAAAAAGATAATATAATGAGAAGTTGTGAAATGGTTAGTAAATATGTTTTAATTTTTTTTTATTTTTTAAGGTCGAAAAAACTGGTTTCGATATAACGAATTGGCTGCACATTACATCTTTCGTTATACTGAACGTCCAGTGTATATGATTTATTTAAGTATATTTGTCCGAAGTGATCAGTGATCAGACCACATTATTCAGCCAACGAAATCCTTGGTGTTGAAAAGCTATTTAAAAGTCCAAAACCGATAGTGGACTGAATTAGCTGCCAAATGACATTTTCCAAAAGACTTAATAAATTATAAAATTTGAACAAATTCAGAATTGATTTTGGAAAACTGGAAGCATCGTTATCAACATTTCAACACCGAGGGATTGATGCAGAAGGTGGTAGAGAGAAACATCAGTTTTTAAAAGCTTGGAAAGTTATGAGACTTTTTCCATATACCTACTTAAAGGATGTCCAGCGTTGTTTTTGAAGACTTTCAGTCACTGCCTGGACTATGGAGTGAAAAAAACCACATATTGCTAACTGTCCTAGTTGAATTTCTCGGACCCGCACTATAGGCTTACATAGAATTTAGTCCATGGTTCTCAACGTAGCAACTGGTTACCACTGACGTTTAGTAAAATAAGGTACATATAGACATAGAAGAAGAAACTAGCGCGTTATAAAACAAAAAAACACATCAAAACCATTACCCATCTGAGGCACCAGAGGTGCGGTTCGAATTTTTTTATTTTTATGTTTTTTTTTAATGGGTACTGACCCGCCAGTTGCGGAGGGCACCGCGACCCAAAATATCTATTGTATACCACGAAGTCAGTTTAGGGGACTAGAAGAGGCTCAATTCTTTTGATGAAATTGAGGATCTCACCGGTGGAGACTTTACGGAATTCCATGGGAGTAAGGATTTTTCTGTGGAAGTGTTGTCTCCTGAGGGCACAAAGTGCCATGCAGCCACATAGAATATGTTCCGCAGTTCCGTCGTCTTCCATACACAGACGACATTCAGTTTCCTGAATAAAACCTATTTCGTTTAGGTGATATCGAAGATGGTAATGCCCTGATAGAAATCCCACTAATCTTCTGATATAATTTCTACTGAGGAGTAGGTTGTTTTTGGATTTATTTTGGAAGGCTTTAGTGGCTCTTTTAGCCTGACGAAGACCCTGGGTATTTTACCAATAAGAAATACAAATGTTGTTTTCCCAACTTATGACTTTCAAGTTAATAGCTGAATTTGGAATGTTACAAAACGGCTCACGGCCGATAAAGGATTCAGCCGAACCTTTTCTAGCCAGTTCGTCAGCTTTTTCGTTTCCATCAACACCCTCATGTCCGGGCACCCACCAAAGTTTGACTTTGTTTCTATGGGAGAGGTCTTGGAGGGTATTGAAGCAGTTCAGGACTGATTTGGAGTCAATCAGGTTTGAGCCTAGTGTTTTTATGCCTGCTTGACTATCCGTGAGTATATGGATGAGGACACCTTTTATTCCCGATTTTAGGATGACGTTGGCGCACACTTGAATGGCATGAATTTCAGTGCATACTGTTACTTTTTGTCAATGGTTTACCTGATATTCTTCTTACCGAATACCGTTGCGTTGTATACCTCCACGATTTGGGACTCCTTTGCAAGTCAATTCATCTGTCTACATGTCTGACATTTAAGCAAGGGTAGGGGTCTTGCAACATCCATTTGATTGACGGACACAATGCAAACATTAATTTCTTACACATAATTTGCCAAATCACTCTCAATTTAAAAATCTCACTTTCAGCAGAGCTCATGTGTACCCAGATTGTGAAATACTTCCCAACTCAAACCATAAGCAAAAGGTTATTGTCCTCACAAAACTACTCGTGTACTCGTTTTCGCACACACTCGTACACAAAAGAGCAATCAACTGGCAGTTTAAAAATGTCTTTCGAATTAGAACAGGAAATACGTCAACACAACATGACATGCTCACAACATTACGCTCCCCCCAAGAACATTAGCTATCCGTATCCGTATCCGTACCGTCTTACCGTCCGTTTCTGCGTATAGATAAAAATTTGGTTTTTATTTTCTCACCTCATAAAAAAGCAAAAAAAAAAAAAAGTATTAAAACGACGCCGCAGCAAGCCATAAATTCATTAATTGTTTTTTTTTTTTGCTGGCTTCGTTGGTGTCTGTTTGTAATGCGCGCGTTCACACACTCTCGATCTGTTGTATCTGCACCCTGCAAACAACAGAATAATTCAACAAATGGGAGTCGATTACGCACGCATTATTGAATTTTCAATGAGTCTACAACAAAAAGTTTAAGCCCTTAGGTGTTCGTTACAAGAAATAAACTGCAAACAAAAAATCTCTTTTTAAAGAATCTGTGAATAATTTATTGGCTACGCGGGGATGAGAACGACAGAGAATAGGGGTCTAAAATGCGACCCCTGCGTGTATACGTGTGTTTAATTTATACAAATAGGGATAGATCTGGTTCGTAATACGAAGATTGGACACACTCCCTTGTATTCGTTCTCATATGCAGAAAATCTCAATTTAATTTATCCGAGGATTTGGATATATTGTTGTTTAGGTTAAGTCGATGTCGGTCGTATTTGGTAGTAGCCACGTAGCGCCGCGTGTGACCAAAAGTTGAAAAACATACCACTCAAGAGCAGGAGGGTTGTAATTGTAAATGGGGTGGAATTCATGTCCATGGATTTCACGTTTTGTTTGTGCACACACATATCTCGCTGATTAAATCTCCAGGGGTTCGTTCCACAGGCACAAATACACACACAATGGCTGATGGGCCAGTAAATTCGTGGATGGCTGCACGCGCCCCTAATGCAATCTGACGTCAATTCTCGCAGTTCGTCGTAATCAACCCTAAGGAGAGAACCTGCTTTTTGGTTCAATTCCCTTTCTCGAATAAAAGCAAATGCTTTTCTGAGTTTTGAGCTAGGGGATGGTTTTTTTTTTTTTTAAAAACTCCCTTGTTTCTCTATACGAGGGCTACAACAGCTACAACCCTCCAATGAATATCTTATTTTACTAAGGTGCACTGCGGCGCCGCGTATCCAGGTCTACCTGGATTTGAGTGGATTTGTGTGTGCGCTCAATTGTTCATCGGAAACGTGCAATACACACACACACACAAATGCACATTCATTGTTTGACAGAGAAATTAGACATCAATTTGTTGAATGGAATTGCCGCTGGGTGAAGCAAATGTCGAATAAACACGTAAAATTAGCGAGGGGGACCGACATAAACCGCAGCGCATCGACATAATACAAAACAGTGTTCTTCTCACCTATTGTTTCGGCCTTGTCGTGTTTTTTTTTTATACCCCCTAATGCTGCAAAAGCAGTTGTTTAGATGCACTTGGTTTCCATTCAATTCTTTAGGGAATCATTTCTGAAGTGGGGTTCCGCTGCGCCGCGCCATTCACTCATTCGATGCGGTAGTTAACGAGATGAATAGGCCGAGGCTGCCAACGGATTCAGGGTGAAAAATGCATTCAGGCCTCGTGTGCGCGCATGGGAAATCAGGCGAAATGAAGTGGGAATCGAGAGTGCTTAAATGAGCTTGCTACTGGGTTGCACTTTTGTTCTTCCTGTGTCCGTCGAGAAAGGGTATTCGTGTGTGTAGATGTCGGTAACAATTGACAATAAAGGTACGAGTACATAATACAAATACATATATATTGCATCTGTTGATAGGGGTCACAGGGATTTCGAATGAATTTTATTCGGAACAAGAGGTCGTAAGGCTGATCTTCAATTCACTTACACACAAATTTTGTACAGAAGTCAAACAGAAAATGGATTTATCAAGTACATTCAAGTGGATTTCCTTTTGCGAGGTGCATGAGAAATGTTGTTTTCAATTAAAGCCAAGGAAAAAATACCATCGACTTCTGCTAAACACAAGACGACGTTAAGCGCATGAACAACGAGTCTTCGCAGATAGATGCGATTAGAGGACTTTTCAAAGACAACAATACAACCGTTTATGTAGGTAACAAAGCCTTATCAGAAGGCTATATCGACGGAGTAGGAAACTCTGTAAAAATCCAGAAAAAGCCGAGGTTCTAAATAGAGAAGACCATTCGGTCCAAAAATAACTATTCATGTCAAAATAAGTGAATATACGAGTAGCAATAACCAAGACAGTAAGGAATCTGACAAAGGACAGGTAGAGTACTATTTTGCCTTTAAGCATGCCAACTTAAAAAAAGCTTAATTTATTGCTAATGTCATATCTCCATTGGTAGGTTTTTGAAATTTAAGAATTTATAGAGGACAATCGACAGGCATGAGTAACTCCTCAGTGTCTATAAAGAAAGCCTCCAGTCGGCACGAAATAGTACCTGGGAGTACTTCAGTATTTACAGAATCTAAGGGTTTTGGATGGACTAATTCATCAAGACAAAAGTTTACGGGGACTCTCCTCCTCCTTGCATGTCAATCGTTAAAAAGTGGGCAGCTGAATTTAAACGTGGTCACACGTCCCTCGAAGGACGGCCAAAAACTGCTATCACATCCGAAACCATCGAAAATGTGCATGATATCGTGTTGGACGGTGAAATAGCTGAGGCTGTGGGGATATCGGAAGAAAGGGTGCGAAACATTTTGCACAAAACGTTGCTCTGCTTAAGATGGGCAAATGAGCATTTGCTAAATGCCGATCGGAAGCAAATGCGCAAACGATTTTCGCAGCAATCTTTGAACCGATTCAATAGGGATCCGAAAGATTTTGTGCGGCGATTTGTCCACCACTACACGCCAGAGTAGTCGAAGCAGTGGTCGGAAGCCGGTGTGGTTCAACGCCAAAGAAAGCGAAGTCTATCGTATCTGCAGGAAAGGCCATGGCCAGCGTGTTTTGGGATCCTGTTAGTTGATTAGGTACCTTGAAAAAGGCAAAACAATTACAGGCGAATACTACTTCTTGACCAGCTGGATGCCACAATTCGCGAGATGAGGCCTGACTTGAAGAAGAAGAAAAAAATCATCTTTCACCAGGATAATGCACCTATACACAAGGGTTCGATAGGAAAACTGCGGGATTTGGGGTGCGATTTGCTCGGCCACCTCCCTATTCTCCCGATTTGGCGCCCACAGACTTCCATCTGTGACCAAAATTGAAGAAATCTGTTTCTGAGAAGCGCTTCGCATCCAATAAATAAGTTGAGAGGGCTGTAGATGCATATTTTTACAGCCTTCCAGACTCTCACTTCCGGGAAGGAATAATGATTTTGGAGAAACGCTGGACCAAGTGTGTTGAAGTCAAGAGAGATTATGTAGAAGAATAAAATCATTTTTAACTGAAAATCGCAGTCTTTCATTGTCAGGCCGAGAAGTTTTCACCTAACCAGCGTATAGACTATTTTTGAAAAGACTTAAGTGAAATTTCTTCAAGAGTATTGAATTTGTTTTTAGTAACATCGATACCGAGCAAGGCTCTCAAACCTCACTATAACCTGGCTGACCATCGCTTGTAAGAACCTAATGAGACCTTTGATGGCAGGTCTACCAAGGGATTCTGCAAAACTCCTATAAACTTTCGTATCCGCCAATATTGGCTCAGACGAACTCGATATGGTCTAAATCCACTTTGATCTCACAACCAGACACTAACTAATACAAAACCTAACAACTCAGCTTCGCTCAAACGTCAAACATTTAAATAAGCTGACTCGATTTAACTAGTTTTATCAGAGACTATTAGCATCGATGAGAGTATTGTTCTCGAATTTTAATTACTGCGGAGAACAAAAAAATTGATACGAGCGAGCAAGTCGTTTCCTCCGGTATTCAGTTGAGTCGAGAGAAAAAATCCCAGATATTACCGACCGTGAATGGAATCTTTTTGCCTCAATTTGAACTCATATGTGGAACAATAAATCGGTTCTAATGAATTTATTGAACTCCGGCGAAGGGTTGTACCGCCGGTATTTAAAATAAAGTTTCGGGTCTTATTAGGAACGAGTAAGATTGTCATCATCATACAGACACTTGAAAAACTTCCCTTTTTGTTTGGAGAGGGACGATGATTCAGATGCTAGTGGTGCACCACAGGTGGCGCGGCACACGAGCTGAGATTCCTTTTTGTTTGTTTTTTTTTTCAAACTTACCTTATTAACTGACAGCGGTGACTGTTGCCCACCAGCAGCAGCTGAGTTATTTTGCTGCTGTTGCTGCTGCTGTGTTGTTGGTGTAACCAGTTTTTTAGGGCTCTGTGGTCCCGCAGTTTCCTGCGGGTTACCGGAGGGCTCTACACGTACTATGATCGCTATGGTTGTGGATTTGAGATGTGTCCCCAATAAGGGACACTACTCTCAAAACTCAAAAATACCGAAGAAATCAAAAAATAAATAAGAAAATAAAAATAAAAGAACAAAAAAGTATTCCAAAGATGGAACTGGCTTTTTTGTCGTCGTTTTTAAAATTGATATCCTTTTGAACGTGTTGTGTTAATGCTGACGGCGTTGTTTATGACTGCTTTTGTAATCCAAAATTGTATGCGTTTTATCCTTTTGTTTGAAATTTGTTTTTTTCTTTTTTGTTGTTTAATCACATTTCTCAAGATGTTGAGTAGAATAGAAAATTTCCATTTTTTAACACTGAAAGAGAATTTTAAGAAAACTTTTAGGATTTTGATTTTGGTTTTTTTTTTCGGTTGTCGTTGATGCAATAAAGAAAATCGACGTGTAGGAACTTGTTAAGAAAACATTGTGGATACTATTCTGAGATGTGTCCCCAACTGATTCATTCGTTAACTTAAGAGGAGTTTTGGAGTGGGCTCCTACTTGAGTTTGGGTTCTTCTGGTTTATCGAAGTGATGTTGTATGAAACTTATGCAAAAGGTTGAAGATTTGAATGGACTGCTTTACTTTTCTTTAATATTCGAAATTAAAATTCGGTAAGATACCGCTTATTTCGAAAAGTTGAAATTCACCCAACCAACGGTAGAATTGGTAATCTTACGGGTCACCTAAACATTAGTCGAGTTCTACTTACGAATCCCTCAGAGATTTTCCTATGCTGCCTCAGCAGAGATTTTTCTATTAAGCGGAACAACATTCTCCGCGGAGGAGAAATGTATCTGTCAAAATTAGTAGGTATTCTTCTTCAGTAACTTAGTTTTTCAGATTCATTTACTTGCATTTAATAATAATAAGCAAACATGAAAAACATGACAATTTTCTCACTTCACAGCATTTAGAACTATGGATTCCTTTCATGAAATGTCCAAAATAACCACATGTCCGGTTGCAGCAGAAAGAGCGAGGAAACGAATCCAAAAAAAATCCAAAACATGCTTTGCACCGTCGCTGATTTTATGATAAGTGAATACTGCTTTGGCAGAAAATTCGAAGCTCATTTTTGGGGAACGTACCACATGGTCAAACGGCGGACCCACCCTAGACCCAAAATGTATAGTATGGTTCACTGATGGATTGAAAATGGCCTCTGGTGTTGGTGCTGGAATCTTTGGGCCCAATACCAGAGTCTCTACTACCATCAAGTAAGCTAACATAAATGTCTTTTCGGGCAGCCAAGACGCGCTAAAGCATTGAGTCCTACTCTTTCGACTCAAGACTGGTAAAGTGCTGCTTCAATGCTCTCCGACCCCTAGCTTATCATAATAAGGTCAAACATTGGTAGGTACCTGGTCACGGAGGCATTGAAGGAAATGTTATTGCTCGTTCTGGCTCTACCGCCAAATTCTCAGGCCCGGAAGCCTTTTGCGGCAAAACCTGAGCAACAATCTCAGCCTCAATCAACAAATGGGAACATAATCTCCGACTCTCTCATTGGAGAAATGTCACAGGGCTTCTATAAGTCAAACTGTTAGCTAAGCGATATACCCAGAACAGGGAACTTCTAAACCACAATAAGATTAAAATGTCCTCTCCGGTCATTGCCAGCTACGATACCACTTAAACAAGTTAGCCCTGTCTAGCGAGACCGATCGCGACTCTGTTTAGAGGAGGTCGAGACAGCGGAGCCCGGCACTTTTCGTGGTCAGATAAAGAACACCTTAGACCTTACGAATTAAAAAATGCATTTAACCAAGGACATACTTGCCTTTATAAGAAAGGTGATTTGCCTCTTGGACTAATTGGTATCCTTAGATGCAATAGATCTTTTAGGTCACAGTATCAATCTTGGGGCAGGATCCGTTAAAAAAAAACGGTCGAGATGTGAAGTTCTTGTTTATCTATCACGTCATCTTTTGCTTATCTATCTATCTATATCATCAATATAATTAAATCGCTAGCGCAAGAGCTTGTGATTCCTCCTGAGAGTTTATTTCTGCACCGATTTCAATGATTTAAACACTGATCGAAAGCAACGGGACTTTGTTCATCAGTACAAACAATTTTGAAAAAGTGTAAAGTTACTACGAAAAAACATTATTTCCTATACCTACGTTCTCTTTTTTTTTCATTCGTAAACGGTAAACGGTTGTAGGGTTAATACATGCGAGATTTCTCCACTAGTTTACAATTAACACATTTAATGGGGGGAATCCGCTTCATTCAGATGTTCAAAAATATATTATTCGTCATTTTATGGGTTTTATTATTAGCTACGCTGTCCAACCGCGGGGTTTACTGCAGTTGCAGATTGACCACATAAAATATAAAATCCAGTAAGACGATTTTAATGTAGTTTTGGTCGTTATTTTGGATTCAACTCAATTATAGATTGTCTTATCCATATAATAAATATAAAGAATAATAATAAAAGTGAAAGTTAGCCGCAATAATCAAGCGCCACTCAGCATGTAAAAACTTTCAACTTTAAAACAATCTTGGCATGATGATTTCTCTTTTCGTTTGGTCGATTTATGAATCAAAACTTAAAGTCATCAATCAATTTTATATGACACAAGGAAACTGATCAACGTAATTAATTTGTTAACGTAAAAAAATAATTAATTTCTTCCCAGCCAGTGGCATGACCAAAGGGTAGAGACTCGGTGGATGTGTTCGTGTTCGTGTGCATCAAAAATAAAAAAAAAACAAAATAGAAGTCGCAAATTAACATGACAAGTCATAATCGTTTTTAATTATTTTTGAATTCGCGAAACTGATTTTTTATGAGTTTTATTTGATGAATTTTCAAGAGAGAGTCTTTGGACAAACATTTTCGCGTCTTCGGGACACGTGAAGTAAAAAAACATCAGGACGCCCGGTGAAAGGACATAAAAACGTCTAAGAAAGGTGGCGATTGTGATTGAATAGACCTGCTTGCGTTCTGACAACTTAGCAACTACATTCCGGGATATTCTCGCATTTTAAATATACCTAAGGCAACACTTGAAAACTTAGAGGTATAGACTATAGTTATTCGGAAAAATAGCAACTATACCAAAACCCATAGTCTGTGCAGTCTGCAGTCGAAGTCGGTGGACTGGTCTGTTCTGCTTTTTTTTTGTAATGGAAATCCAATACTCCATTCAGATTAGACTACTCAATTGCGATGAATGGAGCAGTGAAATGAGTTTAATCCGACCAGAGTTGGATGGAAGCGATATGCGATGAAGAAGGAAGCAGAGGGTTTGGAGTCCACCACCACTGTTATCAGATCTTCCTGCGCCATTGGAGATTCACCGACAAAAAAAAAAATTTACGAACAAAGACGAACTGAAACTACTCCCACAATTGAGTCTGAACGACAACGAAATGGACAAACGAATGTGCAGAAAAAAAAACAACTAAGTCTTTCTCCTCCTAGTCATCCTCCTACTTCTCTTTAGATAGAAATTCGCGCAGGATGAATGAAACTCAGTGTGTCCACAAAGACCACTGCTGCCGCATCCTTCTTTTCACAATTGTGTTTTTTTTTTTTTTTTGAACAGTAAGAGTGGTGGTAGGAGAAGAAGATCCATGAGAAGGACATGAAGCAATTCTCCGTGCAATTTTTTTCTCCTTCGTTTCTTTTGTCCTCCATATGCTGCTGCTGCTGAAGGTTCGAATGAACCAAAAAAAAAAAAAAGGATTTTTTTTATATTAAAGCGGAACAGAATGGACCAACGGACGTATCCACATACAAACATACCCAATGGATGATAGGATCCTTGCCAATGAGAACAGAAAAAAATGGTTGATTACTTTTTTTTTCTTTTCGGCTACGGGGATTTTTTTTAATGGAAAAACAAATACTCGTGAGTGGGTGGCAGAGGATGGTAGTGGTTGCAGCAGCCAGTTTGGTCTGCTGTCCCCCTCGTCTCCCGTAAAAGAACGTCATCTCAAAAAAATTAAATGGAGCACCAGTAGTGGATGGGGCCAGTCGAGGACGACGACAAGGAAAAACCACTCTGAAATTTGTTCGATCGCGAATTTGCTTCAATTTTTTTTTTTTTATGAGACTCCGGGATATGTGTATAATGATTATGGCATGTAGTGAGAATATGCGGATACTTCGTACTGCATTGATATACACATGGTGCGAAGGGGGGATGAGGTGTGGGAAGACGGTTGTCTGTTGGTAGTTTGTTTTTCTTTCTTTCTCTTTTGGTACACTAACTACGGTCCAGAGGTTTTGCTGGATCAATAAACGAGAGAAATATTTGTTTTATTTTTTTTTCACTCAACTGATATGTGGAACGAGTATTTTGAACGAGTCAGTTACTTTTTGCTCAAGGGAATCCGAAGGTATGAAGAATTGTATTGGAAAAGGAGATTAGTTTATTCGCTTTTGACATTCAAATTGAAAATTCTCTGAGCTCTTATTTGGCTTTAAAATATAACATCCACACGCTACAGATTGTAGGAAAACATACGTGCAGTTATATGTCACTTTGAAAGTTGCCTTGTGTCAAATTTGTAAGATCTTTCAGAATTGTTTTCGACACTTTGACAAGCAATAGACTAGCCAATTGCATATTTTATCACATTACATTAGTTTAAGTTCCACCTTCCACGTCAAACGATGTGCTTTGACACTTGATGAACGTACTGACGCTGTAACACGATCAACGTATTGTTATATTGTTTTCAATAGCAGACACATTTAACTCAAGCAGCTGGTATTTGAGATTAAGTTTTGCTGCGCTTTACTTTGACATTTTTGAGATTCGATGTAAACAAACCTTTAATAAAAAAAAATGTCGATTGTTATGTCTTCTTTTAAATCATTGGAAGATCTAATTAAATAAATAAGCTTCCATCTGAAGAAGAGAGAGGGTGGGTTTAAAGCCGGGTTTACACGACGAAAAAGCGTCAATAATTTTACGCCCGATTGGTGTAATGGATTTCTCCCCCGATTTATACGATTGATTTGACCCTTTCAGTGAAACTTTTTTGTTTTAAGGGTTAAACATTATTTTTTTTCTCTTTATTGTCACAGACACTTATACTAACAAGAATGAAAAACAATTTTTGTTAAATTCTACAAACTTCTAAAAACTGTGGGCCCATTATCTATCTACAAAATGACATCAAAAATGTTAATTAATTAAAATAAATAATAAAAATTGCCTACTGGAAAAAAATCGATATTAGTTTGGAGGATTTTCTTGCACGAGTGCTCAATGCGCTCTGAGAGCTTATATGATCGTATTTTGTTAGCATCAAATGCTTGAACATATACAGGACGAAGTTAGGAAGAAATTTGAAACAAAAAAATATTCTCAAAGAGAAAGATAGGGATTTGGGAGTTATAAGAAACCATGTTACCATATAGTATCAAAATACTGAAAGGGTTAATTGCAATTTCATCAACGTCAACCAAAATATCGACTGACGCAATTTAAAAAAGAGTAAACTGTCGACCGTTTACACGATTGACTCTTTTTTTATGTCAATCGAATTGATAATTGGTTGACGCTTGCTGCCATCAGTGCCAAATAAATTTCCCAATTGACAAAAGAAAATATTTTCAACTGGTGAATAAATTCATTTCTTTGATTAGAATCGTATAAAAAACGATGTCGAAAAGTGAAAAAGAAGAGCAGCAGCTTTGTACGTGTTTGCAGCATTCTTTAAGCAGCAATTGGAAAGAAGGTAGCAGAAAATTCACGCGCGGTACGACGAGCCTGGATGTTGGAATGGCTGAAAAAGTGGCCAATATGTGAAGCACACAACAGTTTGTTGAAGGTATACCGTGATATCGAGAATCAGAAACATTTGTATAAAAACTTTCTGCGGATGAATGAAACTACTTTCAATGAATGGTTGCATATGGGTGACACCGCTAATTCAAAAACAAGCCACAAATATGCCAAAGTCAATTTTCGCATCTGAGCGTTTGGCCGTAACTTTGAGATTTTTAGCTCCAAATTTCTCTCAATACTATTTTGATTCGAGTATAATCAAACTTACAAAAAACACGATGTCAATTTCGCAATATTGACGTCCGTGGAAGACGTTCGAGGGGTCAATCACTGGATTGCTGAAATCACTTGAACGGAAATTGGGGACAATCTGGGGGTCAACCAAATTGACATAGATTGACGAAAAAAATGGTGCCTTTACACGATCGATGTCGATTGGACTTCAAAAAAGCGTAAATATTGACGCAAATCGTCAATCGTGTAATCCTAGGTTAAGGAGCCCATTCTCGACAAGATGTTCAGTTCTGACGGAAAATAAGCTTCGACTTATTTTGCCGAAAGTTTTGACACGTGGATTTTTATTAAACAAACTTAACTGATCGGCGCAGTATACACAAGCTAAAAATATCTCCCCAACAGGGTTCCTAGCAATTTAAATAATGTCGAAGGTAGCTCTGACATTAAATTCCTTTCAAAAAAGATCTTTTGGTCTTGTTTAGTCAGATGTCAAAGATAAGCCTTCTTCTAATTCAATTTGGGTATTCCGACATGTTTTTTTTTTTTTCTGTCAGTAGGTATGTTATCTGTCATATTTTTTATTTATTATTTTTGAATGTTCGCATTTATTGTGCACTTCAAGCGTAGGAGGTCAAGGCTTTGTCTGAATGTACTGAAATTCAATTGCGTGAAGAAAATAAGATATACAGTGACATTTCGATTGAGAATGAGGTGACAGCTGTGCGCAAGTGAATTATGGAAGCCGAACACTATGTCTGGCCGTAATTCAAGATTTTGATTCTCAGCCAGCTCAGATTTCAAAAAATTGCCACTTCAAATTCGCTATTTCAAACTGTCAGCTATTGAAAATGGAACTTAAAATTCCAAAATTACTCCCATCATATGGGGTTGTTACATTTTCAACTGGATTCGCATTCAGTTGTTAAAGGATCAAGTGTCGCTGCAACACAAGTGGTCTAATGCACTCAAACCAAATGCGAAAAGATGAAAAGGAACCGAACAACTCTATGTCTATCACGCACTCCCTGCTGTGATTCACGTCTACTACACTTCAGTTCGAATAATGAAATCGCAACTCAAGGATTATGTACATACATAGATGTAATACCGCCCATCGTGTCGGGTGGTGGACGTCGTACCCTGCTGTCTCCGTCTCATGCTCTGTCATCAGGAAAAAAACACTCGCAACCATGAGGCTATTGATTTTTCCTAACCCTAACCAGATGTACTTGTGTACTTCATTTAAATACCAAATTTCGTTGCTTTTTCTGATTTTCTTTATTGCGTCAAACAAGTTTTGCTATTTTTGTTTTTTTTTTGCAACCCACGGGTTAATCCTCTTACATTTTCTATGCAATGCAACAGAAGACGATAATTTCTTTTCGGCGACGAAACAAAAATAATCCAATTAACGATACGTTGCCGACGGCAGCTCCTTTGTTGTAAATTATATTCCAATGTTTTTTTTTTTGTTTGTAGTTAATCCTTTATTGGGCAAACAGCGGTAATGCAGCTGTCACCTGTAACCGCACAGAAAATAACCTTGAATTATTTATTTTCACTTTAATTTGATTTTTATTTATATTTTAAATTTTTCTCTTATTTTTTTCGTAGCACTTTGCACTTTTTTCTCACTTGATTTTTTTTAGTAATAAAAAAATTATTTACAACCAACAAATACTGAGCGAAACACGACGAATTAATTGGGAAACACACGACAGAAGTGAAAGCTGGTCATAAGAGATGTGTAAAAAAAATCACTCTGACAACACTAGATTTTGGAATTCATATCCAAAAATACACACTCAACTAACATACACACACACGCACAGACAGATTGAAGTAAAATTCGAATAAATACGTGGTTGTGTGTGTGACACAATAATATAATTAACCACTTAGTTGTTATTATTTAAATAGATAAACACTCGCCACACATGAATGGCTGACACCATAATGTAATTAGCACTTAAATCCTCTTGATGATTAATTAATCCAACACCATAAAGGGTAGGCGGTGTTAGTGCGCGATGGGTGGGTGGTAGACCAGCGATAAATTTCAAATATTGCCCACTCCCCCAAAGTGTAGAAGTAATACGGTACGGATACTTTTTTCTACGATAACCGCGAAAAGGCCATTTTAAATTCATTAACGCGGAATTATTATTTACCTTTATTTTTCGACTGTAGACGCTGACAATTGAATTAGAAAACAAAAAAACGCGCGTCACAAGAAAACACGAACCTCCGCTAACAATGGCTCTACTCGGTCTGATTCGATGTGTGCGCTTGGATTTCTCTTCGACCGAACTCGGTGCAATTTTATATCAGAAAAAAAAAAAACCGAATATAAGAGAAGGGGAATAAAATTCAATGGCGGCTGAATCATGTTGAAGTGAATTAAATTCATTGTTGTTGTAAAATGTAGTAGAGAATATCTGCTCTCTTAAGCAGTTGTCTGCTGGTTATGGTTTGGCTTGATTAGCCGTTCTCTTGGCGCTGGCGCATGGTAGATGGATTTTTCTTTCTCCTCAACCTGAATATCGCATCGCAGTCACAGCAGGGATGTTATGAGAGTTATTTTCATTGAAATTCATAATGTGACGCGTGTAGGTGAAAAATTATGCGTGATGAATTTATTTAAATAAGCATATATGTATTTTTTTTATTCACTAATGGGATGAGAGGAATGTCAAAATATACAAAAAAAAATATTTTTAGATGATAATCAATTTTTTTTTGTTATTTTTGATGATGGTATGATATAATAAATGAGATTTATGTGAGAAATGTCTTTTTATCTTTATCATTATTAATTTTAATAAATGAATTATTAATGACAATAAACAAGTAAATTATTTGATGGTTAAAAATGAATAGTTTAAGAGTCCATAAATTCGACACATGTCAGTAGAGATTATTCGAATTTAATGAATTTATTGACATCCAAACTTAACTTAATTGATATTTATATGTATGTGATTGAGTAAAAAGTTACTTAATATACAGGGAAATGTTTGGGAAATGATTCTCGCAAGTTGGAAAATTTACCTAAGAAAAATTGTGTAGAAAATTAGAAAACAAAATTCAATTCGTCAATTTATGATAAGATAAAGGTCACGGTATCTTTGTCGTGCTCTATTGGAACTTTTGTTACACTGCCAATAAACGTAGATAATATCTGCGTATTCTTGGTTTGTAAAAGATGCCATTTCAGATACCGTTTCTAAACAACTGTTGCGTAGTTAAATTTTGTTTTCTAATCTTTTACACAATTTTTCTTAGGTAAATTTTACAAATTGGCCTAAATATTCAAACCTAACCTTTTCGGCGATTTTAAGTGAAAATGGAAATTACGGTTTTGACGGGTAGTCTAATAAATTAGCATGCTTTTAAAATTGTCTTAAAGCCATACATATAAAAAATGAATGAAATATTTATTTGAATCGATAGTTTGAACCTTGCAATTTAATGCAAATGTTGACCGCGGCTGCGTCTCAGGTAGCCCATCCGCTGAGTCCAATTTTGGCATACTCTTTCACACATATCGGCCGGTATCTCACGAATGAATGCATGGATGTTGGCTTCCAGTGCGTCAATCGAAGCGGGCTTGTCCCTATAGACATTAGCCTTGACATACCCCCACAAAAAATAATCTAAAAATCGCACGATCTAGGCGGCCAATTGACCGGCCCGAAACGTGAAATTAACTGTTCACCAAACTCGCCTCGCAATTGCGCCATTGTTTCGCGTGCTGTGTGGCATGTGGCACCGTCTTGTTGAAACCACATATCATGCAAGTCAAGAACTTCCATTTCGGGCAAAAAAAAGTTTGTTATCATCGCTCGGTAGCGTTCACCATTGACAGTAACGCTGCGATTCGACATTTCGCGGTCTTCTGTCACACTAGCTGATACGGCCGCAATATTTTCTTCACTACGCACAGTACGTAAACGTGTTGGTGGTTTAATGTCCAACAAAGTAAATTTGGTGCGAAATTTGGTCACAATCTTCCGAATAGACTGCTCAGAAGGTCGAGAATGCCGATCATAAAATGGAAGCAGCGCGCGATGAACATTTCGAACCGAGCACGAATTTTGATAGTAAAATTCAATAATTTGCAAGCGTTGTTCATTTGTAAGACGATCCATGGTTAAATTGCAAACCAAACTGAAGCTGTTTGACAGTGACACAAGGTACTAAACACACGTCAGCTGTCAAAACCAGTGTTGCCAAAACCAAACCAGCTAAAAAATCACCCTTTACATATGTATTAATAAAAAAAATGCATTCCACAATTATGAATTGCATATGTAGTTGGAAAATCCCACTAATAGTCAACTGTGGTTAAAAAATTTGGTAAAAAATCACACTTTCCCTTTTTCCTGCTGCGTTTTTTTCCAATTATTATCAATTCTGTGGATTTTGCAGCATACTTATCACAGATTTTTTTGTTAAAAATTCGGGATTTTCGATTATCCGTTTTGATTTTAGATTCAAAGTTCTGACTTAACAAAGAAAAATATGCACATTCGAAAGTTATAGACACTGCATAGTAATTTATTTAAGAATAACTTTTCAGACCAAGTGATAACCTCGGGAGGTGAACCGCCGCACACATTAGAGGGGTTTTGAAAACGAGCTAGTTCAATGCATACCAACCCATAGATCTAGTGGTAGCATGTATTGAAAGTATCCTGTTATGCCGCAACCGCAACCCTCTACTGCCCAATTTTTTTTTTATTATCTTGACGGTACTGAAATAAAAACTGCTATGAACAAACTTTGAAGTGAAAAACACGAATCCAATATTAAGAATTCAAAACAAAATTGAATAGCTAAGTTGTTTTTTTTTTTTTGAAATAAAATAATGCAATAATGCCAAAAGGCGGTATCGGGCATATGTATGTACATGGATAAAAACTATTAAAAGTTTTTTTTAGAGAAGATCGCGTAAAGGTAGTCTTGGGTAGTAGAGTTTAAGATTTAAAAAGATGCTAGAAGAATCAGAAACCTAACTCAATAGCCTCTTGTTCGATACAACCAAGAGTAGGCCTTTCTGCTGGCATTTTTCATCCTGCGTACCTTTCAGTGTTTAATATTTCCTTTGAGTGCAAGTTAGGGTTGTCAGAAATATTTTGAAAAAACTAGTTAACGAGCATAAAAATCCCGGACTTTCCCGGATAAAATTAGATCAAAAATAGTTCAAAAGTAGGACCAAAGCGGATGTACTATCTGTAACAAAAAAAAAAAAACACATTTATGACGGTACTTCTTGTAACTAACTATTAACTAACTTATAGTGTCGGCTTGTTGGTATAAACCTTCGACCTCAACGAAAAATGTCCAATAGCGTTAAATCGCATGATCTGGGCGGGCAAATCTCAACAAAAAGGGAAATTACATGACTAGGAAATGATTCATGCAGTTATTGAATTGTTTCTCGGGCTGTATGGCATATAGCACCGTCTTGTTGACACCACATCTCATCCATATCTTGCATTTTGGACGCAAAAAATGGATTGTCGCGCGATAGCGAGCACCATTAACTGTTATTGCCCGACCAGCCGCATTTTCAAAGAAGAATGGTCCAGTGATGCCTCCAGCCCAAAATCCGCACCAAACGATGAAACGCATTTGCTTCCCAACAATAACTCGCGCATTTTCTAAACTCCTTTGACAATGTTGAGATTAACAGAGCCAGTATAATTGCTGAAAGTGGCTGCCAAACTTTCATATTTTTCAAATACTGCTTAGCAATGAAAACGCGTTGCTCATTAATAGTAATACTAATAACCCTGCCACGCTGACTTTTTTTTTTTCGTTCACAATTTAGCGCATACATGGCGAAAAAATCAAATTTTGCGTGAATTTTGGAACACAAATTATATAATAGATAGAATATTTAAATACGAGCCAAATGTTTTAATTGATCAATTACGGAAAACCGGGGTGAATTAGAAAAACTATCCCGGACTTACCCCGAACAGTGCTGCTACTAAGAAAAATTCCCGTAGCAAATTTGCGTAGAATCCCGTAGAATTTTGCGTACCAAAACTCTGTAAGCCCATAATACCATATGTAGTTTACATCGACTACATACCAAAAACCGCTTAGTTCTTCAAATTCAAACACATCCGGAGAAATGTGTACTGCCTGTGTAGGGTACGATAGAACAGTAACATACATAAGTTGGTGTCGTCGAAGTGAATAGTTTGAAAATATGTTCGTTTTATTTTTTTTATTTGTAATTGTGGTTGTGAGACGTTTAAAAATTCCAAATTCTTCTTGATAGTTCAGGTTTTTAATAAAGTGTAGCAAAATTGGGGTATTTCGGGAGAGTGCGTAGCAGCGTAGCAAATTTGACTTTTTTGAAAATCGCGTAGCAGTTTTGCTACGATCGTCGCAAAGTGGCAGCGCTGTCCCCGAATAGGCGAAAAAGAGTACACATCCTTGAAAACCCGGAAAGATGGCAATGCTAGTGCAAGTGGAGTTCTTTACTTTTAAGCAGAACATTTTGCATTCGCAGAGAATGTATGTGTTCTGTTGGACCTTCCAATGGCAACAGCAGATAGCAGCAATGAAGATCTTAAATTTCTCGAATCTAGAGCGTCATAGATACAGCTAAAAAATATATTCTTGTCAAGAAAGGCTCTAGACAAATCAACATTTTTTATCCTTTCGTATATTACAAAACCAAAAGCGTAATTTTCATTTCCTCGCACATCATCCCTGCACCTGTACCTGAAATGTATCTGTATAGTTGATAAACTCTCTTTACTCTAAACTCAACCACTACTTTAACTTGCACGTTGTACTGCTAAAAGTGCTAACACAGCTACAGAGAATACAGCAGAGCACAGCATAACAGCGGCGTTACTACATAAATTCTTTTTTACGCTTGCTTGAATTCCACACGATACAGCAGCGAACGGTGATGATGACGACAACGACGACGACGATTCTAACTAACACACAATGATATCATGGAATTACGGCAATAAACAGTAATTATGCAGCAATTAAACAGTAAGCTGTTAACATAATGAAATTAGCAGGTGTAGTAAAAATTCAATTAATTCCCCAGCGGCGGCGGCGGCGGCGTTGGTCGTTGATGACTGGTGGCTGGCTCTACCAGTTTGTATATTTTTTTCGTCTGTTTTTAACTTTTTTTTATCTGCTTCTCTCTTTTGCAGCACGATTAAGGCCTCTTGAATCTTGACTTGACGACTCGGGCCGGACCGGACCAAGTGGAACGGTTCTCTTCTTTGTGTGAACAAGTTTTTCACATGTTTGTATTTTCATTTTCGTTTTTGTTTCTTTTCATTTGACTAAGTGTCGTTTACCCCGCTGACAAGGCAGAAATAAATATGCAGCGCGCACAGAGAGACACCGATATGGAGATACGACGACAACGACCGACCAGAAGAGATTTTCTTTTCATTGCGAAAATTGGCAGAAATCTAATTTATCCAACAAAGAGTGTCGTAGATACTCGTATTCGTATCTATAAATCTACCATGAGCCAGAGATACGAGTACCTACCTAAACTAAAAGCCTAGTGTGTGTGTCATTTGACGGCTTCTTTATTGGCTTTTTGTTAACAGGACCGACACTCTGACACTGGCACTAATTTGTGCGATGGAACCGTAGATATGTAAATCCTACTGTGTGCGCGTGATTTTTGTGCAACGTTGCCAAATTGTTACAGAGAAAGAGCGAGAATATCTATCTTATGGCGACGAGAGTGCATCTAAAAACACTTTTCAGAGTATATTTACGCGCTGTTTTCGAACAAGTACGAGCATACGTATATGGGGTGGTTTTTGAGTGCTAATTTTATACTCATGACTCACGGGGGGGCTAAGTGTCTTCAGAGCAATTTGAATATCAAACAATCACGAGGAGAAAACAAAAAATAGACAACATCATCAAAGAAGAAGAAAGTCAACAAACTGAACTCTCTGGAATCCATCTTGGATTATAGTCTTTTTATTTTGTTGTTGTTGGTGGTTATTGCTCGAATTTTTTGGTGGATATTTTGCCAAAAGACGATGAAAAAAGGCAGATACAATGCAAAGAGAGTGAAAGAGCGTAAAATACGTTTTCTCTTAACTACTAGACACGAAACACGATACACGAAAACACGATTGTTGAAAATAAAGGTTTTTTTTGCGTAACTAGTACTGGTCTGCGGTGTATTCCAAACGCGCCTCCTAATGGACGTGTGTAGCTTTTGTGTACGTTAACGTACGAAACGCAACCCAACTATACTATTAAGATTTGCATTTATAAATTGAGAATATTTGCCTCGGGCAAACCGGATTCAACAATGCGATGAATGTGGATGGATGGATGACGATGATGATGATGGTGGTGTGGTCGTTCTTCTTGCAGAGGATGGCTATCATGGAACTCACGGCGAAATGAATACATACACTCGCATAAATAAAGCAACATCAAAGATGCAGATACACCCCTTTCTTTGGTGGATTGGAAATCGTGTTATTAAAGGTTTTTACTTTTATTATTATGTATTATTTTCCGTTTGTTTCTTTTAGGTTCCACAACGCCGTTTGCCGCCGGCGAAACACAGAGGTTGGGTAAATAATTTTTTTCGAAAGTGCTGTTTATGCTCTGACCGGGGGTTTTCCCGATTTTTAGTGGCCACTCGTAACATGTGCCTCTTTTCGAGGAAGTAAGTATATGATGTAATGTGTATGATCAATCAAATGATGGTGAGTTAATGAGGACATGATCAAATCAATGGTAAACAGAGGTAGTTATGGGGTGCAATGAGTTTTCGTTTTTGAAAAACAATCGTCGCATCGTTTGAGAAGTTCTGAATCGTTCGACAAGATCGTCTGCTGTCGGATATTGTGATGTTAAAATGTTATATGTACAGTGAAATCTCCCATTACGGACAGCTCCCTTGGACGGACCGATCCTTTAGACGGACAAATTTTCGAATCAAGCTTTTACGTTTCAGATTCCATACATTTTACATTCCATTAGCCGGACACTCCCTTGATCGGAGGCGGACAAACATTTCTGTTAGAAATTATATATGTAATTCAATTCCATTAGACGGACATCAACAAAAACATTCTCCGTAGCTTCACACCAAATTGATAGGGGGATTCTTCTTCCTTCTCATCCATGCAGCTGCGACAGAAGTCATTTGCGAGGGGAATCCCAATCTTTGTTCTGTTTTTTGTTTGTTTCGCTAATCGTTTTAAAAAAAGTTGCAGTTTTTGATAAATTTGAAAGTTTTTAAAAAAAATTGTATTTATCCCTTAAACGGACTACTCCCTTAGGCGGACATAAATGCTGCCACTGTCACCCTTAAGCTGCGTTACTGGAGTATAAGGATGAACCCGCGAGTGCCTTACCACCCGTTTTCTTATGATTGTTGGTGGTCAATAAGGGCTTGAATTTCGGAGCAAGTTTTACCGTTCAAAATAAGCTTTTTATAAGGACGCGCTTTTCAGGTGTGCAATGTCTACCTCTTCCCATTGCTGGCGAAATCCTAAACAAATTTTGGATACATGGTTTTATAAATTAATCAAAGAACACAATGCTAAGCTACAAAATAGTAAAACTTAAATTGTGTTCACAATGACGCGAGGCACCACTATTATTTTGACCGGCAGAAATCTACCACTCCTTTTAATAAAGGATGCACATTTCACAATTTAAGGCAATAACAATAAAAGTGAGCATATACAGTTATAAAATGGTCCCATACTGCTGCATGACAACGCAAGACCACATACCGCACAGTCAACTTTGCTGAAGCTGGTGGAGTTGGGTTATGAAGTTTTGCCTCATCCGCCTTACTCAACGGACTTATCCCTGACCGATTACCACCTTTTCCGAAGTTTGGGCAATCACCTGCAAAAGGAAAAGTACATAAGCCCAGATGCCATAAAACAGGACTTTAAGGACTTCTTAGCCCGAAAAGGTAAGGACTTTTTCAAAAGAGGCATTTTTGCTTTGGTGGAAGGTTGGAACAATGTCAAAAATGCAAATGGAGATAAT
Organism: Brachyopa scutellaris; assembly: GCA_949775065.1. Lineage (NCBI taxonomy): Eukaryota > Metazoa > Arthropoda > Insecta > Diptera > Syrphidae > Brachyopa > Brachyopa scutellaris. The sequence goes on along the minus strand of OX459112.1, from coordinate 56,963,524 downwards.
TTTTTGGAATAAATTATTTTATTTTTTGAAATATCGTTTTTTAACTTTCTACATAAAAATCGGCAACTTATTAATAAAAGTGCAAATTTGAAATAAAAACGAATGTTCCTGCCGCTTATTTTTAAAAATTACATTTGTAATTGTTAAGTTTAAAGTTTGATAAAAAATAAAAAAACATTTAAAAAAATAAATACTTTTACTTTAATCACCTTTTGAAACAGGTGGGTCCAATGGACCCCACGACTATAGAAGCGTTAATTTTATTCACGACACCAGTTAAGGGTTAACCGTGTAATATGAGATGAACTCCAATGTCATCAATGTCGTCCTAGGATCGGATACTTTTGGCAAGATGGGCGATACCACTATCAGTGAAATAATGACAGAAGAGGAACACACTATGTCCAAAACTCTGAAGTGAACTCCCGAATCTAAGACAAGTCAATATACTCCTACAGACGAAAAAACTCTTAACAATGTCTAGTTAAAATACGGTCAGCATCACTGACGAGCTATATCGCTCGATGTGCCATATATTTATTTGATAATTGGTAAAATATCGCCTTACTTCGAGCTTTCATCGCAATAGAATTGAAAACAAATAACAAAACTTGAACACTTATATATTTTCCAAATCAAATTCCAGCACATCATCGCAAACTGCATTAACACTACGGAAATGCCTTAAATTGCACACTCTTAATGGGCCTTTCATACACTTTCCGTTTCAAGGAATTCTCACCCAATCGTTCCTCCCCCACCGTCCGTTACATTAAAAATGCGATTTCCAATAATAATAATCTCCACCAAACGAACACAACCGAGATTTATGTGGTGTTTTCCTAACACAATTCGACGACTGCGATTGCTTAACCCAATATAAACACGATCTTTTGATCTGCGCTAATATTTCTCCGCCGCCTGTTTGTTGGTTTTTCTCGGCGATGCCTCTTCTTCATCTACGAGTTCGAGTATCGATCGATCTAGCTAAGCATCTAAGCGGCGCGCGGTCGTAAAAAAGAAAAAAAAAAAACACCATCAGAGTAATTTCAATGGAAAAAGTTTATTTGAAAAGCAATTCAACGTTAAGAAAACAAACCGAAAACCGATCACTCCCCCCGTAGACTTTGGCTCTTTATTTTATTGAGATGCGTACGCACGCGGCGGCAAGCCATTAAGTGAGGCAGCGATTCTCTACAAAAATAGACAAAAATCGGGAAAAAAAACAATAATCTTGAAAATACTGCACACAGATACAAATACGAGTATCTACACATCAACAAACGGGGGGAGCCGGAGCAATACTCGTATAATTAAAATGCTGCACAACAAATCATTTAGATGCGGGGCCACGAATGCTTGAACTGCATGGACGTGGCATTCGCGATTTTTTTTTTGCAAAGGGATTTTTTTGTGAATTATTTTGCGGTGAAGTAATTTATCTGCAAATTGTTCGAGTATATTCGTATCTGTATACTAGAACCAAGATGATCTGTGGATGAATGTTTATTCAGTGATAAATCGAAAATAGGAAAATTTACGATTGTTTTGATAGAGCTGTTGCTTGCGGGATTGTCGGTTGTTTTTTCTTGAATTATTATTTGATTAAGTTTCTGCTCTGTTTGGTGTAAGCGGGGGGTTGACGGGAAAGTAAGGGAAACTATTATTGGCATCTCAATGAAATCTCAAACAGGATTTTAAGAAAAGAAAATATACATTACGGGAAGATCGTGGGTTAGAATGAATACATACATATAGTATCTAGGAATGCGTTACTGTCAGATTTAGCAGGCGGAATATCATGAGGACCTGTTTTGATGGATAAACTAAAATACGGTCCTACCCAGTCTGGTGCATCAAAAGATATCTGCACTGCAGACAAAGCGGCAATTCACAGATGTTAGTCAAAAAAGAATTTTGCCTGTACTGTTTCGCTAAGGGCCGTCTTTCAGATTGAACCCTTATCCGATCATTTGATGTCGTCGGAACTGGTTCTGGCGGAGTTGTGATGTCCCGCACCTGTCTAACTAGCTCTAGCGCATGTGATCCTCGCGGTAGATTTTCACGAATCTGAATGAGTGCGGAAACCAGAGATTTTTCCAATTCAATTAGCAAAAGGCGACGACGATAAGTCCTTTTTGGGTAAATCCAATTCGGACTCAATGCATAATAAATAACCGAGGCATTAATACGCCGAAATGTCAATCAGGTCAGCGAACACTACTACCGGCCATCTGTTCACTTTGCTCTTCGATCTGTATGTACCGATCAACTCATCCAAAATTTCAACACCTCCTTTGGTGGTATTTGTACATTTTGATGATTTCCGGGGTTCTTTTCTCATCAGATTGAACATTGCCTCTAGTATGATATATACTGAGGAATGTTACTAATCGCCTTTTTTTGGTACATATGAAACCATAGTCCCACGAAGTTTGTGATCAAAAACGAACTCAGAATAGCTTTCTGGTTTTTTTTCTTTATGTCGACCAAAGTGGGCAAAATTTCTTTCCGATTCTTACGAATCGTGCCGAAGATAGTCATCTGACGTTTCTTCAATTCTGGGGCCAGATGATGAGATGTGAAAAACTTGTCAAAAGTGACATTCCGACCTTTCAATCTATCGGATGGTTGCAAAACCATTGATTTACTTCGGGAGCAGTATTACGATCACGTCCGACATATATCTCCAAATTGTATGTATAAGATCATTCGGCGGCGCAAGGCACCCATGCTTTGATACTGCGAAAATCGTTTGCGCATTAACCTTCGATCGGCATTCAGCAAATTCGGCACTCATCTTGCGCAGAGCTTTCGCATAATGTTTTGTGCAAGATGTTTCGCAGCATTTCATCCGATATCCCCACAGCCTCAGCTATCTCACTCTACCTGCACTCGCCGATGGTTCCGGATGTGGTTGCGGTTTTTGGCCATCCTTCACATGGGTATCTGACGTGCGCACACGTTTAAATTCAGCCGCCCACTTTCTAACGGTTGACATGGAAGGAGCAGGAGAGCAGGAGAGTCCCCGTAAACTTTTGTCAACTTTGGATGAATTTCCTTAGGGATTAATCCATCCAAAACAAAGAATCTTATGACTGCACGATATTCAAGTATCCATTTTACCGAAAAATATGCAAGACGTCTACTGCAAAAATTCGTGTAAACAAACTACTTGACAGAACAACTTGAAACTTGTCATACGAACTAATGACATGTGTACCCAGGCAGGAAACATAAATTGGAACCCCATCTCCGCATCTGGCCGAGAAATGCTTACCTTACCCTCGTATGTAAACTGCAGGTGTTGTATTTTATCAAAGACTAAAATAAACCTAGGTCCCAAGCAGAAGGCCCCAACACTTCAGTTACAGAGTATCGCAACTTTGGCGACAAGGAAAACGTCTTGAACTTATGCAGTTTTATGCAAGGAAAGTTTTATGTGGTTACTTCAATTATCCAAGTTCGGGTCCTATGTTTTGTGAGGGCAGATAAACTAAGTGCATTTTAACGATTTTTGATACTTCGAGACAAGGAAAACGTCTTGGACTGGCATATTTGTATTCAAGCGGTTCTTTACTCTGCTTTATAGAAAAAACTAAGTGGTTAACCAATTATTCCAAATTGGTATTTTTGTCGATATTTTGATTGCGTCTGGCAATGCTTTGGCGGCAAGAAAAACGTCTTGGACCGTTACATTTGTGCTGAGGGTGTCCTCAGCTATGTTGTATCAGAAATTTGTGTGGTTACCTAAACTATTCAAAATGGGAAGTTTTTCCGAACTTTGAGAGCGTCTGACAAGGACACGGCGACAATAAAAACGTCTTGGATCTATGTATCCCTATTCAGGGGGTTCTATACTGTTATTTAGGACTAAGGTCAAAACATTTTTGATGCACTGTTACTCACTTTAGCTGCCACCATATGCTGCCAGACGGTTAGTATTGAGATCTCTTTTATCGAGACTTCAGCTTAATATGCATGTCATTTGGTTACCTTTCACAACCAAAAATTACTGTGGGCTCTTGGGCTATTTCTTTACGTGGCGTTACAGTTCGGGGTGAACCTGGGCCTGTTTCTCGCAACCATATGCGTGTGCGTGCTACATTTTTGCACGAATGGATTGATTAATTAACATCGACTTAACTTGGCAGCTGCACAGAAACCTTCAGTTTTCAAATCAAAATACAAGATCGTTGGGCATTCGCATCCAGTAGTAGGTCCTTACATGAAGTTAGCTATATTTCTACATGAATAAAAGTGTCCCACAGCTTTATTACCGTGTACGAAAAGCGAATGGAGAAGCTTCGAGTCTGACGGAGCACTCAGACTCAATACTGGACTATTGTACCGTCGAACCAAGTCCTGTGTGGGAATCGAACCCACAACCCCTGCGTGATAGGCTTATGGTTTATGCACTAGACTAGACCACCAAGGCGGCTATGCGTCAATATGCTCAGCAATTTACCAAATTTATCGAAGTGGCTAGTTTTCCCTCTGGATAGAAATTGGTCTGCACTGTATGTAAATATGTCTGTAACTCAATGTGTTACATAATCCCAGCTAATCAGTTGACATTCCATGGCGAAATTATTTAAAATATTTTGTTATATTGTCAACTTTCAGATTCTTAGCCTTGATGACAGATACAAATCTGACACAATGTTTCATGATCACGCCACTCACACGGCGCGGCGACCATAACCTCCAATACAAAGACATTGCGTTTCTAAGTTAGATTAATATCTAAATGAGTTGGCAATCCATGCTATTGACTTAAAATTGCGCACCCCCAGAGCATGTAGTAGCAGTAGTATAACAGTAATTGGTTGATGAGACCCCGCCTTCACCGACGCGACGTCCCGACCTTATCGAAACAATCAGTTTTGTTATTGCCCCTAATCATCACATCCATTTCGACAAATTACCCTGTTGATGTGATAATTACACGCGATTATTCATGCCCCCAAGGCGAGAATAACATCCAAAACGGTGATGGGTATCTCGTCCAAAGATTTCCTGACCAGACACTTAAACACACACACACACACACACAAACATTCAAGAATTGCATGTAATAAAAATAATAAACCCATCCCTACATGTGTACATTTCGTATTCAACACACTTAACCCCCCGACAAGCAACTGGTCAGCTCAGTTCAGTCTCACACTCCATCTCGAGACCAACGTCTGTGGTTGCTGCCGGCCACCCACACAAAATGCCAAAGCAATTTGCATTTCAATTTGCAATGTTAAGAGAGCTTTTGTGATCACAAAACCTCAGTGAAGTCCTTTCAAGCCGAAACCACCACCGCACCGTTCCAACATTCAAGTGTCATCGTTGCTTGGTCTCCCTTCGGCATAAGGTCTTCTCTTAGCTGTCATATGTTAATAACTTTTCCACTGTATTGTTAGTGTGAGTGCATGATTGCATGAATATCGTCGTCCGTTGCCCATCTCTATCCCTCCCACCAACGATCAATATAAAGTGCCCCCCATAGGGTTGTTTAATGGAGTATAGCGTCAGTGGCGTCATCTCTCGCATCGTCTACCATCCCACTCACACTCACACCGACGACGCGGGCTACACATATAATCATCAACGTTTAATTTAATTTAATGCATTCCCTTGAGGGTCATTATAGCGGCGCGGTTGGGGTGCGGGGTTGAAGCCCAAAGAAGGAAGGGAGCAGCAATTGGAATCCGGCGGTATAATTAATTCCATGGCTGATTTTGTCATCGCTCATAAAACACGACTCCAAGTCAGTGGTGGGAAGTGGATGATGATATGTCATGTCCTCCCCCTTCCAATGATATTCATCCCCCAAATTAGGGTGTTTTATTATGTCTATGTTTGTGTGTATTAAGGAGGGGAAGTCGGCGGAAGGCCAGCAAAGCTCATTGTTTGTCAATTTGTTAGGACAACAAAATAATTACGTGTGTGACAGTCACACTTGCACCTAATACTTGTGTTTGTATTGTAGTCTATGTGTGTTTGTATATAGGGTAATATGTGGTGTGTGCTAATGACAAAATGCTTTCTTCTATTATTAGATGTATTACAATCGGGGGAAGTGATCAATGTCAACGATGTGTGTCCTGCTGGTAATGATAGTCTGGACACAAGAGCAGGTACATAGGTGTGGTTGGTGGGGGGCAGGCGACTGCTGGCCAACAGAAGACGACACAATGAAAGTGAAATGGAATTGTGTCATATTAGATTGACCAGAAAATAGCTGGGTAAGACTCGCCGTTCTTAGATATATATATGTAGGAATGTGTTCAGGTGTTATGGAATGTCAAGCACAGTGGTAGCTGTATCTTTTGTTATAAATAAAAAATTTAGTTTAAAAAACTAAAACCAGACTATGGGAAAAACCAACTAAAAAGTACGAAACGAGATGAAACGAAACAATGATTTTCAGAGTACAGCTGTGGTCGCATACCGCTTTGTCCAATGAATGCGTAATTATATACATAAATACGTTATTGTAACGGCATGGGACCACGTCTATACTCTGAAAATCGTCGTCCTTTTTTTTGACTTTTTTTTTTTTACTCAATTTTCCTTTTTTGCCTTTTTTTTTACTCATATTGCCTTTTTTGCCTTTTTGGTACTATTTTTAAAGTAGCTGTGCACTTTCTTCTTAACTATACGATCTATCCTTGCTCACACGAAAGAAATTTCAGTGTCTACACGAATGACAGCAGGTTTTTCTCTGGTATGAACATGCACATAACTGCACGCGTTGTTTACACTAGCGCACATAAAAAAATCCCTACACACCAATACAACCATAAATACATTTGTATCAACTCAATATACACGCGCTTCTTCTTGTGCCGTGGGTGCAATCTCAAGCATTCGCCGCAGTTTCATCTGACAAAAACCGTTAGACATCTGGGAAGTATTTTTTTCGGGAGTCGGACAAAATCCCGAAAACCGAAATCCCGAAAGCCCAAAATCCCGAAAATCCGAAATCCCGAAAATCCAAAATCCCGAAAATCCAAAGTCCCGAAAATCCACAATCCTGAAAATCCACAATCCCGAAAATCCAAAATCCCGAAAATCCAAAATCCCGAAAGTGAAAATAAAATTTGTTTGTAGGAAAAAAAAATTAGAAGACAACTTATTTAACATATTAAATAAAATAACAAACTTTAAATAAATAAAACATAACAAACCAGTTCAAGTCTTATTGAGAAAAAACATTTAAGAAACGACCTATGACAGAGCAGTATCTAATATAAGTTCATATCGAACGCGATTTCCATTAAAAACTAATTTCAGAACGCTCGTTACGTTTCGCATAATTTTTTTATATTTTGTTTCCCTTAATAACGGAACGTTTTCTTATTCTTTGGTTTTCGCCGGAAATTATTTTCGATGTAAGTACATGTTTTCACACGAATTTGGTCTTCATCTAAAAGAGCGATCAGTATACGCCAATGTGTTAAACTAAAATCAATTAGCCGAAACTAAAATCGAATCTATCATAGTATCATCTATCACACTGAATGAGATCAACACAACTGAATGCACATTGCGAACTGTAAAATATTACAACACTAATGCCAACGGGAATGGACAAACATTTGTCTTAAAGGATAAAAAAAAAAGTGTCGCGAAAAAGAAATCCCGAAAAATTATATAAAATGATTTGCGCAAATTTTGCATTTTATATAATTTTCGGGATTTCGTTTTCGGGATTTTTTTTTCGGGACTTTGGCTTTTCGGGATTTTGCATTTTCGGGATTTTGGATTTTCGGGATTCTGGATTTTCGGGATTTTGGATTTTCGGGATTTTGGCTTTTCGGAATTTTGGTTTTCGGGATTGTGACCCCAACCCATTTTTTTCGTAACTGTGCGTGTTTTCATCTAGATTCTAGATTCATATTCTGTGACATTATACTGGTCATACTTAGTGCTGGTATTGCGTGCTGCTCCCAAAATATTTTGTCGCTTGTCATTGAAAGTGAAAATGCCCCAAGACGTGTTAAGACTCAAGCCAATTGCAAAAGTTTGTGGAAATTGGAAAAAGATGTTTAGTCGACCCGAAAGACCGCATAGTTAAGAGTTTACAAATTACAGGTGACTCCTCGTAGTTGTATGTATTTTAATTTGAGCACTTGATCTTAGTGCTCTGCGTATTATTTAGAAGAAGAGGTGTTTGAACGGACTCGAGGAGAAATTACAACAAGCTAAAGGGCCAGTAGCTGAAGATGGGATGAAAAAATTGTACGCGGTTTTTTCAGCAATTTAACGAAATGTCGCTGCAAACTCTAAATTGGACTCAAATATTAAAGTCAAGGACGTGACATCTCTTATCTTGGCTCCAATAGGCTCTGCCCGTGTTGTAAGGTCCTTTATTTCACTCAAGGCTTTCCTGAGAAATAATCGCAGGCGATTGTAACAAACCAGAGAACTTCAAAATGTTTTGGGTTACAATGCAAATAACAATGCATAAAAACCTTTATTACGAGTATTAAATGCATTTTTTGTATTTTTTTGGGTCAACAAAATCCGAACCCTGATCATGTGGAACACCATACGAAAGGGCTCGAAACAAAGATTACCAAAATGTTTTTCTTAATTTTTTCTGTTAGAAACTTTGCAGGTTATTGCCAAAAATGTGTGAAAAATATCATACCAAAAAGCCCCCTACTGCTTTCTCGGAAACTACTGAAGTCAGAAATATGAAAAAATTATAGTTTTTGTAGATAATTAACTAAATTTTTAAAGATAACGAAGCGAATCTCCTAAGTTGCATAGTTTTAGAGAAATTCACCTCGAAAAATACAATTTTATGCCGAAAAATTCAATTTCTCAACCGATTAACTCGTAAACTACTGGACCAATTTTGAAGAAATTACCATTATTCGATTAATAGTAATTTTGGGAAACTTTAAGGATATCCGAAATTGTGCTGCCATACAAAAAAACAAAAAAATATAAAAAAAATAAATAAAAATACGGATTTTGCGAGGAAACGAACCTGAGACCTTTGAGCTCAGTAGTACAGTGCAAAAAATGTTAATGGACGCGCTACGCACTCAGTCGCGTTCTTAATGTTTATCCAATTTTCTCATAGTGAAAAATATTACTTATTATAAGTTTGTAAAGTAAATATAGAGGTGGATCGTTTTCGTTTTTTATGATAACGAAGCGAAACAGCTATTTAAACAATTGGATATACCTATAGTTTAATTAGGCTTTATTTATTTAAACAAAAGTTGAACAAAATTAATACCGCATTAGGCTTCAAAGGAATACTCGCAAATACCACCATAGTCAAGTTATTTGTCAATAAATGTCGTTAAAGCATGTTTTAATCGACTGTGAAGGTGCCGGAATTCGGCCTTATTTCACTTTCAAATTCGAAATAAAGCCGAGTCAGCCTTATTACGCTTTTATTTATACACACATTTAGGCAGAGGTGCATGTTTTCATATTTCCCCACAGAAAATTTACCGGGAGCACGTATTCACAAATCTTCTTTTTTATTTTATGTTAATGATTTGTTTCTTTTTTTTTTAGTTGACATCATAAATTCTTCTGATTATATTAAATCTTCATCCAGCAAGCAATCAACGAACTAAAATAATTCCCAAATTTCACCAACTTCCCGCTTAGTCGACTATTATGGTTCTATGTTGTTCTCATGGGACACCTGAACACAGATATAGCTGAAGGAGTTTCCTAAACGTATATGCATACATATAAGTTATCGTTTAATTTAGAAATTCAGTTAGTGTTTCAGTGAATTTTAAACTTTTATTTTCTCAAATTCTTAATGGAACGGCTGAAAAATAATAGTTTAAAATTCACTGTAACACACTTTTAATATGAATCGTTATATAGAATATTAATTTCTTAAACTTTCCATCCGGTGCTTTCTGAAGTATGTCAGAAAATCCTTAAATATGTACTCCCCATTTACTTTAAAGTTCACGCCTTTGCTTCGTTACTTAAAAGATCAAATGCAGAGTGCACATCATTTGGTTTTAAAAGGGGAAGAACTAAGAACTTGCGGTAAAGGCGTTTTGCTTCCTTTTTTTTAATTTATAGAAGTAATGAATCCTGGCGGCTTAGACTCCCGTTCCTGAAACCCTCGCAAATTTCATATAAAAGGACCGAATAACCCAAATTTGCCATTACTTAATCGACGTTTGTCGATTTCGATCGAATTTCAAAATTCGGCTTTATTTCGGCGCCGGTTTTTCTTTTACTCAATTTAATCCAAATTGGTCTACTGAAATACTCGTAGAATATGTCCAAAAGTAAACCTCACATTTTCCAAGACGGCACCATTGCACTGCTTCCACACAAAAGTACAAGTTTGTTGGATTGCCATGACACTTCTGTGGAAACGATTGAAAAGGTGAAGAATTTTTAATTAACAGTTTCATTCATGAGTTCTTCAAGCTGCCGTCGCTAATCATTATAGTTATCCGCCACAAACATATATTTTTCTTTAGTTAGCTGAGGCATAGGCCTTATAATTAGTGATAATAAAATCCGTTACGGTCGGGAGGTTAACACGAATCTAATTAAACTTGGTTTACGTGCGCGCTAAAGTTGTTTATTATTATTATTATTTTTTTTTTAAATTACACCCAAGAGTAATTAGGTTAATAACTTGTTTTAAAGTATAAAAGAAACTGAAACAATTTGCTGCACTAGTGATTTTAGAGTTATTAAAATTGATAAACGAATCTGCAGTTACCTGTGAAAGAGTAATCTTCAATGTGAAACGTACCTGAAAATAAAAAGGGAAAATTAATAACGTTAGTATAGGTGTAGAAATAGCGAAAATATATTAAAAAAAAAAAATCTCACATCCCAGCTCTAATACAAATCAAATGTGGCACTATTAATAAACTCCTGTCAGACCAACCTCCTTCCTTTAACACCCAACTTCGAGGCCACACCCTAACCCCACGACCGACTGCCCGACCGTCAACTTGCAAAGGCAATAATCAATTAAACTTTCACCGTTTTGTCCAACACCTCCCTTCCGTGATAGTACGAGTACACTTGCATACCTGGTTACTTCAGATACTACTGAACCGTTGTAAGTTGGCTGAAGTGGGGAGGGGAGGTTGTGTGAAAAAAAAAAAAAAAACAAATAAATTGCAACAAAATTACAGTAATCAAGTTTAGTGGTGATAATCGCTCTGTGGAATCTCAATTAATCGCTTTGCTGCCACAAGATTACACCACACTCCACCGCTTTGGGTCGCTCCACACCATCTGCTTTCTGCTCCTTCTCCTCGTCGCATATTTGTCGCTTTTATGTTGCTTGTGGCTGCCATGCCACACAGCGTCAGCCACCGCCAGCTCTCATAACTTTTTTGCGCCCATGTCCAAGCCCATGTGCCCACCTATTCAATCCGAGCTGGCTAGAGCTAAGACTAACCATGTAATACATTATTGCCTTGTGCGGCCTTTCTTATCATTTTCTTGAGATCGCTGGAAAAATCTTTCCTTTTTTTTTCCTCTTCGCAGGGTTCCATCTTTCACTCCTCGGTCGTCGTCGTTGTCGTTGTCGGTTTTTTTTTGTACGGCAACAAGGTAGTTTGGCACATTCAACATGCGGTGCGGTGGTACTAGTACCTCCAAGATGATGGTCTGGTCGTTTGTTGGTCGGCAGGTCTGATGATGATAGCATTTGGTAATCGTACAGCCAACTAAGTAATTTACAATTTTTTTTTCGCTTGTTGCCTTTACTGCTTCTGCTGCTGTGTATGATCTTGCACCATGATATGGCAACTCGGCATCATCCTACAAAAGGCAACTGTTGAGTTGGAGCTTCCTCCGGACCGGACCGCACGACGAATCAAAGCACAGACAACCAACGATGGTTCAACAAGGCATCTGCGATACGGCTACAAGATAATTTGCACAACGTCGTCGTCGGGTTGAGTGGAGCCGACTGGAGGTGGTGTCGCTGTTATGGAAATGTTGACGGGAGAAAGGTGAACGATGCCACCATCATCAACATTTTCACATTCATTTGTGTGGAGGTCTTATAATTCGTCAAATTCCATTGAACGCATCAGTAGGAGATACAGCAACACAGCCTGGACCTGGACACCAAGGGGAAGCAACTATTTCCAAAGCAATTTGCAGAATGTCACCAATGTATACGAATTATGGTTATCTCCAGTCTTGCGAATCGCGGTGAGCAAACACTTTGCGACCGTAGATGGAAGGTTGCGTAGCGTAGATACTTGTGGAATGAGTACCAATTCCAGTGAAGTTCGAATTAAAATACGATTATAAGAAGAATGCCAAAAGTGCATTCGTGCAATTAGTGGACGTAGATGTAGCGGCAGATAGAGAATTGCAAAAACTCTGGGAACATTTCGAAAACCTTACAAAATCAGTTCAGAATTATTTATTTCGCCCTTTTAATATTTACATATGTATTTCGTAACTAACCTATGGGCATGTTCAGAGCTGAACCTACTAATAGTATGTGGGTTGTGGAACACAAGAAAACAACGTTACACGCTAAGTGCATGTTGACAACATAACCTCTCTCCCTATCTTTCCTTCTCTTCTTGCAATGTGTAGAAGGAAGGATCGTGATTTTTGTCGATTTTGTTTTTTGCTTCTCGCTCACGTTGTTTCGGTGTTGTTCATGCTCATGTTTAACTTTGCCGAACATGTTGGTATAAAAGCCGCAGAAATATATTTCCTTGTTAAACATCAAAGCAAACATATAGCCGAACACCACTCCTTGGTTGGGTTTTTAATTTTCCTTGTTTTTATTTTATTTTTGGATGTTTGGATTGGGGAGAGGGAGTTCCGATAAATCCGTTTTTGGATTGAGAAATTTGTTGAGACAAATTTTTGTGTTGTGTTTTTTTTTTTGATTACACAAATATACTTTGTTTCTAAAAGTGGTAGTGGCGCTTTGGCGTGGGCTGTTTTCAAACAGAGAGTCACTTCGAATTTACATAATGAGGGTAGGTAGGTGGCAGGGCTCGCCATACACAATTATGATGCCACATATCAAGTACGGGTTATAATGAGGGGCTTACTTTTGGGTGAACCATAGTGGAGTACCTTTGACCGATTAAAGGACAGGTTAGGTTAGGTTGAAAGGGGTTATGAGGCTGAGCCATAATAAAACACAAGGCACCATAATGGACCCATCGCGATCACCTGGGACCACCGCAAGATGGTACCTACTAAACCGCAAAATTTCCGTCCAAACATTTAATTTCTCTGCTAAATTTTCAGATTTTATTGAGGCCAGTTCTGCCAGCCTCTTTCAGTGTATTAAGGAAGTAGTTTCCTAAAAATTTCTTTCGAGAACGAGCAATGACCTGAAAATCACAAAGGATATGTTCGATATCCTCCGATGTTCCAAAGTCATTGCAGTATCTGCATTCGTCCGTGTTTCAAAGACCCATTCTTTTGGCATGTTTCCTCAAGAGACAGTGCCCGGAGAGTATTCCTATTAGAGTTCTTAACTTTTTCATATTCAGTACTAGGATTACCCTGGTCCTTTTGTGGTCTATGGCCGGCAAAATAGCCTCGGATACCCTATGTCCCTCTATTCTTGACCATCTGTAGTCCGCCATTCGCATTCTTTGTTAAGTTTTGCCCTGATGCCGCATGATGCTTAGTGATTTGAGCACAGAGCGACATCCTTTTACAATTGCCTATTTAACGGCAAACGATTCTAGTACTCTGAGCGCGGCCTGAGTGCCAATGTAGATGATGATGAGACATCTGTTATTAGTTTCGGCACAACAGCTCCACCGCTCTCCGCACAGCTAGTACCTCCGCCTGAAATACACTACAGTTGTCTGGAAGTCTAAGACACGTATTTAGCTCCGGTTCTCTTAATAGATACCAGAGCCCGTGCTACTGTCGGTTTTCGACCCATCTGTATAGACCGCAATGTGTGTTTGTCGTGAAGGCCTGTGTTCTCTCAAATTTCTCTCTTCGGGTACATCGATTCGTACGGTGTAGCGAAGTCCAGAGCTGGGAGCATACCAGCCATCATATCAAGGTTGCAAATTTTAAGTTCTTTCAGAATAGCGCTATGACCATAGTTTCTATTTCTGAAGTATCCTAAGTTAGTGAGTCTAATCGCACTCTTGGAAAAGTATCCAGTACCGGCGTGGATGGTGTGCGCAGGGCTCCCGTTATGGCAACACCGACTGCCTTCTAATCCGCTGCAAATCTTCCTTATATTCTTCTCTTGAGAGCTGCCTTCCATCAGACAAGTGACCCGTGCGTGAGTATGGGTCTGACGATCAGTAGTTTTGGGTGGACCCTAGTGGAGAACATTTGACCCACTAAACCAACAACATCATTGTTTAACCAGTTTATTACCTTTACCAAGTCATACACTAAACAATATATTCGTAGATGTCTACCTACTTTCGATGTACTTTATTTATTCCTTACTCCCAAGAGATGATTGAAGATGTAACTCACTAAAACAGATGAGAATCAAAAAGGAGACCTGTTTATTTATTCACACCCTTCTGTTCGTGTAGTTATAAATCTGTTTCCATGCAATTATTATTATTATTTATTCAAATACGTGATCAATTCCGAATTAAATAATTAAAATTAAAAAAATTAAAATAATTAAAAACATGAAGGTTGTCAAAGCATGAGAATTAACAAGAAAGGAACTTGAAGAATATTTTGTGTGAATTTTAGTACTCCCTCCACAGTTTGAGTGTTCTTTTTTTAAGACAATAGAAATTAGCATTTCGAAAATGATTGAATTGTTTCCAGAAGCAAGGAATGTTGTTTGGAACATTTGATGGAACAAAGGCAATGTGTCAATTTTGGGAATGATGTAAAACAGTGATGAGACATAAGACTGTCAAACTTCCCTACAGCGAATCCGCACGGGACCAGAAAACCACTTTGTAATATAAAAAATTCGTTATACAGAAATTAGGAATTTTTTTTTTATCAACAATTATTAATAGTAATCAGTAATTTTAGTTTGGATTACACTCTTCCATTTTTTTTCCTCAACAAAATCTTCTATCTTCATTCAGAGATTCAAACACATTAGTCGTTACTCCACATCGGCAGAAAGGTTCGAAATACATCAATTGATGAAGAAATTCGTCCCAATATAGGTATATCAGCATCCGCCAATTCTTCTTCACCGGTCAACTTTTGGGGAATCCCCTAATTATGTCTTACTTTTTTCTCGGTACAAAGTTTTATTAATGTGCGTGTATTATGTTAGCGACATTGATTGATACTGAAAGTGCAGAGTGAGTTGTCAGTTTGAGTGCCACGATATGTTTTCAACAACAAGAAATAGTATGCAAACCTTGGGTTATGCCAATCCGGCGGGAATTATCCTCAATTTTCAGTTTTTCGTATTTTAGTAGACTCTCGATAACGTCAACAATTAGAGACCAAGCCAGTTCACGTTTGCGAGAGAGTTCACGTTTGCGAAGGTTGAATTTTAACAAAAGAATAGGACAATCCCACAGAAGAAATGCATTTTAAAATTTTTTTATTTATGTATTTTTATTTTATTTGTTAGATAAGTGTATTTTTAATAGATTTTTAAGAAAAAGTTATGGCAAAGGAACGTAAATACAAAGTTTTGGACATAACGTTATGGAATTTAACAGAAAAAGTCGATCATCTGTTTGCTTGTCTTCTTTTTGTCCAAAAGCTTTCCTACCTCCCTTTCCTTAAGGCGGTTTAAGATATTTAAGTCATTTTGGCTAACAAACTCATCTTCAGCCTATTCCAAAGCCTTGATGAAGATTTAAATGGCTTCACTAGGCTTATTTAAGACAAAAATCTTAAAAAAAATAGTAATCAAACCTCAGGATAAATACCACTGAAGAGTGCCTTTGCATTCTCCACGAACTAATTGACTTGTAGCTAACTAAAACTGTACAAGACGAGATGTTTTACCAAGAAAAACTAATTTCAAGTTGCATCTTGCTTGAATTTTACAGTTCTTTTGAGCCGAAATTGTAGTTCACGTTTTAGAGTGTTTAGAGATGTCAATGTGAAAAAAAATATTTTCACGTTATTCAGAGTTCACATTAACCAACCGGTTTTTACGCTAACGAAAGTCTACTGTACTATGTAGTTTGCGGACCGATAAAGTAGTTGAAGCGAATCCAATGCGGATCGGATGTACTCCCGGGGAGAACGATCTTATAATTCACAAAGAGCAAACTGGACTTGCCTGGATGCTTTCTTAATTACATTTAATTTAGAATAAAGGGTAAACAAAAACGTTGGAGGTAAGTAAAAATATAAAATGGCGCCCAACACGAATACCTTCTTTTTATTGCCTTGTTCATAGGTAGATTTCGTGGTTTAAGTAAACTATTTATTCAGATTAATTCTTGACTAGTGAGCACCGTGGTGTAGTGGTAAGTGCGTTGGACTAATACGCAATGCTGCTTGGGTTCAATCCCAGCAAACACCTTAAAGTTTTCACGGTGCCACCTCATTCGAATGTCTGACAATCATTCAAAGAGTGTCCTTTGTAATAAGGAGCTTCTCAAATCGCCGTTCAAAATCGACAAACAAATGTATGCTTGAGTCTTGGAAATGAGTTAGAGATATGACTCGGTTTTGTGTATGACGCTACTGTAGAAACTACTATTGGTGTAATTATTGTCAGAATGTAGTTTAGCCAGTCTTGTCTGTCTGGCAGTTTCACAGTTTCATCTTTGTTATTCCCTTCTTACAAATAACAGCATGATCCTTAAAAGCAATCAATTGGTTCATGTTCCTATAAAAATAAGTGGAACGCAATCAATTGGACAAAAGTGAACAAAATCCACAATCCAAATAAAGTGCAAAACAATTCGAAAAAAATAAATAATTGTCCATTCCATTTGAGGACTCGTTTTATTTTTTTTAAGCAACGACTCTGGGCAAATAAATCTTCTCAACCTAACACAACACAACTATTACTTTACAATTTCCAATGAACGTTTTGCGCAATAAATTCCCATTACCATGCACACGCACGCGAGTCTACTTAACAAGTAACGCCAAAACCCGCGAACGCGCTCATTGAATTTTCCGTATGCATACGCGATAACGCGACGGATACGCGCGTCGAATTGAAATTCAATTCGCGTGCATGTTGTACATCGGCCCTAAGTTAACGATACCACGACGAGTATATATACATAGCGCGACTATGGAATGGGCGACGACGACGATGAGGAATTTTCCTTCGCCGATATTTTGTTAGCTAATTGCATTGGTGGGCGCGAGGGGGGTTTCGCTGACGGTATTTTTCGTTTTTTTATGGCCAAAGTAAGTGGACAGAAATGAAGACAAGGCAAGACAAGACAAGAATGCTGAATGTTTTGATGTTTTATGCAGAAATCGAATGGGGCGGGGCGAGGACCGAACAAAAAATGTTGTAAGACTGAAAATGTGCTGTCTCTGTGCTGTTAGTTTTATTTATGTGTCACCTGATGGGAGAGACAACTATACAGTGATGAGGTGAAAGAGGGCAGCGTGTTGATGGATTATTGATTTGTCAAATATGAAATTCAATATAAAGGAAAAAAGGCATACTAAACAGGAGGCGACAAGAAAGAGGGAATATTCAACACGTTCGTTTCGTTTCGCCTGCCTCGGTCTATTTCGCCAGACATGGTTGTGTCTCCCAACCAAATCGAATCCAATTTGTTAGAGAATCACGAAAAGCATGTCCCTCGTGTGATTATAGGAGCCATGTGCAGTGCAGTCTGTGCGCGAAGCCACGCTATTGAACTTTTGCACTCGATGGAGGATGTGCACCACGGAATGTCGTCTTTCATAAAATGGCAGATGGCAGCGCTGGTGAGTTCGCTATGCTTACTTGCACGATAACAAACACAAATGGTCACTTTGGTGGAAAAAAAGCCTTAGTCTTGATTTATTCATCTTCGGTCTTTAGATACGAGAAACTACGTCAAGTAGCATGGCTCTCTGGCATAAGAGCAGAACGCATTTGTAATGTCTTAATGAAATTCAAATTGATGTTTTTACAATTCAACTCGCTCCATCAGCGACTACTCGTAGTATTCGAGTCGTGGCGCAGTGGTTAGTGCGTTGGAAAAAACAACTGAAGGTCCCTTCCATTCGTGCAAACAAAAATGCAACACGCACACCAACTGGTTGCATACACGTCCTTTTTTTATATAATTTACACATGCTAAAGGGGATATGAACACCCTTATAATGTTTACACACAGCGCGAGCACATAAAGAAGAACGAGAGACAGACATATTGGGGTAGTGATTGGAAGTGGTGTCCAGGATAACTGGATAGTTGTGTATTATTGAAAGTTTTGCCGTTGCTTATGATTCACAGAAGTTTTTTCCAGATTTTTCCTATTATTGTTTTGTGCGATCAACTTCTTCAGCCTTACCTTGCTTGCTGTTTTATGGCAGAGCATTTAGCATTTACAATCACATTTGAGCCTAGTTCTTTAATGGCTGCTTAATTATCCGTGAGTATATGGATGAGGACACCTTTTGTTGGCGTCATTACCGGAGACTGCATCATAGAAATTATGGCCAGAAGATTTGCCTGTAGCTTACCTTCTATGCCGCTCCATAGGTCACCAAGAACAGCACCTTTCCGTCACCTGCACGTTCAGAAATCTCACTAGGTTTTTGGTTTTTTTAATGACCTGGATAAGATATCGGATCCGCCATCTTGGATTTTGCAAATCTGACTCCAGATTCGTGATCAGCGACCCCGTAAACCCCTTTATACAAAATTTGGTCCAAATCGGTTAACTTTGAATCGTCATTTATGGCCGCCATCTTAAATCTTAAATTCACCATATTAAAATTCCCTACTTTATCGGTCCTATCTTTAGAAAAATCGATTATGCCACCAGATACGAAGTAATAGCCTCCTATCGTAGGTGGCTTATGTTCAAATTTACGATTGTTTGGAAAAATACAATTGAAATTTCACATCTTTTCTGCTTTCAGCTGCCATATTTTAAAAATGTCGGCAGATAGAACAATTCTGTCCCGGATTCGAAAAGGGCACACAAAATTACGATAGAAAATGTTTCTTGGAAAGCTTTGGTTGATTGACTCACTAAAAAGCAAACGATTGAAAACAGTAAAAAAATGTATGCCATTTAGGTCGAAACGGGTTAATCTAGGCAGAATTCGAACTTAGTTATCATATGTAAATGGATTCTATAACATCTCGGTTACGTGCAGGCGTTCACAAATCTCACAAGGTTTTAGGGGGGAAAAGTCATATGTTTGGTTGCAGGATCAGATGATATTATCGTTTTAAGAATTTATTTAGAATATGTCGTAAACAAGTGCTACTAATCTGACCTCTAACTGTCAATTGATATTTAAGTCTTATCACTTTTGCAAAAACAAAAAAACCTTGAAAATCAAAACCACCTCCGCTAACCTTTGAAACAGTCGCTAGTTAACCTCACACCCGTGATGTATCGTCGTCGATCTGTTTACGTGCGGTTATAATAAAAATAAAACAAGTACGCATGAACGAACTTCTCTCTACGACCGAATGAACAAATCAAAGGCAGAGGAAAAAAAAAACACATCTAATTTAAATACCCTAATGATTCTAAAAATATCTCACGGCGCGGTCCGTGTTAATCCGGCGATAATTGAAAATATTTGTTAGCACCAAGCAAAGGAAACAGTTTCAAGCGTTTTATTTACTCATAAATTACACACCGAAGTGCTAAAATTTTATTAGCATTTCGCACTTTGGCTCTAATTGAATGGAGCTCATTTGTTGACATTTTTATTTTCTTAGTTGTTTAGGTTTTGGTTATCTCTCTCCCCTGCTCTGTAACCTAAGATACTCTTACGTACGTACGTTCAGGTAAATGTGTACTTATGACATTAGCATGAAAATTCCCTCTAATCAATTATCGGGTATATATTGCTGAAGCTCATGCAATAATCCATATATAATCATCATAATTTACATAATTGTGCAAATGCCTACAAGAGTGGTTAGATACTCGCATTGACTGGGCAATTTTAGGTCACCTTTACCATACACATGAGATACATACATTTCGCTTGCAGTTAGGAATTACATACAAGTACTCGTAGTGTTAGGCAAGAGAGATATCTCTGAGACCAATGGAATCCATTTAACATTTCAATTTACACCATCATCGGAGGAGAGCTACGCTAGATACAGAATATCTCCATTTATGGGAGGCATCACAGTTAAGCCCGAGGGGCTTTCGATTTCTTGGCCTCGCAATCACCACATTACGGGGAAGCTGCAGCAGCAGCAAGTCAATCCCAAGCACAAGCGTGCAAACTAATTAATTTAATGACCAGCGGGCACCAGTTGGTCCAACTCCAAGTATTTAAAGTACTCTTGTATTCGTATCTATGCATCTATGTACATATTTATTTACGTTCAACTTCTTGTGGTATGGTTGTGACAATCTGTAACTGCCTTTTGGCAAACCGTAGTGTGGTGTAACCATATTTACACGTTCGATCGATGACCATTTAAAACCATAGTCGATCCTACATACATTTATGTATGTATGTCTATTCGTACGTGCGCATATAATGATCAATTATTTCGATTAAAACTTGCCATGCCATGCAATCAGGCAACTCTCGAAAAGTTATTCGTTTGCTTTTGCCCTCTGGATTCCATTCCTAAGAATAACTCTATTACGAGAAAACTTTAAAGATACTTCCTTGACGATTAATCTTCACAGTCCCGGTCGCCCTGTGGACACACTCTTCTTAACGTAAGTTAACCTGTTGTTCGGGCTGGAGAAGGTACTCGTAATTCCATTCCATGCATTTAATGTTTTCCTTTTTCACATCGCGCTCTCCCCTTCGTACTTCTTACTGGCGATATTCCAAATCTTTAGCACTGCGTTAAATCCAGCAATTACCCGATTCTAATTGAATGCCATTACGTTGGGTATAGAAGTAGCAGCTCTTATCTGGGCAACAGAGCGTATTATGTGCTTCTGGGTGCATGAAAGAGGCTTTAGTGCGAAATATGCTCACTTTTTTCTATTTGGTTGTTTTGTGTACGCGATTCAACAGTGTGTGACGAAAGTGAACAATCTTTTTAAAGCAAAATAAAAGTGGACGAATGTATACACTTAAAGGAGGACGTTGTAGTATAGGATAGTAAGGGATAGGAAACCTATTTGCAAGGACTTTGGAGCTGATTGGTAATAAAATGATAAAATTTAAGATTTTTGGAAAACTCAAAGTCGATGACTTAAAACTGCCAGTTGCTTAGCAGAGCATAAAGAGAGTCCTAATGTCCTCGTCCTGCATTAGATCGCAGTCCACAAATTATATATTGGTAACAAAATGCAGATGCATATCTTCTGCAGTAAGAATGGCTGTTGGAACCTTGCAACTGAACCCAAGATTTGTATTCTGCAACTTCACTGTCCACTTTGGACAACGTTGTCGCTGACATTTGTAAGTACAGACAATTCTCTTTGGTTTGAAGCTTTAAGGATCATTCTCTTATCTGAGTGCTTCGGATACTCTAAGGTTACCTATAAAATCCTCAAAGAATTCCCAGAATTTTAATTATTCCTGGGGATGACAATAAATAGGATTTGCATTATTATGATTATGATGAATCTGGGGTACGGTAGAGATGTCCGCTAGCACTGCGACCTGAGTTGGTCTATTGATGTGCAAACATCTAAGCGCGCGCTAGTAAAATTCCTAGTGGAGTAATTCCGGGATCTTGCCATACGGGGACGAAAATCCGAACGGGTGCGCAGTCGACCGGCTTGAATTTTATCGAACATAGACTGGTTAAACTTTGCTATCTTTCCAATGAAATGGAGCTACACACCCCATCCGCGTGATGTTTACACATAGCTCGGAACTGTTGGATACAGTCGCATATTTTTTTTTGTCTAGAAATAATACAAAATCTTCAGAAATTTGATAATCCCTTTGACTGGAATATTTTTGTAGTCTTCTTTCGTTAGTATGTTTTTGCCTAGTGTTTTGGCTCTTCTTTTTGTTAGAGAAGGGTACTCTGAGATCAGATGCTCCATAGTTTCTTTTGTTTGTTCACAGAATCTGCAGGTGTCTGTGTTGCTGGTTTTCATTTTCTAGAGGTAGCTGTTCCAGAAGGAATGTCCCGTCATCCTGCGTAAAGAATTTTTAAATTTCATCTGTTCAGTTTTAGGGTTTCATTTGTTCTTTTGTTGTTGTGATTGGATTTTGACTGCTTCATACCCTATAAGTTGTTCTAGTAACTTTTTAGTTGGTTTGTTGGTGTCTTCTCTTGTGAAGCCACAGTGAGTGCCTGGTTCAATAAATGGAATAAATGGTTGACTCCTTTTTTGGCCAAGATATCAGCGTTTTCGTTGTCCTCATGTCCTTCATGCCCTGGCACCCCTATGAGTTTAATTATATTTTTCTTTGTAAAGGGCAAAGAGTTCCGTTTGGAAAATTGTGGCATCTTTATGGGATATGGGATATGTGTGTGTGACATCCCAACTATTCCCGCTCTGACGACATTCTCTGTTTTCGACCAATCTGTGTACCATTATTGGGCATCGCTCTTGGTCCACTTTGTTCGGGAAGAATGTTTCGTAGTTGTAGGTAACCGTCTTTGAATTTATAGACCCTATGAAGATGAAAAGCTTGTTTAGCTGCTTCTCCCTATATTGCAAGGTGAAGTGGGGTGATGTTCAATAGAGCTTTCAGATCTGCAGTTGGTGTGGTTCCCATTGTCATTGCCCCTGTTACGCTCAAACATACTAGTCTCTGGATCTCATTTAGCCTGTTATGGGCTGAGTCTCCAGGATTTTCATAGTAGTTGCTGCTTCGTGCACCATAATGCTTTTATTGCTTTCTTATAAGCTCTAACTAGTTTAAAGAAAGTTTCCACGCATCCATTAAAAAAAAGTAACGGGACTTATTTAATTAAAATGAAACGAATTTGTGTCTGAATTTTAGAATTGCAAAACATGAAAAAAAAAACAAGTTTCGACTAAAGGCAACGTCCGAGGATCTTAAAATATAATCAAAAGAAAGTGGAATGACACAATCGGTGTTACAAGGTATTAAATGTTTTGCATTAATAGAATTTGTATGCTTATTAAAAAGGAGGAACATTTTTAAGTGTTGACACGATAAAGAGTGATAAAAATTTAAAGTGGTTTAAGAATTTAATGTGGCGGGGAGCTTAACACTGTAGGCGATAAAACATGTGTTATATGATACTATTACTATTTCGTTAATAAACAAATCTTATTTTATTTACTTAAAACAGCATAAAAAATGCTGAAATAAATTTAAGTTCTGTGGAAGATTTTATCTTCTTTTTATAAATTTAAATTTTGAAATCAAAAAATGGCAGACACCAGAGTTGAAAAAGAATTAAATCTTTTGGGGAGGCAATTCTGTTGAATTCAGCTAGAAATGATTTGAAGTCTTTTCCTAAAAAATATTGGGATTTAAATTAAATTTCTAGCAATCATTGAATTAAAGCCAACTGATTCGATTCATTGTGAGCACCGTAGTGTAGTGATAAGTGCGTTGGACTACTACGCAATGCTGTCCGGGTGCAATCCCAATCCGGGTCCAACACCTAAAAGAGTTTTCACACTGCCACCTCTTTTAAATTTCTGACAAGCAATCAAAGAGTATCATTTATCACGATTGAGCTTCTCAACTCGCCGTACGGAGTCGGCAAAAAACTCTAGGTCCCTTTCATTCATACAAAAATATAATAAAAAAAAGTAAATCTGGTTAATCTGTTTAAGGGGTTACATGGGTTTCACGGCTTCAAAAAATCGATCTCTAGAATATTGTTCTAAATTTTCAAGTCGATCGGAGTTATAGTTTCGGAGATAGAGCCTTGGGAGTTGCGCGAGAATAATTTAATTAACGACAAGTTTCAATATAAAGATCTTTATATACATTTGTCGTTAATTAAATTATTTAAATTATTTAAATTAAATTAAGTTTCAATATAAAGATCTTTATATACATTTGTGGTCGCCGTGGCCGTGGTGGTTAGTGCGTTGGACTACCACGCAATGCTGCCCAGGTTCAACTCCTGGCCGGGTCTAACTAACACCTAAAAGAGTTTTTTCACGGTACCACCTCTTTCGAATGCCTGACAAGCATCCAAGAGTATCATTTGTCACGATTAAGCTTCTCAATTCGCCGTTCGGAGTCGGCAAAAAACTGTAGGTCCCTTCCATTCGTGCAAAAATATAACACGCACACACAAATGGTTGCGAGAAGCAGGCCCCGGTTCACCTCGAGCTGTAGCGCCAACTAAGTAAGTATATACATTTACTTAATTACATTTATAAAATACTAACATATAAATAACAAAAGACGACTGACAACACGTTACGAACTGCACACCACGAATTATCAACTGCCTTCTTACTTGGAAGAACAACATGATTTGACAGTTTTACATAAATCACAAAGAACAAAAGACACAGTTAAACATAGCACTAGTCAAGTGCAAGACATCTGCGCTTATTTTGGTTTATTGTTGCTGCTGGTGGAGTATGTATGTACATATGTGTGGTCATGGCTGTGTACATAGCTGCAGCATGTAACTCGCGCTCAACGCCAGTTGGGCTCAGTTTTATTGTCACTCAAAACTTAAAACGCGTTTTAATCGAAACTGTATTTTCAAAGGCGGTTGTCAAGATTTCTCGAACACTACTGAACAGATCTTGATGAAATTTCACACACGTATTCGAGATATTATTGACAAGGACTTGGACGAAGAATTTTTTTTTTTAATGCAACTATTTTTAAAAAAAGAAATTAAGAGCAAATTTTACAGACATTTTTAAATTTTTTGTAAAAAATGTGTGCCAAAAATCCAATTTTAACTTTTTTGTTTTTTCCTTTGTCCAAGCTCTAGTTTAAAGTATTAACTAAAACACGTATTTTTTTTGACTTCAGTTGATCCTGTCATGAGTTCTGCTGTCAACGCGCAAGCACCTTTTTTCCGAGTGGTCACCGGAAATGACGTCGCAATGGCAGAATTTTAAATATTTTTCTACAAAAATTTCAAAACCTCTTTGTCAAATGTGTATATTTAAGACATAAAAAAGTTTGATTGAAATATTTCATTTTTATAAAAAAAAAAATTGTTAAAAATAAGCCGTTTTTTACCCGAGGAAACCCATGTAACCACTTAAATTGTTTGTTTCTTGAATATTGTGTACTGAGATAAATCAATTAAAATCACATTAACTTTGTTGTCTATTTCTTCATTTTTTTAACGGTACATGACTAGTTTTAATTACATGAGCTGGTTGCTGAAGCAACTAATGTTCATTGATGTCAAGTAAATTCAAAAGATTTCAGTTGAATTCACCGACTTCAACTGATTTCAAGTGAATTCACTAATGACTTCAACTCACATGATGTGAATTCAATTGTCCTCAAAATGATTTCAATTCAGTGGTTGCTTAAAATTTAATGCATTAATCACTGACTTCAAAATTCTTTAAATCCCAATCTTTTTTGAACTCGATTTCATTAATCAAAGATTTTAATTCTGCGAATGCATTTCTAAGAGAATGCATTCTTAAACAACTCTGGCAGATACTCATTTCTTTATAATGGAATGGCATATTAGTTCAGTGTAATACTCTAATATGCATTTTTATCAGAAATGATTCAATAGAAATAGTAATATGTAGTTATGAAATTTCGATTTCGAAAACAAGAATGAATTCCTAGTTTATACAAATTTATTTTTGGCACAAAATACTTTCCATTGAGTTCATGACGTGCAACCGTGCGTGCCAAACATTGCAAACGGCTAAAGGTTAAACTGCACCATTAAAACAGTCGATGAGTAGGTAGTTTGCAAATAGAAATAAGTACATTATTCTACATATGAAATTACGGTGCGGTGTTAAAAATATGTTTATGGTTTAAATTCAAATGCATTTTTATTTTTAACTATGCCCGCAGTATTTGTAACATTCTTTGCACACATTCGAGAAACCATCAAATAGTACGTTAATATTGGCATATTTTTGCAATACATAACATATGCTGATAAATCGACAAATGGAATTTAACCATATTCGTCATTCGCACGATAAACATAAGATTTACAAAGCAAATGGCAAAACTACTGAGAAGTCAAAAACATGCTCTTAATCTTAATGGTTGCCATGCCAGTGTACAAAATAAAACAAATGAAGTCATGTTTTAACAAAATGAGTGCATTATGTACCTACTCGTATATGTATGTATGTAAACGAACCAACAATAAGCAATTTTCATCGGACAACTGAATCGACTGTTTGCTTCGCAGTTATTTTTTTATGCATTTTCGGACACTCAGCTTTTGTTTTTTTGCGAAATCGCTTTTTTGAAGGCATCAGTGAGACTATGTGCGTCAATAAAGTTCCCGGACTTATACTCCAGCCGTGTTTTGTTTGCTTTTCTTGGGCTACACATGTTTCAGCAACAGGTTTTCCATGTAAAATACAACAAAACCGTAGGCTGGATAATTATCCAGTCAATTCTACATTGAACGCTTTTTTTAATCCTTTATACATAGGCTAGCAAACAAAACACGCCTTATATCTACAAACGTAACTAGTGTCGTGTCATTTAAAAGCTAAGACTTTCATCAACAAGCCCTTAAAATGAGCACAATCGGTCGGCAGTTGTCAGTTTGATGACATTTCTTTCGTCAGTCCAATTATTCACGTGTAAAAATGTCATCATGAAACAACGAACTGTTATTAATCATTTGACTTTCAGTCCGTTACACCGTTATCTGTGTTTACCATCAGAAAAATGTCATGACACTTTTGTCCAATAAGTCAATACACATACGAATGAGTTAAACTCTTTTGTAAATGGAATCACAAGACCAATTGCTGCTATCTGTATTGATCATGTATTTTGTCGCTTCTCAAAAGTTCAGTCAAATCAATGTGCTGCTGTCAATATTGACCTTATTATTTCTGATGAATGGAATCTCAGCATCGTCTGCCCGGTCCACAAGAAAGGAGATCCCCTCAACTGCTCCAATTACAGAGGCATCAGTCTCCTCAATATCGCCTACAAGATCCTGTCTGCCATACTGTGTGAACGCCTGAAGCCTTTCGTCAACAACCTGATTGGCCCCTATCAGTGCCGTTTCAGGCCAGGAAAGTCACCATAGAGCAAATTTTCACAAACGAAATCAAACGAAGGATTACTCTTGCCAACCACTGTTTCTTTGGGCTAAGAAGGCAATTGAGTAGTAAAGTCCTTTCTCGATCGACTAAGGAGACTCTATATAAGACCCTTATCATCCCAGTCTTGCTATATGGAGCTGAAGCATGGACTTTATCGAAAGCGGATAAAGATATCCTTGATCGCTTCGAGAGAAAAATCCTTCGTAAGATATTCGGTCCCGTTTGCGTTGACGGGAGGAGAAGATTCAACCACGAACTGTACGAGCTGTACAGCGACATCAACCTGGTCAAAAAACTGCACATTGGGCGTGTAAGATGGCTAGGACATGTAGAGCGTATCAACATCAATGCTCCGGCTCGGAGAATATTCGACTCTTACCCGGAGGGTCAGCGCAGCAGAGGACGACCTCGCCTAAGGTGGCGCAGACAAGTAGAACAAGACCTCAGCCAACTTGACGTGCGCAACTGGAAGCGGCTAGCTAAGGACCAGGCTAGCTGGAAGAGGTTGTTGGTTGAGGCCTTGGTTCACCCCGAACTGTAGCGCCACCTAAGTAAGTAAGTAAGTATTTCTGATCACTGTATGACTGGTATTCCGCTAGGACCTTGGAGAGAAAGGTAGGACATTGGAGAGAAAGAAGAATAAAAAACTTTGATCACCTCAATTTTATTAATTATTTATAAAAGCGGTTACAATTTTCTGAGAGCTTTTATTAACAGTTCTAACAACAAGACTTAGTTAATAACGCGTAAGTTGTCGGTCTACAGATCTGCTATGTGGATAAGTGGAGTTTAAGGTGTGTGAAGCTAATGAAATAAATATCCATACTTCTGGGTCGTATCGTATACAAACTCCCGAATTTATTTGAATCTATTCCCTAAAACCTCGAAATACTTTATTGCTTTTTCCACACTTTGCTACAATATATAAAAGCTTTTAGCCACCACTGTTATATATGTACTTTCTCACTCCCCATCGCTCAACGCCAGACCCCTTCTCAATAGTGAGTGCTCAACCATCAAGTCAGTTGGAAACCCACGGATATTCTTGTTTGGAGATGTTCATCAACCTTTCGTTTATCAAATAAAGGGGTGGAGAGGAAACAGCACCAAAAAAAAAAGACCGAAACCTCCATCAAATTACTGCTCGTACACCTAACAATGGCAGAGTACTTCCTCCCATTAAGTTTGCCGACACTGATTGAGCTACTGGATACGCCTTTTCCCTCAAAAGGGCAAAACAAAAAAGCAAAAACAGAAAAGGCTTAAAACATCCGAGAGGCCAGAACCGACACAACCTCATTACACCATATACATCGACATCGGCGGCGGTGCGGCAGCCCTAAATTGGGAAAAGACGACGTCCGACCCCGGTCGCTTTGGTTCGCATTCGACCAAGAAAGAGAGATCTAAACGTAAACTTGATTACTACCGATGGGAATGGATGCTAAAGGCGATAATATTCCCGGACGAGGAGTTGCCGCCTCCTCCTGCTGCTGCTGCTCCCACAGGTAAGAGAACACACATTTTCCGCACCACCACCAGGAGCGGCAGCAGCGGCGGCAGTAACATCAGCATCATCAGATGAAATGGGCCTTTAGGAATTTTATATTAGTCGAAGGCATGGTAATAAATTACTAGGAAGGACCCATGTTACTACAAACGCAAACCATTACGTTTAGATACTCTCGTATTCAGTACGGATGTAGCCACTAGCCACCAGCCACCACCAAGCAAACACATCAAAACAGATTGAAAGAGGAGGCATGTGTTTAGGGAGTAATTGTGCGCAATGTAATATCGATTACTGATGTCTGTTGCTCTGTTATTCTGTCTGTTGTCTCTGTGGATTGGCCCCGTGGTGGTTGTTGTTGGTTGCTGCTGATGATGGTGCTTCTCAGAAAGTCGTGACTTTATCGAAGGAAGTAAATTGAAATCGGCACAATGCACAAAGAGAAGGATGCGAAGGTTGGTGGTGACTGGTGAGTTTGTTTTTGACAGGAGACGCGGAGGGAGGAGGCCGCTCGAAGAACAACCAAGTGAGAGCTTAATTTGTGGATGATAGAGGAAGGAATTTTTAGCTACGCTCAACCTCCTAGTGGTGGCTATGACGAGAAACTCATCGGTTGGGAATGCGGCAATTTAAAGTTACGGTTATCACCAAAAGGTACGAGTAGCAACAGCAGGAGTTTCATATCCTTTATGATTCGATTCAGATTCAGATTCAGACTGTATCTTGTGTAGGTAACATGAGCCGCTTCGAATTTATCTAGTCAATCTGCTCATATTGCCTCGAGGTTTACGTGCAGTTGTACTATGTACTCTATTTAGATCGTGCGGAGAGATAAGGCAAAACATTGATTGGTTGCTGGGCTCCTGGTTCCTCACCCGATAGGGGATTTCGGAAATGTAGCTCACATGTTGTATGTAGTAGAATGGCCTTCCATAACACAAATTGAATGGTTTAACGGTTTCCATGGATCAAATTTAGTTGTCGTAAAATTTTGCTACCAACGGTATTTTATTAGCAGTAATATGGGATATGGTCGAATTTCGACTGGCATTACCCAACCACCTAGTCGTGGTTAAGTTCTCTAGCGGCCAGCATACTAAAGCAGCCCATACACATATCAATTCAATTGTCGATGAATTTGAAAATGAATTTATATTCGGCCACACACTGCACCAACTGAGTTGAGGGACTTTGTATAAAATGCCACAAATATCTGGAATTTTCTTTATGTGTGCGTTTAAAGTCATCTTACTGTTTATGTTTCGCTCACACACACTTTCACAGATTGCACAAGCCTAGTACAAATTCCCCTCAATTTGACAGCAAATCAAATGACTTCCCCACACACAGTCAACTGAGTTGAAATCAACTTCCAAAAATCAAATTTTTTTAATTTTACCCCAACTAGCTCGTCAACCTTCAAATCGATCACTGACAGCGCCACACACGGGTTGATTTCACCACGAACCGACTAAGCTGACGGTTGAGTTGAATAGTGTATGGTCAGCATAAGATAACTAAATAGGAAAAACAAAAACCTAACAAAGAACAGTGAATCCAGAGGCCAGGCTGACCAACGGTTCAGTTGCTAGTGCGTAGAACGCGAAGGTGGACGCTATGACCAATGGCTGAAAAAAAGAAAAGTAAAGTGGATCCCGTATATCACAACCAAGGACGTTGAAGAGTAGGCTCATTAACAAAGCACTTGTAGCGCTCAAAGTAAGATGAGATCTCAAATAGGTAGATTGTGGTTTTGTCAGGATATGTGCCGAAAATACATTTAAACCATGAAAGCTTCTATAGCTAGACCACTAGATAAGGCAATGTGCAACGATGGAGGTTTGGTTGGTTGGTTTGTGAGGGTGAGGGAGAGATCTTCCTCTACACGTAGGTATCGAGTCAGGCCTGTTGTGTTTTTAGGAAATCAATGGATCTAAGCGATGTCAGCCCAGGTAGGATATGTCTTTCCAGGTATTAGTGTCTTATTTCACATAAAGCAGGACAATCGCAGAGGAAGTGAGCGATACTTTTGTCCTCTTCTTTAAAACCCGGGCAGATACTATGTTCCACTAGTCCCAGTCTGTTTGCGTGTCTGTTTAAGTTGTTTCAGTACTTTCTTTGCTGGTTGATAGTTCGGATTTTCAATCATATTGACACCACATTTGCGAAGGACAGACTGCAAGCGATTTTCACCGCGTATACCGCCGTACCTATAGTGGTAACTGTGAGATTTTCTACGACTTCAGGCCCTGCTATTGCCAGTTCATCTTTTGTTTCCGGTATGTCGTTGTGGCCAGGTACCCAGAGCAGGTTCACCGTGCAGGATCTTCCGAGGTTGTGAGTTTTTCTTTGTATTCCTTCACTAGCTTAGAGTTAGTTATTGGATTTGCAAGTGCTTTAAGCGTGGCTTGACTGTCCGAGCAGATGTGTACGCAAGTGTCTCTGGTATTGGCATTGACGAGGTTGTCTACGCACCTGAGAATTGGAAAAACTTCCGCCTGGGTAACAGTCACCGAAGGTTCTAAATTAATGGATATGTTTATCGGATGATTAGGACAGTGTACACCAGCTCCCAATTCTCCGTCGGCAATAGCTGTGCCTGGTTTTGGCGGTTTTGAAAATGTTTTCTTTCTCTCTGAGATCACTTGGATTGCTGACAAGTCCAAAAGATTCTGAAACATCTTTCCAGATAGCTCTGTGTCCTGTGAGCATTTCGTCTATAAAGTGACCCAGAGTCGGCAGTCTGATTGCAGAAAGCCTCGCAGTTCTTTTGACCTCAAGTTCCATAGGAAGAATATTGAGAATAGTTTGCATGGCTGCCGTGGGTGTGCTGGATTGGGCTCCAGAAATCCCTAGGCAGGCCATTCGTTAGTAGTGTGGATGGAGGTTTACTTGTCCACATATGGGATAATCTTATCCCGTTTGTGTAGAATTTAGATCTCGATACTAAGACCTGTCTTGGTCGGCTATCTTCACCCGTCTCAATTTTGGAATCAGCAAAAAGTGTGAAAGAATCCATGAACCCAGAACCAAATGGAACCCCTATCAAGTCCAATAGTCTCGAAGTGCAATGAAAAATCACTGATCTTTCATTCTGGAATCAGTATAGTGAAAAAGGGTCAAAGTTCTGAGTACACTGTACCCCTCTGCCTAAATGTGCTTTCATAACAATCAGTCTTTCCATTTCCATTAAATTTATCGAGTCTCACCATCATCAGCGCCAAGCAACGGCGACAGTTTCCACAAATGCAGTTTTTTTTTTTACTCAAATTATACACGTTACATTCATCCTAGAGGGATGGGATGTGTCTATAAAAAATGTATATAGCTTCTGTTTTGACTTGCGCAGTACCAGCGATCATCGAATGTAAAAACGTTTCAAAAGGATGACCACCTCACGCCGCCGTCCCTAAAACCGCTCCTGTCATCCGACATGTAGAAACAATAACCAAAGTCCATATATTCCATGACACGACTGGGCCATTCATCCTCGCTGTTATGCAAAAACCAAATATGGACAAACAAAAAACCGAATGGAAAAAGGGGAACAAAATAAAAAAAAAACTGAGTCAATCATGTATAATACATACATTTGTACATATGTGCGCTGCTACAGCATTGAGGGCACAATCAAAATGTTTTCAGTAAAACGAAAGGACTTTTAGTTCCTTTTTTGATATTCCTTCATCGCTCTTCAACTTTTCAATCATTTGGGCTGAGGTCCACTGTATGGAATTTTTACGTTTTATTTTTTCAGATCCTTCCCAGGCTCTTGTCATGCTGGGTCCTTGCTTTTATTTGCTACGCTACTGGTCTACCGGTGAGCAGTTTTCACTGTAAAGAGGCGATTTCATCCCACGGCAATGATATTGCGTACCGGTGGTTCCAGGATATACGCGAGTGAAAAATATTTTCGTTGGTTTACTTTTTTCCCAAAAAGTAAATTTTAATTTGTACAGAGCAGACGAGAGATTTTTCCTCCGTTGCTTTTATTCGGGCTTAACGTAGCGGAAAATGCTATTCACGAGACGAATATTTTTTGGGAAAATATTCAACAAAATCCTTTGACAGGAGCGCGACAGCCAATGGGCGTAGGAGAGTGGGGGGGAATCACCGATGACAAAAACAAAAAAAAAAAAAAAAAAAAAAAAAAAGAATCAACACCGCTGTCAAATAACAGACACGCGAGAATGTGTACACGGAAAATAATTCGACGACAAAAAATGTTTAAAAAAAATTCGATGGATTGAATTAAAAATGCAAAAACAAAAACAAAAAAAAAACATGGAGGACAGCTCAACCAGCAACCAGGACATGGATGTCAAAGCAGCGCTACACAAAGTGTGCACTGTGTACAGTCACAGAGCGAAAGATAAATGAATTTTCTATGAGCGAGTACCGTTGGGGTTTCGGGGCAAGATTGAATTGATTGGATTAATTAGTGAACTTATTAATTCGGATAGGAGAGGCAGAGAAAAAAAACAAACTGTTGAAAAGAGAAATTGAATTAGCAAAAGCGAAATCGGAAATAGAATGCAAATGCGGATAAATTGAAACGAACAAGAAGTGTGGGGCTAAAAAGCTTACCCTGTGGGACGACATTTTGTGTTTTAAAGTTGTATAGAGGTAGCATTGCATATTGCATATGTATTTCAGCCTGTTTCCATTTTTACATTATTTAGGGATTAAAATCCCACAAAACACAATCCAAGAAAAATCATCCTAGAGACGATTGCCAGATCTGACAATATTGTCCAGTCTGCCAATTAAAAATGTGTCCCAAATGTCTCACAACCGTGTGAATGTGAACTGACAATTTTAGTCTGACAATATTGTCAAAAAAAGCATTGTCAGACAATTGCCAGACAGCTATCTGACAATAAATTGTCAGGCATCTACCAATCGTGTGAAGACCTTTCTGTGGCATTGCCAGACGTTTCGGACATTTGCAGGCTCATTTTATATTGTCAGATGTGCTGAGCTTGGAACACCTGTCAATGAAATTATTGTCAGTTATTTTTGTTATTAAAACAAAAAAAAAATATACGGCGTCAATACAGAACCAAGCCTAGCTTCTCGCAACCATTTGTGTGTGCGTGTTATTTTTTCCATGGAATGGAAGGGACCTACAGTTTTTTGCCGACTCCGAACGGCGAGTTGAGAAGCTTCTCATGACATATGATACTCTTTGATTGCTTGTCAGACATTCGAAAGAGGTGGCACCGTGAAAAAACTTTTAGGTGTTTTTGCTGGGATTGAACCCGGGCAGCATTCATAGTAGTCCAACGCACTAACCACCACGGCCACAGCGACCACCATTTTTTTATTATTTTAGTGAAATACATATATTATTTTGGGAGCTAATTCCTTGCTTTATTTTTAGAAAAAAAAAAAGTTTTGAAGGGAGGAGGGATATATCTTCAACACCCACGGAGCTACATACATGGTGTTACGTATGGGTCCATCTTCTACACCCACGGAGCTGCATGGTGTTTAAAAAAGTTACTATGGAGAACGATTCATTGGTCCATCTTATGAAAAAAAAACAAGGGCGGGTCTATCTTCAACATCCACGGAGTTACAGGGTGTTTAAAAAAGTTCCTTCAGAGAAGTAGGTACCAACAATTATTCAAATATAACTTCTGGTGTATGTTGACGAATGTTTATCACAGTTACCCATGGCTATTACCATCTGTGCTGTCATTTTCGAGTTATTGGTCTTCAAACACAATTATTTTAAAAATTTGTTCAATCAATTTCTGTGAAAATCGCATTTATCTCGTGGTATTTTGTGCGCCATAATGTTACCTACAAACTCAGCATATACAGAGCTTTTACCTGGGGAATATGGTTTTCCATGTACCGTAAAATGGGGTGACTAGCAACTGCGGGGTGACTAGCAACGATTTCCAATACAAAAGCAAATCGTACTCTATGCTCAACATCATGCCACACTGGGACATATTTGTTGATCAGATCAAAAAAGGATATATTGATTATGCAAATTGGAAGCTCCAACACAAAGTGTCAAACCTACTTTCGCGCCAAATTGGCTTTAAGTGTGGTATATATTTCGAAGCGATTTCTGATGCCCTAAAAACTCTCTAATTTTCGGTATGAAAAAGTGAAGCTTTGTTATTTATTTATTTACTAAGAAGATTAATTAAAAAAAAGTAAGTGAATAACTAAAA
The DNA here is from genome assembly GCA_949775065.1 of Brachyopa scutellaris. Classification (NCBI taxonomy): domain Eukaryota; kingdom Metazoa; phylum Arthropoda; class Insecta; order Diptera; family Syrphidae; genus Brachyopa; species Brachyopa scutellaris. The sequence goes on along the minus strand of OX459112.1, from coordinate 56,928,623 downwards.
AAAACATATATTTTAGTTAAAAGTTTGAAAACACAATTTTTTTTTAATAAAAATGGGTCGACTAGCGACGCGAAGGGGGTGACTAGCAGCTACACTAGGGTGAAGAACGCAATCATCATTTAATTAATTTGAGTTCTTTTTTTTTGTTTTTATAACTATTCAAAGCTATTAAAGTTGCACTTTTATGAACGAAAATATATTTGCTTTGCATTATTTGTGTTATTTGTTGAATTTTTTTTTCAGATTGCAGCTTAAAGTGGATTTTAAAACTTTTAAACTTAAATTTTAATAAGTTAATGGTTTTTTTTCACACCAGTGTAGTTGCTTGTCACCCCCTTCGCGTCGCTAGTCACCTCAATGGCGCGGGGTGACGCGCAACAAGGCATATTTTGCCCAAAATTAAATAGAACAGCTTGTTGTCCAGCATAGGGGTGATTGCCAATGAAAATAGGAGTACGATAAAAACTTAAGAAAATACAGTCAAAACGAAAAAAAAAAATGTTGCTTGTCACCCCCATTTTACGGTATAAAGGTATTTTACCACGAAGAAAAAAATGTCTACCAAATGCTATGAGTCTGACAACGCCTAATGACGTAATGACGTGATCGTGCTTATGTGTAGTCTTTTTTTCGACAGAAGCGGTTAAGATCCAGCCGAGGCCAAATCTGTGAACGCAGGTGTATCATCTAACATTGATTTTATTGACTGTGTAAAATTTGAGTAATATCTTGTAAGTAGTCAGCAGTTAGAAGATATTACTTTCCTCTCGATCTAGGATAGTGCTTCTGAGATCGCCATAATTTCCGCTTGAAACACACTACAGTGGTCAGGAGGTCGGAACGAGAGATTGAGATTTAATCTGATTGAGAAAACACTTCCTCCTACATCATCGTTGATTTAAGAACCATCAGTGTAGAAGGGTCCCCATTTACTGCCAATGGCTTTCCTACAAGAGATTTCTTTAATCTTTCCTGGATATTGAGTTTGTTGCTAAGTTGTTTATCCAGGATTTTTGACGGCGAAGACTAAGCTGGTCCCACATAAGGAAGGAGGGTAGATACGAGGGATTCTGTATTTCCTACTGAAAAGAACCAGTTAAGTTTTCTGAAATCTGACCACTAGTCTATTTCGTGAGCTTGCTTAGTGCATTTAGCATGAGTTCATTCATCGTGTGATCAGCATACGCGACTACTTTGCACCTCGCGCCAGGAGTAGCAAAAATCATTTTCTACAAGGTTCCAAAGGGGGGACAGCACACCACCTTGGGGGGTGCCTGTGCTGACAAATCTTCTATATGAAAACTTACCCAGCGTTGTGTAGATAATTCGGGTAGTAAGTAGTAAATTAATCCACTTGCTAAGCTCTCCGGTAGAAAACAAAAGAATTACATACAAACACACACGTGGGCAAATTAAAATTCCTCTCGAAAGGTTCAATTTCCAAATTGTCTACGACGCCCTATCTCATCGCTTTATTCCGAAAATTAATTGCTAAACCTTTTGAAAAGCTTTCATCCCTTCCAGCTGGTTGAAAACACTCAACCAACTTTAATAATCATTTATTTGGAAAATAATCCACTACTCGTGAGTCGTGATACTAACCGGAATGTCGACAACGGATCGTATACTCCCAAGGCTACACATCATCGCCAAGCACAAGCCAGCCACAGCCCCGAAACACAGAGGTTGTGGAATTTTAATTGTGAATGGAAATTTTCTAAAAATACGGAATTCCAAATTGGAAAACCAAAGTCTGGAAAAGTTTTATTATCTCTCCATCCCTCCAAAGTCGTTCGGTGGAGTTAACCTGGAGCAACAATTAATTGTATTATTAAAACACAGATTGGCAGCACTGGTCTGTTTCGCAATATTTAAATGGAGGACACTCAAGTAGTAGCCAGAACGTGTGCAGACCACCCGCAATTTCTTTTTTTTTTTTTATTTACGTGCTAAGATTTCGTGTGTTCTCAAGTCAAAGCCCATGTGAGACAAGCCGACGCGACGGACGGATGGCAGCATCTTACGACGAAAGTTTAATTTCTTTGAAATTGTTGTTGAGGTTGTTTTTTTTTTTACAGTTCGACAAGAGGAGAAGGGGGAGGAGCAGATGAGCAAAGTGTACAGGTTTTTCTTTGGAAGAAGTGTCATCGATGATTTAATGGAGATACCGATGCCGCCAGTTGAATGAAATTTTGTGAGAAATGTGGAAATGATTTTTTTTTTGTGTTAATGCCTTCAAGAATTTTCAAGTAGTTATCGGGTCGAGAGGCAGGCAAATCGGATTTAAGAGCTTTGTCTTGTTGTCAGAATAGATGCTTAATTACGGTTCATTTGTCTATGCTGTTGTGCTGATGACCATAGATCAATGGTTGGTGTGGGAAAGTTGGTTTCTATGGAAGCTGATCACTGGAAGGGAAGATTAATCATCTTATACAATTTGTCACTAGAGAAAAGCGTTTAATTTGATGGTTTTGATTCATTGAAAATTGGGTCGAACTTCAAACGATTTGTAAAAAGAGGTGAAACCTTTTTCATGAACCACCACAACGAACCATGAAATGTGATAAAATAGCCTTTGCGGGTTTAATCAATAACCCCCAGTGGAAGTGGTGGCAGTTAAGGAATAATTATTGTCATGGATTATGATCTTACCTTTTGCAAGTTCAAAACACTTATCAGTCAATTAAAATTACTGTATGAAAGCATACAGGGTGCGCCATCTTTTATGTCGGTATGTAAACATTGAATTACTTTCACATTTATCAACCGATTGACTTGAGTAGACATGTTTTCGAAACGTCAATTAAGTACAATTTTACCCATGAATCGCTACACACCGAAACAACGCACCGAAATAGTGATGCTGTACATTGAAAATAGCCGTTCAGTTGTGTTAACTCAACGTGTATATCGTCGAAAATATCGTGACCAACAAGCACTGTCTGACAACACTATTCGTCGTTTGGTGTCGAATTTTGTTGGGCACGGGACAGTGGGAGATCGACGACATGCCGTTCATCAATGCCCAAGGCGTCCCAATGAACTGGTTAAAGCGGTAAGAGAAAGTGTGAGAGTCACCGCCAGCGTGACGCTTTTTCGGCGATGGGAATCGGGACCCCCGCGATTTGGACCCATTTTGAAAATATAGGACCCTTATTTCAATTTATTTTCATTTCATATCTTTTACTTTTAAAACATAGTACTTCACTTTTAAAACACACCCATTTTGTTCAACCAGTCCCAGTGATGAAATCAGCAAAATATTTTTGTTAAGCACCTTATTCCCAGAACAAAAATCGTTGCGAGAAAAATAATCGTAGCGTAAACTGTCAAAATTTTCGCACCTTCACTGCGAGAAACCATTCTTTCTCGCAACGAGAAAATGAATGGCCCGCACTATTCTTTCTCGCAACGATTTATTTTTCGATGCGATTTTTTTGACATTGTTTTCAATGAAAGAGGAAACAATTGTATTAATTTGAGTAGCAAATAGGGAAACTACACATTTTCGCGCCTTTAAACGTCATTTCGTCTTTTAAAAAAATTAAATTTGCTGTTCAAAATATTTTTAATTCAATATGAGTGATAAGAAGAGGAAAATAACACAAACAAAAAAGTTCTCAAATGACGAAGATAAATATCAAAACTCGTACGTCAAAAATCTCGTTGCGAAATTAGGAAGTTACCCTCAAAATCTCGCACCACAAGCTACGATTTTTGTTTCGCAACGATTTTTTTTCTCGCAACGATTTTTGTTCTGGGAATAAGGGGCTTTAGTCAGAATTTCCTTCCCAAAAACTCGTTCTGCATACATGCTTTTTTTGTCTTTGTTATTTTTTCCCCAATATTTATGTTATTTTAAGTTCAGCAATAAAATACAGTTCTTCAAAAAATTGCATTTTTTCATACAAATTGTAAGTGGGACCCCATTTTTGGACGCTGGTCACCGCGCTCAGCATTTTGGTGTCAATGGAACCACCTTGCGATCCATTTTGAAGGACTATTTGCATCTGTTTCCGTATAAAGTGCAATCGACTCAAAGAATATGGCCGAAAGACCGTCCACGTCGCTTGAAATAAGGCCAAACAATCGCTCGAATGGTTGACGCTGAACCTGATTTTTGGTAGCAAATTTTGATGACCGACGAGGCCCATTTCACACTCTCTGGCGTCGTTAACAAGCAAAATTGCCACATTTGGTGAACGGAGAATCCACACGAGCTCCATGGAAAACCATTGCATGACCAAAGGGTGACTGTTGGGCCGTCGCGGCGTTTGCGTCAAAACCATCATTGGGCAATTTTTTTTCTTCAGAGAAGGCGAAACAGTCGATGGGTGGATATTGGCTCATTGTCTGCCCCTAAATGTGTGAAAAAGGTTTAAACGGTTACAGGTTTCAACAAGACGGTGCGCCATGCCACACTGCACACACTTTGACGTGTGCTGTCAAAAAATGGCGACATTCACTGGCTACCCAGATTTGACCCCTCCTTCATTTTGTGGGGTTATTTGAAAAGCAAAGTGTACGCAAGCAAGCCTCAGACCATTGACGATTGATGATCGTAAAGGCTTTCGATTTGAAAACCATGAATGCGATGGCCAAAATTCTTGGCAAGTCCTTAAAAACAAAAACAAAAAAACAGCATATCGTTAAAGCATCAGACTCAGACCATTCAAAAATACTAAAACAAAATGATTTTGAAGCAAATTAACTCTGAAAAAAGAATTCACAAATAACTTACTCAACGTCGAAAAGATTTTCTCCTCGTCATTCCTCAATTCTACTCCTCTATTCTCTTGTAGGAATAGGTAAATCATCATTTCCATTTCCCCCTTCTTTACATTCCACCCCTTCCCGCCCTTTTAACCCTAAATGGCTTCATTAGCAAATTTACACGAATTCATTTAAGCGGAACAAGGTTTTCAAGTTTTTCTTCCTCAGGACCACCACTTAACTACGTTTACACCTCTACCTCGTCTATCGTTTCAGCCGTCTTCTCTTCTGGAGTTTACTTAATTTGCATCACTTTTGTTTGCTTTTTATTTTCTTCTTCGCTCTCTCTTTCTGTTTGTTTCAGGGTGCTGCCCTTTTTTTAACAACCAACAAAAACAACGCGCAAAACAGACAGACAATTGTGCAAAAAAGTTGTGCCCACACACAAAAACCACAACAGAGGCGACGTTCGTAAATTATACTTTTACCCATGTATGCGGGAATATTGGGTTTGTAGCTTAAAAACAACAGTTTCCTGTGTTAAACAGGTTCCACATCATCCACATCATTGCATAGAGATGCAACAAATGAGGTGGCCAAATGCTAAATACCGCCACAACCTCAACCTGTAAATCTGAAAACTTTTGAATATTCAAAGTGAAAACTTTTAACGGTATTTGTTTTTTTCGCTGAAGTTGGCTTTGTTAAATACATTTTCAAAAGGGAGTAAGTAGGTGTGGATTGTGTATGTGTGGACGTATACATTATAAACAAAGGTAAAGTTTTATTGTTTTTGAAATTTACTACCAAAGTTTGCACAACCGCAGATATTTGAAAAGTTCTGCGACATGAGAGATACAAAAAAAAAAAAAAAATGGAAGGAAACACCTACACATCATCCTAGGAAAAAGTAAACTTGAAGTTTACTTCCGTTACGCCGCGTTTTCGCCCGTCGCTGGAGAAGGTCCAACTTAGAGCAACTGTCGCAAAGAATTCTTTTTTTTAAGACAGCGACGAGAAAAGAAGTTCCCTAAAGCACCCTCTTGGAAAAATGAACGGCTGTCGTTGTCGTCGCTTGTGAGGAGCCACCGAAAGCCAAAGGAGGAGCTACGAGTAGGTATAGTGCTTTGCCAGTGAAAAACTTTCAATTGCTTTAAAATACATGACGAGAAAAGTTTTTCAGTTTTCGCCAAGTTTTAAATGTTTTTTTTTTCTTTTTTTTTTGTCGTCCTGATCCCCCGCTCGTCCTTCATCGCATGTCTTTCTTTTTCTCTGAGCCATAAACTACCGGCAAGTAGCTGGGATGAAAGGCGAAATGCAGTGATAACAAAAACTACTACCACAACGGTAAAGAAGAAGACGGTGGTGGGACAGGAAGCTTCATAAAAACAAATTCGGTTTACGGAAGTCGAGAGTAGAGTAGACATGTAAAGCAGTTTATGGTCTCTGAAGGACTTGTGACAATGCCAACCTTTTACCAGAGGAGAAGGAGCAAGATTATCACCGTCGGGAGTTTGTTGGATTTTTTGTTCGTTGCTGTTTATTCATGAATAAAATGCAAACTTATTTCCAGAGTGGAGGGGAGAGGAAAAGCGAAAGCAACGACTTATAAAGAGATTTGCGCGATTGGCGGTGCGACTTTTCTTTTTGCATAGAAAATTGGCCAATGAACGCTTTTTCTTGTTGACTTTCCATAAGACTACTGGTCTCGCCGCTCATTACCTTCGATTTGAATACCATTATAGCAACGACGGAGGACGACATATAGAGCTGGCCACCCTAAGGCTCCTTGCAAAATGCCTGTCTGCAAGTTTTCCACGCCGCAGACGACGGCAATAAATCAGAACACATTACAAGGAAGTAAACCAAGTGGAATTCCATTTACAAAATCCACCGCAGAGAAGGACAACAAATGCGAAATAGGCGGAAAAAAAGAAGAACGACAAGAAGAAGAAACGAATAGGGTGGATAAAATAAATTGACACACGACAATGTGGAAATTAATCCACAGGGGCACAGAGTGAACGAGATGTATAGATACGGGTACGAGTGTCGCGTGATTAGGAGATATAAATATACGTACGCGCAGGATAGGGTGATCATTTCATACATAAAAGTCAAGCCTGGTTGGTTGGGGGCACATATTCGGTATGTAACTGTAGATAGACATGCAAAGTGATTATGGCTTCTTGTGAGGGATCATCAGGATGGTTGTCTGGGATTTTAATGCTTAATTTGTAACTCCATTTGGGTTAAATTTGTGCTTAAATCGTGCTTGTGTATGATTATCCCTGTGATGACAAGTTCATATCTGCCCGCCCTTTCCCCCTTGAATGGAGTATTAATTGGTTTTCTACCCATTTGGGGAAATGTTTGTAGAGATTTTTTTTTTTTTGCCTTAGGCATGCATGTTGTATGGAAATTCAGGAGTGAACGTGGCCATCTTTGGAGGCGAATTGATTTTCAAGGGCAGCGATTAATCGATAAAAGTTTAGTCAACAAAAATTTGACTTGAATTTCTGAAAATCGCTTGGGAAAGCAAGTCTTCAGAGACGGCCTTTGTTTCGGGTTGGTTCTCTTTCACCATTTTGACGTTTGAATTGATGTATGTGATAATTTTAAAGATTTTTTTGAAGGACAGTACAAGTGTAGGTACCCTGAAAACTTTCTTTGCGGACATTTGCCGTAAGCCGAGAGGATTTCTGAAACTCAATTTGTTTCCGTATTTTTCAAACATATTACATTTTGGACAATCGCATCCACTCTTGTGTACGAGTCTTCGGAATTTTCAAGGTACAGTGAAACCTCCTTTAGGTTCGGTTAGGTAAGCGGGCTGACGAGAATGGTCACATCCTCATCACACTTAGGTTCATGTGTTCCCATTGTGGTACCCAATATCTGTTTCCACCCGTGGTGTCAGTGTTTAGGTTCCAACCACCCGGACATCCTGGCAAACTTAAGCAGACCCGATGGTGATCGATCTGATAGTTCGTCGATGTGTTCGAAAAATAGTTTGCCTAGGGTTCTATTTCTAAGTAGGCAGAGGTTTGAGCAGTCTTCGTCACCGCATCCCGTGCATATTTCGTCATCAGCAAGGCATAATTTCATCGTGTGGTATCTTAGCATGTTGTGGCCAGTAACACTCCTATCAGTAAAGACAGCGATTTCCTATCCTTTTGTAGAAGTTTCCTGGTTTTTAATATTCAAAACCTCCTTTAGGCGGACAGTGACGGTGACAACATTTCTGTATGCCTAAGGGAATTGGCCGTTCAGGAGATGAACACATTTTTTTAAAATTATCTTTATTTAATGATAGAAAAAAAACACTGCAACTTTATTTGAAACGATTTACAAAACAAAAAACGAAAACAAAACAGAAAAAAGATTGGGAATCCTCGCAAATGACTTCTGTCGCATGGATGAGGAGGAAGGAGAATCTCCCTTTCAACTCATGCCGGCACTCTAATCGTAAAAGAAAGGATTCTGGGAGAATATTTCTGAATAGACCTTCAGGATATTTCCTCGTGTGAGTTTCAAATTCAAATCAAAATAAATCCAATAACTTTGGTGTGAGGATACGGAGGATATTGTTTTGTGTTTGTCCGTCTAATGGAACTAAATCAAATAATTTTTGACAGACATCCGTGTCCGTGTCCGGTAAAAGAAACGTAAAATTTATGCAATCTGAAACATAAAAGTTTGGTAAAGAAAATTTGTCCGTCTAAAGGATCGGTCTATCAATGGGAGATTTCACTGTATACGCATAGCCTAGTAGTTTAAATTTGTTCCTGCTGTTGCTAATCTTTGTGAGTGTAATAGCCAACAACAAATCAGAGTGGTTCTATCGTTCGTCTTTACACAAAAAAAAGAGTCAAGCAGCTCAAGGCAATCGGAGCTTAGACTATCAAATATAGAATTGTCTCGGAATGTCTGCTAGATGAACTTAATAGACTGGGCTAACGAAACAACGTCACCATTTACTGGGTACCAAGACACCTGGAGATAGAAGGACATGAAGAGGCGGACAAGCTTGCTAGGAAAGGGGCAGCTAGAGCTACACACCTCGTCGGTCCTAAACTCTTTTGCGACATAGGCGAGCACACTAGCACTGGAGAAGACTAACAGGACTTCATCCTAGACCTAGATTCATCCTGACTGCGTTCCTGAGGGTGCACTGTAAACTCAATGGACATCTCAGGAAGCAAGGTCTCTCAGATGAAGACTCATGCTGATTTTGTAATGAATCCAGTAAAACTCCAGAGCACACACTGGTGGAAGAAAATGTTCAAGTGCTAGGTGAATACTAATTTACAGCTTAGAATCTGCCACTTATAGCACCCACTCTCGTACTGCGATTTCTCAGTGAAATTGGTCCGGATGCGGTGCTATGATCTATGAGTTGACCTATGAAATTCTCACCTGGGCTAGCTCTGAGCTTAGCTCTCTCTAACCAGCTCCAACTTTGATGATAACGAGAGGAATGTTCCTTCGTCTACGACTTGTAAGTGGCACAATAGAGCTTAAGGTCATGGCGTAATTCATCGTTCAATAAGAATAATAGTACTAATAATGTCTAGCGTAATACTTTTACGCATTTTATTACAGTGAAATCTCTCATTAGCGGACACCCTGTTTAGCGGACAACTCGCATTAGCGGACACTTTTTGGGGAATCAATTTGTAATTTCCCACACAAAATGCATTTTTATAAACGGACAGCTCTCATAAGAAGGCAAAAAAACTCCGGTCCCGCGGCTGTCCATTTAAGAGAGATTTCATAGTATCTAGAAAGGTGGAGAACACTAGTTCCAAACCATTTGATGGACAAACAGCTGTTGGCCAGGTGCTTAATTCTATTTGACATGAAAAGACGACACTCGCTTATGACAGAATGTGCCTTCAAAATTTAAGTCTAACTTCATTCAAGTAATTGCGTGTGCTAAGATACTTGACACATTAATCCGAATCGCTGTAACCGAACGAGTTCACTTAGTTTTATCTCCTTAAAGGAACCCCTTGATATATTGTAGGAGAAAAATAAGTACGCATATGTGCCTAATATAATTCCATGAATCCACCTAACTTATGGGCAAGATAAATTCACCAAGTGTCACTTTTGTCTCCCTTCCTGTTCCGTTCTTCCAAAAACAAAAAAAAAAAAAAACTCGCCTGCGGTTTCACTTACAGATTTATCACTCTTAGCGCGTTCCAACTTTCAACCAACAGAAGCACGGCCAACTTTAGCCAGCAATTAATTTAACAAATTGCTCACTGCACAGATTCCTAAATAATTCAACAGGAAAAAAATACTGCTACTAGATAATTTATTTTAATGAACGATTAAACAAGAATTTACAGCGTGCATAGTTGAGTAGCTTAAAGTATCTCTTGCTGGTTGGCAGCGCATACATTTGCAGTCGTTTTCATTTGCAGCGCAAGCGACAACCGACCACCGGACCACCGACAATCTTGTACTTAACACCGCGTGTGGTTAATTATATACGATGTACATGCAATTAACAAATTAATACAATTAAACGGGGGACCAAGGAGCTTGTGTGGGGTTAAATAAAATATGTCACACAAACTAGAGGTGAATTCACCCCCAATCCCCCCACTTAATCGATTTTCTATTTCCGTCAAATTGCGCCAACACATAAGGAGAATGTCCTTCCTTCCTTTCCTTGCATGAATATCACCAGATTTTCCAGTAGAAGGATGGTGGAAAAGAACAAGCAAAAAACCAACGGAAAAGATTATCCCTCCACGGGAGTAAAATGACGCCGCTGTGCTGCTACTATACACGTTCGGGAAGAAGTTACGAAGCATGAAAAGCTTAGATAAGACATGTGTATCCTTCCGGAAATAAAGTGGACAAAAAAAATTCCAACCAAAGTGGAGACAAAAAATAGTAGCAGCACCAGCAAATGTTTATGTACACGACGACGAGGAAGGAATTTACTCCCATCTCGCAGCACAGAACAGACTCCCAGGGTGACACTTCTCAATGTGGATATCCCGTGGTCGTCGTTGTCGTCGAAACAAGATTTATGTCCGGGATAGTAGTAAATTTTTGCACGTACTACGTGCTGCTGCTTCTCGACGAGGAACATTACAGGGAGACTACGTTACGTACATACATACATACATAAGTAAGTATCTATATTGAAGGAGCAGCAGCCACTATCTGTGGCTTGGCACATGAAACCCTATACAATAAATGTAAAATTAAATCTCTTACTTATCCGAGAGCAATTCTCGAATGTCGTTTATTGTGTGCGGATGGGAGGGAGGTCGAGAAGTACGCGATAGACGTAGTGGATAGGGGTAATGGAGAGTGGTATCACTAAATACACAGACAGGGGGATGTAAAATTGATTTTCCTTTTTTATTTTATTTTATAGAGCTAACGGTAATCTTGGATTACAGACTGAAACTTAGAGGAAACTTTTAGTGAGTTGGTCAAATCCCGCGAAGTCAAACTGTTTTTAAAGCAGCTCCGCTGAAATATAAGCCAGACGACGCCTAATAAAGACAAGCTTAACACTGGATTAAAGCCATACAAAGAAATTGGTTAACTCGATTGAAAGGAGCAATTCCACAAGACATTTTACATCTGCATAGAAACATCCAAAGAATAAGGGGATATTGAAAAATAAATGTTCGGCGTCAGAAGTATTTTTAAGAACCAAGCCTATACTTTCGCAACCTAAGGTCTTAACGACAAAAGATATTCTTGAATGTATGTAAATATGTACAAACGCAGGGACTAACAAAAGTTTGCTTAGTTGGTGTCAATTTGGTAGTTTTTTTTGAAAAATAAGATTCATTTCTGTAGTTTATAATCTAACAACATTTATTTCCAAATTTCAGAACAATAGGTAAAAATGGAGACGAGAAAGAGATAAATTAGTGACGTAAGCTCGGTTGAAATTCCACCGCCAACACAGGAACAAATTCGTTTTGCCATTCTCTTCGGATTTCGACGTCAGCTCAGTCGAAATTCTGCACGAATGCCAAAACGCATACGGAATAAATGCACCATCTCTTGTTACTATAAGGTCGTTACATATGAAATTGCCGATTTACCGATCATTCCTAAAGTGATCGTTGTGGCGTAAAGTTGTGCAGAGAAATTGCAAAAAAAGTTTTTTTTTTTAAGAAAAGAGTTGCAGCTTAATCTTTCTAACGGTAAAAATTACTTTACACTATTAGCTCATTGAGTTGACTTTTTTTCTTACATAGTAAATGCTTTCACCAACAAATTTAAGGGCATATTCCTTTTTCAATTTAAAAAAAAAACATGAACGCAGCCGCAGCGACTAGAGAAATTAACGGTGCTTCTGGTTTGGGTACGTGTAGTGGGAGAACTGTTCGAAACTGGTTTACCAAGTTCAGCGAGGGAGATTTTTCGCTTGAAAATTTGCCAAGGGGTAGACCAGAGAATGTCATTAATAATGAAGAACTTGCAGCAGCTATTGAAGAGAATCCAGCCACGACTGTTCCTAGCCTTGCTGCAAGGTTTAAAGTGTCAACTGCAATCCTAAGTCCGCCATCGGAAAGGTAAAAAAACTAAAGAAATGGGTGCCCAACGTCCTAACACCAGCGAATATGCTACGACGTTTGGAGGTTGCGATATCTTTGACCAGCAGGCACCGTTTGGATCTTTTTTTGCATCGCATCGTCACCTGCGACGAAAAGTGGATCCTATATGATAATCGGAAGAGGTCGGGAGAGTGGGTAGACGTGGGTGAGCTTCCCAGTGGACTTGGCAAGGCAGACTTATACCCCAAAAAGATAATGTGGACAGTATGGTGGACGAGTGAGGGAGTTGTCATTATTCCTTTCTCAAACGCGGAGAAACAATCACGGCCGAGTCGTACTGCAGAAAAATCGACATAATGCACAGCAAATTGTTCCAAAAACAGCCGTCACTGGTAGGCATGGTCCCATACTGCTGCATGACAACGCGAGACCATAGTAGTCCGCATAGTCGACGTTGCTGAAGCTGGCGAAGTTGGGTTATGAAGTTTTGCCTCATCCGCCTTACTCACCGGATATATCCCCGACCGATTACCACCGTTTCCGAAGTTTGGGCAATCAGCTCCAAAATAAACAGTTCATAAACCCAAATGCCATAAAACAGGACTTCAAGGACTTCTTAGCCCGAAAAGATAAAGACTTTTTCAAAAGAGGCATTTTTGCTTTGGTGGAACGTTGGAAAAATGTCACAGATGTAAATGGAGATTATTTTTTGAAATAAACTATTTTAATTTTTGAAATATCGATTTTTACTTTCCACATAAAAATCGGCAACTTCATATGTAACGACCTAATATTTCAATGTGGTTTCGAAGATTCCTTTTTTCTGTGGAGGACGCGTCTCGTGAAGGTCGGTCCAAATCCTCGACCAACGATACAAATGTGGCCCTGGTGAAGGCAATTTACAAAGATGGCGGGGTGACACAGGAGATGATAGCAGATGAACTGGGCTTGAATGTCATGGCTGTGTCACGAACTTTAAATCATCACCTGAAATATTCAAAGAAGTCAGCTCGATGGGCTCCAAAACTATTGAATGGAGTGCAAAAACAGGCTCGTGTTCTTTTTGCTTGATAAATTCTGGATAAGTTTGAAAATGGAGATTCAAGTTGCTTTAATAAAATCGTTACAGGTGACGAATCTTGGTTTTACAAGTACGACCCGGAAACCAAACAGCAGATATGGAGCCCAGAAGGTGCAGATAGGGTTGTGAACCTACGATTACAAGCTCAGCAGTCCAATGCAGTTATTCACAACCGTTGAACATTGAGAAATTTCGCATGACAAATTGTACTTTCCATTGATTGTCAGCCATTCATAGAAGCTGAATCATAAATTCAAAGAGCAAGTAAGACGAAATCTATGACTGTGCCCAACAGACTGTCCAGCACTTCGCATAAGAAAACTGGTTTTGTCGACAACACGAAAAAAAGACTCTCTCTTGCCATAGTATTATGCGTTCTGCCCTAATGGACGGTTCCAGAAGAACAGTTTAAATCTAAATTGTCATAGACTGCGGAGCTTCTTTGAAAGCCCAAAATTGGCCGTGTTGTGTTATTTAATAATAGGTATCCTAAAACTATTTTATAATTTTAGAAACGATAAGCAATAAGGACCGTAAAGCTTCCAAGACAATAATAAAGCATAGTTTACCATCCAAAACTTCTGAATCTACTGCACTCTTCTAAATCACATAACATGACTCGTTCTTGATATGCGTTTTACGATATCACGTCTAATTGCATTTCGACACTCGTAGGTCGTCTTTCCATACGAAATGATGTTGTCCAATGTGAAATCCCGTGATTACGTTCACAGAACAAAAAGACTCATAAATCCTCAATTGGCAGCATCCCTCTTATTTATCTCTAAAATCCCAAAGTAAAATATTCCTCAAATATCGATACAAAGCACCATTTTATTATACCAATATTGCTGGCACACAAAAACTTATGCCAAACGACAATACAACGATTATCGACAGATACTTGTACACTACGGTGGAGCGGCGCATATAGCCAGCCAACAAGGATTTCCAGAAACTGCACACGTTAAACTGTCCTTTGGCCCATCCAAAAGGGCGTTCCAAAAAATGACCATCATGGGGAGACACGAAAAAAAAAACTTCGATTGCTGCTGCAAGCTGTTCCACTATCATCCTCCTAATTCGACACAAAGGACCAACTAAAGTGGTGGAAGGGGGCGATAGACGACAAAACTGCAGATACCAGTCGAGGAAATATGAAAATAAAAATAAATTGTAACAAATTGACAACGGTACTGGCTCCTGCTACTGCTGCTCATTCAATGTACATTTTATGTTTCTCGCCGTACACATTTTTTTTTTTTAGATTTTTTTGTCTGTTTGTCCTTTGGAATTGGAAAGGACTCTACTTTCATTGTTATCCCCGAGGGAGTCAAACTCTCGATAAATTTCTTTGACTATCATATATCTTCTTCCATTGGCAGCGGATGAGTATGGTCACTTATACAAAAAAAAAAAAGGAAACCTGAAAGGAGCAAAGAAATCTCTTTTGTATTGAGAATTGAGATGTATAAAAATAGGATATCGAGGGAAGGGCCAACAGAGGCAAGAAGGACAATCAACCGGACATATTTAAATGCATGACTTTTCTCTCTTCCTCGCTCCAAACACCGTAATATGTCCAATTGTGTGCCAATGGAACATTAGTCACTTGGACGAGAGTAATTTTCTATAGTGGTCGGTCAATAGGGTTTTTCAAGGAAAGCAATTTGTGTTTATTGAAGATGTAAAGGTATATGCCGCCCACAGGCGACTTATGGGATGATGGTTTTATATCCTCCTACATCATCATTTTAATGATTTTAAAAGGAATAAATCGAGAATTAAAAGGAATTTAAACTGTGGCTTCGACAGAGAGCTTTGCCCCGATATTCTGAACAGTACTGAAATTTAATATGTATCTTAGGGTAAGACTGCAGATTTAATAAAAGTCGTTAAGAGGATATACTTGTCGACTACAAAAGGGAAGCCAATTAGTAATAAAATGTGTACTAACGATTTACGGAGCCTTAAAAGAGATTACGGATGTTCCAACTTGGGCAGAATTGAAGCTTGGAACATCTCCCTTAAGGACTCCTAACTTATAGATATAGAAGCAGTGCTAATTTGGATGCTTCTTTGTTCCTGGAGAGAGACATTATTGAGGTGTCACAATGTAAGCGAGGAGAAAGATCAAATCATAAACGATTTCAGGAGCTTGTTAACAAAGAGTAATTTAAGAAGCTGTGACGACACCATCGGAAAAGCACAGCTTCAGCTGAAAACATATTGTATTTGGAATTATACCGGCGTTTATCAGAGGTTCCCACATCTCAATATCTCTAAAATAGGCTACGCAGGTACACTATCATTCCAGGGATGTCATTTTTTGCCTAAACATTTTCCTAGACATTTATCATTAATGCGTCATTCTTCGTCATTCTTCGAAAAATGTCAACCCTCATCAGTCTCGCCATCATTCCAATCGTCATTTTCATTCCAAGATACACACTGTCATTTTTACATCATTCAAGCAAGAATGTCATTTCAAAAATGATAGTGTGTAGCCTTCTTAAGGCAAGAAAGCCTACTTAAGGTAAGAAAGCATCATTTAGCAAAACGTGGAAGTATTGAAGTCCTCAAAAGTATTTGAAATCTTCCAGAAAGGAACCTGATTTTCCGTCGAGTAGGGGCGAAGGCCAACACAAGTGCTAGCAACAGCAGTGGACTGGAGAAACTATGTTTAAAGGGTGTTAAAGAAAGTGATACAGCAGAAACACTGGCCAGTTAAGGCGCAGAAGTAGAAGTTATTCTGAACTCCAATCTGTTGTCCCATCAGATTTGTTTTGTAGACTACGAAAATGATGGAAATCGGAAGTTGCAAAGTCGTAACTGGGTGTCCTCCTCCATACTCACAGTAGCACGTTAATAGGATGAAGTCTATCTCTGGGATGTTGCGTTGGTCTAACGCAACAACGCCAACTCTGCGCTCGGTTTTGTGAAGCGTTTGTCCAAGAAGTTCTCGAACCCATATGTCACGAAATCACAATCGTAAGGCCTCTGCTTGAATACGCGAGCGAAATATGTTCCCCTAACAAAGAATTTCATATCAGGCGAATCGAACACGTCCAGCGCAGGCTCATCCGTTTTGCCCTACGCGGTCTTCCTTGAGCTGACAGCTAAAACCTTCCACTCTACAGTGATCGCTTAAAACTCAGCTTACAGACTCTCGAAAAACGTCGGGAAGTTGCCGATGTAGTCTTTATTCATCAGCTCTTGACCGGCAACATCGACTGCCCTGCCCTTCTTGAAATTATCTCCCTTAACACCAATCCACGAAACCTCAGGTCTATCCTTCTCTTTCATATTGGTTTATACCGCACCAATTATGATTTCCATGAACTAATATCCAGAATGCTACATCAGGCAAATAGTATGCATAACTTTAACTTTAACCCCCCCCCCCCCCTATCACCTCTTCATAACCTACATAGTTACCACCCTTACTTCCTTAACCTATATATTCATCTTACAGCTGTCAAACTTAGTCTTAATATAGTAGCTCTTAAATCGCCCTGTTCCTAGTTTTAAGTAACTGCTTGTTTTGTATAGTTAAGTTATGTTCTTAAACTTTAGATTGTTTAAGATTTACTATGCTTGTATTAAGCTAATAAAATAAAGAAACAGAAAACTTCGATGGGTAGTTAAGATTTTAAAGAAAAAAATGACAGGAACCCCCCACTGGGTCAGGAGCCCATTAAGTTCCAATAAAAGGAAACGACAAACAAATCACCGAAACTCCCTCTAAAAATGAGTAAATTAATTCAAATGAGCACACTGAAGTTTTAATGGAAGATCTCCAACGCCACTCGTCAAATGTGATCCTTAAAAAAAGTACTTAAAATGGAAAATCCCCCGATTTTTATTCTTATTTTTTTTTTTTAATCACTGTATACCTACATAGTAACGGTTTATCGTCCAACCATTTGTAAGGAAAAAATGTTGCTTTAATCTTTTTTTAGAACCAAAAACTCACCTTATCATCGTCTCCTTCACTATCACACTGTAAAAAAAGAGAGAGAAAAAAACAAACAAGTTAATAATTTACTAAATCATATCTACAAGAAAATACATAAAAATAAGAGTATACACATAAATTTCTCATATGTTTTTGTGGTTCCATTCGAATTCTTAGTCAACAAGGACATTTGCTCGTAAAACATAACAGTGCCTCTTAGCAGTCGTTTGGCTTTTCTTTGGAGCGTTTTATACATCCATTTTCCAGCGGCAGCATTTAACCTCTTTATATTATGCGGAATGTTCTATGCGAAAGTATCTTACAAGTTCGGCCAATAAGTGTTGACAAACTCTCAATAAAAAAAGAGAAGACCAGCACAGCCAATAGGAGAAATGAAACGAAAATCAATTGTAATAATCATAATCGTAACCGTAAAAACTAAAAGGATACGCCTGAGCGGGGATGAATGGCAACGACAACGACGAGGACCATTGCCGTCATCATCAGATAATCTCATTCACAATTCAAACGATTGATTTAAGTACCGAGCCGAGGCAAATCGTTATATCACATACATCCACCCCCCGCCCCAAACACCACTTTACACGACTCGATTGGAACATTGTCGTCGATTGCACGAAGGCGTCCATACCACAACGGTATGTCTCTACAATGGAGTAAGGGGGGGCTCATAAAACGGTAAAGAGAGGGAGAAAGAAATACTCCAAGAGAAGCGTATGGTTTGGTAAAAAAAAAGAAAAAAACAGAAATGACCGGAAAAAATTCAATTGGCCATTTATTCAAATGTGAATGGTGGGTGAATGGTTTTTCACGAAAAGTTCCATTTTCACGAGCTGCCATTTTGAAGTTTTTATTTTTATTTTATTTTCACAGGACTGTGAAATGGCCAGGGGGAGAGGTTGAACAAATACGATAAAAGAGGAAATACTTACGATATATCCTTTGCCGGAACTGCATCTACTGCTGGCCTGTTGATAGATAGAAAAAGAAAATCGGATATCAATCGAGAATTGAATGACAAAATGTAACTATGTATAGTTGGGTATAGAAGGAATAGTACTTACATCACTGAGTCGATCTCTGGAGCTATCCGCATCCCTGGGTGCAACCGATGATGTCGTTAACCTCTCCGACGCTCTGCCACTGTCATCAGACGTACCAGCATCTTGAGCGAGTGTTATTGAATTCTGGAAAATTAAAAGAAAACACAAACATTTAGAAAGTCAGTTTAAGGCGGTACGGGGCAAACTACTAGATCTAGGATTTTGCCAAATTTTAAGTCGACAGTTTGAGTGAAGACAGAGTTGGTCACGTATTGCAATGTTTATCTTCTGACAAAATTGCTATCCGAATATTTGTGCAACGGCACTGACATCTGCACTGTATTTTTTCGACTTTATTTGTTAGTATTAATTTCCATTATTGTTTTATGAAAGCGCACATATAATAAACTGTAAAAAACCGGGACTACCAGCAGAAGGAAAGGCTCAGGGGGAGCCAAAAAAACACGACCTCAGTGGAAGATCAATTTTTTGTGCTCCAAAACCATCGGCATCGGTTCAAGACTTCAGTGGATATCAAAAATGATCTATTTCGCACGCTCAGTGAGAAATAGGTGGACTTAGACCACTCAAACAAGTACTGAAGCCGGATCTGGCAATAAGAATCAGAGAAAAACGATTAATTTAGGCTTAGAAGCATCTTAATTGAATTCAAGACATGTAGACCAATGTTAGAGTCGTTTGGGGTAAGAGTGCGCAGCGGGTAAGAGTACGCAGTGCCATTTTCTCCATCTGTGAAAGAATTAGCAGAACCGAACGACTATACCTTTTCTGTCGAATCTGAGTTTAAGCTGCATGATGGAAATGGGAGGATACATGCGCGAAGAGAACCAAAGGAATGACTGAGCTCTGAATGCCTCCTACGGATGCCCCCAGAACTGAAGGCGTGATGGTCTGGGGATGCTTCTCTGAAGATGGAGAAGGTAGAATTACCTATTAAGAATCGAAAGTCACTGCAGCAGTTTATCTACGGGTCCTAGAATATGAATTAGGGCCCTCCGCGCTAGAGCTTTTAGGTGGCATCTGCAGGTTAATTTTTCAACTGGACAATGCTCTTTGCCATACAGCCAAAATTTGAAATATGTTTGTATGTTTTTGTTTTTCAAATGAAAGATTAATTTATGGCTTTAAAATAAGCTACAACTTCTATTATTAAAAATTATATTATTTTTGAATTTTTTAGGTTAAAAAGTTCTTTTAAGAAAACAATATTGATGTGCTAAGCTAGCCTCCCTACAGCCCAGACTTCAATCCAATTGAGAATATCCGGTCAATCATGAAACTTAGCACGGCAAAGGAGCGTCCAGAGTCAATTGGAATCCTAGAACATTTACTAATCCGGCTCTGGAATACCATACCTGTATCCCTGTATGTATCTACATGAAAAAACCTATCTGAGTCAATGAATCGCAGCTGTACAGCAGTTATAAAAGCAAGAGTAGGTCCAACAAAGTACCTACTGAATAAATGGACACTGTTTCTATTAAGCAACTAAATCCGCGCGGATTCGCCCGTGTACGTAAACATTCGCGTTACTCACATGACAGATAATAATTACCAACCTGTGGGAAGTTTTTGTGACTACACCAAACTACATATATATTACATTTATTTTAATATTGTTTATATGAAAATTTAATACGGGGAAAACTACATTTTCGTAAATATCTGCACCCCAGCGCCACCTATCTGGTCGAAATCTTGTCAAAGACTTTATTTTTATTTAAATATTATGTGGTGTGAATTGAGCCAATTCGGCCCATAAATAAGAATTTTGAAAAAGCGACCCAAACGCCATCTAGGGGTTCTAGCATAAACAAAAACCATCCGGAGCACCACACGAACATATGGTGTGAATATAAGGTTGATAGCTTTAGTGGTTCAGCCGTGATAGTCGGACATACATACGCACCAACGTTTTTATATATTAAGATAAAAAAAAATCTACAATAAATAAGCAGTTTTCATTTATTATAACAATTGAACCAAGTACCCCAAAAAGCCATCCAATTTCGGTTTTCCTCAAAATAGCTAAGGCAAACTAAGTTTACAAATCTTGCATAACATATCTCAGCGAAGTAAGCCATGGAAAGTGATTCCATTGTTAGCAGTGGCTGTCGGTGATGCGAGTACCAGCACACTTGTGGATCAAGTATGACAAGTATAACCGAATCAAAAATTTAGTGAACTATGCTTTGTACAGCTCGGCTTAAATAATTTGCTTATCTATAATTTTGGCAGCAATCGTAGTTAAAACAAAATCGCAGACCTATCCATGTAGACCAAATCGAATTAAAAATTCCCAACTATGAGCCAAACCTAATGCAATCACAAGTG
Organism: Brachyopa scutellaris; assembly: GCA_949775065.1. Classification (NCBI taxonomy): domain Eukaryota; kingdom Metazoa; phylum Arthropoda; class Insecta; order Diptera; family Syrphidae; genus Brachyopa; species Brachyopa scutellaris. The sequence continues at coordinate 56,907,908 of OX459112.1, read as the reverse complement.
AAATCAACAGACTTTCATACCCACGAAAAACCATTTAAAATTGCTTCACTGTTTAATATCAAACACCAACCACGTACGCGTCGGACTACTGAGCCAGCGGTCTTGGGTTCGAATCCCGCCGCAAACACCTAAAAGTTTTTCACAGTGCCCACCTCTTTCGAATGTCTGACAAACATCAAAGAGTAACATTTGTCTCGATTGAGCTTCTCAACTCGCCGTTCGGAGTCGGCAAAAAACTGTAGGTCCCTTCATTTGTGCAAAAATATAACACGCACACACAAATGGTTGCGAGAAGCAGGCCCAGGTTCACCTCGAGCTGTAGCGCCAACTAAGAAGAAGAACCACGTACACGCATTATATAATGCTCCACTCTGCGAAGAATTGAATAAATAATGCAACTCCAGATGAGAAATTCATAACGTTATGCCGTCCCTGAAACTAACACTCCTTGGGGTGTCCTACCTACAACCGAGGAATACCTAATGAAATTGTTACCAATAATGCACATTTGCTGTAAGCAAATTGCCACAGGAGTCCCATTCCCAATGCCATTCCAGCAGAAATAATATCCTTGTTGCAAGGGGAATAACAATCAAAACCGACATTGGTAATCCAGGATTCAGGACTGAAACCAATCGTGCATATCCTGCTGCACGAATACCGAAAACCCTTAAATCCAATCCACATTGCAAATATTAACCCAACAGTAGGGGTTGAGTAAACGATAGCGGCGGTCGGTAGTACTAGTAACCTTTATTTAATAAACATTACGAGTACACACAAACACCACCACCACTGCTATCCACCACTGACCAGGTGGAAACTTGTTTTGATGCTCTCCTAATCCCTGGACGTGGGTACTCAACGTAATAGTCTGACATAATGTACTTATCAAAGGATATAAGCACTGCAGAGATACGTGAATCCATCCGAACTAAATCATAACTTCATCAAGTCATGTGTGGACGACGGCGATGACCTTTAATGCGGTTTAATGTGGCAGGAGTAGCAAATAAATTACAATCGTACAACCTTTGGCCCCTTTTTCATGTCTACACCGATGGTACCCGTTTAGCACACACACACATTCCGCCCCACACAGCTTTCCGTGTGAACTGAGAAAGAAGTCGCAGTTCATGCTCCCAAGGAGCATGTTAAACACCAAATCCAAATGATTAGAGGAGATCGAAGGCGGCATCGATACCCCCATCTGCACCTTACGTGTGCTGTGATGCCGACACACCGCCACCTCAGATGCCGATGCCATGCAACCAGATAGCATATCTCCCCCGAGTTGGGGCACTGCGAAAGAACGCCGATAATGACACAAACAAAGAAGAAAAGGAACACCAACCACTACCACTTCTATGCCATGTCATACCAAGCGACGGTCGTAGTCTTTTGTGTGTCACAAAGCATGCCATTGGGATTCGCTCGTCGTGTGTTCCATGGAAGAGCAACAGTGCGCACGCCTGAACTGCAAATCTTAATGGCCGAAATGACCCATGGCAACATGGGGGATAAGTGCGGCGGATATACTCGTACGTACTCGTACACTCTATCTCTATACACACATAAGCCGGCATGTATAGTATGTATAATAGAACATCCGTTGGAAAAGAGATTGTGCATGTGTTCGTATAGTTCGCAACAGGAGGAGGACGAGGACGATAAAATGCTCGTACAAGAGAAAACAGATGGGGCAAACAACAACACGACGCACACTCAGTGCAAAGTGCCAGAGCAGAGAATGCAGCACTCAGCACAACAATAATGGTGGTCGGTTGGGAGGGGGGGCGATTCTACTACTTGCTGCTGCTGATACTGCTGCCATCTCTGAATTGTTGCACACAATCTTCGTGCAAACTTCACCGCCGCGTCGCAATTTTGATGGAGCAAAAGCTTTACACCCAGAAAGTTATCTCTGACGTAGGCAAGTTGGGTTAGGTTAAGGTGCTGGTGCCTTGTATTGGTATACAAAATAATTTGTAACCATGATTCAGTAAACCGTTAGTGGCTGAATTGGCAGGTCGTGTTTCAGTGGAGAGTTTTGGCACTCATTAGATGTAAAGGGTGATTTTTTAAGAGGTTGAGAACTTTTTTTAAAAAAAAAACACAAAAAATTCGAAAAAATGAATGAAATATTTATTTGAATCGATAGTTTGAACCTTGCAATTTAATGTTTAAAGATAAATTCATGCAAATGTTGACCGCGGCTGCGTCTCAGGTAGCCCATCCGCTGAGTCCAATTTTGGCATACTCTTTCACACATATCGGCCGGTATCTCACGAATGAATGCATGGATGTTGGCTTCCAGTGCGTCAATCGAAGCGGGCTTGTCCCTATAGACATTAGCCTTGACATACCCCCACAAAAAATAATCTAATGGTGTCAAATCGCACGATCTAGGCGGCCAATTGACCGGCCCGAAACGTGAAATTAACTGTTCACCAAACTCGCCTCGCAATTGCGCCATTGTTTCGCGTGCTGTGTGGCATGTGGCACCGTCTTGTTGAAACCACATATCATGCAAGTCAAGAACTTCCATTTCGGGCAAAAAAAAGTTTGTTATCATCGCTCGGTAGCGTTCACCATTGACAGTAACGCTGCGATTCGCATCATCTTTGAAGAAATATGGCCCAATAATGCCGCCGGCCCATAAACCGCACCAAACAGTGGCTTTTTCGGGATGCATTGGTAGCTGTTGCAATGCTTCTGGCTGATCTTCACTCCAAATGCGGCAATTTTGCTTATTTACGTACCCATTCAACCAAAAATGAGCCTCATCGCTGAACACAATTTTTCGATAAAAAAGCGGATCCTCGGCCAGCTTTCCAAGAGCCCATTCACCAAAAATTCGGCGTTGTGGTAGGTCGGCTGGCTTTAGTTCTTGCACCAGCTGTATCTTAAAAGGATTTACGCCCAAATCCTTCCGCAAAATTTTCCACGTAGTGCTGTAACAAAGGCCTAACTGCTGGGAACGGCGCCGAATCGACATTTCGCGGTCTTCTGTCACACTAGCTGATACGGCCGCAATATTTTCTTCACTACGCACAGTACGTAAACGTGTTGGTGGTTTAATGTCCAACAAAGTAAATTTGGTGCGAAATTTGGTCACAATCTTCCGAATAGACTGCTCAGAAGGTCGAGAATGCCGATCATAAAATGGAAGCAGCGCGCGATGAACATTTCGAACCGAGCACGAATTTTGATAGTAAAATTCAATAATTTGCAAGCGTTGTTCATTTGTAAGACGATCCATGGTTAAATTGCAAACCAAACTGAAGCTGTTTGACAGTGACACAAGGTACTAAACACACGTCAGCTGTCAAAACCAGTGTTGCCAAAACCAAACCAGCTAAAAAATCACCCTTTATTTACTTCGGGCGGACTTTTGTGGTACTAGAGCTAAAGTTTATGTGAATTGACTGATTAAAAAAATATAAATAAAAACATTATATACTGCGAATATGGGAACAGAAATGCTGCCAAATTGCTGTGCTGTTGTCAAGTTTTGCTTGGACAAATTTTTATTATTTAACTTCCAACGACGAAGGGTGTCAAAAAGAGGCGAGAATATATTTTAATTTTTAGGATTTGAAACAAAGTATGCAGTTAAAATATTCTATATCCGTAGGTCAAGGCAAAAATCGGTATCGCCAACCTGTTGTACATACTTGTACAAAGTCCTTTATCTGGTGGACTTTTCCAATGTACCTGGGTTGAAAACAAGGCAATTCCATTGATAATACAGTGAAACCCGGATAAGTGCATTAGCAGAATTGTCCAATGTCGTGAGGTATTGTTTATCCGGGAAAACGAAAACCACTTAGGTGCTCAGGGGTACTTATCGACGAACAAGACAAATCCGCAAAAAGGCGAAAGATCTTCACAACCAACAATCGAAAAGTGACAGCCAAGAGAAAACGTCGAAGTCTTACTAAAGTACTAGAAGTCACCACACTATGTACTAGATTAAGCTTTTGTTTTGTTTCGATTCTAGTGCTTTATTAAAAATGGTATTTAAAAGGGGGGCATTTCATGTAAATTATGACGAAAGACAGCGAAACACTGCATACTTCAACGGGAATGTAAGGGGATTTCAAAAACAAACTTATTTTCTTAATGTAGGGTTTCAAAAAATCAAGGAAATCGGGTCTTGCACTTAAGAGGGTGGATTTCGAATCCTTAATGTATAATTAATAAAAATAATAAAAAATGTTTCAAGAAAATGGATTTGGTATCTTTTATCATCTTTAACATAAAAAAAAAACCAAAAATGCACAATTAGATGGTGATTCCAAACTTATGGTCGGCAGTGTACGTGGGAGCACCACGATTGACCGCAAACTAAAATCTCTAATAACAAAATCTCGCATTTTTTTATTAATTTTTTTATTATTCGCGCGAATTAATAAATATTTTATTTCAATGCGAGATTCTAATTTTGAGATTTTTTAATTGCGAGATTCCGATAATGCAAGATTTTGTTATGCGAGATACAAGAACAGTAATGCGATGTGATCTCATATCTTCAAATTTAAAGATGAAAGACTATAGGTCAGCCTAGGTTAGGTTACAGGGTGGCGGCTGAGACTCACACATACAACAGTGTTGGTCCAGTGATACCGAAACTCTCCCTAATAATTTAGTTAAATGTTAATGCTTCGTTCAAAGAAAATTAATTATATGTAGTCGATTATAATGTGGACTAGGGCTGAGACAACTACGAACAACTTACAAGCAACCGACAGCAGATGGAACCTTTCCTTGTATACCGTCAAAAAAATCACCATTTTCGCAGTTTATTGACACGCAGTTTATTACTGTTTATTACTACATTTTATTGTGCTAGGGGGTCGTACGTCGTACCACATAATGATTCACTTTCATCTCAACCACGAAATGGTTTCCTATCCGAAGGACAGAGTTGGCAGTATCTGCAACGAATTTTAAAACTGTCTGGCAGGGCGTTAGCCACGTCTTGGATACACAGATCTGTAATATGGGGAGTATGACCAGTGTTGCGGCATATGCCAATTTCGGTTATAACAATTATTTCGAAAACAGATTTTTTCGAATTTCGAACGGTCTGGCATAAGTCCTGCTGCGCTTGAAACGTCTTGGACCTACATTTTTGCGATGAAATAAAAGTACTCTATACAATAAAACTAGCATTGACTGGTTATATCAATTGTCTCAGTTTTGGAAAAAATGGATTTTCAATAGAGTAGATATTACAGTGGACGCTCACAAATTAGAACTTTCGGAAATTCGAATCTTCAAGAAATTCCGAACCTGAGTTTTTAATGCATTGAAAGCTCTAAAATTAGAACTTGGGGTTCTAATTTCTAAGCGATTTTTTTTTCCTAGCTTTGTACATATAGGGGAATCCCGTATTTATTTTGCTTCAACAAGGCAAAAATAAAAACGGGAATTACCAAATTATGTATGTGGTGATTCCCTTCGCGTTTTTTTTTTTTTGTCATACTCAGGTACATATTTGGATATACGCCTGTGAATATTTGATTCGCATGTACATATTTGGCTCAGTCTCGATCAAAAAGTGAATGTATTTTATTAAAGCGACGATGATTTGCCACTAGCACAATTCGTGCAAAAAAATCAGGACTGCAATGAGGTTCTTCGAATAAATCAAAATCTTTTAGCAGAAATTGAATCCCAACAATTCCATCTGTATAGAGGAAATCGAAGAATGGAATTAAGATGTTCGATGATAAGGCTTCAGATAACAACGATGACGATGTTGTCGATGTCGTACCAGTTATTTCTCATTCTACAGCCATTGAAAACGTCAATAATTTAATCAAATTGTCCAAAAAGAGTGAGTTGTTTTCCACTAAGCACATGACCACTCTTTTGGACCTCCGTAACGATATCATTGTATCAAGTTCAATTAAACAAAAAAAAAACAACCATCACTGATTATATGCTACAGAAAGATTAATTAATAATTAGTAAAAGAGATTTGTGTGAAAATAATAAATTTTGGAGGTAGTTTCACTCTTTTTTTTTTTACTTTTTAAGTGAATTAAAAAAACGTCCAGAAATTAGAACATTTCGGAAATTAGAACTACCACAGGAACAAAGTGGTTCTAATTTCTGAGTGCCCGCTGTACTCACTAAAGCCGTGACCATGAACTGCAAGACTTTCATTTATAGCATGAGCCTTACCCCAGCTTTCATCTTATCTATATTTTTTCCGGTTATATTTCACACACAAAAAGTTGCTGTGGGCTCTTGGTCTAAACTAAATACTAAATACAAAATGTTCTGCTTTTTTTATGGCGTTTTGAATTTGTAACAGAATTTATGGCAGCACTAGGTATTGGAATACCTACCATGTGAGCTAAAACCAAGTTTTAGTGAATGTTGGTGAAACCGGCCATGAGCTTTCAAATTCACTGGAAACATTTTGAAACTCCCTGTTTGTGTACTATAAACGCAGTTTTGGTAAATTGGTTTTAACGAAAATTGTAAATCAAGCAGTTCATTAAACATTTATGCATGTTACGAGTATGCACGAGGTTATCGCAAATTCCTCTCTCATACTTCAGCTTTTATTTGGTTTGATTATTTTAACAGCTTTAAATCGAGTATCATCAATATGAAATCAGAAGTCATCACAACCTACGTGCCTGCGTGAGCTAGAAGCTGTGGCCTTCCATCACCTTCGAACGAACATGTCGAGGACTCGTAAATCGTAAATCTTAAATCGATTTTCTTGCGGGCTAAAATAACAATAATTTTCTTTCATCGCACAATTTCCACACAAACACATACAGAGAAAGAAAATGTAACAAATAAAATTTCTTCAACGAAAGTCAAATAAACCTCCGCGCCTGCTGCAGCACATACAAAAATTTATTGGCTAATATTTTTTCCCGCCATAAACTACCGCCGCACGTTATCCTCCTCCACACACACACACACACACAAAGTACCATTTAATTTGATTTTCCCAAAAAAAAAAACAAAGCTACAGATACATTTTTGTATCTAGTGGTGGTTGGGTGGTTGCGGTTGTTTGTTTATTATTCAGTTCGAAACAGAAACAAGCATATTAATGGGAATTTTTCGCCTTCCATACTCTCCCTGATTATGGTATGTGTACGTACGATGTTTTGAAGCGTTAAATGCGATGAGATTATTCATGATACGAGTATTTTCCAGTTTCTCTGACGAGATTTTTACCTTTAGGCCACCTTAACGCTATCAACTTTTGTGTTTGTGGGTAACCGACCATTGCTCGTCTGACTGTATGTCTGGCTCTGTCCATCGTCGTTTGTCTCGTTATTTTCTTTAGCTGTCATCATTGATTGATGCCAAAGATGGCTAAATGGAGTGGAAAATGTTTTCCTCCTCTTCTGCTGCGCGTAGGAGATTTCTGATTTCCTCGCGGGGAAATCACTTTCAACAAACTTGAGGATAGTGGTGGTGATGATGATGATGTAATGTGTGTTTTGTGTTATTTGTTCCTTCTGTTCGTATGGTTCTCCGCACCAATTGCATTACAACGACTTGATGAATTTATGTTTACTGTTGTTCTCGCAATTGTAATATGATTTCAGGATAATTTGTATATCGATAACGGGAAGGGTGATAGTAATAGCAGTCTTTACCACCCTTAAGTACACACACACACACCCTCCAACCAAAACAGCCATTCACGACAAACAAGCACACAAACAAAATGGCGTTATAAGTGAGTAAATAATAATTTCCGAGCAAAACTTATAATCATATAATCTTCTCATTTGGGAACCGTAATCCACCCTAATAAAAGGGGAGAAGGAGAGCGTGTGTTCTGGCCTCTCCTTTGGGAATATGGAAATGTTTTTTTTTTTTTGTTCAAACCAATCTGTGAAAAGGGGGAATGAAAGAGGAAAAACGGTAGAAAAATACTGGAAAACGTGAGTTTGAAAACTTTTCTGATTAAACTGGAAGAGAGTTTAGTCTACTGTGTGTGTCTGTGCGGCCGCCTGAGGGCGTGGGGTGGCTTGCAGAAATGATGAAATCCTCTTTGATTGGGAATAAATTAATTAAAACAGTTTAATTTACTCGAGCTACAATGGAAGTTGTTATCTTAAGATACGGAGGAGAGTGATTATTACACTTGCAGTGGTTTGTTTGCGGTGGTTCTTTGTGTGGCTTAAAGCAAGTTGGTTTTTTGAGGTGGAAAGGTTGTATAAGAACAATTCGGTTGAGTTGCTCCTTTGTGTTTGGGCAGCAGTTAGACACATAACTACATCTCAATTATGATCCCATTCATTACACATCAGAAAACACACCTTTTAAGAGGGATGAGTTCCGAAGTTTTGTTCATGTTTGGTATGTACGTAAACCAATGCCTTTGATGTTTAACGATTCGAAACGACTATTACCAATCGGTACGTTTTTTTCTAACTTCGAAGTATACGAGGACAGTGATAACTCGCTTAAACGAATAGAAGAGGTTCCAGAATTTTTGTCCGCCTAATGTACACTTTCAAACGAAATGAGAGAATAATAAAAATTGATAGACCGCTGAACGGACAATTTTTGGCCAATTATTGAAAACTCAATCACTTGTGTAACCAGCTAGAGTCTCTGGGTTCCAGGACGTAGCACCATTGAAGGGAACGAGAGAGCCGACGAACTTGCCAGGCGTGGGTCAGCCCTTATCAGGTCACTAGCGGAAAACGTTCATATTTCAATAGGTACTGTTAAGAGCAATATACTCTCACACTTCTTAAAACAAGCCGGTCTCAGTGTGGCTAGGTTACAAAAGGTCAGAAACAAACAAGCTGTTACAAAGAACCCGCGTAGACATCGCTAGAGTAGTCGCAGTTAGTACAGGGCACTGGCCAATAGGGGACTATGCAGCCAAACTAATGATCCTTCACAACAGTTTCTGCCCTAGCTGCAAAGATGAAAATGAAAAAGAGTCGCTTATTAATTTTCTATGCAAATGTCCAGCTCCAGACAGCCAGGCAACGTATACTGGGTGAACTCTTCATCGACGACCTTAAAGAGATATGACGAAAATGATTGGTGAGCTAATCTTCATCCTAAGCCCCACAGAGTGGATATAAATATCTCAACATTACATCCAGTTAAACAGGTTGTGGTATCAAAACAGTGCCATTTAGGCGGTATTTGAGTGTTTCTTCCATCGAAACCACCACTTCTACCTACCTACCAAGTGTCCACGTCCGTGCATGAGATTTGCGAAATACATACATTTTTTCAAGACAAACATCTAGATATCCAACGAATATTGACCGCCCACACGTAACTCCGCACTTTCGAAAAACTATTAGTTAGCTTTCCTATTTTCAAGTAACGTTTGTCAAAGGTATATACCCTCGATGTGCTTTTAGGGTATTGCGGCGAATTAGAATTAGTCACAAATGTCCATCAAAGAAGGTCGCAAAGATCCCAAAGAATTTAGGTAAGCCCAAGAAACACCTTGAGAAACTGGGTACAGAAGGATGCAAAACCTGCATATTCTGCCATGAAGAAAACTGTGAGACACTATTTCGATACTAGGAATAGGAATAAATAAATAAATAAAATAAAGAAAGATTGCCAGTGGATGTACCTTACCCGTTTCTTTTATTCATTCATTACACTGGTAAACAAAATCACACTTTTTTTGGGATACCAGTACCCCCTAGGATTTTACTTCTTAGTCGATAAGTTATTACGCACGGTGAAGCAATCAACCAGATTTTATAAATTTTCCGCGATGTCGTCATCAGGAAGAACTTATGTAACCAATCCAAATAGTTTTTGTTTTATTTGTGGTGAGTACATGTTTAAAGAATGTGACTTGAATGTGTCTGACTTTGTAAAACAAGCCTACATACATGGACTGCTTTAGGAAACCGTTAGAAATAACTAACCTGGATTCCAAATTTGGTGTTTAAAAGCTGTGTTGAATATTTGCGTTTATGGGCAAATAATACTTTTAAGTACAAAAGTCCAATGACCTGGCGTGACGCAAAAATCGTTCCAAGTCCAATCCTAGCTTGCAATCTGCTATTAGACCTGTTTTGAGTTCTAATAATGAGTCAGTCCAAAATTAACTGCTGAAAAGACAAAAGCTGGTATTTTTGATGGTCCTCAGATCAGAAAATTAACAAACGATCAAAATTTCACCAATTGCATGACAGTTGTTGAAAGATCTGCGTGGAATGAGTTCGTTTGGGTAGTGAAAAATTTCTTGGGAAATAAAAAGTCGGTCGACTACCATTAACACATTGAATAACTAATGCTGCACTTTCAGCAACTTGGGTGCAACATGAGCATTAAGCTACATTTCCTGTCCAGTCATCTGGATCGTTTTCCTGAAAACCTGGGTGATTTAAGCGAAGAGCAAGGAGAGCGATTCCATCAGAACATTCGCACTATGGAAGAGCGATACCAGGGTTACTGGAATGCAAATATGATGGCTGGAGCATTCAGGGTAATACTCCTGGGCCACTCATGCAAGAAAATCGTATAAAAGAAAGTTTTGTTCAAATTAATTTTGTGTAATGAAGGATTTGAGCTTGAAAACTGGTATATTTTTTGTAAACATTTCTCCCCTTCATATCTTAATAACTAGAGCTGCTATTGGAAAAGGGACTTCAAATTTGAAATCAGCGAGGCAAATACATTTAGAATAGTACAAAACTTCATTCAACAAAACCACTGTTTACCAGTGTTAACTTGCTGGAGATCGATGAATATGGAAAGTCGTTGACGCCGAGATCACCAACGATACACTTAACTGGTACTGGTGACGTTATAGAATCTTGCTCTACGTCGTCTCTTTCTTTCCTGGCGCTTCGATCCGTATCGAAGCCGATAACTGTCACCAGTTTCGCACACCAAGTACACTGAAGTCCCTCTGCCTCCACCCATAAACACAACCTATGAAAAGTTTTGCGATTTATTTACGACTTCTGACAAGATTTTGGACACTTGCGTATTTAAAAAAAAACAAAGAATCAGAAAATGCTTTATTTGTTTGTTTCTATTTCCTAACGTGACATGACTTAAAAAGCAACATTAAGATTTACAACTTAAACAAACAGTTGATTCCTGTTCAAAGTGCCAAACTGTCAAAATAGAAATGCTAAGCCTTTCAAAAAATCACCAGTTAATTTATGACCATTTCTACGTTTATCACACACCCGATTCCCAACCAACCCCCCACCCAATTCTTAGAAAAAGCAATCAACATAAAAAGTCGTAAAAGTCATCAAATACGTTTTTTCGAGTTCGATTTTATTTCTCTTGGCACCACATCCGCCAAAAACCAATTTTTGTGTGTAAATTCGCAAATAAAATTCATGAAACACCTAAATTTAGCGCAGCTGTCATTAGCCTGTGAGAATGAAGAATTTCAAATCTTTTTTATTTTTCAAGTTTAAAGGCTAGGCAACAACAAATTCTAGGTAATAAAATACCTAGAATATTTATACCCTCGTCGAGACAGCTAAAGCAGTTGTGTATTTACATGTCAGGTTCATTAAATTCAGACGTGTAAATGCTGAGCGAACAGTGAACGTCCCGCTTTTAAAATAACAATTAGTATGCGCCGAAGGAGAAAATCACTCTTGTGAATGACACACATTATGTAGATTGTGGATGTATTGTCTGACGGCGACATATTGTGAATTGTGATAAGTCAATTTGGTGGAATTTACGTCACTTTAATGTCATCGTCACGTCAGAAAGGTTTAACACAAAATAAAAAAGTGCGAATGCGAATATGGCGTTGTTTTTGGGGCTTCTTGTTGAAGTCAGACAGACGAAAAAAAAACTTGGGAACACTAGTGTAAGGAGAAGTGTCACTAGTTTTGCTCTTATCTGACGTATACAAATGACGGACAAATAAAAGTACCTACATATGTGAATTATGTACGTGGGGTTTTTGCAAATTTTAAGTTGTAAATATTCGCTTGAACTGGAAAGATCCATAGAACTTTAGAGAAACAATCATGATTGTCGATATGATATTGGTTTTTGTTCTGCTGTATGCATGTGCAGCAGATCTACATTAATATGTACACATGTACACTTTCCTAACTACAAGGAGCCCTCTCTGGCATCCTACCAAACGTGCGTCGGTGGGCCTGGATAAAATAGAAGAATCTTACTCTCCAAAGTAACATCAGTCTTACTCACCCCTATTGCGGGTGTCAATTATCATTCAATTGACAATTGATAAAATTATCAATCAATAAAATGTTCGGTATTGTGTAACTCAATTGATAAAGGTTTTGATCATTGTGAATGTGATTGATTGTTGTGAATGGAAAACACTTTTTGACATTTTTCATTGACAATTCCTCATGAATGTTGTTTATTAAAATGTAGAATTGGTTTGGATATTTGGTGCAATTTGGCAACATTCACAATGGAAATTTATTATCAAATACCAATTGATATTTGACAATCGCAATAGGGGTGACTATATGCCGCTCCAGTATGGGCGCATGCATTAAAGACAAAGGAGCAAACAGGGAAGATGTCGTCAGTATACAGACTCTGCGCCCTACGAACGATGAGCGGTTTTCGAACCATCTCAGATGAAGCCGCCTTTGATATTGCTGGGATAGTCCCCATTGATATCGTCGCAGACGAAACGAGGAGAATATATAACAGGAGAGCCTTGGGCTAGCAGCTATGTATGTGGCAAGCCCGGTGGGACAACACACAAAAAGGCAGGTTGACCCGACAATCAAGGATTGGACACCGGGACTGCAACTACCATCTCAGGATCAGGTATGTGAATCCTGCATTCCAGCAGCGCGGGCTTTTGGTATCTTGAGACAATTCCCAGCTCCCTGGCGCAACCAAAAAAAAGTATATACATACTTTCCTACTGGAAAAACCCTCAATAATTGTAATTTCAAAGACTAGGCCCGTTAACAACAAAAGTAGATTCCCAGACCTAATCAACAGATCACGGGTCGGTCGCGATCACCAAAATCGTAGTTATTAGTACGGGTCACTGGCCAATCGGGGCACATGCTCCCACTGTCGCAGTTGCGAGAGTGCATTCTAAGGAGGAATGCGTTGGTCACTTTCTCTGTTAATGTCTAGCACCAGAGCCTGGCAGCTTACGTTCGACAGATACTTCCTTAAGGCTGACATAGAATTCTGTAACCTCATAAAATTCCTCAACTCCAAAGGATGGATTTAAGCAGTACATCCCTAAAATACACATAATCTACCAAATTGGGCTTTGGTAACAGAACACGCTAGTTATGCATGGCAAGACACGTCATTCAGCCATACTTACATTTTTTCATCAATTTCTTCGGCCATCCTACTGCCAGTCTTATGCCTTCGCAGTAGGTTTTGGCATTAACTTCTGAAACTGATAGACTTATTTTTATTTCGTCAGAAATACATATATGTTTCGGAGACATCTGGATTTGAAGCGTGAACGTTCAGCGTGACAAGCGACGACGACTACCACTACGCCACAGCCATCCACCTACCACTGACTTTGAGGAAGTTTGGCCAGCACTTACATCTGATGTGTCCCACACTGAAAACTGGTAAGCCACGATGTGAGAACTTTTGAATTTACAACCAAAGCGGTGTACCGCAACGCAAGTGGAGGATTATTGCCGAAAAACAAAAAAAAAATGCTGTCTGAAAAAATGCCAAAGTCACGGACAGCAGAATTGCGAAAGCAATATGTTTAAAAGCAAAAGCGCAATAGTTGCTAATATTCTACGGTCTTTGGTTATCAATTAAATGCGAATGAACAGCCTAATATTGGAACGAATCGGTAGTCAGAGCCAATAGACTGCGCAATACGATAAAGAAAGCGATTCGTTACACTTTACAGTGGAATACGGGACAAAACCATAGCATTGTCGTTGAAAAACAAAGCAAACTTACCACAATTCCACTTCAAAATTTACAAAAATGTGACGTAATGACGTTAGGGCGAATTTCCTCACCAAATAGTCGCAATTCAGTCGCTTGCTACAGTCGCCGCGCCTTATAGCATGTAGTGTCACTGTGTTATTGACACGAACGCGAGCTCCATCCTCATTTTAGAAAACAAAAGGTCCAATGATACCGCCAACACCCAAACAGTTGCAGTCTTTCCTGGATTGATCTCACTTCGTATGGGAACATTTAGCTTTTTAATAAACCCGTTAATCCAAGCGGTAATCCGTTCAGCAGGTAGAATGACATGTATTTCCCAAGGAAGTTTATTAACATCATATACATACATATATTATTTCTGTAGTATAGGTACCATTTGCGGTTCTCACACTTAACTAATCTTAAAAAATGAGATGACAAAAGAAAGAGAATTTCCTGGAGAAGTGACGAATTGCACTTTCACTTAACAAATTTGAACAAATTAAAAAAAAACCATCAGAAACTAATATTCCACCCAAAATGAACGCCCAAAAGAATTAACAATGCCCGTATGATTTCCATCAACTGACAGATGGAAATCATATAGGAAGTATTTGTTGTTTTATGAATTCATTTTGGTTGATACAGTACAATCTCGTTAATTCGGACACTTGCTAATCCGGACAACGCGGTAATCCGGACACTCAATTGTTTTCTATTGTTGACTCTGTACTCCGGACAGTTGGCTTATAATTCACCTCATAAATCCGGACAATTATTTTTTCTTTTTCTTTTTTGTCTGCTACTTCTACGGGGATTTCCCGGTTTCATAAATTAACAGCAGTTTCCTATGGAAAACAAAGTTCTATCTCTTTCTTATACCAATCTTTCTTATACCAATGTGTAATGCAGACATCAGATGTTGCTTTTTTGTCTTCAAACGCTTGGTGGTGGATATGGTGGATGAAGGTGTCCTTAAGAAATGTTTCAACAAAATTCTTTATGACGAAGAATGGAATTCAGATGATGATCTACCTCTTGCAATGTTACGTTCCAGTAGCTCAACGGAAATAGCTGACTTATTAGTCGAAATAGCACCGAATATTTATTATGATAACGAAATCGATCAGTGATTGAATGATGTCACGGATGATCAGACTGAAGAAGACGATCTCGATAGCAGTAGTTGCGATGAAAATGAGGTTGAAATCTAAGACCGAAACATTTTGCATTCTGAAGCTATATCTGCTTTTAACACATGTATTAAATATGCAGAAGAGCAGGATTTTACCGCTGGGTGTATTTTAAAACTTGTCGGCCTGAGAGAGGTTGCATATAAAAAGAAAACTTCGACAAGTAAAAATTACAAATCTTGTTCAAAATCAAAAAAATAAACATAATAAAGGTTTAAAAACATGAGTTTAGCAGTTACACTTCTTTTATTTTTTTCACGATAATTTTTTGTGTCTGGTAATCCGGACATTTCGATATTTCGGACACTGCTTGGTTTTTAATTGTCCGGATTAACGAGATTATACTGTATATCAATATCGGCTATACGGGAAATATTTGTTGACAGATGGAAATCATATGGGAAGTTTGAATTTTGGGGTTAGGAATTTCTCTGGCGAGAGTTCTCGCACGGGCACAGTAGTTTGTTTTTAAAAAAAAGGGTAGGGATTATTCGATTCAGTTATATTACCTATCAGTACAAATGGTGATTCCTTTTAAACTTAACACCTCGCCCAAATCAAAATTATCGCACAGACTACCTATAATCGCCGGGGAACATTGAACTGATTTCAACCAATCAACCATCCCTTCACAAGAAAGATCAATCAATATCAACTGTCCTGGTCGTAAACCAGCAGTTAAATTAATATTCTCGCATTTACGAACGTATTTAGGGGGAGACATTAACTTAGTTACTATGCAACAATCCCTTAACCCTTGCATACCGCTATAAACGATGCCGATGTACCAGGAATCGAGCGCGAAACAAATGATTACTTTAACCTTTCGTATTTAATTTCTCATCAGCCCTGCGCTACCTCACCCCTAAGGCGGCGATGATATTCGGTTTAAACACCGGCTGCTGCTGCATCGCTCGCGGATGGCGTAATTTAAATGTAACATTTCCACAAAAGACAGATGCATCATGCACCGCCACGGATCGAAACACAAAACTACAGGATTTAACCCCCCGTGCGCTCCTTGTGCACGTTTACAGAACACTACCGCCGCGCTGCCAAACTCGAACATCACCAAACCGGGTTGAGTACGAGTACTTTTCGTGTAAACCTTTTTCGGTCGATACGATAACACGATGATGTGTGGTGGTGGTGGCACACAGTGATAGATCCTCGACTCATACATATTAAATGTGTATGTTATTTGCCGTGCAGAATAATATGCTGAAATGTGCATCCGAGAGATGGATGATGGATGGGATGTGAGATGCGGCGGGGTCGTCGTCAGTCGACGTTGCCGAATGGATTTCCCACATTCGTACGAAGACGTGTTTAACGTACCAGCACGTTCTATGTGTGATATATGGT
This sequence comes from Brachyopa scutellaris, assembly GCA_949775065.1. Lineage (NCBI taxonomy): Eukaryota > Metazoa > Arthropoda > Insecta > Diptera > Syrphidae > Brachyopa > Brachyopa scutellaris. The sequence goes on along the minus strand of OX459112.1, from coordinate 56,891,466 downwards.
GTGAAATAATGCCATGGGCGGCGGGTCGCTGCGGAGTGTTGAAAAATGTAAGAAGTGATATAAAAATCGGGGATATCCGTTCTCCATGTGTATTTAGAGATACTTGAAGGGAAAATATGTCAACAAATGCCTTCGAAATGGTTTTACTTGTTTTTTGTTGGTTTTCTTGAATGTGAAAGGTGTGACGGATGAAAGGTTTTTGAATTTGATACCAGTGTAGCGGGTTAGGATTAACGCCTAGAGAAAGTTTCGTTTTATCTGCTTGGAGATATAAAGTGAATCTTTAGTGACATCGGTGGAATCCTGCTCCTGTTGAGAATTACGATTGTAGGGATGTATACATGTAACCTTTCATGACCAGTTTGCAATCAAAATGTGTTAATCTTGGAAATCTTCTTTATGGTTGACTGTGACATTATTTGGTTGGATTTGATAGAGGACAAGTAGACAAATAAGTAATTTTCACATAAATAAAGTCTATGTTGGAGGTACTGGCCTCACATCCTCGTGTATCCCAGGTGGTAAATCAATCAGATCATTCCCAAAACGGTCGATGAACTACTAAACTCGAAAGATCGGCTTTCAAGAAAGTCTAAGACCTAAAAGGTTTAAGCATCCCGGACTTTTTTTCTGGTAGAATCTTGTAGATGAGCACAAGGCTAGGTTAAGGTGGTTATCCCCATCACTCTGCTTGGATTCACTTAGACACTTAAGGACTATTGTGTTACCACATGGAGTCGATTCATTTATCGGTACTCCCCTGCTCCTACTCCTAAATGAGCACAAACCTCAGCCTCAAACATGTCCGGTCGAATTGAAGGAAGGTCAAAATTTTTGGAACTCTCTATAAAGTCAAAAAAAGTTATAAAGGTATGTGCTGGACTTCCAGGTTGGGAGGAAACATGGCCGCGCTGAATACCAGCACCACCTCAACGTGGTATCCAACGTCCGTCCGTTTCAAAAAGTAAGTAGAAAAGTAGAAGTTGTTTAGTCTTGGCACGATTTACGTTTTTGTGTGTCGGTTGGATGCGGGGACAATTGGTTCACATGTTATGTCTAAACTAAAGTCAACTAGATGACGAATAAGTTTAAAATTTCGCTTCGAAGAAAGGAAAGTACATACTCAATAGAGTTCGAAATGGTTCGAATCGCATTGGAAAATAATTAACCCCTTTGATACTTTTTAACGTCCACTTTGGGAAAAACACCTGCCAAACAAATTCGGGTATCATTAGCAAGAAGAGCTTTTCGTGTAGTAGTGTCAAAAATGAGGTAAATATTTGTTTGGCAGGGCTCCTGGTGCACTACATTTTGGGAGCTATGATCTTGCTGTGATTGTCTCTGATACTTGAGGGCTGTGTAATACAAGTTTCGCCACCTGTTACAGTATCGAATACCATCCTGGTTGAATTGAGAAATTTTAAGCCTCCAAACAATTCTCGCCGTCTCCAAGTCATCTCTGCTTTTATGTGGGATTTGCAAATCAATGGCCACAAGCTTGTTTTTGGGCGACTCATGGATATGCCCGACTACGCCTTGAGTTTCTTTAGTTTTGCTGTCGCGGGATAACTTACTTAGTTGGCGCTACAGCTCGAGGTGAACCTGGGCCTGCTTCTCGCAACCATTTGTGTGTGCGTGTTATATTTTTGCACGAATCGTCGTCGCGGGATAAGCTACTGGATAACTCAGCTTCAAAGAATGGTCCATTGTTATACCAGTTAGGGAACCCCATTGAAATGTATTTTTTCAAAGAAAGAAGATAAGGCTCTTTAGTCGTAAAGCCTGTTACATTACTCGAGAAAGCAGGACAATCACATTCAAAAAAAATCCACAGTCATTTCCCACACTCTACAGGCTTTGTAGACGGAGTATCACTTAACACTTATGTATGTAGGTGTGTGTCAATGTTTAGAACTTCAAATAAGTTTATGCAATCCTCTCTCTCTACTTAGTAATTGTAGGTTAGGTTAGGTTTGTGTGATTGTTCAAGTAATCTTTTCCACTCGGAGACCCGAAGGTTCATTGTGAATCCCCTCATAGTTTGGGAGTAAATCCTCTTCTCACTAACTCGTAAACCAGTTTTTGCTCTTGGTGAATCTTAGTAGATCCGATATCTTTATATTTCCAAGCTCTGCTATGTCTGCCAAGAATTTATGACCTAAAGTACGGAGGCGTCGTTCTTGGAGGGCGGGACAGTAGCAGAGTAAATGTTGGATCGATTCGCTTTATTCCTCATCTTCGCAGTTTCTACAAATATCGTTGGACTCAAGTAGCTTGACATATGACCTATGGCACAGTGCCCTGTGATTATTCCCGGCGATTAAGCGTATGGAGGATTTATCCAGATGTAACATCGTCTTTGTCCTATTAAGCTCAAGTTTAGGCCATAAAGAACGAGATGTGACGCAGTCGGTTCGTGTGAACCACAGAGCGTTGTTGGTTTCTTTTTCGATTATATACTCGATTGTATGGAACAGTGTTTTAATCGGTGGGAGTATGGAGGTGTCAGCATCACTGTTGCTCATGGCCAATCCAGCTTTAGCTAGTTCGTCTGCCATTTCGTTCCCTTCGATATTGCTACGTCCAGTCAACCAGAACAGTCTAACCACCAGAATGATTATAAGAATGCCGTGGATTTCGTACATGGGAATGGGCGATGGCAACCATGGAGTCTCACCACATGTGGTTATGATTATAACCAATCTGAACATCAATGGAAGCCATACCGAGGACGTTAGTAGCCAACGTGGTTTGAAAACCTGATGAAAAACCCACTTCTTAACCTAGTTTAGCAAGCTGACCACAGATTGTATTCCTTGATATAAGTTGTCAGTATAGTAGTTCTTTTCGTAGCTTGAAGTTGAGAAATCTACACGCATATTGGAATTCCTCTATTGTTCCACTTTTGGCACGGATCAAAATATAATTACGTTGAAAGGCGGAATTAATAGGGCCTACTATTAGATGATAGTAGGGTTTGCCATTTATCAAGCATGAATGCACTGCGTTGAAAATTAACCTAGTCCTAGACTTTATCTCCAGGCTAATTGATGCAAAATATCAATCAATCATCACTCTATTTTGTTCTTTGGTTAGTGGGTTCTTAAAGAAGAAACCGGGATTACAGTGACAAACTTAACTTTAAATTAAATATCATCACTGAGCACAGATTGCATCAGTACAAAATAATCTTCCGAAAATCGCGTTCAAGTTCCCTTACGTGAGTTCTAGTAGAACTAACAAACGTTCAACGATCCTGGTACTCATAATTATGTACAGTGAAACCTACCTTAGGCGGACAGTGACGGTGCCAACATTTGTGTCCGTCTAGGCGAGTTGTCCGTTCAAGGTATAAACACATTTCACGATATATTTCCGTTTTCTGCAACGTTCGTCTGTTTTTGATAAATTCCAATCCAAATAAAACAAAAAACTCGGTGTGAAGCTATAGAGGATTTTTTTTTGTTTTTGTCCGTCTAATGGAATTAAATGAAATAATTTCTGGCTTATATGTACATATGTATGTATGCCCGCATCCGATCAAGGGAGTGCCCAGTTAAGGGAACGAAAAATGTATGCAATCTGAAACATAAAAGCTTCGTGTCCGTCTAAAGGATCGCGGTCCGTCAAAGGGAGCTGGGGATTTTCAAAAATAGCACCATTAAAATCCATCGTTCAGTAATGTGGCATAACCTACACACCTACCAAACGAACACCCAATGATATCGCTTAGCTTCAATTTCAAACTTCGGTCATTAAGAATCATAATACACAGAGGTTCCGGAGCTTAACACAACAACAACGTAACTAGTTTAACTTTTCAAATCCCAAAGTTTGATTAAACCTCAAATCACATTCCTCTTTCAAGTGAAATTCCACAGAGAAAAGAAGCTTCCGTATCCACATCCTCCTGGTTAAGTTTTTCAATAATACTTCCAAAACATCTGTCAGCCTCTTACAATAATTCTACTACCACAGCACACACACACACACATACCTCTAATAACACTCATCGTTGAGTAAATCTGAAAATCTTTTGCTTTTCTTTGCGTTGCGTAGCGATTCATTGTAAAACTTCCCACAGAAATGTGGTTCCGTTCGTTTTCGTTCTCTCCTCATTTCGTGTACAAAAGTAAGTAACTACCAAAGGATTTGTAAATTTACTCCATTTAACCAATTTTAAGGTGTGAATCTTACAAATCTCCCAAGGGGCGAGGAACCGTGCCATTTCCACACTCACGAAAGACGATAAAAGACGAAAAGAGAGAAACTTTTTCTTTTTCCTTACGACATTTAGACATCATAATGTGACACGAAACGTGGCATTGAGTAAGCATAAGTAGTTTGCTCGTTCCTTGAGCGTCAAACTCAACGTCGCACAATCCCCAACCACCCACTCACTCACTAAACAGGGTTGGATCAGGGCATCGGCGATGATGATGGTTGGTATTTTCGTTGGCAACTACTCGTACTTATGGCTGTCGTTTAACCACACACACACACACACTCATAACCGGAAAACCCATTTCCAAAGGAGAGTTTTACGCCTTTGACACCGTCACACATTACCTCTACACTGGCACCACGCACACACGGACGCACGTAATGAAATACGAGCAATTTTACGAGTGCTTTATTGTGAGCACTGCTCTCGGTCGTTGGAGGTACGTCGTACATTGGCGGCGTGTGGTGTCGATACTTTAAGCCGCTGCGCTGCTGCTGTGCTGCCTGATGGAGTGATGGTAATGGCGCTGCTGGTTGGCGGCGGCGGCGCGCGGTACCTGAAATGGCAGGAATGGTGCGAAATCTACACTCTGAGTGTATTAGAGGGCCCATTAGTAGAAATATCTCGCAATTACTGGAGAATTCCTTTTTTTCGCGATTTTCTTTCTCGATCTCGTTCCTATATCTTATGTGCATTGAGTTTAAAAGCGGTTACTGGAAGCTCAGTATAGGGTCTTTTTACGACTGCTTTATTTGATAAGTGCTGCGCGAGGGCAGAAGTGGATGGGAAGTGTACTTGTACCTCTATCCATAGTGCAGTGGCAATGGAGTGGTAATAGCGCAGGAATAAACCCATTCGGCAGGAGGCAGTTGTTAGTTGGAAGTAGGTATTCTAAATATGTTGCCTCAAAGGCTGAAAAGTAATGGCAGTTAATTGACTAAGAAATATTATAACTGCCGCTTCGAACATGATTACAAGTATCTGCTCTAGAATTTCGATTTGTGGATTAAAAAAAAAAAAAAAAACGCCCCACACATCAGGTACGAGTGTTTTACAAACTTAAAGTGTTTTTGAACGGATAGCATCCGATTATCGTTATAGTGGAAACGCAAGCCTCGACCCGAGCTAAGACAGAAGTGTCACAAGCAGAGCAATGATATCCATTTCGAAGCTGATGCTAATACATTGATTATGGACGTATTCAAATAATAAAGCTATGATGAAAAGATCGTCTAAAATCGAATCAATTTGCCGTGATATCAGATGTCGTTACGTATCTGGCTACGATAGTTGGAGGTGTTACGTGGCGCCCAACAATGAGCTTGTCTTCTATTTGAGTGATAGCTTGATGGAAGGATCTCTGCTGCATGTTAAAGGATGATTTTCAACTAGTTGTTTCTAGTGCTCAGTTGCGGTCGATGTGTATCTGGCTACGATCTTAGCAGATGTTACGTGGCGCCCATCAATGAACTCGTCTTCTATTTGAGTATTAGCTTGATGGAAGGATCTTTATTAGACGTTAAAGGATGATTTTCAACCAGTTGTTTTGAGTGCTGGGTAGCGATCGATGTTCTGTGTACGTTTACGATCTATACATTCAAGCCTTAGTCAATAAGGACCTTCAATTGCAGGTTTGAAATTAAAACGACGAGCGGATCACAATATTAAAGATGGTTTCACGAACATCTGCGATGATGAAAACTCTCACTACTGTTATTGGAAAAGAATATCTTCATATTTACACATTTGGTTCTTTCTCAGATAGCCAAGCAGCTCTCAAAGCCTTAAGATCATATAGAATAGGATGAAAACTAGTGAGGGACTGGCTAAATCCTCTCGCAAATCTGGCAAATGACAATATAGTCATCGTTGCCTAGGTACAAGACCACGAGGGCTTTGAGGGAAATGAACGTGCGGATTGCCGGGCGAGAAGAGGAGCTTTTCACCCACTCTCCTGCCTTGAACCCTTTTACGGTGGGGTGCCTTTGAATCAAATATACTCAAAAGTCAGGTAATAAGTAGATGGCAGTCACGCTAAACACTGAACCAAATCCAAGTGCCAAAGACAAGCAAAGAAGTTCAGCAGGTCATCTCGTAGCAAAGTAAGTAACCTACTTGAGCTCAATAAAGACAATCTAAGGATACTAACTGGCTATCTACTGGCCACTCCGATACGACCACCTCAAACAAATATGTAGGTTTAGTCGAGGACGATTCTGGTCGCGAAGAAAACGAAAGAACGGAACACTGCGATTGCCCTGCGGTGGCAAGAAGTCGAGCATTCCATCTCAAAACAGCGACGTTGTGTTCTGAGGAGATGTGGAAAATGGAACCCAGAAAGGTGCTCAGGTTTATAAAAAAACACCATCCTTAGTTATGTAGATTAAAAAGGCCAACACAATAGACCTAGTCTGGTCGCAGTGTACGAAAGCCTATTAAATACTATTTTTGTTAAACATGTGGTTAAGTTGTTCTTGAAAAAACTTTACTCATGACTCAGAAATGCAGTTCTTTTTCTTCCTCTTAGGTGGCGCTACAGTGCGGGGTGGACCAGGGCCTGCTTCTCGCAACCATTTGTGTGCGTGTTTTAATTTTGCACGAATGGAAGGGACTAACCGTTTTCAAACGCCGAGTTGAGAAATTCATCGCGACAAAATGAAACTCTTGAATCCTTGTCAAACATTCGGAAGAGGTGGTACAGTAAAAAAAAAACTTTTGGGTGTTTGCTGGGATTGCACCCGGACAGCATGCGTAGTAGTCCAACGCACTAACCACTACGTCAAGGGGCCAGCGCACGGAAGACACGCAGTTACTTTCCACTATTCACGAGTCCGTAAAGTTAGTAAGCAAACCTAAATCATCCTTAGGTTAATTGGTTACTAGAATTTACTTCATAGGAAGGCTTACGATGTACGATGCTCTTTTTACATAGATTCAAATATTCATCTGTCCTCATAGCGAATATCTTCGTCCTTTTTTCCATAACATATGTACAACATAATTAGATTCTTTATTTTCAATGAATTCTTTTTGTGCAGGTAACCTGCTACCAATCGATCAAGCAAAAAAAAACCTTTAAATGATTACAAAAAAAAAAAAAAAAAATAATGGTACCGGAAACTAACGTTTAATGACTTTGTCACTGACACTTCCGCGGAGATTGAAGAAAGGTCTGCTGCGTGGAAAGGAATCTTCTAGTTTAGGATCGATTTAGCTGAAAGACTTATTAGACTTATTGCCAGGTGGCAGAGGAAGTGTTTTGCATTATAAGCCATCGATGGTCCTCCATGTCTTCCAACACTATTCATTCCCAAAACACTGTTTGGATCTATTAAAATCTAAATATGTACATTAGACTAGTAAATTGAATTCCCAAAAGAATCAAGACCAAAGGCCTTCAAACTGATTCTCATCCAAACAAAACACCATCCCCATACGGCCATACCTAACCTATAAATAAAAACAAAGACTGTTTGTATACTCACGTGTGTTGTATGATTGGTAATCAGTTCAATATTTGTGTTTCCACTCTCAGCATGACTTATCGTATTGATGTTGTTCGCTGTCTGAACTTCTGCGCCAGCAGCTGTCACATTGACATTTGTGCAATTGACTGTTGCTACCGCCACTGCTGCCGCCACACTATTGCCTAAACTACCCACAGCGATGGTGGCGCCAGTCACACTTGTACTCATATTGTGGACAACACTGCCGCCTCCGCTTACTCCTCCATTGGTGATTCCTCCATTGTTACTGGTGCCATTAGTGCCGGTTATAATGTCAGTGCCGGTACAACTGTTGTTGCTTAACGAGGACGGTGACGTCGTCATTGGTGTCGTCGTTGTTGTCTCAATACTATTTCCATTAGTATTACTGTTGCTGTTGTTGTTGTTATTATTATTACTGCTATTGTTGTTGTTGTTGTTGTTAATGCTTAGTGTATTTAAACTTATGCTGTTTACTGTTAGAATTACATTATTACTTGCACTATTGTTGTTCTCGCTACTATTACTGTTGTTGTTGTTGCTATTATTATTATTATTATTATTTACATTTTGATTTTTATTATTATTATGCACTAGGTTAATGTTTTGATAGTTGTTGTTCCACTGTTCACGGCTATTCGCCACCAGATCCTTGTCAATGGCTGGCAGATTGAGTCCAACAGTGCCCACCAAACCACCGATCACACGAACGGGATGCAGTTGTCCCGTATCTATTAATTTCGGTAGTTTAACGTCCTCTATGCAGTATGTACTTGTGAGTTCCTCCAGTGCCGAGAGACGTTTCTCCTTTCGCTTTTGGCCCAATTTAATGGCAAACTAGAAAAAGAAATGAGAAGATGAAATGAATAAAACATCAGAATATACAAACAAACAAACAAACAAAAATCGAAACAAACAAACAAATGTGTCAAGTACTTAAATACCCCCGATTGTTGTCGAATCCAATTTCAATAGCAACCATCAGATACGAGTGTACCTACTACACACCTCCTCTTCGCCCGCTATCTAGATACAAGATACACAATTATTATTATTACTGTTATTATTGTCGGAGTACGAGTATGTTGTTCGTGTACACGTATCTCCTCTTCGTTCGCAGTCAACTTTAACAATTACAATGCGGTATTATGTTTGACAGGTAATCCAACAGCGATTAATTTTATCTCGTTGAACTGGGGAAGGGATCGGTTTCGTTAAGAAGCAGCACTCACTCAGGCGGGGGGGAGCAGATTGTTGAATTACATACTTATAAATTTTATTTTATATATGACTGCGCATGGTTCATGTGTGCGCGCTCCCCAAGTGTGGCGAGAAGCCAGGCACACATTATGTTGTCGCCGTCGTTAAGATGTCGATCGCCACACAGAGGATGAAAAGCTGTTTGAGTTGGTTTTTTTTTTCTTTTTGTTTTGGTTTTTTAAGATATCAATTGATTGCTGTGTATAAAAAAGCAAAACCAGCATGTGGAATGCTGCCATCGTAGATACTCGTATTTAATTGTAAGTGGAATGGAAACCTGAGAGGTTTTAAAGGAATTTCCATACACATTCATGTCATGTGAAATTTCTGGTTGAACTGTCTGTATTTTGTCTAAAAAAAGCTTATGACACCCTGTTCGGTAATAGATGAATAAATGTTCACAATTAACGGCGAATATGTTAATCAATCAGGTGTCAAATTTGCGTTTAGCTTTGGCAGAATTAGATCAAAGAAGAGTTATTTGTGCACATTTTGCAGTAGGCGTTCTCGTGACCTTTGTTTTATAACTTTATCGAACGATGAACTTTGTTAACATTGACTTCTTCAGTCTAAAGTGGGTAATACGCTTGGAGCGCTATATAGAATGTCATGTGGTAAGCTTACAAGCGTATAAGCAAATTGCTTCTCGGCCTTATGATGGCTGAGGTTAAATTGAAGAATCTGATGGATTCCCCCGATTCACAAGAAAGGAGACAACTGCTCCAGTTACAGAGGCATCTTATCTGCCATACTGTGTGTACGCCTAAAACATTTTGTCCACAATCAGATTGGCCCCTATCAGTGCGGTTTTAGACCAGGAAAGTCCACCATAGACCAAATTTTCACATTTGGACAGATTCTGGAAAAAGCCTGAGCAGTCCAAATCGATACCCACCACCTCCTCATCGATTTCAAGGCCACCTATGACAGCATTTGGAGAGATGAACTGTATAGAGCCATGTCTAGTTTAGACATCCCTGCCATACTCATCCGTCTGTGCAGGATGAGATGGAGAAAGCTTGTTGGTCCATCATTGTCGGTAATGACCTCAGCGAGATATTTGATGTCAAAAAAGAATTCAGACAAGGTGACCAAGCCAACACACGAGGAACGATCCGTCAAAAGTCCATTCAACTACTTGCATACGCCAACGACATTGACATCATTGGTAGAAAACAGCCGTCACCGATGCGTTTGCGAGTATAAAAATGGAAGCGGCTAAAATGGGTTTAGCGGTAAACGAGGGCAAAGCAAAGTATGTGCTGTCAACGAAAAGGGACACTCAACAAAGGGACAGTTACAACTTTAAGGTAGTAAAGGACTATGTCTACCTTTACTCTATGCTATAACATCTAAAAATAAGATCCCCTCGGAAATCAAACGCAGGATTATACTCTTGCCAATCGATGTTTCTTTTGGCTAAGAAGGCAATTGAGTAATAAAGTGCTTTCCCGATCAACTAAGGAGACTCTACATAACACCCTAATCATCCTAGTCTTGCTATATGGTGCTGAAGCATGGACTTTATCGAACGCGGATGAAGATATCCTTGGTCGCTTCGAGAGACAAATCCTTCGGAACATATTCGTTTGCATTGACGGGTTTTGGAGGAGAAGATTCAACCACGAACCATACGAGCTGTACAGCGAAATCCATTTGGGCGTTTAAAATGGCTAACCCGGAGGGTCAGCGCAGCAGAGGACGACCTCGCTAAGGTGGCGCGCACAATATAGGAATAGGACCTCAACTAACTTGGAGTGCGCCACTGGATGCAGTTAGCTAAGGACCGAGGTAACTGGAATTGCTTGTTGGTTGACGCCTTGGTCTACCCCGGATTGTAGCGCCACCTAATTAAATAAGTAAGTAACCATTCCCCATAACACCTAATGGAAGTAGACGGAGTGCCAGGGGCTTGGCCCACCTGTCTCGGGTTGGCCCGGTATTGCAAAATCACCGAGATCGAAAAAAAAAATAAAAAAAAAATCGAGCTCAAGTACGGCAATATTACGTTGATGGTGGTCTTTCCTAGGCAGCGGTCACGCGAATTGCACTTGAACAGCCGATAGCTATTTGACCAGCCAAGCGATATTAATACCCTGGTTAACACTTATGAGAGACTTGACTGTGTAAGAGTTATTTCAAAAAAGGAGTTTTTCACTACTTAACCTGACAATCGAATGTTGGAAACCAAGTTCCTTTTCTCAATAGTGCGTCTATTTCCTTCCAGTCCCTAAAAACAAAATAACTGCTTTCGAATAAGAATGAATCTTTCAATAATCTAGATCTTGTCTTGCATTGAATTTTAATGATGATTCATCCAAATTCTGCATACATGTCTAAATTTCCACCTCTTCATTAATAACTTCTCAAAATCAAACTATTTTAGGAACACTCGACGGCTACTCCTATCCTAACCCAATATCGCATTATTTGGCCATCACAAACGTGCTACCATAAGCACCACCATAAGCCTTGTGCACAACACTCTCAGTACGCGTATATTCCACCTCTTCAATCCGTTATCTCGATATGATTAATTTGTAATTTATTAAAAGTCAATAAATACACACACTAAACTTAAGTGGCTGCTGTTCTAGATAACAAAACTGAACATATTTTTCCGCACTCAGCCCTCCCCACAAGTGTGACGTCACATCCATGTGTACTTCAAAAATAAATAAAAAACAAACAAAAAAAAAACGACAGAACATAACAGAAAAACACAAAGTGGAGATAAGATACAATCAATGTGAAGATGGTTCTAACAAATTGAAGAAGAAAACTTCTCAAGTAGCAAGCAAAATAAACAGAAAAACAAACCAAAAAATAAAGCGAATACACTCGACAAATATTGCATTTCATTCCGCTTTTCCGGGAAATCTTTTAAAGCTCAAAAAAAAAAACAATATTTTTTTTGGCTATCAACGAAGAGCATGTGACTTAAAAAAAAAAAAAAAAAAACAAATTCACCCTTCTCCCCGCCATCCCTGTTCCTACGTTTACCTTTTCGATTTAATTTTTTCCATTCAGTCGTACCAACCTCGAGGATACGAAACGTGAAGAAAAACAATAGGTACCAACCCAGAGAAAAGTCGAAAAGAAAAGTACAGGCACAGCGATAAGTACTTCCATCTCCCTCGTCTACTTGCTCCTGTTGTGTTTGGAGGACTTTTATTTTTTTTCCATCTTCCTTTCTACCACCCCATTCGTATAACCGAACAGCCAGCTGTATGAAAAGAATTGGGTGAATACAAAATGATGATGGACGAGGATGGCTGTGTTTAGGCTTAACAAGAAACGGGATACGGGATATCTTAGAATGAAAGGATTAACGAAGTGAGGAGAGAATCTGTACAAAAAAAAAAGGAAGTTGAAAATAGAAAAAAAAAAAAAACGGTAACAGTCACGTAAGACCGGTTCGGAAACTGATACAGGAAATGTCAGAAAAAATTGTTCAGGTCACCTCGTGTTTTGCTGTCAAAGAATGGGTAAACTCATTACAAAGAACTGACCCCGTGTGGTCATCTTCATCTCTGCATGCCTCTAGGAGGATGGATGGATGAATTTCCTTCCTCATGGTCAACACACAAAAAAAAAAAAAAAAAAGATGACTGAAAAAAACACAATTAACAAACACAAAAGAGAATGCCGGTTATTTTTTTTTCACATTTTCCTCTCGTGTGTACACTTAAATGGTTAAACAGGCATATGAATGGGTGAGCACGTAACATGGTTATTAAGTTGTTCTCACACACGAAGCCAGCGACGCGACGCGACGCGGTAAAGGTTTACTACTAGCTACAACCGACGACCGACGACGAGTCGTACGAGATGAAAGAAGCGAACGAAAATGAACGCAAAAGCCTTAAAGTTAATTCGATTACTGGAAATTGAAATAAGCCAGAGAAGAAAGAAAGACGCCTGGAAGGCAAGCTAAGTTTTTAAGTCTCAAAAGTCACACCGGCACCGGTGCGGTGGCGACCGCCAGAAGTGTGTTGATTTTTCGCACATACAGTATTTCTAAGTGAGGGCTTACGTATCCACACAATTGGTTGCTCAAGGGGGTAAAACTAGTTAAATTATGTTCGCTGCTGACTACTGCCACCACTTTGAAACTGATGACACTAACTGCGAATACTTTCTCTCTCTGGGTCTAACTTTATTGACCGATAATTTTGCCAGCAGATAATTTTGCCCGCAGAAGTAGATTTTCTTTGCAGATTATTATGGGCGCGTGTGTGCCTCTCTTGTTTGGGAATAATTTGCATAAAGTGTCAACAGGCTTCAGCAGATGAAGAAGCTGAGGCGGGGAGTTGTGACTTGCGAGACAGCTTCGCAGTTCTGAAGGGAATTTATGTTCGCTTGTCAGTCTTTTGTCTTCTTTATGGACATGGACCCCTTCTTTTACAGATAAAAGCTTTGGAATGACTTATAAATTTGCATATCAATTGTTTTCAAGAGGCATATGCCATATGAATAGATACATAGATAAAGTTAGTAAAGGGTATCCTAAAATTTACGCAAATTTCCCATTTGTGTGATGAAGTGTTGGCAGCATAAAAAAAATACAGCGTGAGGGTTTTTCACACAACTTCAGCGATGAGGCTCATTTTCATCTTGGTGGCTTTGTTAATCGTCAAAATTGTTAAATTTGGGGTTCAGAAAATCCACGAGTGATTGATGAGAAACAAATGCATCCACAACGAGCGGATTTTGGGCTGGGTGCATCATCGGACTATTTTTCTTTGAAAATGCGGCTGGTCAGGCAATAGCAGTTAATGGTGCTTGCTATCACGAAATGATGATCTAGTTGTACCTAAATGGCAAGATATGGATGGGGACGACATTTGGCGCCAACAAGACGCTGCCACATGAGTCATGTATGAGTCATTTCCTGGTCGTGTTATTTCTCGTTATGGTGATCAAAATTGGCCGCTCAGATCATGTGATCACGCTTTAAAGGAGCAAATTGAGCGCTTTATCAACGAAATTCAGTCACATTTATGCAGAACGGTGATGGAATATTTTGACAAAAGAGTGCGTTTGTGACAGCAAAGCCGTGGGAGTCATTTAACCGAAATGCTTTTCGGTACCCTGTCTGTACCTTCCTACATGAACACGCTTGAATTTTACAATTAGTGTTGTCGAATTCCTTCGAGAATAAACATTTGATTTTAATTAGGCCCAACCATTTTCTATAGGATTTGAGTCTGGAAAATTGCCGGCCCAAGAAAGAATATTAACATGTCTTAAATTTATTATATTTAAAGGTTTTTTTTTTAAGTTATGCCATCCTGCTGTTGGAGGAGACTGTAGACTTTGCAAATAAGTCGAAAAACCCATATGTGTACTGGTTGTAGTTCATTGAAGAAAAAAAAAAAAAGACAAAGTCCTCCGCTGCACGGAAGTGCATAAGGAACATTAATATGTCTATGTACTTATTTTTTTAAAAATCATTTATTAAAATAATTGTAAAAGATTTTGAAAAAATTGAGAGCAGGGCTATACTCTCAATATCATCGTTTCATTTCATCTTGTGTCGTACTTTTCAGTTAGTTTTTCCCGTAGTCGGCAGTTCCCCTATTTTCATTGCCAACTCAAAGGCAAACTTGTTGCCTTCTGCAACAGGGTGCCTGGTCAACCCAACATAGTCTTGCCTGGTTCTGCATAATGCATAATGCCCTAAGGCCTAAGCATTATTCGGCAGCTCCTGACTAGTGCCGATTTGGTAGTTAACGATTCTAGCGCCTTAAGCGCAGCCTGCTTGTCAATGTAAATAACAGTATCCTTGTCGGATATTCGTTTCATTATCAGGACCTCTGCAGCCCTAAGTACGGCTAGAACTTCTGCCTAAAAGAGGCAGAGGCTGCATGCATCCGGGAGTCTTAAGGATACTTTTAGTCCTGTGTTCATGCAAAAAATACCAGACCCCGTTTCGTTTACAGTTTTAGATCCGTCCGTGAATAATGCAGTGTCTGTATGCCGAGTAACTGTATTATTCTTCCACTCTTCCCGTACAGGGTTTTATTGGCTTTGCCATAACCGGGTAAAAAAAACGAAAAAAAAAAAAAACAACAACAGAACCAAAACGAAAAAGAAACAAGAAAACAGAAAAACCAAAAAGAAAACGAAACCGCCTTCATCGAGAAACGAACCTGGGACCAACGAGATGAAAAGCCGACGCGCTATACACTGAGCCCTATTACAAAATTCACCATCCAATTTCTGATATGTTTCTCGGTAACAGTTTTGAAACGCACAAATTTGCATACAAACATCAGGCGGTTAGAGATATGAATGTCAAAAAGATTTAAAGCATTACAGTGTTCATAATTTTTTGGCGGGGTCCTGTGTATGTATACTTTATGAATCAATAAAAAATTTAAAATTTTTAATTCAGAACCTGTTAAATT
Source organism: Brachyopa scutellaris (assembly GCA_949775065.1). Lineage (NCBI taxonomy): Eukaryota > Metazoa > Arthropoda > Insecta > Diptera > Syrphidae > Brachyopa > Brachyopa scutellaris. The sequence continues at coordinate 56,876,083 of OX459112.1, read as the reverse complement.
ACTTCTTGCGTGAATTTTCCCTTTATTCACAGAGAAATCTACAAGTGGAGAATTTTAGAAAATATTTTAGAAAATTCATTAACCCTTAAATGCATGAAGTCAACCCTCAGTATGGAGACAAAGCTACCCTAATGTAAAATCGCTCGCTAAGCACGAATTGAGCATTCATTTTTCTGCGAAGTGCACCATTTTCCTAGAAAAGAGGAAAAAGGACGATTTTTGATGTGTACCATATATGGTACACTATGCATCCACTATACATTTTTCGAATAAAAATAAATTGTTAGAAGTATGTTTTATTTATTAGAAAATAATGAAAATATTTATAAAAATGAATGAAAAGTGAACGCAAATAACAATTTGAGAATTTTTTAGTGTATATATAATATTTTATTATTCCTTTTTGGTATGATAATCGATGAAACAATTGCGTTTTTCGTTCAAACATAGGTGAACATTACACTTCCTGCATTTAAATATGGAACGGTTGTTCACTTGTTTGCTTTCGCCACCACATTTTATATTTTTGCACCGAGCTCGTCCGTCAATAACTGGCAAGTGATCCATACCATCTTGTCGCAAATCATTAGCTGGTTGATATTCGGTTTGTACTCGAGGGAATGGCAAAGGTACGTCTGGCCGACTAATTTTCTTTTTCTTTCGTGTCATGTTTGTCAGCACGTGAGACACCTCCAGACGGAACGCCTTTTGGGTTATCGATATAGAAGGATTTGCTCTTTTAAAAAGAAGCCAAGCATTAACCATGGAAACGTCGAGTAAGTGGTAGAATATTCTTATGTACCATTTCCTGCTTTTCAGAGCAATTTTTAGACGACCCAAAGAAGAATCCATAAGGTCTACACCGCCCATGTGCAGATTGTATTCTTTGATGATTTGGGGGCAAGAAATCGTGATTACTTCGTGGTGCTTCCTATCCCATCGTTCAACTGTAGGGACGTCAACATCAACACCATATTCCACTAGTAATGGTTTCATGCCTACGAAAGTGGACACAAGGTTAACAACCTTGTTATCTTTCCACGATATCGATGTCAACTCCACACCTTGAATGTTTGTTGTGAACTCTGCTGAAACGCCTCTATTAATTTTCATCATAGCCTTCGGGTCTGGAAGTTTACAATTTTTTATTCGGTTCCGATTTATGGTTCCAATGCTGTGAATGCCTAGGGTCCGCAGATATACCAGTAATGGTATGGACGTGTAGTAATTGTCCATATAGACGATGTAGTTTTTAAAACGAGGAACTTCACGGGTCATACGTATTTTGTTCCTCTTCCGTGGAGGCGAAGAAGACTGCTGCGTCAATATGGATAATTCAACTTGCATTGACGTACCAACAGCAGGAACAGGAATTCCAGAAGCCTCAAGAAAAGATACTTCTAGTTCGTCATTGTTAAGAAACATGCTGGAAATTGCACCTTCATCCAATATAGCGTAATTGGTTTCGGCTCGATTTCTCACGCGTAGCGGTATTTGAGTTTCATCAATTAATTCATCCAACCCGTCATCTGCTAAATCTTTTTCATCTTCAGAGAGATCACCATTGCTAGGTATGCCCAACACTTCATTATCGTCATCATCACAAAGCATAACCGCCACCTCATCAGCATTGTACCTCTTTCCGCCAATTATAACACCTTCCATGTCTAAATAAACAATCAAAAATTGTCACATAAGCAGATGCATGGTGTACCATATATGGTACATACAAAAATAGGAAAAAAAACTATTCCAAGATATCAATTTGGATCAAGTTTCATTATATTTAGCCAAAACAAAGCCCAATGTACTTACCAGTCCCTATTTCCAGACAAATAATAAATATTATAAGTTCTTTGTTCACTACTGAAGCTCACTTTTCAAATTGTGTGCAAAAAGTGCAGACGAACACTTCGGCAGCTTACTGACAACCGAAAAAAATAGTAGGCGAGCTAAAGCGTTATTTTTTTTAAACGATATATTTGTCTGTTACAATTTAAAAAATACGGTATTACGCTTCAGTGTGAGTGACTGGATTATCGTATGGTTAACGACACGTACCATATATGGTACGATATGCATTTAAGGGTTAAATGCAAAGATGGGATGGAACTGCTAAAAGGCAATTGAAACTCTACCAAATGCATGCGAAATTATTGTTGGAGATACTTTAACCTGACTCGTACAGATTCTTAGCCTTAAATGTTTTTTTTTTACTCTCTCCAATTCTTTTGATATACCTTTTCGGAAGGATTGCATGTAATGAAGTATACGAATATTGCTATTGAAACTCGGAAGATTAAATAAATAAATGTTTTGCTTATGCTGGAGGTAAAGTCTAATTGAATTGTTCTTTCAACAGCCCAGGCAATATGCACATAATAATAGGTGTGTTTGGGAACTTTTTTAACCCAAATGGGACATCTGTCAAATAGTAAAAGTGTGCGAAAATCTTTTTCTTTTTTTTTAACTATTAAATATTTTCACGAAAGACTCATTTTCTTTTATTTTGTTAACAAGAAGTGATTGACATTTCACAAATTGTCAGATTGCTGTTTGATAGATGTCCCTCGCTGACTCCATTAAAAAGATGTAGCATGATTTCGCAAGAGGGGACATTTTTTGACACTTTCATTTGGCTCTCTCTTCTCTTGATTTTTGACAGTTGGATGTAAATTTACGTAAATTTACAGGTTACCAAACCGACCTAATAGGTCTGTTCCCGTACTTTCTGCACTAAAATGTATGGATTATAAAATTTCAAGGAGTGGGGGTAAACATCTGTCAGAGAGAGGAAAAAGGGTGCAAAAGTACAGGAACGGATTCAACACCAAAAAAATGGAAAATGTATGACATTTGACAGATTTGACAGTTGACTTAATGCTGTCCAAAGCAGCCTGAATTCGGCAGCATGGGGAAATTACTTACTTTCTTGTTAGTGCTCTCTTCTGTCGAAAACTACGAAAAATCTTCGTACGGGAACAGGATTTGACTGATTTCGGCTGTTTTGGACAGTACAGGAACATACCTATTATCTAATTTAAAGTTCTCTAACTGACACAGATATTAAATTTGACGTATATACAACCAATTCTCGGAACAAAAGACATCTACAGACTTCCTTTTCGCTTGTTTGGACCTGAGTCTCAGCCTTTTTGAGGTATTGACGAGTTGAGTGCAATAAATGTTCAGTTGTTGCTACTTAAGTTGACAGAATAAACGTATATAATGTTCAGCCCTCAGGGTTGGTTCCCTCCTGGAGAACCACTCGATATAGTCTGTTCCAAAACAGTCGCGATTTGGTCGAGCTAACTACGGAATATGTCGCTGTGGCTTTTATAACATGAGAAACTTGGTATCATCGAAATATGGAAATGTGCAATTGAAGGGACACAGTTTAGGGAATTTTAGGAGAAGAGAACATTTAAGTAGTTTCCTAACCAAAATAATCAGCGATCCTCCAGTACAGATAACCTAGATAAAAACATGCGGGATCATGACCTCCAGAGAAGAAATATTGCTTTGAGGAAAGCCTACCTTCTAAAGATTGCCTTCGGTGTGTTCTCAACTAATTGTCAAACAATATTTTATGTAATTTGTGTTCCCGAAGCCTACTACCCTCTCACTTCCACAACAATTTAAGGGAGTGTTAGGTATTCATAGGTTGTAGCCAGTCCTTATCCAAAAACTATTTCTCCTCATCACAGTTATCACATCTTAACGGCAAAGCACACCACCAACCAATCATTATTCACCCACAATTAAGCAAATAGTTCGCGGCGGCACTGGCAGCGTCGGCGGCGACGACGACGACGACGACGTCGGTGGCGCTACACATAAGACAGCTAAGTGTTTTCGTTGTTGTTTGCCATTGGGGTAAAGTGCTAATATCCACTTGGATTATATTGAGATTAGGGACTAATGTGCTCTGTGCTCTCTGTGTGTCATGTCAAAACATAATTCTGTACTTTTCACAGCTGGAGTGAGTGTTGTGACTTGTTTTTTTTTCCTGCTTGGTCTTCTGTTATATTATTTTCTATACGCCGACACCTACCGGGGGGCGTAAAGAAGACAAATGTGGTTTGGGGGGGACGAGAGCAATGACGACAACAACGACGCCGTCAAAAGCAACACAGAAAAAGAGATTTTATCGCACAATGAATGCCACGTCTCGATTGTTGATTCTGTGCGCCAGGAATCTGTCTGTGTGTGTGTTTGGATTCGGACATACCATGGAGCGGATAGTAGTAGAATACGAGTATATGTATAGGGTTACATTTGGGGCTCCTCTCTCGGTTGTACTTTGGGTTCATCTTTAATTTAATTTGGGGTAATTGTTTTGGGGACCAGACTGTGCTTTGGTATGTGGGAGGAGGTGAGCGGGGCGTGTGGCCACACCACATACAATGAATGATATTCAACGGGGGGCGACAAAGAAGTTTAAGTTTTTTTTTTTTTTAGGTGTTAACGGCATTCAGGTGGTGATTGTCACTCAACACAAAGGTTATTTTACTGTGGGGAAAAGTATCACGGGGAGTGATTCATTAGATTGTTACACGATTGTGATGTCTGATGAAACGGAATAGAGAGATGAAATAGTTGTATTTGTATTTGTATTTGTATTTATTCGTTTCCAATTCAATGTACAGTAATTCATTTATAAAGGTAGAAAATAATACATAGTTAACAAATTAATTAGCTTTAGTTCAAATTAAGTTTATCATAGTTTAAATCCATTAATTTACCATTTATTTACTAATTAGTATTAACCATGAGTAGTAATCTGATTTAAAAGGTACAAAGATATGGACAAGAACACTTTGTGGTTGGAAGAACCAGTGACAAGTGTTAGATATGAAAATGAGAAATGTAAAGTCGCACAAAAAGAAGAAGAGACGCATTATAAAGGAAGACAACAATAGCGATATGAAAAGGCGTAGTAAAGAATGAAATGAGGTTCTATGATATTACTTGTGTTAAAAACCCAACGTCAGATGTAATGAGTAACCAATTTCTCAAAGATCCAAGGAATCTGGACTTAGATGCAACTTGATTGCGTACATCAGATGGCAATCTGTTATAAATGAAAGGTGCTATGTTGGTAGCAAACCGACGGCAATGTTCCGTTCTAACTCTAGGCACTATCATAGCGTTAGAAGAACGAAGTAAATGCACTTCATTTCTACTTATGTAGGTATAACCACCTCGAAGATAGAACAACCTCAACACCTTGAATATATATAGATATTGCAGTGGCAATATCCTGACTAATTGAAACAGTGGACGGGAAGGCTCCCAACGAGGTTTGAACAGCATAGTCCTTACTATCTTCTTTTGAGCTATAATAACCGGTTGCAGGTTAGTAACAAATGCATTACCCCAGCAAGATATGCCGTACTCCAGACGTGAATTGACCAAGGCATAGTAAATAATTAATAAGAGTTTAGATGTAACAAGCTTGCGTAGATGGTATATTTTATTCAAACCAATGTAAGCACTTCTCTTTACCATTTCTATGTGCGGCTTCCAACTTAGTCTACTGTCCAGCGTAACACCTAGGTATTTAAATTCGGAAACTGAGTCAATAACTAAGCAATTGCTCTCGCAGTTAGAAAAATTACACCCAGAATCGTGTAGAGTAATCCCACTTATTGGGCTCTGATTTGTAAGAGCAAAGGACATAACTTTGGACTTATTGCTAAGAACCATTTGATGATACCGAAACCAGCCATTCATCAAAGAAAGATCCATATTCATTTGCCTTTCTATGTCACTCACGCTGAGGGCAGCATAAGAGAGAGCCAAGTCATCAGCGAAGGCAACAATTTTGCCATTTAGAGGAAGCGTAAATATGGAATCTATATAAATTACAAACAGTAGAGGTCCAATAACAGATCCTTGTGGAACCCCAGCTGCGGTACATAAAAGAGGTTCGCTCAAAGTTGAATTTATCCGAACATGCTGCTTCCTGTTACAGAGATACGAAGAAAGCCAACTAAGAATATTATCTCGGAAGCCAAGCTTATACAGTACCTTCAATAAAATGTTATGATTGACTAAATCAAAGGCTTTCGTTAAGTCAAGAAACATACCAGCGGTTTTTTTATTTTTGTCGACTGCATCATAGATGTTTTCTAAGAAGGATACTATTGCATCTTCAGTAGACTTCCCTTTTCGAAAGCCAAATTGAAGTGGGCTGATTCCCCAAGTCAATGCTGTGATGAGGATGGAAACAATGCAACAACTATAAACTTCAATAGCTTCAACTCGGCTTCTCTTTACCCATACTAGAAGATAGATACGTGAAGCGTTCTCCAAGCCAAATTGACAGAGGTAGTCACCAACAGCCCACAGTTATGCAATGTTAAACATTTTAAAACGTTGAAATATCTACAGACAAAATATGACTAAAGGAAGAGAGCTTGGGAATGAATATCTTCTTTTTCCTAACGGGCTCTCGACCCGTGGACCGAATAGTCTCAGGCATGTCTCAGGCAGCTTTCCATTCTACTGGGTACTTTGCTTTGAAAAATGTCTATCTACGTTAGTCTTTCAAAAACTAATTTTCTTTCCTGGTGCCGAAATGGGCCTCACAGGTGGCCTAAACCTCTTCGTTGTTCCTTCCGCCCTTTCAGTCAGATTTGAACTTTTAGAACTCTCTGGGGGTTCAATCTACGTTTCAATACCCTACACGTTAGTAATTACCGGGAACAAAATGCTAAAAAAAAATTTCATTTTCAAACGAATATGAGACGATCCACTTCCTTAAAACAATGCAGGACGATAGGTAGAAGAAATTTGGACACCTTCATAAAGCAGCAAGGATTACGTTACGTGTCATTTGAACTGAAACTGTATACTGTGTCAAATGGTTTTTTCCTTAAAAATGGGTTGTTCTTAATAAACGCGTTGAATGCACTCCCTTCAAAATCTTTCATTCGTTTAGAAAAAGAATCGAAATTTCCTTTTATTTTGCTGATACGTGCATAAAAAAGTAAACAGATTAAATCGAAACCTGATTCAGTCCATCCGACTGAAAAAGTTTCTTCAAATGGATCGAAAAGTATATACGTACATACGTATACATACATATAAGTATGTTATGTATATTTGAGTTTAAAGGCAAGAGGGATAAGTGTTTACTTAGGACGATAAAGGGTTGTTTTTGTTATTGTTTTGTTTGTTTGGATAACAGGGAAGATGATGCAAAGTAAACTGCTCGGTGTAATTGTTGGCAAAAAAGGATGACTACCTAACTCTGCGCAGTCAAAAAGGATGAAATTCTCACGACATTTTTCATTCAATTTCGGCTACGATCGAAAACCTGTCAGAATTCGATCTCTGGGGTTTCGGGGTAATTGCTTATACGAGTTTAGCATTTCCAACAAATGCTGTAAATACAGTGAGATCTCCCATTAGACGGACAGATCCTTTAGACGGACAAATGTTCATAATCAAGCTTTAATGTTTTAGATTGAATACAATTTGCGTTCCCTTAACTGGACACTGTCTTGATCGGACGCGGATACGAATATCTGTTAGAAATTATTTAATTTAATTCCATTAGACGGACAAAGACAAAAAAAACTGGCTTCACACCGAATTTTTGTTTTTATTTTCCTTTGAATTTGAAAGAAACATACTTGCTCACAATCGCAACAGATGAAAACGAAAAGACAAAATATGTATGTAGGGGAGAGCGGGGTTAGAAGTAACAGGGGTAAGTTTTAACAGCTAAAAAATAAAGGGTTCCCCTGCAAATTAAGAGTCGCGTGAAAGAGAAAAATATTCGTCTTTTCCAAAGAAAACGACGTGTCTACTTCCGTTTTGAATTGATCGTCAGTGGAAAAAGTTGTATGTCCGCGAAATTGAGGAATTTGTATTTTTATTTTTATTTTTTTTTTTGTATTTTTGGTAATCCTATTCACACGCAAGAGATATATGTAGTGCCAGTTGTTTTTTGTAGATATGCATTGATGTTTTGGCGAAGTGTGTATAATATGTTAGGTTTGTGCGGATTTCGGTTTTTTTTCATTGTGATCTTTGTGTTAAATTTGATGGCGAGGTTAGTTGTAACATTTTTGCGGGGCAGGTTGTAACATGGTATAACCATTCGAGTATTTTTATTTATTTTTACTTTTTTTTTAGAATCCAGTTATTCAAGAAGAAGAATAATACTGAGGATATACATTACACACGTAGAAGTTGGTTACAATTTAAAAGTAATCGCTAAGGCCAATAATAATGTTGTCTTTTCCACCGCATTGCTCCCATAAACTGCACCTTTAGACGTGGGAGTTTATTAGCCTTTTAAGACGTACTGTGTCAATCAACAAGACGTTTGGCAAGGAAACAATACAGGGAAAGCCATGACAATATATAACATTCCATCTATTGCCAAAGTAAGATTGTTGTTACTTTTTACCCGGGTACTGTTACAACCAAGGTCGGGGCTAAAAGTAACACTTGCCAAAATTGAAATGATTCAAAAAATGGTATTGTTCCACTTTGAATCCTTTCAGTTTCTAAATGGCGTTCTAGATGTAAGATATGCATCTTCGGAATGAATTTTTTTATTTGAATAGTATGCAATATTTAAGGAGTGAGGACGAATTTACCAAAAAGTGTTACAACCAGCCCCAGTCTCCCCTACAACAGAAAAAGCGCACATATTTAGTTCAGTGCGGTACATTGTGGCTCTAGGCGGCGGTAAATATGTGTGTAGTAAAATTGCTCCCTGTTTTACAGCTCTGCCGTATTTTGTAGATACCCTAACTCTTCGTCCCATTAAATGCTTGGGTAGGCGAACAAATACCGAATACAGAAGCACGTTGCAGAAAACAGAAATATTCAAGTACATACCGTGAATACAGCCCGCGTAGATAGGTTAGGTTGGAATAATTTTTAAAGTTAGATAAGCTTCCATCTTTATATATAAAAATGAGCTGTTCGTTTGATACCTCAGAACTCATAAACTAACCATCCGATTGAGCTGAAACTTACACTATTTACTTTTTTTTAAAGTTTGAAGTGTTCGTACATTAAAAAATTTCGAGTTTTCCGGTAGATGGCGCTTTGATCTGATCTGATCAAAAGTTCTCAAGTTTTCCAATGGATGGCGCTGCAACACCAAAATTTCAAAACCATCCGATTGAGCTGAGATTTACACAATATATTTGTTATGATGTGAGAAATGTTTGTAAATCAAAAGTTTTCAAGTTTGCCGATAGATGGCCATGAAAACCAAAATCTAAAAATTATTACTACAGCAATGCACGGTGACAGCTAATAGCTCACTTTTGATTTGCGTGCACTTCTCGCTTCATAACAAATATTGTCTAGGTTCAGCTCAATCGGATAGCAAGCTATAAAAAAAAAGAGAACTGTCAAATTTGTGTGTGGGAAAATTAAAATTATAGCTTGATATTTCATTCACAATGTCGACTTGTCAGCACTTCTATGATTCCACAAACATTGAAATTGCCGAAAATTGTTTATTAATTTAATTATCTCATCCTGTGACATCTTCCAGTCGGCCATAATTATTTTTTTCTTATTCAAACGCAACCAATTTCACTCAAATGTCAAAAAATAGCAAGATATCTATAGCGTGCTAAATATGCTGCTATGGATAGCTTGCTATCTCAACTATCTTGCTATTTGCCGTCTCCATTAGTTATTTTTATAGCATGCTAATTATCTTGCTATAAATTTTAACTAGTGGAGACCGGGTGTTAAGGAAATGTCTTGAAGAAATAATATTCTCCCTAAGTCATTGATTCCCAATCTTTGTTTTTGTTTTCATTTTTTGTTTTGTTAATCGTCCCAAATAAAGTTTGTGTTTTTGTTTCGTGTTTTGATAAATAAAGATACCTAGTTTATTAAAAAAAAAGTGTATCCCTTGGACGGACAACTCCTTTAGGCGGACAGAAATGTGGTCACTGTCCGCCTAAGGGAGGTTTCACTGTACACACAACTTTAAGATCGTGGCGATGTAAAGGAGGGACAGGTGGGAATCTTGTGGGACTCTGCAACGGATCATAATATGAACTTGTGAATAGTTTCTTGGGCAAGGAACTGTCAACCAGCTTAATGTCCGAACGGTCCAAGCAGTCAACGTTGACTTAAAATTCAACGCAGGCAAAACAGTGGTCGATCAACATCACAATCAAAATAGGTATAACAATTAAATATAATGATGACAGACTCCAATGCCAAGACTGTCAGAACGTTTGTCCCTCTAGCAAAAGCGAATCGATCTTAGAAACATGATGTTGTTGCTTGGCTATTGAGTCTAATGTATAGTATCTGTCAACAAGCCTTTAGTCAAAGAAGTCGCCACAAAGAAATTTCATGCAAATCAAGAGAAGCATTAAGAGGCACTTCAAAGAAAGTCAAAAACTACTCGCGGCCGTTCAATAAAAGCGAAAAATGACAACATTTCCGGACCAAGAAGATGGAAAATTCACCGGTTCAATCCAAAGCTTTGTGACTTATAGTTTCGTTGCACCTTTTCTATTTATTGGTGTTTCTCATCTCTTGTGCAAATAAGTAGGTACCCACACCACTAATATTCGATATTAAAAAAAAAAAAAACACCCCACACTTTTCAAATCGCATTCACCCCCATCATCCAGCATTGCCAGCTCATCTGTGACACTTAGATCTGAAGGCTTCTCGACTGAAAGGAAAATCAAATTCTCCACCCATCCTGTCATCGGATACGACTACACTAAGTACTCACATCGTGTAGTCTCACTGACTTTCTTATTTACTTTTAACCCATATTGCAACACAGTTCAATGTAAAATGGGTTTTACATTTCATCATCTCGCCCCCCCACCCACGCCTACCAGGCCTGACAGCAGCAATAACATTGCAAACATGAAATATCAATAAATGACTGCTACTGCTGCTGGCTTACAGGGCAAACTTAATTCAGGTTGCCACCACCACCCACCCTTGGATTACTCTATTCATCCTGCCAGGAGTAAGATGAATTTCTTTCGGTGTAGTTCACTGAACCTTCACCCACTCTTCAGTTGTATTTCTTATTTTTTTTTTGTATCCGCTCATCCCCCCGCTTTCCTTCAATCTGGTGGAGTACCTACACTATCAATAGTTGACAAAACTGCTCTATGAAAATCAAGCACACCTCCTCCCCCCTGCGACCAATATACACCACTTTGTTTTCTTTCTTGTTCGCTTTGTTGCAATACGCTACAACACTTGTGTAGAACTATGAATATGTGCCAGGAGTATGGAAAAGTGTAGGACGAACACGAGGCTTTTACAGCAGAAACAGGAGGGCGGGCAAAAAAAAAATCAAGGGAAAGTCCTTCTGCAAGCTAAAATCTGGCACTAGAAGAGCTTACCTAAGCAAAAAAAAACAATACACCCCCTCACTGTTCTGCTTGCGGGCTCCTGCTTCCCTGCTAACCTTTTCTCTGTTTTTCCCATCATCTGTAGACTCTTCCTCTTCTTCATCAAATTGTTGAAACTGGATGGCAGCTAAGTGTGGGTGGATGTGTGTGTGTGTGACAGCGGTAGATGTTGTACATATGTTTGTTTGTGAGACAACTCCTTAAGGATATATGTAAGTATCTTCTACCACCCTCCATGCCCCATCACTATCTACTATCACCTCCCCCTCCTCCTCATATTCATCTCGCACCAAATGACAATGATTTCATTATTATTTTGGATTGTCCTCGTTCTCATTTCTCTTCGTCTTTGTAGCCATCTTCTCGTCTCCGTCCGCCCGCTGCTGCTGTGTCAGTGTTGGTCCGTTCATTTTTATTCTCCTTTTATTTATGATTATGGGATTCGTTTTTTTCTTTTCTTTTATGATTTCTTTTCTTGGTTTTTTTTTTTTTGTTTGCCTTTATTTTTTTCTTCCACTTGATGCCCTCACGCTCCCTTAGTGTACTCTGCTATCTGTGTTGTGTGTGTGCGCGGTGGTATTTAGAATGTGTTGTTTAGGTCGCTTATTTGCGGGTTTTTTGTTAGCCATTTTTCGGGCTTCGAGGCTAATTTGACAAGGTCTAAATATCTTTCGGGTGTAATGGCAACAATCTGTTTTATGTAACAGTATATGGAGGAAGATGGGTGGAAAATCGGGGAGGCAAATGGAGCAGAAAAGGGTTGCCTTTTCGGTTTAAATGTGTTGGAAGAGGGCCGAGAGTAGAGTTGTTTTAAGGGAGGACGCGACGGTCTGGTTTTCAATTTGGTCCTTTGCCCGAGGAGAGAATCGTTATTCGGTGTGTAGTCTTACGTTAATTATTTAATGCTAAGTGGACTTACATGCTCAATCTGTGTTGGTGGCAACAGTTCAAAAGCTTCAAGTATTGGCTTTCCTCAAATTGCTTCTAATTGCGACCGACGAGTGTGGTCGAATAATTGTAAATGGGAGCCTTCACACATTGAGGAGGTTATGTTAAATGGGATCAATCGTGGATCGGGTCTGTGTGACAATATAGGAGTCGTAGTATTCATAAAAGCAGATGCATAGACTACATTTAAAAGATCTGCTTTCCGCAGATTAGGTCCAGATATACATAAGGGTGCGCCATCTTTTATGTCGGTATATAAACATTGAATAACTTCGACATTTACCAACCGATTGGCTTGAGTAGACATGTTTTTGAAAGGTCAATGCACCGAAACACCGAAACACCGAAACAACGCGCCGAAATGGTCGTTCGAATGGTTGACACTGAAACTGGGGTGGAATCGGCTAACACGATAATTGACTGTCGCTTTTTTGATTGTCGTTTTTGAAAAGGACACCTAAACAGCTGTCACCTAAAATCAACGCAAAAAAACGATTGTCGATTTGGTAATCACCTTACACAGAGCAAAAGTGTCGATTTTGATTATCAACTATCGCGTTAGCTGATTCCACCCCTGATTTTTGAAAGCAAACTTAGATGACCGACAAGGCCCGTTTCACACTCTTTAGCGCCGTTAACAAGCAAAATTGCCGCATTTGGGGAACGGAGAATCCACACGAGATCCATGAAACACCATTGCATGACCAAAAAGTGACTGTTTGGTCCGGCTGTCAAAAAATGGCGACATTGACTGGCCACCCAGATCTCCAGATTTGTTTGAAAAGCAAGTGTACGCCAGCAAGCTTCGGACCATTGTCGAACTCAAGAGATATGCCCGAGATGCTCGAAAAAGTGATGCAAAACGCGGCAAAAAGGGCAGATTTAGCATTGGTCAATAGAGGTGGCCACTTGATTGCAAGGAGCAAATTCAATAAAAATACCTGTGTTCCCTATTTAATATTCACATACCGACATAAAAGATAGCACACCCTGTATGAAAATGCCTTTTACGCGGACACTACAGCTAGACCGTCAAACGTTGACATTACTAGGTTGGAAGAAGAAATTTAAAGTGGAAGGTAATGCTGGAACTGGAAACTTCTCTTTCAACAATACCATAGTGTCACCCTCTAAGTGCCTAGGAGCCAAAAAAAAAGTTTATTAGCTGTCGATACCTTAATTCCCGAAGAAGCTAATTTGGCTATCCTTATGCCGAAGCCTCTATTAATAAACAAGCGCTAAGAAAGCAGCAAGAAACATTGGAAGGACAGGTAGATACGGAAGATAGGTTTTCTGGGAAAATCTACGTTCGTAGATATACGGAACAACAAAGGTGATATACCTATTAGTGGCGGAAACTCTATTCATTGGTCCAGAGTTAAACTGGGTGAAGGAATGTAGAGATCCTGATCCTGAGCCACTCATAAGGAACTTAAACAGGGTTAAGGCTTAAAAGAAGCTACGGATAGAGCTGTAATAATATAGCTTTTGAAACTGCTTTTACGCTAAGAGAAGCAAAACTGTGATCTGCTCCACGTGATAATGCTTTAATCCTGTTCCGATAAAATTTTTATAATAAGATCAAACGACCTTATCAAGACGAGGAAGAAATGAAACAGGTTCGTTACCTGCCTCCGCCGAATAAAGAATGATTACGGGACTGGAGGGCAGACATAAGTAGAACTGCTCTGAGCGGCTATTTTTTTTCCTAACAGACTGTCAATGGTAACAAACCTAAATGTTGGCCCACGTGAGCAGTTACTGTGTCATAAGGCGCCCATGAACCTAACCTAGGGTACTGGCCATTGTAGATTCGGCAACAAAACAAAAGGATAACTGGTCTATCATGTGTTTACCCTTCACTGCCCAGGAATTCGGGACTTATTACGGATGAAGAGAGTCGATTGACAAAACGTACTGACATTCCCATTTTCACCCCCAGCGAAGTTCCATCTATCGTTTCTACTTAGCGCACTGATTGCCTGCTTTATTATGTACATATGTACATACCACATACCTACTTAAAAAAAATATTCCTAGCTTTTTGGGTGTCCTAGAACCCAGAAAGAACAAGCTACATTTGCCGCCGCAGGCACAAATAATCCAAACATTATCGACACTACATCGAGGTGACGATGTAATTTCTTTACACCCTCCCTAACACGCAGCTTCTTAAACCGCACTTCGATGATGACCACCCATAGGTTGACCAAGACCAACTGCGAACAGAGTTGCGATTGCGACGTTCATACAAGTAAAATCGATTTCCATGGGCGAGTTGGGCGATTTTTACGATTCCCATTGTTCATTTCGCCGGATATAAAAGTTGCCATGCAACCACTTCTATTGGCTATCTTCCGAGTGCCAAGCTTGCGGAACCACCTATGCACACATACTTGTATCGTACATCTGTCAAATTTGTGGCAAGTACTATCGAGTTTTATTGAAAATCGTGACGAAAAATGTTTACCCTGTGTTTTGTACGAGTATCGTTCAGCCGGATGATCCCCAACAAAGTCCTTTTCCAGTTCAAGTGCAAAATGTCTCTCCTCCATTATCCTATCAACATTAATGCATTCATGCACAACCTGCCACCATACGCGCGTCTGCATGGCATGTGAGTAATATTTTTACTCCCCTCCCACCCACCAATAAAGTCTACAAGGACGAGGACGACGACAACGAAGACCACCGTTATCCTCTTATAATCCAGTTTCCCTCAAGTTACCGCGCTGCTACTGGCACCGGCACCGGCTTCGGTACCAACAAGCACCGTAGCTATCGCCTTCGCCAACAATGGAAAAATAAAAACAAAACGCCAGGAAAACATTATTATTTCATACACTACCACTCTCGGATCCTTAAGAAGACCCATGGAAGACCTCGGGCTCCAGTGCGGAGGAGTGAAGTGCTCGATGATGTCGTCGACAAAATGCGAGGTGATATCTGTCTTAGGTCTTCCTTGGGCTAAAGCTTCAAACGGTGGTAACACAGCGAGGATACGTACGAGTACTCTCTTATTTGCTGTGTGAGTGTACATGGGTTGGTAGTGGTGGTGAAGTGACTCCAAGTTAACTGTGTGTGCTTTGGCTGTCGTTTTATGTTCTCGGTGTGGTTGCGGGGCAAACTTTTCTCATTTCTTGATTTTCCGTTTGTTCCGTGTGTCTTTCCTTCCTGTTTCCTTCCGGTTTATATCCTTTTTTTTTTTTTGTGTTACTACTTCTCCTCAACACTTTTTGTTTTTATGCGAGAATATGAGTTTTGTTTTGGAATTTCATTTAAAAATTATCGATGGGGAGTGGCTGGTGGAGCGGCTTAAATTTAAGGCCTCGTCCACTTGTTTGCGATGGTTACAATGGCGCATACCAACACACCTCTCGCTCGAAAACTATTTTGGCACCAAATTAAAGAAAGTTTTAATATTTTGTTTTTTTTTTAGGCACTTTCTTTATGTTTGACAAACGCACTCATGAGGAAAGTTGAGTAAAAATGTTTAAGACTGGATGGAATCTATGTATGATGTGGACGTAGGTAGAAAGGACCTTCATTAAGTTTGTAAATTTCTTGTGACATCTTTTTTTTATGAGGAAGGATGGGATGAGGAACAAGTGCAATGGATTTAGCAAAAATCCAAATTTTAGATTGTCGGTGCCGCCGAGAAGTATCCTGCCGCTGAGGGAAGTTCTTTGGTGTTGATGGACTTCACTTGACTACAATGCTATACTCCATAGCGAGATGGCTGATACTTAAAACGTTTTGTTTACCGATCTGCTTCAGTAACACGACACAAGCTCTAAGAACTTCACCCCAGTTCACTGGACATTGGTCATCCACCACAACCAGGCTGAGACTTAGAACCACAGGAACACGGCTTTGAACCCTTCCTTAAAGTTAGCAGCCATCTTTTTGAAGAGGTACAACCGATTCGGCCTACGTTGAATAAACAACATCCAAGTAACTAAAGAGTTTGAACGTGAAAACGTTCGGCTCCAATAAGCATTTTCACAGAGTAAAGCTGACCTTCTACTCAAACTGTAGAATAACAGAACGTTTGACGGTTACAAGCATTAGACAGTTTGGTAGTAATAGAATTTTTGCCACTTTTTAGAGTTAGAGATCTCCTTTATGGACATCATAAGCATCGCGCTACTAGGCCGCAATTCGGTACCCCTTTCTTTATCTTAAAAGTTCCAACCAAGCTTAATCCGCATTTATGACTCCCACCCATTTTCAGATCACTAGGCAAAACAGCCTTGTTATAACACCGTCGTAGCTTAGCTATTTACTTTAAACTAAGACTAAAATGATCGGGTTTCGGCTTAGACGGCAATTGAGCTATTAAGCTCTATCCCGATCAACCAAGGAGATACATTATACCACACTGACTATTCGAAGAATTACGTCACCAATAGCTTGTTATTAATAGGGTACTTGCCTGAATGTACTTTCACTTAATGCTGTAGTTCATGCAGGTCATAAGTCCCTGAAAATTAAAACAGCTGGCGTTGCCACCTCTGCTGGTGTTGCCACCTCTGCTGGTGTTGCCACCTCGAACCCCCCAAGAGTGCTTGGCGATGTGCAATCGCAACCCGAACTAGTTTTGGTTCCGTTTCGTAACCGTGGACGAAACGTGGATTCATCACAACACACCCGAGAGCAAGGAACAGTCGAAACAGTGAACTTCTCCGGGCGAATCGAAGCCGCAGAAGGCCAACGTGGGTCTGTCGGCCAACAAGGTCATGGCGACAGTTTTTTGGGATGCGCTCGGTGTCATCCACATCGATTACCTTGAAATGGGTAAAACGATCACCGATACATATTATGCACAGCTTTTGGATCGATTCGACACTGGTTTGAGGTAAAACCGACCGCATTTGCCGAGGAAAAAAGTTCTCTTCCACCAGGACAACACACCGGCCGACGCACAGGTCGGCAGTCACAATGTGCTAAATTGCAGGAATTAGTTACGAATTGCTTCCTCATCCAGCATTTTCTCCAGATTCAGCCCCCTGCGACTATTTCCTGTTTCCAAACATGCGGCGGTAAGATTTTGGTCGAATGAAGTGGTCATCAATGAAACAAACGCATATTTTGAGGGCCTTAAGGAATCGTATTATGGAGGGCATCAACAAATTGGAGAAACGCTGGACGAAGTATATAGAGACAAAAGGAGACTATGTTGAGAAATGAAATGTTCTTTTGCAGAAAAAAATGTTCCTTATTTCAATTTTCAGGAGCTTATTGACCCACCCTCGCATGTAGGTAACGTTGGTTGAGTTAGATTTAAATTTGTTCACACATTTTCGGCAATCAGTCCCAAAGTTTATCGAAACAAATGGTTTGAAATCCTTGCTTCTAGTCCTTTCGAACGATATACCATACATGACATATTTTTCAGAATTTTTGATGTGTAAACATCTTAGCTCTCGGTATGGGCACATTTTTCGCCGTTGTCCGTCACGCGTAGCTAAACTTAGTATAAGTACGTTCTCTGTATATGATTCTCTTAGTATTAGTGCATTCTGTGTTTATCAGCCATCACATAAATTTCACGCCTTTTTTTTTAGTTTACATTTCGCCACCCTATACCTATAGTTTTTTCAGAATATTTTGAGTGATAAGGTGTCTTAAATATGTGGACCACTGTAATGTATAATTACGCCAAGTTTCTAGGTAGAACGGTTCCTGAGCTAGATTGTGTTCGTGACAGAAATTTTAGAGTTACAGCGAACTTATAATGGTACCGTACCGTCCATATGGGTTCGGAACCCTAAAAATTATGTCCATTCTGATAGAGTTAATTAGGCTTGTAGCATAACGGTGAAGAAATCCATTGACTTGTCGCTTATGGTTAAGTCGAGTGGCCTTTAAATTACACACTATATCTACTCAGTGGTAATGGAAGGACCCAAAGAGAAAGTACAAATCCTTTCGAAATTGCAATTTCAATTTTGCGATCTCTTTCTAGACCACATTAACCTCAAATCCAACGCAGAATTCATTCATTCAGTTTCATCTGCTGAATTCGGTTGATCGTCAACTAGTAATGCCTTTTTGGCCGACTGAGATATTCGCACAAAGCTACTCCAATCCAATTCCGTTTGCGTGCGTACCATGTAACAATCCAATACGTACGATTGTGTACAGTTTCCTTAGGGAAAAAAGATGAATAAAACATTCGACTTGACGGTTGCATTACATGCATCACTGCCATGCCAGTGGCAGTACCACCTGCCATTGAATGTCGTTCAATTGAAAGAGAGAGAGAAGAAAGACGAACAAGAAGAAATGGCTCATGGCTTTTGACGCTGTCAGGAAGACACGATGGACAAATGGAAAACAGATTGGTAATCGTCTTACTCTGTACATGAGTATGTTTGTTTGTTTGTTTGCAATCTGTCAAAAACTTAGCAATCCAAAGTGTTCGGTTCGGTCAGATTTGATTAAGTAATGGAACAGTTGTTGTTTGTTGCCAACAAAATGATTGGCGCGCAGTAACACATAATTTGTTTGGGTTAAAAAAAGGAAACAGATTTGTTAGCCCTATCTACGTCACTGGTTGATTGGCAATTTTAATTCGTTCGTCCGTGTGGTGGTCGTTATGGTGGTCGTGATGGTGGTCCGAAAGGAGTAGCTTTTCATGTTTGCGGTCAATTAAATCGCTATAGCGTGTCAGAGTGGAATAGATTTCCAGTTGTGGTTATAAGCAGATTGGTATTATCTGAAAACGAGGATATCCATTGGTGAGGTGGGCGGAAGTCCTGCGGAGATGAATGTGCCTTGAGTTATAGAACCGCAGTGCACGGGTTGTTTATTTTTATTTTTTATTTTTTTGACGTGATTGAAGTCTTGAAGAGGTGCCAAGTTTTTTGAAAAGACAACCGTTTAATTACGTTTTTTTTTTTGTTAATTGAAAACTACCTACTTCCAATACTACGTACTTCTTGTAGTTTAATTCCGTTTTGTTAGATGAATTTGGGAACAGTTTACAGGTTTAGTAATCGAAGTATACCTTGTTGAGGTTTAAGGCCCCTTCCCGCCATTCTCAGTGAAGCATTGCGGTCTTTCGCAACAAAATCACATAGTTTTTGGATAATTTCAGGCGTCCGAGCTGAAATTGGACTTCCTGTGTATTTGCCATCCTCCAGCGTGTCTCAGCAACCCAAAAAACGTTTATGCCTCTCGAAAACAACTGTTCTACTCAAACAATCATCACGGTACACTTGTTGCATCAATCGGAATGTGTCTGATGCACTTTTACCAAGTTTTGCGTGGAATTTAATAACCACCGCTCTTTGTTCCAGATAGTAAAGAAAGATTTAAACGCAGTTCGAACAAATAGTTGGCGACATTGGTTGCTGAGATATGGTTCGTGTCCGGGATATTATTTGGCACACTGTGTATATTGTGAATAGCATTTACAATCATTCATTTTGGCCAATGAAGATAGATTTTGTTAATAACTGGACTACAGCGTCACCTATCGGGTCCGAATTTTCTAATTTTCTCTCTTGGCACTAAACTAACAGATGCTGTGAATATGAGTCATTTGGACAATAAATACAGAATTTGTTAATAACTTGACTCCAGGGCAATCTATCGGGTACAAAACTATCCTATCTTTCAAGCTGGAACCAACAATATGACTTCACAAAATTGCATCAAAATCGGTTGGGTAGTTACGGAGATTAGCGTGTACGAACACAGTGACACGTGATTTTTAAATTACATAAATTAAGATGAGAAGAGGATTAGCTAATTCACTAGCAAGATGTGGGAGATAAAATGTAGCGCTTGACTCATTTCTCTGGAAGGATGTAAAACTTACATTTTTGTACTTTATGATTTTTTTAAAATAAATTGTTTCAAATGCCACATAAACTGAACCCATTCCAGCTATTTACCCGAATTCTGTTAGTAATTCGAAACGGAAACTCAACGCCTGGCAAGAACGAGTTTAACGAGCAACTTTAGGAAACGATATAAGGTGTTTTAATATCTGTTTTAACGGCCGGAAGCCAACGCCGCGAAGTAATGACTCATCATTTGTTTTAAATATGGAGCATAAAAAATTGCGTTACGTCAAAGTTAGTTCGATAGTTTTAAAACGTCAAAAAACGTAATAGAATCAAAATAAATCTTGGGAGTGCTTTTTGTTCTCGTTTGGCAAAAACAGTTGTCTAGAATCTAGGTGATTTGAGATACCCTGTGTGATTATTTATTTTGTATTTTTTGCACTTTTTGTAAAGAAAATGTTTTCCCATTGTAAATGTTTCAAAGCTAACTATAGTTGTCTCTAAGTTCTTTTATTTTTTCCCTTTTCTATTCTACAACCTGCAGTTGTTTGCATTTCTGTTTTTTCTTTTTTTTATACGCGATATTATCTCGATAGAGAAACTAGTCCTTTGAGATCCTTTTCATGTTGGAAGTTTTCTTTTCGAAATGTGTTTCTCTTTGTACTGGGTTTCCTCCCTTAGTCTATATTTACAGTACGTAACGTGTAAGTAAGGTAGAAAAGAAGGTGGAACAGGTGCAGTGTGTTCTGATTCATACTACTGCTGTCAATAGGGTGGGAAATGTATATCGTTATTTCACAATAATGATAGTGAATCAGTAGGAAAGTCCTTTAAATGCATATAGTTAGATGTCGTCTATATGGTTTCGTCAAAGAAAGGACAAGAGTCTACATTAATAATGTAATGAATGAGCAATTTCTGAAGAAGCTTGTTGTTGCATTAAGATTTTTGAGAACAAATCTGCAAATCACCTAGATTCTGTAATTGAACTAATCGGCTAGACACTGAAATCCGGTTCCTATTTGACGTAAGCCTTTTCGATTTGAATAAAGAAGCAGGACCCACATGAGGAATGAATGGTTTCAGATGTGAAAAAGAAAATCTTACTCTCATCGTAGATGTCGATCAAATCTTTGACATTGGATACTGATTTGAACACCCAGCTCTGTGACTTAGTCTTTCTGTGGTGCCAACTGGAAACCACTTTGGCCATGGAAAACAATATAGAATAAGTTACTTCGGAACTCCCCAAATGCTTTTCGCAGAATACTTCTGTTTTTCCAACTCAAATCCTGCCAAATTTTCAATTCAATTCCTAAAATCCTATTAAACTCGTGCTTTTATTCTGTTTTTGGAGTAGGGTTGCAGCGGGAATTGCTTCAATTATTGTTTGAATGGTATGCTTCAAATCATTCAAATTTTTTGGGTTTAGTTTTGCAGACTTTCTATTTACAAAAACCCCACAAACCCCAGTCAAGTCAGGAGCCCTTGGCGGCCAACGGAATATGGAGTTCCTTTAAATCAGCTTATTTGACTCCATATTCGACAATTTTGTTTGTTTGCATTGTCGTTTAAATCAAAATGGACCTCGTCAGACATAAAACTGAAGTTTAACATGTCGTTGTCCTCTTCCACCATTTGAATGATCTTGTGGCAAAATCCTAAACGAATCGGCAAATCTGCTGGGTTCAGTTTGCTTGTTATTTGAACCTTGTAAGGAAATAAAAATAAATAAATCTTTATGAACAATTGTTTGCAGTGATTGTCTGCTTATTCCCATTTGCGCAGATAAATCCCGGGTCGAAAAGCAGGTACAGTAGCAATCGTATCCTTTGTCTTAGCTGAAGGATCTCGGGGATAAGGCCTTCTTGGGATTATCCTGTTTTTCAACGAAAATGAGAAGCACATTACAAAACCAGTAGGTTTTCTTTTACGTCAAGAAATCACATCACGGAATATCAGTCAGCCGTCAAAAAAAAAAAAATACCACACTTGAGATGATAATAAGCATTTTATACTGTGTGCCTCCCATTTGACATCCACACCGACACAGCAGGACGAAGGTACATGAATTCCTTGACCAAGCTCCACAGATTCGTTTGCAAAACAATCTTAACTTTAATATTGCGAAATGATATTTTTAGAATAAAAAAAGCTCCAAACAAATCTCAAAAACACAACCACTTAGTATTGTTTACTGTTATAATGACATCTGACTAAAGCAGATCAGTGTGTCATTGTCATCTTTTCGTACCCATCAGTCTGCTGTGTCTACATAGTGTCTAATTATTATTTTAACAAAAACAAATGAAAATATTTACAAATCCCTATCAGAAATTTAAATATAAAAACAACTCCAACATTTACCCACTTGCGATCCGATCCCCACAAAGATTAATTACTCGTATTTCCCCTTGCAAAACATTCGTACATCGCCGTGCAGGGAGCAAGATAACACGATGTCAGAATCAAACAGAGCTCTGATTTAACAAACAAACCGTAAAAGTAAATGCAAACATAAACGCGAATGTGTACAGCGTCGGATTAGCGATAAGTTTATTATCTGAATGCTCCTATGACTAACCGGCAGGCAGATAGTCGTCGTCAGATTGATAGACATTTATTACCGCATCAAGTAAATAAGTTTATTTTTATTTAATTTTTTACTAAACATTCCTCCTGTTACACATGCTTTAGGGAGGAACTTGTGCTAATTGTGCTAACACGGTTCCAGCTCGAAAGTTATCACCTCCGGTGAAGACAAGTATAACCTTCACGAGGTTCTAATTGCTAAATTAGCTAATGCTTTGATTTGTGCTGCTTTATGACCCTGTCACGAGCACCCACTCTTCTATGGGGTACACATGAATAATTACGAAACCCATCAAACCATATGGAAACCCTTTTTCACATTTGAAATGGAGAGGAGTTTGTCTAGTTTTTCCTTTGTAGTATTAGTGCTGCCAAATCTATATTACTTCGATAATTGACAGGTGGAATTTGTTTGGTTTTGCTGTCAGCGAGTGTGTGTTGATTTGTGCAAATCGAATGAAAATAAATACGAATACGAGTGCAAACAAAATATGTTGTTGATAGTCAGTCTGTCATACTTATTTGCGCTTTTGTTTTGCGGCAGCGCAAGATGAAAGATAATATTTTTGCTGGCATTTGCTTGTAGCGCATTCGCGCTTCTGTTCAGTATATGATCGCATCATTTGCTTGTACGATTTTCTCTTATTTTTATGAAATGTACTCGTTCGTCTGTTTGAACTGTCAATTTTGGTAAATAGCGATTGGTTCGGTTCCCCTTCATATTTGCTGTGCTTTTTTTTTTGTTGTGTGTGATGTGTAAATATTTTGACAGAACTTTGTTTTTTTTTTATAGAACTTGTTAGCTATTCTATACTTATCTCTATTTATATTGTACAATATTTGTTCGCTATCATTATAATACATTTTACGAGGTGAGGATTATGTTTGGAAAATTTATGCGTAGAACTGAATACTAATCCCTATAAAGATAATTTTGGTACCAAGAAGATTTTTATTTCTTTCTGAAGTGCATTCTGACCTAAAAGATGGCACGTGATACAGACTCGGCTTTGTGACTGTTGCTTGATTTGTGTACCAGACTATATTTCATGTCATAGTTTAAGAACGCAACACGGATTTGTTATCTTTTTCTGGTGAAGTTCTAAACATTGCCAAATCGATGATTGAACAGGAGCTCGCTAATGAGAATATTCATAGTTCTGAAACATAAAACCTATATTCGGGCTCTTCACATTCCAGTAGTCCTCCATTTCATGACGGGGGCCATCATCCTAAGGGTGTTTCTATAGGGACTGAAAAAAAGATCTCAGTGCAAAATAATCTGGCATATGACTACAGTGAAACCCGGTTAAGAACCACCCTCTTGAGTGTGAGACCCGCATAGCATCCTCGGTTTTTTGAAACCCTACTTTATAAAGTAAAGCCCCTTATTCCTAGAACAAAAATCGTTGCGAGAAAAATAATAGTAGCGTAAAACGTCAAAATTCTCGCACCTTCACTGCGAGAAACCATTCTTTCTCGCAACGAGAAAATGAATGGCCCGGACCATTCTTTCTCGCAACGATTTTTTGACATTGTTTTCAATGAAAGAGGAAACAATTGTATTAATTTTGAGTAGCATAAAGGGAAACTACACATTTTCGCGCCTTCAAACGTCATTTCCTCTTTTAAAAAAAAAAAATTTGTTGTTCAAAATACTCTTAATTCAATATGAGTGATAAGAGGAGGAAAATAACAACAAAAATAAAGTTCTCAAATGACGAAGAAAAATGTCAAAACTTGTACGTCAAAAATCTCGTTGCGAAATTTGAAATTCTAGGAATTTACCCTCAAAATCTCGCACCACAAGCTACGATTTTTGTTTCGCAACGATTTTTTTTCTCGCAACGATTTTTGATCTAGGAATAAGGGGCTTAAGAATATGTTTAAATCGTTTAACTGCATTCCCCGTTTAAGTACTCATTGTTTCCCTTTCTTTCGTCATAATTTACATGAAATATTTCCCTTTTAAATACCCTTTTTAATAAAGCACTAGAATCGAGACAAAATACAACGTAATTAATTTAATCTAGTACATAATGTGGTGAGTTCTAGTACTCTAGGAAGACTTTGAAGTTTTCTCTTGGCTGTCACTTTTCGATTGTTGGTTGTGAAGATCTTTCGCTTTTTCGCGGAATTGTCTTGTTAGACCTCTGAACAGCTAACCGGGTTTTCGTAACTAAATATCGCGGATAAGTACCTAACGACATTGGACAATTCTGCTAATCCGGGTGCATTAGGTGAATTGTTATGCCTGACACCGTTTGATATAAAAAAAAAACCTAATTAATCCATCCTTTCCCATGGTCTGCATACAAAACAGAAGTTTGATTCGATTATTAAATGGGATATCGTCTTAGCGATACGGTTCCTTTACGAAGTTTTTGCTGTCGCTAACAGAGACCTATTCTATTCTATTATTGAATCCGAATGGCTGGTTTGAGAATATGGCTGTGTCAGCACCGTGGTATAGTGGTAAGTGCGTTGGACTGCTACGCAAAGCTGCACGGGTTCAATCCCAGCTCGGGTCCAACACATAAAAGTTTTTTCACGGTGCCACCTCTATAGAATGCCTGACACGCAATCAAAGAGTATAATTTGTCAATGAGCTTCTCAACTTGTCGTTCGGAGTCGGCAAAAAAACATTCCTTTACATTCCTGCAAAAATATAACACGCACACACAAATGGTTGCGAGAAGCAGGCCCAGGTTCATCTCGAGCTGTAGCGCCACCTAAAAGTAAAACAAAAGTCAGCATCCCTTATCAGTCTAGTCCACTAACTACTTGAAACACCGCGGTCGTGTAGTCCAGTTTTAATTTCAGTTTTAATTAAATTTTTAATTGTTGGACTCGTGATAATATTAACACCAGTGTTTTGAGTCTGGTGCTTGCTTTCATTCCACTTTTCTGACTACACTCTGGTTGCTAGTACTGCCCTCGCAACAAGCGGAGCTTCTCAAACCCTAAGTCATCGTTTATCCAATATATGTAGTAAACCTCTTTACTACGCAGATGGAAACCAAACGATATAAATCCAAAAACAACCCCGAACTAGTTCCCACCAGCGAACTTATTTTCAAGTGTTTAACTTCCATTCAGCTGTTCAATTAGGATTGAGTCTTTATACGCCGAGTTGCCAGATAATGTCAA
This sequence comes from Brachyopa scutellaris, assembly GCA_949775065.1. Taxonomy (NCBI): domain Eukaryota; kingdom Metazoa; phylum Arthropoda; class Insecta; order Diptera; family Syrphidae; genus Brachyopa; species Brachyopa scutellaris. The sequence goes on along the minus strand of OX459112.1, from coordinate 56,850,213 downwards.
TATTTATTGTTGGGATATATGATGTGATGTGAAACGATGTGTGAATTAAACTGCGGTGAGTCGATTCCAATGTTAACTTTAGCATTTCTTTAGTAAGCAACGCAAAAAAACATTTAACCTAAAAAATCCACATCCCTTATTGTTGCTTCGGCTTCACCTGACTGCTGTTAAAATTGGTTAAAAAAAAGGCTCATACTTGACACATTATTCGCGCCCCAATAAGAAAATCATAAACTTTGAAACTCACCTCTAGATCCTCGTATGTCTTAAATTCGAGAATCGCAAATCCATCGATAATCTCCTCCTCTAGCACCGGTGATTTTGGCAATTTTCTTCGTACCGGTGGTGGTGGCCGCGGTGGCGGTTTATCCCTTGGCAATAGAAGCGTCGACGAAGACGACGTCGACAATAGATCCTCATCTAAACTCTCGCCCTCCGAATCACTGGGTGCTGCCATTAGGCCCGTGTGTCCCTCTGGCGAATTTGGTGGATTCAACAACAACGAAGCGATACTATCCGTTGGTGGAATTAGATTGCTGCCACTGCTGCCATTACTGTTGCTTGTGGTGAGATTTCCACTGGAATTATTACTATCATCTCCCACGCTACCGGCGCCACCGCTACAGACGCGACTGTCGCGCTCCGCTTGCATGCGCTGGGCGCGCTCTCTCCGACGCTTCTGTTGGCGTTGCTGTTTAGCATTCAGGCCGTTGCCATTTGTTGTTGGATGGTGCGGCGGAATGCTGCCATCAGCGGTGCTGCTCGTAAATTCAGGATCTGAATCGATGAAATCATTGCCAGCGTTACTGACACTGTTCGAGATTCCGGTAATGGTAGATGTTGGTGGCGGTGGTGGCAATTGCAAATGGTATGGGAATGTAGTGGTTGTAGTTGTTACAGCGCCAGATGAATTATGTGGTGGAGGTGGTGGCAAAGTTAATTGATCATGTGATTGCTGCTGTTGTTGTTGTTGATGTTGTTGTTGTTGCTGCTGATGCATTTGCAGCGTTTGTGTATGATTCGGTGAAGGTTTCATTTCTGAGGGATTATTCCTTGAAGAAGACTATCACCGTTGAAGATCATGGTTGTGTTGCAGCAAATTTTGCACCGATTTAATGAGTTGAGTTGAGACAGTTAGCTTACGAGTTGACTACATCACACCACATTCGGAAACTGAAAAAAAGAACAAACAAAAATGGTATGAGTGTCAAAGCAAAAGAAATTTTATATAGTGGATACGTTGGTAAGTTGTGTGTGAGTATCCGAGGACTTGTGGCATTTTTCTTGGAAACTTTATCGACATGACCTATTATCTTCACTTGACTACTAGAGAGTCCATCTACAGTAAGAACCTACATATTTTTATTTAGATTTTCGAAGTACCCAATTCCATCTAACATACATACATATGTATGTATATGTATGTCAGTTAGAATCCTCAAAGCAAATGCATTTTAAATTCATATCAACTGACAAAAACATGCTGTCATCTTGGATGAAGTCTTATTTTAAAATTCAATAAGGACTTGACAGCTTCAGTAACTGTCACCACGTGTCAGTAAATATAATGTGCCTACTTCTCTTGAATGACGTGCTATTCTGTGAATATTTGTATGCAAATTATTCTTAGATGATTGCCGTCGTATTAATATTGCAATGGCGTTAGAAATCGTGGAATTGTAACAATAATTAAGCGTGTTGCAATGTTAGGATTAGATCATTGTGATTCACAACCCAGTGCGGCTATTGAAATCATGTTGAACATGTTTCCATTGGATATTTACGGTAACGCAGCAAAAACGGTGTTTCGACTAACGGACTACCTATATGACTCCGCTTCTAGATTTCAATATTCAATATAAGACAAATATTGCCAGAGGGCAAGAATGGAAAGCTAATATCTGTCTTAATGACAAATCCGTAGATACTAGAGATCTAGACAGAAAGATCAAAGACATGTCATAGGAGCGCGTGTCTCATCAGGCTAGCCCAGCCCCAACTTATTTTTAAGACTTCCCAGGCACTGTCATGTCTTTCAGGCAGATGTGATGGCTATTCGTGAAGCCGCTGAGTGCTTATCGCTGAAGTCCTAGTCGATGTACAAGCTCGTGACATTGTCATTTACACCGATAGCCAAGCAGCTATTAAAGCACTCGAATCACCAAATATAAGATCAAAATGAGTTAGGCACTGTAGCGCATCTCTGAACGATATATCGAGCAGATGCATGCTCACTTGGTGCTACGTAACTTTAAAGCCAGAAATGGTATAAAACTGAGAAATCCAACCACAAAAAGTGATCCTTATGGACCAATATAAACGATAAGGCATAAAATCTTAACGCAAGCACTGCAACAAGCTAATGAAGAATTGCGTAACCTTGATACGTGTATAGTCACGCTAAACAGACTTAACCTCCGCCGAATCTACGCAAAGCTTACAGTTTTGCTTGAAATCAGCAGGTAACATATCGACATCATAGGTGGGGTATTGACAGGTCAATGTGCAATAGGCAGACATGCCAGCAGATTGCGAATCCTTGCCAATGACTTCTGTCGGAGCTATACATGGATGAGATATGAGGAAGACTCTTCATATCAACTTCTGTGTAGCTGCCCGGCACTTTCCTCCTGGGAAAAAAAGATTCTGGGAGAATAGTTCTTAATAGACCTACAAGGTATTTCCTCAACAGATATCAATAAAATATGACATTTATCCAATTTTCAAAATGGTTCCAAGAACAACATAGGACTTTTTTGGTCTACCGAGTATGGTGGATGCCGTCACCTAACATAACCTAACCTACTTTGAATGTTAGCGCTTGAATGGGATTTTAAGGTCATGGAATGTTTTACATGACAAACAAAGGGAATAGCAACGCTAATTCAGTGATTCTAATCACAAGTCTAGTTCATTGTTAGAAGTTAAAAATTTACATATCTAGATTCTTAGATTCAAATCTCATTCAAACGTTCTTAAGAAAAAGCCAAGGTCTAAGCCGATGTTCCTATAATACATATACATAGGTATGTCAGTACAATAGGTGTACACAGCCGTATACAGTATGGGTACGCCCGGCGTTTTCAAAGTTTCCGGTACTATCAAGAAAAAGTTGAAGCAAACTACTTACGAGAGATTAGATCAATCGCAGTAAAATAAGAGCTACGGCAACTGGAGAAGGGTTGAAAGGAGCTGAGGTGCTCAGAAAACTGAGATGGTCAGAAGCAACGATACGAACACGTAATAGATGCCCAAGGAATCACAAAGCGAAACAGAACATCGTATGGCATACAATGTTTTGAAAGTTCATGGCCATGAACCTGATCAGATTAAAAGAGGCGAATACAGCTCGGATCCAATCCTTATTCTTGGGTTATTCACCAATGCAGTCGCACACTGAAATGTGACAAACGGTTTACTTTTCACTACTTTTATTTTCTCATCTGGATATCGTTCGGGATTTTGGACTTTAGAGTGCATTATGTACATAGGTACTTGAAAATTTAATAAGAGTCAAAAGGTCTGAAACCAACCTTCAACTGTCGACATGACATATTCATTTACTACCCCTGGGAACTAACTTGGGTAACATGGCCCTTACCATCCTCGCATCTTGTGTTGGTGACATCCCATACCACTACTATTTCTATAGTAACTATACAGCCTGAAGGAATTAGTTAATGTGCCTAAGCTGTTGGGTGCTTGGGTGTTATGGCGGTACAAATCGTTGTAATAACCATCTAATAGTAAGACTAAGAGTTATTTGTCGTCCTGTCTCGGCACACACTGCGTTGTCTAGGCTGTTATTGTCTTTAGAAGACTTATATGTTCCAACCTTCACATAAGAACTCTACAAACTTACTATGTATTAGTTCTTCTCCCTGCGCAGCAGTTTCGTAATTTACAATTTTAATTACGCCAGTAGCATTCCGCTCTTGCTATCCATTCTATTCACAGCTATTAGTTGTCCCTTCAGACTGTCATGTGACCCAGTTCCGATAAGACTGGGATGTTCCCCCGTTCATGGTAATTTATCAGATTTGCGAATACAGACACCGTAAAATACTTCTTTTTGAAGGCACAGGTCACATCACGCACTGAACCAATGCTAATACTCTCATTACCACCAGTTGTCACAGCTTTATTCTAAAGTTTATACCACCAAAAGTGGGAGGAGGACAACATGGATTTATTTAACGTCTAAACTTTATGACAGCTGATGATGGAGAGAACATGCGTGTGAAATATGTACATAATTAAATTTTGACAGGCACATTATTTTAACACTTTCGGTATAAGCCACCCTCTCTCACAAAGCTCCTGAAGGACACATGTAAACAAAGTGACTTTATTGTCCCTTTTTACAAAATTATATTAGGTACTCCTCTATCTGTACATTGGTAAGAATTCGTAAACAGTCAGCTGAAGAGGTGTTCTAGTTTATAAAATACCACCCTTGTTTTGCGTTACAAGGAAAAACATGGCGGCTATCAAAACAGCCAATCAAAATTAAGGAAATTGACACAAGTTCAACAATTGTTAAATTTTATTACAGAAAATAAAAGTTGATAATAAACTTGCGGGAGGAAATAGTTAAGGGGTGACTGACAGACCCTTCGAATTTTGGGGTGTTTGATAATTTGACTAACTTCATTTTCATACGCAAAGGATGGCAGAAAACACTCTTAAATGCACAATTTGCACCCACTGCCGCCCACAATCAAATATATACTGCAAAACGCAACTAATATCCATCCAAAGTGTTCCATTCACAATCGCCACTAGCCGTAGCCGTAGACCACAAGACTGAGAATTCTTGGAAATATGTAAAATTGTATTTTGAATATTGCAATTGTTGGATTTTTGAAAATATATTCTTCAATTTCTTTTAAGCGCTAGAATGCCATTCTTCTGGATTTCGCAAACACACAAACTTACACTCGCTCACACAACAGCGCGCATGTGCTACAATATTTATACACACACCTTTTGATGAATTTTTTCTTCTTTTCTTCTTTCGTTCTTTATTCTATTCTTCGGGAAAATATTTTTTTTTACTTTTTACTTTTGATGTTTTATGAATAAAATCGAATTGCCATCATCTACGATTACTTAATCCTGTGGGAACGGATTATACACGCTCGCTCATTACTTAATCGAGAGGACATGGACAAAAGAAAACTATTGACGAACGCAACAACGATTAGGATGACACCGACACCGAAGACGAACCGACATTTTTTTTATTATTTTCCCTTTGCTTCTTGCCTCGTTTTGTTTCCTCCTTTTACCGACGAACTGACTATTCTCTATGTTTCACGACGACAACGACACATTCCGAGGATACCTACCACACAGAGAACATTTTTATAGCAAAAAAAAAAAAACTTATCTACGTAACCAGCGAAAAATACTAATCACAGTTGGTAGAGGGATTGTAATTTATCCCAGCACGATAGGAGATCACGGAAAATTTAAATTTATTAACAATCAAAAACAAAAAATTAACACAACAACAAATTGATGAAGAACAGTGGTGAAGAATTTTTATCCTTTTTTTCAATCAAGATTTTTCGGACTTTTTATTTTCTTTTCCTACTCTGACTGGAATGGAGAAACAACACACACACGAATGCGATACGATATACACTCTCTCGCTCTCTAAACAAACACGCACACACTGCTACTGCACATTTGTAAAACTGCAGAGTTGAATTCGATTTTTTTTTTTCAAAATTTTAAAATTTTTCTTATTTTCCACCGAACAAATTTTATTTTCCAAAAAATTTTTGGCAAAACTATTTTCTTGATTTAAAGATTCCTGCCAACTCTTTCTCACATTAGCACTTTTTACCACGGCATATTCACGTATTCCACACACTTGCGGGAAAGAGAAATAACGACAGCACTAGTGAACCGACAATCGAATACCGAACCGAACCGGTGTGTGTGGGGAAAACACGACGACGTGAACGTGAGTGAGTTTATTAACCGCGAATTAACGCACACAATCGTAGAATTTACGGAAATATGTTTTTTCGTTCATTTTTTTTTTGTTTATTTATTAGTTACACTGGATGGATGTTGTTTTTTTTTTTTCTGTTGTAAATATCCTTGAATGATACTCTTCGATTCCGCAGGAGGACCGAATGTCAAAAGGCAATTGTGAACGTATTTAATTCTGATTGAATTTCCTGGTGGATACTTCGGTTGCACTTATTTTGAATAGATTTTCCTTTTTTTGCCAATAAAAACTGGAAATTCACCCCCGAATTTGCACATAAAACAACAAACTCCTTTTTTCTTAGATCACCATTGCACTTTGCTAGTAGTACTTCCAGGAGGTGCTGCCAACACCAACAAACACGGAGATGAAAAGGCAGGAACACGATGGAAAAAATACGAATACGAACACTTTTCCCTTCACTCGAAAACAATGACAAGGGGATTTCGAATTTTTTTCTTCAAATTAAAAACTGATCGGGAACAGGGATTGAGATTCTAATTCCCTATACCAATCCAACAACAAAATTGTTTAATGAATTTTGACACATGTGCGTGTGTGTGCTACGTACTTGATGTATTTTGCAATCTCGTGGGTTTCCTCCCGTTGCAGGAAAATTTCAATTCACTTTGGATTTGTATTTGAAGTGCGCAAGGGACATACGTATAGGCATATGTATAGGAAGGAATTTAAAAAAAAACACCAATAATGAATAATTTTCGTTTTTGTGTTGATTATTTTCTTGCACAATGAATAAATTTTCTTTTTTTTAAGAAAAAAAAATCACTTGAATTTTCGAATATTTTTGTTATATGCGATTATTCCCATCTCTCTTTTAGATATAGATATATCTCTTCCATTCACTTGAGTTCGCACACACACAATATAGCGGGAGCGAGAAAACAATGAACAATACACACGGCGATACGAATACGATGAACTACACAAGACACAACACACGACGGCGACGGAGCGGACAAGGAAAAATCACCACACTCAGCGCGACGACGACGATGAGAAGAAAAAAAAGGCAAAATACGAACGAATGAAATTTTTCTCCTTGGTTAAAAATTTTTGTAATCACTTTTCTTGGTTAAATTTCTACCGAAATTCAATGGTTTTTTGCACACACGTTATGGGAACTGATTAATTTTCACTTTTCAGTTGTTTTCGGGCGAATTTGGTAGTGTTTTACCGATGAAAACAATGAAAATCTCACGAGCGAATTTAACGAACACACATCACACTCCAGTGGTAAATTCTCTCCTCTAGAGGGATATTTTTTTTATTCATTCGTTCTTTCATTTCGTCTTTTCTCTAGTCGATGTTGGTATATGGTTTTACTGTTCTCCCATTACTTTGATTGCTCTTTCGTTCTTATTGTGAATATTGGCAAGCGGCAGCTGCTAGAGTATACCACATCTCTCTGTTGCTCCTGCAGACGTGCGTGCGTGCAGTGGAAGCGTATAGAGCGCAGTGATGCCAACTTCTGTGGATGAAAATTTTCATCTCTATTGAAGGGTGAAGGGCTGCCAATGTTCAGAAAATTCGAAAATGACAATAGATAGATGTCAGTCAGTGTGTAATTGAGGAAATTTTTTTTTTGGATTTTGTATGACACGGGCGTCACCACATAGAAAATATGTACTGAATTGATGATGGTAGTGGTGTGGCAGTATATACATACATACATATCTATATATGTACCTACTGTGGTGAATCGTGAATGTAGTATAGGTACTTCTCGTGTGAGTTCATCATTCTTTTGGTCTTCCATTCGTTTGTTTTGTGATTGGTATTCGGTGAATTTATGTGCATTGTGTGCAGCGCAGTGTTTTGCGGTTATTATTTTGATCTGAATTCAAGGTAAAGGATTGCACCATTTGATATGTGTGTGACATAAATACGGGTATGTGTACTTTGGAATCGTATGTTTCTTTTTTCTATGTTTTTGTTTTACTTTATTTGTTGTTCTGCTTTATCGGAGTGATAACATTGCGTATAAAGGTATAAATCTTAATTAATGGCTCTAGAGGGGTTACCTAGTTAGTTTTCGGATGTGACGTTATCAGTTGACAAGTCGAACGGTCATTTTAATTTTATGGTAGCGGAGCGGTAGGTATTTTACTTTTTTTAATTTCAACAACCTTTACCCTCATCTAGCAGATTATGGTAGGTACATACATACATACATACATAGTATCTACACATGTTCTCATACATTATGCACTCCTAGGTAAGATGAAACAATTAATTTGATTTTATTTTTTTCGTAGGTTTTGGTAGGTAGCTCGAATCTGATAATAATTTTTGTTCCTCTATACAAGGTCATTCGATTGACTTTGCCATTGACCTATATTTTTTTTGATAATCTAATCACATACCCTATATATGTATGTAGGTACATACATATGTATGTACAAACATATGTATGTATGTACAGCTGCGGTCAAAATAATAGTAGTGCTACTAATAGCATAAGAAAAACGAATAAAAAATTGATTCATCGACTTTTTATGAACAACTATTATTTTTTCTGAAATTCAGGCATTTGCAACTAAACTTTTAGAAATAAATTTGGACGAAAAAATAAACGTTCAGTATAAATTTTGAAAACATATCCAAATATGTACGAAAAACGGCAGGTCAAAAAAATAGTGCATTTAACATTTATATCTAAAAAAGACAAAAGGTCAAATTTAGTGGAAAATTTCAATTATAAAAAGAGTTTTTGTGTTTTACCTAAAATTAATACTTAGTTGCATGACCTTTGCTTGGGATAACCGCAGCACAACGTCGTTGCATGAAGTTGACTAGGTTTTCAAACCTTTCCGCCGTCATCAACCCCCATGATTACTGCACAGCTGCCCAAAGGTCATTGCTGTTAGTTGATTTACAACAAGCAACATCAACAATCAAATGTTCTCAATCGGGTTGAGATCTGAAGACTGTGGGGGCTTTTCCAATACATTGACCTTGTTACCAAAAAACCACAGCTAAACAAGTTTGCTAGTATGCTTTGGGTTATTGTCTTGTTGGAAGACCCAGGTTAGAGTCATTTCCTCCTTAGCATAAGGCAGCATGATTTCCATGCCCAAACTAGATCCCATGCTAGATCCTCCATGTTGTATTGTCTTTGTTGTAAATTGTGAATTATATTCGGTATTTGGAGGCCTTCTAACATGCAGACGAGATCCCTTTCCGACATCCAACACGATTTTGGATTCGTCTGACCTCAAAATATTCCTCCATTTCTCTACCGCCCACTTTAGGTGTTCTTTGACACAATTAATTTTCCTGGTCACATGGGCTGAATTCCAAAACGCAGTTCTTCCGCAGTACTGCAAAGTCAAGCGTTCCATATCGTCAATATATAGTAGTGATGCAATGTATCGCGTTCCAAATCGCATCATAAAAGCAACCACTGCGCAAACAACGCATCACTGTTTATTGTGATGCGTTGTGACTTGAGGATTTTTTTTTCTTATTGCGACAAAACAAAATAAAAACAAATACTACAATGTTTATTTTAAGCTTAGTTATTTGTTATTTTGATATTTTCTTGAAAAATTTTCAGAAAAATTGGACAGAATTGTTTAGTCATTTTTATTGATGAAATGAAATGGACAAACCGTTCCAAAAAGTCAAAATTTTTAAAGCATCATGATGCATTGCAAAACGAAAGCATCGTAACATCGCATAACAATGGCAGTAATGCATTCCCGATGCACATATTTTTGATGTTTTGGAACTCAGCCATGTTTTTTGTCAGCAAGGGACTTTCCGCGAACTATGGGCTGCTAAATCATTCCATACCAACATCAGCGCTAAATATGACCTTAAGTTGCGTTGCTGGAGCAAAAGGATTGGGCCGTGACTGCCCGACCACCCGTTTTTTTAATTTCGGATACATAACCGGCTTACGCCCATGTGTATCTAGCTTTGGTAAGTATTTAATCGCATTTCTTATCATTATTGATGAGCAGTCAACAAGGCCTTGAATTTCTGAGCAAGTTTTAACGTTCAAAATTAGCTCTTTATAAAGGCGTGCTTTTCAGGTGTGCAATGTCTACCTCTTCCCATTCTTGACGAAAATCTAGAGAGATTTTGGATACATGCTTTTACCAATTAATCAGAGAACCCAATGCTAACCTCTTCAGAACTTTTCCACGCTATAAAATAGGAAAATTAAAATTTTATTTACAATGACGCGAGGCACTACTATTATTTTGACCGGCAGAAATCTACTCCTCCTTTTAACTACTTTAAATAAAGGATGCACATTTCACAAATCTACGCAATTACAATAAAAGTGAGCATATACAGTTGTAAAAAAAAATGTGATGCTCTCATTTTATAACTATTTTCAACTATCAATACCATAAAAAACAGTCTAAACAGAAAAAAAACCAACTTACAAATTAAGGCTTGATTTACACTACTATTTTTTTGACCGCAACTGTACATACATTCATCGGTACATACATCGGTACAACGTACCATGGCTTTTCTGCAGAAGGTTGCATTTCCTAAACGTTTAATTTTAAACTTCTTATTACGAATCTGCAGCAATATGACTTCAAAATATAAAATGTAGCAAAATGAAGGAGCTCACACATCGGAGCGGTAAACGGTAGCGGCAGTGGTACAACGGTACGAAATCCTATTGCGGTAAATATAGGTGCACACACTGCTGCATGTATTGTGAAAAATCAATTGAGATGTTGAAAATAAATTAACTTTATTTAATTTGACTCATTCAGAGTTTAAAAATATGAGCAACACGGATAAAATATGGAAAAATATAGCAGAGGTGTTAAAAAAAGACACTGAGTGTTCCTTGTGCTAAAAAAGGAAACGTTTAAATTCTGCGAATATCCCTTTTGTATGCACGGACTGGCGGTATAACGTATATCGCTACCGCCTCTCTACCGCCTCTCTACCGGTACCTCTACCGCTACCGCGTACCGCTCCGGTGTGTGAGCTCCTTTACCGCTTTTCCACACATTCACATGCAACAATATTGCCCATATATTCGTATGCAATAATTTTTTATCTGCAAGATGGCGCTGTTAGTCCACTTGACATTGCGCATTTTGACAGGTGTCCTTTTTGCTTCCTCATTTCACCATAGACTAAATATACTAGACGGAAGTGGCAACTTATAAGCAGAGCTGTCGTTTTGAGAAAATCAAAAGTAGTACAAATGTTCTCTAAAGAGTAGTATTTTCAGTGAAAGAGTAGTATCAGCCTAAATGCAGGCTTATGCTAGTTTTTGAATGGTTCTTGGACTATATTATCTTAATACCAAGAAAACTGTAAATATGAGCACACTTTCCCGAGATTAGTGCGATTTACACAAAAATGGTTAAAAAAAAAAAATAAAAATCGGGGTTTGAAGACCATTATCTAGAAAAATGAAATACGGATGGTAATAGTTTTTGACTTTGATAAACACTCATCAATTGTGTATGGAACGAGTCCACTTTGGTTGCTTAAAGTTTAATATAATAACAGTTATAGTTAAATAACGGTTGGTACCTACTTCTCTGAAGGAATTTGTTTGGTTGATCAAGCATCGTTACCATTGTACTGTGAAACCTGTCTAGTTGGCCACCTGGCTAAGTTGGCCAATATTTTACTGCACCAAGAAAATCGATACAGATTTCATACAAATGTTCCAAAATACCTTTATATGTTGTCCACCTGCCTATCTTGGAACTTGTCCACAAATGTTCATAGTTTTTCGCATCTCGCATATAAAATAACCTGCGAAAGTTTCTATGCTGTCCACCTGTTTATCTTGGATCTTGGCCGCAAATTCGAAAACTTTATGTCATCTCTCATATTAAATAACCTGCGAAAGTTCGCCAAGGATTTGTGTGGATTTTGTTCCATATTTTCTGTTAACCACTGAACAAAACGTCTAGACATAGCGGCAAAATAACGAAAAGCTCGTTCTTGTTTCATCGTGTGCAATATATCGATCTTTTATTTTTATTTCAAATGCAAAACAAAAAAATACAAACCATTATAAGTTGACCAAAAATTCTTGCACCACAGTTGGCCAACTTACCAAGGTTTCACTGTATTAGGTTTAGGTATGTTTAAAAATATGATGAAGTATGCATGCACGCATTAACATATTTGGTGGCAACGTGGTATAGTGGTAAGTGCGTTGGACTACTACGCAATGCTGCTCGGGTTCAATCCCAGCCCGGGTCCAACACCTATAAAGTTTTTTTCACGGTGCCACCTCTTTCGAATGTCTGACAAGCAATCAGAGTATCATTTGTCAATGAGCTTCTTAACTCACCGTTCGGGGTCGGTAAAAAAAACTGTAGGTCCCTTCCATTCGTGCAAAAATATAACACGTACACACAAATGGTTGCGAGAAGCAGGCCCAGGTTCACCCCGCGCCACCTAAAGTAAAGCATTTGGGTGATATTTATGTTCGGATTCCATTATTTTCAATATGAAATTTAAATTAATTTTCTTGCGATAGTATGAATAAAGTTCGAAATGAATACTGATGAATTCACTGTAAACCATGAAATAAAATAGATACACAATGAATTTGAAATAGTAGTACAAAAGTAGAAGGAGTAGTATGGGTAGTACAGCAATGCCGATAGTAGTACAATACTACTATAGTAGTACAAACGACAGCGCTGCGGTTATAAGCGCACGAAATCACTTTGAAAATTCTATGCACACCTACTAGATTTAATAAAATTTACTGTATAAATAGGTGGGACGGAAAATCACTAAATCAATGTACACGGGCGAAGCCGGGCGGATCAGCTAGTTATTAATATTAATTAATACAATTATTGAATTGCATTAACTAACTTCTACGCCATAACATAAAGCCTGGTCCTCCATTTCAATTGTTTTTGATTTTTTCCTATCTGTTAAATGTTTTTTTGGCTGCGCTCAGCATTTTACTCAGAATGAACATGCCCAGGCCCAGGCCCCAGACACAGAGCCCAGTCAATTTAGTCTGAGGAGCGCATAGAGTGCGCTCTGACTACGCTCTGAGCGAATAGGAAACACGTTCCACAACGTTCCACAACGTTCCACTCTCTGATCTCTGAGCGTCTGAAACACAAATTTTTTTTTTTTTGATAACTTACGCTCTGCTCTGAACTAAAACAGAAAAACACCTATATTAATTATTGCAATTATTAAATTGTATTAACTAACTTCTACGCCATAACGAAAATCCTCGTCCGCCATTTCAATTGTTTTCTATTTGCTCCTAACTGTCAAATGTTGTTTTAGCTGCGCTCAGCATTTTACTCAGGATGATCAGTCAATTGATTCTGAGCGCATCGAGCGCGCACAGCCCACGCTCTGAACGAATAAAGAAACACACGTTCCACACTCTGAACACTCTGAGCTAAAAAAGAAACACGATTATTTTTTTGACAACTCAGGCTCTGCTCTGAAGTCTGAAATAAAAAAGAAAAACGCCTATTGTCAAAATGTTTATTTTTATTTTTTTATCACTCACTAAACGTAAAAAAATTGACTTGCTAGAAATATCAAAATTCCGCAATATATGTCAGTTTGTCAAGAAAACTAAACATTCCTTCAATTCCGTCAATTTCAATTTACTCTCTTTCGAAAACTCATTTACGAGTATATACGGGTAAATGTCTTATTATTTCATAAACTGTTACATCGGCTGAGAACAGCCAAATTAAAAAAAAGAAAAGAAACAAAAATAGTAAGTACACATAAGCAAAATCCAAAATTAGCGAAATGTTGGGGCAGCTGTCGAAACACGAGTGCTATACAGTTGCCGTTTTGGTCTACGTGAATATCATCAACTACATGGACCGTTATACTGTTGCTGGCATTCTTGGTGAACTCAAGGACGACTTTAAGATAGGCGATGACTACTGTGGCCTCCTGCAGACAGCTTTCCTTATAACCTATACAATTAGCGCACCAATATTTGGATACCTCGGTGACCGTTATTCACGCCGCCTCATCTTGATCTGCAGCGTACTCCTATGGACCGCAACAACACTAGCTGGCTCATTTATGAGAACCTACGGATGGTTTTTTGTACTACGAAGCTTTGTTGGAATCGGAGAAGCGTCGTTTAGCTCGATTGCTCCCACCGTAATCTATGACGTCATATACAAAGATATTCGAAAGAACACCCTAGCTTTGTTCTACCTGGCAATTCCTATTGGCGCAGGCTTGGGATATGTGGTCGGCTCGAAAATGGCTATGCTTTGCGGTCACTGGAGTTGGGGTCTGCGAGTTACTCCGATCTTGGCTATTATTGGATGTATTATGCTAGGCTTCATCAAGAATCCAGTGAGAGGAGAACGTGAACGTTTACAGACCGGAGTTCCTTTAATAAGTAAGGCCGTGAGTTACCGGCAAGACCTTATCGGCTTGGCTAAGAACCGCTCTTATATTCTGTCGACTCTTGGCTTTACATGTGTGGCATTCGTGGCTGGTGCTCTGTCGTGGTGGTCAATGAAATTTTTGCACTCAGGTTTTAGCCTGATACCAGGAGAACATGACTTAGCTGCGGATCATGTGGCGCTAGTGTGTGGCATCATAGCAGTTATATCCGGAGTGATTGGAGTGCCGCTGGGGGCTATTCTCTCTCATAAGCTTATCGGCAGATATCCAGCCTGTGACCCTATGATCTGCGCGATTGCTCTGATAGTGGGTGATCCGCTCATTGTAGTGGCCCTCGTTTATTCGAACAAGTCCATGGTGGCCACTTATGTAACTATATTTGTGGGACAAACTCTAATGAATACCACTTGGTCGATTGCGGCAGACATCCTGCTGTCAGTGGTCGAACCTGAAGCCCGCTCAACTGCTGAAGCTTTTCAAATAACAATCAATCACATGTTAGGTGATGCTGGAAGTCCATACCTGGTGGGTATGATCTCTGAAGAATTAAAGAAAAGTTGGCTTAAAAGACAGCCGGCAGGTGTAAAGACGTTGAAGCTGGCCGATCAGTTTGAGGCGCTGCGATACGGCCTATCCGCCATTGTAATTATGCAGTTCATCGGCGGAATACTGTTCATTTTCAATGCACTCTATATTGTGTCCGACAGAGAGGCCATTATTCAAACGATAGTGAATTCTAGTCAAATACAAGTCGCGTAACTTAACGAAATTGTGTAAAATTCAATTGTTTTCAATTAAACAAAACCGTAATAAACAGAAATTTATTTGTGTAAAGTTTGCATTTGGGCTTTGTTTAAGGCTCTGCTTTTGAAGGGTTACAGACCGCCAACAACACAAGGGGCTTAAGTCGCCAGACACAGCACAAATACACCACGCAACGCAAATGCCTCATTGTTATGCTAATTTTATGGAATTTTCAATGAGGACCGATTTACTGCCAGCGGATATTGTTCTGTGACTGTGCGTGTATAGCGGTTGAGTCTCATGTGTCTTGTACCACTTGGCGTGGCGCTGGAAAAGGAGAAACAGATTGCATCCGTAAATGAAATTCAGTCATAATGACAGGCAAGGCAGCACTGATAAGGAGTAAGAGTTTGGTTGTCTTCTATTGGATGTGGGGTAGACTTTACCTTATATGTACATACTTCGGTGGTTGGCGGGCTTTTAAAAATTAGTCTTAGGGAGCTATGGATACATGAGTTGAACTCAATGTTATAAGGCCGTTGTCACTGATCCCAGTAATAAAGAGAAATAAAGAGAACGTCGCAAGGAACGACACAAATCTGGATACTGGAAGTCGGACGGACCGATGTCGTTAGCGTCCACAACATGTTGTTAGACTTCACCTTGTGTAAGTGGATTTTAAGGATGGCGGACGTACTGGTAGAAGCTATAGTGAATTTAATCGATACATTTGAACGCATCGGACAGGTTGGTAATGAGAAGGCGACCTCTCCATCTACAATGAGTGACAGTTTGCTGCGGTTTTTGGGCTGACTTGTTAGATGCTAGTGCGACCGTGTCAGTAAATGGATTGCGTTACCAAACAATGTTGACCGACTTTTTTTGCTTGAAATCCATGCTTTGCGTTTCAAATTTCCTGGACGTGTGATTTCTCGAAATGAAGACTTCAATTGCAAGATCGTGCAATTTAACAGAATTAGACTTTTTCCTTTGGGGCTATGTATTTTAAAGATAGAATCTACGCCAATGCTACACCAACAATTCATGTACTAAAAGAAAATATCAGAGCTGTGATTCTCGAAATACATCCGCAATCATGGGGAAACGTGATAAAGAATTTAATTTAAACAGTGACGGAGCTAAGACAGATATTTGGCAGATCTTATACCACTTTTTTCTACTGATTTAAAATATGACACCTCTTATTGGATGACCCCATATGAATGAATAAACACACATACAATCAAAGCGAAGTGAGGATAACAATATCCAAGTCCAACAAGGCTGCTACACCTGACGGCTTACATGCTGAGCTATGTAAAGCAACTAGAGAGCATACACCAACTCATCTCTAAGATTTGTGTCAGATGAAAGTAGCCAGATGAACGGAATCTCAGCATTGTTCGCCTGATCTACAAAAAGGAGACGCCCTGAACTGTTCTAATTACGACGTTTACCAGATCTGAGCTGCCAGATATTGTGTGAACGCCTGAAACCTTTCGTCAGCAATCTGATTGACCGTTATCAGTGCGGTTTAAGGCCACCAAAGTCAACCATAGGTAGACATAATGTTCTCATCGTGGAAAAACTCAAGAAGTCGTAATCGACACTCATCACCTGTTCAGGGATTTCAAGGCCGTTCATAAGAGATATTATAGAAATGAACTGTACAGAATTATGTCTAGTTTTGACATCCCTGACAAACTCGTCCGTCTGTGCAGGAAGACGATGGAAAAGCCCGCCGATGCAACAAGGTCGGTAATGACCTCACCGAGACCTTTGATTTCCGAACAAGATTCAGACAAGGTGACGAACTATCATGCGACTTCTTCAATATCATACGTAAAGGCCCATGACATTGACATCATCATCAAGTACATATAGAAAGGGAAAGGTATAAAATGGATTTAGCGGTAAACGAGGACAAAACAAAGTTTATGCTGTCAATGAAAAGGGACACTTAACATCGACGCATTGGACAAAACGTCACATTAGATAGCTACAACTTTGAGGTAGTAAAGGAATTTATCTCTGCTACAATATCAAAAAATAAGATCTCCTCAGAAATCAAACGCAGGATTATACTTTTGCCAATAGGTGTTTCTTTTCGCTAAGAAAGCAATTAAGTTTTAAAGCCCTCTCCCGATCAACTAAGGAGACTATGTAAGACCTTTGTCATTCCATTCTTGCCATATGGTCTTTATCGAAAGCGGATGAGAATATCCTTGGTCGCTTCGAGGCACAAATCTTTTGTAAGATATTCGGTCCCGTTTGCAGTGACGGGCTTTGAAGGAAAAAATTCAACCATGAACTATACGAGCTGTACAGCGACATACAACCTGGTCAAAAAACTGCGCATTGGGCGTTTAAGATCGCTAGGATATGTACAGCAAATGTGCAGCAACGCTCCGGGCTGCAGAGAATTCGACTCCAACCCAGAGGTTCAGCGCAACAGAGGACGACAAGTAGAGAACGACCTCAACCAATTTGGAGTGCGTAGCTGGAGGCAGTCAGCTAAACAGCTGGCTAACTTGAAAGGGTTTTTGGTTGGGGCATTGGTCTTCCCCCGACGGTAGCGCTACTAAAGTAAGTAATGTTGGCTGAGTCGTCCAAAGTACTTATAGGCAGATATATTGCAATCTTAATTTAAGAGCCAAGTAAGTCATATCTAGCAGTTTTCTTATCTGATATCGACTTTGACTTCGAAAGCTTGTCTAAAAAGATCATTAATAGGCGAAGGCAATACAGTTCAGCCTTAAACACAACATATTCGATTGGTTTTTGTTTTGTTGGAAAGGTTGTGAAGAGGGGCAGTGCCTTTTGGATGTGTCCAAGCCAGCTAAAAACCAGATAAAATAAAAAATATTAATACGAGCGTTTCTCTCGCACAATTGGTCGAATTTCCACCACAGGCAATACTAGTATTTATTAAACGTCAGAAAAGCGAACATGAAATACGCTACCTACAAGGCAAGGCATAGCTTGTCAGTTCAGTCAACATCAAAAACCGGCCAA
Source organism: Brachyopa scutellaris (assembly GCA_949775065.1). NCBI lineage: Eukaryota > Metazoa > Arthropoda > Insecta > Diptera > Syrphidae > Brachyopa > Brachyopa scutellaris. The sequence goes on along the minus strand of OX459112.1, from coordinate 56,832,062 downwards.
GTGCGAGTCAGACATGCGCTTAAAGGGTTCCGTAGTTTTAAAACTATGTAGTTATATTTTGTTCAAATAACTGTTTCATTTCATGAACACGTCCATTAACCTTTTTTGCGCTGTTCTACTGAGTTCAGGGGTCTCAAGTTCGTTTCAAAATCCGTATTTTTATTTATTTATTTTTTTTTATTTTTTATTTATATGGCAGCACAATTTTTCGACGTGAATTTCACTAAAACTATGCAACTTACTAGATTCGCTAAGGTATCTTTAAAAATTTAGTTACTTTTCTACGAATTATTATTTTTTCATATTTTTGACTTCCGAGAAAACCGTAGGGGGCTTTTTTGTATGATATTTTTCACAAATTTTTGGCAATAACTTCCAAAGTTTCTAACAGAAAAAATTAACGAAAATATATTTATAATCTTTTTTAGATTACATTTAACCCACCTAGTATAGTTGTTTCACAATACTTTACAGTAATATGTTGTCCATGTATGTGGACCACTGTAATGTATAAGTGTGTCAAATTTCAAGTTTCTAGGAAGAACGGTTCTTGATGTTTTTATCGTGACAGACATTTTTGAGTTAGAGCGAACTTATAATGGTTCCGTATTATCATATGGGTACGGAACCCTAAAGATGTATAATAGTAACTCCGCACACAATATGCTATCGAATATAATCGTATATGTATTCTATATTAGTCATATTATAATCATAATAAACCAAAGTATTGCATCATAGTAAAACCGCTGAGCTGATAACGATCATTTGTATTAAAATTTTTAATTGGAAAAGTCAACCGCTCCTATCTACTATCGTAAAAAAAAAAATTAATGTGCCATTTCAAAAAAGGTAGTAAATTATAAGCTCTTAAAATAAGGCTATTAAGTTTTAAATTATTTAAATAATAAACCATGTTTGAAGCATTTTAATCTCTATATAAAGATACTATAAATTTTTGTTTATCTTTACTGGAATTAAAGCAACACTTTTTAATTGTTAATAAAAATGTGTGTAAACTTAAATTTCGAACAACCTGTGATCGTTTGAATACATACATATGTATTTATGTACATGCATATGCACTTGTATGCTGTAATGTAACTCCAGGTGAACAAAATCGTGTCAAGCTATTAAAAAATGCTCGCTTGCTTTTGATTAGATCTTTTATATTGTTGAGTTTTTTTTTTTTATGTTTCCGGCTAAGTTATCATTTGCATTCAACTGTAAGAATCTAAAAATACAAAAATATGTAAATAAATAAAAATATGTATTATGAATATTATTACCTGGAATGTTCGTGCGCGCACATTAACCGGACATCTTGGAGATAAGGTACAACTAAATGAATTAAAGTGAATTAATTCAAATGTGAATTATTGAAATACATAATAATAAAGTTTATGATACATATTTGATGTAAGACAAAGAAATTCTTTCTTATTCTGCCTTCTGAAACGCTTAGAGCATTTAAGTCTGATGTCCAAGATTTTATTTGTTAATTTTTGAATTCCAAAAACAAACTACGAAATACGAATTATCAGCTGTTCGCGATCCAGAATATGACTGTGAAAGGACCATATCCGCGGAATGCCCGAAGACAGAATATCAAGAATGGCGATTGATGGCAACGTCACCAATATGCGACCATAAGGATGACCACCGAAAAGTTGGCATGAATGATGGGCATCAACCGAACCTGCTCTAAAAGCAATAATATCAAACACAATAAATCAAAGGCAGTCTAAAAATGTCACAATGTACGAAATGCCATAAGGCACCGCAAGGTTATACTGTAGGTTATACTGTACTGGGTACCCGGACATAGCAATAACGAACTAGCTAGAGCTGGATCAGCCATGGGCCACAGTGATGCTGACACCTCCATACTGCCACCGATTAAAACATCTATTCAGCATAATCGACCATATAACCGAAAAAGAGACCAACGCTCTGTGGCTCACACGAACCGACTGCGTCACATCTCGTTCTTTATTGCCAAAACTTGATCTTAATAAGACAAAGATGATGTTGCATGTGGATAAAATCACAGGGACAGGACACTGTACCATAGGTCATATGACGAGCAAATGGTTTCCTGAGTCCAACGGTATCTGTAGAAGCTGCGGCGATGAGGAATAAAGCGAACTGATCCAACATCTTCTCTGCTACTGCCCCACCCTCCAAGAACGGCGCCGTCGTACTTTAGGTCATAGATAGGCAGACATACATGGCAAAGCTAGGAAATATAAAGTTATCGGATCTACTAAGATTCACCAAGACAGACCACAAACTAGTTTACGAGTTGGTACAAAAGAGGATTTACTCTCAAATTATGAGGGGATTCACAATGGACCTTCGGGTCTCCGAGTGGAAATGATTGCTCGTTCAATCAGACACCCTTCCTAACCTAACCCAACCTGATTTAAATGTACCAAGTCTAGTTACTTATTTACTTACCAAGTCATGTAAAGATAAACAGGGTTTGATCCTAAACGAAGGTGATTAAGTCATAAAAAATAAAAAAAAAAATTCTCAGACTTATTGGAGAACACTCTATTCTCTATTGAAACTTCCAAAAACTTTTTCTCTAAGAACATTTTGAATCAAAACAGAAACATGTACTTCTGACGTTTGTCGTGCTCATCTTTTATGTTGAACGCATTCATGTAGGTTTTGGTTTGAGAACCTACCCCAATCATTGGGGGAACACCAAGTTCGGGAACAGTCCTGTAACACAGATTATCTTCGTTTGAGCAGAGAACTAGCTTACTAGTAGAAGTGTACAAAAAGTTGTTCTTATACAGAAACTCCTAGTTGTCTCCATGCCAGGAAGACAACAACGCCGATCTGGAACATCAATCTTTACAGATGGCTCTAAAACAAAAGAAGAAGAATACCGGAGCAGGCATCTTCTCGGAAGTCTTACCGTCTAGCCGACTGTTGCATTGTCTTCCAATCAGAGATGTATGCTATTAAGAAAGCAGCACAAATTGTCCTAGCAAGGAAATTACCGCATCGGAAAACACAATTTGCGTGGACAGCCAAGCCGCACTTAAAGCACTGGACTCCACTTCCGTGAACTCAAAATGCGTAAAGGCCCTTAGACCGATAAAACACCACACAGTTTTACTCTGCTGGGTACCCGGCCATGCGGGAATAGAAGGGAACGAAACAAGAGACGAACTGTCCAGGAAAGGCTCTGATATGATAACACTAGCTGACAGAGATGTCTTTCCGGCATTCAACACTGCTAAAAAACTAATAGGCCGCATCACAACTTATTTAGCAACGCTAGTGATTGTGCCATACCCCGCAACTTGTGGCCCGCAGTCGACTAGAAAAGAACACTATCCCTACTTTCTATGTACTCGTCGGTGAAGTAACGAACACTGTATAAAAGGAAACATGGCAAGAAGATACAGTATCCTTCCAAGGACTTCTGTAGAAGCTGCATGGATGAGGATGATATAGAATCTGTAGCACACCTTCTATGCTACTGCCCGGCACTTCAAGAACGGCGTGGCGCCTGTCGTGTATGTGAGCACGGTTCCTCTACTGCCTGGATGACCTGGCTAAGATACCGCTTACAAAATACATACCTAGTGAGATGTATAAAAAAATCGAAATGGTTTTGTTAAATGTATGTTTCTACATGCACAACTAGGGTATTCAAAATGGACCTTTACGGCCTCTGGGTGAAATTGCATTTACTGCAAACGACCCTTTCTCACCTAACCTAATGTAACCTAACAAACCAGAAAGTAGTGTAAAAGTGCAATGAAATTTTATTTGGATAGAATCGACTCCAAGTGGTTTGAAATTTGAAAAATTCCAAAAGTATTGACCTTTTTGAGAAAAGTATGAAAACACTTTTTGTAGTACAATCTATAATCTTTGAGATGGTATAAATAATAAGATGTTCTGAAAAAAAATATTAAAATAGATAACATAGAGAACAAGGTGTGGTAGAAACAGAAAATCGAAACCATGTGGTTGGTCAGTTCGAACCCATATGCAATGCAAGGGTAACAACTCGGAAACATCAGTAAAATTTTACGTATTTCGCTTCAATCGGAGACTCTCTCATGTCATGGAGCAATGGAGTCTGTGGAGATTGTTTTCATCTACTCTTCATGTCAACTATTCTCCTCCGTGCTGGTCCAAATCGTTTGCGGCGAAATGGGTTGGCAGTAAGACAAATTACACCTGTTTCCAATTTAATAGAACACATTCTGGCTTAAGGGAGCTGTTAAAGATTACCTTAAGGCAGGTTATGATTGAATGTATGTATGATTAAATGTGATAAAGCATTGCTGGGATAATGTCTTCTGGTCTTGCAGATTTATAGGTTGTAAAGGATTTTACTGCCCACTCTATATTGTGTGCTGTAATAATATTTTCTTATCGGTTTTGCCATCTGGTTGCGAGAGTATTGAAACTGAGAGGCAAATGGTAGCTGCAGGTTTAGTACACAGTGGTAGTTGTGTAGTGTACTGTACACATGTATGTACATATATACATATATGAAGAAGGAGTGAATTTTAAGAATAAGTTGGGTTAACAACCTTACCTAAGTGTGCTGTTAATCGTTCCTGGCAGCCATTGCAACCTAACAACCTTAAAGGCTCGATGAACTTAAATTCATCAACCAGGAAGCTTGAACGTAGGTTATTAAGTCGAATCGCTGATTACAAAGCGGAATCACATCAATAAAAAAAGCGTATGTTGGCATTGAAAATTGTGGAGTACGAAATCCTTGAAAACTGTTTGCGAAATCAAAATTCTAAAAAACCAAAACTCCATTGAAATCTCCTCATCTTAAAAAGACATATGTATATGTATATTCAAATTTAAAGAAAACATAAAAAAAACTTCACATGCAGAAAATGTGCAATATGTAACCGAAAAATGTATGTTTGGCATCACCGCTTAACTGATCGAATATCGCTAGTATCGCAATTTTTGCGTCTTATCCATAGTTGGTTGGTTGGTTGGCTTGTGAGGGTGAGGAAAGATGTCTCCACTTCACGTAGGCCGCGAGTCGGGCTGGTTGTGCTCCCCACTAGAAACTGTGCTAAGAAATAAAAGGGTTGGGGTTTGTGCAGTGGAATGGAAAGGTTAAAATGAATATGAAGATTCAAGAAAAGCGGTCTGTGTGTCGTGTAAACTCCAGTGTTTTCGAGAAATCGATGGACCTGAGCAATCACAAATCAAAGTCAGCCCAGGTATACATAGGCAAATCCTCAGTTTTATTTGTGCTCTACCCAAGTTCAGAACTTTCCTTGCCTGCTGTGGATTTGGATTTTCTACCATTTCTTTGGCAGCCTTGCATGTTTGGATTTGACTCCACATTTGTGAGTGACGGTTTTCAAAAGACTGGCTATAAGCAGTTTTCACTGCTTGTACCGCCGCACCGTACCTATAGTATCCATTCTTTTGTAATACAATTTTAATTAGTACAATCTAAAACGTAATGTTACCTTATGTATGCCAACCGATTATTTGAATTTGGTACCACAGATTCGCATTTCCATTGAAGTGAATGCGTCTTGTTAAATTTCCAACTTATTAATTGATTGGGAACTAAATGGGATCAATCGTATTTGCAAACAAAACACAGAAGAAAAGAACGTCTGTTTACAAAACAATAACGCTGATAACATCGCCGCGGCGCGCCGTAATAATCGCGGGGTAAACATTGAAAGCGGCTAGATGGGGTCATGCATTCAGCACTGTACGTCACCGGATTAGCTGATATACCACAGCTAGGTTGATACTTGATACGGTGTTCGCTATATGATTTATTTTTCAAGTTTTTCTGCCTACCGGCTTCTAACCGCTGGCACTGCAACCAAAGTACAGTCAAACTTCGATAACTCGAATATTTAATAGCTCGAATGAAATTGGTTGGCAATAGCGCCAAGACTGAAATTTACATGTAATTTTTATTTCATAACTCGAACTTCTATTACTCGAATGTCTTGATAACTCGAAGAGATTATTTGGCGTCACCTTCGATAAGTCAAATTCTGAAGGGGAATTCCCCAATTCTGCGTGTTTTTACAAGTTCATTTCGGGGGCACTGTGTTCGATTTCGTTATGTGTGAGTAAGAATTGTGAAATTTCTTGTAAGTTCTATACTAAAATTTATTGATTCTCAAATTTCAAGGAGTGGGGGTAAAAATCTGTCAGAGAGAGGGAAAAGTGCGCAAAAGTACCTACAGGAATAGATTGAACAACAAAAAATGGAAAATGTATGACATTTGACAGATTTGACAGTTGGCATAATGCTGCCCAAAAAAATTCCTTGGGCTAAAATTGGTTGCATGGGGAAATGTCTTACTCTCTTGTTAGCGCTCTCTTCTACGAAGTCTTGATAACTCGAATTTTATTTGTGGCAAGTGATGGTTCGAGTTATCGAAGTTCGGCTGTAGGTCTATTGTGACCCATTTTATATCTTTTGTATTGTATTGTATTTAGAAGGGGGTTATCCCGTAGAGACAACAAGCACGTAGACCTGTAGGACCATTGTACTTAAGTGAAGTACCACCCGATTCGCTGAATTAGGGATTGGTTGCTGAGCTATATATCGATCTAAATCTGCCCGTCACTTTCGCAAAGCGAAGCAATAGGGCAAGATTGAGCTCTTGTAGATCAATGCCCCGTAGGACGTAGTTGCCTAGAGTGGCTTTTCTGATCCGAGCAAAAGCCAGACACTCGCTAATGAAGTGCTCAGCTGTCTCTTCTTCTTCCAGGCACATCTCGCAAAGGCCCGAACTTCTGATTCCAATTTTGTTGAGATGCTCGTTTAAGGGAGTGAACCCAGTGACCAGTCCTGTGAGGATTTTAAGGTCATTTCTACGAATGTGTAACCTGGGCGCGTCTACATTTTGGCCTGCCGGCATGACCTAAGCTCATGCCAATGGTTTTAGTGTTGTAGTCGCAGCAGTTCAAGAAGCTTGTTTTTAGCATAAGCTGAACTGCAGCCAATAACAGGCCGAGGAGCGATAAAAGGGGGCGCTGATCCAGCTCTAGCCAGAGCATCAGCTTTATCGTTTCCCGAGATATCAGAATGTCCCGGGACCCAGACCAGTGTGATCTTATTACATCGCCCAAGTTGGTTCAGTTTATTGACAGCTTCCTTATTTTATATCTAGAAATTGTATCTACAAAGTTTTTAGAAATTTGATGATTCCTTTGACTGAAATACTTTAGTAGTCTTCTTCCTTGTGATTTCCTATTTTTTTGGCTCTTATTTTTGATAGAGAAGGGAACGTTCAGAATCTCTATGTGTCTGTTTTGCTGATTTACATTTTGTAGAGGTGGCTGTTGCTGATTGAAAGGTCAGTCCTACGCACACAATTTTTAAGTTTTCTTTGTTGGGCGACTAGAAGTCATCTACAGATTTTCAATTTGCAGCTATTTAACATTATCTTTGAAACAGCCACCTCCAATAAAACAGAAATTCTGATACGCTACCACTTCCAACACAATGACCTTTAAGCAAAAACAATGTCTTAAACAATCATATCTCTCAATGAGGTTTGCAGTAACAATGAATTAAGTTTATGTAGAGATAAGTTTAAGGCTACACTATTATATTTATATTTATTTTTATTTTAATTTTTTTATTAAATATCTGTTAGCTATAAGTGTCTTGTAGATAAATAAATAATACCTGAGCTCCACCATCTTTGGAATGTTGGATACACGGCACATTTTTTATATTTTATTTTTAAATATCTGCTTTTAGGCGCACAGTGACATTAAGAAAAACGCATTTTTAAACATCGAATAATGAATATTACAAATATGTTGCCTTGTTGAATATGTATATTTCGAATGCGATTGCGTTTTAATTCAAATCAATACCTGCAGGTAAAACAACGTAAACAAAGCAACTAAATTCCTTCCAAATTGAATCCTTAATGCTTTCATTCACACCGTTTTTTTTTTTTTTTCAAAACATTTAACTGACATAAGGGAGAAAAAAACACAAAACACCTTTTTTTTCCAAGAGTCGATCAATATCGATTTCGAAACGTACATACTCGTATCTGGTCATGACATGACTACAGGGAACAACAAACAGGTCACAGTTTCATACCATCCAATAACTGTCAAGAGTAGAGTGAAATCTATCTGTCACAATTGATGGTGTAGGACCAGAAAGTAAAATCAAAATAACTGTGAAAAAAAATCGAATTCGTAATCCAATCAAAGTCTGTCAATGTACAAAAAAAAAGTTAATTCGATGACAGGCTAAGTGATAAAATCGCTTTTCAGCGCGTGTTTGGCATGTGCTCGATGCGCCTTCCCCACCTGTCTGGCTAGGTACTCTCAGCAGACCTTCCTTTGTCCCCTTCGCGATAACTTCTCAGATTCCCCGTTAAATTCCTTTTTTTTTTGGTTTTTTAATTCCCTATGCAAAATTTATGATAATTTATTCACTCAACGGGAATTCTATTTTTTTACATTTCGTGTTTTTTTCCCCTCTTTTCTTTCATTCTCATTTTCCTCCTCGTTTAACATTTAGTGTGTATGGATGGGGGTCCTCTATATATGTATGTATATCTGCCGCTTGCGACAACGATGAGGACGACGACGGTCATCCCTAATGAAAGGTGCAATGAAAGAAAAATTGCGCAATGAATTATTAATGAAAAACGAAGGGACTGAAGGAGGTACAGACAGACTCGTATACAATATCGACTGCTGCCGTGTGCTGCCGCTCAGGATATCCATCCTTTGTACGTTAAAACGAAGCCGAACAAGCGGAAAGCGGAAAGCGGTTCACCTCTGTGATTGATTTATGTCCTTTTGATGATACGTCTTTGGATGGGAATTCGTTTCGATTGAAACTGAGTGAGAAGAAGCGAGGTGGAAGACGAAAAATCCAATTTCCTCGATTCCCTCCTCTCTACCTCGAGAAGTGATGATCTGTGTATGCATGTGTATACGTGTACTTATTTGTATATGTGTGCACAGCAAAAGGAGTCTTTAAACAAACTGATTTATCTCCTGAGTGCAAAATTAACTACAAATTTTATAGACATTTTGATATCAAAGATTGGCCGGAATTAATATTTTATTAATGAACATTTTATGGCGAAGGCATGTAAAGCGAATTTACGATTCAATTTACGGATGATGATAGAAGTTCTCTTTTATTGGTAATAAAATTAAGAATGAAAACCAAGGAATTGTAAGGAACTAAGGCCGGTTCATAATTAAGAGACTAAATTAATACCATCGTGGGGATACTCGACCCACTTACAGCGTTACACAAGTGTTTAACGCCAACAAGAGCAGTAAACAAAGTTGATACTTGGGACATTAAAGTACAGGGATGAGAGGGAATTATTGGGCTCTAAGGTAGCTTGTCGTCTTGCTGTAAGCGGTTGGAGGAGATTTAAGACGTACATGTAACTAAATTTCGTTTTTTATGTTATTTAGTTTATAATTCCCAGGATACTTTCTACTCTATCAGATTGAAAGGCAAATCACCTTGAACTGAGTAAGTTAAGTATAATCCACCAATTTACGGTTTTAGTTAACGTACTGTTTGCACGTTTGTAAACATCGTAAATAAAATACACCCATCAGCAGTAGCAGTGGCTTAGCGGATAACAAACGACATTTGTATTGTATCCCAAGAAACGTATTATTTTTTATGAGTTTGGTACAAGTTCAGAGGGTGTTTCAATAAGAGTTGTATGATTTTTTTTTCATACAAAAACATCGAAAAATAGCGAAAAAATAGGAATTTTAAAAATGTAATGTATTGAAACGTTGACAAATGATACTCTTTGATTGCTTGTCAGATATTTGTAAGAAGTGGCACTGTAAAAAACTTTTGGGTGTTTGCTGATTGAATATGCGTACCTAGTAGTCCGAAACACTAACCACGGTGCTCACTAATTCGAACGAGATGGCTTTTTCACCTCAATTCTATTTTTTATCCTCAGCTGTTCGTTGAAATGCGTATGTGACAAAAGTATGCAATGAAAACCAAATGTTGAAAAGATGCTTTTGCCCTAAACAATGAAAATAAGAGCAATAAAAATTACGCTTAGTGCACATAAGTATGTACATTTTCTCTTTCTCTGAACCCTCCATAGTTCAAATACTTCCGTAATTCTCAAATTCTCTACTTGGCAACCTTCAAACAAGTTCCACAGGGTTCGATTTAATATCCCAGTAAAATTAGTTCCTCTATGATTCATATTTATGCTGACTATAGTCAAATTTGTTGTCCACAAAGTCTTATTGAAACCTCGTCATTGGTTTAAGGTTTAAGCCTTAATCCCAGCAAATGTAAATGTTTAATTATATCAAGAAAACTACAGCTATCGTACTTTCCACCTACGGTAAAGTCGGGAGGTTTTGACACGTTAACGAGCATTTGGAAATATCTTAAAATCCAAATACAATTTCAAATTTTCAAAATTTACATAAGTAACAATGTTATTTTAGCAATATAAAAGCATTAATGATTAATCGATATAAATATTTTTAACAGAGTTGTTTTTTCCAAAACCTTACAAAGTGTCAATTCCTCCTACCATGAAGGAGGGATAATAAAACAACTTATAATGCTTTTTTGTTCAACAAATAAATTATTTTTTTTATTTTCAATGCATATCAATCTTTGTTTATTAGTTTAGTCTACTTTTATTTAAGTTTAAGGACGTAGAATTTAAATAACAAAATAAATTTACCAACAGAAAAAACATTTCATAAAAACTTAATTTGAAACTTGTTTCATCGATGTTGAGGTGAGGATTTTTTTGTTGTAAATATTTGACATTTTTGCATTCTAAAAAATAGTAAGAAGTTGTTTTACTACACAATTTTTATTTTCACTCATAATCGAGGATTTGGCTCTTTGTCAATTCCTCCTTCAGCAAAAATGTCAAATCCTCCTTTTTGATTACTTTTGGGACTAATACAAGAAAACACTTTTGTAATGCTGCTCAGGATAAACTATTGTTTACTAATGATTTTAAAACGAATGAAGGTGCACTACATGCACTTTCAATGTCAAAAACTACATAATTAAGATATTACAGTTGGATTGCTTACCATAAGTTAGATGAAATGGGCACAAAAATAAAAAAGACGTCCACTTCGCTTATCTCCTAGAGACCTTAGTGATTGTTTATTTATCACTCAAACCAATCGTTATTAACTTCGTTTTCTCATCATTTAAAGTTCCGCCAAGGTTTAGTTTTTCAGAAAAGTGCTGATGTCAATTCCTCCTGCCTGTCAAATCCTCCCGACCTTACCCTACAGAATTTGTCGATTTTGCAAAAAAGTTCGGGAGTGATATTTATTAAAATCCTAGGATGGAATGACCATATGAATACAATAGGCGGAAATACATATGATATTCCACGAAATTTGTGGACAGTGCAGACATTTTTATACCGGTTAAAACAAGAATCATGCTCATAAAATCATTGAGTATTCCAGTGCTTACACATGCATGTGAAATTCTTATGAATTTCGACGCTGCAACGTGCTGTTCTAAAAGAAAGCTAAACGTGGCATTTAACTATGTTATACGGTACATTTATAGGTCAATATTAATATTTTAAAGCTACGAACACGGTGAGCATTTTCACCATGATGTTTCTAACATGGAAAAAAGATAACAGGAGAACTGGAACCCTTTGATGCTGACGGATTAGATACTGTTGGCCCTTGGCAAGAGATGCTCCTCAATCAGCTTAAAAGAGATCAACAAAGAGGTGCCACATTTCATCTTAGTTCATACCATTTCGATTGGTTTTTTTTATACTTTGTTGAATCTATGAATACTTTTTCAAAACCAAAAAACCAATATTGAATTTTTTCTTTTAAACACAAAAATATTAGAAACTAGTCGCGTTGCTTGCTTATATGTAGTGTCATAAGACAAATATTTTCGAACAATTTTTTTTTTTTGTGATAGAAGCGAGTGTCATTGATGCTGGTTTATTTCTCTGAATTAAACACAGTTTTCTTTTCTCTAAAAAATTGTAAAATAATTAGCTTTTTTTGTTATTCGGGTACTATCTAGTCTGTTGGAGCACAAACAAATTTAATTCAATTGGGTTGAGAAAATGAGAAGGTCCTCTTCATGTGCATCGAAAGATTTTCTAATTTAGTTTTCGATCAGTTTTTTCCCTTTTCAAATATTTTTTTTAAGGCACCTGCAACGAAACACTGTAGAGCAGAGTCAAGACAATACTTATCGAATGTGTATCAAATACGAAGAAACATGGGAGCATGTTCAAAGCTATTGTTACTACTTTACAAGAACACGTCTATTTCCTATGTTTACCTTACCCTAAGACAGATGACATACCTATGTACTACATACGTAGATATGTATGTATAATGTATGTACATAAATGTCAGTTCGGCGGAAGATTTAGCTGAGTTTATCAATAGATCCGGCTAACTTTCGCACGAGGGCATCTTCATGGCCCAAACATGTACTTAGGGTACTAAGTCCAACTTTTTCAACAAAATCCAAACTAAGACATTTCTGAGACGACTTTTATCGGCCATCTTAAAATTTTAAGAAATAGACCTTTTGTAAGATGGAAATCTAGTCCGGGCTAGATCAATGTACATGACAGTCATTGTCTCTTCTTATTCGGCGCGAGTAGATAAGGACCTTTTTAGCTGTAAGAATTGGACACAGTCTAAAACCAATAAAAAAAAAAAAATTCCCATTGTTTTGCTTTCACAGATTTTGAATAAAATATAACATATGATCTCTCATCGCTGGAGAGTTATTTTATAACTTCAATTAAATAAGCTTTGTCGCTTCCCATAAAAGTCATTAATTTCATTCGAATGGTTGTATGCTTGGGTACTTGCAATGTACATTGTGCATTTGTTCATGCTTATGGGAAATCTAATAAAGTTTTTACACACCAACTAACATATATGGACAAGAGTAATACGTATTCGTGTTGAACGTTAGAGAAAAGTAAAACTGTCCATACATTGCCAACATTGCTAAGGAGTGAGTAGAGATTTATCGTAACATTTAACATATTTGCTGCATACTCTTTCTTGCAACAAATTAGTGTTTCTCACAATTTCAATAATCGTTGCATACTAGTTGGCGGAAGTAAAAAATATTTAAATCACATCGTTATTTGCATCACATTTATGATTTAAAGTTTCCATGCAGATTTTTGTCAAAATAAAATCAATAAAATTTTGTATCGTATAGGGAATCAGCTGTGGCAGACTCAAATAAGCTTTTTTTCCATCCTAACCACCCCTTTACTAATGCACCAAAATCTGGACTATGCGTTGGCTTTAGTAGTATTACGAGTTGTATTAAGCCACAGATAATGTGATTTAGCTCAATTCATTCTTTCGGTTCAAAGTTATTATTTTACTTTTTTTTAATGGAAACTCTCACCCGCAATTGAAATCCATTACGGATATCTCTTTTCACCTTCCAATTTAATTCCAGCGTCGATGACAACGAGGCATACCAAACACTTAACAATCATAACAATCCGAATTCAGATTACCTTGGAGTCAATGACGTGAAATGTCAAAGCAATTACAATCGATAGCACGGAGCCAGTCTGATTTCATAACAATAACCCTGCCATTTAGACATAGATATACATTTATTCATCCTTGCGCGTGGGCGTCGAATGTCTACGAACGCCTCCTTGCTATCGCACGTTTTGCACAAGTCTCTCCTTCTCTGACCCGACATGCGGGGCAGAGGCGAACGAGGCAACAGTATTCCACTTGTTTACCTATCTATACACGCCAAAGTGCTTCGCCGTCAATCGATAAAATTCCCGACACCGTGGCGTATGCCATCCTTTCTTCATCCCTTCACACCGCCACCCACATGAAATGTACCCCGCACAGCAGAGATTGTCATTCCATTGCATGTTTCAGTTATCTTTCACTCCTTGCAGGATTCGCACAAAATTGGAAATCCTTCACATATCCATAAACAAGAGGAGAACCTGATTCTATCCGTCGTCGTCGTCGCAGGTCGATTGGAGAATACTCATCGTACATCATTTTGGTATTCAACTGCAGAGCTCTACGAGTTGCAGCAGCAGTAGCCTTCAATCGCCGGCTTAAATCCCAAACCATTGGTCAATCGTGTCCGGGTATAAGTCCACCGGAGCGAGAGCTAGAGACACCAAAAGCCATGACACGCAGTGACGACGACGGTGGTAATGTCAATCGACATATTTCATCCTCCCCAGCGAAACAACACGAAGGGGCGACAGCAACAAGGACGACCAACTCCAACAGCCGGCAGGCGAGCACCGTTGGAATGATATCAACCTGCTTAATTGGATTAGCTCTGTCAGGATATGCGACATATGTGGAAATCCAAGTGGAAAAGGACGATGACTATCAGGCGATGTGTGATATCAGTGAAAAAATTAGCTGTACAAAGGTTTTCGCGTCCAGGTGAGTTACTCTCTGTGTGTGTTTGTGTAGTCTGAAAGGATTTCACTTTGTGTATTTTTGTGTGTGCTTCGTCCTTGCTTTTACCCGTATATACAATCCTGTGAAAGCGTTACGCTTTGAATGCGAATGACATTAAAGCGGCCCTCTGTTGTTTGTTACAGAGCCGGTGCCAACCCCAAGTTAATTGATATTTATTGGGAAGTGTTTCTGTAATGGCATTGCATGATGTGTCCTTTATGGGCTATATGTACGTATATAAATGTGTATCGTTTTTATTTGTTTGTGTTTTTGTTTATTTGTAGATACGGCAAAGGATTCGGAATTATTGGTTGGATTTTCGGTGAGGAGTCGCTGCTTAACACGCCTAATGGAGAACTGGGAATTGTATTCTACATCTTGATTGGCATTTTGAGTGAGTACGAGTATTTAACGAGCTATCTATGGATAGCAATTAGGTTGTTGTTGTTTGATTATGTGTATGTACATGTGTATATCTAGTTTTCAATTAGCTATGTATTCCCAACGTAGATAATTGTCATTTCGAATACTGTCTGTGGGAAGGCTATATTCGCCTGATTTAATTTTAGAGAATTTAGGGGTTGGTTTTAAGTACACGCACAGATGTTTCGTACGCATTACATGCGGATTATTAGTCTGTCAAATTTGATTTACAAATATGGGTATGGTTAGATCGGTGACAGGATCAACTAACTATTGTACGAACTTTGGCAACCTCGAGCGTCCGATTTTATGTGTTCCCATATCACATAATATCCTGTTTCACCTATATCCTGTTTCGCATCCATGACATAACCAGTGGGGAATTATAAAAACACGTGTACCGTTTTTATGTGAATATGCAGGTGTTCGTAAAGGGATTTCTCTTGAGCGGTAATTTTTTGTATGTCGCCGTCAAAGTATTTGATTATGACGATATCTTATGTCTTTTGTGGTCAGTTTGCCTATTATTTTGTCTTTTTCAACTAGTACAGTGGCTCACAGTGAAAATGGTCCACCTCGAACCAACCTAATCTTCATCGAAAAATTCCACGAACTCAGGAAAAATAAAAATTGAAAATGTTCAGGTTCAATATTGACTTTTATATTCTTCTTTCAAAACACCAAAAAGAGAGAGCTCTATTGGATTTTTGTAAGAGCCATTTCACACATACCCGGCTGCCGGCTAACCGGTACCGGCTACCCGGTCGTTGGGAATACATTCTTATGGGCGCGCTCACACCTCAAAACCGAAACCGTCCCCAGGTAACCGGTAGCCGGCTGCCGGAATGTCGCCGGCTTTGCTCACTGCCACAGCCGGCTGCCGAAACCGGGTAAACGGTTCTCAAGTTAGTAGTGGATACATAAAATCAAATTGCGCCTTCACACATGCCCGGTTGCCGTAGCCGGTTTTCGTTTTTCGACTCAACGATATGAAAACTGAAAACATACAGTAGATCGCCACGAATGGAACAAAAATCACATTTCATAGCTTGCTGTGTGCCGGCTGCCGGATGTGTGTGAAAACATACTTATTTTTTAAGAAAACCGGCTAACCGGCTGCAAGGTATGTGTGAAATGGCTCTAACCATATGAGGTCGCATTTTGCAAAAGTTAACTAAACGAATAAATTACATGGGCGTCAACGACTTCTGCAGTTGCTTTCTAATGTGGAATAGTAAAACGGAGATAAAAAAAAAAATTACAGTGCTAAAAGTTTAAAAAAAAAGTTATTTGAGAAGCTTTTGCTATCTGTGCCATTTTCACTGTGAGCCACTGTACGTGCACTGAATTTTATCAGGCGCTGTTTGACTGTGCTGACCTTTAGTGCAGTTCTCTTCAGTCGATCAGTCGATATAACCAACTATAGAAGTAAGTGCATTGCTCCCTCCAAGATTAGAAGTTTAAGGCTCAACCATAATGCGTATAGGGAACCATAAGCCTACGTCCAAATTGAATGAAATGTTTCCACATGTTTCCGAAAGTGGTGGAACATACCCTATAATAGCTTTCGCATGCATAGCTCCGTATCTGTCAAATCGATATTACATTATTTCCCCAAACCCTTGTGCTGTTTGTGTTTGGTTTCAAGATATTTCTTCCTACGACTTTTCCTTCTTCATCCCATTGAAAAAAGGCTTCTCTTTGATCGTAAAGACACCTATTTCACAAGCTTTTTACTAACTTCACTTTTTGTTAGGGATAAATCTGTAAATCGATTTTACACCCACTTCCAGATATTTGATGAGGTTGTATAAATTTAATATAGTGGAATGCCGTTATCTTCACAACTCCCTTGACATTAATATCAAATGAAAGTCGTTGACGAGTAAAGTTTCAATATTACGAGTACCTTCTGACTTCTGAGTAAATTTTTTAGATCTTATGGTTTTAGGCAAATTTTCCTTTTTAGTGTTCCGTACCCAAAAGCGGAACACCGAACTGATGGTGTCTGTCTGTCTGTCACAAGCCTTTTTATCACAGATTATTTAACGTAGATTATTTGAAACAGTTGTAGCAATCAGTGGCCCAAACACAGACAAGAACTTAAAAAGCTGAATTTCGACTTGAGGGGTCAAATGGGAAATTAAAAAAAAAAAAGAAGATTTTTGAGGTCATCGTATGGGGTGTCAAAGGAAAGTTCGTTAATGCACGAATTAAAAAAATGTATGAAATATTTTTTTGTGTTATTTTTTTCTTAACTCTTTTTCAAAAAAAAAAAACTTTAAAAACTGCTGTCCCGAGCATTATCTACGAAAATATAGCTCAGAAAAATCTGAATAAAATCACAAACATTGTGAAAAAAGTCTGGAACGAAAATGATCAGGACTGCTCAACGTTTGACAGTTTTTTGATGAATGATTGATCCTAGAAATAAGCCAATTGAAATATGCGCCATTGAACTTATACTTACTGAAACCAATGATTTTATGCACATAAAGGAATCTTTATGGTTCCCTATCTTTATACAGTCAAACTTACCTGTAGCGAATCCGAAACGGGACCAGAAAATCACTTCGTTAGTCCCCTTTTACATGCAGAGATTCGAAGTAGGCGATTTTTTCGAATTTTCTTTTGAAATTGCCTGTAGGGGCAGATACCTATTACACGTTGATATTGCGAGTACGAAACATTTTATGTCTGCTTTGATTTGACATTCCGTAAAACTGCCTAACTTTGAATTTCTATGCACAATCAAACGGTAGAAAGCAGAAAATAAATATGAAGCAATAATATGAAAAATATACGAAAAGTGTAAAGAGAAATGTCAAAGAAAATCGCCACAAACGCTGACCGGGGAGATTTTTCCTTTTCCCATTTAGACCTCGAATTTTACCAACAAAATACATTGCTCCCCGCGATTTGTTTTAACGTGGAAAAGTGGACTTATGTAGAAAATTCGTTAGGTATACAGAAATTAGAAATTTTTTTTTATCAACTTTTATTAATTGTAATCAGTAATTTTAGTTTGGATTACACTCTTCCATTTTTCTTCATCAACAAAATCTTCTAATACATTTAGTGACTCAAACACATTAGTCGGTACGTTACTCCTCATCGCCAGAAAGGTTCGAAATACGTCAATTGATGAAGAAATTCGTCCCAATAAAGGTAATACAACGCAAAACTGAAAATTATTTGAAAAATTCGTTATATGGAGACAAAAACGCATGAGAGTTCGATTTCCAGCTACAAAATTTGTTCGTTGTAGAGAAGAACTCGCTGTATTTAAATTCGTAATAAGTCGATCAAAAAACACTAAAAGTAGAACGAAAAAGCTGCGTACTTGAAAATAATTCGTAATAGGGAGAGCTTTGTTGTATAGAAGTTCATTATAGGGAGGTTCGACTGTATATAAAAATGAGCTGTTCGTTTGATACCTCAGAACTTATAAACTCACCATCCGATTGAGCTAAAACTTACACTATATACTTTATCTGATGTTTGAAGTTTTCGTACATAAAAAAATTCAAATTTTCCGGCATATGGCGCTGGACCTGGAACTCAAAAAATGTGAAACTCACCGTATGATAACCTAAAAACTCAAAAACTTACCATTCGATCGAGCTGAAACTTACACAATATATTTGTAATGAATTGAGAAATGTTCGTACATAAACAGTTCTCTAGTTTTTCGGTAGATGGATGGTGCTGGAGCACCAATATTTTAAAACCATCCGATTGAGCTGAAACTTACAGAATATATTTGTTCTGAAGTGAGACAAATCCAAAGTTTTCAAGTTTTCCGATAGATGGCAATGAAAACCAAAATCTTGAAATGATTACTACAGCAATGCACGGTGACAGCTAACTTTTGATTTACGTGCACTTCTCGCTTCATAACAAATATATTGTCTAAGTTTCAGCTCGATCGGATGTTAAGTTTTTGAGTTTTTAGGATATCATTGTTTGGACAGTTTTCTTAAATCCAAATAGAGTTGACGACATTTAATTCTCCACCAGAGTTCTTACTATTCACAAAAAGTCACTCGAAAAAATGTCATTACATTTATGACATAAACACTGTTTTCAATAGGTGTAGCGAAGCGCATCGGGTAACCACTAGTACTTCAGGCGTGTTTTTTTTTTTGTGTAACCTATATAGACTTCGAAAAAGCTTTCAGAGTAAAAATAAGACTCGATAATTATCCAGGCCGCCGTGGCCATGGTGGTTAGTGCGTTAGACTACTACGCAATGCTGCCCGGGTTCAATTCCAGACTGGGTCTAACACCTAAAGAGTTTTTTCACGGTACCACCTCTTTCGAATGTCTGACAAGCATCAAAGAGTATCATTTGTCACGACTCACGATTGAGCTTCTCAACTCGCCGTTCGGAGTCGGCAAAAAATTGTAGGTCCATTCCATTCGTGCAAAAATATAACACGCACAAACAAATGGTTGCGAGAAGCAGGCCCAGGTTCACCTCGAGCTGTAGCGCCAACTAAGTAAGTAATTATCCAGGCTAGGGTTTTGCTGTATTGCTGAAACATGTTTAGCCTATACAGGTTACAAAAAAAACACGTCTATTATAAAATTAGTGTTTCTCCTTTTACTACATTTGTGGCTGCACTAACTGTGACACAATCAGCGATAATGGCGGTAAGGCAGAAAGACAGTAATACAGTATCCTTAGTTTTTCCTAAAATCACACATATACATAGGTTCTGTTAACCTTTGAGTGTCCGTCGAGAAAATTGGCGCATGCCAATATTTGTAATATAGTAGTCGCAATCATTCTATGATAAAGAGTTTCACTGCTCTGAATAGGGTTTCCATATAACTGCACAGTTATGAACTCAGCCCAATATAACATATAGTGTTCCACAAAAGTCTGTGTACAATTGATAGCAATAAAGCTATTCTCTAAGGCTGTTGGTGTGCCAGGGCTCTATAAATGAGCGGTTACCACGCATTCACACTACTGATGTAAGTATGTATTTATAAGCAAACACAAACACAGCTGACACCAAGGGTTAGCTACAGTAGTTCCTAAAACATCAAGTGTTGAAAATATTCGAAAGGGTATTTTACCTTGGCACTAAAAATACTCATGTAGCACTAGCATTCCACCCACTGTACTCGTATTTTTTCACATGTTGCTGACGACAGCACTAATAAAACCAAAAACGTTGTGAGACAACAAAGTATTCCCAGACGGCGAACATGCTTCTTGGAAATACGACCTCGCCTCACCCACAGACATGCTCCTGCTCTATCGATAAAGACGACTAAATTATCCTGCTAAAAGATGTGTGTGCGTGTGTTTGTCTCTGCTCTCTATTATCCTACGTATATTTTAAAGTAATTTGTCCTCCCCTCCTGCTTCTGGCTCTGCAAATAAAGCACGGTATTGTGTTGAACAAAAACACACTCTTTAGCTTATCCTTGGAACTTTGTAATGACATAGAGACATGGTATAGAACTACTCGTACCGGTACTAAGTCCTGAGTTAAATAAATACTCGTACTGCAGTCCCCCCCTTTGGCAACCTGCCACAGAGAATAGTTGAAACTATTTTCAGGTTGTTGTGTTTGTGTTATTTCTATGTCTGGCTTCTTGTAGAGATTTTGTGGTATAAAATAAAGTGACAATGGATGGTTGGGAAAGGTAACGATTAAAGAGTCGTCGGTTAGTTCACGTTTGGACTAGGATTGAGTCAGGACGAGATGAACTCGAAGCTACTAGAACTATGAGAATTTATTATTCACCTGTGAGTGCACTGAATGTCTGAAATACGAATAAGGAGTCAATTAACTTCTCGTACTTGTGTCCGAAGCAAAGGGGCAACTGTGAAGAGACCAAAAGGAGATATAGTGAAAGTGACGAAGATCTCCACTACAACAGTCTGGAAAACGTGGATTATGTGGTCCTAATTGGTGGCTCTTAAGAAGGATTCGACAGCACGTGACAACTTTCAATTTTAGTTAGATGGATTCTAAGGATTTCATAGCTGTTTGGATATAATTGCAGATATTAGAATCCTCTTCAGCCAAGAGTAGGCTTCTTTTATTGCCATTATTTTCGACTGAAATACATTGATGTTATATCTAGCATGTATTTTCTACAAAGATCTAGCACTCTATATGTACATACATACATCCATAAGCCTTACTATGCTAGAATAAAATCTAGAAGATCATGCTTAGCGCTTATGTGCGACGGGTAAGTCTTGACAGCGGGCAAGGAAAGTACTGAATTCGAACAGAGCAGAAATAAAACTGATGATTGACCGATATACGGGACACATCAACTTGAACAAACATGCAAACCGACTGGGACTAGTGCAGCACAGCACATGCCCGAGCTGCGAAGAAGAGGATGAAAGTATGAAAAACTTAGGTTAGGTCAGGCTAGGTTGAAAGGGGTTATGAGGCTGAGCTATCATAAAAAACACCAGGCACCATAGTGGGCCCATCGCGATCCCCTGGAACCATCGTTCGATGGTATCTAAACCGAAACGCTTTCATCAAAACATTTAATATCCCTGCAAAATTTAAGAATTTCATTGTGGCCAAATTGGCCAGCCTCCTCCAGTGAATAAAATAAGTAATTCACTGAAAATTTCCTTCGAAAACGAGTATAGCCTGACAATCACGGAGAATATATTCGATATCCTCCGATGTTCCTATGTCATTGCAGTATCTGCTTTCGTCCGAGTTTGAAAGACATTCGTTTGGCACATGGGAAGACACATCCAACCTGGGCTGAGATCGATCGCTCAGATCCATGGATTTCTCGAAAACACTGGAGTTTAAACGAGACACAGAGCGGTTTTCTTGAATCCACATATTCCTTCTAAACTTGCCATTCCATTGCACAGACCCATTTCACTCTTTTCTTTTCCCAACACAGTTTCTAGAGGGGAGCACAACGAGCCCGAGTCGTGTGAAGAGGAGAAATCTCTTTCCTCACCCTTATAAACCAACCAACCAAGTCTTGAAAATGGCTATGAGACAGGTCTTTTTTTTTTATAAAAATAAACCTCTTGTTTCCATATGCAGTTTAAAGCACCGGAATCCCGAGAGCGAATTTCAACCAACTACGTCTTCATTCATATATGATGAAGGATTTTTTTTTTTTTTTTTAAAGCAATGATCCTGCCCAAGGTTAATACCGCGACCTTAAAGATTAGTCCAAGAGGGAAACCATCTATCTGATAAAGGTCCTTGGTTGACGATTTTTTTTAAATCATAAAGTCTGAGGAGTTCTTTATGTAGGGTAAGCCGCCTGACCCTGAAGAGTGCCGGGCATTAAGAAAGGATGAACTCGGCCGTGTCGACCCCTTTAAGTGGAGTCGACAATTGGTGATCGCTAGACAGACCGAACTTGTTAAGGTGGTATCGTAACTGGCAATGACCAGAGAGGAGGCTTGTCAGATACATAAAATCCGTCTTATTGCAGTTCAGAATTTGACTGTGATGACTGTAAGGCTTAATTAATAATTTGGCTTGTCCGAGCCTTGGGACAGTGGCTAAGGAGTAGAAGCTTAAAGCTTTGAGTGCGGCCTGTCTGTCTAAGAAGACATTTATGTTATCACCCTTGATGCCTTTCTATAGATTAATCAAGGCGTAAATCTCAATGGCATGGTCCTCAGCTTCGCACTGGAAAATATTCAAAGAGGCACCACAACGTATAATACATAGTACGATGCTGTTTTAGAACTTCCAAAGCCAATTCTATTCTATCGAAAATGAAATAGGAGGAATTTGGACTGCTTTACGGAATTTTTTTTTTATTTAACTGGTCCTGAAGGAAGGTAATTTTCAGCAGGATGGGACTACGTCGACTCCGCTTAACTGAAACGGCAATTTGCCACCAATTTTATTTCACTTCAGCGGTATTTTCACTTATGCGAAGCTGAATTAGTATAATTCTTTAATTTCGGACATAATAATTTTTTCAGTTAACCGGGTATTTTCAGGTCAGCGTGTATGTTATGTACATACATACATAATATGATGAATTTGGGTGCGGTAGAGATAGATACTCGTAGGTATGTCTATTGTGCCCCATTTCATGTCTAGGATTCATCCAACTTTTTTTTAGAAATTTGATGATCCCTTTGACTGGAATACATCTGCAGTCTTCTTTCTTTAATATCTGATTGCCAAATGTTTCGGGTCTTCTTTTTGCTCAAAAAGGGCACCCTGAGATCAGGTGCTCCATAGTTTCTTTCGTTTGTTGATAGAATCTGCAGGCGTTTGTGTTGCTGATTCTCATTCTTTAGAGGTCGCTGTTGTAGGTTGAATGTCCCGAAGTCCTGCTCGAGTCCAATATAAGAGTTTCATTTGTTCTTTTGTTATCGTGATTATGGGCGTATTCTAGTCTAGAATTTTGAAAAAAATGTTTTTTTTTCTCATATTTTTAAAGATTAGACCTTCAAAAATATATCCTTCAAACGTTTCCTGAATTTTCCTACAGAAAGTCTCTTATACACCATGAATTCTCAGAAAGTCATTATGTGTAAAGAGTATTTCTTTAAACGCGTTTTTCCCGAAACTACTTTTTCCAACACGTCTGACGTGATTTCTCAAGTTCTAATGAACCGATTAACTTGAAACTTGGGAGTTGAACTTATTTTTATATCCCTCTATCGTTGGAACTATAATTATGTAAACATTTTGTTTTTTACTATTTTTCAAAAATTTAAAACTTTGAAAAAAGGGCAAAAAATTACTTTTTTCAAATAGTCGCCATTTAGTGAAAAAAATTTTGTTTTTTATTTCCGTAGCTCAGACGGTAGCGACATTCTTACTGATTTTTTTCTTTTTTTTTCTGATCACCAGCAGGGCTGGAATCATGTCAAGAAGGACGCATCCTTATTTTGCATCACCTCACTTTACCAGCCTGTTATTTTTTTTAAATTTTTTTTTTGTATTGTTAACATATTAATAAATATCTAATAAAAAAAAATGGCAGATTAAAATGTTCTTAGTTTTTTTTTATCGAATTTTAAAAAAACACCCAAAATTCGTATCGCTAGACTAGAATACCCCCTTAAGAAACTTTTTTGAGTGTTTTAGACCCTCTATGTGGTTTCAGTCACCACTGTTGGTAACTTGTCCATTTTGCGATAACTTCATTAGGGTCTTGTGAAGCCATAGTAAAGGACTGTATAGGAGTATAAGTGACACAAGCCAACGAATCACTAGTATAAACTACTACGAATTCTTATCGTTAACCACAGTTGCGTCAACACGTGATGGTGCCCGATAGCGAATTGATCCCGCGCCGCTGAGAGCTACCCTCTTTTATCTCTTCTATCTGGCACTCTTATCTTACTCGTTGTAAGTATATTTCGGCGGGCGACTGTCTTGCCACGTTAATTACTTTCTGCTTATCGGCTTCCTATTCTTTGGTTATTGTTGTTTACTCTGTCCTAACGGTCTATCTATTGGCTGTAAAATTTTTCAACAGTGCGACTTCTATTGGTCGCCTTAGCCTTGTTATTTGATACCTTTGCCATTATGTCTTCATGTCCTACCAAGCGTATGCCTTACACGATTGGGGCTTTTACTCCAACTAGTATCGCCTGTTGTCGAAATTCGACCAATTATGTGAGAGAAAAGCACGTAGCTATTAATATTTATTATTTTACCTTACATTTTACCTTATTACACAGCATATTGGAAAAAAATTACATACTTATTACATCCCCTCTCCACAGCCTTTCCAACAACAAAAAAAACCAAGCTAATATGTTCTGTTTAAGGCAGTTAAAAAGGGGTTGAACGGTTTTGCCTTTACCTATTTATTTAATGATGTTGCTGTTTTTATTCTGGCCATTGACTTAATTGTTTTGAAGCTGATTCTTATTCTTTAGCTCCAGGACATCATCATTGCATTGCCCAGAGTTTGCTCCTATCAATGCCAAGTTTTGAGACGGAGATCCTATCCTTCCATCTCAGGTTGTATCACCAAATTCATAATTCTGCCATTGAAGTTTAAATTCCTTACCTAAAGTGATTTTTCTGAAACCGTTACTTATTTATTTAGCCGCGTATCTAGAAGTTGAATGCTTATATATATACGTACACATACAATATATATGTATTTCCTTTGAATAAGATTTACTATATTCTTTTCTTTCCTTTTTAGGTTATTTTGAAAGTGCTCTCGTGGTGAAACTTCAACTTATCCTAATTTTGCTGTCAAATTTGATGTCTATCTACTTGGCATACTTACTTTACTTCGTGCTGGATGATCTCTGTATTGTTTGTGTTGGAACATATGTAGTTAACTTTATTTTACTAATACTTACCTGGCAACGCCTAAAATCAATTATTGCCTCTACAGCTGCGCCTGATGAATGTGTTAAACTAGATTAGAACGCACCTTGCCTGAGTTCTTCAATTAATAATAATAAATAAATAAAAATAAAAACATCTCTGCCTGTTACAACTAAATGATGTTTCAATTAATTTTGTTGTTTTTTTTTTTTTTTTATAAATTTACCACATGTTCTGATTGACATCTTGCAACAATTACAAACGAATCTACTCCGCACTGTCATTGATGTTCGCAATTTAATGTTGCGATTGCGATTGCGAATGCGGTTTACCTTGACGGACGCAATGACATAACCAGATGCTGCGCGGTTTTCTGAAATTTTAACTGGCTTGCGCCACACTATAAAGGGAAATCGCATATGAAGATCAATGCAGCTGGAGCTGAAGCTCTGGAGAGTAGCATTGACTTCCATAAGATGTGAATTAAAGACCGCACGTGTGATGTCACCAGATTTCTGTGGGTACACACTGCCGTGTCGTCTCATACTCGTAAATTGTCAATAAATCTACTGATGTCGAGATAGAGATTGGAATCTCTTGGCGCTCATCGGCTAATTTGGAAACTTGTTTTTGAGGTGGGACGACGACAACGGTTGGGTTCAGATCAGAAATGTGCTAATAGCATGGTGACCTTGGATACGGCTCTATATTTGGGAAGTGTTTTCGTTTCTTGAGGGAGAAAACTACAATTTGAATGGAAAAATATTTTAAGTATTTCAAGAAGGCAGTGAAATGTAGGTGATGCGTGGTGTTATCATTGAAATAACTGGGACAGAACCAAGCTTCCTACTGTGCATTCCTTTTCGAGATAAAAGTGTGCGCGATGAGATGACATTCAACCGCAAATGTGATAACTTCCAATTAACTGAATTACTAGTTCGGACTGAAGGTGCTGATAATAGATATTTCCTCAAGTTTACGACAGACTGTTGAGATACATATACGAAGTGATATGTTAAACTTTTAAGGAAGCATTATTAAAGCGAGCAAATAGAACTTAACCTTCTGGACTAGATTGGACTTTAGCATTTTACAACTTATGCACGTTATGCATGGGCTTTGAAGTTCTTCTGATCAAAAGGGGTGGAAATAGCTTGGGTGTCAAGTCACCCTTTACTCTTAGAGAACATTTGAAGAAAGACAATAAACAAATGTCCACATGAGATCCAATCTGAAAGAACATCAAAAAATTTCAAACCGTGGCGACGCACGTCTAGGCGGATTTTCCATAAAACATTCCCAAAATTATATAGTTAATTATTTTATAAGTTTATCGGAACATGAGTAAAAATATATATTTAGTAAATTTACATTTAATTTTTAAAAATTTATTATATTAGAAATATTAAAAAAAAAAATCCAAAAAATAAAGAAATTGTATAAAAAATAAGAAAAAGATAAGAAAAAATAAAGAAAAAAACTTAAATTTGATTTAAATAATAAAAATAAAAAAAAAAAAAATTAAAAAAAATGTCTCATCGCTTATAATGGATAAATAAATACAAGCCTTACTTCACGATATCTTGCAACATCGCAGAATAGCGCAACTTTTTGTAGCGAACTTTTTGTAGCGAACTTTTGATAAGGACGTATTAAAGTACATTTCAAGCTTAACTTGATTGCTTGATCTTGCACGGAACACAACTATTTGCTTTATGAAGCAGAAAAGTAGGTTTTTCTATTTACTCACAAAAAGACATGTTTTGAACGGGTATAAAGTCTTATTTTTACTAAAAATTGCGCTCTAGTTTACAAACATACTAATCTACTTACCACCAGCAGACGATTCCATACTAACTTCTTTTCTTAACTTACTCACAAAATTTAAATAAAATCAAAACAAATTAAGAGTGTTCACTGCAACCACCTCAAAGAAATTTCCACCTTAAACATCCAACTTAAACTAGACAAATCCATTGCAAATAAAAAAACGGGATAAATCCGTTATGATACTCTTTCAATATGTAAACAATTTGGGAGGGGAAATAATCGAAAAAATGCAAATTTTTATTTTACCTTTTTGGCCATGTTTTTGGGAAAATTCGCCTGTGGCGACCTCCAATACTTTTTCGATTGATTACAAAGCCGCTGAATTTGGGTGTCTGGACTCTGGACAGTTAAGTAAAGTTGGTTATATGTAATGAGAAAACATAAGCACTACATATCCTAGCCATCTTCAACGCCCAATGTGCAGTTTTTTGACCAGATCGATATCGCTGTACAGCTCGTATAGTTTGTGGTTGAATCTTCATCGTGAAAAGCCGTCAACACAAATGACACCGAATATCTTAGGAAGGATTTTTCTCTCGAAGTGATCAAGGATATCTTCATCCGCTTTCGATAAAGTCGTTGCTTCAGCTCCATATAGCACGACTGGGTCTTCTCTTGGTTTCATAAAACGCTGGTCCAAAGAATTCTCCAACCGTTACGTTACACAATGTCTTTACATAACCTTTTTCAGACCCCTCCTTGAATACGCCTCCCAAGTTTGGTCGCCATTTTATATAACTCACTCCCTGAGAATCGAAGCTGTGAAGCGCAGGTTTATCCGCTTTGCCTTACGCGGTCTCCCTTGGGCCGACACCTATATCTTACCGCCGTACGAAGACCGGCTAAAATTGCTTAACTTGCAAACCCTTGCAAAACGTCGCGAAGTAGCAGACATACTCTTCGTCCACCAACTATTAATAGGTACAATCGATTCCCCCGCACTTTTTTCCCTCTACACAAACCCGCGCAATCTTAGGTCTGTCCCACTCTTCCGTCTTCCTCTCCACCGAACCAATTATGGCCATTTTGAACCAATCTCGAGAATGTTACGTCTGGCCAACAACTCAGAAAACACCATTGACTTTCATTCTAGTATATCCTCCCTTTGAAATTCCCTCTACACCCCTCCGTCCTTAGT
The DNA here is from genome assembly GCA_949775065.1 of Brachyopa scutellaris. Classification (NCBI taxonomy): domain Eukaryota; kingdom Metazoa; phylum Arthropoda; class Insecta; order Diptera; family Syrphidae; genus Brachyopa; species Brachyopa scutellaris. The sequence goes on along the minus strand of OX459112.1, from coordinate 56,803,904 downwards.
ATAAGTTTCCCCCTTCTGTTCACGACTCCCTTAAATTTGTAATTGTTAGTTTTAAGTCTTAGTCTAAGTTTCGTAGTTTGTTTAAGCCTTAGATTGTTTAAGTTCGCTTGTATTAAGCTAAATAAATAAATAAATAAAGGTCGTATATAGAGTCTCCTTAGTTGATCGGGAGAGGACTTTACTACTCAATTGCCTTCTTAGCCCAAAGAAACAGCGATTGGCAATAGTAATCCTTCGTTTGATTTCCGATGAGATGTCATTTTTTGTTATTATAACAGAGCCGAGGAGACAAAGCCCTTTACTACCTCAAAATATGACTTATGTCGTCAATTTTTTCATTTTCAGCCGGCACGGCGTTATCAAACATTTCAACATTTTTTGACATTTTCTAACTTGAAAAAATGTCTGTAAGGATAACAACCTCAAGAACCTTTCTACCTTGAATCTTGAAATTTAACATTACTATACATTACGATGGTTCACATATTTAAGACTACTTATCACACAAAATTATCGTGAAATATGTAACTATACAGGGTGCAGAAAAAAAAATTCTAAATAACGTATCATGTGGGATATCATACGAAAGGAAGGATTCGCAGCAGTGATTTTAAACAATTTATTTCTGTAAGAAACTTTACAAGTTATTGCCGAAAATGTGTTACCATAAAATATGCTGTACTTCACATCATTTTTAGCGTCAAAATCAAATCTATCTTCTTAACCTTTAACTGAGTAAGTGCGGGGTGCTGACAACACCCCAAGCCCTTATTTTCCAAAAATATTATACTTTTCGAATTACAACACCCGTTGTCGGTACAGTACCTTCCTGTTGTTTTCTATTATACAGATTCAGATGGTTTTAAAAAAGTTTGGTTGCACAAGTAAGCCGTGACAGATTCTTCAAGGTACAAGGGTGCTGTCAACACCCCACCTACCCAGTTGCGTTTTACTGGGTGAATTTGTACAGGTAATTTGAAAATGTAGTTGAAAAAGATCAGGAACGCATTCAACTGTTAATATAGTGAAGATTCGAGTAAAGAGCCGGACTTAATTGATACGGATGATGGCGAATTTGTTAAAACAAAAAATTGTTTCAAAAATTAATACGGAAATAACTATTTGGGAAATGACGACTAAAAACTCTATAAAAGGGTCTCAAAGTAAATTCTTTTAACATTGTTCTACCACAGAACGATGTCATAATGACAATTCTACCATAGAACCATATACCAGAGGAAAGATAAGCGTAATAAAGTGAAATCATGATGGGGTGTTGTCAGCACCCCACCTACGTTACTATTACTCACCTACCTACTTAAAGGTTAATACAGTAAAACTTGTGAATAGTGGAATCTGCGAATAAAAGAATCTTGCGAAACCTGGATAGTAGACATTTTTGGATGCCATTTTTGATTTTCTTCAAACAAACTCACTCTCATATAGTGGAAATCTGCGAAATCTGAATACTGGAAAAATGTTCAATGAATTTTGTTTTTTCCCCATGCAAATTCACACTTCAATAGCAGAATCAAGATATGAATGCGCCAAAATTCTGTAACATTTTGTCGGCTTCGCTTTCATTTCCGAGAATTTTGACATTTAAATTTCTGCTAGCTGCTACATTTAGCAAGTACAAATTCTGAACTCCGATATAAAAATTGATCGAAATATAATAAAAGAAATTAGGTTTCCGATTGTGGAAAAAATTGCGAATAGTAGAAAAAAATGTGCACCAAAGCATTCCACTATTCACAAGATTTACTGTATATAAAAACGTTGCGCTGGTGCGTATGTATGTCCGACTGTCACGGCTGAACCAAAGAAGCTATCCACCTTATATTCACACAATATGTTCGCGTGGCGTTTCGAAAGAATTTTGTTTATGTTAGAACCCCCTAGGTGGCGTTGGGGTCGCTTTTTCAAAATTCTTATTTTTGGGCCGAATTGGCTAAAATTAATATTTAAATAAAAAGAAAGTCTTTGGCAAAATTTCGACCCGATAGGTGGCGCTGGGGTGCAGATATTTACGAAAATATAGTTTGCCCCGTATATACATAATTTTCATATAAACAATATTTAATTGAAATGTAATAATATAGATTGGGCACCGTAGCGCAAGTGGTTAGTGCGTCGGACTACTGAGCCAGCGGTCTTGGGTTCGAATCCCGCCGCAAACACCTAAAAGTTTTTCACAGTGCCCACCTCTTTCGAATGTCTGACAAGCATCAAAGAGTATCATTTGTCACGATTGAGCTTCTCAACTCGCCGTTCGGAGTCGGCAAAAAACTGTAGGTCCCTTCCATTCGTGCAAAAATATAACACGCCAACACAAATGGTTGCGAGAAGCAGGCCCAGGTTCACCTCGAGCTGTAGCGCCAACTAAGTAAGTAATATAGATTGGTGTAGTTGTAGGAACTTCATTCACTTTGTAAAACATATTTTACCTTATTTTCTTATATTATTCATAATGTGTCAATCTCATTATTTACCCTTACATTTCACATACATATTTCATACTGTACCAATTTTGAATTTTGAATTAATACTGTACATAGTTATATAACTTTCTTAGTGTACATACAATTGTAAGAAGAATTGAAGAGAGACCAATATAATTATTATTGTAGATGTTAAGAAGGAAAGCCGCGTTTTATTTCCGCTCCTGAAGCCAGCAAGGTTATTGCCGACATCTACAATTGGTGACCCCTGACTGTCGAACCATACAACAAGTTTTCTTTTAAACAAAATAAAAAGTTTTATTCGCAACAGAGATGACTGAGGAAACCAAGACACCTAATCAACCTACCGGAGATCCACCTGCAAGTACCTCTGGTTTCCGTAGAGCAACGAACGAACCACATGGCAGCGGCGATAACGAGGTTATGCGTGTCTCCGTAAAAATTTCACCCTTTTGGACAGAAATGCCGGAGATTTGGTTCGCGCAAATCGAGGCGCAGTTTGCAACGTGCCGCATTACATCCGATTTTTCCAAATTTAATACGGTCGTAGGATCCATGGACGGCAAAGTCTTATCACAAGTCAGAGATGCTGTCTTACAACCACCACCTTCCGAGAAGTATGAAAACTTAAAAAAGGCATTAATTGATTGTTTTTCAGACTCAGAACATAAGAAGATGAGAAAACTGTTGTCCGAAGTCGACTTAGGCGACAAAAAACCTTCATATTTGTTCAACGAGCTGAAAGGCCTCGCTGGAAATTCCATCGGAGAAGATTTCCTAAAGAACATCTGGCTACAGCGCCTCCCATCAGAGGTCCAAGCCATTTTAGCGGCGTTCAAGAGTGACGACGTAAAAAAACTCGTACAAGTAGCAGATACCATCATGGAAACAACATCACACGGTAACGCAATATCCAAAATAGAACAGCGGGAAACATCGTTTCATTCGGAGCAGGCATTGGGAAAAAAAATCGAAGCACCTTCTCGTCGATTTGACAGATTGGAGAATTCGCACTTTCGCAGCCGTCGCCGAACACCGTCACGCCATCGAGACTCGACCCCATGCTCATCATCTAGTAGACCACATACCACAAAAAATCGTAACGGAATTTGCTGGTTCCACTACAAATTCAAAGATGACGCAATTCGCTGCAAACCACCTTGCAGTTACGCCAATTCAACCGGTCCAAAAAACTAGATAGGCTGTTGTCATCACAGATGACAGCAGTTGTCAAACGTATAAACCGTTTATACGTATCGGATGTGACAACAAAGAAAAAATACCTAATTGATACCGGCGCAGACGTTTCTGTGCTCCCACCAACTATTCGACAAAAATCGCAGAGTTCCAATATTGCCTTGTTCGCCGCCAACGGCTCCAGAATAAGAACGTACGGAAGCCAACATGGTGAAGTAAATTTGGGTCTGCGGAGACGGTTCAGGTGGACATTCTTGATAGCTGACGTCGCCGTGCCTATCATCGGAGCTGATTTTTTGCAGCATTACGGCCTGTTGGTCGATATGAAACGGAATTGTCTCATAGACAAGAGCACAACCTTATCAGCTACGGGCATTCCATCACCAGGTAATTACAAAATTAAAGCTTTCAACATTAAATGCCCATTCGCAGGCCTCCTTGAAACGTTCAAGGACTTAACATCGCTGAACGGCACAGGTAATCCAGTGACGTCCCATACCACTCATTGCATCATCACATCCGGACCAGCTGTTTTTGCAAAACCCCGACGACTGTCCCCGGAAAAGCTAGCCGCTGCAAAAGCCGAATTTGCATATCTCATGGAGCAAGGAATATGCCAACCGTCAAAAAGCAACTGGGCCAGCCCTCTCCATATGGTAAAGAAATCTAGTGGTGAGTGGAGACCGTGTGGCGATTACCGTGCTTTGAACGCCGTAACGCAGCCAGACAGATATCCTATCCCGTACATTAGTGACTTCGTTAACATGTTACATGGAAAAACGATATTCTCCACCATTGATTTGCAGCGCGCGTTTCATCAAATACCAGTTCAGCCAGAAGACGTACCTAAAACGGCCATCACAACGCCGTTTGGCCTTTTCGAGTTTAGGTACATGACGTTTGGCCTGAGAAACGCGGCACAAACAATGCAGAGGTACATGCACGAGGCATTGAGAGGACTGGACTTTGTGTTTTCATACATTGATGACATCGTTATTGCATCTACTAGTCACGAAGAACACCAGAAGCATCTCCAAGAAGTGTTTTTAAGACTCCGTAAGTACAACCTTAAGATTAATACTTCTTAATGTTTTTTCGGTAAATCAGAAGTACGATTCCTGGGACATTCAGTCGACCAACATGGCATCAAACCCTTGCCAGAAAAGGTTCAGCATATCATCGAGTATAAAAGACCATCTGTTGCCAAAGAATTAAAAAAGTTCCTGGCAATGATTAACTTTTATAGGAAATTCATCCCACGTGCTGTAATAAATCAAGCCCCATTGCACTTACTTATAAATGGAAATAGAAAAAACGACAACACCCCAATACTCTGGACATCAGAAACCATCGATGCCTTCGAAAAGTGCAAATCTGATCTTGCATCTGCTTCACTTCTCGCTCATCCGGTGCCAAATGCCACCCTTTATCTATTCGCCGATGCTTCAGACGTTGCAGTGGGAGCTGTAGTGAACCAAGTTATTGGCGGCGTTTCTCAGCCACTCGGATTTTACTCGCGAAAGCTAACCGATACGCAAATGAAATATAGCACGTACGATCGGGAGCTACTTGCCGTGTACCTGGGTGTGAAACATTTTCGGTACCTTTTGGAAGGAAGATCGTTCTCTATATTTACGGACCACAAACCACTGACGTACGCGTTTCAGCAAAAATCCGACAAGGCATCCCCAAGGCAGTTGCGACATTTGGATTTTGTCAGCCAATTTTCAACGACAATTTTGCACATTCCGGGGTCAGAGAATCAAGTAGCCGATTGTCTTTCAAGGATAAATGCCATCGATACATCAACACCTGTTGACTTTCATGCGATGGCGAAGGAACAAAAAGAAGACAACGAGCTAAAAACTTTACTTAAACAAGGTAATACGTCCATTTCATTGCAATTAAAACTTTTGGCTTTTCCAGAATCAAATTTACAACTGTACTGCGACACATCGACACCAAAAGTTCGTCCGTATGTTCCCTCGCCCAGTAGAGAGATCGTTCTCATGAAGCTTCATAATCTTTCTCACCCCGGTAGTAAAGCGACGCTCAAACTTCTTCAAGCACGATTTGTTTGGCCCAAGATGAAAGCAGATTGTGCAAAATTTGTAAGAAGATGCTTACAGTGTCAACAATCCAAGGTCAGCCGTCACAACAAAGCACCGCTTGTTCCTTACACTTTGACATCTCAACGATTCGCTCATATAAACATGGACATAGTTGGTCCATTACCTACATCTTGTGGATACAGATATCTTCTTACCATCATGGACCGATATACACGTTGGCCGGAGGCTTTTGCAATGGAAGACATGAAAGCAGAGACTGTAGCGCAACACTTTCTTCACGGTTGGATTAGTCGGTATGGCGTACCACTCCAAGTCACAACTGATTTAGGACGGCAGTTCCAGTCAACACTTTTTTCCGAACTGAACAGGACTTTGGGAATTAAGCAGTATAGGACAACAGCCTACCACCCGCAATCCAATGGGATTATCGAAAGATGGCATCGTTCTCTCAAAGCAGCAATTATGTGCCACCAAACAACGGATTGGTACAAGGTGCTACCATTAGTACTGCTCGGTTTGAGGTCGTCGTTCAAAAAGGACTTAGATGCCACTCCAGCAGAGCTTTTATATGGAGAAACAATTCGTTTGCCAGGAGAGTATTTCGTCGAGTCACCAAACAACATAACATCAGAGGATTTCGTAAAAGAGTTGCGAAAGGCAATGTCAGCGATGAGACCAACTAATACCACATTCCATGGTACTTCAAAATTTTTCGTGCAGAAGACGTTGGATAAATGCACACACGTTTTTGTAAGAACTGACAGCGTCCGCAGTCCTCTTCAACAACCGTATGAGGGACCTTATCCAATAGTGAAGAAGCATTCGAAATATTTTTCGGTAAGAATTAAAAACAATGTTAAAAACGTTTCTGTTGACAGATTGAAAGCAGCATTTCTCACTGTTGATGACGCTTCCGAACACATAGTAAATGCTTCTAAGGATTCGACAACAAGTAAAACAGCGAAGGAAACTGAAACTACATTACCTATTCAAGACCAAAGGACAACTCGGTCGGGTCGAAGAATTTTCATTCCATCAAGGTTTCGTTAGTATGGCATACTAACTAGCGGGGGAGTATTGTAGGAACTTCATTCACTTTGTAAAACATATTTTACCTTATTTTCTTATATTATTCATAATGTGTCAATCTCATTATTTACCCTTACATTTCACATACATATTTCATACTGTACCAATTTTGAATTTTGAATTAATACTGTACATAGTTATATAACTTTCTTAGTGTACATACAATTGTAAGAAGAATTGAAGAGAGACCAATATAATTATTATTGTAGATGTTAAGAAGGAAAGCCGCGTTTTATTTCCGCTCCTGAAGCCAGCAAGGTTATTGCCGACATCTACATAGTCATAAAAACTTCCCACACTGGCGTTGGTAATCATCTGTCATGTGAGTAACGCGACTGTTGGCGTACACGGGCGAAGCCGGTCAGATCAGCTAGTATACGAGTATATGTACATATATAAAAAAAAAAGTAAGAATACGAACCATTTGAGCGCGAGTCTGACTCGCACTTGGACGGTTTTTAAAAATGTAATCAATCGATTACTCTGTCTCACATTTTGACAGCTGATCCTTATGAACCTGATCAACATCGATGATCTCCTTCCGCAACCGTATAATGTAGGTTAGGTTCTGATTCTTAAATCTTAGTCCTTTTTTGTGTGAACTGCGTAGGCGTAACCTTATCTGTTATTAGCTTCGTCAACAACAGCTCCGCCGCTCTCCTAACAGCTAGGACTTCTGCCTGATAGTCGTCCGTTTAATAAAACTAGTACCTAAGAATTTCATCGATAATTTTTGACTCACTGAATCACTACGAATTATGACAAGCTCCATATTCAATTGTTTCGTCTACTTACTCATCGTTTTCCAGAAAACACCTGTATGGATGTATTCCACTTATTTTTAATATCCAATTTATGGCCATCAATCATTTCTAGATACATGCATGTGTCAGAAAATAAAACTCAAAACAATGTGATTTTAAACTTCAAACAATAAAAAACCGGAAGTCTAGAGTTCACATGCTGGCAAAATTTTGCAGTGACGTCCGCCTGGAAATAGGTTGACTCATGACATTCCGAGACGTGCGTACAAATAATGTATCTTGTGGGTTAAAGCCGATTTCTAAATCCAAACTTACATGGCTGTACGTACATATTAGCAGAATACCCGTGATGTAATGGATGAGATAGGAGTTAGCTCATGTGGAATGCGTGTTTGCTTCGGTCGCCATCGCCACAATAAGTTTCAAAACAACGTGACTTCACATTTATTTCATTTCATCCAAATGGATTAACTGTGAACTTTCACTATGCAATTATACACATTCCCTGCGGTCATCTATGAGAAAGAAACGACTGTGAAAAAATAAAACTATTTGCGATAAATATCTGCCGAAATATTTTAACCCTAACCAATAACGCGATCCGCGCAGACAATTGACAGGTTGTTTGTTGATTCATGATTTTGAATTAAGATTCAGGCTTAAATGAACCATAGCCAATAGTGTGGTTTAGTTATGGTCCTGAACTTTGTTCAGTTAACACGCGCAGAGGAGTCAAAAAAAAAATTAATAATTTTGTGAGTGTTTGCCGCTTCCACGGTGGCGTAATTTATTGAGGTTAAGAATTCTCCAATTTATTTGTTGAAGACACAAAGCCATGGAGCCTAAGTTACGAGTAAGTCCAAAAATTCTCAGCACGTATTTGTTCTGGTGATTTGAAAAAAGATTAGTTCTTGGAAGTTTCGATGCTGAGCCATTAATTATCACTAAGCGATCAAGATTAAGCTATCCAATTATGTACGGCAGATTTCAACGGGTAAGGACGAAGATAAATAAATAAAAAAAAAAAACGTATTAAAAGGAAAATGGAAAAGAACACATAATTTGTGTGGAAACCACACCCACTTATGTACACTGCTACGCAAATAATAAATATTCTAGTCTACTACATGGCAAAGCTATTGGTAGTCACACAACCAAAATGTGTAAAACCATAAATTTTACCTGGATAGTCACTTTAAAGTTTACAGCGGTCGAAAATGACAGTTGATAGCTGTCAAAACTACGCCTTTAACTCGATATCTAACATCCAAAATGAAAGATGTCTTTTACTCTCGGAAACAAGTCTTGCGTAAGCCGATTGAAATTTAGCACAAAAAGCGCACTAGCTTCATATAACTTTCTTTTGCTCCTTGTACTCAGAGCTTAAGTTCGAGATTTTCTCACGAGCATTAAACATTTTTTGTATCTGTTACTGGACTGCTACATCTACATGACAATATTCTCAACCGACAGGAATGGGTAGTAAATATCTGTCCAAATGACAAATGCGCATTGGAGATTTACACGGATGGGTCCAAGACAGGTGATGGTATAAGCGCAGGTATCTTTTCGGGCCAGCTCAGCCTGAACTTTTCCTTGAGGCTTCCAAATCACTGTAGTGTCTTCCAAGCGGAGGTAATGGCTATTCGTGAAGCCGCTGAGTGGCTTTCTATGAAATCGATGTAAAATCGCGACATTTTCATTTACACCGATAGCCAGGCAGCTATAAAAGCACTCGAGTCACCAATTATAAGATCAAAATTGGTTAGGCACTGCATCTCTAAACGAGATATCGAGCAGATGCTTGCTCACGTTATCCTGGTTCCTGATCATAGCGATATACCAGGTAATTGCGAAGCAGACGAGCTAGCCAGAAAAAGTACAAAACTGGTAAGTTTTATCACGAAGGATGATCCCCATGTACCAATAGAAACAATAAAATACAAAATCTCCACACAAGCTCTACAACAAGCTAATGAAAGATGGCGTAATCTTGACACATGTAGCTGCTCCCGACAGACTTGGCCACAGCTAAACGTAAAACTTACAGCCTGCTAAAAATTTAGCAGAGCACATATCGGCATAATAGTTGGCGTATTGACAGGTCATTGCGCAATAGGCAGACATGCCAACCGGTTAGGAATCCTCGCCAATGACTTCTGCCACAGCTGCATGGATGAGGAGGAGGAGGAATCCCCCTATCATCTACTATGCAGTTGCCCAGCTCTCTACTTCTTTAGAAAATAGATTCTGGGAGAATACTTCTTTAAAGATCTTCAAGATATTTCCTCAACGGAAATGAATAAAATACGGAAATTCATCCAACTCTCATAATGGTTCCAGGAGTTTCAATAAGAGTCGGCTCACGTGGCAACATAATGGACCTACTTTGGTCTAAGTGAATCCTACCGATTACGGTGGATAGCCACTCAACCTTACCTAACCTAACCTACTGGACTGCACTTCATATGAAGATCACACAATAAATAAGAAATGTTTGGAGTTTTCAATTCGATGAAATGATTACAAACTTCAGCACTTTAAGAGCAGAATCAACAAAAATCTGCCAACCTATTCTCTGGGCGCTGTATCAGGGTCATAAAAATCGACAGTGTATCGCCTTGTCTAAAGTAACCGTGTATTGTGAGCATTCTCTGATGGCATCTTCAGGAGACGGACGACTTTAAGATATGGTTTTGCTATGATAAACTGATTGATATTCTTTCCAAATCTAAAGGTCCCAGAAAACTAAACAGTATTTATCATTTTAGCTCGCAGCAAAGCTTTAACCCATTTCTGGCGGCTACCAGTTTCCCTTGAGCTAGAAACTTGAAATTGCAGATTCTGGCTATTTTTGGCCCAATTAGAGGAAGTCAAAAAAAAAAATATATTGGAAAGCTTAAAATTTTCCAGAAAATTCACGTTCACGCTCGCTGGAAAAATTAGTAAAATTCTTCATTCTAGATTTTCTCCGTATAGCTTTGAAGTTACCAAAATTTGTTTCAATATTTTTCTGCACAAATTTATTTCGCATTTATTAAATTCATTGCAAAAACTAATAACAAAAATATTTTTTTAGATTAGTTTACTGTACATTGAAAATGCTGCCTTAACATTTTGACAATCTCGAATTTTTAAAATGCTATAAAAAAATTTAAAAACAATTTTTGAGTAATACGCAAAAATAGGTCAATTAGATAATTTAATGGACTCTCAAAATCAATAATTGTTTCATTAAAACTTTTCTTCAGATAAGATTTACATGCCAACATTTAGCATGTTGCGTTTTTGCAACGTTAGCCGGGTTAAAGCTACCTATATGGCAAATAAACCCTTAACGTTTTAACAAGTTAGATACTACTTCAAACAAAAATGGGAATGTCTGATAAGGATTCTTGTCGACTCGGTGGTGGATAGGAAGAGACCATGGGAAACATAACCTGCGAATTTTCTGCAGTGGAGATATACGGCATCAGCAGTCCTATACAGAACCAAGCCTAGCTTCTCGCAACCATTTGTGTGTGCGTGTTATTTTTTCCATGAAATTGAAGGGACCTACAGTTTTTTGCCGACTCCGAACGGCGAGTTGAGAAGATAAAAGTTGAGATTGATAAATGATACTCTTTGATTGCTTGTCAGACATTCGAAAGAGGTGGCACCGTGAAAAAACTTTTAGGTGTTTTAGCTGGGATTGAACCCGGGCAGCATGCGTAGTAGTACAACGCACTAACCACTATAGCCACGACGACCACAGAGTAATCTGTCTACAGGAGTTTGTAAAATTCACTTACTACTTTGTAATAAGTTATTTACCTAGGGCAAAATCATCGCATTGTCAATACACAAGAATTTGGTATAATCGGCTTTTTTAATGTACATATGTATTCGCCTTCTTGCCTTTCCATTCGGCGACTTTTGGGCAAATTTGAGCGCCAAGGTTCTGTAACCGATGCCTGGCGAATTGGAGTACCTACCAAGAAGAGCTCGTTCAAATGAACAAATCGATATCGTAGCTAGGAGTGTCACGAAAGAGCTAACCACATCAACCAGAATGCATCCGTACAAAATACAGTTATTTCAACACTGACTTTTCGCTTAGAGTATAGCCACCCCTTTTCGCAATTTGATAGAGGCTGAGCTAAGTTTCGTTAAAAATTTTTCGATGTCCGACGAAGCACATTTTTACCTGAGTGACTTTGTAAATAGGCGAAATTTCTGATTCTGGGGCGCCGCTTACCCTCAAAGTCTCCACCTGAAGCCTTTGAAGACAACCAGAGTCACCGTTTGGTGGTCCAAATTTTTTGAAGAATAACGAAGAACGAGTTACGACTATTATCGTCGAATGATCCTAAATGTTGTTAGCCCAGACTAGGTGGACGCCATTTAAATGAAATATTTGTTAGCGTTTAAATTAAATAAAAATTAATGAACTAAATAACAGTTTGTATTATTTTTATATACATATGTACATGTAATTTTTTTTTTTGTTTTCTAGTTGTTATGAGCAAAGAGAGTATTGAACATAACAAACTCATAACACCCAAAGAGCGGAGATACATATATGGAATAAAGAAAATCAGAAAAATACGGTTTAACAATCAGAAAAATACGATTCAACAAGGATCTTAGTGCATCTCTAGCGTAACGAAAAGGCCAGCACAATAGATCTACTCCTTGTCGCGATATGGTTAGGTTAGGTTAAGAAGGTTGCGAGATTAAACGAGCAATCATTTCCACTCGGAGACCCGAAGGTCCATTGTGAAGTTTGGTAGTAAATCCTCTTTTTTACCCGACTGGGCAAAAGGAAGGGTTATGATTTTCATAGGCTGGGTTTGTATGTAAGTATGTCACCTCTCTCTAACAGCCTAAACTATGGAACCGATTTCAACAAATGAGGTTTCGTTGGATTCGTCTTGACCCGGAGGGTGTCGTAGACTATATGACATCACAGAAAAATTCAATATGGCGGACGCGTCAATCAATGTGGCGGATAACCTTTTGTTTTTTCTTTTCTTTTTCTTTCCAATCGCCTTGATAGTGGTATCAAATGAAAGGGCTTGGCAAATAGAATACAATACGCTATGAAGTCATTAAAAATTCAATATGGCGGACGCCCACAAGATGGCAGACTACCGTTATCTTTACTACCTCCTTAATATGGATATAAAATCAAAGGGTTTGACAAGTAGAATACGAGTGACATTTAAAATTCAATATGGCGGACGCACCAAGATGGTGGATAAGCGGTATCTTTACGACCTCCTTAATATGGGTGGCAAATAAAAGGGTTTAAAAAGTAGAACACGACATTGCATACCTACATACACTCTACATATTTTCTAAAATAACTACAACTTAAATAAAAAATTAATTTTTCGAAACTAAAACCCAACTACGGGAAAATCCAACTTAAAAGTACGAAACAAGACGAAACGAAACGATGATTTTCAGGGTACAGCCGTTGTACTGAGTGTACAGTCTAACCTCTTAGTCCCTTATGGCATTTAGTGCATTTCCAGATTTTTGGATTTGATTTATTGTGTTTGATTTTATTGTGTTTAATCATATTGCTTTTAGAGCTGGCTCACTATCCACCAGAATGGATATCTCCGACGGAGGGAGGTCGCTTCCTTTAATAAATACAGCAGCTTTTTCAATTGCCAGTAATTGCGCCTGGAAAACACTGCATGTATCCGGTAGTCTGCAAGATTCCCGTTTATTTAATGTATCTGAGTAGAACCGTGCTCTAGTACCTTAGCCGCACGCCGGTGAAGTGTGCTATTTCCGGTCACACCAACGAATAGTTAGAAATATAACCTACCTTCTTATTCAACAATAGTTTGTGCAGTTTTGAAAAGCATCTAGAATGTAATTGAACGCAAGGACATAATATGTAGTACTCTACTCTATTCATACAGTGGATCTGTAGATGCAACCTGATTTTTCAGTTTCATTTTATTGTTATGGTGCTTCAGTCCTATTGATCTACCGTGCCAGAAGCAACATTTTTAGCATAGAATCTCGGATACGAAGGTCCTTCAAAACTTCTTAAAGTACATATTAAAAACCAAAAGTAAGTGGTATGCCGGTATGACGTATGCCCACTAAAGATAAGTAACAGGCACTATTTAACTAAATATGCAAAAGTCAAAGAAGAAGCCATCGAATTTTAATTCGAATGAAAGCGAAATGTACATATCATTAATCATAATCACTATAATAGCATTCAATACGCCTAAACTTGTCGATGATCAGATCTATGGATATTCTTTGCGCTAAGAGTTCCTAGAAACGTATCTCTATACGTCTTCTTTACATGTCAACCACAAAATCGCTATATAACAGAAATAGATATACATACATGTTCTACTCATATTGCCTATTGAAATTTTTCCAAGCAAACCCGTCAGAACCACACAATGACAAAGGCGTCAAAGTAAGTTTTTATATTTTTAACTCTCGGCTGAAGCTTCAAGTGGAGACGACGCGACGGCCCCAAGGGGGTTTGTTTACAAAGTTAACTCGCACAAAATATTTACCCAAGAGAGGAGCACACTGATCCAAAAAATTATCTCCCAAATGTGGATCGTGTCGTGAGAGCCTCTCCAAGTGTAAGCTTTGCTTACGATCGAAAGAAAAGCTCACTCACCGCACACCACACCTGATAAAAACGTCAAAATTGCCAGAGACAACTATCTGCTACTAGTGCCGCTACTATACCCATCTACAGGTTTGGCTTTGTTTGGCGAATCTACAGATACAAGTGGAAGCGAAGAAAAATTATATGCACAGGTTGAGCAAAGCTGGGCTTTGTTCTACCTGTTGACTGTCCAGCCAAGCTACTGGGGCCCAAAGTATCTGTATCTGTGAGATGAGATTTTGATTTAGTTTTCTTTAGTTAAACTTGTGTGGAATGTATCTGCTCTTTTTTGTTTGTGTTTTGCTTGGGTTTTTCGTAATTTTTTGCGCTGTTTCTGTGGGATGTGAGTTCTTTTTTTTTTTGTCGAAACCACAATTCGCGCGCTTAGTATGATCGATGTTTTATCGTTGCAAAGATACAAACAGAAAAAAAGTCCGTATCTGTATCTCTGTCTGATCATTTAGTTCGCACTTGACTGAATCGCTGTGTTGTAGTGTTGTGGACCATATTTTGTGTTTGTATCAGCACAGGTAGATCAGTCGTGACGCGATTTTTGCACGGTCTACACACGATACGTACGAGTACGTCTTCTGAATTCGATTAGTGGGTGATTGATTTTTATTTCAATTAAAGTTTTTTTCTTCTATTTCTCAATCTCAATTGACATTGAAGGAAGTCAAGCGAATTTCAAACAATCTTTTAGAATCGAACAGTGTACAACTGGCCCGCCCTCATAATCCGTGAAAGTCTCGCCTTAAATTCTTCACCTGCCGATCGGAAATTCTTCAAAACCGACCAGCTGTTTCGCAATCAACTGTGTAATCGCTACAAATTTGTTATAGCAGATACTTCTCGTACTCTATCTAATACTGTGTTGTGGTGTTTTGTCTCTATTTCTACATTTTGGCGTGTTACGCGCTAGTGCCTTATGCGTCAGCATTACTCAGAAGCGAGGCTTCACATTTGATTATAGTACTGCGCGCTGCAGTTCGGTCGTGTGATGTGAGTGGATTTATCCTAAACGAGACAAATAATGATGTCAAATCAATCCGGTGTTGGTAAATGCTAGTGCATTGCATTTATGACGTTTTTCATGCGTTGATTTTAGTGTCATTTAGTGAAATTGTTTAAGCGTTGGGCGCCCGTTGATCCTCAAGCTGCGAGATTGTTGAATAAAAGTGTTAAGCTACTCGCTAAAGTGTTAATTGTGAAATAGTTTTTCTCTTTTTTGGGATTTTACCTGATCAACAGAATATCAGGATTGTGAATAAATTGCTCATTTATTTTGGGATTACGCACGTCACTTAGTTTGAGCTCATCGATTTGCGAACGGGTTTTTGCCGCCTTCTTATTTTTATTTTGTTTGGTAAGCTAAGTGCAAATATTTTTTTACATTGAGGTATACTTTTGGAGATATTTTATATAAAATTTATGACCGTTTACGTCAGTTCTTGAAAGACAAACACAAATGCAGCACATCCGGGTTTTATTTGTAAATTTTACATGCATATAAACTTGAGGTTCTTTTTTTTGCAATAAAAGTGAGAAGACCGGAGATTTTTTAAAATCATGTTTATTTACTAAAATAAACAGACACAGCGAATAGTGATAGTGATTAATGTGTTAGAAGAAAGTATGCAAATTGTCGCGACTTCCAAAATGGAAATTTGAAAAGTTTTAAGATTTACAAGGTTATGGGAAAAAGTTGTTTCATAAAAGGAGATACGACGACAAATATTTTCATTTTGGCATCATTGAAATATTAATTTGTCGAAAAGAAACAAAAAAAATAAAGTGACGCAAAAGAAGTCAGCGCCAAAACAGGAAAAACAAAAGTACACCCACGCCGACGATCATAATGACAGGTTCAGCAACATTTGCTTATTTAATTGTGAACGAAAAAGAAATCTTAAAAAACAAATATGTCTCTTTTAATTTAGAAAGTCAACAATTTTAGCTGATTAGATTTTTTATTGGTAAATACTTTTTACTTTTGTTTTGGCTACCAGTTCTATCTTTGAAGACTGGCCAAAGAATAGGGAAAAAGCTAATAGAACTGTCAACTGTCATGCAGTGATTGATGTCTTCGTCGATACTTCGAAATTAGTTTTAAATGGACTGCAAGATTGGTTCTCATGTAATTTTTCTAGAGTAGGGGCTGCAGCGATTTATTTTATGCTGACTGTCAGCCAGAATTTGAGAGATTTTTTGAGACGAAAATGTTCGAATACTTTTTGAAGCATCTGTGCAATTTATAGGTTCGTTTCAAGACGCAATCTTTTATTGCCAAATTTCTCCTTTAATAAGAAGCTTTAAATGGTACAGAACTCGGTTAAAATATTTCTGTAACGATCGCTTGTGACAGTAACATGCTAGCTAGCCTCATGTTTTATAAGTACTACTTTAGAAGTACTAAACATAAATGAGAACATAAAACCAAAAACAAACTTACAAATTAAATTTTATGTGAATAACACTATATACACATAACACATGTGTTTGGAATGTAAATTAGTTATTTCATAGGCCAAGTTGCATTATTTACTGTGAACGATTTGCTGAGTTTTTGTCAATTGTTCTACATGATCTAACAGTATATGAACTGCATGAAACTGCATGAATAGAAACACTCCTTCATAATTTACTTAGACTCTCATTTATGTAACAAGCAAACAACAGCCACGCAGTATAACCAAACCAATCAGTCAGCTCATTTTGACGTTTAGTCAAAATTTTCTTGACTAAAATCCAGTCCCCGACCTCAAAAAAAGTTGACTAGCTGTTCTGTCAATTTTCGGGCTCGCAACCAATCAGAGCCCGGTGACTAACTGTCATCTAAAATCCTGAATGCCCCCATTAGGTTTTTTCGATGTCCACAGCCAGTGCAACTCTCGATACATCGAACACAAATAGTTTGCCCTGATAACTGCCATTCTCTGATAACTAAAAATAAAGCAAACTTTAATAATTTTCGTGTTTTGGCAGCCCTCTTCTTGCACTAAGAAATAACCAGCGCGAATCCAGTGCTGATGCTGAGCCAGTGTCCACATCGAATACAGAGCAGAAATTTCAGTGCGTTTTCAGTGTAGCACTGACGGACATCGAACGCATCAGCGCGAGTACCGTGCACCATAGGGCGGACATGGGACATAAAACAAAGCCATTATTCGCTGTGAATAGCTGTTCATTTTTTCATGTCATGGTTTATATCAGTAGTGTTTTGACGAGCATTTGGTGAAATTTAGACGTTCCAAACGTGGCTTCAGGCTTCAAATAAGCCATTAAGCAGAGAGTACCGATGCTGTTCGTCAGTTTAAGACGCCCCAAAATGACAACAAGATTAGGAGTTAGTCGGTTTTATCTAGGCAGCTCAGTCAAACAATTTTGGCTCGAGATCTGCATATGTTTCCATACAGAATTTTAGAACTGGTACTTGGTGACATATGAGCGAGGCATAGCACACATTCTGCTGTCACTTTTCCGAACAATTTTGATCTTCGTTTTGGTAATTACTCATGGATAGCTAATAGCGATGTAGATTCACAGATTGAACCCCCCCAGCCTTCTACTTTAAGGTCTATTTAAAGGCATTGTTTAACTTTTACTTTAACTTTGTGAGCACTGTGGACCGTAGTGTACAGGTAAGTGCGTTGGACAACTACGTAATACT
Source organism: Brachyopa scutellaris (assembly GCA_949775065.1). Classification (NCBI taxonomy): domain Eukaryota; kingdom Metazoa; phylum Arthropoda; class Insecta; order Diptera; family Syrphidae; genus Brachyopa; species Brachyopa scutellaris. The sequence goes on along the minus strand of OX459112.1, from coordinate 56,786,010 downwards.
GCCCGGGTTCAATCCCAGCAAACACCCAAAAGTTTTTTCACGATGCCACCTCTTTCGAATGTCTGACAAGCATTCAAAGAGTATTATTTGTCAATGAGCTTCTCAACTCGCCGTTCGGAGTCAGCAAAAAATTGTAAGTCCCGCACAAACAAACAAATGGTATAAATCCTTATTTACTGCAAATTTAGGGAGCCAGGTAATTGATGATGTTTTGAAAATGTTACTTACACTTACACTGATTTTGATAAGGGTCTTTCGATCAAGTCGTTAAATTAAATCAAATTTACATACATATGTGAATATATGTATGTAATACTCGTGGGACAGCTTACCAGAAAAAGGGATACAAAACGAAACACCATACATACTTACAGCAAACTGTGAACTCAAATCCTCCTCTGCTTTTCGAAAGCTGTTTAAATGAAATAACGATAAACTAAAGTCATATGAGTAATAACTTTGCAGCCAGATCATACCACACGAACACACAATTTATGCGGGTCTCTCTGTGGGATATTCCTTTACAGTTCCTGATGGTGCTGTTCAGCCCATAATGCTACAATTTTAAAGAAGTCCGCCCGCAAACGGAAAATGCATTTTTTTGGCAAATTTGTTTGAACATGAATCTTGTTGCATGTGGTTACAATATCTGATATTGTTTCTTTTTACTGACACAAGCATGTGTATGTACATTATGTTATGTAGAAAAAGGTAATTTTTGTGTGTTCTTAGCAAAAATATAACGCCGAAAATATCAAAATGTTCTCTAGCCTATCTTCATACTAACCATATCCTTTTCATGAAATTTTCCATAACCAAATCGTAAAGTGGCTGCCCTATGTCCTCGATAGCCTCACGAATTTTATCTTTGAGGTCTTGAATCGACGCTGGGCTGTTGGCGTAGACATTATCTTTCACATGGCTCCAAAGGAAGAAGCCGCTATGTGTTAAATCACAAGATCTCGGTGGCCAATTGTGATCACCTCTTCGAGAGATAACACGGTCCGGAAACTTTCCCCGTAAAAGATCAATGGTTTCGTTTCTTGTGTGGCACGTAGCGCCGTCTTGTTGAAAGTAAACGTTGTCCAGATCAATACCATCCAACTCCGACCATAAAAAATCATTAATCATCTCTCGATAGCGCAATCCATTCACCGTAACTGTTGATCCAACCTCATTTTCTAAAAAGTAAGGTCCAATGACCCCGCCGGACCATAAACCGCACCAAACAGTCACACGTTGAGGATGGAGAGGCTTCTCAACAATAACTTTTGGGTTTTCCGAGCCCCAGATGTGACAATTTTGCTTGTTGACGTAGCCACCGAGGTGGAAATGGGCCTCATCAGTCAAGATGATTTTTCGATGGAATTCCGGATCATTTTCATGCATTTCAATGACCCAATTAGGAAAGACACGACGTTGTTGATGATCGGCCGGCTTGAGTTCTTGTGTTAACTGAACTTTATAAGCCTTAAGACTCAAGTCTTTATGCAAAATACGGTGTAATGACGTTTGTGGAATGCCAAATACCAAAGAACGACGAGGAATGGACAAACCTGGGTTTTCTTCAACACTTTGGGCTACAGCAGCAATATTCTCAGTTGTTCTGGAGCAACGTGCACGGGTTTTATTTTTCACATCACTAACTTGTCCCAACAGCTCGAATTTTTCCACCAATTTCTGTATTACGGTCCGACAAGGTGCTTCACGACGACCAAAAAATGCTTTAGTTTTGCGAACTGTGACTGCAAGATTTTCACCATTTTTGTAGTGAATTTTAATAATTTCAATGCGTTGGTGAGGCATGTATCGTTCCGTTTTTAGTAATGGCGTAGTTTCTACTTATCAAATGTCGAAGAATAAAAGCTTCACAAGTGACAGCTACCGAAATAGCTGGCTATTCACAATAACACCTCTCATTGGAATACCCTATATTAACTGACTTTGATAATTTTAGTGGTCGTCGTGGCCGTGGTGGTTAGTGCGTTGGACTACTACGCATGCTGCTCGGGTTCAATCCCAGCCGGGTCCAACACCTAAGAAAAAAAAGGTTTTTCGCGGTTGCCACCTCTTTAGAATGTTTGACAAGCATCAAAGAGTTTCATTTGTTACGATTGAGCTTCTCCACTCGCTGTTCGGATTCGGCAAAAAACTATAGGTCCCTTCCATTCGTGCAAAAATATAACACGCACACACAAATGGAACCAGGCCCTAGTTCACCCCGAACTGTAGCGCCACCTAAGTAAGTTAATATTTCCATCTGTGAATTCTTATTGCTTTTATTGTAAATAGTAACTCAAGGGCCCAAAAGGTCTAGGTTTATGAAGTTTAACAATTATTATACATTGACTGCGCATTTCGTTTTGTTTTATATATCCAGCCGTGTTTTCTCTTTATGTAGGTTATTTACGTTTCGTGTTTTCATTATATTTTCTCGCAAGCTAGCTGTGTATTTAAGGACTTATTTCCGAAGCTCGAGCAGGTTTTGACTGGCAAGGAGTTGGCAGTGGCAACCTTTGGATTTGACCCGGTGGCTATGTTGTTTTCTTCCCATTTCCTGATATTGTGGTGTCTGTGATTACCAGTAAGTGAATGCGCTTTTCCACACCAAGTAATTCACAATCTTAAGCCCAAATCACAATGTGGCTGGCGTTCTCGCATTCGCGCATTTGACAGTCTTCAAAATTCGCAACACAAAATTCGGCTTCAGACGGTCGAGCGTTGAGAGGTTAGGAATGTAGGAGAATATAAGTGATGTTTCCCTTAAATTTCAGGTCTATAACGAGAGCTATTAAGTTTTCCTCAAAGGAATTAATATGTTACATGCATCTATGCAGAGGAAAAAAAGAACAGTACAACAATTGTGTGTGAGCTGTCATCCGCGCGACATAGTATAGAGTAGCTCTACTTGGGGGTTGAGGTCGCATTTACGATATTATACTATACTATCAAGGGCGAATCAAACGCCTGAGGTCACATTTTGTGTTATACCATAACAGCCCATTATTTCTACTCCATCTGTAAAAGCGCGACCGCGCGAACGCCACATTGTAATTCGGCCATTAAGCTAAGATCCGTACAATTGTTCTTGATAGTCTTCTGTAACGGTAATCACTGTCAATAATCCATTTCAAATTAATCCTAACTTTGTCCTAACTACGGTGATCCTTCAAGAAGCCATGTAAATGGGTAAATAGATTTAAGTCATGAAAAAGGTTTAATTCACTCATGCACTTGTGTATATGTAGTATGTACAGTACATATAAAAAACCTAGAACTTATCTGTGTAGAAAGTGTAATTATTTACTTGGAATTATTGAATTGAATTCGGAACGATCAAACTCAATCAGTTCTCAGAAATGACTTTTTATCTATTGGTAAGAAAATGTCAACTTAGTACGCTAACCATGCTGTGATGCTTGACGTGACAAGCAAACATGATTCAATTAAGTTGTCACATTTAACCGTAACTCAAATCAGTTGAACTGGGTGGGTCAGCGACCTGCAAAGTTTCTTAGATGATCTCACCGGAACCCCTGTTGGGTCCAATATTATGGCTCTAAAAAAGGAAATAGACGCTTCATGCTTTAGTAACCGTTTTCCACCTTTTCCCCTTTACAAAAACGTCCCTATTGCTACATCGTAAAACCACAACTCGTAGGTAAGTCCTAATGGATGAACTCAAATCAAAGTCCATAGATTTCAAAACTTTGTAACGTTAGCTTCATAAATTTATTATATAATAATAAAAGAATATTATTTCCAATTCATAAAACGAGAATAATTCCCCAAGTTCAACTTGTTGCAGACAGAATCATTCTTAAATTTCCTATCTAAATGCGGACATAATAATTTCAATACGAACTCACGCGACCCACTCGCGTTTTTTTTTGTATTGATGGCCATCCGTCGGCGGCGGACATGTAGGGGAAGCCGAAGCACTTGTTGAATGGTTGTCCCCGTATTTCCATTTTAGTTTTCGAATGAAACGTATTGTGGTGGTTTGAGTTCGTTTATGTCTGTTCTTCGCCTTGAAATGGCCGCTTTTTTCACTTTGTTCGGCATTTACTCCACCTCCGCCTAGTGAGTTGAAGTTGTTATTTTTTTTTTATTGTTTGTTTGTTTGTTTCTTCTTCCATATATTTTTTTAATATATTAAATTATTCATTGAAAACATTGTTTTTTTTTTTGCTAGTGGGTAAGTAAAGTAGAGAATACTCGTATTGGAAGAACTTCGATTGTTGAACGCAATCATCAAGTTTGCTTACCATTTTCGGTTATGAGTGAGGACTTATTTTCTGGGGTAAATAGGTTGAAAGTTGTACGTGTTTGTATGCTGTGTGCAAGATATTTATGTGAATAGTTTTGAGGGAGTTATATTATTATTTTTGTTTTGCATTACCTACGCACTTGAAATTTGTGTCAGATGGGGATAGATCTTGTATGGCTGCCATTTTCGTTTGGTGAATTCTCATTTGACAGATGTGTGATTCTCATAATTATTATCTATCTTTAATTATTATGTATCTGTTTGTTTTTAAAATATTTATTCACTTGAGATGAAATGTCAACCATGTCAGCCATACTGAGTGTAGAGTAAAGCATTGTGAAGTATTGTAGGTTGTACATATGTACGGGTAAGTAATAATGTATATAAATTGTAGATGTAGGATTAGGTATTGCTGCAAGTCTGGTTTTTATTCAGAAATCGTACACAAGAATTGAGGATTACACAGCATGGCCACTGAAGTAAGAACAGTTCCACTCTGTGTTGGCCGGACGTTTAACCTTGTGTCTGCCACCCGATCTAAAGATCACTCCTTTAACATACGACCAAGAGCAATAGACTTTCTATGTTCTTCTTGCACAGCAAAAAAAAACTTTCCTGGATGAAATAGAGAAAAGCTTATAATTAACCAGCCTCCTTCTGAGAGTTTATATACTAATGTTATGCTTATGAGATTCGAAATTCTGGATCTATTGTTGTACTCCGTATCCTGACTTCGTTCCTTATGGGGTACTGTAAACTTCAGGAAGCTGTATATTATGTAGGTCTCTCAAATGAAGACTCTTGCTGATTTGGCAAGGAATCCAGTGAAACTCCAAAGCACATACTGGTGGAATGTTAACCCAGAAAAGGTTTAAGTATTTGGGGGAATACCAACCTACAGCAGAGAATCTGCCACTCATGCTATGACCTATGCAATTTTCATCTGGACTAGATGTGGGCTAATCTCTCTCTAACAGGAATGATGACGAGAGGGATGTTCACAGTATACCTTAAGGTCGCATCGCAGAGCATCACCCTTCAAATAATACTACATAAGTTCACGACAAAGTCGAGAAAAATAAAAAGTTGTGGGATGCTGCAAAACTCAATTGAGAAATTGATTCATAAATTATTTCCTTTTGTACTTTGTAGCTTGCAAATATTATTTAACTTCTTTTTATTCCATTTACATAGCGTTCTCAGTAGAGAAGTCCAACCGAACATTGGGCTTTGGCCAAAATCAGCCCCGGAAAACTAGCGAAACCGCAAATGGATATCAGCTGTGTATTCCCCCTGCGAGTGGACAAAAAGTGTGCATTCTGATTTTGACTTTATTATTAATTATAAATTCCCTTAACCACAGAATGCGAACATTTACCCAAATCATTAGTTATGGTTGCCACTGTGTCACTTATCATCTATGAATTTGATCCACGTTTAACTACACTGGGAACACATTTGTCAGGTATTCATATGAAAGTTAATTTACACCCAGGAGTTGTTAACGACCTAAACAATCACGATCAACACACTAGCTTTAATAAGTATCTCTTTATTAAGTCTGTTAACGTCTACGTTCTTAACACGACTCTTTTTCGAAACGATGGATATGGGGATGATATAAAGGTCTAGAGGATGTGGGAGAGGAACAGGGATGGTTTATGTACAAGCCGTTGACATACTGGAGGATATGCGCTGAGTAAGAGTGAACCAAATCAAGCCAAATTTGATTCTAGGAGGTGTTCCAATTGAGTTAAACGTTAGTCCTCAAAGTCAGCGAAGAATTAACTACCAAGTGTCTTTATCGGCATTCGTGAGAGGCGCACAGTGTCCTGTTATGGTTTCAGAAATCATCCTGTGACTAAGATCAACAAGATGGCTTGCCATAGTCCGGTCATTAGGTTTTAGTCGTTAGTTAATTAACTCCAGTGACTTTATCAGTGATTTCAGTGGGTATGAACTTAGTAGGAACCTCAACATAGGGAAAATAATGGACATATGTACATTGCTTGAGAATTTTGCAACGCTAGTCCACGGAACTTAAATAATTCTCAACGAGCGATCGTCTGTTTTGCAGTTGACCTCTTTTCCTGGTTCCTAGCATTTATAGAGAAATTGTTAGAGTGAAAGGTTAGTTCATATCCAAATATTTAGTCTGTCTGAAACTATGATGTGTACAAGTATATGGAGGAGTAATCACAACGAGGATAAATATTAGATCTGTTTCGTAACTGGTAATTTTACTTAAAATTGCCAAAAATCAAGAGAAGGACGAGTCAAATGAGTGTCAGAAAATTTCCCCTCTTGCGAAATCGTGCTACACATATTTCATGGAGTGACTGAGGGACATTTATCAAACAGACATCCGACAATTTATGAAATGTCATCCACTATTCTTTAGCGAAATAAAAGAAAATTAGTTTTTCGTGAAAATATTTAATAATTAAATAAGAAGAAAGGATTTCCCCCACTTTCCAAATTATTTACTATTTGACAAATGTCCCATTTTGATCACAAAAAGTTACCAAAAACAGACCTATTACACTAGTCTGCAAAATGTAATATTTTTTTGCCTCAAGAATGAGACACATACTTTCTTGTAGATTATTTGAAATTATGTGTCTAATTCTTAAGGCAAAAATCTTGTAGACTAGTGTTATCAGTGCCTGATTATCATGCAGATCCGATCTCCAACACGCCTTCATGTTTATCAATTGCCTCCGCCTTTTTAGACATGTCCAGAGAAGTCTAAGTGAGCGACTACGATCTCCATCCTAAAAAGTGACAGATGACGTTTCTAGCTTGACACCGTCTAAAAACACCGATTTTCCATATTGTACACCAGATGTGTTTGCCTAGAAACATCCAATCACTCGCACAACACAACACGAGTTCTGTGACACCTAAAAACTAATTTAAAAACAAAATATTCAAATTACTAAACGTCAAGATCACTAACCGATGACAGCTCGGCGATACAAACACACATTCCAAGCTACACACCTCATTAGTGCATCAACCTATTAATAGCTTCATAAACAGACGACTTCTCGCCAATGTCACTGACTAATTGCAAAGCCATTCGATATTCGAGTTCGATTTTTAAGAAGAAAACTAAAATGTCACTGTGTGCCGGCATAATTTTCTAAGATCTGTGGATTTTCCTGTTTCTCTTCTTCGTTTACCTAAGGTAGGTAATACTCGTTTGTTTATTGTTTACATGCTTTTGCCAATGAATGACAACACTTCTTCTAGTGGGTGACCTAATCGCCACAAAAACAAACAACATTACGGCTACAACAGCAACTCTTGCCTTGGAATTTACTTGGATTTCTGCATAATTGCTCTGCGTTTTGTGTTTACATGAGATGTGTTTTTGTCGTCGCTGTCGTGCATTACGACTTAGGAGTGACAAGGTCAATAAAGTGCGAATGAACAGTACCATTATTCGAGTTCGAATTCGAATGTGAGATGGAAAATAAATTTTACTTTCGGTGACTCGCTGTCAATAATCACCGAATGGCGTGTGCATTCGTTTAATGGCTCCTCTTTTACTTGACGTTTAGTGAATCGTGTCGCGAAGCATTCAAAATCATGGCATGCGGTAGGTAAGGTATAGTACTCGCAATTCGAGTGTTAACGAGTTTACTTTTCTCATGTGTCAATTGGACGTTTCACTTGAATACCTCGTTTGTGTGTGTGGGTTACCCATTAGGCATTTGTATAACGGTGGACATTCTCAAATTAGTTTTTTTTTGTGTGTAGGGAAATTAAAAAATCCCCACACGCACCAGCTGACCCACGCTCAGGAACGTTCAATAAATTATATTTGCCACCGCCTTCTCAAAACCGTCGGGTAGGCCTAAAAATGCAAAAAATAAAAATATTAATTGACTGATTATTATTTTTATTGGAGACTCGCGAAATGTGGAATACTTTTACTCGATGTAAAGTCCTACACACAAACTTCGAGGAGATCGTTCGATGACGACGATGACGATGACGACGACGACGATAATGGGTATATGACTTTAAAAGGCAAAGACAAGAAGTTTAACTACACAAATAAACGTCGACAAGTCTACTTGTGGCTGAATGCTCTTCCCACACTCGCCGCTCTAAGCCAGAGCTGGCCAGCAGCTACACACTGGTTGCTAGTGTGGTTGCTTTTCCTTTGTTAGGCTGTAATGCGTTGGATTTTTATTTGATGTTTTTTTATTTGTTTTTCTTTTTAGAGGAAATAAAAATAAAAAAAAACACAACCGCAAATATGTGTTTAAGATGACTTCTAATGGTCGGGTGATTGGAATGGAATTGGAAATCCTTTTTGGCGAATAAAGTGGTATGCAAAGATACTCGTACCAAAAACGAAATTTACGACATTCGATTGGGAATAAATTTAGATTTTGTGAATTGATGGCGTATGCTTTTGAACATGTCTTGGGGCTTGTTATAAGCTCAATTTCCGGTGGTGGTAGGGGGTAAGAAGTCGAACATCGGATTAGTGTGCCAAGTATATCATGTAGGTGAAATTACTTCGCATAAGATACAATTTTAATGTCTTTTAACCAATAAAGGCTTTAATTGCATATCGCGATCTTTATATGTTTATTTTTTTTTTCAAGTATGTATCTAGACATCAAAGCAATACATATGTAGGTTAAATCTTGCACCTGTGTTACTAACAGACTCGTATATTGATTAGAAGGCAAATTATGTAACAGGGAAGTAATAAAAATTGAGTGATGATTACTTATAACAAGAAGGACAACATTTATAGAAAAAAAATGTCTGTAATGGGCTCAGTTATTTTAGGTTATGAAATACAAAACTTCAAACCTGCTTTGCAATTCGATTCTCGTTTTAAAACATCCAAATGCCCCTTAAAGGTCTTTAAACCTATGAGGGCAACAGAACCTTAGCCATATAGTCTCCATCTGTTATGCTGCTGTTTACTCAATTCGGCCAATATTTGAACTGGTTAACTGTTATGTCTTAAACACGGAGGTGTGGTCTATTTTGAATAAATACCGGAACATCGCCAATGACAGCATTTTGTGTAGCTGATTCATTGAGATGATCACCTGTACTAGTCTATATCTGAGTGCCTTTCAATGCATCAATCAGTTTCCAGTTGGCTTTCCAGTGGCTGTTGTATATATTAACTGTGTATACCGCCGTCTTTTTGGAACCAAACCTCTTCAATATCGATGTTTTCAATACTTGAGAGCTGTGTTCAAGCACCAATAACGGCAATTCTGTTTGAAACGAAAGCCATTCACCCAAAAATGCGCCTCGTCTGAGAAAATGATTTTTTGGATAATTTTACAAGTTCCAAGTGCTCAAGGGCCCAATGAGCAAACTCCCGAAGTATGTTAATAATAAAATATGAACTATAAATAAAAAAAAAAAAATAAATGCGATCGTTTGGCTTCAGCTTTTGAGTCCGTACAACTTTGTAAGGATGTAGGCCCAATTCCTTACTCGAAATTCTCCAAGTTGACGTCTGAGAAAGCCTCAATTGTTTCTATCGTCGTGAAATTGACCAATTTGGCTTATACTGGCCGCTGCAGATGTAATATCCTCCTCATTTCGAGCTTTTCGTTTTCTTCTTGGTGGCTTTTTGTCCTGTTAAGTTAACTTAGCTCAATCTTTTCCATAAAAGTGCGGCGTATAGCTTGCACAGAGTAATGGTAACAAAAAACCAATTCTCTGATAAATACCTAACCGTTGAGCACCCACGACTGATCCCAGCTTTGGTAATCATTTTTAGTACTTTTTAAAACGGTCGGGAAACGTCAAACGCTGCATGATGAAACTGCAGTCATATATAATATTTCTGTGGTATAGGTACCATTTTCAGCTCTCATACTCAACCAATCTTAACAAATGAGGTGTCAAAAGAAAGAGAATTTTCTGGAGCACTGACGAATTGCACTTTCACTTTATAAATTTTAACAAATAAAAAAACCGATCAAAACTAATATTCTACCCAAAATGAACTTCCAAAAGAATTAACACCTTCCGTATGATTTCCATGCGATTTCCATCAGTTGATAGATGAAAATGAAAATCATAAGAGAAGTTTGGATGTTGGATGGGAAGTTTGGATGTTGGGGTTTGGATTTTCTCTTGCGAGAGTTCTCGCATGGGCACACTAGTCTTCATATACATTTTTTCTGTAGTATAGGTACCATTTGCGGCTCTCATACTTAACCAATCTTAACAAATGACATGTCAAAAGAAAGGAAATCTCCTGGAGCACTGACAAATAGCATTTTCAGCTTATAAATTTTAACAAATAAAAAAACTGATCAGAACAAATATTCTACTCAAACTTAACTCCTAAAAAAATAAACACTTCCCGTATGATTTCCACAGGATTTTCATCAGTTGACAGATAGAAATCATATTGGAAGTTTGGATTTTGGGGTTGGATTTTCTCTTGCGAGAACTCTCGCACGAGAACACTAGAATTATTTGTTTTAACACCTGGAAGTAAAAACAAATTATATCAGGAACCAAGCAATCCCTATTGAAAAAACCATCACCCGAGTTGAAAGACCATTTAAAAACCAACATGACAATGGAGTATAATATTGAATTAAGTTACCCTTAGTTGGCGCTACAGCTCGGTCCCTTCCATTCCTGCAAAAATACAACACGCACACACAAATGGTTGCAAGAAGCAGGCCCAGTTTCACCTCGAGCGGTAGCACCACCGAAAGTAAAGTAAGTCACAGCCGCATGAACTCTAGGACTGATAATTTACTTTTATGTATTTTATTCAACTAAAAGCTTGTCTTACTAATACATTGTATTTATTTTGGTGTTGTACCGTTTGTCTTGATCTGGGAAAACAAAAGGCGGAATATAAGACAGTCCGTGTTTCAAGAACTCAAACATCCACTGGGCGCTATCCTTTGCTCCGCTTCCTTTGTTTAGCTTCCTTTCCACTTTCCGTCGCATCGTTTGTCAATCCTTCTCTTATCTATAAGAAATAAATTTCTTCCTCTAAAAAGAGGACAAAGTATCACAGAACATAAATCACTTCTGACAGAAAGATATTTGGTAAAAAAAAACCTCCGATTTGTCATCACTTCACCCAGCATTGACCTTAACCCACACACCGCCGAAAACTGTCAAAAATCTTATCGAATTCGTCATATTATACTCGAAATTTATTCCTACAACTATTTTATTTATTCCCCGCAGTAGTAGGTCGCTGTTTTAACCCACATTTTCTGAAAAAGAAAAGAAATACATAATAAAAAAAAAACTCAACCATCGATAGTGAAACTGACACAACGGTGACAGTGACAGCGAACAAAACAAAACCTGTGGATTAGCATAAAATTAATTCGCATCTAATTTTAGTTAATTCATTGCCTTATGGATACACATACATCGATCCCTTTATAGATAATGAATCTATCACTCAGATGAGCTGCTAATTAAATTTGAAAATTAAATGTGTGTTTGAGTGGTTTTAGTTCAACCATATCTTTGGTTGCTCGTGGGGGAGATTCAAATGTGTCACAATTACAACTACTCAGACAGAAATGCTGCTGTGCATCTCTCTATAGTTTCCACTTGCTCGAAGGCAGTTCCCATACCTGCAACCAGCAAGCAAATCGAATAAAATTTGCACGATCCGCCAGGTAATCGAATCGACGTACGACGACGTCGTTAATTGTAGCTGCTGTTCCGTATAGATGGGGCTGGCTGCCTCTAGCTTCGGCTGTTTCATTGAATTGTGCGGTTGGTGATGAAGAACACGTACCACATAGGCCATCAGATGGCGCAAAACATGGAGTGTCGTCCATAGTCTTCTACTTCTGGTTACCTTGCGGCTCGTGATGGAGTTCGTTTCCAGGTGGGGGTTAAATGGAATCACACGACAGCAGCTGCGGCGGCGGATGGGTTTGGCCTGGGCCAGTAGAGGGGGCGATGTCCAATGCACGAATTGTCGTACATTGAATGATTATTAACACAAATGGAGACTATTTAGCACAGAAGTTGTTGTTGACAATCTTGCCTATGTAGCTTCGCTTCACTTATGCGATAGTGGAACTCCGAATGCCTTAAGACAATGCATATTGCGTCTGCTGCAGACAGCAATCAGTGTTTGTGCATACGAATGTATATTAGGCTGTGCTAAGGGCACTTTGGCTGTGATTTCTTTGTTCAAGATGACAATGTGGATCATAGGTTACGGGAGCAAAACATTCAATCGGCCTAAATGGTGCACGAGTTAGCTAGGCAACGTTAATTATTAAATTAAATTATAGGTAATTGGACCATTTTTACTAGCAAAAAAGACAAAAGGTTTGATTGTTTGTAAAGGTTGTTATACCAGCAAGTTGCGCTTTCGAAGAGTAGTGTGATAAAACCACAAAACTTCCAATCTTGTAAGGCTTACAAAATAAGAGTGGCAACGTCTTCTTAGCCCATATAGTCTGTATCGATGTACAGATTGGGAATTACCAGAACATTTGACAAGCTAACCCGAACCAACCCGAACTAATCATCACTAATCCGAACCTATCATCACCTATGGATCCACTGTATGGTGGACTGCAACAAAACTAAAAAGCTATATGAACAAACTAGCCAAAGTGCAAAGATTAGCGGCATTCGATGTTACAGGAGCAGTAAGAAGTACACCACAAGCTGGATTGGATATGATTCTTCATTACCTTCCTTTTGACATGAAAGGCGCAGCAGCAAAGGGAGCCCTCAGACTAAGAGAACCCGATTTGCTAGAACGTATGGACATGCGGCGATACTCGGAGAAATACAGCAACTGAGGAGATGCAATCCTGAAATTCTAACCAAGACTTCAGACTATATTACTCCTCACTATGACATCAATTTGAATGTACCAATCCCATTTCCCAGTAAGGAAGACTGGCCATCAAACAACGTGATCAGAGACCGGGAAGTAGCACTCTTCACCGACGGCTCAAAGATGGACTTAGGTACTGGAGCAGCGTTCTACTCAGATACAATAAATAAACGGGAATCATTCAGACTACCGGATACATGTAGTGTTTTCCAGGCGGAATTACTGGCGATTAAAAAGGCCGCAATATTCAACAAAGGCAGTGACCTTCCTCCTTCGGAGATAGCCATTCTGGTGGATAGTCAGCCAGATCTAAAAGCAAAACGATCAAACACAATAAAATCAAAGGCAGTTCAAAAATTTCGCAATGCACCAAATGCCATAGGGCACCACAAGGTTAGACTGTACTGGGTACCCGGACATAGCAATATTAAAGGGAACGAGATAGCAGACCAACTAGCTAGACCTGGATCAGCCATGAGCAATAGTGATGCTGACACCTCCATACTGCCACAGATTAAAACTGTTCAGCATAATCGGCAATATAACCAAACAAGAGACCAAAGCTATGTGGGTCACATGAACCGACTGCGTCACATCTTGTTCTTTATAGCCGAAACTTGATCTTAATAGGACAAAGATGATGCTACATTTGGATAAATCCTGCATACACTAATCACGGGACACTGTGCCATAGGTCACTTGACAAGCAAATGGCTACCTGAGTCTAACGATATCTGTAGAAGCTGCTGAGAATAGCAAGAAAGCGAATCGATTCCTTTAGGTAAAAGATACTTGGAAGACATACCAGAACTCGGAAATGTAAAGATATCGGATCTTCTAAGATTCATCAAGAGCACAAACTGGTTTACGAGTTAGTAAAACAGAGGATTTACTCCCAAACTATGAGGGGATACACAGTGGTCTCCGAGTGGAAATGATTGCTCGCTCAATTACACCTAATCATCAATTTCATAGCAGCATCTTGGCTTGCATTAGTCTGGGAAGTTCATGTTAGAGATTGCTTACTCCTCTTCTTTCTTGAATTCTTAGTTCTGGTTCCAGAAAAGCCTTTTGCTTGTTTGTCTGCACTTTGCCTTGTCATTTCCTACCCAATGGGACAGTTGTGCATATAAAACTACAAGCCGTAGCCTGGTGTGCTTCGCTCGACCCATTTTCTCAAAATTTGCTAGCGCACTTAGTTATTCGAGTATGATAGAAAGAAAGTACATAGTAGGAAGCAATCACTGCTGTCCTATTTTTCAACCTCAATTTTGTTCTATCTATCTATCTATCTATCTATCTATCTATCTATCTATCTATCTGTCTGTCTGTCTGTCTGTCTATATGCCTGTCTGTCTATCTATCAATCTATCCGTCTATCTGTCGGTCTGTCTGTCTGTCTGTATGTCTGTCTGTCTGTATGTCTGTCTGTCTTTCTTTCTATCTATCTGTATGTCTGTCTGTCCGTCTGTCTGTCCGTCTGTCTGTCTGTCTGTCTGTCTGTCTGTCTGTCGGTCTGTCTGTCTGTCTGTCTATCTGTCTGTCTGCCTGTCTGTCTGTCTGTCTGTCAGTCTATCTATATTAAGAAAAGCGGTTGGGCAGTTTCCAAAATCGGTTGTGTAGTTTCCGAGTCTATAAAAGAGAAGCATACATACATACATTAATTTTATATATATAGATCTAATCACTTGACTCCAGAGCCACCTATCGGGTCCAGATTTTATTATATATTTTTTTTCTTTTGGCAGTGAACCAACATATATTGTGAATATGAGCATTTTCGGTCCATAAATGTAGAAGTTGTTAATATCTTGTCCAGCGCCACCTAGCTAGGGATGAAATATACTTTACGACGTATTCTCATTCTTACTGAATATACACAAAAAAACTTCATAAAAGTCGGTCGAGCCGTTTCGGAGGAGTTCGACCACAAACACCGTAGTATGAGATTTTCATATATTAGATAACTCATTCTGCAGAAGACAAGGCTCATTCCGGTCCCAATTTGACTACAAGTACCATCAATATCGAGACAGCAAATTAGCGTTAACAGATTGAACTCAGCTATCAAGATGACCTCGAAGCTCCCACAACTCCGTTCCGCTAATCCAATTGAGCATTCGTCAATGTTTCACCACCCTTCAACACATATCGCTCTGTTGTACATCTTGATATCCCTTAGACAACAGTCTTTCCAGCACAACAGACGACGAAGTCGCATTCGCATGCCTCTCACTATTATCAACATCACGTCAGCCATCCTTAAAGCCATCTGTCAGTCAGTCATCGTTACAGAAGCGCGGCGATACGACTCGTGCCACAGTAATTGCCTCACTTCCTCCACCGTCGCTGCCGGCCGTGCCTTCCGGTCTCCGAGAGTCCACCCGCAGCCTTCACCACCACCCACCCACCCTCTTTCAAGTCAACTGACATTGCCCAGACGTCAGAATAATCCATAAATGCAATCATTCAGTCGAACATATACGAGTACGTCTGTGGCTCCATCTATCCATCCATCTTCCTCTCAGCGTGCATAATTTACAAATCACCTACACATACGAGTACACAGTGCCTATGACCATAAATGGTGTGGGGCGCGAGCTCGCACAAGGACGTGGACGTGATGCGATTTCCATGGCGGCTTTAATCGCTTATTTATTTGTTTTTATTTATTTGCCAAGCGACCGGGCCGGGTCCGGACTGGTGGTAGTAGTTTAGGGGACAGACGAGTGGACATGCACGGGGATGGAATGCATTTGTTGACTGATTTGTCGTCGCTGGTGTCACAGTGTGCTGTGCTGTTGTGCAACGTTCTTGCACTTGCTGAGGATAGTAGGTTGGGTAGTGGCGGCGACCGAATGGAGTTGCGGTGGCTGACGGACCTCCGGTGCAGTGGTTTGATTGAGGTTTTGCTTATGAATGGCGAATGAGTGGCGGTTGATAAACTGACTTCCATAAGTCGATTAAAATCGTAGCTACACACACTCCACGCGGTGCACTCGTACTCTGTCGGAACTCAATCGTTAGCCTGTTCTGAAGCTATCAGCAGGTCATTATAATTTTTTAATTCCGTTAATTTTTTTTTTTTTTTTGTATCTACAAGTTGGGAATGAAATTCAATGAATGTGCGGTTGGGCTTTTATGGTTCTTGATACAGAGAATTTGGCTGAAGGTGTTGGTTAGGTTGGTTAGATGGTGGGGGAATGTTATGTCAAAGCCAGCTGAGTTCTCTGGTAACTAACACGTAGGAAATGAGGGTTGGTTGGGAATTAACTTTCATTTAACCTATAAACGAGATAATTAAAATATCTTCAATTTAAAAAATGTGCATATTGTTGAGAAGGGTAGGAATTGGTGGACTGATTCGACTCAATGAAGGAGGGTGACATCTGTATAGGTTTTTGTTATGTTTTGATCGTAAAGATGAACGCTCTATCCATAAATCTTTATTCGCTTTCAGTTATTCGTAGTAGGTAGATTCATATAACCGTTATTCTTTGGAAAACTATTTTTTTTGCTTGATTTTGCATTTTTCCATTTCATTTCGTTTGATTGCATACCAGTGGGAAATGAATTTATGTAGAGGAAAGGTGTCACCAGTTAAAGGCAGAGTAAAGTTTTTAAATTTAGAAGAAAAGTGCAAAGTGTTGAAAGACATCTTAGCCCAAATTAAGTACCTGCCCAAAATTAAATACCTATTCCAAAAGATGAACATTTCGAAAAGATGAACATGGTCTGTTTATTCTACAGTACGCCCTCGGTAAAAGCAACCGATAAAAATAACGAGCAGTTGCGTTAATTGAGGTTGTTGCAATAACCGAGTCACAAAAGAGTATGGAAAATGAAAGAATAATGTTCGTCGTAAAAGAAAAGAAAAACAATATGTATATTTAATTCTGAGAGAAGTAACTGTAAAATAACTGCCCTGTTATAGTAAAACCAAACACCAAAAAATAGAAACTACATAATATAAAAAGAAATAAGAGATCATGTATGGAAAGTTGCGTCTACTGAGTCATATTTTTTTTGAAAAGTTGCAATTACTGAGTGACTAATGGTAAAAATTTGGGTGTTGCTTTGACCAAGGTTTTGCGTTTATCGAGTGTTGCTTTCACCGAGGGCATACTGTATTAAGGTCCAGTAATTAAATTGTTTCACTTTTCCAAAGAATTTTTTTTTAAATTACAGTGGCCATGATCTTGCCTGCCGACTAAACAGTTTTTGCTTTCTTCAAAGCAAGTTCGCCAGCTGACGCTGAGGTCCACTGTTTTGACTGCGCTCTTTCGTTTTTGAAGTGATGTGATGAATCCAACTTTCATCTTATGCGACGTACCGCCAAAAAAACAAACTTTTTAGATGTATCCAAACACTGCTGAGAAGTCGTTGTACGATATAAATTTTTGATCGACTGTCAGCAGCACACATCTTGCTGACAGCTTTTACATACCTACATAAAGCTCATGCAGGCTATGAAAAACTCACTTAGTCGAGATATTTACAATGTTGGCTATCTACCGATCCTTGAACCGATGATCCTCCTTTTGTTGATAATTTTATCAGAAGTGACCTCAATCGAACGTCCTTGACGTTCTGCTTTACTGGTGCTGGTTTGACCTCAACGACATTCATTATACCACTCCATAAGACGGAGTAGAGTCCCGGGAATACTTTTTGAATTTTTCTTCAGTTTATTTCACGGCTCAAGTGATAGTACTTTTAGTTTCAAATACATATTTACAACGGTAGAATTCACTGACTTATCAAACTGCCCTTATTCAACTCCTCCCATCGTTAGTGGTTTGAAAGCAGTGATCGATATTTTTCTTAGTGCTGAACACGATCTCTGTCTTTGAGGCATTGAACTTACAGACCTTGGCTATGTGCTCCAATTATTTACTGAGTGCAGTCATTAACTGAGTGTTTCGCTTAGGATTGGAAGGAAATTAAATTTCCCTCTATTAGATAAGATAAGTACATCTCCTAAAATTCAATAAATTAAGTCGATTGTATATAATTAGTATGTAATTTTATATTTTTATTATATGTATTTTTATTTCTAGGTAACACATTCCGCTACACTAAAGTTCTCAGTTATTGTATATCACTGCTTGAACATTTTTATGGCAATATCGTGTCTGGAACCACTTAATCAAACGTCGTTAAATCGAGCAGAACATTATTTAAACACCTCAAGTTATGAGCGCTCTATGCGATTTACGACACCTTCAAGGCTTATACATAATAGCATCTATTAACAGTTTTAGTGATTATTATTTTGATACGTCATTGATTTTCATGACAGCGATAATCTCGTATCTACTGCGCCATAATCCTTCAATTGAAATACCCCATCTAATCGACATTAAATCAGACACATTCCATTACCAATGCTTCTAGGTACGAGTGTGTAATGCAATTGTATTATAGATTAAAACGATATTCCGTTTGAATTACCCGATAATGATGCCGTAATTATGCTAATTGGTTGCCTGAATTATTATTGCTCTCATTTCAGTTTATTAACAGCATTATTTAGCGAAAAGTTAAATATTTACTAAACGACTTTACAAAGTAAAAGAGTTATTTCTTTTTAACATACTATTTCAATCAGATACGATTCTTACATCTTACATTTGTGTATGTCTTACTCGTATATGTATGTACATGTGAACATATGTATTCGAACGAGTAGGTCATAACGCAGATAACTAATTGTTTAATTGTTCTTTTTTTTTTTGCTGGTAAATGTTTTAAAACCAAAAGTGTTTGTGAACGTGGTAGTAAGTGCTTTGCACTACAACGCATGCCGCCCGGTTTCAATCCCAGCAAACACCTAAAAGTGTTTTCACGGTGCCACCTCTTTCGAATGTCTGACAAGCATTAAAAGGGTGTCATTTGTCATGAGGAGCTACTCAACTCGCCGTTCGGAGTCGGAAAGCAACTGTAGGTCCTTTCCATTCGTGCAAAGATATAACACGCACACACAAATTGTTGCGGGGACCAGCCCCAACTGCAACCCCACCTAAAGAAAGAAAAACTGTTTGGAAACACACTTTGCTGATATCGTATTGTGTGTTTATGTACATATATCGTAAAATGTTGCTTGCTTCGAAATAATGTGCCTAAGAGTATGCAATGATATTAGCTTTTAATGTAGATCAAATACTGGTACATATTATATCATTGACATATTTTTAGGGTTTCAAAATAACATTGCTTGAGAATTGTCACCGCAAATATAGTTATTTTGTGTTTTGGAGGGATTTGAATTTTTGTTTTGTTTATTATTATCAGCTAATGTTTAAAAAATGATAGAACTGTATTGGCTTATAGTGGTAGATATACATAGTTTAAGAAATCGAATTCATCCAGCACTGAATCATGCAGCATCTGGAATCCGCTGTTTCTCAGCGTGGATAAAGATACCAGACGTAGAGGTCCTTAAAGTCAGCTTATTAATGATAAGTCTGATATCGTGCGTATTTAGTGTCAGAAACTGAGTCCTATTAAGTCACGATTTAAAAGCATGAACATGTAGTACCTACATATGTACCAAACCAAATCAAAAAAAGTGGCTTTTGACGTCGTGGTAGTCGTCGTCGCTTGTTACGCTGAATGTTCACGGTTCAAATCCAGATGCCTCCGAAACATTTACTTCTCACGAAATAAGAATAAGTTGATCAGTTTCAGAAGTTTATGTCAAAACCTACTGCGAAGACATGACACTGTCAGTAGGATGGTGGTATGGCTGAAGAAATTGATCACACAAATAATATTAAGAATCATCTGGAAAAAACTTCTGTGAATCATAAGCAAGGACAAAACTGTCAATAATACACAACTCTCCAGTTATTCTGGACACCATCCATAGAGTTAGTTGAAACCTAGTATCTGAGTTTCCTATCACTACGTCGATCTGTCTGTCTCTCGTTCTTGTCCCTCATGTGCTCGCGCTGTGTGTAAACATTATAAGGGTATTCATATCATGTGAAAATTATAAAAAAAAAAATAAACATCATACTTAAACAGAAATTGCGACAGTTCAGTAGACGGAAACTTATTTAGCCACGTTATACTACGTATGTGGGCTTGTACAAAGGACGATTTCTCCAATGCAACACAGTATTCACAGTATTTTTTTATAATTTTGCAATTGTGTTCGCAAGAACGGAATAAATTTATGAAATGCTTAGATTATGTAAGGGAATGGCGGCTGATAATCACATAGAACAGTGTTGGTTCACAGTGACAGTGTCTCCGTTTAATGGCTAAGTGGCAGATAACAACGGAAGATTAATTAATTAGAAATTACCGCCAATTTCAATGATTGTAAAGCTCTTTGCTATACGGCGTCGACACACAAATTTGACAGTTCTCTTTTTTATAGCTTGCCATGAAATCCTGCCATACGGAAAGACCACAAATCGCGTTATAGCGAAACCGCGCAGTAGAAGAACCGCGTTATAAGAGGGTTTGTCGCAATTTATAGATCGCGTTATAGTGAACTCGCGTTGCGAAAGTACTGCGTTATACTAGGGTTGACGATATGTTATATTTAAGAAAAATGGTTGAAAATTTAACAGGCTACGAATCTTAAAATTTACATCCAGGATGTCAAAGCCGTATGCAGTGACAGAGCAGGTAGAGTGTGTCCTGATAACCGTTTACATCACTGCAAGGCGGCGAGAAGAAAGAATGTGGAAGCCTCTTTTTGACACCGTTCAACAACGACAAGGAATTCAACTCAAATCAAATCAAGATAATTTAACTTCCCCTCAATTCAACTTGATCGTTAGCTAAATGCCTTTAAGTCACTGTGCTCGACTTAAACTCACCAAAAAGGTCAGCTTTTATCCGGCCAGATAGGAATGTTTAACAAATATTTAGCTCCGCAGTTTCGATAGGTTGCCTTATTGACTCTTTAATTGCAATAACAAGTCTCTACCATTTTTGGTACTTACTGACAAAACAGTTGTCACTTTACCTTTATTCAAAGGCAGACAAATTGACAGAGGATATCTTTGCACTTTACAATTGCAAGTTAAATACATAGTATCTAGATCTGTTTGGTAACCTGTTAATTTACGTAAATATACATCCATATATTACACCAAAGAAATTTCTTGTTGTAAAATTCGTAGCATGGGGGAATTTCTTACTCTCTGGTGAGCACTCTCTTCTACGAAAAACTACGAAATTTTTACGTACGCGAACGGGTTTTCGTTGCTTTTCGTTGTTTTTCGTAGATTTTCGTAGTTTTGGGAGCGTACGCGAACGGGTCTAAGGTTTTTTTTACGACAGTTCACTCAATTTGACAGATTGGACTTTAAACTTGCCATTGCATTATTCCTCTACTTTTCCAATTAAATCTGTTATAAATTAATATTTCCTAATCCCTTTAAATTTGTTTTAAAATACTTTTCCATTATTTCGCCCGTTCACAGATTCAACCAAACACTTTTCTGGATAATGATATTGTACTGAATATTTTATGCCAACAAATATGACTGAAATTGTGCCACCTCTAACCACCGCAAAACATCACCATAATCGTGCCACAACACCCCGAAGCCCATTGGCGGTGCACAAATTCGAAGGATTACCACTGGAACGACCGACAAAGGATGTGGTGAGTAGTTAAATAAATATTTAAATCCTTAAAGCTAAAAATGTTAACGCGACGGTTATCGGGCATTTAGCCTCTGTCCCCCAAACTAACAAATTTAAAACACCAACTATCGATGGTACCGACACTCCTGAATGTGAAATCGAATTCACTTTCAATTGAAATTGAAACGCAGGCAATGCATATATGAGTATAACAGCAGAAAGGAGTAACCATCCATCTACGGTTTATCCGGGCGCGATCGATGCATAAACATAGACTTCCAAATAAAGCACGGAGACGGCGCCTGCGGAACCATTTTCCATAATCCGTTGGGGCAAAAAGTATCTATATATACGAGTATCTATGGAACCACGCATAGTCTAAGCCGGCCTATATCACCTTGAGAAGATCTCCTCCAACACGCATAGGAGAGGAGGAAGAAAACCAGTAAAAAGGAGATATAAAGTGGACAAAGATAGACATGAGCTCGGTTCGTTATGGGTTCTCACGAATTTCTCGGTCTTGCGTGCACGCTAATTTTATTTCACTGCGCCGGTAAGCCACTCGTATACACTCGCTTCAAGTGAACCATTTACGAAGGAAGTGTATTTCAGAGTTGGTAATAGACCACCACCACCGCCGGAGTTGCAGAGCCTTTGAGACCGAGCAGAGATGATGATGATGATGATGATGATGATGATGATGATGATGATGATGATGATGGAAAATGTGTAACAACAGCCACTGAGCCTGGGCCTACAATTTATGAATGATGAAATGCTGCGATAAAAATCGCTGCTGGCACACAAGGTCGGAAATGAATCATTGTTTGCGGTTTAATTTATTTCATCGCCAGAGATTGGAGTCGGTTTGTTTGTTGAGTTTAACATGCGGCAGACTGTCAAAATGTGATCCATGGAAGGTGTGGATACACTGTTAAATGTTATTAGTTGGTAATACCTAGTCAATTTGGATCAGCGATGAAAGTGAAGGTATTTATTTATCATGTGCAAGTAGAAACGTTTTCTTTTCACATACTTTGGTACGAACACCTGAAATATATAAAATCCAAAACAATTTTTTGACAGATGTACATATGTGTGTCCTGAATGAGTTTTAAAATCAGTTCGATTTAACGTACTACCAATGGTATAGTTATTTAGCTAGCTCCAAATTTGAGCTGAAATTTTGTGTTTCGCAGAAGCTGAACTGGCGCTGTTAACAAGTATATAAATCGTCACCACATAAAATCTAAAACTTTTTGAGATCCTAGAACTTAAAAATTACATAAAAGAAATTGTTTATGATATACATATGTATTAGTACCTATACCGTTATTTTAAACTCTCACGGGAAAAATCGTAAAATTATTCGGATCAAGTTCAATTTTTTTTCCAAGTATATATGTATATGTAGGTAAAAGAAGCTTAAGTTTAAATCTAACAATTTTGTCTGGAACGACCGCCAGAGTGAGAAATAGTTGAGACCGTCTTGAGACGGCTTATAGCCGTGTTATTTTGCACGCGTATATAAAAGTGCACAAAAATACACCTATTGCCGCTTAACGAATTCATCCCAAACGATTGGCAGCACAGACATATTTATGACAGATAATTACAACGTTTACATGCAGGGTTGAACTCAGCTCAGGGAAAATATATTGTGAAAAATATTTTTCTTCTATTGAACTTTAAATAATAATTAAAATAAAGTGGATGAAGAAAAGAAAAGCGGGGATATTATCGCAGCTTATTTTACTTCTGTTGTAATTTACATGTAGATTTGCAAAATAAGCGTATATACAAAAAACACGGCTATAGTCCGGATCAAAGACACTATTATCACTGCTATAAATTTCATCTTCGCATTCCACGGAATTGATGAGCTCGATCAATTGATCATCCGACAATTTGCATTTTTGCATTTTTGCATTTTTCGTTTCTAAAGCACACTTCCCATTACACTGTGTAACAAAATTTCAAAAAATGTTTGTTTATGTACATTTTTGGATTGTTTATGCTTGGTATATGTCAGCTCATTTCAAAAATGCTAAAAGTTCTTCTTAAGTGTTAGCTATTGCTTCAGAATTTTAACGAAAAGTTGTAATTTTTGAGCATTTATGCACTTTTGTAATTAAAAAAAAATATATAAAAGAAAACTTAATTCAAAATGTCACTTCAAATTTTAATAACCTATTATATATCCAAACAAAAAAAAAATTGGCACTTCCGTATGCATTTAGAAGTGCAGAGATTTTCTTGTTTCCCTACTGTGAACTTTGGAATTGCCCCTCTTTAGGTGCAAGACGTAGTCGCCCATCATATTAGCATCCAATTTACCATGGTACCGGCCCTCCATTGAAGCGATATATTAGGGAAACGTCTCAGCATGTTTTTCAATAATGCTTCCCACGTTTTCACTAAAAAAAATCTAAATGAGAGTGAAGAGCATGTAGTCTTAGCGATATCCTGCACCCTAATATATTAAACCTACCCACTAAGTTTTCTACTAGTTCTACATAATTTTCTATTTTAATATTTCCTCTTTTTATTTACCTGAATGCTGTCCAAGCATTACGTTCCTTTAATTTGAAGCGGGGGCATAACTACTTTTCTTGATTCTACCAATAGGTGGAACTTTACTTTTTTTTCATCAGGTATAGTATAAAGGCTTCTCTTAGCGGCCATCTTTTCGTACGATAGTTTTCAGTGTCAGCACGACTTTTCCATAATTAAATGAAACATTTTTATTTATTTTCTCAACTAACAACTATTCACATTCACTTGCAGTGGTCGAATGATAGGCTTGCTCTGCTTGCATTTCCGTTAACACATTTCGCGATGCCGTTACCGTAAAGCTAACAGTTAGAACGAATGAATGCTCAAAATATACTTGACATATCATAAGGAAGCAGAAACTAACAAAAAAAGAACATAAACAAATTTTTGTTACACAGTGTTATTTTTTCACTTGAACAATAACATATAACTCAAAATATAATATAATAACTATTCGATCACTTGATACTAAATACATAAGTTTATTTAATAATTTAAAACAACATTTTCTGCGGAACAATTTTTGGTGCTATTTCGTTGACTGTTTGCACTTCACGGATGATAGCACAATCGTGTGTTATCAATCACAATATCAATCAAACTAGCCTAAATTAGGTTTTCACTACTTTGAGCAAAAAAAGAAAAATTGATTTGACTCTAGAGACATTTTATGCGACTTCGGTGGGATCACCACGTAGTCCCGAACGACTAAAATCTCGAATGGAAAAATCTCGAAAATTTATTTGACAAATCTCGAATGGCCAAGATCTAGAAAATACAAATATATCGAAAGACTTTATCTCGAAAAAATGATTTTACTGCAAAAGTAATTAAAACGGGTCCAAAATGTAAATTTTGTAACTTTTTTGAAAATAATAATAAAAAATCAACAATCTTCTTACAACAAAAAAAAAATGTTGTTATCTCATTTATTTACTCAAAATATTTCTGTATATTATAAATGCATTGGTATTATACATACATAATATGTATAAATATTTGAAACTCAAGTTGTAGTTGCCCCTTAAATATCCCATACAACTTTTTTCTTCTTTTTCGTCCATGATTTTTAAAATATTTTTTCTTTTGGATATTGTAGGTAGGTACAGATAAATGTGTGGACTTCCCCTCAAAACTTTTAGCGTTTATGCCAAGACTCACATTTAATTTGTATTCTTTGTAAGCTTAGTTGCCCTTGTTCAGTACATGACCCAAAGGAAGGCAAATTTATTGATTTATATAATTTTTTTTTGAAAAACCATGTCCACGTCGATCAGATTTTAGAAGACCTGTTTGTATTGAGTAAACTCATTTGCATGCATGAACAGTGAATCAAACACTTTTCTATATAAATAAATCCAGAATTGATATTAATTAAAATCCGCGCGCGCGAATTATTACCATTGTCTCAAAAATTAATATCAATTCGAGATTTTTGCAATTCCAGATTTTTTTTTCTAGATTTTTTTTACGAGATTTTGGTTTCGAGATTTTTGTTTTCGAGATTTTTTTTTTTTCGAGATTCTTTTTTTCGAGATTTTATTTTTCGAGATATCGTGATAAACCCGATTTCGGTGTTACAATATATGGAATCTGACCTCCACTCAGGGTTGCCATATATGCAATTTCACTGTTTACTTAAATGTACGAAAATATTTTAGAACATACGACTGTTCATAATCTCGTTATGTTCGAACTCCATGCACCGTCAAGTCGAACCATTATGTATGGTTCTAACTTCTAACTTCATAGTTAGAGTCTAAAGATCGAGTGACGATATCCATAAATAAGAATACGAATTTTTTGACAGCCCAAGAATAGCCGCCAGATGTATGCCTTTTAATCAACAACTTTTCATGATAAATAGCTTTTTATGGTAAACATAAACCAATAAGCCAAATAAAGAAGTGTTTAGTTCTAACTTCATTGTTCGAATCAATGGTAAAAGAAAGTTTTATGAGAAGGGCTGACCATAGATGGTCCAATATAATAGGACTAGTGAAATCCGTAAACTCAGTAGGGCATAAGTAAGAATAGCAATAGGAATATCATCCGGGCATTACCTCCTGGACAAACACGCCAAAAGACTCGGACTCACGGACAAGGATACTTGCAGATACTGCAATGACATTGACATAGGTCTAGCAGAAGATATCGAATATATTCTCTGCGAATATCAGGGCTTAGCACGTAGTTGCAGGAACATTTGGGCTGCGACTTCTTCAGTAACCTGAATGAGGTAGGCCAAATCAACCGTAGACTCGTCCTTACATTGTTCAGGGTAGTAATATGCTTTGAGGATATTGTGGCGGCTAAGGTGTCATCCTGTGATGGATTCTTAGGGGATCGCGATTGACCCACTCTGGTGCCTAGTATTTTGCGATAATGGCTCAGCCTCACAACCCCTCTCTACCTAACCTAACCTCATTATTCTCGAAAATGCAAATCAAGGATGTTTACTCGTTGATACGAATATGTTTGACATTTAAATAAACATAAATAACATTCGTATAGATTAATATACCTGTATGTATGTATAAGTATATATGAATAAAATAGCTTTATTCAACACGAATTTAAATTCATTAAATTCACTTTTTATGTTTACATTTATATTAATGGGGCTTTTTTTTAAGACGCAACAATGAATTCCATAACGGAGAAGTCGTCGTCGATAAATGTTAGTTATGTTATAAATTACGTTATGCTTTTTAACTTAGAGAAATTATCTTCCGGCTTTTGGTTGAATTAAAAAAAAATAGATCCAAATATATTCAACGTCAAAGTCTAAAATTCCAAGTCCTCAGTATCCATTGTCAGAGGCGGAATAAAGCTTGAGTCCGGGCTTATGGCGCCAATATGTATAAACATACTATGTACATATATATATACGGGTCTAAATATGAAAATTCAAACTTGTTTTTGTTAATTATTGTTAAAATATGATTCACAGTATTTAATAAATACTAGTGGACCAGTGCGAGAAATCTCGCATGTAGAAACCGCTTACGGTTTACGAATGAAAAAAAAAAAAGTAAGTATAGGTAATAATGTTTTTTCGCAATAACTTCACTTATATGCACTTTTTCAAAATTGTTTATACTGATAAACAAAGTTCAGTTGATAAGCTTTCGATCAGTTTTAGAATCATTGAAATCGGTTCAGAAATAAACTCTCAGGAGGAATCACAAGCTCTTGCGCTAGCGATTTAATTAGCTATGTAGATATAGATTCTGTATTTCAACCTATTAATTTACCATCATATTGTTCATTGTAATATGTATAACATCACAAAACAAAATGTATAACATCAACTAACTTAAATTTGCCTCTGCCCATTGTTATATTTATGTAAGTTTTATTTAAGAGGTAGCAAAGAACTTAAAATGTTAAGTGCCAGTATCAGTAGAATCGGGTGTTTGTAGAAGTGAACGCTTTTAGCTAAGAGGACTATAGACTTTACAGAAAACCATAACCTTTACAGAAAATTCGACTTCAGTTTTATTTTCGTATGAATAGAGTTGATTGTCTAAATGTCACCATTCTAATCGATGGGTAAAATATTTTCCTCAGAAAGAACATTTACATATTTATTTTTACTTAGGTAGCGCTACAGTCCGGGTGGACCAAGGCCTCAACCGACAACCCCTTCTAGTTAGCTGGTCCTTAGCTAACTGCCTCCAGTTGCGCACTCCAAATTGGTTGAGGTCCTGTTCCACTTGTGCGCGCCACCTAAGGTGAGGTCGTCGAAAGGGGTTTACTACTCAATTGCCTTTTTAGCCAAACAAAGAGCGATTGGCAAGAGTAATCCTTCGTTTGATTTCCGACATAATGTCATTTTGTGATGTCATAGCAGAGCCGACTGTTCTTCCTTAAAGTTGTAACTGTCTTTTGTGATGTTCTGTCCGATTCGTCAACGTTGAATGTCCCTTTTCGTTGACAGCATATATTTTGTCCCTCGTTACCCTTTTTAGCCGTTTCCATACCCCCAAACCGGTGACAGCTTGCTGTGTTTTACCGTTGATGTAAATGTCGTTGGCGTATGCAAGCAGTTGAATGGACTTTTGAAAAATCGTTTCTCGTGTGTCGGCTTGTGAGTTTCGAACAATTCATTCTTTCAAGTTTGATGCTGAAGAAGTCGCATGACAGTGCGTCATCTTGTCTGAATCCTTTTTTGACATCGAAGGTCTCGGTGAGGTCATTACCGACCTTGATGGAGCAGCGAGCTTTCTAAATCGTCCTTCTGCACAGACAGATGAGTTTGGCAGGAATGTCAAAACTAGACATGGCTCTATACAGTTCATCCCTCCAGATGCTGCCATAGGCTGCCTTGAAATTGATGAACAGGTGGTGGGTATCGATTTGGACTTCTTTGGTTTTTTTCAGCATCTGCCTAAGTGTGAAAATTTGGTCTATGTTGGACTTCCTGGCCTGAAACCGCACTAATAGAGGCCAACACAATATGGCAGATAAGATCTTTTAGGCGATGTTGAGGAGACTGATGCCTCTGTAATTGGAGCAGTTTAGGGGGTCTCCCCTCTTGTGGATCAGGCAAACGATGCTGATATTCCATTCACCTGGCGTAGTTTCATCTGACCAAATCTTAGAGATGTGTTGGTGTATGCTCACTACCAAGTCATCTTCAGCTGTTTGACTTAAGCTTCAATATTGCTATCCTCTCTTCGTTTTGATCAGGTGGATGGGAGTTTTGGCTATCAGCATCTAAATTGAATGGTTTAATCAGCCTGACTATTGGCTTTCGTCACCGGTATATAGTCTGCAGAAGCAGTTTTTCCATATTCTTAGCACCGACTGTGCTTCTACATATAGCTGCTGCATTAAAAAAAACACTATTTACTCGTACTCAGCATTCGAAGATAAGTACTTACTTTGTCCAGCCCCTTGAAATTGGTACGCATCCCCTAAATGAGACAGTAGACACGAAAATCATCAAATTATGACTTCTCTAATTTTGATAGCTATGAATCATAATCACAAGTAAGCTTTTAACATAAGGTACGCGTACGCAGCTGTATCGAATGAACTTAAAAGGTAATAATTTTCGCATTTTTTTACAAATCCCGTTATTGGATTTTCGATGTAAAAATTGCACCTGAGTATTTCCGGTGGTTTTTTTTTTTTATTTGAATCACAACCCTCTCAAAATGTGACACTTCCGAATTGGGACAAAACAATTTGGCCACGTCTCAGTGTCCCAATTATTGAGGTTCTACTATATTTCAAAAAAAAATATATAAGAAGTATTTCTATCCAAATGCTCAGCTAATATTTAGTTAGTCTGATCTGCAGAAGCTAACGGTATGCGACAGATATCGAATGATTGCCGGTTTCTGAAGATTATTAAGATGACTATTGTCAATAATTTGTCAAGATACAAAACCAAATGACTGTAGATCAAGTCAAGTCACTTAAATGAATGCATTTTGAAATTAACCAGCTTGAAAATTGATTCTGTCTGTAAAATCGTGAAACGAAATTAAATCTTAATATGTATATAAAAATCACGTGTCATTGCTAATCTCCGAAACCGCCCAACCGTTATTGATTAAATTTTATGAATATGAATGATTGGTTCCAGCTTGAAAGATAAGATAGGATAGTTCTGGACCCGATAGATGGCGCTGGAGTCAAGTTATTAACAAATTCTATATTTATCGACCAAAATTACACATCATACACACATACATAAAATATGTATATTATTTCTGTAGTATAGGTACCATTTGCGGCTCTCACATTTAACCAATCTTAACAAATGAGCTGTCAAAAGAAAGAGAATTTCCTGAAGCAGTGACGAATTGCACTTTCACTTTATAATTTTTAAGAAATTAAAAAAGTTTGGATTGCGAGAGTACTCGGTATTTCATACATACACTATTTGTTTGTGTGTTCTCGATAAATTCCAAAACTTCGGCCGATTGAGCTCAAACTTGGACGTAAAGTATGTTTTGCAGAGGGAAGGAATTTATTTGTTTGTTAATATATTTTGCATCAAATTATATATAGAGTAAAATCAGAAGAATAATCAAACTCATCGCGAAACCTACCGGAAAGGGCAGAACAACGTCTGCCGCCGCGCCGGGCCAACTAGTATAACTGTATAATACAAAATAGAGGAAATAAAAAATCCAAAATGAGGATATAAACATTAACACCGAGGTTTTGCAAGTCCAGAGAGCTGAAAATGATCATAGCGTGTCGTTAGCGACATTGGCATGCCATTAAATGTGCTAACAAAATTCAACTTTACAATTGCAAAATAATGTAAATGTATAGTCGAACTATAAAATTCACACTGATGCAATCCTAACACAGGAGATATTTTAAATTGCATCTGGGATATAATAATAATAATAACCATCGCGCCACGACCATCACCAAAACAAATGGCAGTCGCATTTTAAAAATAATTGACACCAAAGTTCAATAATATTAAATTTCATAGAGAAAAGAGAACAGAGAATATACATTTGCGACCGACAGAGCGTGCTTAATCCACTAAAAACCCATAAAAACTACCTTAAAACATACTCGAAGTGTATTCGCAGCCAGCACGAAAGCCTTAAACTACAGCACCCAGCTCACAATGGGTCGTTAAAACAACTAACCAACTAACCGACAACGACGCCAAACTTACAATGAACCCGCGTTGGCCCCCTATGTTGACCCAATTAACATCTAAGCCACTAAATATGCCCATTTGGAGCGATTACAACAAAGCGAAGAAGAAAAAAAGGGAAAACACCACACAACCGAGCGTCAGTTACCAAAGGTCAGTATCACTTTATGACCGAAAGTAGGTTCCATTGTAAAGGGAGAGAGCAAAACAAAGCGAAAACTATTGTTCGAATGCAATCTAGCGGTTTTATTACGAATACCAACTGTCATCGCACACTTTCAAATGTCACTTGTGGGTGTCTATTGAAATCACATTCTTCATAACCTCACAAAACATGTGGGCAGTTCATAACGTGCCACTGGTGAATGGAAAAATGTGTGTGCTTTGATAAAAAAAATCTATAATTTTTTGCCGCCCAAATGTCGCCATCATCCTAATTTGGTCAAGAAAATCAATTCACTTCGCTATTCTCCAATTAATTCCGAAAATGATAGAGGAAAAGGCGTCAATTTACTGCAAATGTCGCCGACAAATCATACACGAATGACAAAAATGTACTTGAAGGCTTTCCGAGTAAATAAATTGGAATGTGTGTGTCTTGTACTGCATGGAATTGTGTCTGAGCGACTATTTAAGGGGTTTCAGTTGGACACATGTCTTTGGGAATGGGACATAATTTGCTTTCATTTTGATGTTTAACTGTCGGACCATTATGATGGAATAAGCCACAGCAGCGAAGAGTTAATTTGAAATTGGTTTTGTTGTTTTTACCATGACCTGTGGTGAGTTGAATATTGGACATATGAAAGCAAAAACTTTCAAATTCTCAGAATATAATTTGGTGATTTGGCAGCACCGGAGTGGATGAAGACGTAACAAGGGTTTTGTTATAATTTTTTCGTATTTTCTTCAGACTGGATTTAGTCGTTTTCAACATTCAAATAAAATAATACGTACAGACATAACCATTAGTCGATCATTGGGACTTTTTATGACAAGTCATATAATTATAGTGCTACCAAATAAACTGAAGAGTTCGTTATGTTCACATATGGGCCCTGATAATAATTTTGTTTTCTCATTTTATGTCAATAATAAGTTATTCTGGTAGCTTCTCTTCAAGCATTACAGTGCAATATCTTTAAGCGGACAGCAATGGGTCTAGAGTTTTTTGTCCGGTTATGAGAGCTGTCCATTTATAAGAACGCATTTTGTATGGGAAATTAGAAATTGGTTCGCCAAAAAGGTGTCCGTTAATGAGAGTTGTACGATAAACAGGGTGTCCGGTAATGAGAGATTTCACTGTTAATTTCACACCAGTGTGTGCACTGGTGGAGACTTTTAGTTGGGATTTCTCTGTGGAAATGTTGTCTCACATAGTGCCATGCTGTCACATAGAATATGTTCCGCAGTTTCGGTGTCTTCCATGCAGGGACGACATTCAGTTTCCTGAATGAGACCTATTTTATTTATGTGATTTCGAAGATGGCAATTCTCTGTTAGAAATTGCACTAATCTCTTGATATCATTCCTACTGAGCAGTAGGTGTTTTGTGGATTTATTGTGGAAGGGTTTAATGGGTCTCTTAGGCTGACGAAGACCCTGGGTATTTTCCCAATAGTTGGAATATTGGAATGTTGATAATGGAGTCAGCCGGACCTTTCCTTGCCATATAGTACTTAGTATTCGTTTGGAAGAATTTAAGCACAATCAGTTGCTATTAACTTTGAGATAATGTCTTCGAATAAAAGATGCTTTTCGATCATTAGGGGAGAGGGCGGGAACGTTTGAACACTTTTTCCTTTTAAGGCTTCTTAACACCAATATATGTATTTGAATTATTGGTCTTTAAGTTATTCGCACTTTGAGAAGTGAAATTACCCTTCAATTTAAAGCAACATTTGTGTAAATTCAATAGGAAACGGCTTATATTTTATTTATTTTTTTTTAAAAAATAAGTCCTAATGTTCAAATGTGCACCAACCGGGGGCAGCTTTGAATACGCCTGGGGCACTTTTTAACTGTAGCTATTTTAACGGTTTATGACAGCAATCACCAAATTAGGGGCTACGCGCTTGTTTTTAAATTAATCATATACAGTAGAATCCGCTTAAGGCGCTCACGCTTAGGACACTATCGCGCTTTTAATGCTCTTTTTCTCCAGATAAGAATTCGCATGAAAAAAAATTCCGGTTAATACGCTCTATTTCCGGCTTAATACGCTCACACAGCTAAACGATACACTTCGTAAAATTTGTATTTTCTTGTTTTTTAATTTTTTTCGGTGCATTGGGATATAGGGCCGCGCTGACAGCCACCGCCGCGCCGTTCCAATAGGATTTTTTTTTGTTTTTCGCAAACAAACCATATGAAGCGTGTCGTTTTGTTGGTCGTTACTTGTGTCAGTTTTGTTTCATTTCTTGTGTGCGCCTTACGCACATACAGGTGATGTCAGTGCATTTGTATTTGATTGCGTAGAATGGTTAGTACAAGGGGTGAAAGGAAAACAAGCATTATACATGTATAATTTCAACTCTTTTTATAAATTAACCATATTTTTAACTGGATGTAATTGTTTAGTTTTTCCCGCTTAATACGCTATCCCACTTAAGACGCTATTTTCTGTCGGTCCCTTGAAGAGCGTCCTAAGGGAATTCTACTGTATTTGTATTTCAATAAAAACCATTTTAAATAAACAATTTATTTATTTTTTATGAAAAAATCAAACTTAAACATCTTGAAGTTCCTGGAGTGTTGAGGTACCGCTAGAAATGCGCTCTTGATGTAATTTGCGTTAATATCGGTAGTTCCTTTTTTTGTAGTTGCTGTACAATATTATACCATCAGATGAATTCAACAAACAGAGGATCAATTTTTAAATGAGAACGTGTTCAAAAGTGCCCCGCCCGTTTTGTTCAAACCTGCCCCAACATGCGTAGTGATACAAAATTCAGCATAACGAATTATGTATAAAATATTTAGCAAAAAGATTACCTTACTCTTATTCCGAATGAAACGATGCCTCAAATAAATATTACTCACAAACAGAGATCCTCACCAAAAATTTTTAACACCCTTACAACAAAAAAAAATGTATAAAATGGAATTGTGTGCATAAACTCTGAACACCCCGCTACTGGCAGACGACGACTGAGGGAACCCCCGAAAAGTATTGACGAAGATGAGGGTATCGCCATGTGGAAATTTTGGTTTACACTTTCAAATAATTATTAATTGAGTTGTTATTAGCAATGTTCAAAGCTGCCCCGCGTTCAAAGGTGCCCCCCTCTCCCCTATGTCTAAAAGTGTGCTAGGAAGAAGATGTCTTCAGAATGGATGTTTTAAGTCAACGTTAATGCAAACGGAAATGACCAGACTTCTTCGCACATGGGCGACGCTCATAGTGCACGATAATTATATGCAATCAAAGCAGTACCATAACTTAACAAGATAGTGACAGTATGACTAACATTACTTTCCCGAAGCAATGTCTCCGTCATTTCTTGTCTTCCTCCAGACATACATATGTACGGTATTGCAGTACAAACACGACAATATGTTGCATTAAATTTTCTTCCAACGGTGACCTAAACTTGTAATTCACTTTCACTTTTGCTCACTTGGCGGCCTGGTCATAATGTGAGTACCCTCTGTTTTCTAACCCGACTCATGTACCTTTAACACAATTACCCAAGAGAGTACAAACGTAAACAAAAGCGGGTCTACCCATGATACTTGACACTACCGCATTGTCAAATTTTTAAATTGTTTCTTTGAATGAAAGAAATGACTCAAACTCTGGCATGACGCGCAGTTTCATTTGTTTAGAGCTTGACCCGCACACAATAATCACGGGTGCATTGAGATGTTAATAAGGTGCAATAAATCCATAGCCTAAGTTGTATTCATAACCGCTACCTCCAGCCCATTTAATGTGGCCGCCACCCATTTACGTTTTAGATCGTAGAATATGTTACGTCCGTGCGGCTGTCATATTTTTTCTTGGATTTGGTCATGCACCAAAATCAGCAGGCAGGGCGTGATCAGAGTCAACAAGATCGGTGGAGGAGAATTCTAGGGCCATTTAAGGTGGCTTACTGAAACTGATTTATGCATTCGACGGCGATGATGACTTTTTTCGTTTCCAGAACAACGGACATAGACTTAAGTAATATGCCGGCTGATTGATCGGTTGGCGGATCGATCAGCGAGAGCTGAAACACAGAGTGGGATCGAAGTTACATGGATCGTTTTGTGTGCGACCCGAAGTTAGTGACGTTTTCTCGCCGCACTATGGGTACCTGTCATTTAAGCTGCCATAATCGGGGGCTTGGGTGTATGAACATGTAATAAACATGGGCTTGGCATGGCATATTTTTTTTACAACACACAGATTTCGATTCCCCTGGCGATAAGGAGACGACGGACGAAGTGATTCAGTATTTCACTTCAAACGGTTATCGCTTCCTTTGTGTGTGGTGGAGAGTTGTGTTGCTTTTTTCGGGGTCCACCAAAATAGAGTTACTCATCCAGCTAAAGGTGGAGTTGGATCTGGTTTATAACGTGCGGCATCGGCAGCAGTGCCCGGACAGCGGATACAATGTAAAACCACAAAAGTCGAGGTTATGGGAAAATTGCAATTTTCCGCTTTGCCAACACCGCACTGAATTGAACTGAATCTGAATTTTTGTTAGCACAAGTTTAACTTGTCCATTTTATCTGCAAGAGGTGGGTTTTTACAGGCGCGCGTGAAAAGTTAATGATGGCGGGCAGTGCGCGCCGCGTCACCGTTCGATATTTAGAGCAGCAAAAGGTCAGTAGTTGGTTATGGATGGTTCTTTAGGTTTTCTTAGATCTAGAAATGAATGGAATTGTAGGATAACAGTAGAAGCACGGGACAGTTATGTAATGACACAATTATGCAGAGCATTCACTATGATGGATTGCTCCAGCTACTGATTGCAGGAGTGACATTAGACAAGGTGGCAGTTTTCTGTTTGCTATTATTTACATTCGTATTCTGTTCACCCTAAGTACTCAATCGTCAATTAAACACGGCAAATAACGAGTGGGTAACAAAGTTCCGTTCCATTCCGTTTTTTGTTTTTTTTTTTTTTGACAGCTACCGCAATCTGTTTTTTGAATCATCTGGCGCGTCAAAAAAAAAAAATACGTTGGTTTAAACACCCTAAAAGCAAGACAAGAGTGTCAGTTTTGAAGGACTCACTCGAAGTTGATAATTACAAAAAGGTGGCACTGTCCCTAATAACTTGGCCAGCCACTGTATATACTAGGCATAAAGACAAATGTTAGCACTGATTTACGTCGAGTCCGAACCCCCTTGGAAATACATGTAATACAATCAGAAGCACTATCCGATAAGAAATCGACCTTGACGTATAGAAAGACAGACATAAGGATTCCTTCTCTTTTTACCCGACTAGGCAAAAACAAGGGTTATGATTTATGAATCTCACAGGCTGTGTTTGTGTGTTTGCTTGTTTGAAAGGATGTCACCTCGTACAGCCTAAGCTATGGAACCGATTTCAAAAAAATGAGGTGTCATTGGATTCGTCTTGATTCGGAGAGTGTCTTTGGCTACATGACGTCGCAATTTTAATATGGCGGAAGCCCCAAGATGGCGGATTACCGTTATCTTTACGACCTGTTTAATATGCGTATCAAATTAAAGAGTTTGTCAAGTAGAATATGATAAGCTAAGCGACCTCATTTGAAATTCAATATGGCTGACGCACCAAGATGGCGGATTACCGTTATATTGACGACATCCTTAATATGGATATCAAATGAAAGGATTACTTACTTACTTAGTTGGCGCTACAGCTCGAGGTGAGCCTGGGCCTGCTTCTCGCAACCATTTGTGTGTTATATTTTTGCACGAATGGAAGGGACAAACAGTTTTTTGCCGACTCCGGACGGCGAGTTGAGAAGCCCAATCGTGACAAATTATACTCTTTGATGCTTGTCAGACATTGGAAAGATTTGGTACCGTGAAAAAACTCTTTTCGGTGTTAGACCCGGCCAGGAGTTGAACCCGGGCAGCATTGCATGGTAGCCCAACGCACTAACCACCACGGCCACGGCGTTTATCGTTTCAAATAAAGTTGCGGTTTTTTTTATGTTTTGATAAATTAAATTGTAAAAAAAATTGTGTTCAACACTTGAGCGAACATCTCCCTTAGGCGGACAATACTGTTATCACCATCACTGTCCGGCTAAGGGAGGTTTCACTGTACATATATAATACAATACATTATGTACTTGTAAATGCTGGATAAATTAATTCAAATATCCGATTAGTATCGAGTAAAAGCTTCTCTGAAAAAGCAGTATGAAGGTACTAATCGATTGATGCAAGTCGAATTGACCTAAAAAAAAATTAGTAAAAGTTACAGATGTCCAAAACATTTAGTTTTGGAAAAGTGTTGCCATTATGCCAAAAAAAAACTTTTTTAACACAACGATGAATGTATACAAAAATACAAATATGTGAACTAAATTTAGTAAAACAAAAAAAAAAAACATCAAGGTATGTAGATACATGTTCTGACTTCTGGCAATTAATTTATTTATTTAAGCTTAACACCCTAAAAATATTTCTAAAATCCTCGAGGTCGCCCATAACACATTTTTCATTTCTAATTGCTATATCGATCATTTCTTAGCAATTTGCATTTCCATATACAATCTAGCCTAAGGCACCTTAAACTAGCACCTGTCATATGTATCTTTTACACTCATAAATACATAAATTCTATCCCCATATGATTGTATTAAATCGTGCGTTCACATCAAGTAGAATATCCACTTCGAGTATTTTACCATTCCCACCACCATCACCATCGTCATCGTCGCCGGCCGTTTGATAATACCTGTGCACTTGCAGTTTGAGTTTGTTTACCCAATACGGGACATGAGATACTTGTACATTGTTGCGTTTTTGTTTTAATGTTAAAAACAAATAAAGTTCCACGAGTATCTATTAAATCTCCGCCGAGATACTGACTAAACCGCATTTTATCAAGCTTTTTTCATTAATCGATTCACAAAAAAATAAATAAATAAAAAAAGCTTTCAAACACACTAACTTCTCGGATTAAGAATAATTTGACAGAAAGCTGCGCTTAGTTTGAGATAAGAAACATAAGAAATACATGGAAAGGCTGACAGTGACGTCCTCGTAATGTGTGTTATTTCAAATTAAAGAAGTTGATAGGCAGTCCAACAAAAAATAATAATAATAATTGTAGATCGTTTATTTAGTGCTCATTACGGTGCTCTCATTGTGCACGACGAGTGAATTTTCTTCCTCCCTAGTCCTCCTACCTTAGCACCGTTTTTTTGATTTCATTGTCTGCATTTTCTTTCCCTCCGACTAACTGTTAGGAAAATCCCTCCATGAAACACTCCAAAACGATGAAAAACAGTCAACCAAACCTTACAACGAAAATGAAAGAAACACCAGCGTTCAACGTGATGACTGTGTTCGTTCGTATGAACTCGTACCTACGTATCTCAGTATCTAAGTATCTATCTCTAACGTACGTTTATATAGTGGCTGTTGGCTTTGGCTTTGGCTTGAGTTAAGTTTTTGCCATTTTCTGTTGTGCTATTATGTCTGTATTGTGTATTCTTTCACTTTGAGACTTTTGAGAGGCAACGCGGCCAACAGTGTACCTGGCAGTAGATACTCTTAGATAGAAAACTTCGTACCTACCGTATTCGTATTGTATTAAAGTTTTCACTCCCTAAGTGTGCTGTGCTCCGTGAGAGTTACTGAGAGTGATATAGGTGATCACTTGGCTTGCCAGTCGAAGAAGAAGAATTAATTGTGGGGTGAGGTGCGCGCGGTGGGCAGTGGTAGTGCGTCGTCGTGCCATTTTCCGTTTCCCTCAAAACACAGATTTTCTACTATACTGTGTAGTTTTCCTAATGACTTTTTTCGTATCTTTTTTTGCAGTTTAAGTTTAGCAGTATTAGCGGTCGTGTAGAAATCCCAAAGCGCCGCGCACCGCCAAAAGCACACAATTTTTCCTTCGTTTTGTTTGTGTACATACCGACGACGTATAATTTTTGTAGTTTTATTTTATTTTGTTGCTTTTCGAAAAGTCAGTTCAGGTGTAACTGCTCTAAAGAGTTAACGTGCGCATTGTCGTTTGTTGTTTTCGTCTTGTCGTGCCGCGTCGTTTTTTGTTGTTGATTTGTCATGTGTCGTATCGGAAGGTTCTTAAATAAAAATTCTTTAAAATTAAAAAAAAATATTTGTGATCAAAATTTGGAAATTCGTATTTTTTCCAAATGGATGGGATGCCTAAAGTTTTGTTAGCGGTTTTACTATACAAGTGAATAAATAAAAACGAGTGACAGGCTTTTTAAGGATATTTATTTAATTACAAGTAGCTGTACTAAATAATTCCCCATCGCAAAATTGGGTACACATTTAACGTGTACCAAATTGATATAATTTTTTACGTCGATCCAAATTGTTTGTAAGGAAGTAAACCTATGAGCTTAAGCCCAAGCCCAAAAAGTTATCTGACAAGAGATCAAAAAACTAAAAAATTAAGTGAAAACGACGAAATACTTTAAACTTATGCAATTGTCAGCAATTTGCCTTAATGCAAATTTCATATTATAAGTGATCGAAATTTTGTTCAAAAATTATTAGTGAACCGTCAAAATTGTTCCAACTTTGTTAATCAATTACAATTTACAAAGAGTGAATAATACTCAAAGATTTTAGAAACCAAAGTCAAATTGGTTTTGAAAAGTGGTCAGAAAAACCCAAATTTTGTTCAAAGCTGTGATAGTGTCGCAGAAGATTTGTAATTGTGAATTGTGAAACACATAAAGGATTTGAAATTCGAAAATTAAATTCATTAGTTTTTCACTCAGATGCAACTGGCAATAAAAAGTTACAACAAGAAGAAGAAAAAACATATCCAACAAAAAAACAATACCTACCTACAGCTACCATAAAGCAACTTTGAAGTTATGTAAGTTGTTTGGCGATGTGCATCACTCTATTCATCGAAACTGATGACTGCCGGAAAACAGGCGATAGAGATATAATAGAGTCCGTGAGCATTGAAGTTCATGAAATGAAACAAATCGTTGGAGTATTTTTTGTTTCGTCGTTTTATCGTTTTTTATTGGTTTTTCTGTAGTTAAGTGTGGCAGATAGAGAATAACAACAAATGATGTCAACAAAAGTTCGTTGTTTATTTTTCACAGAGAAAGATTTAGATTTTCGTCTTTTATTATAAATATGTTAGCTGTTTTTTTTTTTTTTTTTTTTGTATTTTAGCTGATTGATTTCGATTTTTGTAGTCACAAAAAAGTTGTATTGTCACGATCCGACATTGAGTTCATGTTCATGCTCTCTGCAATGGACAAAGTAATTGTTCATTGGGTTTTGTTCAGTTTTATACGAGTATCTATTGTTTAAATAAAAAAAAGTCAAATACTCACTCAAGGATTAGTCACTTATGTCACTTAACGTGTTGCAATGGTTTTTTGCTTTTGAATCAATTTTACGAGTCATTCATGGCAGGGTTAAGAATTGAAACTGAAACGACCCTGTTTAGAGGAGGACTAATAAACAACCCTTCCATGGCATTTTTACTACTGTCTGTCATCGCCTTTTCTAAGTGTTTTTGTCGCGTTGATGGTCATCACTCATCACGTATTATGAGTGAAGCAAAAAATAAAATAATAATACATTGTGGCCATAGTCCGAATTTTCATTTTATTTTATTTTGTGAATTCTATTTATGGATTATATTATTGTGTGACTGCTAATTGAGGAGTTTTGGGGTGAGCGTTGTCACGGTGATTCTTTGTACGGTACGATAATGTTGCTGGGTACATTTGTGGCAATAAATACGTGACATGGCTGCATAGGGTAAAACGTTATCTATAATCATGCAAAATAAGCGGTTTATGCATCTTTTGTTATTGACATTTTTTTTGCAAAAACAATCAAATTTTCATGCAGCTGTCTTGCTGTGAAGTGTAAGTCGGTGATAGACTAAAACCTTTAGGTACAATGCCATAGTCAAAAAAAAATCAAGAAGGCGAAATCAAGAAGAAGAAAGAAAGGAAGTTTTCGGAAATGAATATAATAAGAAACAAATTCAGATATCGGTTGAATGTTAAGACCTTAAAAAAT
The DNA here is from genome assembly GCA_949775065.1 of Brachyopa scutellaris. Lineage (NCBI taxonomy): Eukaryota > Metazoa > Arthropoda > Insecta > Diptera > Syrphidae > Brachyopa > Brachyopa scutellaris. The sequence continues at coordinate 56,744,894 of OX459112.1, read as the reverse complement.
CTCATATTTGCCAATTATTTCAATGTAAGCAAAACAGATATTTTTGAACCTTTAAATAATTTATTAACTTTTTTGAATAAATACAAATTATAGGATAGAAAATATGCACTCCTTTCTTTGATTGTATGAGTTTCTTCGTAGCTTTAATATAATGCATATTTTGCGTATTACTATGTATATATTTATTTATAGATTCATTTTGAAATACATTTGGAAATGTGATTTGATCTTTTTTCGTTATTCTGTTTAGTGTTTGTTAAATTAATAAATAATATACAGTCGACTCTCGCTAAGTCAAATTTTCACGGGATACCCAGATTTGTTCGAGTTAGAGAGAGTTTTGGAAAAATTCGAGTAAAAGAGAGTAACATTTATTTTTGTTTTAAAACGTTTGTTTGATAAAAAAAAGGTTAATGTACTTACAAACAATAAACAAAACTTTTGACCACACAGTTTACTTCGCAATAATCCATGTAAGTTACATTTTTTGTTAATTGGTCTAGCTACAAACATGCACATGAAGACTGCATCAACTCCGTTGAACTGCCTAGAATCAACTGACTTTGAAATTCCAGCTGGAATCTTACTAAAACAAGTTCTTTTTATATACATATGCAGATACATCAATTGAAAAACCTGTTTTGAATGCAACCAACAACATAAAGAAAAGGATAATAATGTTTTTTTTCGTTTTTGCGTTGCAACTTTTAAAAAACAGTATTTTTGTATGGAGGTACCAAGAATATGAATAGGAAGAAACACGACGAGCTGACGATGCACGATGGCACACGCGATGCTACACATATTTAGAATATTTAAGTGTGTAGGTACTAGATAGTTAGTAGTTTATACTCAAATACGAATTCCGAAGGCGTGAGAAAAGATGCCAATAATCGAGAGAATGTGTTCGAGTTAGAGAGAGTGACGACTTAGGGGGAGTTCGACTTAAAGAATGGTTTTTGCATGGAAAATTGAAGGGAATGATAAAATATGACGAAAAATGTCGAGTTAGAGAGAGATTCGACTTATAGAGAGTTCGACCGAGGGAGAGTCCACTGTATCTACTAAATTTTTTTTTTACTATGTCACAAAAAAAAATTTACTGCATAAAATATGGATTCACTGCACTTTTTCGAAAAATCTACTGTACAATTTCTAAGTCCGAGCCCTAGTGCTTGCTCATTAAATAATCTCAGAGAAAGAACAATGGCGAATAAGTCGGAGGCGGCTAATCTCGTAGACTTTTCCCATTAGGTTTTCTCAAACTATTTTAGATATGGTTAAGTGTTTATGCATTGTGAAAGCCCAGACCTATAGACAGAGATATTGTTTAACTCAGAAAACAGTACGTAGATCTTAGTCTTCCATGAAGATAAGGTATAGCAAATAGCAAATTCAAGCAGATCAGATGGTAATCCATCTGATAGCTCGTCGATGTATTCAAAGAAGAATTTGCCCAGAGTTATATTTCTCAGTTGACAGAGATTAGGGTAGAACAGGGGATATGAGCAGTGTCCGCATGTGCCTCTTCAACACCATATGCGCTGCAAATGTCATCATTATGCAGTCGTAGTTTTTTCATGTGGTATCTTAGAGTGTTGTGCCCAGTTAGCTCTCCTAGCAGTATTGACAACGACTCCATGTCTTTATCGACCCTGGGTATTCTACTGGAAGGATAAGCACATGGTGTTCTCCCAACTTTGAATTTATTGCTGAGTCCATTGGCTTCTGTTAGAACGGAACTACCTGTACATATTAAGTTCTCGAACCAGTCAGTACTTTAAGTGTATCAACGAACTACCAATGCGGTATTATTCTATTTTCAAATAATCATCACTATCATGTGGTCACTTTGCCCATAGATTACCCACCTATTGCAGCGCAATCCTAGTTATATCAAATGCTCACATTTTTCTGTTATTCATTATTTTGGTCGTCAAACCTATGATTTTTGACATAATGTCGGAACGATTTTATACGGATATTGCATACTCTGGCATAAGGTTTTGAATATTGTCGGAAACATATATAAGAGTATAAACCTGGATTTAAGAAATAAGGAACTTGCTAGACGAAATCTTGGTCTAGGCCCCGACCGAGCTGAGTTCCCAGGCTCCATATTCTCCATCTCCAGTCTTTGGACTTCTTGAAAAGAGTATTCCTCCCATTCAACCGTGCGGTAAGATTTCTCCATTTAAGCTGCAATACTAGCAGCCGACATTAACTACGCAACGCATGGTTCATTTCTCATCTCGTACCTGATTACGCATAGTAATAGAAAACATGAGATACAGCGTATAGCAGTGAATTATTGCCAATGGATACAAAGATTATAATGTACGTTTGCTTACCCGTAAAACACTTAACAAACGGGGCCCAGAGTGCAACATCTATTCCAATCCAACAGCGTGGAGATTTATTTAAAAAAATCCATTTAAAGCTGGTCAACGGAATGGTCAGCCGCAATAGCCGCAATAGCCGCCTGTCAGATGAAGCAAACGAACATCAAATGAACATCACATTGCAAAATCGCGAATTATTGTGAGAGAAGGAGAAAAAAACACAAAACAACTCAAACAATGCACCATTGCATAATCACGCAATGGCCTCCGACATATAAACCAACTAACATCGAATGAATGGATGGATACCTCCATTCCTCCACCATCTATCTGTATCTGGTCACTAGGCCGCAAATTTATTCCATTCCGAAAGCATGATGAGCACAAGTGGCAGCAGCACCATGATGTATGGGTGGTGTTCCGCAAATGCATTTAGTGCTTCCGTTTTATGCAAGCTCACCGCATTACAACACCTTTCACTCCCTCTCTGCATGTATCTAAGTATCTGTATCTGTTTTTTCGTGTTTTTACATTTCGTTTTTTGCATTTTTAATCACTGCCCGCATTGGATAACAACACTGGCACAGAGACTGGCAGCACTAGGTGCTAATTGCCCGTCTAATTCATTCAGAATCGTGAGCACTGTAAATAGGTACCGCCGAGACCCGAGATCCGTATGCAAACACCAGCCAAAGCCAGACACTACTGTGGGAAACCAGGGCGGGACGGCGATGAACGGAAATAAACCTTCACGTGAACGAACGAGGAAAACACCCAGTAATTGGACTTTTTCAAATCCCCCAGCTGGTATTCGTATCTTTTTTTGCGAAATACGCTATGTGGGTATGCGCTCTCGATTTCGTTTACGACTGTACGACGAAAACAAACCGCAAGCGGCCTAGATCTCACGATGCTCATCAGGGCTTAAATTTAATATTTACGGTCAGCTTTTGAAGAGTGTTTACGACGATTGAATACCGACGACGACAACGACAACGGTATGGTATCGATTTTTCTTTCAAACCGTACCTTGATCTGGTTTCAGTGGGGTGAAAGGGTGGTGACAAACAAAGTTCAACGCAAATGACGGTAATAAAAGTTTTTCATTTTTTTTTTTTACAGCCAGGAAGAGAGGTGGATTTTATTTCCATTTTTTTTTTTTTTTTTTTTGTATATCGTATCTAATTACTATAACTGTTTTACGATATCAGGTTACAGGGTATCTAACTAATTTTATTTTAATTGATAATTGGAATCAAAGTCGCTCAAACACAACTTTTGCTTTCAATTATGTCATTTAGATTTTTCAATTCCTGTTTAGAGGTAGTTTTCTTTCTTTTCGTTTTAATTGTTCCATGGGGTTAATTAGAAAAGTGAATTAAAAAAGTTGCACACAGTTTAATGATTGAAATTGGTTTATAATTTTGCAAACTGTTAATGGTGATCTGAAGTGTCAAGTTGTCTAGACTAGACGGTAACTTTAAGATCTTGTTCAATTGTTCAATATTGGCATGTCCATTTCAGAAAGGGAAAACATTAATTAGCTTTTATGAACATACTACAAATAGGGTTTTTGTAGCACTAGGTTGCATCGGTTACTGGGGCCGAATTACCGCATCCGTTAACGAGTTACTCGTTATCGAAATGGATTTGACATTGCCGCTCAAGTTATCGAGTATCGTTTTACGTATCATTTACTCGATTATTCGATAATGAGTCCTACTCACTCACTCGTTAACGGATGCGGTAATTCGGCCACTGTCTTTCTTAGCAAAGCAACAAATTAAATGCGACAGCTGTATGTACTCGCGATAAGATGGCGCTACAGTTTGGCGTGGATCTTGGAAATACCAACGAGTGTCTCTAGTTACTCTCATACTTCGATAGCTTTTTCCACTGCGTGATGGTCAAGACCAGGCTCCGGAAAATCACGTCGGACTAAATTAAGCCAGAATATATTTTTAGAAAAATTGTCTATACAAAAGTCTGAACTTTTGTTCTAGGAAGAATGGCCAGACTTCTCCAGCAATCTTTCCTAAATTTCCAAAAAGTTTTCTGGCGCTTTTTCCATTTTCAGGACATATAAAAGCGCCATAAAACAACTTTTCTGAATATGGAATTTCTCACTACATTGAAATCTCTCATAAGCGTACACCCTGTTTAACGGACAACTTGCATTGACGGACACCTTTTTGAGGAACCAATTTCTAATCTATCACACAAAATGTGTTCTTATAAACGGACAGCTCTAATTAGCGGAAAAAAAACTCCCGTCCCGTGGCTGTCCAATTAAGAGAGATTTCACTGTATTACTTTATTGAATGCTCAAAAACTAAATATCTAATTTTTAAATCGAATCCTTAGTTGTTGAGCATGCGCATGCGTATAAAGAAAGTTTACATACACCCAGCCCCGCATCTACCCCCAATCCAACAGTGACCCAAAGCAGGGGGGTTTCAATGGGGCAGCATGCCCCCTTACATATTTCAATGTTTATCCACAAAACTATGCAACCGATGTTGCCCGATGGTGTAAATAAACTGATCGACATTATTACTCTTCTAAGGTTATTTTTTTCTTTTTTCACTTTACAAGCACAATACTATGTTCCACAAAAGTTGTCAGTATAGGGAAAATAGGATGATTGCCTCTCAGTCTGGTTGCAATAGCTTACATAAACTTGTCCCTCTTTTAGGCTCACACTGGGTTACCGTAGTATACATGACAAATTGCTGCAAATCAGAGAGCAAGACCCGTAGGGTAACCATCTGCTGATATAAAAACAACACAATTTATTGAACGAAATAAAGATAATTGTTCGCAAAGTGGACACCACCTCGATTTTGATGGAATTTTAGAATATTGAAGATGGCATTTTTTATATCTATATTTATATCCTGTTTTTAAATAAATAACCTTGTCTGGCCTTTGGAAATTTGAACAGAGAATAAGCATATTTTTACTTTCTGGTGCTTTTTCCGTATCTACGAGTATCTGGCATATTTTCCGAAATGTTTGTAATATTTCCAAGCTAAATTCTGTTTTTTTTTTATAAATTTGAAAGTACAAACTTTTTCTAGGGTTTTTTTTCAAAAAAAAACCCTGCCGTAGTTTCTGTGGATCTTAAGATCATCTAAGAAATAACTCCACGGGCAGTAACTTCACATGGGAAATAACTTCACATCTAGTGGGAAATAAATTCACATTTTTGATGTGAAGTTATTTCTCACTAAAGGTGGGCAATATCAATAGCTTCACTTTTTGTGGGAAATAATTTCTCTTAATGAGTGAAGTTACTTCTCACGGAAGGTGGCAATAACTTCACATTTACTTACTTACTTACTTACTTAGTTGGCGCTACAGCTCGAGGTGAACCTGGGCCTGCTTCTCGCAACCATTTGTGTGTGCGTGTTATATTTTTGCACGAATGGAAGGGACCTACAGTTTTTTGCCGACTCCGAACGGCGAGTTGAGAAGCTCAATCGTGACAAATGATACTCTTTGATGCTTGTCAGACATTCGAAAGAGGTGGGCACTGTGAAAAACTTTTTAGGTGTTTGCGGCGGGATTCGAACCCAAGACCGCTTGCACAGTAGTCCGACGCACTAACCACTTGCGCTACGGTGCCCACTTCACATTTAATGATTATTTAAAAATTCGCGCGAATTTTTTACTATTACTCTATCTTATGCTCAGAAACTAAAGATTCCATTTCAAAATAAGTTAATTGAATTTAAAATAAAACCTCTAATTTTTAAATAGATTCTTTTGTTTTAGAGTATCAGATAGAGTAATAGTGAAAAATTCGTGCAAATTTTATGAGTAGATAAAGCCAAATGCCAAATTTTTCTTCATTTGGCCTTATGTCCACTTAAAAATAGAGATAATGCCAAATTCGGCCTTATTTCGCTGTGTTTTTCGAAAAAAATCATAAGTGCGAAATAATTTCACAAAATTTTTGGTTAAATTATTGCCCAACTTCCCATCAAAAATGTGCATTTATTTCCCACTCGAGGTGAAGTTATTGCCCGTGAAGTTATTTCCCTGTACCATCATCTTCCACTTGTGCGGAATTCCTTTTCTTTCAAAGTGAACTTTTGTCTGCCCATCTATGATGAGAGTCTTGTTTCTTGTTCAACATCTCAGCGAAGCTATTTAAGACTAAACTCAAAACTACACTTCTTTTTCTGTGAGGTGAGGTGAACCTGGCTAGAATAAGTTTTTTTTTCAAACACTGTGCCCCATGGATTGATATAAATATGTTTGTATGTACATATGTTTGTTATTTATTTATGTACTTATTTTTATACTAAGTCATATTTTCGAAGGAATTTTAAGTTCTTTTTTGTGCTCCGAAATTGAATAAATTGATAGCTTTCAGATCTGATTGGCTATCCAAAAAATGTTAATGTTTCGGAGGTTTTTTCTGATGCGTTCTCTAGCACAGATAAGCTCGGCCATATGAACATCCGTATGTATCTATGTATTTATTTTAACCATTTATCCAATATAAACCAGATTTTTACTATTCATTCTGAAACGACTGCAAAATACAACAAAAAGAAAAGCCAGGGAGTGAAACCTTAGTTTTTAACAACTGACTGCTAGGTCTGACATTTGATAAAGCAAGCTTCTTGAGCCCTCAATAAGAAGAATACACAAATCATCACAGATGCATATACATATGAACATACATTTGTGTCATTTGGTATGTCACAACTCACAAGGTCCGACTGCATTTTTTTACTTTTAATGACCCGCTTTTATTAGGCTCATATTCATGTGGGAAAATACCGAACGATTTAGTTGTCATGAATGTGTTTGGATTTCATTTCAAAATCTCCTCTATACGTACATACGAGCATGAGCAGACTCTATACTCGTACGATTATGTATTTCCCAACATATTCATGACCCATCATCACATGACAACGTTCAAAGATCACTCTTCTTCCCTATTACAATAGCTTCACCATTAACACATTTATTCTCACGGCCATGTACGAGTATCTTAAATAGAATTGGTAAATTAACCTACAACCAACTACCGTCTTAATGGGATGCTGTTTCTGTTGTGTGTATTATTTGCGCAACCACATCTAGCATAACTTATCACCTTTGCGCTATAAATTGCCTCCGAACATGCCAAAGGCCGCGCACGAGAATATTTTCGTATGGAAGCCAACTTCACCTTCGCATTTTGACAGTTGCCAGTGCATGCTCAAATTGATCGTGTAAACGTTCAACTAAATTCAATTACACTGGGCAGGGACTGGAAACTAGATATTTCCATAGATACGAGTAGCCTACGTTTTGTATGCCCTTGAGATTTGTTTCGCATTTAATTTTCCACTCATATAAATATGTACAGATATTCATCTACAGATGAAAATCTTCACTTCCACCATAATGCAAATGGCGACGACAAAATGTCATATCATTGTAACGGTATTATTTTGCATTGTTCCTTTCATGCGTTGGCTTTGTTTTTTTTTTTGTGTGACGTTAAGCTTCGTCACCCTTTTAAAGATGCGATTCTTTGGAGAGACGACGCGACGCTACGAGTACATCTGTGTTAATTGTTTTGTACACCAACGGAGGTTTGAAAATGGTAACAGTGGTAACAATGAATTGCAGATAGGCGCACAATGCAAGATAATTTATGGAAGTGTGATTATTTTTATACTCAAGGAAACGTAACTGCATGCGATACGAATACTCGTAGACAATGCGAAAAAAAGAAGATAATAACAATTATAGCACGTTGCAAAAATAAATTGCTCTGTTTTGCATGTTTGCATAATAATGACACGGATTCGGTGTGAATGGAGCCTTAAGCAAAAAAGCAGATGTTACACTGACGTGCATTTAGTTAATCCAAATTAAAGATATACACATTTTGGTGTCGTGTTGTAATTAACGAGAAACCGCTTTTTGATTGATGACTTTCGGAAAACTGACTTTGTCTAATTTTCGTCTTTCATGGTACCATTTACAGCTATGCTACATTCGATGAGAACACAAACACCTTGAGGCAGACCTTAGTCAGTCTAAGTTCAATGCGTTGAAGGACGTAATGGAATAAGAATACATATGAACATACAAACATAAATGCAGTTGTAGAAGTTTTCCCGGAGTTTAAAAATAACGTATTAAGGCAATTAAGAATAGAACCTTATATAAATGGTCATTCAATTAGAGGTGTATAATTTATTTCTTTAATGAATTGCAAAATACCTCAATTAAGTAATTGATTTTAAAAGAAACTCTTAACTTGGGAATTTTGTGTGAAATAAAATGTAAGGCAAATATGGCCATCGGCTTCTGAGTAATAGTATCCCTCCTTTTGAAAGCTCTCAATCGCGTTTTGGCATAACTGTTGCTTTATTTCAACAATTCCTGTTGCAGAATGAAATGCAAACCAATTCCCAAGTGTTGTTTTTCAGTATTCATCGCATCCGTCCATTTTGTCGCGTCTGCACCTGACATTGCATCGGCTACTGTCATTGGAGTAGCTGGAACTTCCATTGATTGCACAGCTTCAATTACGTTGAACTGTTTTGTCGGACGTCCGAGTTCGCCTGTGCGAATAATTCTTGGACGTCCTGGTCCTGTGACGTAGTGAGGACCTTGCACCTTATCTTCCTCATTCTCACTTCCTTCTTGCATTTCACTGGGTTGTTGGTGCTCTGTCGACGATTGGGGCCGCATCGCATACCATATGTGCTGTCAAAGGGATTTATTCGGTAGTATAAATTTGGATAGTACAGAGACCATACAGCTAGCAAATGATAAATCAGTTTTGTCCAGCGGAATAGGAACGGTTAACCTAAAATTGTCAACCGGTAACGTTATCTTGAGGAACGTTCTCTATTATCCTCAGCTATGTGGGAATTTTGTGTCCGATAGCAAAATTACTCAACATTCCGGATAAAAGAGGTTCATCTGTATATAAAAATGGGTTAAATTTAATTGTTGACACCGCGCTTAACTTAGAACCTTTCAGTCAGAATCACTGACAGTTGCACGCAGTTGCAAAAGATCTGCCGACCCTCGTGAGAATCGCAGCCCTGCTATTTATATCTTTCTGTGACCTAGGGTAGGTACTTACCCTCTGTACCTTTCGAGTCGTTTAGTGCCTTTGTAAACGGCTCTGCTGTTTGCAGGTCCTTAAAGATGCTTATGCTTATACTATAAGTCACATCAAGCGTATGAAATAACAAATAATAACTGCGGATGCGATTGCGATTGCATTCAATGTATGTATTTCTATCCGACTAGGCAAAAGGGTTATGTTATGATTTTCACAGGCTGGGTATGCTTGTTTGTTTGTATGTTTGTGTGTAAGGATGTCACTTCGTTCAGCTTAAACTATGGAACCGATTTCCACAAATGAGGTGTCGTTGGATTCGCCTTGATCCGGAGAGTGTCTTAGGCTATATGACGTTACAAAAAATTCAATATGGCGGAAGCATCAAGCAATATTCTTTACAACCGCTTTGATAGTGCTATCAAATGTAAGACCTTGGCAAGTAGAATACAATACGCTATAACGTCATTAAAAATTCAATATGACGGATGCTCACAAATGGCGGACTACCGTAATCTTCACTACCTCCTTAATATGGGTATCAAATGAAAGGGTTTGACAAGTAGAACACGACATTGCTTACCTACTACACTCTACATATTTTTGGAAACAACTAAAGCTAAAAAGATGTAAATAAAAAATTAAGTTTACAAAGCTAAAACCCGACTACGGGAAAACCCAACTAAAAAGTACGAAACAATATGAAACGAAACAATGATTTTCAGGGTATAGCTGTTTTCCCATGCCACTTTACTCTATGAATGCGTACTTACTTAGGTATATAAAGTAGTTATTATAACGGCTACGGAATGCGACAATGGCTAAACCCTGAAAATCATCGTTTCGTTTCATATGGTCTCGTACTTTTTAGTTGGTTTTTCCCGTAGTCGGGTTTTAGTTTTTTAAACTTAATTTTTTTTGTTCCACACGTTCACTTTGGGTCTCTCTTTCCAGTCCATTTGTTCATCAATTAGTACCCACAAAAGCATTCGGATTAATATTAATTTGTTCCTTATTGCTTTTTTTTGTTGTTTCTTCTTCACATCTTTTATTAGTAAAATTATTTATTATCACACCACAAAAACCAATGAATTAATAAAAAAAAAAAATACTCCAATCTATTATCGGTTTAACGTGAATTGCAATAATTAAATCTCTGCCATCCAAGTCGACTCGAGAACAGCCTTGAAATCTCAGTTTTGGTTTCATGTCAATACTCATCTATCTCTGTCGCTTAATCTCTGGTGCGTGGCACACGCGATTCTGAAAAGTGAATAGAAAATCTGGAATTTTAAATTCGTTTTTTACCCCTCATAGATACGAGTACGCGTACCATGTTCAAGTACACGCTGCGAATTAACAAAACTCACTTAGTGGCGAACGCTGAAACTAATGGAACGCTTTAAATGTGGGAGTAGTATATGCGCCTTCTCAAAGGCTCTGCGCTTGTAGCTGCTTTTTTGCATCTCAAAGAAAAACCGACAACGGACAACAACAAGTGAACTAAGAAGAAAGAAATTAAAATTCTATTTCAAATGATCGAATGGTGGTGATTTTATTATTGACACGATCGACAACAAATGGCTGTGATGGAGGATCTAACGAGAGTACATCCACGGCATCCACCGGCGTTACCGCAATCCCAACGGACGCCTACAGGGCGTATCAGCAACAACAAGATAACTATCATCACCATCAGCAGCTGCAGCAGGAGCAGCAAAGTCAACATTATCAGCAGCAACAGCAGCAGCAGCACTATCATCAACCGGCGTTCTCTAGTCATCATCAGTATAAATCTCATCGCGGAGGTGCCGAGTCGACTTCAACTGCAAGTCACGAAGCCTCAGCGAGTTATCACCCACCACAGTACTCTTCTGCACAAACACATGCAGCCGGTACCAAGAAACCCCATAAAGTCACCTTCGAGTTTGACAGATCATGTCAAAGACACCGATCCGATGACGAAGCGTATGGTCTTCATGCTCGTCGTCATCCTCCATCACCTGCTGCATCACATTTGCCATTATCCCCACCGCCCCCACCATTGCCAAAAAGTCTACCGCCAAATGTACAAACCTGCGGTTATCCAGCAATCAATGCGGTACCAAAGCCACCTCGTCGCAAGCAACACTATGGACGGCATCCATCCGCGGTACCATCGACATCGAGTGTGTCATCCCTGCTGGGCTACCCCTTGCAAAATTCTAACACCACTACTAACACAAAAGACTATGTTCGTCACGTGACCCGTGTTAATTTTTACGATTATGATTGTTCACAGGCGGAGTACGGGAACGATGATGACGAAAGCTGCAATACCGAAGCAATTACCAAAGAAGGTGAGTTCCAATTCAACTCCAATAAATAAATTGAAATCCATTTAATTCTAGAATAAGCAATTCAGTCAGATCTGATTAATAGTGTCGGCGCAGTATTTTTTTCTAATTTGCCAGCAATCTGCTTGAATCTCAAGTAATTACGAACATGATTGCTGGCAACATTGCGGTGCGGTGGGTTGCATATGGCCAGAGTTCAATCCATAATTATGGTTCATAATTACAATAATGTTTGCCATTTTGTGATGTAAGAAGTTAATTGCTGTGAACGAGTACAGCGGTATGGTAACAGCAACACACAGTAGACAAATACAGTTTCCGGGTACACTTGGCAGTTATCCGGTGCTTTTGCTTTATTTGTGGCAGCTAAAATGGAGTTGGGTGTCAGCGACAGAGTTGGAGCCAAAGTCATACGTTTAGGGAGTCAGTTGACTTAAATGGAAGAAGGGAATAGTTAGTTTAACGGTAAATTGTTACTTTTGGGTGGAGATAAGACGTGCAGGCAGACTTTTATTTTTTTTTAATCGATCGAAGTATTTTGTATGTGGAATTTAGAAGTTTGCAGACAAATTGAGTTATAAATAATCTTAAGACCATTTAGAACCTTTTTTTTATTGTGGCAGGGGCTTAAGTTATAGCTTTGTTTTCTCTTCGTGGTCCTGTCATCCAATTCGAATATTTCGCTGCGATACGTGGCTTAAGGCTGAACTATAATAGTCGAAAGCAATCGAAAGCTACTGTCAAAATCCTACGTTAAGTTTTCTTCCGAAATGTCAATTGCTCAAGCTGCCCATAATAGGAGAATGCGAACGGAAGTGATTGTCATTGGCGATTGTCAGATTCTAGTCGTTTTGCCCGTGATCTGTTTGTTGTTCTGCAAAATAACTAGTGAAATCGAAAAAAATGACTACCTAACAAAATAAAAATTATCACTTTCTTCGTACATTAATTTATGTTTGCATTCCAAGCCATTTTTTATGTTCGACGTACATATATGTGTAATGTATTGTACATGCAAATGCATACATAACAGTATGTAAATGAAATCTAAGAACAATTATTCTTTAAAATGATAATTTTATTAATTGCAAAAAGCAAATAAAACAACATTTCTTTATTTCTGCAATTCCAATTTTAAATTTACCCAGCTGTTACAGTCAAATGTCAAATTTTCGTACGAAAGAGCGAATGGAATCGCTCCTTTCGTAAGTGAGCAAAAGTGGACGAAAACTTAACGAATCGAAGCGAAAAGCTATTATGGTCCTCTCCAAAGATATAATTCTTTTACAACTCTGGTTCACTGTAGCACTCGTCTGTGCACCAAAATTTGTAAATTCATACTACCAGAAGTCCAAGGTCATTTTTCTTTTACATCAAGTGAAGGTTTTTTTTAGTCCGTCTGCTGGGATCTAGCTTAAATTTCGGCGCAATATGTGCTGCGAATACTGACTTTCATTCAGATTAACCCTTTCGGTACATGTTTTTTGTTTTAAGGGTTAGCAATGATTTTTTTTTCTTTTTATTGCCACAGAGGCTCATACTAATAAGGGTGAAAAAGAATGTTTGTTAAATTTTAGTTCTAAAGTGGTTTTTGAAGCGATGCCCTAAAAACACAAAAATTATGTCAAATTGACCAGGCTTAACTTTTACGATTATTTTTATTTTTAAACTATACGCCTATTATTTATCTACAAAATGACATCAAAAATGTTAATTAATTTGATGATTATCTAAATAAAAAATAAATTATAAAAATGGGTTGAGTTTCAGTTTGAAGCACTTTCTTGCACGAGAGCTGAATGCGCACTGAGACTGAGAGCAGATACGATCAAATTTTTTTAGCATCAAATGCTTCAAGGGGATACATCACGAAGTTAGGAACAAATTTGAAACAAAAAAGAAACTTTCATATAGAGAGATTGGGATTTGGGAGTTACAAGCAATCGTGTTGCCATATGGCATCAAAATACCGAAAGGGTTAAGATGAAGGAACTTCTTTATCTAAATGATGACATTTAAAGATAATTTAGGGCATATCGGCACATTGATTTGCAGTTCTAAAGCGTATCCCATAGCACTGATTTCGGAAATAATATTTGACGATTTGTAAACATTTTTACTGTATAAATCTATCCATGTTGAATTGTTAGACTTAACTAAAACAAAAAACAATGTCATAACACCAAAATGTTTATTCACGGTGCCACGGCCACCTCTTTCGAATGCCTGGTAAGAATTCAAGAGTATCATTTGTCATAAGGAGTTTCTCAACTCGCCGCTCGGAGACAGCGAAAGACTGTAGGTCCCTTTTATTCGTGCAAAAATATACCACGCACACACAAATGGCTGCAAGAAGCTAGGCTCGGTGCTACATAGGACTACTGACGTAAGGGCCTATATTTACAAGATACGTAGGAAAATCAAATCAAAGAATACCTTCCTCTAGAACTCCTTTCTAATTTTGTCGTAGAAATTCTCAAAAATTTAACGTCATTTGGGAATTGCAAGCTAGGTGTGATCATATCTTTCTATTCTTGGGAACTTAAGCCTGAAATTAGGTCAATATACCGCAAATAGAAAGCATAATAGAATCTCAAGACTTTTTATCTAAGTCTACATCCAGCATCAAATGGGTACACGTACAGTCTCCGTAGCAGTCTCCATGGTTTGTTACAGCTTCTAGTTTTTTTTTCCTATTTGTATTCAATTGGGAATCATTGATTATTGAGTTAAACAGCCAACAATCTTTCACGTATATTCCTACATACAATGGAGTACATAATATATGTATGTTAGTCGACATCTGGTGGTGTAATCAACATTCAACAATGAGGACAGAGATAGTCCTCTTAATGGACGCTAATATAATTTACGATAACAAATAACACATTATTAGTTCATTTTTTGATGTATACCAATCGCTGTCGTTTTGCTTCACATTTTTGTCAAAAATGCATGGGATTAATTGAATTCAATTAAAAAGAACTCCCATTTCGGCAAACCAAATGTCAGCGATTTTTAAAAGTGTAAAAGTGTAGAGGCCTCTCTGTCTCTAGCTCATTTTTATCCAACACTGAAATTGAAATCACTTCTCCATCCTCTTCTCTTCGCATGCAGCCACAGTCACCAACAAACTGCAGTAAACAAAGTTGTATTTAGCGTCAAACTTATTAATAACTCTCCTTGAACTTCAACACCACCACCACCGAGGCCAAGTGCACTAATAGTGCACAAGACTTGCTTCCCGCCCGCCGCAGATTATATTAAAACAACATCCACAGTGTGAGTGTTCGGTGATACGCTGTTTAACACGTTTTGTGGATTATGGAAATAAGCCACCCACCAGCGCGCAAAAACTATTTTATGTCACTTTGCATCAACACTATTCAGATTTCAGTGTCACTTTTCTATGGCACGTGCCACCGAAGTGGATGGAATCTAATGCGAATAATATTCGCAAAACCTGTCAGATACTCCAGTGTGTGCGAAAGTGTTTTTTTGTTTTCCAAATTTTGACCTAGAATTCTGATTTCTTGATTTCTTAATTATGTATATTCTAAATAATTCCCCAGACCATCATTTCTAATTTTAATTATCAAGCACTCAAATCTGAAGATGAAAACAACAAAGCAGACAGACACAATCGGAAAGTATCTCAATCTCTTCATTGAGTATTTGTTTTTATGTCATTGCAATGATCACACTGTTCTGTTGTTGGATACTTTGTGGAACCTTTTGCATGGTGCGCGTTTAATGGCGACATACGATAAATAAAAATACCTGCCATTCCCACTGCCACCGCCTCCACCGCTGCGCCATTACGATGTCAGGTCCGCTTACATCTTGCGTAACACACGATTACCGCAACAAACCAACATCGTGTGCTATACCGTAGTGTGTCTCCATACCCATGCGCCTGTGTACACACCCCCTATACACAAAAGTACCCACAACAACGGCAACAGAGCGATCAAGAACGCCATGTGAATTAAACTCATTCCGAGTTCAATAACTGGTTTAATTGCGTGCCGCCTGCTCGCCACACCACTCACACTCTCTAAAGCTCAGGTGCATTCGGTGTATTACATCAAAAGATCTAAACACTAGAGTCAAAGAAACCGTCGACCCACCTTTGGCTAAGAGATGCTTTATTGAAGGTGGTCCACTGAGCTCGACTTACGATGATGGTTTTGGCTTTAGCGAAAGCTTTTTTTGGATTTGAACCAGATAAATTAGTGTAGTTGGTCAGTTAAATTTTCTGTTACTCAACACTTTGCCAAGATCAAAGCTTCCCACAGAGAGAAGCTTTGCAAATGTAAAGTGCCTAAAAGTATGCCAAGATTTATTACTTTGCTTTGTTCGACAGTGTGTTCGATAAGTAACCGTTAATAAATGTGCTTTTCTTTTACAGAAGAATGGATTACGAAAAAGAAAACCGAACTAACAACAACACGACAAATAGAAACTAGAATTAAACGACAAGTGTTGCTTGAAGATGGCAAAGTTATTGAGGATTCAGGCCCAATTGTATCCACCAATACAACCGAGGATACTGACAAACAAGAATCTGAAACAACTGAGGTAAGCTATTTTTTCACAACAAACCTTAAACCTTGGTGTTTGACATAGTTTTTTGATTGTACATTTTTAGCGACGCGACTTAGGTAGTCCCAAGCCAATAGTTGGTGCCCAAGCAATTGAAGCTGATAAAGATGAAGTTGATTCTGCCATGGACAATAATCAACTGGCTGAGGCAACTGGACAAATTGCGAATTTTGGTGGAACGATGATACAGAAATTTGTGGCACGTCCCGCTG
This sequence comes from Brachyopa scutellaris, assembly GCA_949775065.1. Taxonomy (NCBI): domain Eukaryota; kingdom Metazoa; phylum Arthropoda; class Insecta; order Diptera; family Syrphidae; genus Brachyopa; species Brachyopa scutellaris. The sequence continues at coordinate 56,728,309 of OX459112.1, read as the reverse complement.
ATGGCTTGGTACGGGAAATCAACGAAAAGCGAGTAGTATCCCGGGAGGAGATCAAGGATCGTCTGGAGACTGAAGATGTTCGTCATTTGGGAGATTTTTCGGATGAGGTAAGTGAAAACGGATTTTAGGGACACGTTGTTCCATAGTTCCGATGCATGGAATTTTGTTTTTGAATTAATGGTAAATAATGTGACAATTTAAAGTATACCGTTATAAGCTTTAAACTTTATGTATAGAGTAAAACATCGGTTAAATGGCCGACACGGGAGTTTTTGCAATTTTCGATGCATGTAAGGCAATTTTCAATCACCTTTTGGAATATTTCTAACTGTATTGCAGCCATAATTACATGGATGTTAGTTTTTAAGGGCTCCAAAGTTTGGGGGTTGTCTGCATGGACACGATCTTAAGCATAGCCTTACAAATATAAAGTGGTCAGAACACATGATCTTGGTGGTTAAATGTCGAAATTAAACGGTTAGGGAATTTCTCGTCCACAAGAGCGCACGTTGAATGTGCTGTGTAACGTGCAGCCCCGTTCTCTTGGAACTACATGTCGCTCACATTGACCAAAGTACAGAGATACAGTGGCGTCGTTTTTCTTAATTTGCAGTGACCCGATCACGCCGGAACTACGACCCGCAGCGCATACCAAGGTTAGGTTAGCTTTGGTTATCCACCGCATTCACACGAATTCACTTAGACCAAAATAGGCCCATTATGTTGCCGCATGAGCCGATTATTATCGATACTCTTGGAAACATTATAAGAAGTATTCTTCCAGAATCTTTTTTCTTAAGGAGGAGAGTGCTGGGCAATTGCATAGGTGGTGATAGGGGGATTCCTCCTCCTCCTCATCCATCCAACTGTGACAGGAGTCATTGGCGAGGATTGCCAGCCTGCTGCCAAGTATGCCTATTGCACAACGACCTGTCAATACCCCAACTAGGATGCCAATATGTTCCCTGCTGATTTTAACAAATCTGTAAGTTTTGCGCCCATTCCCAGGCTAAGTCTATTGAGCGTAACTATATGCATCAAGGTTACGCCATCTTTTATTAGATTGTTGCAGTGCTTGCGTAAAGATGTTGTGCCTTATCGTTTCTATTGGTCGATAAGGTAGGATTCCTCAGTTTTGTAACTTTTCTAGCTTTAAAGTTATCTAGGATGTTTCTTTGACCAGGAACCCAGCACGGGGTGAGCATGCATCTGCTCGAGATCTCGTTCAGAGATGCGCGGCAGTGCTTAACCAATTTTGATCTTATAACTGATGCTTCGAGTGCTTTTATAGCTGCTTGGCTATCGCTTGTACATCGACTTCAGCGATAACCACTCAGCGGCTTCATGAATAGCCATCAACACCGCTCGGAAGACACTCAGTGATCTGGAAGTCTTAAGAATAAGTTCAGGCTGAGCTGGCCCAAAAAGATACCTGCTCCTATACCATCACCTGTCTTGGATCCATCCGTGTACAATGCAGATTTGTCATTTAGACAGATATTTCCTACCCATTCCTGTCGGCTGGGAGTATTAGTCCTATATTTTATATTGAAAACTAGGAGCGGAGTCATATAGTCCGTAATTCCTTTATTTAGATCATACAATGAGAGTATTCTGGCGTGCCCTAAGTAAGAAGATTCCCACTGTGAGGTTTCTTTAAGTCGCAACGCCGTTTTTGCTGCTATGTCCCTACTATAAATGTAAAGACTATGCTTTACAGGACTAGCGCGTACCAAACTATCACTTATGTTAGATGCAATGGCCTCTTAATGATCACATTTGGACTCGGAAAACCCAAAATTCTGCTTTTTTTACGTAGTTGCTAACCGAGAAATCGGCATATGTTCTGCGCATTCTTTGATCAGACCACTTTAGTTTTTGTAATACCTTTTCCGGTATTAAAAGCCGTGCTTTATTATGCTGATCTGATCCGGATTAGATCACGGGCATAATAAAATAAACTGGATAATATTACACAGCTTTTTAGCGTAGACACAGACATTTAGCGCGAAGTTGCCATTTTATTACACAGCTTTTAGCTCAGACACAGACAAGCAAAACTCACAAGCGAAAGTGCATCCTAGTGAGAAATAGCTGAACTAATTTTGGATTACGAAAATAGATCCAAATGAGAAGCAAGATATCGTATTGTTATTGTAATACACACACACACACACACACACAATGATCCAATGTGGATCATGGGTGATAAAAAAAATCGGGGCTAATATGCAAATCGGAGAACAGAAATACAACAAACAGTGCACTGGGGAATTTCCAATTGCTGGAAACTGACATTTCTGGGCCTTCGGCCACTGAGGCTTTGTCTTTAGTTGATCAAGTATTACAAATATGCACAAACTTGAGGACATCACAAATAGTACCGATTCATTCGAGTTTGGTGATTATGTTTCGAATTGTTTGCCCAGTTAAGCGATTATGACAACATAATTTGTCGAACAATGTTATATCTGTAGCAACTGATTATTCTTGTAAAATAGCGCGACAAGATCTAATAATCTGCCACAATGGATGAAAGATGGATTTGACAGCAGCTCTAGGCTTGTTATGTATTAGATGTGATATGTAGTATGTAGAACCAAATATCGTCTAAATCCTTGGCATCCAATTCAGACCATAAATACAGTAGCGAGCATAGAAACTGCAACACAAAAAAAACCCACATCTCTCTTCATATCTACCTTTTTTGTCAATAAAAAAAAAAAAACAATAAAATCATAAGTGTTTTCCATAAATTGTTTGCCAACTTGTTGGCAATAAAACAACATATAGAACCATTTGTTACAGATACAGAATCCGAGCAAATCTGAATTTGCAAGAAAGTGTTGAAAAAACCATATATTTTCTTGCAGTAGGTGACAAGCCTTTTAAATGTTTATTTATTGTTTATGGTCATCCAACTTGTACATTTTGGAATTCTGAGGCAAGAGCATTTACATTTATAGAATTTAGTGGAATATTAATACTTTAAAGCGCCTCCTTTATTTTATATGGCCTCCTTACTTCACTTAGGCATTGAATCCACTAAATTTGAAGATGTCCCATGGATATCTCCTTATCCCAAAATTCTTCTATTACTTAATTGGGCATTTTCATCGCGGTAGGCATTTTGCTGTTTATATTCAATGCCATAGTGTGCCAGAGATTTTCGATGTGGCTGAGGTCCGGTGAATAACCTGGCCAGTCAAGTGTGAAAATTCCCTTGTCAATGATAAATCCTTTAATCTGTGAAGAAAGTAAATATTATTAATTTTTCGTTGCGTAGAATTACTAAGGGATTAGAATAAAAATTCATTTTCATTCATTTTCATTTTAAGTCATCTACATCGGTTTTTTTTTTGGTGAACGAGCCAAAGTCGCCGTGGCCGTGGTGGTTAGTGCGTTGGACTACCACGCAATGCTGCCCGGGTTTAACTCCTGGCCGGGTCTAACACCTAAAAGAGTTTTTTCACGGTACCACCTCTTTCGAATGCCTGACAAGCATCAAAGAGTATCATTTGTCACGATTAAGCTTCTCAACTCGCCGTTCGGAGTCGGCAAAAAACTGTAGGTGCCTTCCATTCGTGCAAAAATATAACACGCACACACAAATGGTTGCGAGAAGCAGGCCCTGGTTCACCTCGAGCTGTAGCGCCAACTAAGTAAGTAAGAGCCATTAAGCCAAATTCTCTAAGTCTTCGGTGCACTGCATGCACACTAATGTAATTGCATTTGACTCCAGAAACTCTGCTCTTATTTGTACAGCTGTTTGAAAACGGTTTTTCAATGACATCCGGTGTAAAACTCGATCATCCGCGGTAGATGTCTCACAAATCCCTTCTGTTCTTTTTGCGGTTCAACTGTGCTCCTAAGTATTTTTTTTCTAATAATCTCCTAACAGTCGACTTTCTGCAACGAACCTCTTTACTTATTTTGGTAATAGTGAACTCTGCCACTTCAAAATGAGCAATTATTTAATTTTGTTGGTCCTCCATCAATTGCTCGTAATTTGACATTTTTTCAAAATTAATAATTTTTACATTAACGCTGATAACTTTAAAAAAAAATGACTCTGAACTACTTTTAGCACTCTTATATACCCAAAAAGAATTAACTTAATTAAAAAAAACCGCTACCTAAATGATTATTCTGTAAAAAATGGGTGTTGCACTTTCTATGCTCGCTACTGTAGTTCATAATCATGGCACTTCAATATGGCAATATGGTCCAATCTAACTCCTCCTGCCTAGAATCCGTACCAGTGATTCGAGGACTTGGTAAATGCAAGGTGTTGAGTATGTTTCAGATTTGAAGCAATCTTTTGTTTATTTCTAGATCCTAGATTCAAAGTTGGATTTCGCAAATTCCATGTGTTTTTAAAGCAAGTTTATCAATTTTTTTATTTGCTACTTTTTAACGATCTATTATGATTAGCAGAACTTTTATGGAACCATACCGTTTAAACTAGATAATGAAAATCTTGTACTTTTTTCTGTACCCTTCATTGGTCTCTTCGGGATCTGTCAAAGTGCGCTAGCTGCCAGTAGGTATCTTGTTTTTGTTAAAAAAAGGATTTAAGGTTAAGGCCTTGTGTGGTATTCGCGCTAAATGAAATTTCCCATGCTAAATTCACGTTAGCTAAACGCAAAGATCTGAGTGGTATGGTGTTCGCGCTAAAATGTTCGTTAAAAGTGGAAGTGTTCCAAAGTCTCCAGAGAATTATAGCCAGCCAATGTCCGGGACATTTACATAGCGGCGGGAGTTTCCTCAAAAAAAACCTAGACCGTTCTTTGAATAAGCCAAACCTAAACGTAACTTTTTCAATAAAATGTTGTGGCTAACCCAAATCGAGAAGACAGAAAATCACACCAATTTTTATTTTTATTTTTGATTAAATGATTTTTTCTTGTCTATGTTTCTATTTCAATACTGAGATCTGAGAAATGTCAGTGTCATTGCATTTTTAATTTTGTCACAATATCTATCGAAAGCAAATAAAACTTAGTGCCTTTTGATATTCGCAAAATAAAGCACTTAATTGTTATTTTTTTTTTTTTTATTTTTGTCCTAAACTGTTTCTACCTGCGGAAAAACAAAGCCAAAAAGTCGTTAAAATTTGAATTTTAAATTTTTTGCTAACACATATTTCTCGCCCCCAAGGAAAGTACCGGTTTGTGCTGACCACAAATAACCTGTTGTTCTGTTAAGATAAAGTGATGTTTGCTCTGCAGCCATTTTGAAGTTATAATAAATTTACCATTTGAATTCAATAACTTCCTAATTTTCGCTATAGAAGCGTTTTAAATGCACTTTAGCTTTATAAGTTCTTTACCATTCAACAAGACCTAATGACTTCTCTGATTATTCTTCATTAATTGTAAAAGCGTAGGTCATTGTCTCCATCCTGATTTAAGATCTGAGTTCTAATAGTTCTAAGTAGCAAAATTCGGCCTCATTAATTATGATGCGAAACTTGTCTTACCTTGGGCTGTGACGTCTCAAACAGTCTCTATATGCTCTAAATACTATAGATACACATTTCTTTCTCTGATTGGATATCAGATCCTTTACTTTGGCCATTCGTTGAAATAGCGGACTAGAAAAATACTTCAATCGATAAACTTCAGCTCATCTTTGCTCCTCCCACAAACAAACCTTGGTAACGAATCTAATTAACGTAGTAAATTGAAGTTATTCTTCATCGAATATTTAACAATAAAATTATTTCCCCTAAACTCAACACCGCGGCACATATCAATCAAAAACAAGCTCCATCTCACTTGCATCTCCAAGTTCAACTCCTCCATGAGGTCAAAGTCACACACGCATGCGTAATAGGGCTTCGCACCGGCATCATACATATGTTAGATAGAAACTTGTTACAGAACACCGTGCAGTCTGCAGTTACACCTTTAAATTAGTCACACGAAATGTGTTTCCCACCAAAATCCATGCCTCAATCTAAGCACACACAAACTCCGGTTGTCTGATTGTAAATTAACCACAAAAGGCCGAATATATAAATAAAATTTCCTCCGTAATAATGTGGGTGTTTATTAGGGTTTTGTTTTTTTCTTCAGCTTAAATTCTCTCAGGTTTTCTTTGCACGTTTGAAATCGAAATTCATAAGGGAATTGGGCTAAAGCGCTAAAGCAAAAAATTATTTTTGGCCAAAAACAAGTTCAGTACCTAAAAGATACAAAAACAAAAGAATGGAAAAAAGTAAAAAAGGCCAAAAACGAGCGAAAGGAAAGGGAATATTATAAATCAAGATGAGAACATCCTTAGCTTGAAGATTGTTGTTAGAGATTTGGTTTTTTTTTTTCTTTGGAAAGTCCTTTGTGTAAAACGCTTGGGCAAGTGGATATGAACTAACCAAAAGTATAAACAGTAAAACCTCCTAATTGGGGCACTCCAGGGGACCGAAAAAATGTGAGCCGAATCGGAGGTGCCCCGATTGGCCCAAATTGTGCCAAATATCATTATATTGAAATACGCTTATGTGAAAAAATCGGATAGCTGAAAAAAATCCTTATACAGTTATATCCTTACACAGAAAAAGCTCAACTTAAATAAAAAACTAGAAATGTATTACAAAAAAATGCATCCATTTCTTTCGTCATTTTTTAAGTGTACCTTCGTCACTGTGGTTCACCGTTCATAGTGTCTGTTAGTACAAAATATTCTAGGTTTGTTTAAATAGATATGTTTGGTAAATTTTATAGGACAAATGGGTAATACCTGTCAAATAATAAATAATTTGAAAAGTGGGGAAAAATCCTCTCAGAGAGTGTAAAACTCGCAAGAAAGTAACCAAACGCGTTCAACCACATTTGTTTGTTTGTTTTTGTTTCTTACTAACAATGATGATTATGACATTTCACAAACTGTCAGATGCCTGGTTTGACAGGTTTCACCCACTACACCCAAAGAAAAATTTGGTGCCGAAATTCAGTTTCTCAACTGTAGGGACATTTTTGACACTCTCATTTGGCTCTCTTTTTTGCGAATTGTTGCAATTTTTTGGGTTAACAAACAGGAATTTATAAAAATTTATGAATTTTGTGAAAATTTACGAAAATTTGCGAGTTACCAAATAGACCTAACAAAACATTTTTCTGTTGTTTCAAGCTCGTTTAAATAAAATTTTATTTCAGTTACCCGAAGCCCGGTTGTGTTAACTATCCAATATCAATTATTAAATAAGAAAAAGAAAGAGTGCTTTGCGGACTGTGTTGTGGCAACAAAAAAATAAGACCAAGGAATTTTTCTTACGAACGCGTTTCATGCATCATATTCATACATGAACATAACGTCGTTTATATAAGTTACACATATGTACATATATAGTATATGTGCACAGAATCAGCTCTAATACTTGTAATTTCTCCCTCTCTTTGCTTTTTGTCCCAATTTGGAGGTTAATTTTCAAGCAATTCTAACGGAATCATTGCCCCATGATCCGGTGCCCCGTTTTCAGAGGTTCGCGTATATTAAAAAAAAGTGCGTATTGTTACAATAGCTTGCATAAATCTGTCCCTCTTATAAACACTCACTGGATTACCGTAGTCCGTAGTAGCATGACAAATCGCCGCAAATTGGAGAGCAATCCCCGTAGGGTTACCATCTCCAGATTTGTGAATAACACAATTCGTCGAACGAAATAAAGATAATTATGTACAAAGTCGACAACCACTTTTGGCATCGTTGCATAAAGATACTCGAAAAAATACCCTCTACATCATTTCATCAAAATCGAGGTATTATCCATTTTGTACACATTTACCGAAATAGATCTTGTATATTCAAAACGATATTTCAAGCTGAATTTTAAGGTTTGAGTTAAAAACGACGTTATTTATTCTTCATATATTATCTTTAGGGACAAACCCAAAGAATATACATAATAACCCAAAAGAAGTCGCATCTCATATAAAATTTTTGTATGAAAACATTTTTACCCGCAGAAGAAATTGCATACATAAACCGCTTTTCACTGTGGTAGTATTTTTTCGGAGCAAACTTCGTAGAAGATTTTCAGTCGTTTCTTACCGTACCGCAGACTTCAGTGCTCAGTCCCTTCGCCAACAAAACAGATTTTCTGTCCGCAAAAATCATCTCGTGTGCGATGGCCCAATGTTTGCATGGTGGGGTCAAAAATAAGAATTTTATTTTCTTGGCTTGTTTTGTTGTTGTTTTCTTCGCTTGCTTGTACTTTTGATATTTTGTGGCTCGATATGTATGTGTATTTCATTTTACTGCCTGTTAAAGTTGGAGAAGGGGAAGCGTTTCAGTTTTTCGTCTGATTCAGGCAAATTTGCCCTACCGCGACTAAAGAAGTTTCACTTCAAAAAAAAGCCTGTGTATGCATGAAGTGCGGGTCATTTCGGAGATGCCCCAAATACAGAGGGTCCCAATTAGGAGGTTTTACTGTAAGTACGTGTATATACATTAAAGAATTTTAGCAATTGAAATGTTTAAGTCCAAAACGCAGCCTATTTTTTTGCTCCTTCTGGATTCAGTTGCGTAAATAAATCACTACGTGGCATTACAGTGTAGAGGTTTCCAAAGAATTCTACCTCAGCCATTTACTTGTTGGACATTTCCATATAAATTTGTTGCATTTGATACATTTGTAGAACCCCATATGCAAAATTTGTCTGTTCCGGAGATTTAATACTTTTAAACAAAACTATAATTTAATTTCGTTAAAATTTAACAGAAGGGCTTCATGCGTTAGCTACGCTGAACTCCGACTTAATGGTTCATCTCTTTCAAATAACCTATCTCCGACAAAGCACTCTTCACATCTCTCGTCTTCATGATCATCTTTAATTGAAAGTTTTACGATATTTTTTAACAACCAAACCGATTAGTATCTTTCCTCGTTAATAAATCGAATAATCGTTTCAAGTGTCGAATTTCTACAAATAAAAATGCACAGCTCAAAGTCCATCCTACATACATAGCTATGACTCAAAATAATAACCACGATCTCATCCATTGGAATCCGAATCTTAGCCGGCTTTTAGCCATGAAGTCAGCTAACTTGAGCTGAGCACAAATTATGGCAGATCAAAAAAAAAAAAACAAAAAAAACACCAACAACGGTTCATCTATTGTTCCCTGGTAAATTTTGCAATATTTTTTAACATTGAACCAACACAACGGTGGTGTGCGATGGCTAGGTTTGGTCATTATTTGTTGTTGTTGTTGTTTCATGTTTCATTGAAACGACGACGATTTGATTGCTGTTCCATGAGGAGATACCATTCATCTTGTTGGTGTCGGATCAAAGAACCACAGAGGTTTAAACCAAAGCTGAACCACGAGAAAAGTCGTTGTTCTAATGATGGCATTCGCCTAAAGCATAATTAGAGTAGAAGCCCTCATCAATTTTTTAGTTCGTTTTCTTTTTCTTTTTTTATGTGTCTTTGTACATACATAGCTTTTGGCTTTTGACCATGCGGCGGTACTAGTGTTTTATCCTTGGCGATGGCGGCGGCGGGCGAGCGCTAAGATACTCATGTTGTTTATCTGTTAATGGAAACAGAAATTTAATTTAACAAAATCAGAAAAATATTGTCTGCTGAGTAACACTTGTGAGGTTTGGTGATTTTGCGGTTTAAACGAGTGAAAAGTGTTGTTAATCACCGCAGGTGGCTTCTTTATATGATTTTGATACGTCCATAAAATATTCGCAAATGACAGATGCCATTAGAGTCGAATACGTAAATGAAAAGGAAATTATGGGTTAAGCGGCAGTTCAAATTAAGGATCGGCTTTCCTTTACATCTCGCTGTGGAATTGGAGAAACTCTTAAATAGGTGTTCCCAAAACTTTCAATAACTGAAAAAAACTCATATTTTTGGCAGAATAGGAAAATGTGCGAGCACCGTGGCGTAGTGGTTAGTGCTTTGGACACTTAAAAGTTTTTTCACGGTGCCACCTCTTTCGAATGTCTGACAAGCATTCAAAGAGTATCATTTGTCACGACTAGCTTCTCGCCGTTCGGAGATGGCATAAAAACTGTAGGCCCTTGCTATTCGTGCAAAAATATAACACGCACACACAAATGGTTGCGAGAAGCAGGCCCCGGTTCACCTCGAGCTGTAGCGCCAACTAAGTAAGTAAGTAAGTCTTGCTAGCATTGTCGAACTATTCGGCTTTTTCTAGCGATTCTGAATATCGGAAATGTATTCGTTAAAACAAGCCTTGCTCTTATTCCGTTGATGCCACAATCCACAAAACATTCATTTTCGAATACAGTCAGCAATTGCGTTTGTTTTTTAATCTGAAATTAGTTTATCGCACAGATTTTCTGTAAACAAATTTTATTTCCAGGAATTTCTAAAATGAGGAAAGGCTATCAATTCATTTATATTTTATGAAAAAAAATTAGTAACAGAAAAATTTCGAAAAAGTTCGGAATTGAAAAAAAATCAATCTCAACGTACAGTTTACACTTCAGGAATATTTTATTTCAGGACAAATGACAAAATGATACTTGGCCCAATACGGAGGCCCTCTCATATCGAGGCACCTCCAGTTTGTTTTGCATTTGCTTGGTCCCCTGGAGTGCCCCGATCAGGGTGCCTGTAAATCTTTACATCTTAAAAGAAGGAAATTAAATGAGTGCATTCAGTAATGTTTAAAGTGGAACATGTTATTTGGAGATGGAATGCATTCACTCAAATACATTAAATAATCGCTTGCACTAGGTGGGTGAGTTTGTATTCAATTACTAAGGTCGGCATGACTCAAACTTATTAAATTCACTCCGTTATTGACTGACTATTCATGATGTATGTATTTTTTGGTTTTTTTTTAAAAGCTACCAGCTACCGAGATTAAAATTACCAAATTTCGAAATATTTAAAAGTGCAAAAAAAACTTCCAAGTGTGGTTAAAAATTACCAACCGTGACAGCAACATTATTTGATGGATTTGTATTTGTTTGTAATTGTTTAGCATATTTTCAGTTTTATAGATGAGAAAAGCTAGGTACACACCATCATACAAGAGTGTCACTCAAAACTGCAAACCCGAATTTCGAGTGTACACATTATCAGTTTTGCGTGTTATCATTCAAAACTGACATTCTTGTATGATGGTGTGTACCTCGCTAAAGAGAGAGCAGACATTCCAGTTATACCGTTTATACTTTTACCACTCTATAGGTACTAAGTTCACGAATATGTGTATTTAACCCAGTTTAACAACTCGAGTTGACATGACTTAAGCTTTAAGCAAATTGGTAATTAAGTTTGACAGTTAAGTTCGTTGACCTAACAATTTGGGCCTTGAAATATTACTCCAGGATATCATCTGTTAGTGTGTCTCTTCTTTTAATTTTTCCCTTTTCAAGGTTTGGATTTTTCTTTATTTTAAGTTCAGCTTTGTTGGAAATATTAGCCGTGTTTTATTATCCCCGTGATCTGATCCGGATCAGATCAGAATAATGAAACAAACCAGATCAAAGTTCTGTGTTTTGGTGATTGTACAAGCTAAGTTCATTTTGACATTTAGTGCGAAGTTGCCATGCAAATGAATTTTTTCTTTTAAATGAAAATTGAATGCGCTTGTTTTATTTTTTAGGAGGAAATTGTTAAGTTGGATTAAAAGATACCGAATGAGAATAATATTTTGCAGCTATAATTTCAGTTTCACATCGCTTAAATATCATTATGAGCAGAAAAATTAATTTATTCGAACAAAATAACATTTAATGATATTTGGATTGCCAATAATATTTTTATATTCTAATCTGGCAACATTTACCGTTGAAAATTGTCGATAATACAGCAACATTCACAAACGAAAGTGTACCATAGTGAGAAATAGTCGAACTAATTTTTGGATCACGAAAATTGATCTTGACAAGAAGCAAGATCTCGGATTGTTGTTGTAATGCACACAAACTTATTTGTTGATCTGATCCGGATCAGATCACGGGGATAATAAAACACGGCTATTGTAACCATGCCTGTTTAGAGTTTAACTTGTCAGGCATATAGCCTCGTTTGTATTTTTTTTATGTACTCGTTTGCGTCTGCAGGCTCTTAGATTCTAAAACCTTAAGATTTCTCATAACTTTTTTTTATAATTAACACACGCTAAAGGGGATATGAATACTCTTATGTCTACACACAGCGCGAGCACATGAAGGACAAAAACGAGAGACAGGCAGATCGGCGGGCGTAGTGATAGGAAACTCAGATGTTAGTTTCAACTAAATCTATGGGTGGTGTCCAGTATAAATGTAGAGTTGTGTACTATTGAAAGTTTTGTCCTTGCTTATGATTCACAGAAGTTTTTTTCGGGTGTTTCTTATTATTGTTTGTGCGATCAATTTCTTAAGCCATATCACCATCCTACTGCCAGTGTTATGCCTTCACAATAGGTTTTGAAATTAACTTCTGAAACTGATCAACTTATTTTTATTTCGCGAGAAATAAATATTTTGGAGACATCCGTGAACCTTCAGCATGATAAGACAAAGACAAGAGACGACGACTACCACTACGCCACAGCCACCCACTGCTCTGGTACGGATGCACTTCTGTTCTCCCATAAAATCTTACCAAATAGTGTGGTATTTCTTGACAGTATTATTCTGTCGGTCTTAGGATTGTTTATGAGTTAATCTACAGTTTGAGTTCCAACTTCTTAAGGTTAGAGCAATTCAGAACACTAAATGAGTTCGTACAATAAACCCAGATACTTGCTGAGTGCAGAATGTTGCCATGTCAGATAAAAAATAAATAAATAAAAAAACATATCAGCCACTTAAACTCCAAAATCCGTCTCTAGATCGTGTTTGGATTCATTTTATCTTAAAAGCACGACATAAAGGTGGTAATAAAGTCTAAGTCCACAATCCTTCTAATGTTTACTCTAACCGGGAGCGCAATCGGGACTGAGTCCTACCCTCTCGACTTCCAGTTTCACACTTCTCATTCAACAACAATTCTACATCAAAAAATTACAATTATTATTAGCCAAAGTAATATATTCCATAAACATATTCAAATTCAAACTGACAACTTACAAGATCTAGACACCAATTTGCATACTCTCTAAATGAATCCACTTGTTACACATCATGTACACCTGAGTCCTCAAAGTATTAAACAAATCCATGCCCCAAGATGTTATTAATTTCTCGGGAGTGCCTACGCTGCAAGGTGTACTTCTATCGTTTATATGCATAAAAAAATAAGCTCGAATTTTCCAGTCCAATATCCACGGACTGCATTCGAAAAGAAAAAAGTCAACCAAAACCCCCACCACTGTTTTATTGCCAATAATTACCGAGCAACCGACCACACAAAATCTCTTTCTAAAGAGCATCTTTTGCAAAAAATCTACAAAAGCCGGTTCCTATCCATAGAGCCAAACCGAATCCAAGCTAAGAGAGCTTAAAGAGCACATCTTTGGCTGCACTTTACGACCGCATCAACCATAAAAATTATTGACAAAGCCTCTCATTTCGTGTTTAATGCCTATGAAACCAGAAATTTTCAATCAACAAAAAAAAAAAAGTATCTACACGCATACATTGGCTAAAAAAGAAGTGCTGTTTTCAGCCCACAGTGTGTCCAAACAGCAACAACAAAGAATTCAAAGTAAAAGGTAATTTTGTTGTGTACACTGTTGGGGCTACTACTGAGGTTTATTACTAATGCTTCAAGTACCTACCTAAGTCTTACTTCAGCAAACCAGGCTTTGGGTGATGTGGTGAAACAACAACAATAACACGGACTTATAGAAGTCAATTATAAATGCACCTTCGAGCGTACTGCGAAGAGATTGTTGTGTTTTGTGGTTGCTAAAGATTTTTAGATTCTCCAACTTCAGTTGGCTTATAGCATGCCACCTGACTGGATGGATTTGTGTTGTTGTGTGCGATTTCAGTGATTTTGGGTTACATTTACATGTGATACGCGCGGCGGCCCCTGTTGTCGTCGAGTAGAAGGTTTCACACGTTAGTGCTCTTTTTGTTTTGATTGTTTTGAGAAAAAAAAGTTTATTTATGCATTTTCTGCTTCATGTTGTCGCTTTTTTTTGCAAGTCAACTTTTCTCTCTGTTATAACTTGTTCGTCGCGGTGTTAAACTTTCGGTGCCTTCTTCTGTGTCGTGTGTTGTTTGTTCAAAAATTCGATGAAAAAAACTTTTAATTATTGTTACAAATGAGGGAAATTTTATTTAATTTTTTTTTATCGCAAAAAAAAAATAACAATTTACCTATTAGTTCTGTGGATACGTGTGGAACGTATGTGGAACGCATAAGAGTGGTTCACCTTTAGAGGCAAAATCCTTTCAACGTGAACAAAATCGAACATAAGGTCGTTCAGTTAAACTGTGTGGATTTAGTGTGGATCGTAGTCAATCTGTTAAAAGAGGAAAATCCTTCGTGAAAGGTCACTTTTTACCGTTTTTCCATTGCGGTTTCTGAAATGAAAGGAAATATCTCATTGGAAATAGGAAAAAAGGGAAAATCATAGCACAAAAAAAAAGCAACAACCTTAATTCGAGTGTGCATTCCGTGGTTTTAGTGCGGTTGCTGTGTGGTGCAAGAGAAGCGAATTAAGTCAGTGGAATTTGTTTCGACAAGTGTACGAGTATCTGTAGTATCGAATTACATTAACATTAATCGTATTTATGATCTACGCAATGCTGCGCTAGGATATCGATATTCAACTTAAGGTAAATCTTTTCACTGTGCGAGTAGAAACATTCTCTTTTAATGGCATTTATAACAGGAAATCTTTCATCATAATTTTTTTATGCATAAGAAGGAGAAGACGAAGAAAACAATTGAGGCTTCTTCACGAGATGAGGGCTGTAAAAAGAATGTGTAATTAATTTTTTATTTTTTTTTTTCGTTGGGTCTTGGTTGATGATGATGATGATGGAGTTCATGTTGATGCTCTTCTTTGGGCTAAGAAGTTGAGGACCTAAATCTTTTCATTTGCCTTTGTTTTGTGGTAGTACCTCAAATTCTATCTGTGCCATAAGCATGTTTTCATCATCAAGTTTAGGGTTTGATCTGAGGGGCAAACTAGCTTCTTGCTTGTGCCTTTGATCCTCTTAATAATGGCGAAATTTCCTTCTCATCAACGTCATCTGAGATGACCATCTTAAGATACCGGGTTTTTTACTTCTTCTTTTTTTTTGTGTGTAAGTTTGCAAGTATGATTTCATTTGAATTGGGGTTGAGAAAGTTAGGCAACGAGTTTGAGCATTTTTATTGTAAATATGAAAGTTTTTTGCTTGTCTTGGCGGAGAGTGCTGGGAGATTTCATTACCACCGTGCGCACACTTCTTTTATTTTTGTGTAAATTGTCTGAAATGCAATAAAGTTGTAAGTTTAATGGCTTTGGAAATAAAATTAAGTTGTGAAAATCTGTATCAGCGGCTGGTAAAGTGGTTTTGCTGTAGTTTTTCTATAAGACCGTTTAGCTTCGTTAATAAATTAGTTCTCTTTGAGGTGTGGACTTAACAGAGATGCAGAAGAGTTTCCGGTTTTTTTATTCGCAATCGTATTGAGAAGGTTAAGTTCGCCAGATGTACGCAGCGTATTCGAGTACTCACTTTTAGCAATGGCAGCTGGGTTTGTAAACACGTTTCTTGAAACAGCTGGCTGGCAACTTGGTAAGTCGTGTTTAATGTTCTCGCTTTATGAGTGTTTGGCAGTATTTTAGGCTTAGCGTTAGTTGAGCTGAATACGACATCGTGTGATTGGTTTTTTTTTTTTATTTGAACGATACTTCCTTTTCAAAAAGATCGTTAATCTATGCCGTGCTACAACTACTTGCAAATTTGGGTCAAAAGGTTCATGACCTAAGAATATTTTTGATCACAACAATTACTGCCAAATAGTTTTACTGAAGTAGATTTTGGATTAATGATTTGTATGCAGCGTCATATCTATACAATTGCCCAATAAAATCTCAAAGGAACTACAGTAAAACCCGGATAAGTACATTAGCAGAATTTCCAATATCATATTGTACTTATCCGGGATATGTTGTTACAAAAACCCGCGATCAAGTGTGGTTAAAGCCGAAGGACCTTCACAATCACAAACAACAATCGAAAAATGGCAGCCAATATAAAACGTTTAAGTCTTACTAGAGTAGTAGAATTCACCACATTATGTACTAGATTATGTTTATTGCCTTCTGTTTTGTTTCATTTTTATTGCTTTTTTAAAAGGGTATTTAAAAGCGGAATATTTCTTATAAATTATGACGAAAGAAAAGGAAACTCCTAGTTGAGTACTTACACGGGAAATGTAGTTAAGCGATTATGTACTTAAAAGGGGAGTTTAATAAGAATATTTCTTTATGAACTTGGAGTTTCAAAAAACCGAAGATGTTTTACTGGTTTTCCACTTAAGAGGGTGGTTTTTAACCGGGTTTCACTGCTATTTTTTTTTTAGAACTTAATTCATTTATTTATCTATTTAGTGCTCTGTAAATTAGGTAAGAGCCCTACTGTTACATATTTAGTCGCCGGATATTGTGCTTTAAATATTCCAGACTCTAGAGTTTATTAATGGCATATGTATGTATATAGGCTTAAAAAAAAGCTTTCATTTAAAAATGTAATAGCAACTAAACCTTTATATAATAGAATTTGTTTAGCCGCGATGAAACCTGTTCTTCCAAATCACTTTTCTCGAAAAATGTTATACGAAATGTTAAAAATGGCAAGACGTCATGTCAATTATGAAAAAATTGGGCAAAGAAGAATGTCTTTAAAGGAGAATAGGTTATAATCAAAAATAAAAGCTGATTTGAAAAGTTCTGTGGTTCCCAGTGGTGCCAGACGTGTATATTAGGAGAACTTAAGCCGCGATAATCGTTTTCTATGCGAACTTTTTCTTAGCCTATAGGTATAGGTTACAAAAAACACGACTCCACATTCAAAATTTCATTAAAAAGTGACTCGAAACAGTTTAAGAAACTGTGGATGTTTTGGCACGAAAAAGTATAACGCACTCTTTCCAATTGCACAAGTTATAAACGTCACATTCACGTCACGAGACGCTGAGATTGAAATCAAATTTGACTTTAGGTACGCACTGGACTCACCCGAGTCAAACGAATTCTTTTGATTTTAAATACAGTACAGTACAGTACCTACAGTTCACATTTCAATTTTTTTTTTAACAAATTTGATAATTTAAATGTATAAATCGTGACATCATCATGATTCAATCTTGGTTAATCCAAAACGTTTTCGCGGTTTATAGGTTTCTATATCTTTAATTTGTAGGGAAAAACTCGTTGTCTCCTCTCAGCCACTGACAGTTCGTCTCACATTTGACATGGACATAAATTTAATTTAGTTTGGACCGCCACTAACAGGCACATGCAATTCGATTTAATAAGATTTAATTTCCCTTCAATAAAACTATTTTGCAAATGATTTTCACAGTAGCTCTTTTTATGATGTGACGACTGTTCCTTTACAGTTATTCACTTAGTTCCCAATTCGTTCCTCACTTTCCGCTATTTGGACACGGGTGTACGTCTTATTGCTGATTCAACTGTTCAAAATCAAGCGCGTCATTTTACCGATAGACTTCGCTTCTTTATGCTGCTTCACCTTCGAGTCCAACGTTTTATTACTGAACATTCAATAGCAGTAACTAGCCAGTAGTTGCTGACAAAGTCAAATTTCACAAGTAAAACAAATACAACAACCAGCTGGCTACAACTCTTGATTATATCCTCAGCCAAAAGCAGCTGACCAGGAATTTTGCGATATCTCATGACAAGGTGGCGCTGAAAGCGATTTAGAACATTTGACAGACTGCCGTGTACGAAAATTATATAATTTCAATTAGGTACTAAATGATGTTTCACAAACATAATCAACTATAGGCGTGTTTTTTTTTTCAAATCTATATAGGCTTAGCGGAAAATGAGAAAAAAAACGCTGAACAGTGACTTGGCAGGACTATGCTAATTGACGTTTGACAGTTTCACATCGGCATTGTTTTCATTGAAAGTAAGGCCGGTAACTATCAAGCGCTCATAAATAAGTTGGTGGACAGAATTTTTTTTCGTCAAATTTAATTCAATTAAATAGTAAAATAAGGAACATTATTCACTTAATTCATTATAATTTTCTTTTCCTTGTCGGATATTCGTATTTCTTTCTTTTTTAACCATTTTAAAAATCAACAGAAATAATTTAAATTGGAAATGACAGCAGAGCTCGGTTGATAACTACCGGCCTTAATATTTCTCCCTTCTATTTCTATTTCTTCCATGTCATATTTGACATTTCAATAAAATTTTCGATAACTATCGACGAAAAATAGTTTGGTAGCACATTTTTCTATCCAGGCTAAGGACCTAAGACTGGATAATTATCCAGGTTTCGTAAGCCTATATAGGCTTAGTTGTTAGTGTAATTAACATGGAAAAAATTTGCTAAGCCTGTATAGTTTTGAAAAAAACACGCCTTATGTAGGTATATTATGATTTCATATCACTTTTTGTAAATTATCCATTAAATAAATTACCGAAATTAATTGTTTTCATAACAAATAACAAAAAATCAATTTGGTTGAATGCCGAATACTTTGACAGTTTTGCACTTAACAGCTGATTTCATATGACCGAAATCACGTGGCTGGTAATCATTTTAATGAACTATTGGCTAGCTACGTTTCAAAAAACATAGCTTATATACGGGTATATAATGTATATGTCAGAGCCGAAAATATGGCATTCTGAATATTCATAATGCAAAGCCTTTCGTTAAATAGAAAAATTCGTTAAAGGCTGAACCACTGAAGCTATCCACCTTATATTCACACCATATGTTCGTGTGGTGCTCCGGATGGTTTTTGTTTATATTAGAACCCCCTAGGTGGCGTTGGGGTCGCTTTTTCAAAATTCTTATTTATGGACCGAATTGGCTCAAATTCACACCATATAATATTTAAATAAAAAGAAAGTGGCAACATTTCGACACGATAGGTGGCGCTGGGGTGTAGATATTTACGAAAATGTAGTTTTTCCCGTATATAATTGCATTTAAACAATATTAAATTTAAATGTAATCATATAGTTAATATAGTTCCTACAGGTGGCGTTGGCAATTATCTGTCATGTGAGTAACGCGACTGTTTCCCTACATGGGCGAAGCCGTGCGGATCAGCTAGCTCTTCGCTGCAATACTTTAGAAGTTTAGATGTTTATGGCCGCCTGGCTGTCAATGTAAATAGTCTCCCCAATTCTGAAAGTCGTATTTCCGAGTCGCATACAACCGTACTCGTATTTTGTAATGTATTCGCTATGACGGTGGTATGCAACTCACAAATACTACTTTCAGAATTGGGGTGAGTGATATTCTCTCGCGATATTGTCATCATTGACACCAATTGGGCGGCCTTTGTCACTACTAGAACTTCAGCTTGGAAAACGCTGCTGTTAACAGGGAGTCGTATGGAGTCCTAGTTCCTCCGAGAGGTAACCTGCTCCTATACACCACTTATGTATGTCCATTTTAGACCCATCGGTGTAGATAGACTTAGCATTTTGAGATAACTCGTTTTTCTCCCACTGCTCTCTGCTTGGAAAGGCCCGCAAGAAGGCTTTTTCGAAATCCAAGTATGAGACAATGTACCCTGAATTGATGTTAAGTTAATTGCCAAGTATCTTGGTGTGTCCACTGTCCATATGCGTTCCACTTCCAGTGCTTTGACTGGCTTAGCTTAAGAGCGCTCTCCTGCATATAGTGATCCGAGGGCAGAAGGTTAAGAATTGATTCCAATCCCGCTGTTGGTGTTGTTCTCATCGCATCCAACTTCAGTAAAAAAAATATTGATATCTTCCTATTGCACCCTTTTTTAAAAACTAGTTCCAACAAACTGAGGATCAGTAAATATCTAATTGAAAGTAAATCAGCAAAGAGTCATGTCCACAATACATATTCACCGGCAGACAATATTACTGGAAATTTGAGCAAAGTGGAAGTAAGTAGAAGACCACCAACATTGCATCAGTGCCTTAAGCAATACCTTCTACCAGTAAGCCACGGCTGATAGCTGTGGTTCAGCTTTCGTATAGTAGATCGCGATTCTGGACAAAAAAAAAACTCCCAACGTTGAATATTGTTTGCCATTATGTTTTTCTTTAACTATTTGCAGGAGCAGCTTCTTTATAATTTTTGTTTTATTTTTGGTTTCTTATATTTTCTACCTAACTAACAATGTAACTACTCGTGGGTGGGGTAGGTCTATCCTATAAAAATGCACGCATAGTTAAAAGGTGAACCGATCTTACCACGTTAAATCATTGTTCATTGCCGTGAAACACAAAATCCAATCGAATGTGGAGATATGATATCAAGCATTACACAATTGTTCTGATGTAACTGGTACTATAACTGACCAGCTTTAAATAGTCCTTAACCCACGAGAATACTAAAATTGACTAAATTCTTTTAAAAGCAATGCTGTGGAACTATGTTCATTAAATCAGGTTTTTTTTTTTGCAAACTGGTTTGATACTCTACCAGAAAATCTATAGAAAATTATAAATTCAGTTTCAGTCATTCAACCTCTACGATCTTCACATAAACGATTGAATGTATTAATACAAAAAAAGAGAAAAAAAAAAAACTCCCAAAACATTTGAAAAGCAAGTATGAATAAAGAAGCTGAACATCTTAAAACGTCCGAGTTAAATGCCCTCTTAGCATCATTATGTTGATTGATGATCTTTGCGATGGAAAAACATAACACTGCGGGTTGTCCGTTTAATCTTTTTTAATGTTCAGTTTAATAAGTAATTCGGTATGTTCGCAAGACTTGCAAAAAAAACAAAAAAAATACGAAGAAATTAATAATCGAAGAACTATGTAGTTCCACATCACACTTTTTTAGGTGTATTTACAAAATACCTGTGCCTGATCTAAAAGACACTTGCTGTGGTTAAATTTTTTTTTACTGAGTAATTTGAATACAATAACTAGCGTTGTCGTTTAAGCAATTTCTGAATAAAACAAATGACAACAAAATTACGGCGAAATTTGAGTGAGAAAGTCAAAATAGTACACGAGGCCAAACAAAAGAACCCATGTGTGCATACAAGTACATTTACATTTAAATTTGAAACTTCAGCAAATTCTAATGAATTTTTCTTCTATTGGCATTGAAAATTCTGATGAATTTTGCATTTGTTTTTAACGATTTACGTTTTCAGGGTCCATTTATAAAAGGTCAGCTAGGGCAACACTGAAGACAACACCTACGCTACGCGCAATATTAGCCGTTTTTTTTTTTTTTTTTTTTTGCAAAAATTAAATATGTACACACAAAAATAAAATAAGCGTCGATAGTATCCCCCGCGCTTAGCTAAGTGGATACAAAAACAGTGATACCAAATTCAAATGTATACTCTTGTTTATTCTTTTACCAACGATTAGCTGAGTCAATAAGCCATAAATACAATATTTCGCAATATTACTCTAAACCTAAAGAGTTGCCAGAAATATTGCCAAATTTTAACATTACGTAGAAAGATTGATGTTATTTTCGTAATAAATATACATACATTGGAGTTGTCCGCACAATTTACACAGAGATTCGATACTGTTTTATTTTTCTGCTGTAATAATATTAAACAAAAATTTAACAAGAATCTATTCTAGAAAGAATCTAACTACGAAAAAACCTCCCATTTGAGAGACGAAAATTTAAAAAGTTAAATGAATGTACATTATGTACATATGTATGTATAAAAATAAATTATATACAGATAATAAAATAAATACATAAACAATTAGATAAATAAATTAATAATATAAAAAAATGATTTAATATTAAATGAGAAAAAATAAAATAAATACATAAATGAATTAATAATATGGACAAATTATAAATAAATAATAAAAAAGAAAAAATAAATAAATATATATATACATATGTACAAATTAACTTTGAAATAAATGTATAGATAAATAAATAATCGAATAAATTATTAGATAAATAATAAGCAAAATAAATAACAAAATTAAATAAATAAGTAAATACATAAAACATTAAACAAAGATATACTTATAAATAAAATGAAGGCTATTAACGTAATTTGAGTACAAAATAGAGAAAATAGCTGTGATCCCCACCGCAGCGCAAGTAGTTAGTGCGTCGGACTACTGAGCCAGCGGTCTTGGGTTCGAATCCCGCCGCAAACATCTAAGTTTTTCACAGTGTCTGACAAGCATCAAAGAGTATCATTTGTCACGATTGAGCTTCTCAACTCGCCGTTGGGAGTCGGCAAAAAACTGTAGGTCCCTTCCATCCCCATCCAATGTAACACGCACACACAAATGGTTGCGAGAAGCAGGCCCAGGTTCACCTGGCTGTAGCGCCAACTAAGTAAGTAAGATCCGCATAAATTTCTAAATCTTATAACGCTAATCGTGGAAGATCCGATGTATTTGCTTATAGCTAAGTATTTGCATTGTCTAGAGGTTTGCCTGATTTTGGAAGCGGGATAACATTTGCAATTCTCTAGATATCTGGAAAATACTGCATATTTGAGCAGGCATTTATAAGAAACGTTAAAAAACGTATTCCGGCCTTTCAAAATTGCTTAAGTTTAACATATATGTCTACTCAATATTAACCAACGTTTGTATTTCTCAACATCTTTATTAGTTGACTCTTACTTACTTACTTATGTGGCGCTACAGTCCGGGGTGGACTCAACCAATAACCACTTCCAATTAGTCCGGTCCTTAGCTAACTGCTAAGGAAGAAAGAAGCGCAATATTTACAATAATCGGACATCTTTTAGCAACACAATTTGAAATAACAGAATAAATCAGTCAATTGATTTACATCCAAATCAACTCTCTAATCTTCCATCTCTTTAAGAAATACTCCTAAACTGGAAAAGTTTGTTGCATAAGTATGCAAACGAACTTCGTTTGACTAAAAACTTGAAAATGACTCAATTTAAAACAAGACCCAAAATATGCCTCAGGATCTCTCAACTGGACCGAATAATAGTGCCCCAGTTTCAATCACTGATAGCAGACAACTTAAGTGCACCTGGTCACTAGCATTGGTTCCAAAAATCCGCAAATCCTTGCAAAACAAACACCTTTGGGTAGCTCACCTAACCAGGACCACCCTGTACATGCATTTTCCACTCGTATTTAATAACAATATCTAACAGCTGCAATGCAAAAATCTATATTATCCACCATAACCGATTTTAAACCCACCCGTCCGCTAAACTAGTTCCAGCTGCGAGAATAGTAAACAAAATCAGGAAAACCATTCGCCTACCTTCCAGTCCAAGTCAGTCCTGTTTTTCTTGTGCTATATTGCCCCCACTTCCACCAAATCACAGTTAGACTGCTGGTACCCTGCAATACTTCAATGAAATTTCTAAGTAAAATTCGAAAAATTAAACTCAAATAAATGTGAGATACACATGACAGGCCAAAAAGATACACAAAAAGATACGAGTAAAGTGATAAAGCTGTTCGACTTGTTCTCCGCACAGATTTTTTTCGTTCGTGTTGTATCTTTTTTCGAATGTCACTATTGGAGGGAGGAGATACTATTGCAAAAATAAGTTGTTGGTCAATTCTACCCCACTACTGTATAAGTGAACTGCAATCTTTAATGTGGTCAACAGCTTTTAAGTACACGTATTGTATTGTAATTCCATTTGTTCAAGAGTATCTTCGTGGTTTTCCTTGCGAATATTTTTTAGGAAAAAGATACTCGTATTCGAACACTTACTAAAGAGATACAACGACGAGAGTGAGCGCATTAGGTATGCATTTCACAGTTCAGCGATCAATCTATGTTATAATCCCTGCTGCGGCTATAATCACACTAAGCCATGCAAAAATTGCAACCAAAAAAGGAGGAAAAAACCTCAGTCGGACAGTGCAATGGGATAAAGACGACAACGACGATGATGATGGTGATGAAAGTCAAGTTAAAGTAACTGGGAAAATGAGGGAAACCGAACCGCCTCCTCTGCCGGGATTCTGTAAAAGAGGAAAAATCTTCGATGAACTGACTGGCAGCGAGGTGGGGTAGCTCACTCACAATGATTCATTTCCTAGACATTTTCATTGCATAAGATTTTATTTTATTTCTTTTTATTTGTTTACGGAGATATCGTTTTCATTTCGATGTAATCCGATATATTCGATGCGATGCGATGCGATGGTTTATTAGGGATAGAATTATGATATAAACTATAAAACTCCCTTGCGGCGGTCGTTGACAAGATATGAAGACATAAAGTGAAGCTGCCATGTCGTAATAGCAAACTTTCGAAATACGCAGTGGATTGCGAAATTATGATTAATGAGAAGTTACTTTAAAAGGGAGTAGAAGGGCACTTTGAAATGAGCAAAATGTAGATCAGTAAAGTGTGACAAATCTGGTTGGCGGGCGGATTTGTTTTCCTAGAAAATTGGCAAAGAGAAGGAAAATTACATCATCAGGGAAAAGTTGTAGAAAGTGTTATGAAACTAATTGAATGGAGCCCGGTAGTTAGTCATTTAATTTTCAGCTAATTTTTTAGCTATTGTGATATACAAGCTAGGTTGCGAGAAGCATTAAACAGGCGCCATCGCGATCACTGGAAACCAACTCAAATTGATATCTAAGCCAAAACACTTCCTTAGAACGTGTTTGTAGTCTTATTAGTCAGTTTCTTCTAGATGACTTAGAAAGTAACTGCTTCTAAAGTCACTACTAGCTACATATGTATATCCTGGTATTCATACAGAATAAATACAGTGGAAGTCACTTATAACGACCTCGCTTATTACGACCAGTCGCTTATAACGACCATTTTTCCTTCATTTGGTTGGTTTCTTAATTTCTTTATATTTTAAACTGTGCTACCGTTAAATGTAACGCCCGCGTATATAACCAACAACTTTCGAGAAGAAAGAATCGTTTTCGTCGGTTATAACGGATATAAGACCGCCGGTTATAAAGACCACATTTGCTCGGTCCCTTCACCGTCGTTATAAGCGTCTTCCACTGTATATGCGATTATCTATGCTTCCCCAATATCGTGACGGTGTCTGCAAAAGCGTATGGAAAATGGAAAATAGTTTCGTATCGCTTAATGCAGCGTTGCTGCACATTTCTTCCGGGCTTAGTTCAGTTCAGTTTGGTAAGATTAAAGGTTTGTACTTTGGTTTTTGTGGTAAAAACCATAATTTCGGTTTTGCTTGGATTATCTTCAATGCCGCAGCTTGTTGCCCAAGTACTTTGTCTTATGCATTCTCCATGATTTCACTAAATACAGAAAGAATCTCCCCTGACACTAAAATTACCACATCACCCGCGTAAGCAACCGCCTTGACCTCATCATAGTCTAGGCGCACCAAGATCTTGTTCATGACCATTAGCCATTGTAGAGGCGAGATAACACCACCCTGTGGAAGATACATCCTCTATAGGTCGGAACTAGCCATGGATTTGCTGGCTCTTGTAGATTCTGCAGCAGAATAGGTGTTACGCCATCAAGGCCCAGTGATTTATATGGTGAAAAACTATTTATCTATAGCCCATAAAGTTGTTCCCTTGATAATAATGGCCTTAAAAGTGTTCCAGGGTGCAAAAGATACTAACATTTAGGACGGAGGGCTCTAGAGGGAATTTCTAAGGAAGGATATACTGGAATAAAAGTCAAGGGTGTTCTGTGAGTTTTTGGCCAGACGTAACATTCTCGAGATTGGTTCGAAATGAACATAGTTGGTGCGGTAGAGAGGAAGACGGAAGAGTGGGACAGACCTAAGATCACGCGGGTTGGTGTAGAGGGAAATCATATCAGTCTGTCCATCGCCCCTTCGCCTTTTTGAGAAGAGACGGGGATGCGTGTTCTTTGGACAGGATCTTACTCTATCAGGCATTTATTTATTTTATGAATTTTTAGAAATGCCTGCAACCACGAACAAATTTAATTGAACTGCACAGCAGCACTTTGTAATACCAAAATGGCCGGCCAGCTATATACGGGCCATATTCAACTGTCACGGTAGCCCGAAACAATGTCAGGAGCCGCCATATTTTTTTTGCGCTGACTTGAGTTGAAGTTCTTTTTGCAGTCCGACAAGTTCAAAGGTCTTTCAAATTTGATTGCTTCCTTGATTTCACACAATTCAGACCTTCACCTTCTGGGTCTAAGCCATTTTCCGGGAAGCTATTATTCGTTTCGGCCTGCCGCCGTTTTGATATTTTTTCATATTTCTAGTAAGATTGTTGTGATCGATTGTATACGGTACGCAAACATTATGATCACATTAAGATAGTGGAGTTGGCTAAAATTCGCCAGCTGAATTTCCGGCATCGTTCATGGTCAAAGTTTTAATCGATAGACAAGACAACACAATGAACTGACATTAAAATAAACATGAGAGAGCTGTCATCGTACGGTCTCTCGCCTCCTAAATATGAAGGTTTACGAAATGAGATTCATGGACAAAAAGTCATTAATAATGGAAAACTACACATTCCCTTGCAACATATCAACCGAACTAAATGCACGCACACTAAATCAGGTTTGTGAAATTTGACAGAACTACATAACGGTGCTGCTCCGAAAATAAACCACCCGCCTGACATACATTTTTACTGATACTGAACTGATGCATAATGAATGACTCACTGCCAAAAACACATGAACGAGTTTATTATTCTCACTTTCCTAATACAAACTATTGCTTAATTACATACTCGTCTCGTATGTGTGTCCAGCGATTTATGTTTGTCTAATTTAATTCCGCTAATTATGGTCAATTACAGGTAACACGCGAACTAATAGTCTCTCAAATGATGATCACTCAGAGCGCATAACACAATTATAGCCGCAAAAACAACAAAACATACAATAAATCCATGTTCGGCAACTTAGCACCGATTAAATTTCCTTTTGCACACAAATAAAACTCCACTCCACTCAAACCGACTCAACGCCAAAAATTTTCTGTTGCGCTCGATAAATTAAAGCGTCAAGGTCGCTTCGTCTCTGCTGTCACTCGTAGCACTTTCGATTTCAACATCGAAACTGAGCGCTCGAATTCAGGTAGGAAAACGTTTACTAATCGCTTGCTAAATACGGAACTTGTTTACCTCTCCACGCTTAGCTGTCATCTTGTTATGAATGACGAATCTGAGTTTACATTTCATTGACATTTAATTTTTTTTATTTATTTTTTGATGATGATGAATGTTTGACGGTTGCTTAACGTCAATTTGTGTCTTCCGGTACTACAGGGTATCAAGTGCAAAGTTCTAAACAGACGTTGGTCTTGGTAGTTAGTCATTCAATGACAGTGATGACAGTAGATTGACAGATGGCATAAATGATTTTCGGTCTGGTTTAACAAGTCGTTTATGTTAAATGCAATCGGTGCGACTGTCAATCTAATTTGCAAAAGAATGTAGGTAGTGGGTTGAAAGAACCCAAAAAGCCCACATCGGTCTCCATTGGGTTGTGGTGGCGTACAGTTATGCAAAAATGCCTGCCAAAAGGCCTATTGCTAGCAGCAACGATATAATGAAACCCACGCGAACGGCTTAGAACAAGTCGCGTGCACATGTCATCGAATTGAATCGAAGAGCGACAGTGCAAGGGTTTCCTACCATTCCAGTTCCAGCAGTTGGGTGATTTCCATCATAGAACCCACGAGAAATTCTCCAATCGCTATAAATTGTGGATTATTTAGTACGGGGTATATTTGCGTGTCGTTTGTTTTTTTGGTTTCGAGATGTTGAGATGTTGGCATGGTGTGTAGTTTAAGTGTGTAGATATATAGTGGACGTGTCATTGAGTACTTGGACTTCGTGTCTGGTCGTGGGAGCCGTGCACTCAACGGGATGATTTCCGGTGGTCGAGACAGAAGTTATTTTGGTCATTCAAAGTGATGATAGTTTAATGCATTCCGGCGCTGATGAGTGTGATGGAAATATGTATATTTTTAATTAAGTACGAGTAGATGACTGCTGGTCTTAGTTAACCAGTTTATAATTAGTCAGTTGGCAATTTATGTATTTATTTTATGTATTTATTTTAAGATAATGGCTATCCTAGCGATCAACGGATATCGTTGAGTTTATGAATTCTTCTAAGTTAAGTTTATATTAA
The DNA here is from genome assembly GCA_949775065.1 of Brachyopa scutellaris. NCBI lineage: Eukaryota > Metazoa > Arthropoda > Insecta > Diptera > Syrphidae > Brachyopa > Brachyopa scutellaris. Next base: position 56,700,142 of record OX459112.1, on the reverse strand, counting down.
CTATGAGGAGAGTTTTATTCCTGTGAACGGGGAAAGTTTGGTTTTTGAGGTTATTGCAATATTTCTACATACAATAGACTCTCGATAATGGGAACAACTAAAAATCAATTCAGATCACCGTTTGCGAAGGTTGTATGTTAGCAAAAGAATAGCACAATCCCACAGTAGGAATTCATTTGAAAACGCTTTTTTCTATATTTTTATTTTATTTGCTACATAACTGTATTTTTAATTCATTTTTAACAAAAAGTTGTTGGAGAGGAATATATGTATGTACATAAGTACAAAGTGTTGGTCTACAAAATCAGATTAAATATGAAGCAAAAAGCGTGGACATAACGTAATAGAATCATCAGTCATCTGTTTGTGTGCCTTCTTTTTCTCCAAAAGCGTACCTACCACTACCACCCTTGCCCTAAGGCGTCTTAAGACATTTAAGTCATTTTGGCTTACAAGCACATCTTCAGCCCATTATAAAGCCTCGTTGAAAATCGAAATGGCTTCACTAGGCTTAATTTTTTCTTTTGGTAAGTTGCATCTTGCTCGTATTTTACAGTTATTTGCAGTGGAAATCGGTACTCACATTTTAGTGAGTATGTTTATGTTGTACAGTGAAATCTCTAATTAGCGGACACCCTGTTTAGCGGACAACTCGCATTAGCGGACACCTTTTCGGGAACCAATTTCTAATTGCCCATACAAAATGCGTTCTTATAAACGGACAGCTCTCATAAACGGACAAAAATCTCCGGTCCCATGGCTGTCCACTTAAGGTGGATTTCACTGTTATACTAAACCGATAAACCATTTTCGCAGATATCAAATTCAGGTTATAGAAATAAATTAACGGGGGCAATCACTTTAGAACGCTTAAAAACAACTCATTTTTTAACAGTGTTTTTAAAGGTGATTAAATTATTTAATCATTTTGAAGTTGTACCATCATTTTGCTTGAACTATGAAAATATAAAAACAGTTTTTTTTTTGCACAAAATTGCGGCTCAGTTCAATTTTTCTTTGAATCAATATACTCTCAATACATTATATTTTCGAAATTTGAATAAAAAAAAATCGATTTTTTTAAATTTCTAAAGGAATTGCCCTCCCCCCTTGAACACAAAAAGGCAGAAATAAATACTAGACAGCATATGGATCGTGAATGTATCCACATCTAAGTATTTAACACAATAACTTTCCACCTCGTAATCGCACCTTAAAATTGCAATTTCATCGTCGCATCTGCTTTCATGAGTCTAAACAAGTTTTCTTAAATGTCAGCAAAAAGAGCAATGACACTTAATTTCACTTTCTATATTGGTTAAGACAAGACAGTGAACACCTCCACTTATGCCAAAAATTCGTTTTATGTTTCATGTCCAATTTTACTCGTATGTGACTGACCTAACCGCATCTTATAGAAATAACAAGTAAAGAGAATGAACTATCTTTAAGTGGAAAGTACCATTTCGACACAGTTCATAATTAATTCACTATAATAAAATTCGAGTAAACAATTACACCAACCATCGATAATAATGAGACAACTCTTTCTCGGCAATTACCACCACCTGAAAAGAAGCACTAAATAAATACAAAATTTCACAAAACAATTTAATTCACTAGTTGACCCTCAGTCAACAAGTGATCTGCGCTCTCTTATTTTCTCTTCAATTAATTGCATAACTTAAAATTGTTGAACAATAAAATTAAATAAAAAAAAAAAAAGTTCGCTTAAATGCACTCGATGGCTGAGCTGTAGCTGGAGCTGCCCCTGAAAGTTCGATTCGACACAATGAGTGTTCAATCCAAGAGCTGCGCACAGACAACAGTCTGTCAATGTCATTCAAAGAACAAGTGCCACCGGCCAACATTTTAACCGCCGCCGCGGCCGTAAGGCATTGAATATTGTATTTAACCGATGACGATTATTACAGCGTTTACATGCGAAACTAATCGACCTCGAGACTACACCAAGTGTTGGAGTTGGAGTCTACCGGATTGTGCACCATCATTTAATTGACACCAAGAGTGCTGTGAAGAGAAAGTGTGGTGCAGACCATTACTGTGCGCGCGCGCTCCTTTCCATCGTCAGAGTCGTTGTAGCCAGGTCATGGATCAAGCGCGTACATCAGGCTTATTCCACTCATACCCATACACTTACTGGTATCATGGTATAATTTTGAAGTGATTGAAGCTACGCTTTCGATTGTGGATTGTATTTCTCTTGGAGCACTATTGTTTCGGGTGCCTAAAGGGCTGCCGCGCGCATCTTCTCAGCGCTTCGTTCACATTGCACAATGCACAATGACATGATATCACTTTCTGTGGAATAAGCCCCGATGATGAAGTGAAATGGAGTAACAATTGGCTTTCTCAAGATATGAGCGATCGTCGCTCACATTCCTTTGTGCGACGATTGCCTACCTTTTTGCCAAAATGACAACACATTAGGAACGGCCAGCAGATTTCTTATTCTTTGCAATTCAAAGATTTCGCGATAGACACGAGCAAGAGAGTGGGTAGGTCTCTATATGATGTGATGGAGTTGTTTGTTACTTTTGGAATGATCTTGCAAGCAATTTGAACATAATGGATGAAGAAAGTTATTTGCAGATTGTCTGCAATTACCGAAGAAGTGAGTTGTAAACTATTTTATGGCTTACTCAGAGACGAGTAATGTCAGGAAATATTTTTTTTTATGTTTTGCCTAAACCCGGATAAGTTTTGTCATTCAGAGAAAACAAAAAAAGCATGCTCTTTTTAAAAGCTGGCGTATAAAAAAGGTCTGTGATCCAGGCTATAGACAGGCTATAATCATCATTATCATAAATATATTATTTCTGTAGTATAGGTATAGGTACCATTTGTGGCTCTCGTACTTAACCAATCATAGCAAATGAAGTGTCAAAAGAAAGAGAATTTCCTGGAGCACTGACGAATTGCACTTTCAGTTTATAAATTTTAACAAATTAAAAAACCGATCAAAACAAATACCCTGCCCAAAATGAAGTGAATAAACAATTCCCGTATGATTTCCACGGGATTTCAAACAGTTGACAGATGGAAATCATATGGGAAGTTTAGATGTTGGATGGGAAGTTTGGATTTTGGGGTTGGATTTTGCTCTTGCGAGAGTTCTCGCACGGGAACACTAGTACATATATGTTATTTCTGTAGTATAGGTACCATTTGCGGCTCTCACACTTAACCAATCTTAACAAATGAGGAGTCAACAGAAAGAGATTTTCCTGGAGCACTGACGAATTGCACTTTCGCTTTATAAATTTTAACAAATTAAAAAATCTATCAAAACAAAAATATTCTACCCAAAATAAACTCCCAAAAGAATAAACACTTCCCGTGTGATTTCCATAGGATTTCAATGAGTTAGCAGATGGAAATCATATGGGAAGTTTGAATGTTAGATGGGAAGCTTGAATTTTGGGGGGCTGGATTTTCTTGCACGGGACACTTGTAATCTTTTAAATCTGTTCATTTACACCAAGCGAGTCTATAATCCACGTTTGCTCTCAAATATTGTGCCATTTATGCATATATGTATAACTTTATAGCTATATCTTATACCGTTACAATCATCATCTTTAATTATTGAAGTGGAATTATTATTCGACTTTTATTTCTGGGTCCAAATGAGACACTTTAGAATTGTTGGTGTTCCATTTAAAAAAAACTGTTGCACAAGAAAATAAAACGAAAAAAAAAAACATTTTATGCGCTATCTACTGCTTAGCATAAATAAAACACTGCCGTAGAACATGCTAAACATGTATATGTATACAGTGTTTTTCAGAAGTTCAACCACATTACATATTTCTCGCAGGCTTAAACTAGTCTCATCGGACATATGCAGAAACTGCAATGAGCCGGGTATTGTAGAGACATTGGAGCACCTCCTGTGCGCTTGTCCTGCATTGGCAAAAAGAAGGCACAGACTAATGGAAAAATTCTATTTCAACTCACTCCTAGAGGTGGCAGACATAAAACTTCACCTTCTCATTAAATTTGCTCAACAGACAAACTCATTTTGTTTAAACAAAGCAGCAGAAATCAACTGATTACTCTGAGGAGTTGTGGTATCACTATGGACCAACACTGGTCTATGTGAGGCTAAGCCGCCACCCCATAACCTGACCTACATATTTCTCAATTTTTTTTTACTTTGCTTATTGCTTTTATAGAAATTATTGTATTTAAATTAGGGTGTAGGCTGCACTATCCATTTTTGTAAAGGCAAGTGGAGCTTTTTCTTATTATTATTGCAGGGTGAGATGCACCGCGACCTTAAGATCTATTGTGCCTTACCGCAAGTGCAAAAAGCCCCCAGACCATATAACTTCTACCGTCGAAGATTCCTCTTCGAAAAAACCTTGATTCCTTCCGTAAATCGTACCAATGTCCATTAAAGCCACCTGGTCCATCAAGACTAAACTTCTTTTCGTGAAAAAAAAAATAACTTCGACAAAAAAATGTTGTATTAGATTAAGATATTTCAAATTTGAAAAAAGAGTTAATTAACACAATGGCGCAAATTCAAAGTCAGATAAAGCCGACAGTAAAAGAATTTATTTACATACATAATCTAAAATATACTTTTTGCTGTTCATAGTCACCTTATATTAGACTTTAAACGTATAGCCGGATCGAAATTTCTTACATAATATTTTGACGTTTGGGTTGTTTCGTTCAAATCACTTTACAAAAACATACCAAAGTCGATACTAACTAATACACAGGCATAAATGTGTTCATGAATAACGAAAAGTTAAAGCCGGTTTTTTATTTATTATCGGCTATTACTAAAGTCGGCTATAGGCACTATTCATGGGCTGACTATGAACTTTCCTCAATGTTACTTACGGTTTTCCAATTACGATCCAAGTTTTTACGAGCAAATTCAACTCTCTTTTCCTTGTGGGCTACTGTTAGACATGAAGCAGGCACGATTTTGCTTCGGTCGATTACTCCGCTGCGTTTTACAGAACGCGCAACTATCGAAACCGAAACATCTAATTCTAGATCATTCCCAGTTTCCCACAAAGAACTCACCAAATTTGACGAAGCGTTTATTTTTAGTCTTCGATCGCGACTCGTAAGCTTCTGTGGACGCCCAAGGTCGGATTGATGTGCCATAAGACTACTGATCTTGTAAGAAACTTCGAATGACATGGTCCGATCTTGATATTTTCTTCGCGATTGCTCTAAACCCAAAACCCGCCTCAAGAAAAGCGAGAGTTATTCCCTTTTCAACAATCGTTAAATGCGTACCAAGCGGCATTATTGTTTGTCAAAATCATAATAAAGACTGCTTTAATTACGCTTTATTGATTATTACTTGTTATTTACTTTAATTACATGTTATTGATGCCATAAAATAAAAATTAAAAATGTGCGTGAGACTCTCGCGCGTTAGAAGTGAAAATTCTTAGGTTCTATACTCTGGTCCTCAAAAGTTGTCATTAAAGCGAAGATAGGACATTTGCCTCTCAGTATTGTTACAATAGCTTGCATAAATCTGTCCCTCTTATAAACACTCACTGGATTGCCGTTAGTATGCTTGGCGTCAAGTGTTATACTCAAATATTCAAAAGTGTATTGCAAACTGAGTAAGCGATGAATTTGAATTAATTTTGCTTAAATCATTCTATGAATGCATTTGAAGGTGTCAAAAGCATTTCCAAAGATATTTTGAACTGAATTTTAAGGTTTGAATTAAAAACGACGTTATTTATTCTTCATATCTTTAAGAATAAAACCAAAGAATATACAAACCCAAAAAGTCGCATATCATATTTTTGTATGAAAACATTTTTACCGGCAAAAGAAATTGTAGGTATACATAAACCCCATTTTCACTGTGGTAGTATTTTTTCGGAGCAAAATATTTTGAAAATTGTGTAGGTATATGATTAGTTTCCTACATACATCATTCAACCGCTCAAACTCGGTAGAAGATTTTCAGTCGTTTCTTACCGCATTTCTGCCGGCAAAAATCATCTCGTGTGCGGGGGCCCAATGTTTCCAAGGTGGAGTTGAAAATATGAATTTTATTTTCTTGGCTTGTTTTGTTGTTGTTTTCTTCGCTTGCTTGTACTTTTGATATTTTGTGGCTCGATATGTACATAATGTATGTGTATTGTTTTTAGAAGGTATTTTACTGCCTGTTGAAGTTGGAGAAGGGGAAGCGTTTCGCTTTTTCGTCTGATTCACGCAAATTTGCCCTACCGCGGCTAAAGAAGTTTACTTCAAAAATAAAGGGTCTGTACCCGTTTAAAACTTCCAGTAAAAGGCATTTTACTTTTGCAAAGCACTGTACGTCAAAATTCAACGGTTAAAAAGTAAAGCCGTCAAACAAAATCATTTAAATCGGTAGATCCATGTAGTTTGTTTCACTCCTCACCATTTACGATGTAATTCAATTTGCTGAGCGTTTTCATGCCATTGGACATTGAACACACTCAAATGCTGTCAAAATCTATTCATGCTCAGTTGTTTGTCGCTAAATGTGAACAATTAGTGGAATGAAAACTTGACGAAACTGAACGACTTGAGAACTTGTAACATTTTTAAGAATATTCTGCCCGAAGATGTCGATAAAATCCTCCACCTTCTCCTCTTTACGCCCTAGCACAGCCGTTGCCCAAGCGTCTGCTCTATCCCATCAAAATAACTACACTCGTTCACCTTCAAATCTGGCTAATAACTCAATTTTTGCTGCGCTCCCTTCGATGGGCCTCATTACCATAATTAATACATTCTTAAGGCTTCATTAGCTTGGAAAATACCAAGAAACCGAGGCATAGCCAGAATTAAGCAACGAATTTTTGAATTTCTATCGTATACCATGCATGCGCATGGAATGCATACGTAACGCTTTTTAAGCTACTGATTCTGTAATCGTGTTTTTTTTTTCGTTCCTTTTTCAATATGGCACTTGGCGAAGAGGCCTTAAGGAATCTAAATGTCCCAGACATATTCTTTATGTGCAACGCATCCTTTACGTGGAATAAAAAGCGGTTGCGATAATATGGCAATAAAATTCCATAAATTTGCGACGTGAGAATCTTCGGTGGCACGTCTTCTCCATCGTGGTTGCTGTCGTCGTTTTTGTCATCGTCAGAGTTGAAAACTCATACATGTCTATATTCAAATTAAGCTATTTCTCTATTCTATTCCATTCGGTTTTTTCGTTTTTCTACGGAAATTCTTTATTGGTTTTTATGTGCCATTATGGTGGACATGAGGACACATGAGTGGTTCGAGTATTCCTCATCCTCATTGTCAGATAGAAATGAATTTATGCGTTAAACTCTAGTAGTAAACATCGCTTTTACTACCTAGCGGTGATTAAATGCCCTTTCGAGTGTTAAGTTTTCTGCTATTCGTATGCCTTGGAATTTAAACGCAGGCGCTATTAAGAGATCTGTCAATTTGTATAACGCACTTTGAACACGATTAATTTAAATTTAATTGAGGATGTCGAACAGATTATGGAGAAGCACTTTTTCGACACTTTTCAAAGCATAACCAATAAAAAAATACATAAATCTTGAATTTTAATTACAAACCGATGCGATGGATCAACCATCGAATATCGATAATAAATCTTCGATAAGTTCGATGATGAAAGAAGAAACATCGAACGCTGGCAGTAAAGTTTTTAGGCAATTAAACCCTTCAACGATTCTTGTTTTTGATGGTTGATTTTTTTTTGTGCGATTTACGTAACGCCCAGCAATCAAAATTTAACTTTTTCTTTAAGATTCTTGAGACTTAGGGGAAAGGCTATAATTAAGATTAAGTAATAGATTTTGCTTTTTTTCTAACAAAGTAATTGCAATCAAGAATCAATTTAAGAAAATAAAACATATTTAAAGTTATTTGAAATAAAACTATAATCAGTTCGGTAAATCAAATTGATTTTATGAAACAGCTTATTTCGGCGCTAGGGTTATTGCACTAGTCAAACTGGTGTGGGTGATCCTGTATCTAGGCATTATCGGGAACATGTGTCTGTTTAATCAAAGTTTTGAAAAAAAAGAAGGGGTTTTTATATTCAAAAAATAAGGGGTTTTCAAATCATCGAAGGTCAAAGCAAGTAATGACAATTACCGCCACCAAATGGTAAGAAAGCTATCTTTTTAGACCATCATTAGTGCGATTTCTAAAAAATAAAAAAACATATGTACATAGGTATACTTGGCTAAGAAATGAAAACCAATAGTGAACGTTGTATTATATAACTTAAAAAAACTCTCTCAGATTGGACTCGACAGATACATAATTGATCAATACAAATTACTGATGTTGCAAAAGTTGGAGTTTAATGACTCGACTACAGTCTGGGCTACAATCTATAAGCGAAATGTTTGTGAACTCATCGGTGATTGATCTATTAGCTGTTTTTTCCCCGGTATTTCCATCGTTATTTTTTTGGACGATATATGCGTATGTACATTCATAGTACCTAGTGTTGCGTTTATGCGTATGTGGCAAAATCCGCACATTCACCAATTTTGAGGGGGAATGATGACAGATGATCCGAATAGTAACATCTTTCTGTTAAATATTTCTCAGTAGTAAGGTAGCTTGTGCCATATTTCTGTAAATTGTGCAACATACAAGGTATTACTACTTAGGTTAGATTTTCTATGTAACGGGTGTTTTTTTTTTTTTTTTAGAGGTATAGAACTTCCGATAGGGATAACTGTCAAACTAGCTGTCATACTAATGAAGTGTGTTTGACATTTTTTTCAGTATACTTTGGAAAATCGCCATGCAAAGACTTACACCAGAACAACGGTTACAAACCGTGGAAATTTTAATTCCAAAATTCGCGCTCTGTTCGCTGAATCAACTGGAGGTTGAATCAGATTTTTATCGTCAAATCATCTTCAGCGATTAGGCTTATTTCTGACTTAACGGGTACGTAAACAAGCAAAATTGTCGTTTTTAGAGTGAGCACAATCCTCATGAGACTCTTAAGACTCCATTACATTCCGAAAAATCACTGTTTGGTGCGGTTTACATGCCGAAGGCGACATTGACCCATTTGTCTTTAAATCCGAAACCGGTGCCAACATTACCGTGAATGGCGAACGCTACAGGCAAATGATTCATGATTTTTTTATTCCTCATGCTATTGGAAATCATTTGGAGGAGAAATGGTTCTAAGAAGACGGCGCAGCCTGCCCTACAGCACGTGCAACCATGATTTTGTTGAGCCAAACGTTTGGTGACCGAATCATCTCAAGAAATGGACCTAGGAATTGGCCACCTCGTTCGTGTGATTTGACAGCTTTGGACTACTTTTGGTGGGGGCACGTCAAATCTCTGGTCTAGGCTGATAAACCAGCAACGATTGATTATTTAGAAGCCAACATTCGACGCACTATTGACGAAATAAGACCGGTTATGTTCGAAAAAGTGGTGCAAAATTGGACCGACAGGATGTCATTCACAAGGCGGAGTCGCGGAGGCCTAATGCCAGAAATTATTTTTAAACATTAAATGCCATACAATTTGTGAGCAAAGCCAAAATTTTGGTCATTCCATTGAATTTGTTGTGTTTTATTTTTAAAACAAGTTCTATGCCTCTAAAAAAAACACCCTACATATATGAATACACTAGCTATCCCGCCCGGCTTCGCCCGTGTCTGAAAAATATACCTAGTGTTACTTACAAATTACAATACATATACATTGTCATTTCGTTCGAAGAATCAAAGACAGCGCGATCGCACCCCAAGGTCTGCCAACTACCAATAAATACAATCCACAAAAGGAGTGTGGATTGTGTTTTGAATAAGTGACATTTCGCCAGTAAGTGGCATTCGTTAATATTTTTATTTTTCAATTACATAATTTAAATAATATTGCGTATAAATTAATTTAAAAATCGGCCTATAATACGCACAGAATGTTAAAGAACAGGAATACGAAGTTTTACTTCAATGTGTGCATTAGTTTTTGTATTTATCCTGGAAGAAGTTTGACAGGTAAAAGCGTGACATTGAGATATATATGTATATTAGTAAGTATGATATATGTTTAGATTTATCCGAGCACTGAGCTACACATGTTATGATTATAATTATGATGAGTCTGGGGTACGTAAGTCTAGGAATCATACAGAATTTTTGAAAAATTTGATAATCCATTAGTCTGGAATTCTTTTGTAGTCTTCCTCCTTACTTACTTACTTAGTTGGCGCTACAGGTCGAGGTGAACCTGTGCCTGCTTCTGGCAACCATTTGTGTGTGCGTGTTATATTTTTTGCACGAATGGAAGGGACCTACAGTTTTTTGCCGACTCCGAACGGCGAGTTGAGAAGCTCAATCGTTACAAATGGTACTCTTTGCACTGTGAAAAACTTTTATGTGTTTTGCGGCGGGATTTGAACCCAAGACCGCTGGCTCAGTAGTCCGACGCACTAACCACTTGCGCTACGGTGCCCGTCTTCGTCCGTTAATATGTATTTGCCTAGTGTTTATGCTCCTCTTTTAGCTAGAGAAGGGCACTCTAAGATCAGCGGCTCCGTAGTTTCTTTTGTTTGTTGACAGAATGTGCAAGTGTCCGTGTTGCTGATTTTCATTTTATAGATTGAATGTCCCGTCAAAACTGCGCAAAGAATTTTTAAATGTCCTCTTCTCTTATGTTGTTGTGATTGAGGAACTTTTTTGAGTGCTTCACGCCCTCTAAGTTGTTTCAGTAACTTTTTAGTTGGTTTGTTGTCCATTCTGCGATGACTTTGTTGGTGTCTTAGCTGTGAAGTCATAGTGAGAGCCTGGTCCAATAAATGTGTAAATGGTCCGCTGTGAATTTTTATTCCATTCGCCATTTGTGTGCAGATCCACAGGGCCATCTTGGGGTTGAGTCCAATGACTAGACTAGAAAGGATCTAGAGGTATCCATGATACAAGAAACATGGTATTTCATTAAATCATCAAACAAAAAAAAATAATAAAGAAATTACGAATCAATAACAATCACAATTTCTATTAACAATGGATGAAAGAACTTTGCTTTTCCGATAAGAGAATAAATCCGATACTTTGAATACAGAGAGGGAATTCCTAAAGTTGGACACGGAAATTATTAGGAAACGGTAATGCCATTATTGTGTACGAAACTGTCTATTGAGATCGAGTGTGGGCTATGTCTAACTAAGTAGAAGAAGGAAATACTACCGAGTATTTGAGTGTTTGGTTTCCTGGACGTACAACCTCAAATATATTCGTGTACCATAAAAATTATTAAGGTTTTCTTTGCAATTGACAACTGTTTCATTTGAAGGCAATCGATTTATTGTAGTTAATCTCTGCTCTTGTAAGATCAATTTATCGTTAAACTACCTGGATCTGACTCTGTCAGTACTAAAAGCTATTTCGGATTTTGGAACATACCTCGGTTTGTGCTTAAATGGATTTTCTTCAGTGAAATTGTTTGGTAAAGCTATATCTCCTGTGCTTCTAACGGTGATTCATGTATTTACAGTAAGAGCTGTCAGATGCAATAAAACTCAATGTTCACAGATATGCACTTACAAATATTATTTCTAACTCAATTGCACTGGTAATTTTTAATTTTATAGCTTGCGAGCGCATTTAAAGTCGTCCTTAATCTAATGAAAAACACCCACGTCTATTTCGAATTACCAATTTTAATACCTACCGGAGATAGAGATACCATCATCATCATCTTCAGTGGGATGAAGTTGATAGTGTTTTGAAATTAATTCTAAAAATTATCTCGGAGGACTTAAAAACATGTCAGAAAACTAAACTTGATGTTTGTTGTACACGTAAAATAAAATTATCAATGTAAAAAAGAAAAAAAAAACATTCCTAGCAACTCATCCCCATTAAAATTACTTGACTACACCTCACATTCGAATTTTTTATTTGCTGTGTAAGCAACTTAATCCAGCAGCAGCAACAGCATCGATTAACCGCGAAATGCATTTCAAGAATCAGGTTAACCTTCACTATTAGCTTCTGGGGAGCACTATTCCTGCCCACTCACCAAACTCATTGTAAAGATTTACTCCAAAGGGTAAATTGTATCCAGCAACAATCGGGGGGAAAAAACATGTTTCTACGACTACAAGTCGGTGCGAGATACAATTTCCTAGAGTGGCCCCCAGGAAGAAGCAGCCATTTCTCTTGGATGTTATTGGTGGTGCCGCCATCGATGCCTGGTTTCTGCGAGATACCTCTCGTGCATTGGACTTGAACTATATAAAAAGTTTTTAACCGGTCCATGGACGCGCACATGCAATTAAAAACCGCACCCGTGCTACAGCAGAATGGGGCTTTAGCTTCAGTTGATGCTTGATGGTGTGTGCTGTGTACAGGTACATACACATACCACACGTAAACAAAGAATCACTATCAACCGAGGGCTCTTTTGCGGCAATCAATTACTCAATGAGGAAGTCATGACGATAATATAAATAGAAGACGCGTGATCAGAGGCTAACGGTTAAGTTGTGTTTGCAACCTAGGCATAGTTGTGGTTGATCTGTTTTTTTTTTTTGTTCTATTCCATATGTCCAATCCATGCCAATGAACCGCATACAACAATGATTGTTCAGCTTGGATAACGAGATCGAAGCTGGAGTTTGTTGTTATTATTATTTTTTTTTTTGTTTTTTTGTGAAAGGAACAGATTTCGTTTTGTTTTGATAGGGAAGAAAAATTCCTTTGTTTCGAACAGAAGACTGCAAGTTTTAAGAGTTTAGATTCAGAATGATCGTGTCAATTAAAGATACTGAAACCTACAGATAGTCCGGCATTAGGTCTGTTTGGTAACTTGTGATCTTTTAGAAAATTTCATAAAATCACATAAATTCCTGTTTGTTAATCCAAGCAAATCACAGCAAATCGCAATAAAGAGAGCCAAATGAGAGTGTCAAAAATTGCCCCTCAATTGAGAAAGTTGTGATTATATGCACCAACTTTTTCTTTAGGTGAGCGTGCCAACGCTGTCAATGTTCCAGCCGTCTGACAGTTTGTGAAATGTCATAATATGCATTGTTAAGTAGAAAACAAAAAACAAATTGACGGTTTACCCACAATGTGCTTCAACTGCGTTTGGTTAATTTTGTGCAAGTTTTCCACTTTCTGAGAGGATTTTCCCCCACTTTTCAAATTATTTACTATGTATATGACAGGTTTGATCAACTTATCCACAAAAAGTTACCAAACAGACTTATTAATGGACACACCTTTCTGCAAAATGACATTCATTCCCCATAACGAATGTCAAAATTATTGTCCTCACAAATACTCGCGATGACATTTATTACATATTTTGCTAAATACGTGATTTGTTTTTTAATTTTCTTTGCATACATGTTTCTTCTTCCATTAGCTGTGAAACATACATCTGTACATAGATATGCAATTGCAACATGTGACAATTCCTCGAGAAGTAATGACACCCAGTCTGACTTAATCCACGACGACATGAGTTGATGGCCGTGCTCAGTCACTTTTGTATGGTTTTCTTTTGTAAGTGAGCGTGAGACCAACTCTTCTGAGATGGACATATCAAAGATCACTCTCATGACCTCAACTTGGTATGATCGGGCGCGGCCTTCAGTTATTTATAAGACAAAGTACGAGTAATGCGAATTTACCTTGAGCACTCATCGAATTCTCGTTATGCTGGGAGGTGTTTTTATTTCATTTTGCTTTTTTCTTTTCTTATTTTTTTATTGATTCATACTCACGAACATGAGTTTTGTAATAACACAGATTGTTCAATGTCAAATGTGTCCGGAAGTGACGTACACGTGGCTGAATTAACCACGTATTGGTATTATAAGGTTTTAAGCTCCACCCTCTCATGTGATGCTTAGTTTTTTTTTTTCAAATATTAATTTATTGTTTTATCTGTCTCTGTTAATGTTTACAGTTGTTGCTTCTTACTATTTTACTTTGTTCGATTTAATAAATGTCATTTTTTGTTTGTCTTGGAGATATACATATTTTCTATTGACATTTGACAGTTATTAAATTTAGGATGAAAAATGTATTTTTTATAATGTACTCAAACTTTCATATATGTATTCCTTAAAGGCAACCACATTCCGAAAACACAAAAACAAATTGAAATTCGACACCGAAACCTGATATTCGCGCAAGCAAGGCTTTGCAACATTACATATGGTATTCGTGGCCGTAGTTTTTCTCTTTAAGGTGATTTTTCGACAGCCAGACATTACTCTCGTCTCTCGTGCTTAGCAAAATTCCATCCACAGATTAGTGGCAGGCAACGAAAACACGAATACGGTGTGGAGGGCTTTTGGCAAACTACAAGTGGTTGTTGCTACGGTTGTAATGTTGTGTGGTGGTGGTGATTGCGGCCAAAGTGTGATGCCAAGTCGCCGGAATGATGTATTTATGCTCTCGAGTGAGGGAATGTGTTTTGGGGTTTTCTGTAATATGTGTGCACATGGGTGCAAAAAAAAACTATTAAGTTAAGTTAATGCTATGAGTTATACCCTCTAGGGTGTGTTTTAAGTTTTAACTGTCAGATAGCGCGAGAAATGTCATTACAACAGTCAAGTGGTGGTGTTATGTGTCGTTTGTGTGGTGGCATTTTTGACACCGTGAATATTGCACAACATGTCGGCTACTATGAAATTGTTGCATGCTCATGTCATTATTGAGATGGTGAGTTTTTAAACTCAGCAATACGGAAGGAACGGGTTAATCCGTCTTGGCCCAGAAATGTCCACAAAAAATCTACGTTGTTTCGTTATTTCATCCTAATGATTGTGTGCATTTTTTTTACAGTTTCTGCGTTATGCTTGTCACGCAATAATGCTCATTAGGCTACTCTGAAATGTGTTAGGAATTTTTAATTTTGGGTTTTTTTTTTTTTAATCCACTACCTCTTAAAATAAATGTACCAATGGAGGCACAATTTCTTTCACTAACTATATATATAAACGAAGAAAGACCGGAGTTGTAAGAGAAAAAAAAAATAACCACATATGTATGCGTTACTTATAATATTAAAAAATCGCTTAAAGGGCCAGTGAAAAGTGATCTTTAGGTGTGTCCAGACCGAACGAAACATTTCAAAAACATTTCAGAAACATTTTAGAAACATTTCAGAAACAAAAAACATTTTTTAAATGTTTAAATGAGAAACAAAAATAATTTTCCGTTGCGAATGGGAAAAAAAAAAACATTTCAGAACCATTTCAAAAACATTTCATAAATGTTTCATCAGCGTACACACCAAAAGAAACATTTCAAAAACATTTTTGAAATGTTTCTGATATGTTTCTGAATCAAATGGGAAAAAATCGGGAAACATTTTCTAAGCAATGTTTCTGAAATGTTTCGTTCGGTCTGGACAAGCCTTTTTATATTAACTCTCTCAGATGTACATAAGTATGTCCTCTTAACTTTTTCGGTTGTTCTGAAATATTTGAAAAAACTATTTTCTAAAATTGCAAATGAATTTATTTTCTATGACAACTCTGCTGCAGAGTTCAAAAGATTTCAGACCCAGTCCAAAAGATTTTAAACCCATTAGTCTATCGTCCTTCTTCTCAAAAACCCTAGAAATTCTGATCGATACCCACCTTCGTAGCAGCGTAGAATCAAGATTGTTATCAGAATCCCAACATGCAAAACAGTGGAAACTGCTCTGCATTCCCTAGTACCTATGCACCATTGAAAAGACACTGCACTGTAAAGAATACACAATGGTCGTTTTCCTAGATATAGAAGGTGCCTTCAAAAACGTTAAATCCGAAGCTATAGCAGATGCCCTTTCAAATCTCAAGGTTGAGAAGTCGCTTAGCAAGTTGATTAATTTACTACTCATTTCGAGATTTCACCCAGGGGGGCGTCCTATCCCCACTTCTTTGGAATCCTTGTAGTTAATGAACTTTTGCTACTCCTGGAAGGTGTGGAATGCAAAGTAATCGCATATGCTGACGACATGACATCGCTATAGCTATCTCCGGCAAGCATCTTCACACGATCAATGAACTCATGCAGAATGCATTAAACAAGCTCTCGAAATGGATCGAAAAATTTTGACTGGGGGAAATACAAAATCCCTCAAATACATCACCCTCTTTATACGGTACCAAACTAGTATTCACCGACAAAGCAAAGTAACTAGTACAAAGGTTTGACTCTGGACAAAAAAATAACCGCAAGCTCGATATCCCGGAAAGAATACAGAAAGCTACCACAGCCCTCTACTCTTGCAAGAAAGCCATTGGCAGCAAATGAGGACTTCAACCCCGCATAACCCATTGGCTCTATGTGTCTATTATCAGACTGATTCTGGTGTATGTCGTAGTTGTCTGGACTCCAAATCATCTCACGGTGGGCAAGTAAATACACTGGTCACTCCATAATACTAGATCACCTAACTCTCATCGAAAACATTGACTATACTGTGCCGAAGCCCAATTTTGATAAAAACTTTAATGTCACTATGCCCGATAGATCTTTCTGGGGTGACTTAAGAGCTATAACAGACCAGTCGATGCACTTCCACACCGATGGCTCTAAAACCAATGATGGTGTGGGTGGAGGAAGTTTTTTCTCAGAGAGGTTTAAATTAAATCTTTCCTTTCGTCTCCCTGATCACTGTAGCGTGTTTCAAGCGCAGATTATGACGATTTCGAAAGCTCTGTCCTGAATCAAGAGGAATGTAATATCCACTAACGATATTAGCATCTTCTCTGGAATCGGTCTCATCCACTTCTAAGACTACATCCAACTGCTGTTCATCTCTTGTAGAGGTGGCCAAGCAGTTTAATATTCACTTTTGTTGGGTGCCGGGGCACAGCGAATTGTAAAGCTGACGCGCTCGCTAACCTAGGAACAACAATACGTATTCCATCCGATAAGAAGAATATAAATATGCCCCTTGCTACTTACAAGCTAACACTCAAACTTGACAAAGTCAATAAAACCAACGCTAGATGAGAAGGTCTAGATCTAAGGCGCTCTAACTACCTTCTATTCCTAAAAAGACTACATATGCATAGGTACGGCTATCGGTGTCATTACAGGACAAGCAGGCATGCTACTAGGCTGGGCATCATTTCAAATAACTTCTGTAGAAGTTGCAGAGACAAAGAAGAGGAAGAGGGGCCCAGTACATCTCTTCTGTTCATGCCCAGTTCTTTCTCGTAATAGAAAACTACATCTAGGAGAATATTTCTTCGACGATCTTAGTGGGACGCCTTTTTCGCTTTATACAAAGCTCCAAATGGTTCTCATGAGTAGTGGGGTTAAATACCCCCATGGGTATCACAATGGGCCTCCATAGGCCTAAGTGTGATGGTACTCGTTACTGGCAGCCACTGCTACCTATCCGTCGCTTGTCACGCAGAAGGTTCACGGTTCAAACCCAACTGTCTCCGAAATATTAATTTCTCGCGAAAGGAAAATAAGTTGACCAGTTTCATAACACTAGCATTAGGGTGGTGATATGGCTGAAGAAATTGATCGCACAAACAATAATAAGAAACATCTGGAAAAGACTTCTGTGAATCATAAGCAAAGACAAAACTTTCAATAATACACCACTCTGCAGTTATCCTGGACACGACCCATAGAGTAAGTTGAAACCTAACATCTGAGTTTCCTATCACTACGCCACCGGCCGTCCGCGCCGGTTCGTCTATCTCTCGTTCTTGTCCTTCATGTGCTCGCGCTGTGTGTAAACATTAAAAGGGTTTTCATATCCCCTTTAGTGCCAATTACAAAAAAAAAAAATAATGCAACTTTAAAAATAGCTCTACCGGATTTTTTGTAGATTTTTTTTACAGATGCCTACGAAGTACTACAGCTGTCATGACCGAAGTTACACAACTGTTGGACTATGCGTTACTATCAATTGTCAGGCGGACCAGTCCAATTACCTTGTCTTTCATGATTTGCTCTGCATTTGTGACTTAATACAGCCGAAAGACAATGTAGTTGCAGCAGTGATATGAAAAAAGTTCAGAGCACTTATTTAATAAAAAGTCCATTGATTTTTTAAACAAAATAAATTTGCATCTTCCGGAAATTTCACATCATTTCAGCCATCAGTCTTTCCACTTCAGCGTTTTGTTTCACCTAATTACTTGAGACCGACTAATAGCTATTTGCTTAGCACCTTTACACTTCAATCCATACTATCTACTTCAACGGATCAAGAAGACTTTATGAAATAAATCAACTCCAAGATTAATTTAAATCTTTAATGGCAAATCCCCTCAAGCTCTTAATAACGACTCTTGAGTCTTGACCCTAATACCTTAAGCTGGCCAATTGGTCAAATATGCTACTTCTGTTCACTTTGTTGCCAACCGGTTGGTAATGATGGAGTCAGTAAGCCTTTACATTTAGATTAGTGTGTCTGACTTCGTATTTGCTTTTATCTTGAAGTTAAAAACAATGATGAGTTAAAATATTTTTCAGACATTAAACTTCCCCGTTATCCATGTATCTAATAACATTCTCCTTCATTCCAGGCCTATGTGAACGCAGTAAACAGCGGTGCGGACAATATCGAAGACATTCTCTACTCGCCAGAAAGCCAAAAGCAACTGGTGCCTGCCGGACCGCGTATCCTTCATCAATCGACAAAGGGCCACAAGACAATCGACACAGAGGACATTGAGCAGCGGTGCCTGGCCCAAGCAGATGGAACCTTAGTTACCGAGAAGAAGAACACAACAGAGCACGAGGAAATTTTCGACGAAGATCTCCCGGAAAAGGACGACAACTCCGCCGGTACAAAGGAGAAGATATTCACCACCGTAAGTAGACTCTTTAAGGTACTTACAGCAGAGTATTTAACTCACACTTTATCTTCTAGGAATCATCCCAACGGTTCTACAAGCAACGCGATGAGCAAAACGTTGAGTTCGTAGCCGATGGTAAAGTTATAGGTAAAGAGATGCGTTACGCTGCAGAAACTGAACAAATGGAAAGAGATGGCGCTCCAGAGCGGCCTGGCGATTGGGACAGCCTATCGGCTAGAATTCGAAAGGCCAGGCGAGCGCCAAAGACACTGCTACAACAGCAAAAAGGTAGTTGCCCCATCAATTTTGTTGCTAACCCTATTCTAAACCCTTTTATTGTGCGTTAACTTCCCTCACAGAGGCGGCCCTGCTATCTGATCGGAAGGATGCACTTACTAAACGACCTTTAGATTTTGATCGTGAAGAGGAAACCCGTAAGGGCGAGACCATGAAATGGCTTGAGTCGCACTTTGGCAGCGAATCAACAGCTTCGAATGACTCTCGCGATGATTACCAGGAAATCGAGCCAACCAAGAAGACGTACTTCAATGTGACCATCAAGTCGAATCCGACTACACCGCCCAATGTGATGGCGGCGAATCCACCGGTCTCTCGTCTTCCAAGTAACGGCATTGCGAACGGGAAGGCAGCCAAAGTCATGGTTGCAGACCATGAGCTCGAAAAGGGTAAGACCTATTATCAGGGAATCTCGAATTGGGCCGACCGGAAAGAGGCTACACCAAAACATTTCGCCACAAAGGCTTTTCGGGATGAGTTGCAGGGTACGCTGGACAGTCGGAATCGTATTCGGCAAAACGTTTCCAGGGAGGATTTGTCCTACTATCCTAGGGATAGTACACCGAGGAACGAGACTTATGTGACACGAGAAGACATTCTTCAGCAGAAAAGACAGTACAACTCACGTGGAGACTTGCGCTTCCGAAGCAGCTCCCGCGAGGATCTGGTCGATCTAAAGAATATTCGTTCCCAAAAAGAAGACTTGGGCTACCTGAGCGGTTCGAGAACCGATGTCCGCTACCACAGACCGGACTCCAATGACGAGAACATTCGTAACTTGAAGAATATCAAGAATGCCAACTACCTAAAGAGGGAAGACTCCGGCTATGTTAAAGACTCCAGCGAAGATGTGACATCCTCGCACATACGATGTGACGGCGAGGACGACAGTAAACTAGGAACCGAGAAGTATCGCTCAGGAATGATGACTCAAGATGACTCTGCATATGTGTCATCACCAAGTTATTTTAACGACAATCGCCTGCCAAAGACGCCAGAATACGATCTGCGATCGCCATCGCCAGAGATTGTCACTTATGATTCTTCGACTTTGTCCCGTCCGACTGTACCGCAGCGCCGGCGCGGCATGGAGAAGAAACTTCGCCAACAGCAAGCACCTGTCGCAGCACCAGCATTCCATCACCATGTCCACGAACAAGATGAACCACCACCAGACTATTCGCCACCGCCACAAAGCCGATCGGCGTCACCGGTACAAACCCGTTACATAGCACAGCCCCCAGCTGCCTTCTCGCCCTACACAAATGGCAACAGCACAGGCAACATGTCAAATGCCAACGGAATCCCACCACGGAAACCAAACCAACGCACGCGCTTTGCCTCTGAGTCATCGTCGGCGAGTCACCAAATGCGTCCCTCAATGTCGACGCAAACGACACAGACCGCAACGCCGTCTAACGGCAGTAACGGCAAACAATCATCGACAAAAGTCGGACAGGCCATTGGAAACTCTTTCCGCAAGTTGGTTGGCAAAATCCGCTCAGCCAGCGCCGAAAGAAAGTTCCGAATGAAGTCGAAGAGTAAAAGTCGCGATAAGTCTCCAACCAACGCCGACGGAATTACACCAAACGGCAAAGAAATGTCCACATACCAGCAGTACAATGTAATCGACAGTCACATTGGTGGCGGCAATGGTGGTGGTGGTAGTGGGCAAGCAGGTAGTAGTACAGCAACAACAACTTCCTCAACACAACAACATGTCACACAGGCATCCAACACACATCACAGTCAGCTCCAGCAGCGAAACTCGGCGCCTATCAATCGAGAGTCGAGCGTTGTTAGTAGTTCGACGACAGTTGGCCGAGACAGGCCAACCCAACCAGTTAATGGGAATCTATACGCTAATTCCGGAGATAATAGACGTGGTTCATCAGATCTGGACGTGATGGGAAATCCCAAGCAGCGATACTATCTCGGTGAGGATCCCTATGGTGGGAGTTTATTTGGCAAGGAAAACAAATACGACCCAGGAGCAGCGAGGAGAGCTCGAGATTCTCGTGACACATTGGATTCCACCTACCCCAGAGAGAGCAGTACTGGGGGAGGAGGACCAGTGACAGTTGGAGTGCCGCCCGCAAACAATCAATATCATCACCGATCGCGTCGCGGTGGTTCATCAGACGAGACCAGGGAAATTTATGTGCAAAGGTGAGGTTCTTTTCTCCCCCCCTTCCAACCCACTATCAATGGAATTCTTTTGTGTACTAACAAATTACAAACAAATTGATTTAACTAACATCCAGTTTGAGTTATGTGATCATACGCGCATGCCCACTACGAAAGAGCAATGAAGGTCAGTGAGTATGCTAATAGATTGTTTTTGCTTTGTATGTTAGATACTCGCACAAAGCGACAGATACACAGATACACATCTGTTTGTGCGTGCATTTGTTGATTAAGTTTAGATTTAGACACATTTTTCCCCTTGTCTACCTACCTGCAGCCGTATACCTTCTGTGGCTCTCGGTGACATTGTTGACATTTTAATTGAACGCGCAATCGACTTGAAAAAAAAAATGTTTCGAAATAGTTTCGCACTAAACAGGGGAGATCAGGTGGAAAAGTGAATGGAGCGTGTTTTGATGCGCAGTAGCTGTGATCGTTGCGATCGCGGTGTGATCGACCTAATGAATTCGAAATAAATTTAGGTGTGCCGTTGATGCTGATGAGATTTAGTTTTTTAGTTTAAAAAAAAAAAATAGCAAAAGTTACGTCAGGTAGATTAGATGAACGTTGTTTATGAATCGATCGCGGTCAATAATCATGCTATCATAGATACACAGATGCTAGTACTTGCACGTCGCGTCGCTCTATTATAGAAGAGAATAAGGCAATGATTGGTTTCAGGTTTCAGGTTTTACGTTTTACGTGCATATCTACAAAGTGCGTAACAATTTCTATTAAGAAAATGTGATTCAATGTGGGTTAGAGTATTATTTTAATTTATGTCTAAATAAATGTAAATAGCTATAGTACTACCTCGATAATGTGAACATGGAACATGATGTAAATCATCCGAAAATGTAACCAGAAAAAGTTTGCATCAAGTGAACTCAAAACCCAATTCTTGATACATACTCGAATATGCGACCTTTTTTTACAAGAATAATGTTTGTTTTGGAATGAGACGCGTTCTTTACAATAAAATTATTAATTAACTTACACATATTTACATCGTAAAATAACTATGTTCTGTACTTCCTTTCTCTAAGTTTTCGGTAATCAAATTACAGATCATTTTAAAAACGTGATCATTTCGTATCCAGAAACATGAATCATCACTATTTGGCGTGGACTATTGAAATTAAAAGTAGTTGTAGCAGTTAGTGGCCCACCCCAAACACAGACCAGAACTCAAAAATCTGAGTTACGACTTTGGGGGGCTAGTTTTGGGAGGATGTTAAAAATGAGATCACCGTGTGGGATATCACAAATCAAAGGTCATTGAAGCATGAATTCAAAAATGTCTGAAATATTTTTTTGTGTTAATTTCTTGCTAACAGTTTTTCCAAAAAACTGTAAAAAATTGCTGCCCTCCCTCCGTAACTCTAAAAATTTTGCTTAGAAAAATCTGAATAAAATCCCAAACATTGAGAATGAAGTGTAGAGTGAACCAAAATTATCAGGACTGCATTACGCTCGAGAGTTTTTTTCATTAATTTTTTTTTAATTTCAATTACCTGTTTACATATCCAAAAGTGACGTAACCATATCCCAATTACATTCATAAAAGCGGATAAGTATAGGGAAACTTGTATGTGCGAGAGTAAAAATTTAATGGTTGATCCTGGAAGTATGCCCCAAAAATTAGCATTGAGCTTATACTTAAACCATTGATTTTATGCACATGAACATAAAGGAATCCTTATGGTTTCCTGTACATTATTCTATAGGTATCTCTACTTTTACTATATCGAAAAAAATGTAATTTGGGTACAGACACGCATTTAATACAATTCAACGAATAACGAGACGAAGAATGAAATCTAATGCACATGCGTAAATTTCTTCTAGACTTTATTTGTTGTTTTTTTTATATCATAAATCTATCAAGTATCGACATAAACATATAAACATTGTCGAATTTGTTACATCCCTTCTGTTCATCAGTGTAGGAATTTTTAATGTATTTAAACTATGCCGCTTTTGACTCGTTTAGTTAAAGGTTAAATTAAGGTTAAAGGTCAGACCAAAAACGAAGCGATGACAAGTTATTAATAAATTTTGATTTGTTTGATGTTTGACAAATTTGGATGGACATCATCAGCATATATGTAAGTGTGTGGTAACAAATATGCAAACAGACGAAAGATCATTAATGAAAACACAATTAAATTGGACAAAGTATTGAGCCCTGAGGTACCCCGACTGACAGTCTTAAGCTCAGAATGCTTATTTTCCACCACAACCTTTTCTTATCTATCGCTGAGAAAGCTACGTAGCAATTTCAGTGCAGTCACATCAAATAATAAAACAATGAAATCTGCTATTTAAGTGGTTCAAGCGCTTTGTGAGATCGGTTTCTGAAGATGAGATAGTGCAGGGGATACCAAATCATTCCTTTAATAAATTGATTTCTTGGCATTATCCTGTTTGAAGAACCTTTCCTCCAGCTTTGAATCGCTGGCTCAATGTTTATCCCACAAATGGTGGTTTACCTTTTGCAGCTTGAGTTCCTGCATCAAGAAGCTTAAATTGCATGCGGAATTTATCCGCATAAATTGGTGGTTAGTGCGTTGGACTACTACGCATGCTGCTCCGGGTTTAATCCCAGCAAAAACACCTAAAAGTTTTTTCACGGTATCTCCTCTTTCGAATGTCTGATAAGCAATAAAAGAGTATCATTTGTCGTGAGAACCTTCTCAACTCGCCGTTCAGAGTCGGCAAAAAACTGTAGGTCCCTTCCATTTCGTGGAAAAAACAACACGCACACACAAATGGTTGCGAGAACCTAGGCTTGGTTCTGTATAGGACTGCTGACGCCGTATATTTTATTTTTTGTTTAACCACTCTGCCGGTCAAGCACTTTTAAATTTTAGATAGATAGCTATTGATCTTTATTGCAGCGAAAAAAAATTCCATGTTCTCATTACTATATTGTTCGATTAACAGAATTATGGTATAAACTGTGAACATTTAAAACAATTATTATTGAATTATTTTTTAGAAGGAAAAGTTACTTAAAAACCTACAATTAAATTTAAAAGCTAGCCTTGCTATCTAGGTGAGAGACTTACTGCCCGAAATCATACTATAGCTGCAAATTCGCATTGTGTTCGGGCAGTTACATATATAAGTTTGAAATAAGGAAAAAAGGTCAGCAGATCTTGTGCAGTTGGTGATGCTTCCCCAGTTTATGCGGTGAGCGCACAGGGAAATATCATTCCGTACTGATCTCCAGTTGCTTGTGTTTATCAATTCATACGTTTTGCACTTTCTGCTACTCGTGGTCAGGGCTCTCATCATGTAACGTCACCGACTATCGTCGAGTCGACCATGTGACAGCACCAAACGCTATCGACAAGAGTTCGCTTCCAGAAACACGTTTGCTCTCGTGTGGTCTATCACCCTCGTTTTTTTAAATTTAAGAGCTATTGAAAACAACATTTGCAGCTCTTATAACCAGCTAACTAGCTGTCGTGGAATCGCTATCGCCGAGAGGATAGTATTTGAGAGATTTTCTTGTTAAGTGAAGTAAACACTTGGGCGAGCAGTCGATATCATTTGGACGAGAGAGGATTTGTATGCCTTCGTGAAACATGGCTATTGATAAAGATATCGAAAACGACGTCGACTACCTTACGTGATGAGGGCCCAGACGTCTTATCTTGTTTTGGCAAAAGGTTCAAGAGTAATTTTTGCAGGCTTTTTTGCAAAGCCGTGTGGATCGTTTCCACTGCTTGCTACCATGTCTTATAATCTTTGCTAGGTCAGAGTTCCAATCTTTATTCTATTTATAGTTACGTATCTTAATCCTATTGTCAATCTGTCTTAATCTTGCCAGAATTAATATTCAAGACTTTAAGCTGGTTTCCACAAAATGTGACAATAGACAAATTCTGAGTTTTTACTATTGCTCGAGTTATATTAAGCTACGATTTTACTAAACAGGGGATTCTAGTTAATAGAGTTATTTGTTTAACTTAAATGCAAGTCCAAGAGCTGCGGGAAGTTTATATTCACATTAACCAATTATTTGCCTTAACCGATTAGTCGTTGCTAGATGCTAGTAAGTAATGTACGTTTCATGTCATCTACAAACGCAAGTGATTCCTACTAAAATATTTCCTCTTTTTTCCTTTTTCCAGAAACATCACATCAAACACCCTAGGTCGGTATCAAAAGAACAATCACCGCATTGGTTCGACACCCGACCTGAATTACGACTACCGCAGCGCACACACTCTACCCCGAAAGCTGGACTCCCACAGACCAGCATCCCAAACACAACCACCACAACACCATTCTTCAAAAATAAACGTGTCAATTGTAAACCAACTGAAACCGCCACAAAACACCGGTCCCGCTAAGCCGGCACGTACCTACAAAACCCTTAATCGAAGCAAAAGCTTCAACGTGCATGGCATGAATGGCACCAACGATCCTAGTCCCATTTACATAGAGAAACTGACTAAAAACAATTACTCCAACAACACGGCCAACAGCAACATGTATAAGTCCAACCCTCATCTATTTGTGCCAGAGAATGCACCTCTCCAAAGCGGTCTCAAGAGTCCATCTATAGTCAATCTGATAAGTCGCAGTCAAAAGGATCTTACCCGGATCGATGAGTCAGATCGGCGCTTTGCCAGCAACTTGGGCGAAAGGCGTTTCTCATCGACAGCCACAACCAGTGTCAACAACTACGCAAATGGTGGCGAAAAACGGAACAT
Source organism: Brachyopa scutellaris (assembly GCA_949775065.1). Taxonomy (NCBI): domain Eukaryota; kingdom Metazoa; phylum Arthropoda; class Insecta; order Diptera; family Syrphidae; genus Brachyopa; species Brachyopa scutellaris. The sequence goes on along the minus strand of OX459112.1, from coordinate 56,674,132 downwards.
CTTTCTCGAAGGACTTCGCGATCAAGCACCCGACCTCTATAAGACTATCCATGGAGACGAACCCGACTTGGGTTCCCCATCGAGAAATATCTACAAGTACTCGCAGTTAATGGGCAGGGATACCAATGCGTCCCCACTGGGTGGCGGCTCTCGATCTCCTGCTGTTGAGGTTATTCGAAGGGGCAGCTCCAGCACTGAAGACTACTCGGAAACCTACAAGTACACGACTCGATCGGATGATCCCAATCGGCCATTAGTCACTGACACCGTACAGACTTTCTCCAAGAAGACTGTTCCTTCAAAAGACGGGCGCGGCCTCGAGACCATCCAGTCTTCGGAGCGACAGAGTGTAACAAAAAGTCATTATCGCGGCGAGCCAATGTCAAATTTGAAGTACATCGAGGAGCAGAAGCGTCGCGGCTCGGGCAATGGCGGTCCCTCGACAATCATCGAAGTACGCCGCAAGTAGATCGGTCTGCACCGAAGGCAGGAGACAAATTTTGAAGATTCAAGAAAGCATGCAAAACCAAACAAAAAGCAGAAGAATTCAAAATTACAGAATCCTGGCTTTAGTTTCATTTGACGTCGCTAGCAAATAAAAATCAAAAGCCATTACACAGAGTCGTAACAACCCCCCCAACCTCAATCGGAACAATATTTTTATTTAATTTTTTTTTTGTCAAAGTTTATCTTTTTCTTTGAAACTTGTGCGTGTAATTTGTTTGTACTTGCTTGGGTCTATCAGAATTTTGTTTTCTTCTTCGGTTCGTTTTGTGTACTCTGCCATCTGCCAAGCCCCATTATAGATGTTTGTTTTTATTAAATGGAAAGATGTTTGCCATTTTTTTTTTTTTTTTTTTTTAATTTGTTTTTGTAGTTCTAATATGACCCATCGATCGCCATACATTTTATTCACGTAGCCAAGCCATTACTCGATTAATTTGGTCATTGTCTTTTTTCCTAACTCGCTCCAAGGAGTTAAAAAATTACACTTTTGCATATACATAATATGTATGTTAAACAAAAATTCAGCACCAGCCTAAATGAATAGTTATAAACAAATACCTACCCTATAACCAGTCGTAATCTAAAGTCAAATTGACGATCTTAACTTGTGTAATCCATAATTTTTAAAACAAAAAAATTAATATTAAAATATTAACAAATATGGTAGTTCCATTATAATACTTTTTTTTTTAATTTTAATATTAGACTCATAATGTTTATTGTAGAATTAATTGAAACGTAATTTAACCATTAATTCTATCCCATGAAAATAAATAATAATAATTTTTGTTTCTTTTTTTTAAATGAATAATAAGAAGTTATACAAAAAAAAAAACAAAGTTTATTTGATGACTAAATAATAATTATAATAAAACAAAAAAAAAAAAACGACAATTTTTAAAGTGCCAAAATGTTTTTGTGTTTTATTTCCTAAGGCCGTGACATTGTTGCATAAATAAATGATTTAAATAAAAATACATTTTTAATATACAGTAGAAATCGGTTATTTATAACAATGTCGAAAGGGCCTTATAATTGCATCGTTATATTCGGTACAATAAAATCTTACACTTGAAATAATATCATGTTCATGTTCATGGGGCAAAGAATATGATCGCTATATATAACCGATTTCGACTGTACTACGTTTTTAAGACGGACTAAAAAGTATAAAAAGTGCGCGCACATGAAACCTATCAATCGCAACGTATCATGTGCGCGCACTTACATAAAAAGCTGTGTGTTCTATTTTTTGCGACTGAATAGTCGTGCGACTGCAATCGCATGTGTGTACCAAGCCTTAATATTGCACTGTCATCCAATTCTGAGCTATGTTTAAAGATGCAAGTCTCTAGGTCATCGGGAAGTTAGTGTAAAAGAATTTGTACCGAACATTAGGACAAACAAGAAAGCGACCTAATAAAAACGTAATAAGCTCGCCTCAATACGAAGTGGAGATGAATCCAGTGTTGCGAGATAATCTTTTAATAAATATTACTTTGGATTCTTCAGTAATTAGATCAAAGTAAGATTAAATCGGCAAGAAGCAGCAACACGAGGTACCAGAAAACAAATTAATACCGTCGCATATAAAGGGTGATTTTTTAGCTGGTTTGGTTTTGGCAACACTGGTTTTGACAGCTGACGTGTGTTTAGTACCTTGTGTCACTGTCAAACAGCTTCAGTTTGGTTTGCAATTTAACCATGGATCGTCTTACAAATGAACAACGCTTGCAAATTATTGAATTTTACTATCAAAATTCGTGCTCGGTTCGAAATGTTCATCGCGCGCTGCTTCCATTTTATGATCGGCAGCGATGAGGCTCATTTTTGGTTGAATGGGTACGTAAATAAGCAAAATTGCCGCATTTGGAGTGAAGATCAGCCAGAAGCATTGCAACAGCTACCAATGCATTCCGAAAAAGCCACTGTTTGGTGCGGTTTATGGGCCGGCGGCATTATTGGGCCATATTTCTTCAAAGATGATGCGAATCGCAGCGTTACTGTCAATGGTGAACGCTACCGAGCGATGATAACAAACTTTTTTTTGCCCGAAATGGAAGTTCTTGACTTGCATGATATGTGGTTTCAACAAGACGGTGCCACATGCCACACAGCACGCGAAACAATGGCGCAATTGCGAGGCGAGTTTGGTGAACAGTTAATTTCACGTTTCGGGCCGGTCAATTGGGCGCCTAGATCGTGCGATTTGACACCATTAGATTATTTTTTGTGGGGGTATGTCAAGGCTAATGTCTATAGGGACAAGCCCGCTTCGATTGACGCACTGGAAGCCAACATCCATGCATTCATTCGTGAGATACCGGCAGATATGTGTGAAAGAGTATGCCAAAATTGGACTCAGCGGATGGGCTACCTGAGACGCAGCCGCGGTCAACATTTGCATGAAATTATCTTTAAACATTAAATTGCAAGGTTCAAACTATCGATTCAAATAAATATTTCATTCATTTTTTCGAATTTTTTGTGTTTTTTTTTTAAAAAAAGTTCTCAACCTCTTAAAAAATCACCCTTTAGATACCGCTGGAAAAAGCGGAAAACCTTAAAAGGGAAGAATCTACGCAAGACCATCAGCAAAAGCCAATTGACGCTGAATTTACTTCGACTATTCGCAATGGATACAACCCAGTAGTCGATCTATGCCAAAGTGCTAACCACTACGCCACGGTGCTCACAATAACCCTTGCACGAATATAAGCTTCTATCACTGCTGCCTTTGCATAAGATTGAAGCCTTAAGCTGGAAATACACGATACAATCGTTGTACAATGGTTGTAAGCAATTTGCTGTCGAATGCGACGATTGTATCGTGTGTTAGCTAGCTTACGACAACGGTTGTACCGAAATCGCACGGTCGAACGCTTTAAATCGAAAACCTGCGGTTGGTTTAATGTTTACACACAGCGCGAGCACATGAAGGACGAAAACGAGAGACAGACAGATCGACGTAGTGGTAGGAAACTCAGATGATAGGTTTCAATAAATTCGGATAACTGGAGAGTTGTGTATTATTTTTGTACTTGCTTATGATTCACAGGAGTTTTTTTTCCAGATGTTTCTTATTATAGTTTGGGCGATCAATTTCTTCAGCCATATCCAACATCCTACTGCCAGTGTTATGCCTTCGCAGTAGGTTTCGATATTAACTTTTGAAACTAATCAACTTATTTTTATTTCCTGACCAAATTTAAATTTAAATTTTTCAAATTGCGAGCTGGCAGCCCTGCAAACGAGCAGTTGCGGTTTTAACTACCTTACCTACATAATATTTTTCCTCACTGTCTTACAAACTACGACAGTGACATCTGGTGGCAGAAATTTGATTTATAAATGAACGCATTCAGCACTTAAGCTTTAAACATTATTTCTTACGATTAGCGTATATTAGGCGTGTTTTTTTTTTCAAAACTATAGGCGTGTTTTTTTGAAACGTAGCTAGCCAGTCGTTCATTAAAACGATTCCCAGCCAGCCGAACCCAGCTGACTTACCTCCAAGTTGGTGTGTGTGATTTCGGTCATATGCGTGTGATTTCGATCAGCTGTTAAGTGTGAACTGTCAAAGTATTCGGCATTCAACCAAATCGATTTTTTGTTATTTGTTGTGAAAACAATTAATTTCGGTAATTTATTCAATAGATAATTTACATAAAGTGATATGAAATCATAATATAGTGGATTATTTCAGTGAAACATCATTTAGTAATTGAAATTATATAATTTTCGTACACGGCAGTCTGTCAAATGTTCTACAAATCGCTTTCAGCGCCCCCTGACGATGAGTAGGCGTAAAATTCCTAGCCAGCTGCTTTTGGCTACGGATAAAATCAAGAGTTGTAGCCAGCTGGTTGTTGTATTTGTTTTACGTGTGAAATTTGACTTTGCTAGCAACTACTGGCTAGCTACGTTTCAAAAAAACACAGCTTATATAGGCTTAGAAAATATTTTCCATGTTAATTACACTAGCAACTAAGCCTATATAGACTTACGAAAACTGGATCATTATCCAGTCTTAGCTGCTTATCCTGGATAGAAAAATGTGCTACCAAACTATTTTCGTCGGTAGTTATCGAAAATTTTATCGAAATGTCAAATATGACATAGAAGTGAGGGAGATATATTAAGGCCGGTAGTTATCAACCGAACTCTGCTGTCAATTCAAATTTAAATTATTTCTGTTGATTTTTAAAATGGGTAGAAAAGAAAGAAATACGAATGTATCCGGCAAGGAAAAGCAATTTATAATAGGCGTGTTTTTTTTTAAACGTATCTAGCCAGTCGTTCATTAAAACGATTCCCAGCCAGCCGAATCCAGCTGACTTACCTCCAAGTTGGTGTGTGTGATTTCGGTCATACATGTGTGATTTCGATCAGCTGTTAAGTGTGGGCACCGTAGCGCAAGTGGTTAGTGCGTTGGACTACTGAGCCAGCGGTCTTGGGTTCGAATCCCGCCGTAAACACCTAAAAAGTTTTTCACAGTGCCCACCTCTTCCGAATGCCTGACAAGCATTCAAGAGTATCATTTGTCATGTAAAGCTTCCCAACTCGCCGTTCGGAGTCGGCAAAAAACTGTAGGTGCCTTCCATTCGTGCAAAAATATAACGCGCACAAACAAATGGTTGCGGGAAGCTAGGCTTGGTTCTACGTAGGACTGCTGAAGCCAAATATTTATAAATATTTATTTTATTTTTTGTTAAGTGTGAACTGTCAAAGTATTCGGCATTCAACCAAATCGATTTTTTGTTATTTGTTGTGAAAACAATTAATTTCGGTAATTATTCAATAGATAATTTTCATAAAGTGATATGAAATCATAATATAGTGGATTATTTCAGTGAAACATCATTTAGTAATTGAAATTATATAATTTTCGTACACGGCAGGCTGTCAAATGTTCTACAAATCGCTTTCAGCGCCCCTGACGATGAGTAGGCGTAAAATTCCTAGGCAGCTGCTTTTGGCTGCGGATAAAATCAATAGTTGTAGCCAGCTGGTTGTTGTATTTGTTTTACGTGAGGAATTTGACTTTGCTATCAACTACTGGCTAGCTACGTTTCAAAAAAACACGGCTAGTGAATTAAGTGAACATGACGAAAAAAAATTCTAACAAACCAACATCAATTTCACCATCTACAGCTGTGTTGCATCATCCCCAATATTTACATTGCCATTAGCCGTGTTTTATTATCCCTGTGATCTGATCCGGATCAGATCAACTCATAAGTTTGTGTGCATTACAACAACAAAACGAGATCTTGCTTTTCATCAAGATCAATTTTTGTGATCCAAAAATAAGTTCGACTATTTCTCACTATGATAAATTTTCGTTTGGAAATGTTACTGTATTATCGACAATTGTCAAGGGTAAATGTTGCCAGATAAGAATATAAAAATATTATTGGCAATCCAAATATCATTAAGGTTATTTTATTCGAATAAATTAATTATTCTGCCCATAGTGATATTTAAGCGATGTGAAACTGAAATTATAGCTACAAAATATTATTCTCATTCGGTATCTTTTAATGAAAATTAACAATTTCCTCCTAAAAAAATAAAACAAGTGCATTAAATTTATATTTAAAAGAATATATGTATTCATTCGCCTGGCAACTTCGCACTAAATGTCAAAATGAACTTAGCTTGTACAATCACCACAACACAGAACTTTGATCTAGTTTGTTTTATTATTCTGATCTGATCCGGATCAGATCACGGGGATAATAAAACACGGCTATTATGTTTATTTATGCCTTTGTTATCTGTGGTGATTTGATTAATTTGTTGTAAATTGTAAACTGCAAGTTTGCCATGTACATTTTTTTTTTTATTATTTTGTTATTTAAAAATTTAAATTTGTTTAGTTTTTAAAACTAAACAAATGTAGTTAAATCAAAAATCAATTTAATTAATGGTTTAATTAAATAAATCCATGGAATGTCGATTTGAGAACTCTGAAAAAGATCATTGTTAGCAATGGCAATTCTAGCTACTTTTTGGTCTCAAGTTGTAATTTAAAAATAGAATTTAATTCAGGAACAAAAGCATTCCTCGCTAGATGCCGCCTCTCACCACTTAGAATGAAAAGAAAAAGACAACTATATTTACTCGCCCGCCATTTTTCTGACGCCATATTCTTTGACAGCTGCTGTGTGCAAATCAAAAAGCCGAAAATACGTAAGTACGAATTGAATTTAGTTCTTCAACTAAAATTTGTTCAGAAGTGAAATATAAACTTATTTTCCGATCTTTAACTTTTTAATTAGTCCGTTATATATCTAGTTTCCTTCGGAGACAAACTCAGCAATAAAAAGTTCAACGAAAACAGCACCTACTGAAAATATGTCGGGCATTGCAGTTGCACGGCTAGGCGAAGAAAGAAAAGCGTGGCGCAAGGACCATCCATTTGTGAGTTTTTTTTCCCACAAATTGTCGAAGGAAAAAATTCTAAATGTATAAATTTAAAATTTTAGGGTTTTGTTGCTAGACCCACAAAGAATCCTGATGGAACATTAAATCTTATGATTTGGGAATGTGCTATTCCCGGAAAGAAGGGGGTGAGTTATGATTTGTTTTTTTTTCGCTTGTTTTGGTTCGAAAACTATAAAAATATAACTTTTAAATTTAAGAAAAGTGAATAAATAAAATTTGTTTTGAATCGGGAACAAATTTTTTTTAAAACTTGTAGTTGCGTCCTTTTTGCTTTCAATTAGATTAATTTACTCATGATTGTGAACATTCGATTACAGTCGACTACGCTTAACTGAATAATTATAATTATAATGTTACGTCCCAAATCAAAGAATTATACTATGTAATTGAGCTTCGCATAAGTGAAATAAAATTGCTGGCAAATTGCCGTTTCAGTTAAGCGGAGTCGACTGTAGGTGTAGAAGCAGTAGTAGATGTTCGCTAATGCAACATGCAAGACAAACAATTATCAGATCTAAACATATGCACATTCTGCAAATGGTCTCCCCAAAGCCCTGCCATCACATTTTTTTGGTGGCGGGATTACTAACCCGAGCACGATGCGTATGTGATCGATTGTACTCTGATTTTTTCACCTTAGTAAACACGATGGGTATCGAACCCACAACCTCTTCATGGTACGCTAACTAGCTATACATGCACTGGTCCACCTTATCAACATGTTACTTATGCAAATCGTGGATATCGTATTACGTTCAGTGATAAAGCCGCGAACCGAAGTTATGATTTCTCGCTTCCGGTTAACGAATATATGGATGTACATACATAATATGTGTGTATATATTATACGATACAATGGATTGTATTTATTAGAAGATATACTTATTTTATTGAATATGATTCCAAGAAACTCATTCCCTCTAAGCTATCCAAACCATTTCCACCATAAGATGTGCAGTGCGCGTTTTCCAGTGCATCTGCCTTGTCATAATCCACACCGGTATCAGTTCCAATAAGTTTGGAGTAAAAAGTACGTTTGAAGAGTTGGTCCTTGGTATTGCTTGCAAGTGATACTTACAAATCAGCTAACAAAATTATATATATTTTTGAAAATATACATATGTGTTTCTTTCCCACTGCTTATAATACCACGCCCGCCCATCTATAGCAATCCTTATGATATCCTTTTTTTTTGTCTTAAGAAGAAAATCGATTCGTTATTTTCATTTGATTTCGTTTTATACATTTCAGACTCCATGGGAGGGTGGCTTGTACAAATTGCGTATGATTTTCAAAGATGATTACCCGACAAGTCCACCAAAGTGCAAATTCGAGCCACCACTATTCCATCCGAATGTATACCCTTCGGGAACAGTTTGTTTATCTCTTTTGGATGAAGAGAAGGACTGGCGTCCCGCCATAACCATCAAACAGATCCTCCTAGGGATACAGGACCTACTAAATGAGCCCAACATTAAAGATCCCGCGCAGGCAGAAGCTTACACAATTTATTGGTAAATTTTGTTTCATTTTATTTTTAAACGTTTTGAAAAGTTACTAATTTTTATTTTATTTTTACAGTCAAAATCGTTTGGAATACGAAAAACGTGTTCGAGCACAGGCTAGAGCTATGGCCACAGCAGAATAAAATAATTTTAATAAAACAAACAATAAATCCATTTAATTTTAGGAGTATTCCTTTATAATATTGAAGCGTTACTCTAAAAACAAACAAAATAAGTTCTACGATACAAAAAAAAAAAAAACCAATAAAATAATAAATAATAATAAAAAATATGAATACACACAAACTTATTTCTTAATGTTGTAACTTCACTGACAAAAAAAACCCTGTAAATTATTATGCAATTCCAAATATTTGTATAACCTCATAAGGGGAATTTTATTTATGTTTTCTATCGAAGGATTCAGACGAAAAATCTAAAGTTAATCTAAACATTTATCGGAATAAAATATTTATGTTCCATACTCGTTCTTTTTTACTTTCAAATAAAAACTTAAGATAATTGATGTCACTTAAAACCGGTTGTATCACTGAAAAGATGTTAAGAGGAACTATCTACTAAAGTATGTACATATGTACGTATTTAAATGGAATATTGTAATAAAACGCAAATGATAGGTAGCAAGTGGCTATCGATATTGCGGGTACCTGCACATTTGGACTTATAGAGGTCCATTGTGATAACAAGGATTTTTGAGCACATGTATCTTCGTTACTCATGAGAGCCATTTGGAACTATGTATAAAGCAGGCGAAGTGCAAAGAGATCCTATGTACATTGACCAGATGTGATGATAATCGAAACCGGTTCAAACAAACCAAACCTCTGCTACCACTCTAATATTTAGTTTCCTAGTCTTCTGCCTGCAATTTACATAAATGTTCATTGAACAACTGCATATGTATGCAAATATTTCTTCACCATTTAAACTGCGTACAAATACCAACGAGCATGTAAACAGTATTAACCAGGTGTGCGTTTGTAAATTGTTCGAAAAAAACATTTCATAAGTGAACGAGCTATAAAATCGTAATAATAGCTTTAGAAGTTAGAACAATGACATACATAATTAAGGTAAGGTGGTGGCAGATATTCACGTCTATCACAGAATTCGTCGTACTCGGAATTTTGCCACGAACCCCGAAAGAACTATTGCAGAATCCGTCGTAGTGGAATCCAAATGTGCATTGCCGCACTTAACAACTTACCACTTTCTAAGAAATTCGAAATTCGTAGCAAAAATTTCCAGTACGACGGATTCTGTGATAAGTCTTTCGGGGTTCGTGGCAAAATTCCGAGTACGACGAATTCTGTGATAGACGTGATTAAAATACATACATGTTTGACATTAGATCTGCCACTTGCGAAATGCATGAGTAGGTACGTTACTTTACTTCTGGCGGCGCCAGGCGAATTCAAATAAAATTGATATCGATAAGGCACTTTGACTGTTTACATCAGCTGGGTAGTAACGAAATTCATTAGTCATTACGTTGGGTATAATAGCCTCGTTTAAACTTAGGATATCCAAATGTTAACGCCAGATTTTCCAAATAATTGCCTTGGAATCTGGCATAAACCAATTTTGTATGTATATCTGTTATGCATATGTACTTATGTATAATATACAAATCAATTTTCGTAACACGAGCAATTCAAACAGCAGAAGTGAATGACAACGTGTCGCAAATGTACGTACACGAATTTTAGATAGCAGAAGTCGCATCATTGCTCCATTTAAATGAATAGCATTCTACTACGATCGGGAAATTAACTGTAATGAACACGCATTTGTTATTTATTTATTGCCAAGCACTGAAGGACAAAGGTGAAACACCAAGATGTGCTACCAGTCATTGCTCTCTTTAATGTTAGATAAATTGATTTGAAATGATATTCATCAAACAAACGAAAAATGTAAATTCGTTTAAATACATTTTTTACGTTACACATCCAATTCTAAGTACTTCTTGAACAATAGTCGCATTTTCAGTGTATGGCACATCAGATCTATTATGCCGCGCACTGCAAATAACGTTTGAGTTTCATGCATTCAAGGTATTTTAAGTTGTTAAATTGTTTAGTGCCTTTGCCTTAGTCCAGCAGAGATAAAAATGTTCGGCATCTGGTACTCTGGTACCTGTAAGCAATCTAACTGAACCTCGATGCCCTGTAACAGTCCCTGTCTGTATTGGATAGAAGAAAGCATATTGAAAGGAAATAGAACAAGCCCCTTTTTTCTGAGAAATTTATCATAATTATTATGTATTATTTATTTATTATTCACATAAAGTCTTAACTAATAAAAACAAAACAAAAACATTCAAGTGCACGACAATTTGGAATTTGTTTACGCAAACGCATTCCTTTGAAATGTTTAACTTATGAAGAATTGCATTCGAAAGTAAACAGTTTTTTCTTTATTTTGCCCCATATAAAAAATAAGATACATCTTTTAGTTTTAATTTGTTATAATACGAAAGAATTTGAATTGACATTTCGCACCCACACTTCCCTTAAATCATCCAAAAGCTTCAGTACAGGTACAATTGAGCAACACAGAGCCATGAGAAAAAACACTTGTTGATTTGTTTATATCCCACTTATACAAATATGTATATATACATATATACACATACATTTGTCTTAGCATTGATGTTATGCTCTAAATAAGATTGCAAAAGCAACTCAAATAATTGATAAAAAAATGCATATACCATTAATATTGCATACAGCTGGAAGAGTAGTCTTATCAACTGTAAATACTTTTTTTTTTAAATAATAACAACAACAACAACAACAACAAGTCTTTAGTTGATACGATCAACATCCAATTGACGTACATAAATGAAGAAAGCAAATATGCATGTAAAAAAAATAATCAAGTATTAAAGAATCTGCTAAATAACATGGACTAAGTTAGTTGCACACGGATACACAAATGTGAATTCGAAAAGCAGGAACATAACACGAATATGTACACGCCACGCACACAGCACACACACGCGAAAAGAATAATATCTGATGATGCTGGATCTATGAGAACTGTTTAATGTAATCTGAATTAAAGTATAGGACGGTTATGGTTATGTCATCTCGATATAGACGCACCACGTCTTGTGGCAATGACAAATAATACGAAATCTTCGAATGCTCAATGCCGTAATCTGTGCCGCCAAGAGCGTTGCGTATTAGATGGGTTGCAGAGTTTTGATCAAGAGGTTTCCGTTTGCGTCCCGCTCTGAAATAGATTTGTTAGTTTTTTTTATTGGGCAGTCAACTGCCACTCTACTTACTTTCGTTTTGCTAGGGTGTCTGCGATTTGTTCCAGTTTAGCATCATCTTCAGGCAACTTGAGCGGCTCCAAAATCTTTTTCGACATTATATGCTCACCGACCAGGGTGACGACCTGCTTTGGAGATAGAAAGTCCCAAAGCCCGTCGCTGGCTATCACCAGAAACTTGTCTGAAGTTGAGAGCTCGTGGTGCACAATGTCGGGCGCAGCAGTCAAATACGGCGGAGTTAGGTAATACGGTGGTAAGTACATCTCTCCAAAGTTGGCCACCACGTACTTTTGCATTATTTCATTGCTCCACTTGTAACGAAAGTCACCGAAAGCGCGTAAGGGCGCCAACTGACCTAGCAAACGATCATTTCGGATTACCGTGTCAGCCTCAGAATCTGGATGCTCCGACAGGATTCGCTTAACTTCCTTTAAGTTGTCGGTGTTGTGTTCTTGGGAGAGTTTCTTCGACATCCATTGACCAGTATCATTTTGGTAGCCAATAACAGCGGCACAGTCACCGGTGGTAGCCACATGAACATCACGACCTTCTACATGAGCCACACATGCAACGGCACCTAATGAGGATAACAAGTTCAATAACCTATTCACACAGAATATTGAAGGCCGCTCTTCTCACCTGACATTGCGACCGCCATGGTAGTTCGCACGTTGATATGTTTCAGTGCCTCTGCTGATAAATCAGCGTCCAACTGCATGCACGCCTTATCTATAGCCTCTGCCCTCCCCATCTCGGTGTTCGCAATCTCATTAACATATCGCGTGAAACTTTCTTCGTAGATGTGTTGTATCTCCTTAACAAAGTCTTCCTGTGAATTTAGATATTAGTTTATCACACACCCACAAACTGACTACAAAAGCTGCTCAAACTTTATCATTGTGGCACTTGAGAAATGATTGACTATTGAATCCTTTGGCCATCTCCTCACGCAGCGTTTTACGATCAATGAGGCCAGCTGCGATGTAACGTAATAACCTCTTTGAGATTACTTGGGAGCATGCTGGTCCGGCATGCCCATCAAAAATACCACAAATAAAGGCTAGATAACGAAAAAAGTATATTGACCTTGCTAACGACGAAACCCTTAACTACCCACCATTTTTATGAATGAAACTCGCCTCGGTTCTTGAATCCTCAATTGGTTTGTTTGATCCCAATTGATTTGACTCGTATCCCATTAGTGGAATGTCGCCATCAACAAACGTATGCGAGAATTCATTCTCACGCAGCACTAGATTGACCTTAGAGGAGGTCGGGTATAAATGCGCGATACAAATTTAGAAGAAAAAAAAAACAATGCCATTGGGGTAATGTAAACAAGTTTAGAAAGCGTAATTAAAGAAAATGCACAGGCAGTAGTGCGGATAACTTACATCATATGGTGACAATTGAGGCAGCTGCAGCAGACGATTCGTTGATATGGAAAAATCCCTGATGGTTGTTGCCGAGTAGCGAATATTAAAAAATGCATTCCTTAGCTGAAACGTTAACATCGGGGGAGATACGTAGTGCAAATTATTTGCGGGGACGATGCTGACAGTTTTAACGTTGATTTGATGACCAAAATTGACTCTCTGTATGACTGTGTTAAGCCACAATGTAAAAAGAAGCCTTGGAATTTAGTTGGTAGTGCTGGCAGTAATTCTTAAATGTATTATAATTGTTTTTTAATTTCGTCTACACAGAACTGTTTTCGATTTAAGTGAAGCCCTGAATTGATGGCTTTCCACAAGTGAAGTGAAGTGAAATGACATTTTTGTACCGTCTAGTCATATGGGCGAATTGTCGAAACATTAGGGTGGGAGCACATGTTGATAGTCTAGTCGGTAAGGAGATCTAAAATTGAATGAGAGCATTCAGGAAGAATAACAAATCAGGAAGTTGTATGGTGAAGCGCAAAGTTCAGCCAACTTCAACTTTATACTTCCACTACAGCGTCACCATTGTGTTCGGGCAGTAACACAGAAATCATTACTATTATATAAAGACGTAACTTCAAAAAATCTTGTGCCCGATGATCTCCGCAAATACTGTACCCATCAACGTGAAATAGATTCTATAATAATCATTATTTTCGTTAAAATCAGTTAGGCTACGATTTTTTTGTTTAAATGTTTGTACTTAAGAAAATGTATTTTTTAAATTTGCTTATACCTACCTATTTTATTGAGGTTGACTCACATATTAACTCCTAAATTTAAAGCAGTTAAACGAATTGGCAAACAAAAAATGTTTGTACCTATACCATAGAAATGTATTAGAAGAAAACAATTTGTTTTATCTTAAAAGTTTCAGGTGGGCAAAGCAAGGCGAGCACGGGTCAGCTAGTGAAAAATAAAGAGAACTGTCAAACTGAATTCATGAAAGTGGTTTCAACGTGTGCGCTTGAATCAGCGGACGAAATAACAAAGAAGAATTCGAAGAAGATGCATGCATCTAGATTCATCGTGTAATAGCAGACTTATTAACAAGATTTGCAGATATTGAAAGGAAGGCAACCATAATGTACTCTGTCATTATTATATTCCATGTGTTTCCGATTGTGTCAAAGATAAAATTGGTTGGAAAAAGCTATTCTATTTTCGAGTTTCCGTGAAATATTAGAGATATCGTGTTGTTTGGATGATTTACAATTTAAAAAGTACATCCCACAACTTTGGCGGAAAGAAGTGGATGGATAAACAAGTGTACAATTTATTTCAATAAATGCTGTTATAAGCGTCAGTTGAAAAGCATTAATTTCTTTCAAGATCTGTTACAATTTAAACATTTAGTTGGCCTTCTTTCTTGAACCAGGCCTAGATGGTGTAGCTAAATAATTATTGTAATTTCAAAACGGGGAAAATCACCGATGCTATCGATTACCGTACACTGTATTCTCATTCTCAAACCTACATTATCTCCTACATTACCATAGGTATTATCGTAAACAATTTTCAATTTCCTCCTACCGATTGACTTTCGTAGTAGATTTTTTTTAAATTTTAGCTGGAAAATCCCACAATCTTCTACATTTTCAGAAATAATGTACACCTGTTTCTGTCATAATTTTCGAGGGTGTTTATATTTTTTCTCCAATTATTTGTGAAGAAAACTAATTTAAAACCAGTGAATCGTGTAAAATATCGAACGAAATTCAATGCTTAAATAATTGCAAGATAGTTTGCCACCGTTTTCAAGTGAATTGCATGCGATAACGAGTGTGAAAAAATGATATGATAAATCCATCCTTTAATTTTCCCCATTTTCGTTCTTTTCATTTTCATTTCCTTCTTCCCCCACAAATTATCGAGATGTTTACCATTCGAGGTAATTATTAAAAAAAATTCGATTTTTTTTAAACTGCGTAAAAATTGAAGTGAGTTTTGTGTAAAAACTGCGAATTCCTGTAGATTTTTGTTCGACCAAAGACGCCGTCGTAGTCGTTTCGTTGTAGTCGCCCCGTTTCAGACGTAATGTGAAAGCTGGATAGAAAGTTTTTCATTTTCAGTGCATGCCCTTCCCCTTGCTCCCGACAACAATCAGCACCTTACACGGTACCAACAACACCTTCGCCAGTCGTTGCTTGCTTTTTTGGTTTCTGAGTGTAGTTTGGTTTTAATTTTTTTTTTTTCTACTGCTTGTCGATTTTACATTTGTGGCAAAAATGCAAGGTTTAAAGTGGAAATTTGTCTACATAATTAATGTTTTATGCATGTGCTATGTGCGCTGCTGCAAACGGTTCTGTGTGTAATATTCGGTTAAATCATTGGTGCATTTTCATAAATAATTTGGCAAATGCGACTTGCTTGGGGATCAGCGCAGCGCCTACAATGGATGACATTTACATTTGAAACGGATGTGATAATTCTGTGGCTTTTATTAGTTCAGGGCCATATTGTGTAGTGTGCTACTGCTACTGCTAGTGCAATTGGTTTGGTGGTAAAAAAGGCGAGCTTAGCTAGGCAGTGAAGCGTTATTGAGTTGCCTTTGTGGCAACTAACGACGAAAGGATGAGTGATTGCGTACAAACCCTTATTCAGTAAGCACTCACAGTCAAGTTATTTGTAATGTGTTTAAATTGTTTTTAGTGATACCAATTTGTACCATTTTGTTTTTTCACGAATACCATATAACAATTAATATCGTAACCAAATAAATAAAACAAAACACTTATCGTCAATGTTTCGTATTGCTTCAGCTTGCACTGTTAAGAAACTTGATCCCTCTCAATATTACATTAAGACAACTACCGATTACTTTAATCATTATACTTATTATGTACTTATCATAACTACCGCAGGCCATCAACAACCGAGCCAAAGACCAAAACCTTGACTCAGATATTAGTTCCTTAATGTCTGACCTGTCAAGGGGATCAAAGGTCGTTTTTGGACGACAGGAAAATTAACTCCAACCGATTTTAGCTCAATTTACTGACATATATATCTCGTTACCTTAACGCTTTGATAGACATTGTCTTCATAATTATTCAGGTAGTTATTGCCGGAAATATACTGTTTGTAACACTGTAAGAACAGAGTCAATAACTTATATGTAGTTGTATAACTCCAAGTTAAAATTCTGACCTATGTATTCTGTGTCAGTTTTTAAATATACCAGCGACAGGTAAAAAACATTGCTATGCACATTATGTTCTGTAAAGCACCGTGGTGTAGTTGTAAGTGCGTTGGACTCTTTCGAATATCTGACAAGCATTCAATGTGTATCAGTTATCAGCTTGTGAGCTTCTCAACTCGCCGTGCGGAGTTGGCAAAAAAATGTAGGTCCCTTCCATTCGAGTTCCATTGCAATTATGTTTTAAAACAAGTTAGAATGTCGAGAAGTTCTTAAAATGTAAACATACAGAATGGAATAGAATGCAACTTCGGCATGAATACGCACATATGTACATACCTATATATTTTCCTTAACAAAAAAGGAATTCACACAGACACTAACTACCCGACCGATCACACATCAAAATGTTTTACAATAAAACAGCAAATCAATGCACATCAATTGGCCCTGAAGCCTACCTTCGGACATCATGTGAGATTAATTTGATAGCCGTACAATGTTATGTTTTCTCCAAAGTTGTTTGAATCAGTTCCTTAACCATAGAAACTGCTACATGCAAATAACTAACTTCCCGTTAATTAGAAAAGAATAAACGCGCTGACACAATGCAGTACGATCATGGCTAGCGAATTCAGAATTTAGTGTTAAAGTCTAAATGACTTTCTCTTTTGTTATCACCCAGAGTATCCAATATCTAACTAGTGTCAGTGGTTTTTGTTCGCTCTGCCCAGTCCCTTAAACGTTAATTTTTTTGGGCAGTGGCATTGCCAACGCAACAGTACCTATCATCAACTTCAGATTCTGCTATTTTAGATCGAGATCTTATCCGTATGAAAAATTCGCACGTGAAATATACCCTGGTTGATAAATAAACCTTAAGTAAAGGTCGCAGATATTCAGAGCTCTTTCCACTTTAGTCGATCTGCAGTTTTTTAATTGAAAAAAAATTAGAAATGATTTTGATTTTTTTTTTTCCTCTAATTTCAGTGAGTTTTCGTTGACATGAATAATATTCGCTAATCAAATCAGGCGGAAGGGGGTTGCAGTAGGAGTTTGGACACAAGTACATCATCCACTCTGCATCTGAATCTCTTACCGCCACATAAGAAAATAAGTTTTCCAACACCACAAGTAGGGAGGAATACAAATCTGAAGATAATAAAAAACGATAAAAGAATCAAAATGGGTGCCACAACATCATCGGACTACCCAATGCCTTCGACATCGGGGATGCAATCGACGTCGTCTGGTCTGATGGGCAGCAGTGGTGGTCCCAGTAGTGGTCCTCATTTTCGAGAGCAGCGTCGCAAACGAGTGACTGGATTTGCTACGCTTAAACGAAAATTCATACGACGGCGACGATCGTCGAAAGCCTGTGATCATGCGAGGGTATTACGAGACTTCGTTTCAGACTGGAGTCCATTAGAGCTAGCAGCGCTTTGCGAGGAATATGAGGCTTTAGCTGCACTAAAAGATCTCTCAGTGCAGGCGGAATTGGCCCGGCCACCGGCTACCACATTTAAACAAGATTTAGCAAACCTTTTCGATATGAAGTCATGCACCGATTGTGACCTGGTGTTCCGTGGAACGATTTTTCCTGTACACCGGTCGATTTTGTCATCACGGTGTTCGTACTTTCGTGACTTGTTGGCCGGTTGTCCGGGCTTTGGAGCACGTATCTGCCTCGAGCTTCCATCTTCACCGATTGACGTACAAATGTTTTCATCACTGCTGCGGTACTTGTATACCGGTGATCTTTGCCCACACGATCCGAGTATCGATATAAATCTTTTGCGACAATTAGGCGATGATTTCGGAACCCCGAATCCATTGGAACATGATCTGAGATATTTACTTGAGACCGGAGACTATGCCGACGCAGCTCTGGTGTTCACTTCAGAGGGAAATGACTACCATCGCCCTGATTCAGGGAGCTCAGAGTATGGTTTTCGACCAAAGTTGGAGCTGCCGTGCCACAAAGCGATTCTGAGCGCCCGATCGCCGTTCTTTCGTAATCTCATTCAGCGGCGGACGCGCAACGTCGATGAATACACGGAGCGTGCGCTGCATGTGCCAACGCGTATAGTGCTAGACGAAACTGTGATTCCGAAGAGGTATGCTCGTGTGCTGTTACATGCCATTTACTTGGATACTGTGGACTTGACGCTAATACTGAGAGGTGCCGGTAGTGGAAACAGTGCAGGCAGTCTGGGCGAAGTTCATGCATTGACCCATACTGGACGAGCGCGTCCCACTCCTCTGGAAGAAGCGATGGAGTTGTATCAGATTGGGAGATTCTTGGAGTTGGACATTTTGGCCCAGGGATGCGAGGATCTGATACTGGAGTGGTTATCGCTGGATACGCTACCGACTGTGTTAAAATGGGGCAATCAACCGCATGGATCTGCTTGGGTGTTCCGCCAGGCGTGTCAGTATTTACGTGAGGAATTCTCTGCGGTCATATCATCACCAGTTCTCCACCAACTCGACAAGACGCAGTTGATCTGCGCTCTACAGAGCAATTTTTTACAAGCTTCTGAACTGGAAGTGCTTCAGGCTGTTCTCAAATGGGGCGAACAAGAGTTGATTCGTCGTATGGAAGACCGTGAGCCGAACCTGTTAAGTCACACGGCACATTCGGTGACGCGGAAGGGTGTCAAGAAACGTGACCTCAGCGACGTCGAGCTAAGGGAGATTCTATCAGAGCTGTTGCCTCTGGTGCGCATGGATCATGTTCTCCCGCCAAATAGTGAAATACTCTGTCAAGCAATTCGAAGAGGGCTTGTGAGTACACCACCATCGCACATGATTGGTGACGAACGTGAAAATCTCCGTGTGAACGCTTGGATTCGAGGTGGTAAGAATCAAGGTCTCTTTGTGCGGCCGCGTCTTTTCATGCCGTACTTTGAAGAGATAAAAGCACTTCTAGAAGATCGAATGGCAGCATCACACCACGTCGAGTTGCTACGTATGCGACGATCGCGGCACTTGCCTGACATCCCCGACACACTATATATGGTCTCGCGAATGAATGCTGCTGCAGGCGGTGGAGTAGGTGCAACATCAGGCCCCGACAACTTAGACATGCTAGCTGCCGCTGCTGCAATTCCCCCACCCGACGGCCCTACAATGACAGCAATGTTCAAACGCGAGCACAAACTGCGGCAGTCCCCTATGTGTCAACGGGCATTGCTTTTACCGCTCTCCTCCAAGCACGAAATCAACCGTCAGATTCGATTGCGAGTAGTGCGCGAATTCAATTTGCCCGATCCTGTTTCAGAGTTGTTGGAGAGCTCGTTGAGCAGCCAAGGTGGAGTAGACGAGGTTGCCGCCAACAACACGACACAGACTGACGACATCGACGATGATGATCAGACACCACCGCCATCGCCAGCGTTGGCTGGCGGAAACGAAGCTACATCAGTACAAAACAATTTGCCGTGTTATAGTCGAAACATGACCTTTCCGCGACAGCACTTGAGTGTTGGTCCTGCTTATCATGGCGCTGGTGCAGGAGGCGTCGGAGGAAGTGGACTCGGTGGTGGAAGTAGTTACGGTTCAAGACACTCTTCTGGTCATAGAGGTGATTTGCCTGCATTGATAACAGAGGGTGATTATAGGCAATTCGCTCCGATAAACGACGGTGATGGAGCTAACGGAGGATGTGAGGCTGGCCACTTGTCGGATATGATGCCCGATGTTGCAATGGCAACAGCGTCTCTAGGACAGCTGCATTTGGCCGGAGAGCCACCGGATAGTTTGCAGTTGGATTTAGGCGATGGACCGAGTCACATAATGGGCGCAGCTGGACCAATTGGATTGCGGGGATTGCAGGTAAGTTATTTTTTCTTTTGTAAGTAAGTGGTCCGAGATCAAAGCTTCACAGAAATCAAGGTTTCATTTAAAACTATGTAAAGTGCATGGGGATATACAAACAACAGCCGAATACACGAATTCTTTTGAAAATCTGTTCGATTTTCATCTACACTATTGATGCATCATGGTTGTTTGAGAGTAGCTGGTCTCGTTCCATTCGCATGCAAGTAAATGCAAGTTTTAGTTGAAACGTACTATAAATACTTAATACTTTGTATTGTATTATATTGCATTTCTTGGGAGGTCATTCTGTCGGAGGACAAGTACGTAGATGTATCAGTAAGTTTACTTTGGTTTAAAAATAACTTCATTTGCTGCAACTAAACTTAGGTCTGTATTCTGCTCTAAACCTAAATATCGAATAGGACCTAAATATCGAATAAGACCCGAGCTTCTGATATAAATGGTTTTCTAGTACTTGTTTAGGACAGTTAAACCTCGTTAATCAGAAACGAGGTTCTGTTAAGTTTTGGTGCATCTACAAACATTTATTTTTGTCTGTCGATATGATCTAAGCCCGTGGTAGGTTCATACTATTTTCTCCTTTTACTACTCTTTTTTTTTTAGTAAGATAACCTGCGCTGCATTCAAGACAATCTTTCTTTAAAACATTATTAAACATGTCATTTTATCTTATTTGACTCTCGTTTATTAGCATCAACTGCCGCCAAGCAATTACCACCACTTTATGCAGCGTTCAGATTCACCATTTGATGTTCTACGACAAGGTCAACCGTCTCCGGCACCCCCACAGGGGACATATAATTCAGGACCACCAAGATATTTATAGAGTTTGAGAGTGGCCCCCGATGAGGGCCTTTATTTTAGCATGCCTTTTTGAAAAATACAAAAAAAAAAATGTAAAACAAAAAAAATGTTATAATTAATTTTAGAAGAAAAAGAGCAAACAAATGAAATTTTCAAATTCAAGCTAAAATAAAGCGAACAAAGAAACAAACTAAATGTATAAATATTATATATGTATATACATACATATTATATTATAAATAAAATTTCGTTAATAATTAATTATACATAAATTATAAACAAACGATGATAATATTTATTAAAAAAAATACTTAAACAATTCAAAAAATATTATATATATTGTGTATACATATTAATGTACATATGTATATGCAAATATAGATATACTTGAACAAGAAGAAAACAAATCAAATTCAAAGCGCACGATGAAATTAAAGAAAAACAAAAAAAAAAAAACAAAATCAAGAAAATTGTGTTTTTTTAGAACGAACATTATGAAATTCGCGTAGAAATATCTTCGTTTTATTATTATTATTATTTTGTGATAAAGGATTTTCTTTTGTAAAAAAAAAAAAAACACTTGAAATAGAATTTCCTTCTTAATTTTTTTAATAATTGTTTTAATTTTCCCCATTGCGCAAATTATTTCCATTAAATTCTAGAATTTGTGAAATAATAAATTAACAATTACAAAGACATTAAATTTATAGAATAATACGTGTTCTTATTTTTATTTAAAAAAAGAAAACAAATTAAATGTATAAATGACAGAAACAAACGTAAACGAAAAACGATTAATTTGACCTTTTTCTTTTTTTGTTGCCTGGCTTATGGTGTTATTTTTTTAGGAAAGTAATACTAAAAAAAAGAAAAAAGTGCAATCCGATTTTTGCCAAGCAGAATGTATATTTAAAATTACTAAATAAGACACAGTCTATACAAAAAAAAGTTTTCTGAAATGTTATTATGTACAAATCAAAGCAGTGTGTACTAAATTGCGCTTTTCTGAATTCTTCTATTCTCAGTACTGATTATTTTTATTATTGCATCGACTCGCACATGTACTATTCGATATAATAATTTTCGGAATTATGTTATTAGACTTTTTATTACTATGACTATGAAATTTGGTATTAGATTTAAGCGTGATAATTTTGTACTTGTATTTAAGTAGTTGTTTCTTTGTATAATAGCCTTCCTATGGGAACTCGAAAGGCCAATGTTTTACACAACGGCGTACGCAGAAATTTGTTCAGCGGAGGGCAAGATTTCGATTTAAAAAATGTGTTCACTTCAGAAATTGGACATAAATGCTTGTTTTTTTTTTTTTAATTGTTATTGCAAGATTAATCTTCTAGCATCTCAAGCGAATCTGTTTAATACTTTCTCTTGTATAGTGCGTTTGTTTTCATGTACCATTTGCCGATGAACGCTTAGAACACAAAACGCTGAAACACGCAATTGATTAAATTTTGTCCAAATGTATGTGTATACATTTTTTACTATTGAGTCTATCTTCGCCCATTGTTGAGCGCAGCCAAGTTTTCACTCTTCTTAAGGCAAGCAAGTGATGTTTGTAAAGCCAGTTTCACAGAAGGAAAAATACAAACATATATTTGATTCTTTAACCACATCGCATAATTCTAAATTTTTTTGAAGCTCATCATCCAACTTTTTATCTTTCCAAAGATCAAACCATAATTCTAATTCGTTGTTTAAATTGTCTGTCATAGAAATCGACAAATTGTTTTGTGTTCGATTTTAAGCCTGCAAAGTTAATTTTCTGGATATTTGATGGATGCAGCGAAAACAGTGAAGATGCTGGCAAACTATTATCCGAAAATCATTCTTCAAGTCAAAACAACAATGAATCCAAATATGTATAGAATCAGAAGCGATTTCTTCTAATAATCCAAACGACGGATAATTTGAACGACGTTTCTGCCTGCCAACAACAATACATACCTGAAGTCCAAGCCTGTTAACATCAGCTGTATCTTTGCATAACTACCATATCATGGCCAAAAGGCAGTGATCCTTGGTGTCGGTAGAACTAATTCTATACCAATTGCTTGTGAAAGTGTGTCAGCATCATCCAAAAGATATTTAACTTGATTATCTGTTGCGATGCTCACTGATAACTGACAAAACTCTCTTAACATGTGTTGCGTATTGAAAGATATCAAGGCTCTTGGATTAAAGAGCATTTACGACAGGTTCAAGTAGAGCTGATTATTTTGCAATAAGAAAACAACCTATAGTTGCACAATTGAAGGAAATGTAAATACCTACTGCTAAATATATTGAATAACTAAATTGACACTTTATTAAAAATCAGTCAGCTCGTCGGCGAAAAATATAACGTCACATACCGACACTGGGTTAATTGTGACGTCGAATTTATGATCATCGCTGATTTAACAATTAGCATTTCCCTTTCATGTAACTGACCAAAAATGCTTTTCGCACAATTTGGAAAATGGGATGGTGAGATTTGTAGATTTACAAGATATATTTTCGGTACCACATTTTCTTGTTTTTTTGAGCTGGTGTATTATTTGGGTCATCAGCTTATCATCTTTAAAATAGGGACCGTGGCTCAGTGGTTAGTGCGTTGAACTGCTAAGCCGGCTGTCCAATATTCAAATCGCTTTAAAGACGAAACGTTTTCATGGTGCCACCCTATCATTTCTCAAGAGCAGCTTCTAAGTCCGGCACAAACGTTCATTTGTAGAAGAATAGAAAAAGGCACTCACTTAAGCTAGGCTTGGGTCCTCTGTGTGTTGTTTAGGTTTACCGTCTTATTATCTCAAACCTTTCATATGGAAGCATCAACGAATTTTCAATTAACTCTTTCGGAATAATGGCACTTGATTAAGGGACTTTTTTTATCATCAATTTATTTAGCCTCTATTGCAATGTATAGATATATAATCACCTAATCGCTAACTTGCATTATATTCAATCGATTGGCAGCCCAACGTTGGGATAAACAGCTCATTATGTGTCACTTATGTGTAATAAACGTTTTTCCTACATTTGCAAAGATTTTCTTTGGAATTATCACGCCCTATATGAATTGAGTTTATTAATTCAGAAAAGTAAATGAATCTCATTATCTTCTGAGATTGTTGTTAAAATATTTTTATTCATCTAAATAATTTATTCTGATCTTTTTTACCATTCTTTTGGGAACACAAAAATACATTCAAAAATGTGTTAAGAAAAGTCCAATAAGAATCCAACACAACCAATAAATAATTACGATAAATAACAAAAAAAAAAAAAAACAAGTCGAAACTTCATTCATTCATGATGCAAGCTGATATAAAACATTTTTGTTTATTTTAGTTCTTATATAAGTTTGAAAATTTATTCTTCTTTAAGTATAC
The DNA here is from genome assembly GCA_949775065.1 of Brachyopa scutellaris. Taxonomy (NCBI): domain Eukaryota; kingdom Metazoa; phylum Arthropoda; class Insecta; order Diptera; family Syrphidae; genus Brachyopa; species Brachyopa scutellaris. Next base: position 56,649,749 of record OX459112.1, on the reverse strand, counting down.
TCATTATAATATTAAAAACAATATAAATACGCCCAACATATGCATAAACATACATACATTTAACTATAGTAAAGAACAACAAATAAAACCATCAATGTTTAAGAATGAAATAAAATTGACAAATTTTATTTAATTCGTTCCCCCGATAGACTGCTAAGTTTTACATTTATTATTACATACTATTAATTGGATTACGAAGTAAGGATGATATTTTTTTTTTGTTTTTGTAATTTTGTGTAATATACAACTGCACATGAGTAAGTTTTTCTTTGTTTTTTTTTTTTTTTTTAATTTACTACATTGTTTTATATAATTTTCATATCAATACCTATTAATTTATTAATTAAAAATGAAGTAATATATATATATATATAAATATACATATATATTTACCGTAACTATACATTAATGAAAAATAAAAATTATCCTTATCGCATATTTGTAATTGTAATTTACAAATAAAATAGAAGGTAAAAAAAGAGAGTAAATTATTATAAGAAAAAGCGATAGAGGGTATTTATGAAAACAAGAAACAAAAATTAACATATTATTATAAATTATAAAATAAACCGATATAAATAATAATAAAAGAAAAACATTAATAAAACAAACAAAAAACATGAATAAGACGTTTCGCAATGTTGTGTTAAAACATTTAATTGGTTTTATTATAAAGGGCGGAGCCATCTGCTGATTTCTTTACAAACTACAAACTACTAGCTACAAATTTTGTAGCTATTGTGAATTCCGGCGGAATTTTTATCCCCCGAATGATTTTATTCCCGGGGGAATATCCATCGGAATACCACTCCCTCGGAAACAGCCACAATTAGAATGTGAAAAAATCACATTCAAAATTGTATTCCAATCTTTTGACAAATGAATTTATTCAAAATGAAGTTAAAATCACTTTATGTTTCGTGAAGATCTCTTGTTAAGATTGGTTATGTGTGGGAGCCGCAAATGGTACCTTTACTACAGAAATAACTATGACTTTACAGCTGATTTTACTCGGAATGCAGAACACTGAATTCCATTTCGAGTGATTTCGAAATTCGATTTCAATCTATTCACTCGAAATACAGAACAGGATATAGAACAATTGAAGATATGCAGCAGAATAAGCTTTTCGTCGACAGGCGCAGGGATTGCTGTCAAATAAATCCAACTTAAAACCCAAGAATTTTCCTGGCAGGACATGCACAAATGCACATCTTGAGATTAATCCGAATGTAAATTCTAATCATTAGATCGATTAAAGATGTCAGATGTTGGCTTGGATTATTTCGCCTTAGACTTCTAATTGCCTTCTTCATCATCATCATCAACAGAAACAATCAACTCTGGTGAGTACTTGGCTTAATTGGGTCACCTGAGGTTGTGGTATCAAAACGGTGCCAACTGAGCTAATTGGCTTACAATTTATTGAGATTGCGGATAAGCTGGCTGAATTATAAGGCCTTTCAGTGATGTCAACTGGAAACAGGTAAATTGTTTACTTATGTAATTTTAATAGTAAAATAAACATGTTTTAATCGTAGATAAGCTTAATTTTATTACGTAAATGAAACTTATAATGTACATAATATTATATTAAGTTACATTGGTTACTGTTACGAGTTGAATTAGCACAAAATGAGGTGTGAATAACTCAGCAGTTCTGAAGTATCTACGGTATTAAGCACATACTTTGTATTCAAATAGTACTATGTTGTTAAAATACCGGAACATATGAACGTTCATTATAAGGCACTCAAGTGCGTTAAGCACTCGTATTTGAATTTGAAGCATCTAATTGCGTGCATTTTAGCAAACCAAGAAAACGTGAGCTAGAAAATATATTAAAATGTATCTCAGTAGATTTTATTTATATCGATACAGAATTTATAATGACAAACAAAGAATGAACACAGATAAAAAAAATTAATATTGTAAAACGTGAAATCTCAGGCCTTTTCGATACTCGTAATTTATTGAAATCTATTGGTTTAACTTTGATCACTAAAAACTTCCGACTGACCGACGCTCAGATTTGACGTCGCCATACCTGGCACGTTACAGACTCAGTATGGTTAGTACCTGAGTCTTCTGATAATGCTAACACATTTTCAAATTCAAAGAAAAGCCTTGCCACCTGAAAATATCAAGGCCTTCAACGAGCCCGTACACACACGCACTGATAGTGTTCCGGACTGTACAGCTAGCTATTGAAAGAAAGTATCAATTTATCAATAAATCAAAAGGAGTAGTGAATAGTACACGACAATCAGAAACCATAAGAATTAGACCAGTAAGAGATCACATCCGAGATGCGATATTAAGCATCCACCCATCGATGAGGCTTCCGCCAGCTCGCTCGAAATAGTAGGCTTCTAAATAGAGCTTCATTCTATAAAATAGTTGGAATGTTGAAAATGCAGATTATTATTTTAAAAAATAAAATAAATAAATATACGGCGTCAGCAATCCTACACAACAAAGCCTAGCGCTTCTCGCAACCATTTGTGTGTGCGTGTTATTTTTTCCACGAATGGAAGGGACCTACAGTTTTTTGCCGACTCCGAACGGCGAGTTGAGAAGCTTCTCATGACAAATGATACTCTTTGATTGCTTGACAGACATTCGAAAGAGGTGGCGACCCTGAAAAACGTTTTTAGGTGTTGGACCCGGGCTGGGATTGAACCCGAGCAGCATGCATAGTAGTCAAACGCACTTACCACCACGGCCACGGTCAGATTATTATTTTACAAGTTCTAAAAAAAATAGATAAGGCCAAGCCTTGCTTAATGCCTGTCTATGAGTTAGAATCCTATGATGAGTCCAATTATTTATTTTTTGCAGTCTAGAAAGATCTGTACCTAGTACTATACTTCACCTAAGGTTTGTCTTATTGACCGAATCCAGCTTAAGTTAGTGCCCATGTGACCAGAGACAGATGCACATAATCTGATTGTCGTTACACTGGCGCACAGCTTCATCACTTTCTATGTTTTTATTCTCTTGTGTTTGTCAACAATCTGTTTGGAATCAATGTTTTTACTTGACCATGGTTTCCATTGAATTGTAGATTAAATGTTGACTTTGCTGTTTTCAGCCATTTAATATAAATTGAAGCTAACCCATAATTCAATGAATCTAGACCTCATTTATTTACAGACGTATATTGTCAACGTAAACGTTACCTTTTATAAACAAAAGACCCGTTAGTTTATTTTACGCATATAAAAAGTGTCAGAAAACGCCTCAATTTCATCACGTTACCCACCACTTAAATTCGTTCTAAGTAGTTCACGTTAATAACAACAAAACAAGACACAAAACAAACAATTTTCCAACCAGCAAAACGAAAATCACGCCAAGGTTGCAGTTCTTCAACTACTCGTATGTACGTCGTCGTACCTAACAGAACCAGAAGATACTTCAGCTGACCCTGCAAAATATGCAAGAGTTTTCTTTTTTCTTTTTCAAAACAACACGTGCGCAGCAATCAACAATTCGATGAATGTTTCCAGCAGCATGTTGCGAGAGCAGGTTTGTTTTTCTCGAACAGCTAAAACATCCTCACCCTGTCTAAGCCAAGCCAACTGAACGTGTAACACAGACAATTAGCATCGACAGGTACAGACAATGGCAAGGCAAACGAATGTTGAGGTTGACTCCGTTACCGGCCTACAGATCAGTACCATCAGTTCGATTTGAACAGCCCAGCTGATAGGTTTAACGCGATCGGTTGGTGAAAAGCAAAAAAAGAAAAAAAAAGTGGAGTCGCTGTTTTTTTTCTTAAATAAATAATCTAATATATAAAAATCTCGTTAATATATAAAAAATAGATTTCCTTATATCCCGCAAGAGGCTTTAATTAGTTAGAATCGATTAGCATTGAATTAATTAAAACAGTAAAGATATGCGACAGGAAGTGTTCGTTGTGGTTACTTTATTAATATGTTCAGGAGCGAACGGGCACGACAATTCAAATGTGCGCACACTTTCCGGACTGGACGATAGTGCAAGTGAATTTCTTAATGAAAATTCGTATACAGAGAGCTCCCCATCTCCAGTTCCATTTTATGGACGAGGTCTACGCATAGATGAATTTGAAAGATTTGCGAAAAGCTTGCAGCTAGTTCTAGGTGAACAATGTAAACTGGATTTGAATGCAACACTGTGGGGCATTGTCAACGAAGAGCATTGGGCCGTTGCTAGTAAGTCATAGAAGTGTTAGGTGATAATTAGCTATCCAAATGTGAACTCATGGAAATTTAACGGATGTCATTGTTTGACTGTGAAAAGTGTGATTATTCAGTGTTTCTGGAAGTAAATCCCCAAATATATTACGTATACGCCTAAGTGTTTTTTTGTTAAATAAAAGCGACGACGCGACGTGAGTATTCATTTAAATATCGATATAAGGAAATGAAATGTCTGATGTGCGGTACCCTGTTTGTTGCATCCCTTTTGTTGAAGATATTTTTGTGACAGTCTATAAGACTCGGTAAAGTAGGGATGCTTTGTTTCGATCGCAATTTAAAGTAAAATAATACCGAATGATCCTTTTTGAACATATGTACATATTTGTATTATGCAAATTTTAATTTTACCATAAGTGATTTACCTTCTCCATCAATCTATCGGATATTGTTTTCTGTAGGCATTTGTCACTTCGGCTGGGTCATTTACTATTAGTAGTATCGCCTGTGGTCGAAATTCGCCAGAGGATCGCATCTGGTTTTTACCTTGCTTAGACAGAACGTATTAGAAACAAAATTACCCCCTCTTCACAACCTTTCCAATCAACCACATATGTTGTGTTTAAGGCAACTAAAAAGGGGTTGAACTCTTTTGCCTTCGCCTATTTATATAATGATGATACTCGCACCAACCACCTTTTATTCTACCGAGTTCTCATTGTTTGTTAGTAAAACTCTGTGAAGAGGGAGCTCTTTCCTTTTAAATTATAGTTTTATGGTTGAGGCTCATTCGTGATGCCGAAATCCGTGATAGATTCAGAGTATTTTGGATGAGATCTTCTGCTATATAAAAGTTTCCCACGCGATGATAATGTGTTCTGATTAGACAGTTGTTCATTTTCTTGTTTTTTATTGGCAATAATTTTCGTTTTTTAACTCTAACAGTTCTGTAATAGTAAGTACTTGAAGCAGAGAATGGTCTTGAAATCAGATGAGTCCTCTTCTCGCTTGTTTTTGCGCCTTTCAGATATTTTTATAATAAACTGTGTTCTAGCTCCCAAAACGAGATGAACAACTTTTGGGGTGGCTATCATCGTAGGCAGTAAAAGACTGTCACAAACTTGTTTTGAGGTTACTTACTTGTTTACATGTTAATAAAATAACAAAATAAATTGAATAAATTAAAAAATCTCTGAATCAATCGATTCTTCCTCTTTCTCTTGATGATATATGTACAGTACATATGTATGTACATTTAACGTAAAAACAGCGAAATATTTGTTTGACCAAATACATGGCAAATTCATGTAAAACAAGATTCATTATTTATTTTAGCTTTTCAAATGAGAACGGCGACTGCATGTAAACATAAATTCTTTATTAGTGGAACATTAGTGGAACAAATTCTTGAGCCACCAGTAAGTCGAACAAGCCCATTGATAGGCTTCACGAAAAGACACTGTATGTTGACATAGTATAGTATCACTACTATTTCTTGCATGTCCATATACACAATACTCGTAGGTCGTAGATGGTAATAACTGGTTTCCAAAGTTGCTCTCTTAAATTACTTTGCGCTTGGTTTCAATTGAATTAAAATAACGTGCAGTATCATCGGTGCCGGGAAGGCTTATTGAAATTGTCAAAGCTAATGCAATACTTAAGTATTTGTCCAGTAAGCAGCAGCTGCAAACTTGTTAGGAGTTACATACATCCACCGGTAATGTGAAAGGAAACCCGATATTGAACTTTTAGATCAACCACTAAAACGTTGTTTATGTTTATCACACACAAAAGCAACGCATGCTTTATTTTATTATTTTGTTAGCCAGAAAGGAAGTCTTTTTGCTCATTTCTATTATATTACAAATTTCCATTATCGAACAATATTTTTTTAACACATAGCAAATGTTCCATTATACTTCGGGTTACTTATTTAATGTATGTTCTTCACTTTAACACACGTACCATTAAAAGTGTTTTATTGTAAACCGTGGTCTAAAAATATTTAAACAACATACAATTTTAGATTTCATATTACTCACTCGGTTTCAAAATTTTAAATCTAATTTTTTCAACCTGGTGCCCGATAAACCATTTCGATTATAAACCGCACTACGAGGGCTGGTTTATTTTGATTTTTGTAAGGCTTAAATCATTTCCGTAATATTCACTCGTTTTCGATCAGATTTTAAACAGTGTGGTTAATAAGAATTGATTTTTTTTACGTGAAATTGACGATGATGTCATCTTCATCGTCATCAGAGGAGGGAGATGCGAGATAGGTAGAACACTTCGTGCGACGAACTTACAGCACCTACAGACGCACGAAAGTCGACGTCTTTGATGGCGTAGATTTTCGGAAATACTTCCGGCTTCACAAAGAAGCGTTTTGGCGTCTGTACGTCATGGCTTGCGACTACATCGATGGCGATTTGCGCCGATTATATTGGCATTTTCCAGCCAACAGTGGGCAATATACATTTCGATGGCCGGGTTCGATATATAACTCCACTGTATTCAGAAATTCGGTTGTGCAGTATCAATTCTAAGCTGGTAAATTTGAGGAATATGTGATTTGATTTTTGGCCATGGTGGTTAAAACAGCGCATTTTATTCAAGTTCGCCGTTCATACGTCAGCTGCGATGCTGAGAAAGAGTATCAGCTACGCACAACGTCGTCGAACGCTCATATGGACTGCACTGAAATCACGTTTTCCCTCATGTTCGGCATGCAACTTCAGTATTTACAATAGATTAAAAAAGTAGTTTCTGGATGTTGCGGGCACCGTAGCGCAAGTGGTTAGTGCGTCGGACTACTGAGCCAGCGGTCTTGGGTTCGAATCCCGCCGCAAACACCTAAAAGTTTTTCACAGTGCCCACCTCTTTCGAATGTCTGACAAGCATCAAAGAGTATCATTTGTCACGATTGAGCTTCTCAACTCGCCGTTCGGAGTCGGCAAAAAACTGTAGGTCCCTCCCATTCGTGCAAAAATATAACACGCACACACAAATGGTTGCGAGAAGCAGGCCCAGGTTCACCTCGAGCTGTAGCGCCAACTAAGTAAGTAAGTAAGTAAGTTTCTGGATGTTGCATGCTGCACAACATCTGGATCGACATGGCCGATGCCAACGTGGGCAACCGCAAAATGTACGAAACTGACTTTGTAACTATAATAGTTCAGAAGTTATATCATTTAAAGTAGTTATACATACCACCAAATCTGAGGTGTCCCACTTCGACGGGCTATAACTTGGAGGTGGGTAAAAATAGACCGCCCTACCATACGATTTTCTGTTCTGTTTTTAGTGTTCCGTCCGTACCAAAACGGAACACTAATGGAATCAGTTCGGTGTCTGTCTTCTTGTCTGTCTGTCTGTCACAGGCCTTTTTCTCAGAGACTACTTAAGCTAGACTATTGAAATTTGGAACAGTTGTAGCAATTGGTGGCCTAAACACAGACCAGAACTTAAAAAGCTGAATTTCGACTTTGGGGGGGTAATTTCTTAAAAATTTTTCACAAAACGTTACAGCTTGCTGTCCCGAGCTTTTTCTCCGAAAATATCGCTCAGAAAAATCTGAATAAAATCACAAACATTGAGAATAAACTGTAGATGGAACCATAATTATTACGACTGCCCTACTTTAACCGTTATTTTTAAATTAATTTTTTAATTTCAACTACCCTACTGTTTACATATCCAGAAAAATATCACAACGCCTAAAAGTAGATACGAGAGTAAAAATTGAATAATTGATGGCAAAAATGTTCTACCGGATAACTATTGACCTAAGACTTAAACCAATAATACATAATATAACACATAAAGGAAGCTTGATGGTTTCCTATTATAATGTAGGTATCTCTACTTTTACAAGCGTACATTTCTTGTAAATACATATACATATGTACATATGTAGGTATATAAGTATGTATGTATATACATGTTTTATTTGTTTTTATTTTTTCTTTGACTTTGTGTGTGTGTGTATAACTATTCTGCTGAGCAGATGAGAAAGGACATCCGAGACATATGTACATACATACATGCATATGTAGGTAATTTGTTCAACTTTTGTGTTGGTATACATTTATGTAGGTACAAATTTGAGTTTATTTTTCGCAAATTGTGCTCAATATGTTTGTATTGAAATGTGCTGTGCACCATAAAACTATGTATGTAGGTACATTTATGTACTTACTTGTGTCTGCAGATTAACAAGTGCATATGTACATATATGTACCTATATATATGCTATACATATATATATGTTTTTATCTATGTACATATATGTTAGTATCGAACAAAGTATCATTGTATCTTTAGTAGAAATCGTATCGTAAACAAAGGGTTCATATAGATCTATCAACATAAATCTATGACATACATATGTACATATGTATGTAGTTAAAATAACTGATACATAGTACGGAACACTTATTGCGCAAGTATAACTTGCACTTGACCGGGTTTTTTGTTCTGAACTTCAGGAATCCTCGGTCAAATGATTATACCTCTAAACTGGGACACCCTGTGTACATACCAGGTGGTCCAAAAAATAGGTGAGTGAAATTTTTTATTGTAAACAAATTTTTATAATATTTTCTTTAATTAGTTGTAGTATTTTAATTTATTAAATTTAATAAACTAAATGTTTTTAAAATAAAGAAATAAAAAAGGGATGCTCCAATAACATTTGAAATTAACTTTTGCGCTTACCCCAAAAATATGTGATTCCTGCTAAAATGTCAATACATAATTACATACTGTTTTTATAATTTTTTTCTTAAATCCAGTTTATCGCTGTTCGTTACTCTGATAACCTGAGTGTCCTCCAATATAATCCAAATCGTTTTGGATTCGGCGCGGCATTGAGTTTAAAAAAAGTATTGCTGGGCGGCATTTATGTAGTTTTTTGACGATTGAAATAAATTAGGTTAATAAAAATAAATTGAATAAAAAGAAAAGGACGTATAAAATATTAAATCGTTGAAGTCCTCAATGTATTTTGTAAAGTGATTTTTGTAAAGTGATTTGAATGACAAACCCAAACGTCAAAATATTATATGCGAAATACAAATTATTAAAAATGATGTTTGGGTAGACATATTGCAAACAAAAACATATATTGATAAAACAACGGAAAAAACCCCAAATTAAAAACTAAATAATCCTGAAACCGGTCGTAATTAAAGGTATTTTTTAACTTGAATCGCCAAGTCGTCATAAATTTAACATTTTCGCTGTTTTAATAGTCCTAATAGACTTGCTAAAAATTGGAATTTATCGCATAACTGCAAGAGTGTGAGATTCGTTGTACCAGAAGATTTAAAGTTCTCCATAAGTTAAAGACGGCTGTTATCGGCTTTACACCTAAAGTGCCGCGCAAAATTATCAGCTCTGTTTAAAATTCGAGGTGGTAAGCTTACGCAGTTTACTAGGTTTACGGGCTATCATCTTAACTCTGCTGGCTGATTGTAATAAAGATGCCACTCAAAAAACACATAAACAAACAGGAAAACAATAAATCAACAAACAAAAAATACTTAAATTCACCCGCGCACTTGACTCATTTCTAAACATAACAAATTTAAAATGATAAAATGTCTGCCGACTAACGAACGAAATTCCTCCGGATGATGACACCAACAAATGTTTGTGTTTTGGTGATATAAAAACTGGTAGAAATTCCGCCGCTTAACAATTCACGCGAATTTCTATAATTTCTCAATAAAAATTCAATAAGTGTAGCAAACATAAAGCTGTGCGCTCGTGAACTTCACCCATAATCCGTAAACAAGACCTCACACTGACTTGGCTTTATTTTTATCATAAGCCCATATAAATGCAAATGGTCTACACACTATTACTAAGGAACAATCAAACCTCAAGACAAGCCCAAACATCAAGTATTAGACCCGGAAAGTTAGCTCTTCCAATGCGTCGCATGTTAATCGCTACTAGGTTTCCGCTCGCTTATCCAAGTGTCAGAAACGAAAAGTACAAAAAGTGGAATAAATCCTGCATGTATTATGGAAAATAAATAAAATGAAATCAAAATTAGTCAATTGGAATTTAATTCCAATCGTGCGTTGTTTGATGACAGACGGACGGGTCTGGTGTGTACACACATACGCAGTACATATCTTATAACTTTTTTTTTCATCTCTTGTTTACCCAGCAGACTCCTGTTTGGCATTTTAAATAATATGTTGAATCCAAATCAATGCTACTTACAGTTAAACTTGACGTCATTATTTTAAAATCACGTTTCCACTCGTACTGACACATTTGTTGCGCATTAGATCGCAACGCGCCGATGACAAACAAAGTGCACTTGTTGAATGTGCGAAATTGAACAGCACCTTTGTTTGTCAACTACAAATGTCATCCAGTAATTGGATGGCGAATAGATATGAGTATTTAGATTCACGTAAACACTTTCTGAATCAGATATTTCAAGATCGAAATATTGACCCGAAATTATTGACGGCAAACTGCATTCGATTCGTATGTTTTTTCTAAACGTCAATTAAGAGAGGTTACTACCGGAAATTTTATGATCGGATGACATACCACCATAACACCAAGTAGGTAAGCCAGATGTGCATTGCTCTCGCATACAAATTTATATTCGACTAAAGTACTTTATATTCCGCGGAGTGGAAATGGCTTTTTAAAACCATAAAAGAGTGTGCAATACCAAAAGTGCGAATTGAAATTGGGAGTGTTATATAACTGATTTTAAAAGAGGTGTCGTCTGTTGGTGGGATGCCTATTTTGGCATCTTTCTTTTTTTTCTGGCCTATTTCGGCTAGGAAGTCGTTAAATTGGGAAGATGAGAGAACTTCTTGCAATGGCAAGAGAGGTACATACTTAATTGATTTGATTAAATTCATTTCTCCTCTTTAATCGGGTCCCAAAATTGGATTATCTATAATGAGTTTTTTATTTCAACTTCAGATTTCGTGCTTAGCCAGGTACTTAAGAGTTTGGTAGATACTCATGTACGAGTATGTTGTATTCTCTGACTCTTAGCAGTAGGATTACATTATACTTAAGATCGAGTGAAGTGATTTCAAGTTATATGACGATCGTAATAGATTTGCTCAGACCTTATTGGTATTTGACTGAACGAGCTCATACATATTATAACTTTAATAACTAGGTTGTCTTATACATATATATGATTTTGGTTGTTTGTGATAAGTTAAATGCTAGAAGTACTATAGATTGACTGCAATAAAATCAAACAAAATATGACTATATACATATGTATTGTCTTTTTTGTTACTGTCAACATGTACTAGAATTCAAAATCTGAGCTACTTTATACTCTTGCGGAAGGAGTCCGTCCTCAGATTGTGTACTGGCTCTACACTGCGGTGGTCAGAGCCACACTTATGAAAAAGTTAGCTATGTAAATATACTCAATAAAATCCAAAGAATGGCCTGCATCTGCGTTAATGGAGCTATACGAACCACCCTCACCGCAGCCCTTGAAACGATATTAGATATGCTTCCGTTGGACATTTATGGTTGGGACATAGCAGAAAAAATGGCGTTGCGACTTAAAGAAACCTCACAGGGGAAACTTCAATTCAATTCAATTTTTCAATTTCTTTTCGGGCCAGCTCAACCTGAATGATTAAATCAATGTACAATCGTGACATTTTCATTTACACCGATAACCAAGTCGCTCTAAAAGCACTTAGTAAGGCTGCCGTGCATCTGTAAGCGAGATATCGAACAGATGCATGCTCACGCTGTGCTGGGTTCCTGGTCATAGCGATATACCAGGTAACTGTGAAGGAATTTGGGGAATTTTTTTTAGCCAGAAAAGGTACAAAACTGGGGGATTTTGTCACAGAAAGTGAACCCCATGTATCAATAAAAACAAGAAAACAGAAAATCTGTACGCAAGCACTGCAACAGGCTAATGAAAGATGGCGTAACCTTGATACGTGTAATCACGCCAGGCAGACTTGGCCTCAGCTGGATCGACGTAAAACTTACAGCCTGCTAAAAATTCCATCCCAGTTGGCGTATTGACAGGTCATTGCCCAATAGGTAGACATGGCAGCAGGCTCGGAACCCTCGCCAAATACAGCTGCATGGATGAGGCGGAGGTGGAATCCCCCTATAACCTCCTTTGCAGTTGCCCAGCACTCTCCTCCTATAGAAAGATTCTGGCTGTATACGTTAACCATTTCTTTTTTAAAGCTGTGTGCCAATTGCTTTGAAATATTATCCTCCTGGACAAATGTAGTGCACTAGTGTTCACATACGATGGGAAAACTACCCATTGTGAAAATTATGTAAAACCAGTTCAACATATTATTTTTATAAGAAAAGTACATGATTCATATGAGCAATATTGTGTAAAAACAAGTAAAATTGATAGTTTGAATAATGTTGATTGGTGAAATTTTTATCTTTTTATTTTCCATTAACAAATTACGAACTTTGTTGTTCAATCATGTAGGTACACAAGCTACATATAATTTACAAACAGAAGCATTAACACGGAAAATAATTATTAGTTATGTTTCTTTTATTTAAAACTGTTAAAACAGTTAAAAGAGTGGGCACCGTGAAGTGGTTTGTGCATCGGACTACGGAGCCAGCGGTCTTGGGTTCGAATCCCGCCGCAAAACACCTAAAAGTTTTTCACAGTGCCCACCTCTTTCGAATGTCTGACAAGCATCAAAGAGTATCATTTGTCACGATTAAGCTTCTCAACTCGCCGTTCGGAGTCGGCAAAAAACTGTAGGTCCCTTCCATTCGTGCAAAACTATAACACGCACACACAAATGGTTGCGAGAAGCAGGCCCAGGTTCACCTCGAGCTGTAGCGCCAACTAAGTAAGTAAGTAAGTTAAAACAGTTTGGTGATTTTAGTTATAATAAAATGGGGATATGAATAAAATGAAAGGGACATTTTTCAAATCTAATGGGAAATTAATGAAAATAGTACTCCAAAAATCCCATTTAATCCAATCGACACAGCAAAAAGGTAGAATTTTATCCACCTCTGGTAGAAAAGTCAAAAATTAGCCAGAGGATAATATTTTAACGCAATTGGCACACGGCCTAACTGTCACTAAATTGACAATAGGCGTGTTTTGTTTGCAAACCTCAATAGGATAAAAAAGCCTGAATAATTATACAGTCTAAGGTTTTGTTGTATTTTACATGGAAAACATGTTGCTGAAACATGTATATTTTATATAGGCTACAAAAAAAAAACACGGCTAATGTTCTACTTGCGCTAGTTTATATCGATGATATTAACTATAGAAGGTACAGCTCATCCCTTAGATATGTATACCATTAGAGCTAAAGTTAAGTTTTCAACTCAGCTTGGGTGATCCTTTCAATTCGTTTCAATTTAGCTCACAAATTAAATTTTTCCGCAAGCTAAACAAAGTTTTTTTTTTCGATATTTTAGGTCGACACTTTGTTACGTGGTACATATTTGAAAGACACAAATCTTGATTTGATCTTGAAGTAAATCTTAATGGAGAATAAAAATATCGTTACAAAAAACAAATAACCCGACTGCGGGAAGAGCTAAAAAACAAGTAATCAAGTTTCTATATAAAAAAAAATGTAAAGTGCACATTAAAATGTCCAAACATGATCTTACCTTACCTTAAAAAAAATCGTTGACGTATTATAACATAACGGTGAAATAATTTTTTTGAAATTTTAAGATACCTATACTTTAGATTTTTCATGTACCTATAGGAACGTGTTTACTTCTTTTTAATTCTCGCAATCGCAATCGGGTTATTTGTTTTTTTTCATAAGAATATTTTTACTCCTTCAGTACAACTCAACAATAAGCGATTAACCAAGAACAGCTACATACATATTTAATGATTTCTACATTAGGCGTGTTTTACATGTTCCTGGAACCTGTTTAGTGTATATAGATTTAAAAAAATACTTGCATGTTGTTACCTATTGCAGTTCCACGTGAACAGATATACTCGTAAATGCCATTGCCCTAGTGGGGGTCAGAGAGTAGATCCTCCAGCTTCCAAATAAGATAGTTGGAACAGTAGTAGTGCCGTGCCATTTGTGCGACCAGATACCAACCTTAAACAAATTTTATTTGTTTCAAAAATATTTGACAGTTATGGGGATATAATTTAAAAATAAAAAAAAAGACCGTTCCTAAAACACTTATATTTGGTATATCTACCGTAAAACCACCAGTGATGATTACTTTTACCAAAATCAGAAAATTTTTATTTTTAATATAGAGCCATCTATACTTGGGTAATATTTACATATGTATGTGTTATGAGTTGAAAGAGGAATACTCCTACAATGTGTTACAGTAGCACACCTAATAACAAAATAGAGAAAGCGTTGCAAATAACTGAAAAAAAGAAATGCCTCTTACAATTACAAAGTGTGCTAAGCATTGCAGAGCTTTTGAGCCCTTCTTCATAACCTTATAGATGCTGTTCTAAACAACAAAAATGTTTATTTATTATGCCATTCATTTTTCACTACTAGCCAGTAAAATTTTGAATTACATGTATTTCCATTTTTCTTTTTTTATAATCAACTCATTTGTATGAAAATAATATTCGTTTTTTTTATTAGAAGTTATTCTAATTTTATTTTATCTTCCCTTAAAGTTGTGTTATAACATATGTATAGTTTAAAAAATTAACTTTGTATGAATTATTATCTACATTATTTTTTATATCCTATTTTTCTTTTTTTTATTATTCTACTAGCTCATCCGCCCGGCTTTGCCCGGGTTTAAAATAGGAATGATAGCAAACTATATTATTTCATTTAAATTTAATTCTAGTGTGCCCGTGCGAGAACTCTCGCAAGAGTGAATGCAATCCCCAAAATTAAAACCTCCTTCTATTTTAATTTGTTAAAATTTATAAAGTGAAAGTATCGTCAGTGCTCCAGGAAATTCGTTCTTTTTACACCTCATTTGTTAAGATTGGTTAAGCGTGAGAGCCGCAAATTGTACCTATACTGCAGAAATAATAACATATAATGATGATTGTTGATATGAAAAGGGAAAACTACATTTTCGTAAATATCTGCACCACATGAACATATGGTGTGAATATAAGGCGGATAGCTTCAGTGGTTCAACATAAATATGTACCTGGTCAGACATACATACGCACCACGTTTTTATACATACATATATTAAGAAGATATATTAACGAAAGATATGTTTTATTTACTGGTATCTAAATAGGTAGACTAAGATCTTTTATATAAATGTATAAGATCTGTAAAACGTTTTTCAATTCCAAATTTTAAAAATTGCATTGTTCAAAGTTAAAAATGTCTAACTTGTACCAGGATGTTTTTTTTTTTTTTTTAGAAATTAACTCGCCCAGTGGTACAAACACTTAATTAAAGTCTTAGTTATGCCCACAATTCAGCGTCCGACAGTATAAGACTAAAATGAGACATCTTGCAATACACAAAAGCACTGTAGGCGTTTTTCGTAAAAAACCGGTCAGAGTATGGGTGTTTTACGGTATGTATCCCGGGCAGATAAAACTTAGCATCGCCAAGCTATTCCTTCAGACGCTACGTCAAATCAAAACTCGGTTCTGATAGAATAAAATGGGCGAGGTTTACGCATACATAAGCCATTAAATTTATTAATAATTATAATTGAAAAAAAAAAATCAGAACTGCAGAACGAGGAATCACTAAAAATGGGAGAAAAAGAATATTTCAAGTTTTTTGATCGTTGCGTTGGTGAGAGAACTTCAGATAATGTATGCCTTTGCCTTGTCAGAACGGCGGCGGGCCGCTACGTCGTGTTTATTAATATTACAGGAATATAGTTCTTGAAGTTGAATCACGAGCATAATTTTGTATTCATGTCAGGATACTGGCGTAATACCCAAGTGCCTACAATATCATACTTTCAATTAACCATCTTCTTAGAGATATCCGTAGTACAATAGAAGAACATACAATTAATGTCATTCACCTTTCCTAAGATGTCTATTAGCATATCAAGAATTTGAACAAAAATATTTAATTTATTAAATTATTCTGAAATACTTTCTAAGGAATTAAATACCTCGGCCAAAGCATGGCGTACCTCTTTTCTACCATGTTTTGATGCAAAATCTAGTAGTGAGTGTAAATCAGCACTAGCTAATCTGCTGGTCAGTCAGAAAATACAGTCACATATGCACATACTTCTAACAATAATTAAAGCCAAGTCGTATCATAGTGAATCAGCGAAAATCTTGTTTGTCATCAAATCGCTTCGCAACACAAAATCTTTGTTCTGAATTTGATGTTTCCGATAACACAAAAAAAAAAAAAAAAAAAAAAATAAAAAATGACCGTGAAATACTATGAAGTGTTATTTTTTTTTTTTGTAAATCTTCTCGACAACGATCTAAGTATAATAATAAATGTTTACTATACTCAGCATTAATGGGACTAGCCTAGGAATTGATCTGTATCATAAAACAATCTTAGCCGATCATAAACTCTATCACAGGGGTGATGCTAATTTTGTTCAATGCTAATTAAAATTCTTGTCAAAACCTTTTGTGTGGAGTCACAGACTGAATACAAAGAGAGCATACATACAATTGTTTATCATTTCAACGGCGATGTCCCAAAAGCGTGTGTTAATTTTATGCATTTTTGGCCCTTGTCTAGTGATGCCATTTTCGTTTTTTTTTCTTAGGAGCCAAAGAAAGAATCGAAAATGATTTATGACATGTTTACTAATTGTGGCTGGTATTCCCACAGGATGGAATATTGACGCAAAATACTTCCAACTTTGTGAAGTGATATACGCAGATTCCTTCCATTCGTATTGTCATCAGATTTTAGATATTTACTGATAACGAATAATTAGCACGAATTTAGAAAAAGATGGTCATCCGTTCGCATTCATGCAAATTTATTAATTTTTAATTATAGCTATCATGTTTCGCATGCGTCTAGCATAGTGAACGGATATTGAAAGATGAGTCAATGGAGAAGCTTTTAGATAAAGAGCAATTTCTTCTTTCTTTCTTTGGGTGTATATCTTTGACCTACAGTATTTTTTTTGCCGACTCCAAACAGCGAGTTGAGAAGCTCCTCTTGACAATTGACACTCTTTGAATGCTTGTCAGACATTCGAAGAGGTGGCACAGTGGAGAAACTTTTAGATGTTAGCTGGTATTGAACCCGGGCAGCATGGCGTAGTAGTCCAACGCACTTACCACTATACACCACGGTGCTCATTTTGGGGCTTGGACTCCATTTTTTCCAAGAGAACTTTTACAAATCCATTACTTTGTGGCTTGTCAATGTTAGAGTTTCAAAAGAGTTTTTGGTCGCTATAATGTTCATGATCTGTGCCGCGTTCAGCGAATAAAATAGTTTTGTTTTTGACATTAATATATTGTCTAACCACTTGATGTTTGTTTGCAAATTTGTGCGTTTCAAAACTGTTATGAGAGAAAAATATGAGAAATTTGATGCTGAATTTGTAAAAGGGCTGTGGCTGAGTATATAGCGCGTCGGCTTTTCTACTTGTGGGTCCCAGGTTCGTTTCTCGGTGGCGGCGGTTTCTTTTGTTTTGGTTTTGTTGTTTTTTTGGTTTCTTTTCTATTTTGCAATCGTGATGACAGAACAGAAAATTGTTTCCTTTGGTTTTGTCGTTGTTTTTTTGTTTCTTTTCTTCTTTTACTATGGCAAAGCCAACAAATCCTGTGCGGGAAGAGTGGACGAATAATACAGTTACTCGGCATAAAACTGTAATCGAAACGGGGTCTGGTATCTTTTGCATGAACACAGCTAAAAGTAGCCTTAAGACTTCCGGTTGCCTGCAGCCTCTTTCAGGCAGATGTTCTAGAACTAGAGACACTTAGGGCTGCAAAGGTCCTGATAATGAAACGAATATCCGGCAAGGATACTGTTATTTACATTGAAAATCAGGCTGCGCTTAACGCGCTAGAATCGTTAACTACTAAATTGGCACTAGTCAGGAGATGCAGAACGAGGTAATACTATGTTGGGTGCCTGGTCAGTCTGTCGTAGAAGGCCTATGAGTTGGCAACGAATGTAGGAAAACTGCCGACTACGGGAAAAACTAATTGAAAAGTACGACACAAGATGAAAAGAAACGATTATGTTGAGAGTATAGCCCTGCTCTCAAATTTTTCAATTATTTTAATAAATGTTTTTAAAAAAAATAACTTCTAAGACAATGCAATTCCGTGCAGCAGAGGACTTTATCTTTTTATTGTTTACGCATGGAAACACTTATTACTATACATATGCTTTATTTTTATTTTATTAATATTGAATACGGTAGTACGGTCTGGAATCCATTTTATGATATCCATGCCAACAGAATTGAAAGGATCCAAGAACGTTTAACAAGGATTGCAGTGCGTAGATTACGCTGGAATATCGAAATGCCTTCTTATGAGATGAGGTGCAAATTATTTGGAATGTTACCCCTTTTCATAACAAGGCAATATTTTTCCATTATGTTTATTCTTGATTTGATTAACTGCCATATTGATTGCCCTTTTCTCCTTTCATTAGTTGGATTTTATACTTCATCGAGAGTTCTTAGAATTCGATATTTATTTTATATACCTTAGCATAGAACAAACTATGGCTACAATGAACCAATTTCTAGATGCCTACGGAAATGAAATAATTTTTGTATTCTTTTGGATTTTCATCTCAGTAGGAGATGAAGTGAAAGTTTTAGAGCTCTATTGCCGGTTGTTTTAGTCTTCAAATAGTTCTAAGTTTATATTTTGCATTTGTACAAGTATTCTAAAGAGAACAGATGATGTGAACTCATTTGATGAAATAATAAATAAATAAATAAAATAAATAATTTATTACTAACTTTTCAATGTCAATGGAATTTGTTTTCATTAGCATTGCTTTAGTGATAGCCGATACAATTAGCAATCATCAACAAATAATTTTGTTTTTTTAATTTAAAGAGAATTTTAATGCTAAGAACTAACTGGTCTAACTACAGCATATGACGTAATAATATTTCTTTAAACATAATAAATACATTCATATGTACATATGTACTTTCAGATAATTCCCATCTATTAGATTTAATCGATCTTCCTCTCACTTTTGCAGTCGCTTAATGCACATGCATAAGTACTGCATAGTTCATATTTGACTAAACAATTTTGCATTCCACAAGAAATGTGTAAGTTTTTCACAGCAAGTTGCAACCACTTTCTCGCTCACCTTGGCAAGCAACATGTTGCTACCGCATAAATTATTCGAAATGTTTGCAGCAAGTGTAAAGTGTATGCACCTACAAAAAAATTAGTAAAAAAGTGAATATCGTTCTAATATGTACATACATATGTATGTATGTTCAGGATTGCGTCATTCTTATATTAGTACAGAAAGTATATACCTAGGCAGAGTTTTCACTTAGTTTAATTACCCCAAGGACCGTGGGAAAATACTGAAGAATTCTCTACCATCTTTCACTGGTGGTATTAAATTGAGTTGTTCTTAATACTAAGTACATATGTACTTAGATCTTAATTATTTACGGGAACTTTGGAAGATTCAATCGAAAAAAAAACTTGTTTTGCGATTTTATTAATTTTTCTTGTGCAATAAATTAAATTGACATCAAGATTTAATTATATTTTGTAAATTTATTAAAAGGAAATCGTTCAAAGAGGAACCTGTTTAGGTAGATGTGTACACAAGTACTCGTTATACATATGTATGTTGTATGCAATCAGAATGCCAATAGTTAAGTGTTAACTAAATTCTTTTATATAATATTATTATAATTCAAGTCAATAATAGGGTTAATATTCATATTGGATAAAGTTTAACAGAGAGGATATTTCTTAACATTTCTTATTTTAAATAGTCTACAAAGATAAAAAGTAATAAGATAACAAAAATTATTTGAATATATGTACTTGTAATAAGACAGGGATTCTATTTTTAACATTTTTGTTTGTGTTTTGTGGTACTGGCTTTATTCAGTTTTTTTGTTTTTGTTTTTATTAATGATTTGAGATTCGATGACAGTTAAATAATATTTCAGTTTATTTTCCCGCGGTAATTTAAAATCACGTTTTAAATAGCTATAATGACACGAAAGAATCCATATTCCATATCAAGGCTTCAAATAGTCTATGGACTTATTAATTTTTAGGAGACCATGACGTCTCATTCTATTTTGGTGTTTACAGCACAACCACACATCGAAAATCTCCGTAAATGAAGTTGAATCACCTATTTAGAGATACGTTAGAAGAGTAAATACAGTACCTACCTACCCACACATTTGGTTTGAAAAAAAGTTGTATCGATTACAGATAAGTCATTAAAACAGGATCCTGTTCATTGACTCACACAACTATAAAACAACTGCTGGCTTAACTATACCTAGCAAACCCATTTTTACAAGCTTTATATTAACTTCACTTTCTGTGAGGGCTAACTCTGAGAATCCGATCATGCTGAAACACGTGTGTAACCGGTGTCCGGTGACAATAAAATATTGGATATTTGGCGGACTCCCTAAGATGGTGGATTACCGTTATCTTCACGATCTCCTTAATATAGGTATCAGATGAAAGGGATTGACAAGTTGAATTAGATTAGCTAAGTGACATCATTCTAAATTTAATATGGTGGACGCCACAAGATGGCGGATTACTTTTTTCTTCACAACTCCCATGACATTGGTATCAAATGAAAGGGTTTGACGAGTAGCATTCCAAACATTCTGAGTAAACTTTCTCATATCAAATCTACCCAAGCCAATATACCGTGCGAACGTACCGATGTAAATATGTATGTAAAAAAAAAATTCAGATACTAAAAAGTAGAAAATAAATATATAGATAACATTTTTTTTTAAAAACAAGCATTAATGAATTAAGAAGTAAAAAATATATTTTTTCCGAGTCACCAATATGTGACTTAATTAAAGCTTGGGGCGTTAAGGCACAAGACAACACATGCACGATGTGCAACGGGGACGAATTTTGTGTCATTGTTACTGTTTAATTATGTTAGAACACATAATTTAGAGAAATTCTACCTCAAGACAGAAGATATATCTGTCAGCTCGCTCAGCAAAGTCATTTCTGGTTTATCTGGTATCATGACGGAGCTTCATACATATCAATGGAGGAAATTACATTAGTCCGCAGTGATATGGTGACACGGTCCCATCTCTACCAACAATTTACACAAATGTAAAAAAAAACCTGTGCGCCCCAAGCTTTAATTAATTAGGCACACATTGCTGACTCGGAAAAGAAATTATTTTTAACTTTTTAAGCTTGTTTTACAATTTTTTTTATCTATACATATATTTTTCAGTATTAGGACGTTTTTAGACCTGCAATATTTTAATTTGGAAATCTAAACTTTTTTAAAGGGCATTTTTTTTTTTGAACATCGACAATTCAACAATTTAACAATCTACTAATCTTGTTATGGTTAAGACTTCCATCATTCCTGGTATTATTGTCATTAATTTTTGTTTTTAATCTTTAACAGTGTACGATGCATCTGTAAAAGGAGCATCTGGCGTAGAAAATGGATTGGTCTATCAATTTGGCCATTACGATCAATGTATTAACCTAAACAAACATGAGGAAGCTGACTTGGACCACGTCCCGGTCAAGGTAAAATATTGCTTAGCTGATGTGACCATGGATGGGATTAGGGTACAAAAAATTGCTTCAAGGAAATTACAGGTATGTGTCTATTTGTTTCTTTGTTTTGTGTTAATGTGTGATCTCTGTAGAAATTTGGTAATTTTTTTTTTAATAAATTTTGTTGTTTTATCTTTTTTGCAGACGGGAAACTCCTCTACTGTTCACTGGGGCACATGTGTGCCCGCTACTTGTAGCGCCAAAGATGTTGGAATATTTCTAGAGAATTTTCTACAAAAATCTGTGGCTATCGATGAAAGAATGTGTCACGATGAAAGGGAGCTTGACATAACAAGGGATATGATGATTTATGTGTAAGTAGTTATTTCTTATTATTTTTAGGACGTTTCTTGTTTCGATCAATCCGCCTATTTGTATGTCGCAGCCATACCATTCTCTTACTTTAATCCACTCTAATCTTTAAACTATCAGAATATACACCAACTGTAAAGTTAAGCACTCCTTGTCGGCTGTTGTTCTTGATTAGGTTAGGTTAGGAAGGTCGTTTGCGGTAAATGCAATTTCACCTAGAAATTGGCCGTAAAGATTCATTGTGAATACCCTATTTGTGCATGTAAGCATGCATTTAACAAAACCATTTCGATCTTTTAACAAATCTCATAAGGTCTGTAAGTGGTATCTTAGCCAGGCCAACCAGGCAGTCGAAGAACCGTGCTCTCATAAAAGATAGGCGCCGTTCTTAAAGAGCTGGGCAGTGGCATAGGAGGTGTGCTACAGCTTCTACAGAAGGCATTTGTAACAATGCCGTATCTTCTGGCCATGTTTCCTATTATACAGTCCGGTTATAACACCGACGAGTACATGAATTTGGCTTCTTCCCAAAGAAAGCAGAGGTATTGTTATTTTCTGGTAGACTGGGTTATGGCACAATCGTTAGTGTTGCGCCAACGGTCCTCGGCTAAATTAGTGTTGATGCGGTCTATTAGATTTTTAGCTGTGGTGGAAGCTGGTAAGACCTGTCTATCAGCCAGTGTTATATCCAGACCAGAGTCTTGCCTCGCCAATCCGTCTTCTGTTTCATTCCCTTCTATTCCCGCATGTCCGGGTACTCAGCAGAGTTAAACTGTGTGGTGTTTTATCGCTATAAGTGCCGTGGGGCACTCTCTTACACATTTTAAGTTCACGGAAGTAGAGTCCAGTGCTTTAAGAGTGGCTTTACTGTCCACGCAAATGGTGATCTCCGATGCGGGTAATTTCTTTGCTAGGACAATTTGTACTGCCACATGTATGATTGATCATCACTTGAGAACGGCTCGACTAATTTGGCTGATTTTTATTTATGTTCGTCATTGTCAGGACAATGTCTGTAAGAACATTTTTGGAAAATCCATCCGAAAATTGGAAATTTGTGGAAAAATTGAAAGTGCTTTTTCCATCGGACGATTTGGCTCATTTTTTTTTTTTTTTTAATGTTCTCGAACGGTCAATTGTATGTCGTCTGTTCCCGTATCGGAAAACCATATTTTTTTTTGTTTACGCACTAGAAAACAAAAGAAAATGTAAATAAAATACCTTGAGATTCATTCTGATTTTAAATTTAATGGAAGAAAATAAATTATTTGGTTGACGTTTTTTTCTTATTTTTACTTTTTCATGAAGTGAGCTAAGTTTCGTTATCAACAATTTATCAATAAATTTACAGATGTACCATGTACCTACGAAATGCGGTGAGTTTTGAAGCGCATTTTCAGTTGAATTGTGATTATGTTGAAAGTTCAAGGTTGGTATGTTGCAAACTCAATTGATTTCAATTCGTGTTTTATTTCTTTGAAAAAAATACCACCGGTGAGTCGTCGGCGTACGCGCGACGCAAGCCAACTACATGATCGTCGAGTCAATGGACTGACGAAGAGGGTGTACCTACAGCGTTTGGAGGCAAATCGAATAAGAATACAGTCGAGTTCGACTCCCTCTGTTCGAGTTTAGGCACAAAATAATTTGGAACGTGTCAATACCGACAAATGATTGTCAAAACAATGATTTTCGTGTTGTTGTTGTATTAAAGTATTGGTAACAAGGTAGTGTTTGAGTAATAAGTTGCCCTCTAATAAATTACATTGTCTTCTAAATCGCAACATTCAGGATACTTCCACCAGATGCTGATGATGGTTATCATGATGTTCTTTATTCATACTATTATGAACATTTGATGTGATTCTATAAAATCTGTCGATTTTAGCGGCGGCAATAGTCGGCTAGTCGGTAAGACCAGTTTATGCAAAGTTCGTCCTAGAAGTCAGCAGCTCCGGTACCTTCCTCTGTGTTTTAACCATCTGTAAAGATGGATGTTCCGATGATGGCATTGTCGCAGTTGTTCCAGATCTATCTGTCTGGCATGGAGACCTTCAAGTATCTCGTAAAGTCAAGAAGGGGTTTCTCGTAATCTGTACAGGGCATGAGTCCTTTTTAATTGAAAATATCCAGTATGAACGCGTGTGTCGGGACGGAGCCTCCGGTTACCATTTTCTCTTAATCTTATGGAGCGATCAATTGGTAGAAGGTGCAGAAACCTGTCTATGCCAAGTTGCGGTGTGGACTTGTGCGCACCTGTTATACCTAGACCGGCTATTCTTTGTACCTTATTCAGATTTCTAAGGTATTATTTGATGTTAGTCATACCCCACAAGATTCTTCCCGAATGTATTCTTCGAGGCGTAGAATGCAGTGAGTCTGTTTTTTTTCTACTATGACTATTAAGTAAAATTGTCTAACATTTAAGATAATTAGTTCAGGAAGATCGCAAACCATTTATTTCTTTTTTAAATATGATGTAATCCTATGTTTCTGATCTACAGGATGGGCCTCTTTAATCTAAGAAAATATTTTTCTTGTTATTCCTAGATCTGTTGTCATGTTTTTTGTGGCGCTAGCCTTAGCGAGTACCTTCTACCATATCTTTCAAATCTATGCGAATAGGAATGAAGCTAAAAAGCCAACTTACGGAGCTGTCGACATGGCTTTAAAGTCTTTCTCAATTATTGGTATGTTTTTTGTTTTTCTTTTGTTTTCCCTTTCAAACTTATCTTACTTATAAATTTTTCTTTCTTCTTCAGAAAATTTAAATAAAATATTTCAAGGCGGCAAGGATCAAATGGGACTGAACGCAATCAATGGAATCAAAGCGATCGCGATGTTACTCATCTTGGCAGGTCATGCTTTGTCGTTTATTTATAGTGGACCGGTGTACAATTCTGGATTTATGGCTGAAGTATGTCCAGTCCATCCAAACGATTTATAAGAATTAAAAAAAATGTCCTCTTATTATTTAGAATTTGAAACAATTCCAAAATGCCTTCCTGACAAACTCGCTCCTCTTCGTGGACATATTCCTGTTTCTTAGCGGATTCCTTTTCTGTAGAATTCTTCTCGTCGAATTGGAAAGGCGTCATGGCAAGATCAATGTAGCTTACATATATATTGGTCGCTACATCCGTTTGACACCATCTTACATGGCGGTTATCGGGTTCTACATGACATGGTTTGTTGTCGTAGGCAATGGTCCCACTTGGGATAGTAAAATCGGCCAGGAGCAGGAAAGGTGTCAACAATCTTGGTGGCTTAATATTTTATATATCAACAATTATATTGGTACTGAAAAGTTGGTAGGTTGTATCCACAACAAAATTGATGATCTGTCGTAATGACTCTATATCTCGTTCTAGTGCATGTTCCAATCGTGGTACCTCTCGGTGGATTCACAACTCTTCCTGTTGGCACCGCTGGTGATTTTCTTTTTGAACAAATCCCGAAAATATGGTCTCCAATTCTTAATGGCCTTGCTGGTCCTGTCTGTGGCTATTCCATTTACTATCACCTACTTGGATGGACTTGACCCAACTCTATTGGTTTATGCAGAGTAAGGTGGGTTCCATTAAAAGGATGTACTCTCTAAGACAATCTCATTTTAGTGAAGTGGTAGATTTCGCCAGCAATCCATTTTACACCGGATCGTACGTCAAGACACACATGCGAGCTGCTGACTATGTCTTGGGTCTTTTAGCAGGTTTCTTAGTGCATCTCATGCAAGAGAGAAAGTAAGTTTCGGTTAAATTTAAGAAATGTACCTTTAAATCTACATACTTGTATTACAGTACAAAATTACCTAAGTATCTTGTACGAATTCTTTGGATTGTGTCTGTTGTTATTGGAACCACTTCAATGTTTGCCGTAACGAGATTCTACATGAAGCCATTTACGGTATTGGAAAGTTCCTTGTACTCGGCTTTCCACAAGGTTGGCTGGGGTCTGTCTATTGGATGGTTGGTAATAGCAGTTACTACAGGGCATGCTGTTGGCTTACAGAGAATCCTGAGCAGTCGAGCATTTGCCCCAATCAGTCGGCTGACATACTGCGCGTATCTGTGCAACGGTATCGTTGAGCTGTACCATACGAGTGACATAAGGTCACCTGTCTACTTGAGCAAGCTAGACTTGGTAAGCATGATTTTTTTCTCAAGTTAAATGCTTGCTTAAAACATTCGTAATTTCAGTTCAATAAAACAATTATGCACTCGCTGGACACGTTCGTGTTGGCCCTCGTAGTGTGCCTTCTTTTCGAGTCACCCATTCACGCGCTGGAGCGGATAATCTTCAGGAGTCAAAAGAAAGCTTCACAATCGAAACGAAATAGTTTGACACCCAGCACGTCAGAGGAACAAGTGGCATAGTAGACTGTTGCCGTGTAACGGTAGTACTGAAATTAAATCGGGTGATAGAGTTCTTTAGGTCCGAAAGACCGCATGTTATACCAAAAATTAAATTGAAACAGGGGTTGCGAAAGGTTTGCTTTATTGGTACAATGCTTGCCGTGTCTTATGAAATTGTATCTGAAAGCAATCTAGAGGAATGACGTTCTGTTTTTTTTTATTTTTAAGGTAAGATTAAGAGAATTTGTTTTATTGTAAAACTTTGTAAATATATGTACTTGATTTTTTTTATATTAAAAGTGTTACAACATGGATCGGTTGTCTTTTTTTATTGTTTTTATTCATCTTCGATGGGAGGACGTCGACGTCTTTGGTAGCTGACTGGCGTTTCGATAAATGTGGTTGGTGGTGGAGTGGTGGTTGCAGTTTCTGGAGTTACTGGTCGCCGTATGACCTCATCCTCTTTGGTGATTTCTTCATCTTCATCTTCTTCAGCATCAACCTCATCATCAACTTCATCAATCTTATCTGATAGAGGAACTGCTTCCAGCTCCAGTTCTGGTTCCAATTCAGTTTCTGGTTCTGCATCACTAAGAAAATGAAAGAAAAATTAGTTTGGGTTATAGGAAAGTAATAAAAAAAAGGAACGCATGCAATGCTGTGAAAGGGAATGAGCTGGCAAATAACTTAGTCACAAAAACGTTGCTTTTTGGCGGGACAACTGGTTCAATAGAAATACTGGGTGATTGCCTAAGTTCATAGATCTTCATAGATCGTGCAAAATTTTGCTTGGTCCTGTTTAATATAGGTTTAAGGTGAACATGTCAGTAGTTTAAAAAAAAACCCTGATTGTTGAGACAGGGACTACAAAAAATTATGTTTCCGTATTTCCATATTGGTACGGAACCCTAAAAACATTCTGAGCATTCGAAATGATGATTTCAATTTGGCCTTTCGACATTCATAATCAAAATTTGACTCGCAACGCTGTTTTGAATTCATGCACAAATAACGAGAGATCGAGGATGGGAATGGCAATATCTTTTTTTCTTGATTTGAGAACCCTCAACTGAAAACAACTACTACCTTATACTTGTTTCGATTACTGCTCCAACTCCATTAACCAAATGGGAATTGAACCTCACGACGTATTCGTGTTCCTTCCCTTCAGGTTCATTCTCCCAAAGATCAGCAGTTGGTGGCTCTGGAGTAGCCGGTGTCGGATTTTGACTTTCCCCCATCCTTTCGATTGCTATCTCAGAGATCTCCTCTGATTGATCTAACTCACCATCATCGTGCGAATCGAATTCTTGCAGAGGCTTTTCCATGAAGAGCTTCTTGATTATAATCACACGAACATTCTGAAAGGGCACATCGATAAGGAATGCCAGGAAGGTTGAACACAATATTATAGTCGCTAATTCGACTACATTTATCTAGAAAAGGAAAACTTGTTTATAAAATTCACAATCTTCCATCGCAGACTTACCAAATCACTTATATGATACTTTCCAGATTCTTTTACTCCAGCTGTCGTGTACATTACCACTGCAAAGCTGACCAACTGCATGGGAAATGAAATTCGACTCAAAAACAACACCGGCTTGGATGTCAATAAAGCGGGCAGAATCAGACCCTCTTTGGGTGTCATGAAAACGATCCATACTATTGCGAGTCCAAGGATCAATGGACACCACGAAGCATAGGAAGCAGCTTCCGAAGAGTTATAGATGAAGTCTGATCTCATTCCAGATGATGGATACCAAAAACACCAGCCAATACTGCAAATTGTTATCATCCAGCCAATGTTGATTAGACCAGATGGTATATCAAGATTTCCATCAGTAGATCGGTGGACAATTCCAGCACCGATTCCAATCAGGTATGGGGTCGCCCGACTGATCGGTGAGGAGAACAAAATGTTTGCTGTCCGGTAGAATTTGCTCACGCTGTAAATACGGACAAATTAGTAAAATGAAAGACGATGGTAGTAGTTGGAACTTACTTCATTCCATGGAACATAATTGCCGAGAGGTGTTCCATATTTGTCCTTGAGAACCTCGCCGCCACGGACATCGCTTGAAGTGCTCCATATGCAAAGAAACCAGCATCAGCGTCGGTGTAGTACAACCAAACGATCAGTGGTCCCAGCATATAAAGTTGCAGTTCCAATGCTAATTGGATCGTTATTGGCGAGCACTGTCAAAAGGTCGACATTAAAAGAGAATTCACAATCTTGCGACGATCTCTACTTACAGTTTCTTCAAAATCAATCGCATTTTGTACACCAAACAGAACTCTCCACATATTCTGTTCACACAAACGCGCATTCTGTCCAATCAGCTGGTTCCACAGAGGAGCCGCACCTAAATAGGGGAGAATCCAAGTCTGGAAGAAAAGTACCGCATAGATGGTGGGCAGATATCTTAGTATCTTCGCAAAAATCCTCCTAATCACTCCAATGTAGGTTTTCTGTTCCATTTCCTCAGAAAGTTGATATGCTGATAGGAATCCACTGATAATCAGAAGCAGATCGGTGTATATCATTGGCGATCGAAAGACAATACTCAAAGGCTGATCCACAGTTCGAACCAGTTTATCTCGATTCGTTATTGGTAAGTGACCGATCATCATATACTTTAGACAAACATACAGCATAAATGTGGCGACGATCTTGAGGAGGTGAAATACTGGGAACTGCATGTCCAATCGATCCTGTGAAACTAGTTCAGCTAACGATCGCTTTGGAGAGAACGAGTGGAATATTTCTTTGATGATCAAGTGGGTGGTGGAGCCTTCGTCTTCTTCATCTTGATCGTGTTCTTCCAATTCAGCTACGTTGTTGTTTACATCTTCGGTGTTTTCGTCTGTTGATGATTTCAAAAATCCATTAAGGAACGCCGAAATTTTTGTCCAATTCTCAGAAATATAAGCAGCAGCCGCAATGAACCAAAATGACGCCAAGTAACATCTAAGAGGTGTATTTAAAATGAGCAGGGTGAAAAAATAAGAACTGGTATTAATTCTTACACAGCGAAGCTAAACTTCTCATCCTTCTTGAATAAACGGGTGATGCGCCTACTGGTTTTCACATAACAATCATTTTCCGTCACTTCTACGCGGAATTCCACACCAGTGTTGTTGTATGGTCTTAGATTCGTTTCAATCATATCTTGTACCACACTAGCTGAGCAGGCATTCGGAATACAAACGCCCCAATTGGCCACTGCGTATCGTGGCACAAAGTGACTAGGCTGAAAGAAGGATCATCGGTAGTAGCGATATCGCTTCAAAACTCCAACTCTACTTACATTTCCCAAATGACTTCGCCATAGTCCTCGCCCGTGTGCCAAGTGCACAGGAACCTTTAGTTCGTCTACTTTCGCTTGAGTTTCAATGTGAGCCAAGCAGTACTTCCCACGGATCCGCATCGAAATATCTGAAGTTACCTTGACCACAGTTTTGGCGTGAGTGCACATATCGAAATCACCAAGCTGGTTGATATTCCCGCGGAGCATTCCCGAGCTGATTTTCCCCGTCGAATCGAGCACTAGACACAATAAAAAGAATGGCAGGCAACCAAACTAATGTATACAACTATCCCAACTCACTCTGAAGCGTCCAGAACTTATTGCCACGCAACTGCCGATGGAAGATCTGCATCTGTTGCTTGCATTCAACGTCAGCTACGTGCGATGCATTCACAACAAATCCCGGCACTGTGTGCAGCAGCGATTCGAAGTGGTCCTGAGCCATTGGCTCCGCTCCAGGACTGTATTTTTTTGCTGAATCTTCTCCGCGAGGTAAGTTTATTTTCTTTTCAGGTTTTCCAATAGGGAAGAAGGAATTGAATGGCCAACGATTAAGGTAGGACATCCAATCAAGGCCGGCAGGTTTGGGTTCTTCCACTGGCTTTTTAAAGCTCCGACTTAATGCTTTAATCCATTCTATGATACCATTAGACTTTTCCGCTGCCGCCGGTGCTGATGGTGGTGGAGGTTTCGGTTTAGTAGCTGTTTCTTCACTACTCGTACCACCAAACCAACCACTAAAAAATGATGAGAAAAATCCTGAACTCGTGTCCTGAACTTTTGGCTTCTGCTCCTCCTCGTAGTCCTCCCCATATTCATCGACATCCATTGCCTTTTCGATCGACTTGGCCTTACTACCGTCCACTTTGCGTATACGTTCAAATTTAAACTCATCATCTGAATCGTCATCATCTTCATCGTCGTCGTCTTCACCGGACGGAGCTACTCGTATCAACTTCCGGAATTCAAATTTTCGCGGCAATTTCGGTCGAACAGCTCTTCTCTCACCAGGGCTATCGTCCTCATTTCCATCATTTAAACCCAATTCGTATGACAGAAGCGGAAATGTGAACAACACCAAGAGAATCGCCAATCGGAGGCATTTCATCGATGATGTAAACATCGAGCGAGAAACCGAAAAAGCTTTATTTTCTCAGCAAAAAAAAAAACAAATATCGGGGATTCTCACTTCCACTCCAAAAATTAGCGTTTGGAGTTGGCTACTTTTCTACACTAAAGTCGTTAAATAGTGGGAAAAATTCATTAAATCCGTTTCGATAAACCTGTACAAACACACACGACACGAATACCGTAGGAAACTTTTCCTAATTTTTTGGCAATGACAAACTTATGAAAAACTAGAAAAGAAAAAATCAAAACTGGCAGAATTATGCATCTTCTGCCTACTGTCGCGTTTTCTCGTTAACTGAGAGGTGTTGGCGATATAATTTGCTTGTGAGAGCTGAAGGCAATCGGCCGTCGGTTATTTTTAGAATAAGCGTCTCTAAACGAAGCATGTTGCATGTATTTTGGGCTTCCAGCTGTTTGAAAAACATTTTTGATTCGCCCAAACGAGAGAGAAAAGTGCGTGAATTGTTTTGATCTTTCATTCCAAATGATTTTTGGCAAGAATGCAAATTGAAAAATAAATAAAATAAAAGCGTGCTTGTACGGTGGTTGCAATAAATTTTACTAAGAGTGGTTGTTGTCTATGGTAAACACAGAACATGCGCGTTAAATGCTGTGCGTGTGCCTGATGAGATCGTGGAGGCGATATAAAAGTCTTTGGGGGTGACTCAGAGAATATTAGAAAAAGTTTTTCTGCCAAAAATACGTTTAGGTACTTCCATTTGAATTTTTCTTAACACGTAGAAACTACATTTAACCCGGCGATACGGGAGTTAGATCAAAATTATCCGGCGTGTCTTAGATTGCTTATAATTTTGAAAGTATGAAAAGCACATTGGTGTTCTTCTCAGTAGCTGAACGCTGGAGTCGTTGAGTGCCTCTAACTGCTTTTGACTCGAACTCAGTCGAGGTCAACTACACAGGGAGCAGCACGTAAGGTAAATATTGCCCATTACCCCTAAAACGACGTAAGGATGCATGTCCTGAACATATCGTACCTTTTGGTGGCGATTATATTTGTAACTGTTATTCTGATTGAGTTTTTATTTGTTTATTTTGTAAGATACTTTTGTGTCTGAGTATTTTTAAGTTTTAAGTCAAATTAGGCTAGGAGAGGCCAATTTTGTTGATTTTTGTAAGTGTTTTTTTTATACAAGCTCTATTCTTGTGACTAAGGGGGCTATTATGATTGGCGATTCGCCTAGTTTTGGCGAATCGACTCTCTAGGCGAACTATTCGATTTTTGGTATTATCATTGGCGAGTGAATCGATTTGATTGAAATTCTACTCACTCGTAAATTCAACGACCAATTTCGCAGATGGAAGCTATCAAGAAGGCGTTGTCAATGACTTTGATTTGGGACTCTTGCCGCTAAAAGTGTCGGTTATATTTACTATCTGAAGTAGTAGATATGCTATCTAAGACAATGTTACGTTAATTATAGTGCACTACAAACAATTCTTAACGGACTGTTAACGATATGACAACTTAGTACATAAATGCATATATGTACATATATGTATACATATTTTGACCTTATTCAGGCAAAAATGTTTTTATGAATAACGAAAAGTTATAGCCAGCTTTTTATGTATTGTCGGCTATAACTTGAGTCGACTATTCATGGGCTGACTATAAATTTGCGCCATTATTTGAATGCGGTATTGTGAAAATTTTAGATCTTTGGATGTTGAAATACAGTACGTTCTCGGTTTGCGCAACTCTTCAAAAATTCTACCTCGAAAAGTGCAACTATTGTTGCATCATATCCTCTGGTGTTTGCTTTACTTTTGAGTTTCCCCACTTTGTCTGGGCAGTTATTTTACCGCTACTTGAGAATTCGTTTCGGAGTATAAAAAAAACTCAAACTTTCATTAAAAGCAAATACATAATAGCAAAACTGCGCGCTGTGCAATATGCAGGTGAAGGAAGACATTAAACACTTTCTGGCAATTTGTCCGATCTTGAAGGAGGTAAGGAGAGCATTCTTTGGAAAAAATCAGTTACAAGATGAGGAGTTTCTGAATCATTTGAATGGAGCCAATTGGGCAGTGATGTCGCAGTACGGCTTAGAAGCATTAGCGTACAGGGCGAAAATTATCAGTCAACGTTTTTAAATTCCTTTTTGTTGTTAATTTCTTTTGTTTTAGCTAAACTAAAAGCCCAGTTCTATTTAATTAAACCCGAACTTTTTCTTTTTGCTGTTAAAAAAAAAAAAAAAAAAAAAAAAAAAAAAAGAAGTAGCTTAATTTTTCGTTTTAACTAAACTAAAAGTCCTTGTTTTTTGAATTGAAAATTTTTTTTAAATTTACATAAATTTGAATTACAATTATGTACATAATACATTCCAATAGTTAAACCAATATTTATTTGCAAAACCAAATTTCAATTGTTGCCACAGGCAGACGACATTTGTGTCATGCCTTATCTTATTCAGTACATACATATCTATAAATAACCAAAATTGTTAAAAACTTTGATTTGAATAAACGATCTATCTATCTATCTATCATAATAGCAAAACTATAATTCTAACTATAATTAGTTGTTTCTAGAATTAAAACTAAAATAAGTAAAAAGTCTTGCATTAACTAAACATTTGTGGCAACGTGCGACATAAATACGCAATAGAATATCAAGAAGTCAACAGCACAAACATACATAAATCAACACAGGATCTACAGATGCAAATATCATCTAGCAGCATACCCGAACAAATACAAGTTTCATCACAATACGCACAGCCGACTTATATTCGCAGTACAAATACACCAACGCCAACACAATTCACTGGCTAGTCGCCATTCGCCAGCAACCCTTAATGAAATGACATTAGGCGTGTTTTTTTTCAAACCTATATAGGCTAAACATGTATCTGCAACATGTTTTCAATGTAAAATACAACAAAACCTTAGCCTGGATAATTATCCAGTCTTATTTTTGTATGGAGAGCTTTTTCGAAATCTATATAGATTTGAAAAAAAACGCGCCTATTATTCAGTATTCCTCCACGACACCGAACAGTCGCAATTTTGAACTTACAATTTAATTAAGCGCTTATTAATAAAACCCAAATAAAATCCGTTGTTTGGTTAATTTTTGTAGAATAATTCTAGTGCGGAGAAATATGTAGAAGTACATTCTCCCACACATTTAAGAGTTGTTTTCTGAATTCTTTATTAACATGGATTTAATCACAAATGTTGGCTTCAAAAAGTGTTTGATTGAGACACAGAACTGGTGATTAGCAATTGAAAGATTAATATCCACGACCCTAAGAGTCTAAGAGCCAACAAATTGAGAACTAGGACTGTCGTCGCCGAATTATGACAGTGGCCTCTGTCGTCCAGTAGTCGAATTGTCGTCGCCGAATTATGACAGTGGCCTCTGTCGTCCAGTAGTCGAATAAATTAAAAGCTAATATCTAACTGGCCAACCAATCAGATTTGACGTTCTAAAAGGACTTTTACTGGCAGTTGCAATTATTTGACACATACAAATCGACAACCAAGGGCAGCGGACGTTGTTTACTTTCCAATAACGATAAAGTGCAAACGCATAAAAAATACAATTTAAAAACCAAAACTAACTAATAAATAAACTGCTATACCTTTTCTTTAAGTGGATAATCTTTTATTTTGTCATGAACAAAAGTTTTTTAAATTCAATAATTTCACTGAATTCGTGTTTTTTTGTGTAATTTCGCCGCTGCCCAGTGAGAAAATTCCAATTTATTGCCGTCGTTAATGCCGCCACGCTTAATAAATTATTCAGCGTCAACATTTTGCCGTATTTGTGCTAACTGCTGCAGCTAAATTGAGCTGCAGCAGCCCTGTAAGTACCAAAATTTGCCTAATAAGAAACATATGCTGTACAAATTCTTATTAAAGGAAACTCAAGCAACGGAATTTAACTAACACCACTTCGCCGGTGCCTCCAAATCCGTCAGCAAGAATCTGTTAGCCATCGTTCTCAATAAGAGTCACCTTTTCATCGCCGCTATATGCCAACGCCGCCTCGCAGGAGTTCCCGATCAAATAAAGGCAAAGTTCCGGTACGATACAGATCACAATCCGAAAGCAGAGTCGTACAAATATTAGCCAGCGAAATGGATCAACCGCCACAACCACCACAGCCACAACCGCCACAGCCAGTGGAAAATCAGTTATTAACTGCTTTGGTAGCGCAAATTACCGCCCTTAAGCAGTCAGTGGATCAGCTTCGCAATGATACCGGTATCAACATATTCTACAGCCGTTGGAATGGTAGCCCAGCCATACAAGAAACTATATGATCTGCCAATATTCTCGGGAAAGCCAGATGATTGGCCATTGTTTTTGGCGAATTATGAAGAAACGACCGCCAATTTCGGATATTCTGCAGTGGAAAATACTATACGCCTGCAGAAGTGCCTACAAGGGCAAGCCAGGGAGGCAGTTTCATCTCTGTTAATTTATCCCAACAACGTGACACAAGTCATCAAAGTACTATCCTTTCGTTTTGGTCGTCCGGATTTATTAGTGAAAGCCCAACTCACGAAAGTTCAACAGTTTCCAACGATCAGTGATGCTCGAGTCGAATGCCTCATTTCTTTCTCAACAATGGTTGAAAATGTGGTTGCATTTTTATCATCGGCTAAATGTGAACAACATCTGGCGAATCCCATGCTTCTCGAGGAATTAATACTGAAGCTGCCAATGACTAGAAGATTTGAGTGGGCAAGACATGCATCGACTATAGAACCGTACGCCACCGTCAAGGATTTTGCAAAATGGTTGACTGAACTGGCAAAAATAGTTCAACTTGTGCCGCAATCGAGCACTTCCGTAGTCAGAGGGCAACCATCCCAGCCACGCAGAATATTACACGCAAACGAGAAGAATTTTGGTGAGATAAGGAATTCGCCAAAAGTGGTCTGCATTTGCTGTGGAGAGAGCCATCAGGTAGGTGACTGTAAAACCTTTAAAGGATTGGCCACAGAAGATCGATGGAAGCTCGTAAAAACCAAACACCTTTGTTTTTCCTGTATTAAATTTGGACATGGGGCTGCAACGTGTCGTAGTCGACGAAGATGTGACCAAAATGGATGCCGCAAGTTCCATCACAAACTTCTACATGAAGGAGAAAAAGAAGTTTCGCCGCAAGCTCCAGAAAGGATTCAGAATTGTCGTACACAAAACTACAATAGTCAGCTCTTTCGCATTTTGCCAGTGGTTTTGTTGGGTCCACGAGGACAAAAGTCAGTGTATGCCATGTTTGACGAAGGATCGTCGATTTCAATCTTGGATGATGGAATAGCGACAGAATTGGGACTCCAAGGACAAATGCAGTCTTTGACCTTGCAATGGTTTGGAGACAAGGTAGTGACACAGCCATCCAGAAAAGTTGCCCTGGAAATAAGTGGAGCTGAAAAGGGATCTCGGTTCTTCCAAATGAGAAATGTCAGAACCGTGCAGAATCTAAGCCTACCAATTCAATCTTTTAATAAAGAATGCGCACAACATCTGCGGAGTATTCCTGTCAGCAACTACAAAGATGCCGTCCCAGTAATCCTAATTGGATTGGACAATTGCCACTTGGGTCTCGCCGGTACGTCCATCGAGGGTGGCCAGGATGAACCAATCGCAGCACACACAAAACTTGGTTGGGTTGCCTATGGACCACGATGTGCCAATGCCAATGATAATCCGATGGTTCTACACATCAATGAAACCGAAATCCTTTGTAATCTCGACAAGGTGGTGGAATCCTACTTCACAGTTGAAAACTTCGGCGTGCATAAAACAGATACTGTTGTGGAGTCCATCGATGATGCCCGAGCGAGAGAAATTTTAGAAAGAACAACCAGACGTGTTGATAAACAATTTGAAACCGGTTTGTTGTGGCGCAACGATGAATTCACTATGCCTGATAGCTACCAAATGGCATCAAAGCGTTTGTTCAACATTGAGGCGAAAATGCAAAGAGACCAAGATTTTTCCAAAAGATACAAATGCCAAATAGCTAATTACATTCAGTCAGGTTACGCTAGAGAGTTGTCACCGAACGATGCAGAAGCCAACAGCAGCCGAATCTGGTATTTGCCACATTTTGGGGTTACTAACCCACACAAACCAGACAAACTCCGTATCGTTTTCGACGCTGCAGCCGAAGTCCATCGGATCTCTTTGAACTCGATGCTATTAAAGGGACCAGAGCAAGCCAAGCCGCTCTTGACAATTCTTTTCAAGTTCCGCCAAGGAGTCGTCGGAGTAGTTGCTGACATAAAGGAAATGTTTTCACAAGTAAAGATTCGAGTCGAAGATCAAAATGCACAGAGATTCCTATGGAGAGACGGGAACAAAGATCAGCCAATTCGCATATATATTATGTCATCTATGATATTCGGTGCCGCATGTTCGCCCTGCGCAGCCGAATACATAAAGAACAAGAATGCCACTGCATTTCAGAAGAATTCACCCGAAGCTGTCGACGCAATTGTGAACAACCACTATGTGGATGATTTCGTATGCAGTTTCCACAACCAGGTCGAAGCGGAACGAATCAGTCTGGAAGTCAAAAAAATTCATGCAGAAGGTGGATTCATGCTTCGAAACTTCGTCTCCAATATAAAAGCGGTAGAGGCAAAGCTGAATGATCCACTATGCCGTGTTCAATCAGCAGTAAGCTTGGAATCAGATGAAGGTGGCGAAAAGGTGCTCGGAATGTATTGGCATACTGAAGATGATACATTCCGTTTCCGCTTCAAATTTCATCGAATTTCCAAAGAAGTTCTAGAATCATCAAGACCACCAACAAAGCGAGAAGTGTTGGGAATCGTCATGGCAGTCTTTGATCCGTACGGCTTTTTGGGTGATTTTCTGATTTTCTCCAAGATACTACTTCAAAATACTTGGAAAACTGGGATCGGTTGGGATGATCCACTGCCAGACAATCTTCATAGCCGATGGAAACTCTGGTGGATAGAATTGAAGAATGTTAAACAGTTTCGATTGAATCGCTGCTACTCACCAAAACTTCCACTTGCCCAAGATATTGAACTCCATATCTTCACGGACGCCAGTGAGAGTGCATTCGCCGCGGTAGGATACTTTAGAATCCAGCACCAAAGAACAGTCGACGTTGCTTTCGCTTTCGGAAAGACAAGGTGTGCACCAAAGAAGCTACTTTCAATTCCTCGCCTGGAGTTGCAGGCCGCAGTCCTAGGAAGCCGTCTTCAGTCAGCCATTCGATCAAACCATAACTTTGCAATATCAAGAGTCGTTTATTGGAGCGATTCAAAGACCACTATCTGGTGGATTCGATCTCCACATAGAAGATTCAAACCATTTGTGGCTCATAGGATAGCTGAAATCCTGGACGCTTCGGATCCTTCAGACTGGCGTTGGGTACCGACTGATTTAAACGTGGCAGATGATGCCACCAGAGCCATCAATCCGCCGAAGTTCGTCAAAAATAGCCGATGGCTATCAGGGCCAGAGTTTCTTCGCCTTCCAGAACATCTATGGCCCTGTTGCTCTGATGCTCTTGCTCCAGACACGCTTGATGAAGAACTGCGTCCAAGGATATTTCACATTGGCCAGGCAAGTGCTCCTCTAGTAAATGTTGCCAACTTTTCATCGTACTCTAAGTTAAGGCGAGTAGTAGCCTGGATGTTGCGATGTCTCCAATCACTGCGCCGTGCGAGAGAAAGAATTGCTGCACAGCGAAATGGAGAGCCGATGTCCAAACAAATCACTCGTGCTCTAATAAGACAGCCTATTCCCAGACAAGAACTAACAGCCGAAGAGATTCTATCTGCCGAGTACTTTCTGTGCAAACAAGCCCAAAAGGAAGAGTTCTTTAAAGAAAGATCATCGCTCAAGAAAGAAGAACCTATTTCGAAATCCAGTGTCATATACGAACTCACGCCATATTTGGATGAAGGAGGACTTCTACGTTTAAAAGGACGCATCGATGCTGCCTACTGCCTGCCTGCTGATGCTAGACGTCCAATTATTTTGCCGCAGAGACATACACTAACGCAACTCATAGTGTATCACTACCATCATTTCCTCCACCATCAAAATGATGCCCTCATATTATGCCTGAGGAATTTTGTAAATCGCCGTGGGACTCCAGTTAGAATAAGAAGTAAATGGCAACGCGGGAGGATAACGAAGGTGTACCCGGCCAAAGATGGTCAGGTAAGAAGTGCCGAGGTAAAGACATTAAATGGAACCCTTCGCCGTCCTGCCTCGAAGCTAGCAGTAATTCAAATTTGTGGTGAATCTCCACTAGGATTCACGGAGGGTGGGATGTCGTCGCCGAATTATGACAGTGGCCTCTGTCGTCCAGTAGTCGAATTGTCGTCGCCGAATTATGACAGTGGCCTCTGTCGTCCAGTAGTCGAATAAATTAAAAGCTAATATCTAACTGGCCAACCAATCAGATTTGACGTTCTAAAAGGACTTTTACTGGCAGTTGCAATTATTTGACACATACAAATCGACAACCAAGGGCAGCGGACGTTGTTTACTTTCCAATAACGATAAAGTGCAAACGCATAAAAAATACAATTTAAAAACCAAAACTAACTAATAAATAAACTGCTATACCTTTTCTTTAAGTGGATAATCTTTTATTTTGTCATGAACAAGGACAAAGTCGATGCTAAAATCAAAAGTCCTGCAGCGAATAGAATTGTGAACGGATTAATACCGACGGGGAGAGAAATGCAATCCAATCAGATAGGTTAGGATTGCTGAAAATTACTGTGAGAAACTCAGACACTAAAAACTGAGGAAATTCCGGATTATACCCAATAGAAAACTGACGGCACTATTTTGTCAAACGACTGTCGGTCTGGAAGTCAGCTTAATATACAATGTGGAATCACTCTCTTTTGACCAGTTGACCGACACTGAAATCTCTGAGTCACGGGGGTGTGGGTACTACAGTCCTATATATATGCAGCGAAAGTTGCAATCGATTTAATAACCTCCCTATGTAGGTTTCCCTCTTAGATTTATCTACTCCAGAATACCACCTGGCTCGCTCACTTCTGTTAGGTACAAAATTACAATTAAAACGATCCCTATACCATTTTGTTAACACTTCTTTCTTCACGTATTTTTTAATACGTATACATCAAACGGGATAAATAAATTTTAGTGGTAGACAATACCAAAACTTCTTTTGATGTTGACCGCAGTTTGAAAAGACTTTTAAGTCATATTATCAAAGTGATAGGCTGAGTTCCAAAACATCAAAAAAATGCGCATCGGGAAAGCATCACTGCCACTGTTTTGCGATGTTACGATGCTTTCATTTTGCGATGCATCATGATGCTTTAAAATATTTGACTTTTTGAAACGGTTTGTCCTGTTTAACAATCATTTCATTTCATCCATAAAAATGTCTAAAATTCTGTCCATTTTTTTCTGAAAATTTTTCAAGAAAATATCCAAATAACAAATAACTAGGCTTAAAATAAACATGGTGATGTTTTTTTATTTTGGTTTTGCTTTGGCGGAATAAGAAAAAAAAAATACTCAAATCACAACGCATCACAATAAACTATGATGCGTATTTTGCTTTTTTTTGCGCACTGCGCAGTCGTTGCTTTTATGATGCGTTTTGGAACGCGATACATTGCATCACTGCTATATATTGACGATATGGAACGCTTGACTTTGCAGTACTGCGGAAGAACTGTGTTTTGGAACTCAGCCATAATCCCAAATTCATAGTAAGCCTCGCACGATCTTGTTCAATAACGAGCCTACGAGTATTAACGTACACCACCGCCGCCTGCCGTCTTTTAAAAAGGCCAAATTTTTGTAAAATAAAAATCATTTATTCTTTGATATCCACTAGCAATCTTATATTATAAAAGAACGATGCATGTTTTTCACAAGTTGAAACTTAAAATTATTCATAAAAACTTCTGAATCAACAGAAATTTACAACATAACTGGGCATCCACATGAATCCAGGCATTCAATAATTAATCCGTCATTATAGCCTGACAGTTTATAAGAAAATTGTAAAAAATCAAAATAAGATTAAAAAAGTAAATTCATTCGACATCAACCATTAAATGGCATTTCTCCTTGTCCTAATTCATCGCCAATCATTTGCTGTACATGGAGATTCGCAATCTGCGGAGGCTGTTTGAGACATTCTGCATACGAAGAACCCGATATCCATAAAGGTGGAGTCATCACCTGTTGCGCTGGATGATAGTACTTTGTTCCTCCGAACTGCACTTGACTGAGAACGTGATTTGTTGCAAATCTTGATTGGGTAAGTGACAGCGGAAGCAAAGTTATTCCAATGTAAGGCAATCCGTTGTGACCACAGTCAAACTTTACAACCTCCCATGGGATGTATTCCCTCCCGGTAAAAGCTGAGTTACTTCCGGTTATCTGGTAGCATAAAGCTAGTACGATTTGCGTGTCATTCAAATTGTACTTCAGTGGCGGTTTGTTTCTGTATTTTGGCAGAATTGTTCCAAAAATGCGCTGAGCAAAGATCCAATCGGTCAAGTAAGTGTATATTTCATGCACCATGAAACTATTCTTGTATAACTGGACGAGTCGTTCTTCTGTGGACTTTGAGAGCATAGCGCAGGCCCAACTGATATCGAGAACTTCTATAAGGTCGAGAAAAAAGCCTTTCGGGACGCCATGCGAAGCGATGAATGTCATCTGCGGTTCCGGTACCATTATTCCAACTGAAAGAGAAATACATTAAAATCGTGACTGATAAAATGAACAGATTTTTAATTTTACGCAAGTGAGCGGTGTCCTTTTGTGCGTATAGCACGTAATTGCAATCAGGGAATCCACCGATTTTATCGATCAGAGACACCACAACCTCACATAGACGTGAATGGATGTCAACCAGTTCTCTGCACTGAAAAGCAACGATTATAAAACGAAGCGAGCATATTTGGTTACGGAGCATTATTGCAGCGTATTGAATGCCTTCAGTCGGAAAGTATGTCCCGAATATGATAACTGGGATGTGCCATATGTTTGCAATGCACTTCAAGCGGAGAAGAGTATCGAAGTCGTTGTTGCGCATGCGATGCAGAGATTGCCTAAAAGAGGTAATGTGTTTCAAACAAGTAATAATTACCAATAGCGTTTTTCATATAACAAAAACTTACTGCGCTGATGGTTTAGCCCACTCGACTATAAATCTAGAATCACCCAGCACTGCTCCTTGCATCTTCTGCAGGACGACTTCGGCCGCCTCTCGACAAGTGAAGTCCACAAAAGCATTTGTTCGAACTTTAGAAATTTTTCGAATGTTTGTTCGTGGGACATACTGCACCATCAGATCGATTAGATCCCGATTGTTCAGCTTTAGATCGACATTCCGAACGAATAGTGTCTTATTCTTAAAAGTAGAAAAATATTTCATAATTACTTGCGACTCTAAATTGCATCTTACGGATACTGAAGAATCGGTGTTCTCAGTGTTAGCCCAAACGATCTTCAAGTCCTGCCCCCAGAGTCGGATGATGCCAGGACAGGTGCTCCTCTTCGCTTCCAAGGCTTCACTGTGAGTTGCGAAATTTACAAACACATACCCGGTGTTTCCATCGTTGCTGTTCAGCGGCCCCTTTGAGTAGATTCGTTGCATTAAGGGAAAGATTGTCCTCAACTTTTGCTCAATTTCCTTCTCGGTGAGATGTTTAGGGATGTTGCTCACAAATAGACGACACTTCTCACAAGAGTTTACAATATCCAATGTTTTAAGTGGCTCAATGAAGTAGTGATTAAGAACTTCCATAGCGCATCCAGCATCCTCCTCGTTGGTGTATCGCACATAGGCGTATCCTCGAATTCCTTGAACGAAATCTATTGGCACCCGGAACTGGTAGATTTTTCCAAATCGAAGAAATGGTTCCAAAAGTTTCTGCTCGCTTATGTTTTTGGGTATGCGACGAATGTACAACTCGCAGGCACTGTTCGGCGCTGGTCCAACCCAGTCGTCAGGTGGGCCAAACACTTTTCGTCCATTTGTCTGCATTAGTGAGTAGACATCTACTGCATTTTCGACGTTATTGTTTGGTGAAGTCATTAGCATTGGAATTTGATTCACCTCAGGTTGGAGATTTAAAACTAGGTTACTCATTTTGAATACACATATCAAGCAATAAACTTACAATTTAAGAAGACGAGTGGACACTGAACAGACGTTTTTCTATCGAAAAGAAAATACGTTGCGATTTAAAATTACTGAAACACAGTTTCCGTTATCTATGGTATAGTGATGCCAATTTTGATCGGTAGTTGAAGATATGTATAGATTATCAAATTATTGTACTAAAGCGAATGTGGTGCTTATCCATAGTGGGAAATGAATTACATACATACTGACTGTACATTTGAATAATTGATTAGATGGCAGTTTAAAAATGGAATAAAAACACCAAATGAACTTCAAATCCATGTACATAATGTACATAAAACTTGTAATGGTACAGGTGAAATGTGTATGTACATTTAAAAATGTTGCGTTCTATTACAAGTTGATTAAATAGTAGGCTGAACAAATTTTACTTTAAACATAATTTTATTTGAAAAGCACTTAATTGGAAACTCCTTTTACGACGATTGTATAATATGTTTGAAAATTTTCCATATTTGGTGTATATCTGACAGTCAATTTAATTCAATGACAGCTGAAGAACGAATGAAGTAAAATTCTGGTTGTATGGAAATCGTATGCAGATTGAACCGTTATACCGATATCGGCACAACTCTTGGCTGTACAACGATTTGATTGTATTGCTTTTGTTGTAAAATGTAA
The DNA here is from genome assembly GCA_949775065.1 of Brachyopa scutellaris. NCBI lineage: Eukaryota > Metazoa > Arthropoda > Insecta > Diptera > Syrphidae > Brachyopa > Brachyopa scutellaris. The sequence continues at coordinate 56,605,935 of OX459112.1, read as the reverse complement.
TAGATCCTTATACCCATGACCCATGACACAAACCCATTCGTTATTCATTTATCTTCTCAGAAAGAATTGTATCCGATTTTCTTTCTCGTTATTTGTGTCACTATCTCCACTGTGACTGTAGCCCAGGATATGAAAAACGCCATCTTAATTTCTATAAAATCGTGTTGCCAAATGATTGCTTCTATTTAAAAAATGCACGGTAGTTCTTGATTGAATTACAGGAAATATAATGCTTTTACTTCTTAATTCATTTGTGAGTGAACATGAAGTCTATTCTAGGTATGCCATTTATTCTGGCGGTCAGATGTCAGATGTGTCTGATTTAAAACGAAAACCACCGGCTCTGGCCAGCATTAAGCCAAATAAGAAACACATAATAAATATATAGATGTGTCGCATGCATATAGGAATTTAAGGTAGGAAAACGAAATTTACTTTAAAACAAGTTTTTTTTTTTTTAAAAAGCTTGGCTGGTTTATGAGGGTGAGGAAGAACCTCTTCACGTAGCCCGCGAGTCGGGCCCGTTGTGTTCCCCTCTATGGAACTGTCCTTTGAAAGAAAAGGGGCTTGCGTTTGTGTAGGTAAAAAGCTTAAACGTCTTTCAAAAGAAAAATTACAAAAAAATATTTATCTTTTTACCTGACTATGCAAAAGGAAGGGTTATGATTTATGAATCTCACAGGCTGGGTTTGTTTGTTTGTTTGTTTGTATGTAAGGATGTTACCTCGTAAAGCAAATGAGCTGTCATGTCGTTGGATTCGTCAAGCAAGATGGCGGTTTAGTTTTTCTAAGTTTGTTTTTTACAACCGCCTTGATAGTGGTATCAAATGAAAGGGGTTGGCAATTAAAATATAATACGCTATGATGTCATTCAATTGACTCCCAATATGGGGGATTTCTATTATTTTTACAACCTCCTTAATATGGGTATCAAATGACAGGGTTTTAAAAGTAGAATGCGATAAGCTAAGTGACATAGTTTAAAATTCAATATGGCGAATGCACCCAGACGGTGGATTAGCGTTATCTTTACGACCTACTTAATATGGGTATCAAATGAAAGGGTTTGACCAGTAGAACGGAACATAGCTTACCTACTTACACTCTACATATTTTCTGGAACTAAAAAGTTGTTAATAAAAAATTAAGTTAAAAAAAAACTAGGGATCTAACGATTCCGATTCAGATTATTTATTTACCAGCCGATATCAAACAGTTTAAAAAGCGGACGGAGCGACGTGGCAACACGAGAGTTTTTGCTAAGCATTGTATTTATTTGGATATTTTTCGTTCACCTCGCCGCGCATGACGTTTCGCCATCTCACTCTTACTCGTTCCTAAACAAAAATTCTATAACATAGCTTACTTAACAATAATTCTTATCAATAAATAATATCTATGAATTTTATAATTTTTAGTTATTTATTTTTACACTCAAGGTTGACTTTCTGTTAGGTAAGTTACTTGCAAAATAAATACATATATACGAACGCCCGAGGTACATTCTTTATTATATATTTGATTTATTATCTACCAAGCTATCGATATCGGTATCGGTATTGGTGTCGCTGATTTTTTACTACAGTGATCGGTACCGGTATCGTATCGGCCAAACTATGTATCGTTACATCCCTAAAAAACTAAAACACGACTACGGGAAAAGCTAACTAAGAAGTACGAAATAAGATAAAACGAAACGATGATGTTCAGAGTATATCCGTGATCGCATCAATTTACCAAGAGATTTTCAAGCTACGAATAAAAACCTTCAATTTAACGAGAGATTCATTTTATCAAGAGTTCTATTTATCGCGAGTCGACTGTACTCTGTTCATTCTCTTGCTCAGCCTGGGCTATTGTAAGCGCTCTTTGTAACTTCAAAGTACTGGCCACTTTTTTGGAATAGATTTTCGGTTTCCTTTTATCTGCATGAGCACCGTGGTGTAGTGGTAAGTGCGTTAAACTACTACGTAATGCTACCCGGGTTCAATCCCAGCAAATACCTAAAAGTTTTTACACGGTGCCACCTCTTTCGAATATCTGACAAGCATTCGTTCGGAGTCGGCATAAATCACAAAACTGTAGGTCCATGCCATTCGTACAAAAATATAACACGCGTACGCACACACAAATGGTTGCGAGAAGTAGGCCCTGGTTCACCCCGAGCTGTAGCGCCATCTAAGATAAAGTATATACATAAATAAAACACACATGATTTTTTGGTAGACTAAAAGTTGAAATTTTTTTATTTATTCCTTTTTTTCAATAATTTTTTGAAAAGCTATTCATCGAGTTTTAATATATGTATTATTAAAGTCTTTAGTAAAATTCAATTTTATATTACAAAGAGATTACAGGGATTTATAGTTCGTATATATATACACTCTTATTATTATTTCTTCTGTTTGTTTCATATTTTCAATTCCGATTAAAAATTTCAACTAAGCAAAATAAAAACAATTAAGTAAAATTATAAATAAATTTATGAATTTCTTATAAAATGAAACAAAACTAAGCATTTGAGTAAATAATAAAATAAATAGCAAAACTCAAAATCCGGTAATTCGAATTCAGTAGTAAACAGTGTTTCCATTTCTGACATATCCAACTTAAAATATACATATAAACCACAAAGCCCTTCATTTGTAGACATTTACCTATATGCTAAATATATTACTTAAAGTTTTCATGTTTTATTTGTTTAGTTTAAATTCAATCAAATCCTCAGTGCTTGCAGTGCATATAAATATTTTATTAGTTGTTTTATATGTTGCTGAATATTTAAAGTTAGTTTAATTGTTGTTTTTTGTTTTAAGCAAATAATAGATTATGAATTTCTCTTAGTATTAAAAATGTTAAAACACACTTTGCAGGTTAAGAAAGTTCAAAATATTTCTTTGTTTATTTCCACATTTTAACTTTTTTTTTTTTCAACTTTTGCAATATACATAATGTTTATTATTATTTTTCTTTTAAACTAACAACTAGGTTATTTAAGCTACCTTTAAGTATTTTTTCCGAATTATATTATTAATTTTCTTTTTTCTAAATACATATGTATTAAAATAGTGATTTTGAGTTCAGACTTTTATTTAAGTACGTAAGAATAGGTATATAAAGGCTTATTACCTATATTAATTCTAAGATAAATCGAAGATAAATAATAATGGAAGTAAAAATAATCAGTTTAACTGAGAAAATAATGTCTTTATCGCTGCAATCTAAAATTAATTGTAAATATTCAAATCTGCTGGATGTACCTACATATACATTGAAATGAACAGTGTTGGTTTGATAAGTTGAATGCGCTCGAAATACATATCTCTTAATTAGAAGTTTGTACCTACTTATTTGAAGAAAGTCCAGCGGATGACGAAATCAACAAACATGACAAGAAAACATAAACCGTCAAGATGAAATCAGTTACTAAAATCATAAGAGCAGCAGGTTTGAGCAAGCACATGGACCAATTTTTTCTTTGAGACAGGAATGAATAATAATAGGCGTGTTTTTTTTCAAACCTATATAGGCTAAACATGTTTCCGCAGCATGTTTTCAATGTAAAATACAACAAAACCTTAGCCTGGATAATTATCCAGGCTTATTTTTGTATGGAAAGCTTTTTCGAAATCTATATAGATTTGAAAAAAACGCACCTAATAATAAAAACAGGAATTGATAACAAAGGGAGCTTTCATAAAACCTTGACGTACGCGAAATGCTGTCCATGGCTTTGCTTCTTTGCATCCTATTACCACAGTAATAATTTGTCAAAAGTTTCGGCTACTATTAAACGAGGAGAACTGTTTAATGAGAGATGATCACTTAAGCTTGGAAGGAATATAGAACAAAGTAAAAGAAAGAAAATTCAGACAGCTAACAACTGGCACTTTATAACTATAAAGTAATAAATGACTGTCCACTACAAAATTCTTAAAATAATACCAATCAGTTTGGAAACTAGGTAAACCGCGAAAAGTTAAGGAAATGTTGCATAAGAAACTCATATTCATGCCGATTATGGAATCCGTCGGATCAGATGCGGCGGGAGTTATCCTTTTTTCGTATTACTGAAATCGTCGGTAAGAAAGCAAACGGTTGTCAGTAAAAAAAATTGCTATTACCGAAAACGCAGTCGATTCGCACTCCATACAAAGTTTGACGAATGGCATTCGCGGGAAAATACCTGTGGATGGCAAGCGAATGCAATAAAAAAAAAAAATGAAAAATGCAATGGGATGAAATGCGGATCGAATTCGGATCGGATGTACTCCCGGGGAGTACGATCCGCCGGATGCCATAATCGACATGATTATTAACACGCCCTGCTCTATAAGGCGGAGCAATTTCTAATACATTGCGGTCCAGTGCAATCGTATATATGTATTACTAAAATCAGAAGGTGGAAATTAATACTAGCGAATACCCCTATTCTGGAATCCGTCGGATCTGAGATTTTTACTTCACTAGGTAGTTCGATCCACGTAAACTGTCGGTCGGTATCAGTGAATCCGTCGGAAGCACTGTTTTACCGACAAGTCGTTGAGAGTGGTAAAAAAATGAGTTGAATTAACGAAAATGGATACTGTGGCGCTATTTTTTTGGACAAGATGAGGAAATTTCTGCAAGCAGAAGAGCTCGTGCAAATTTAAAAACAAACACTGAGGATGAAGTAAATTTGGAACCAAATACAAATGCAGTGGAGGCACACATACGAGATTAAATCATGAGAGCTTTGTAGTCCAACTATTTCATTTTTAATTTTATAAAAAAAGATAAACATAAATAAATAAAAATAACATACTTTTGTTTTTAAAACATAAAATAAAATCGACATTTTGTAATAAAAAAATATAAATCAAAATTAAAAGCCTTACAGTAATCATTTATGCACATAACAACCAAATACGCACTTGCGGATGTCAAATGTATGAGGAGATTCGATCCGCCCGTTTTGAATAATCAAGTGAATCTCATTCATGTTACCGACAAGTGAATGATTGCTTCCGAATGTATTCAATGGAAACTTCGAATTTCTGTGGAACATTCCCGCCGACGGATTCTAGAATGGAGGTGGGAAAGTCTAAAACAATCTAACCTTATCCGAAAAAGCCCATTCTGCTGTAAAAGTCATAAGCTTCTGTGCTCTTTATCTATATTCTGTTCCAATAGAATTGTCAGTAGGCCTGTTATGTAGGAGCTTTTTTTAAGTCAAGGTCTGTGCATGTTTTCATGCCACTCAATTCGAAAAATTGTCAGTGAAACACACACGTTTTGTTTTTTTATAATTTACCTCAAATCCGCATACATTCCACCATGACCAGCCTGTCACACGATGTCGATGGCACACTGATTATGCGTGGCCGCCTTCAACTTTCGCTCTGTATATGGAAAATATCAACATCGAAGCAGTATTGCCATTACTAAATTAAAGTAAATCGTTACAGCTTTTTCTGTGGTTTTTGTCAATAAGCTTTGGGATTTTGTGCTTTGAGAACCAATAAATAAATTGGAGTAGAAAAGGGGGTTTCCGCTATTTTTTTTTATTTTTTCCAGTTTCTTGTTTTTCTGGAGAAATCGCTAAAATGCATAGAGTAAAATAAAATAAAATAATTTCTCGCATTCTGACATAATTTTCGGTGAATAATAGAATTAATAAAAAATAAATGTGCCAATATACAAATTTTATTTTTAATATTTGATTTTTCACCTACTTTCAGGGCGTCTGGCAGGGTGAAAGCAAAACGTCTGGGAACCAGATTTTCGTAATCAGGGGATTTTTTCTGATTTTTTAGTATATCATTTATGTGGTTATACTCTCGGGACAAAAATCTGCAAAATTAACGTTTTTAACCCTCTATTAGCCATGGCTGAAAAAAAAGCTGCCAGATGATTGAATTGGATATAACGAAGATAATACCTTTACATAGATACCCATATATTTAAGCTATACCTCCACTCCCAAAATTTGCTATCGGCTCTTGGTCTAATACACATGTATGTAAATGTATGTATATTTTAAACAAAAAACAAAAAACAAAAAAAAAAAAGGAAAGAGAAAGGTAGTAACTAAAATGCCGAAAACCATAAAAAAAGATTATAACAAAAAAAAAAAAAAAAATAGAAAACCAAGCATATGTAATAAATACTCTTTTTTTCACAAAATAAAAAGAAAAAAGAAATGTATTTACATGATTTATTATGAAAAAATATGATATAGAAATAAATTTCAATACGAGTTGTATTACCTTTAAATACATTTATTTTTATTAATAAATACTTCATTAGTTTAAATAATAAATATATTTACATTCAAACAATCAATTCTTCAATAGTTTAATTTTATTTACGTTTTGTTTATTTCTTATTTCAATTAACACTTAAATAGCTAAAATTCATAAGACTTTCGTTTCAGTAATGATTTCTTTGTCAAATACGATTACAAACAAAAAAAAAAAAAAAACTATTATTCCTTTTCTTTATTTACAAATACATTCGAGAAAAATAAAAAGGAGGAAATTATGCAAGAAATTATTTTATTTTTTTACTTGTGTGTTAAATTATTAAAACTAAGTGCTGCTAATAGAAAAAGAACGATTTGTTTGTGAGACATTTAGATACTTGCATAAGTGTAGTTACTGAATATTTATGTATCGTTAATAGTGTTGGGTATGTTTATTTGGACCCCGTGTTTTCCTTTCCTACTAAGTTTCTAAATTTTTTTTATTTTAACAATAAATTGCTTTAAGAGAAGGATATAACAACTACAGAGAATTTTCTGTAATACAATTTATTAAAGAAAAAAAAAAAACCTTTACGAATTAATGATTCGTTGTAGTTTACCTAAGAAAGATCAAAACAATTTTATTCCATTGATTTTATACGAAAAAATTGCAGTTTTTGTTTAATTATTTACATTACTAGTAATATCTTTAAGAATTGGATTGTCATTTGCTAATAATGATGTTATTTTTATTTTTAAACTACGCTTTAGACTTCTTTACAAGTTGTTCAAAAGAAAATATAAATTATTATTGAAAGGTTACAAATCAACTTTCTAATAATTTTTTGCACATTAAGGGGCTAAAAATATGCAATAAATCGTTTTGCGGTTAATCCTGATGTTCTCTTTCATTAAGTCATTTTATATTCATTATAATTCATTCATAATTACCAATATTATATAGTAATATACTTTTGAAATTGCATTTAATGCAAAATCAATAGTTTCCCAAATTATAGTTTCTTATAAATTTAATCTAAATATTGCAGTTGAAAATGTTCTCCTTTTTTTACATTTAGTTCATTAATAATTGACTTCATTCCAATACTAATTTAAAGTTATTATTCGCAAAAATTATTTAAAACCTTAACTGCTAGGAATTATTAAGAGTTTTAAGTTTTAAAATCAAACGTAATTTTCAATTTTATTCAATTATAGGTGATAAGGTGAAAAAATGTTTTTTTTTTATTATGAATTTGTTTGTTTTGTTTTTATTTACATTTAAGTCTTAGTCTTGTAAAAAAATATATTTATACGTAGTTGCTTATTATTCTTTTCTAAATAATTTATATGATTTTGTTTTTTAACGTTTATCACTTGAATTTTCGAAAATATTAATGTACCTATGTATAATACATGCCTTATTAGGGAGAAAAGTTTTGATTGTTTTTGTTTTCATTAGTTTTTGTTTAACAAACTTAATTATAAGTGTTCGTTGAGTATTAGTTTCTTTTAAGAACTAAAGACTATTCATTCTATTTGTTAATATTTACAATGCCGATATGCATTTAAAATTTTGAATAAGCAAATAATATTTTTAAATATTATACATTAAAAGAAAATTAAATGTTTTGTTTTTTGTGAAAATACATGTAAGTACCTACATTATGAGAAAATTACAAAGTTTTTATTAGGTATTCCTTTTTCCCATATTTTGTTGTTGTGCAGTAGACTCATAGTGAAAATAAAAGAATGTGTTTAATGAAAATATGTTGCGGTTATTATTTATTTGAATTTAGCGGAATTGGGACGATTTTTAGAAATTAGAGATGTTAACTTTATTAGCATTATTCTGAAATTATAATCAGTTTTAAAGTTATTTCTTTCATATTGTAGTCATCGTCGTTGAACGTTCACTATTCGAATTCAGAAGTTTATGTCGAAACCTACTGTGAAGGTATAACAGTGAAAATAAGAATTACTTGGAAAATAGACTAACATATGTATGCTCATTATGCCGATCTGTCTATCTCTCTGTACTTGCATTGTATGTTACATTATAAGGGCGTATTCAAAGCCCATGAAATTGAGTGATTTATAAAACAAAAAGTTTACAATTCATACAATTTCGTTTGAAAATAATTGGTTATTTTTTTACTATTGCAATTTTGCCCAATAATAGACACGTCAACTACAATTCGGGGGTGAACCAGGGCCTGATTCTCGTAACCTATCACCAAATAAATAAAAGAAATAAAACGAAAGAAATTCTAACTTCGCAAGACAGAAGCCGTTTCCAGATTTGAAAAATATAGTAGCCTGCTAAAGTGGATACATTGGGTAGGGCTATTCAATTTTCGTTTTATTATGTATATAAACTGAAATTTAATCTTTCGAATACGATTTAGGAATATGCTCATACTTTTGATCATTGTACATACTTATACATTTCTGCAATTTGGTATTGGTACTACTGGTCGAAGCTATAATACACATTCCAGAGTACGTATGTACATACTTCTTTGCATTTCCATAGGTTTTTTGTACCTCACGATGTCCTTTTACTTTAGGTGGCGCTACCATTTGTGTGTGCGAGCAATATTCTTTTGCACGAATGGAAGGGACCTACAGTTTTTTGCCAACTCCGAACGGCGAGTTAAGAAGCTCCTTGACAAATGATACTCTTCGATTGCTTGTCAGACATTCAAAAAAGGCGACACCGTGAAGGTTTGTGCTGGGATAGAACTCGAGCAGCATTGCATCACTACACCACGGTACTCACGATGTCCTCGAAACGAAATATTTGGCATAAGAGTTAGTACATCAGTTACAACAAGTTGTGCCATGCACACAAATTTAAAAAACTTCGCTATTAGTTATTAGTTATTACCTATAATTCCCGGCTTATGCTATTGTATTGTACTAATGTAGATTATTCGTGAGCTTCTTTATTTAACTATTCAGTATTGAATCAGTAAATCTGAGCTTGCAAAATTGCATGTATGCCAAATTGATATTACGCATGGGAGCAATGGGAGCTCAAACCACCAAAATAGATCGATACTATCGTCTTCATATAATGCTTACAATGTTCAAAGACACAATACAAATAAAACACCGGAGTCTGTTTTACCCAGAGGCACTCTAACTATAACTCTAAAATAATAATTGCAATAGTCTTCCTAAAACTTTAATTTATTGCGTATGACAAATTCGAAATAATACCCAAACCAACTGCTTAAATATTCTAAGCCGGCTCAAAAGTACGCAAACACACTTTTTAATTCCAACCTTTACTTGTAATGGACGCTTCTAAAAGTCAGCAAGTATTCTATACCATGTCTAAAAAAAAAAAAAGGAAAAACGTATTTTCCTGTTTTTTTTTACAATTTTGACATTTAGAAGTTACATTCTTCACTATAAGCCACCATTTTCTTCTGAGCAATAAAAATAAAAATAAAAACTTTCGGGAGATTCGCATATTTCTGTTTTTCTTCAAGTTGCATTATATGGAGTATCACAATCTTTGTTTCTTTTTATTTATATATTGTTATGATTGAAGCAAATAAATATATTACAACTGTTTTTTTTTTTGAAATGAAATTTAAGTAATTTATTTTAATTGAGATTTCAAAATTAATTTAAATTTTTTTTTTTAGCGTGTATTCGTTCGTGTTGGCGACATATGTAGATTAATTATTCATAAATTACCATCTTATTTATTCGATTGTTTATTTTTTTATACATATTTATTTTTATTTCAACTTTTAAGTATTTGTTTTCTCTCTTAAAGTCTACGAATAAATAGAATATAATAAAATTGTTTTTTTTCCTATGATAATAGATGCCTACATATAAATGAATAAAAATAAGAAAAGAAATGAAGAAGAAAGTGATTTGATTTATGTTTAATATTTTAGATCTGTTCTTGTAGATCCATATGTAAAAATCTTTCTTGACCTATTTTACAAATGATTTTAAATTTAATGTATTTTTTAATTGGAATGTTTTTTGTGTTTTAATTATTATTATTGTTTTGTGAATAACATTTTCCGTGTTTTTTGCATTTGTGGAAAAAATTAAATAAAATTAGATTAATTCAAATTATTAAATTAATATGAATAAATTTATATATGTATGTTTAAGTAAAAAAAAACAACTGTACACTTATGATATATACACAAATTTGTGTTTAATAAAAATAATGAATAATGACGTGGGGCGCTATTCGACTGTGGGACCAGCAAAGGACTTTATATGCTTTACACTAATGCGCTACACTAGCAAATTGCTACCAATGTTATTGTGGTTTTATTTTTTTTACAATTTTTTTTTTTGGACACTGCACTACCGTAATGTCTTACTTTCAAGATAGGTGGCTATATCGCGTGCATTTACATTGAATGCAACCATCATAGGTGTACATCCATTATCGTCACGCAGTGAAAGGTTAGCACCGGCAGCCACTAACATCACAGAAATGTCGCGGCGTTTATTTTCAGCGGCCACATGGAGAGCGGTGTTTCCACTGGAAATAAAAGAAAACAAAACAAAAAATTTTAATCTGGAAATTAATGCAAAAGCATTACATCAAAGGGAACAGAAGTAACTTTGTGATGTATTTTAAAAGGTATCTGTAGGATTTCAGCGAGTTTTCATTAAACTTTTAAAGCAAACGTTGTAACTATTATACTTCCCGACGACTTCCCGTTGTTTATATTGTATCAAACTCTTACACCATCTTGGGTAGAGGCGGAGAACTATCGATTGCACATCGATTATAATCGATGGTTTCCACTATCGAAAACAATCGATACTTTTTGACCACTATCGATTGTTTTCGATAGCCATTTAAACATAGTATTTCAAAAATTTCTTTAACTGGTCGATACCTAACGAACGGAGTATATTTAAAGTTTCACAGAGGAACCCGATCTAATAAGCCAACTGTCAAAATGGCTTGAACTTAAAATGGGGATTCCCCATTTAATGAGTCAGTAGCGTATGAATAGGGGCATTATTATTTGTCTTTCTCTTAACTTAAAAAGGGGATTCCGTGTTTTATGAGACAACAACGTGGAAATAGGAGTTGGTCTCTCAATTCTATCTGTCTATATGTAGGTAGGTATGCATTTTATGATATCTGAACTTAAAAAGCTGTACCGGGTTTCTTTAAAACGTGGTGCATTTACTTTTTTATTGTTACCCTTAAGAGAAAAACTATTAATGTGTATCGATAACTATCGATAGTCAAAAGCCAACTATCGAGAACTATCGATGGCACTGACTATCGATATTTCTCCACCTCTAATCTTGGGATTGTATATCTAAAAGAAGTGTAGACGCATCTCCAATAAACTCCGTTGAAGATTTGAAATACATACATTTATGTAGTTTACTACATATTTTACTTGGACCACATGTTTCAAATAGCGAAGAAGATAACCGATCCTAAAAATTACGGCGAAAGCATAGATAGTAAAGAAGCAATAAAAGCAAGTGGAATATTCACTTAGCGAGAAGACGAAGTCAGTAATCTTAAACTTGAACTAGATATGTAGTTTTTTTTAACGTTTTTCCCAGAATTGGTCAAATAAGTGAGTTCATAAATTCATGCAACGCATTTGACAGAAAAGTGACAAATGAGGTTAGAATGTGTTTTAGTTTCTTCTAATTGTAAAACAATTGAGCGACAATGGCTGGAAGGCCTATGATTTTAAGTGCTTTATTTAATCTTTTAAATGGCATGAGCGTTGAAAAACAGTCCTGCCGTATAATATTTAAATAAAAAGAAGGCATTTGGCAAAATTTCGACCCGATAGGTGGCGCTGCGGTGCAGATATTTATGAAAATGTAGTTTTCCCCGTATATAATTTTCATATAAACAATATTAAATTTAAAAGTAATAATATAGTTTGGTATATGTAGTTACAAAAACTACCCACAGGTGGTATTGGCAATTATCTGTCATATGAGTAACGCGACTGTTTGCGCACACGGGCTAAGCCGGGCGGATCAGCTAGTTTATTATATTTTAATTTTTGATTCGAGGCAAACAGATAATAATACAGAATTTTTAAAGCATTCATTTAAATATACATTATGTCCATATGTATGCATGTATGTACAGTAGTTAAAGCTTATAATTAAATTAGGAGTACACATAAAGTATAATATAGGAATATGTATAACAACAAACAGGTACTTACTTAATAGTGTCAACCTTATTTATAACACTATGCGGTGCACACGATATAATATATTTAACAATATCCTTGTGATTTAATTTGCATGCAATATGTAAAGCAGTTTGTCCTGTCGAGTCTACTGATTGTAATGAGAATCCTTGTTCATGTAATGCACGTAACTGCAATGATAATGCAAACAAAAACCATAGCCACCACAATTAGTACACATCGTATATCCAGTTAATTAAAAAATTAAATAAATTAAATAAATATGTATTGTATATTGATTTATATTTCAATAAATTATATTTAAGTGCTAACTACCAAATTTATATCGCCACGTTGGGCTGCTAATAATACGGCATCGGAAGTTTTTTCCAGTACAGAGCTAAAAAAAAAATACAAATATGAACACAAAAAACAATATTAACACAATTTCGTTCAATATTTTTCGTTCCAGTTAAGTGGGCATAGGCTCGTGCTGTTTTTTTTTTACCGGTGTCAATGAGTCAAGCGGTGCAATATACCAAGAGATAAAAAGATGATTTTGGCCAATTTTATGAGAGCAAAGCACATTCGTTTATACATTATAGTATTAAGGCGTTACGACAACGTTGACAGTGACAGGACATGAATGCAGAAGTGCTTCATTTTACTTTGCAAGATAAAAATATAAAAACAGGAAATAATATTTTGAATATACATACATATTAACAATTTTTCAAAATATTATTTACATACATATGTATGTATCAAAAAGGCCACTAGACCTTCGTAATCGTAACCAGCACTATTTTATAACTATGCTAAATAATTAATTCAAAATTATACTTGAACATTTAATATGTTCTTTATTTGATGTAGTATTTGACAAACATGTCAACTTTTTGAATTGTTAAAATTTTGCATTTCTAAAGTTTGTGTAGGTACATACTACATATATTTTAAATAATTTTCAATGTTCTGTGTTGTCTAGAAGTAGGTTTACGAAAGTATTTAATAGTCACAAAAACGTACTACAATTTCAAAATGGATTCAAAAATGTTTGCCAATTTTTACCTCAAAAGTTTCTTATTGTGCTTGTAGCGCGTAACAGTTTGAACTGGTAAAATAAAAAAACGTCATATCTGGCAACCGAATTTCGGACATTTGGTAACATAATAGTTCTGTTCCTTTACTTTGTGCTCCAAAAATAGCAAGTTATTAAATTTCAAGGAGTGAGGGTAAAATTCTCTCAAAAAGATGGAAAATTACGAAAAAGTAAAGGAACGCGTTTAACGACAAAAGCTGCAACAAACGAAAAGTCATAAACATACCTCGTAAAAAATTTCTCAAAAAATCTGGAAAAATGCATGCAAATCTGCAAAAGAAATAGACGGAATATGCTCAAAATTATGCTCAAAAATGCTAAATATGCATGCTTCATTTTTATTCTTATTCTTCTTCTCTTAAAACAAGTGAACGATTCAATTTCACGACAAGGTTTTCGAATAAAAATGATTTGCGCCTTTCACTGAAGACCAGCATGTATTCAGAGAATTAACTTTTGACGTCGATAGAAGTCGATGGCGAATACTTGAACATCGCGGAAGAGAGTTTTTGGATGTGCTCACTGCTCATTGTCGCTGATCTTGCCATCGTACTTTGTACAATCCATCTAGTATTTATGTGATGGTTTCGTAGTCGACATTGCGTGCCGGCCTTCAGCTTGCCTACAGGCCAGTTGGCATTACACTTTCGTTCTTTTACCCGATGTTCGTTGTCTGTGTCAACGAAAATATAAATAACAAAACCGAACACCGTTTGAAGAACGAACAAGTACGAACGAAGTTCCAAGCTGTTTGGAATTTTCGGTGTACGATTTTACCCAAACATTGCCACTGCCAATAATGTGATGTTATCTATTTTGATACAAAGAGCGACATGGATTAAAAACCGTACACCGAATAACGATATACGGTTTTTAATCCATGTCGCTCTTTGTATCAAAATAGATAATTCATTCAAGCCATCTTACAAATTCTTTCCGTGGAAGCATGTTCATTTTCGACAAAACGTTTTCTGGTCATTTTCGTAGTACGTTCGTTTTCTGTTTTTATGTTGAAAATAGAATAAGTTTTCAAACTGAAAATTACCGAAAATCGGTGAAATATGCTCGATTTCTTGAAAATGGCTAAATATGCATACACGTCCAGAAAATCGCTAAAATCTGCAAAATCAGTATTCATGCTCCTTGAAACATATGTGAATCATGGTTTTGTACGATTTTGGATTTTACAGCAAATTGATTTTATCCCAGAACCAATGCAGTATGGAGAAAGCTCCAAATGAAATGGTGTAAGAAATGCAATATATTGCGAAATGCCAATTTCAACATTCAGGACATTCAACTTTCGTCTGTGATCCTTTTCATTCCCTAATTTTACTTTTTGAATTTAAAAAAAAAAAAATGCGAATTATTGACAAATATAGAGCTGGCAGAAATTTGTTGGGAATTCGTAAGATTTTTCAGTGTATCTGTTTTGAGCGCTTTAATAAAGTCACGACAATTTTATATTTAAAATTAATAAGCACATATGCGATATACCGCTCATACAAATCTGACATTTGAAAAATTGCAATTTATCTGAACCAAATAAGCGATACACATTTCAGAACTGAAGTAGACTTCATTCATTCTGGACAACTAAATTAACTCCAGGGGAAAGCTCAAAGCCTATATGCAGTACTGTACAATGCTGCCAATTGAAATTTAAAAAAAAAGGAAAAAGGACACTTCCTTAAAAATGACAACACTTTGTATGGCCTCAATTGGTTATTTTGAATTGATACTTTTCAGTGTTTCTTAATTGAAACAATTGGATCTCGGAAGTTGTTTGGTATTTAAAATTCAATGTAAATATAAATATTGATGCAACTATTACTGTCAGCATCGCTGCGTAGCCTTTGATAAAGCAAAGCAAATAATGAAGGTATGAATGAAAGAAGAAAAGTGAATACCTGAAGTTAAGGACATCTTCGGTTAAGCTGAACAATCTTTGTTTATTGCTGCATGCATTAAATTTATTTCATTAAACAAACAAAAAATGAAAACAAAAAAAAAAACCAAAACATTTTGCAAAACAAACAAAAGTAAATAAAAATGTAAAACAAAAAAATAATAGAATGAAAAAGGAGAAATTATTTGGTTGTAAGAAATGGAATGATGTTTGATTTTTGTTAAAAAAGAAAAATCAAAAGAAAATTTTGTTTACAAACGTTTACCTCTTGAACTTGAGTTCAGCTTTCTTAATCTTAGTCCGCACTAGATGTCATTAGTAAAAACACACATATAACATTTGTTATTTTGTTTATAAAAAAAATACAAAAAACAAAACGAATAAAAACAAAAATAAAAAAAACTTAATTAAATTAAATAGTATGTTTTTATAAAAAATAAATAAATTAAGAAGAAAACTCGGTAAGAAGAAGAGTTAAAATAGGTTTACGTACGCATACATACATTTGATTTGTAGGTTAAAGTGTGTTTAATTGCATGCTATACCATACTTCGAAGACTTCGGAATACTGTTTAGTCTTTGCGTTGAACATAAGTTGGCTACGAATACATCCATGCAAAAGTGCAGTCCGTAAAACACTATTTTAACAAATACAGTATAATCTCCATAATCCGGTATAACTTAAACCATGGACCCGTTACTTTACTCGAGTAAAACAAAAGCAAAAAAAAAGTACATTTACATTTATTTACACGATGCGAATAAAATATTGATATAAAGTGTCGGATTATCGAGATTATCCTGTACCTACTTACATTGGGCAAAAAGACTAAGCTGTATTCTGAAATCCTTTGTAAAGTGTAATGCTTAAGAAAATATGTAAATATTGATAACAAAAATTGATTTTTTTTAATAATTTGTTGTTTTTGTTTTTCTCTAAAGTTTTGTTGTATTTATTTTGTTAACGAATAATAAATATAACATGCATTTTTCATATTCATAAGAAATAGAGACAGCGAGTAGGTATAGTAATAATATAGTTTAAAGGTGATTTAGCCAAAAGTTAAACAAGACGCAATATGCAACACGAGGGACTAAACTCAGTTAAGTTACAAATTAATGGGCACTAGTGGTCTACATAAACACAAGAACATACAAAATACCGTCCTATCTCTTCGTTATCTTTCTTCCTTTCGTCAAAAAGTAAAGATTTTATTGATTCTAAAAACTTCTTTATGCCATGTCCGATGATTGGACCAGTCGAACGACGTACGGTCTTACAAGACCTAACGAGGAATATTTATGCTAAATGTTGCATATAATATCCTATCAACGTAGTGTGTGCACCAGTTGCGGCTTTTGGCCCAACTTCACTCCACTCCATTTTGCCCAGCTGCTGGCATACACATATGGGCATCATCAGTCTATCCCAAGATGGCTGATTGACAATCGTTGAACTGGCAAAACGAATTGGACTTGAAGTGAATGAGGAAAAAAATCTATCATTTGAAATAGTTTCTAATTCAGTTTCAAAAGTATATTTGTTCGTGGAATATTTGACCCTGTTTGCGACGAGGGTAAATGAACATGATAATACAACGGCGATCTCTATGAGCTGCATCAATAGCCGTAAGCCTATCACTCGATCAGTCATATCGAAAAATAATTCACTTATAATTCCCAGAAGTCTGGGGTTGCTTTCATTCAAACATTTTATTCGAGAAAAGAAAAAGCGACCTGAAGATCGTGGTTTGACCCATTATGAGATAAGATTCTTTAAAGTATGTAAAACATGATATTTTGATGAGGATAAATCAACTGAGTTATTATTTGGATTTTTAAAACGTACGTTTTTAAAAGGCAACTTTTTTCATTTGAATGCACTGTTGAGAACTGCGAAATGGGAGTGATTAAAAACGATTTTGGAAGATACTAATACTGAAGCTCTAAACAAAACTGAATGAAGAACTGAACCTATTTTCTAAAAAAAACATATTTAAATTGCTGAATATTATCAATAAACAAAAATCTGATGGTCTTAAGATCCCATTTTGAATTGGTATTATTAGTGTGTTGAAAAACTTGAACTTTTCAAAAACCTCAGGGCTAAGAAGAAGCTATATTCTGTTCCACAAAAATTGTCAATACATAGTCCCTGTACATATGTATATATGTATACTCCTGGCACTAAATCAGAAAAATTGGCTATGAAATACAAACAAAACCACTGACTTACACCAGTTTTGATTTTTAATTTCTTTCCAATGCACATACATACATCCCATCATGACCAGCCTGTCACACAGATAATGGCATTCTGTGGTCGTGTGGCCGCCATCAACCCTCGCTGTGTGTATGGAAAATACGGACATCAAAGCAGTGTTACCATTACAAACTGAAAGCAAATCCTGACAGCTTTTTCTGCGGTTTTTGTCAATGAGCTTTGGGATTTTGTGCTTTGAGAACCAATAAATGAATTTGAGTGTTGTCACTTTGCCACAATTGTGGTAGATCTACCACAATTTTGAGCGTTTCTCAAATCGACCACATCTACCATTGAAAGCAAAAATTCTATCATGCTTTTCATATTGTCCTTTCCTGCCCATATTGAACCAACAAATTTAATCTGTTCCTTTGGAAAATTATGTATATAAATGCTTTCAATCTGTTTTACAAATTCAAAACATAGGTACTCACTTTCAATAAATTTTTCATTCATTTGTGTGGAAACCCTTTCCGAAATTCTCATCCGCACATCATTTGATGCAATGTAGTGTACATACGTTATGAACTAGTGTCAATGTTATCAAATCTACCACAATTTTTTTAAATCTACCACATTTTTTGTCCAATCTACCACTTTTTTTCAAAATCCAAGTGACAACACTGGTGCTGCCGCTAATTTTTTGTTTTTTTTTCCAGTTTCTTGTTTTTCTGGAGAAATCGCTAAAATGTGCTATTGTGCTTTATATTGAAGGTTTATGCGAGAGGTAAATGTTGGGAGCAGAAACGAATAGTGAGTACGGAAATGAATAGTGAGTATATTTTTTTTGGGTTTTAGTTTTTTACTGACAGAAGAAATACATATGTACGCTATCGATAGTAATATACTTTCTAACGTGTTGTCATAGATCTAATATGATAGAGTACATAAGCTTGTAACTTAATCGTTCTAGCGACACTGTATTTTACTGCTAATAATCATTGCACTGACTAAATGATTTCTTCGGTAAACTGTGTATTGCATAAAATTTATTTACTGAAACAAAGTGCTATTCACATTTTAACATTTTACGGATTATAGGCCTAGATTTGTCCTGCTATGAAGGTATCTTAAAAATAAGACCAATGCGACCTTGAAAGCAAGCGTTACTTTACTGAGTTTAGTCACCCCTAACTCATTGGAGACTTAAGAACTAAAATACTTATGTGGATATTTTGCGGACATTAGATTAAACAAACAAATTAACACAAAACAACACAAAAGCGTTTTAGTAACACAATACAAACAAAACTTAAAAACAAAACGGATAAACGCAGACGGACATACATATTATGCATGCGCATTCAACAAATCGGTTTAGGTAAGAACAAAAGAGAATTTACAATTCAAAATTCTTCTTATAGAAATGGTAATGCAAAAACATTCGTTTACTACTGTAGGGAAGCGATGCCATACCCGTATTGGACGTACGTCCAGTCTGGTCAATGTTGCGACGTTCGTTCTCCTCCTGACGCTGTTGAAAGGCCGAAAATGCTCGTTCCTGATCTGGTGTTTGCGGTAATGTTGCACATTCCTGATCCAGCACATATACCTCATCGGTTGCAATATCTGTAATGTAATGCAGGTGTTCTTGTGCTCGATCGATACGGAAGAAACGTTCCGCTGTACAAGCTAAAAAATAAAAACAGATTTGTTATTACATTCATTGTTTTGTATTAAAAAAGTTTTCAAAATTTCACTCACAATCAACAAAACACCATTCTTGTGACATTTTTGGATAACTGGTCGATTCTTCAAAATACTTGTTAATATTATTCCGCACTTGTTCTAAATCAGAGACTGGATCTATTTCCACAGTGCCCAAGTTGACGGCGGTCTTCTTAAGCATGTCCTTGTCATAATGGTATTGCTCATAGTTTGGCATTGTTATGCGCAGGATATTCATGTTTAATGGATCCAAACCGGTGGTGCTAAGAAGGAGAGGGTAAGGTTTAATCAATTTGAAATAAAATAATACAAGTTATTATCCCTTCAGTAGGTAAATCATCTCTAAACACAGCTTACTACTTTAGTGCACGATGTACGAGTGTGTTTCTCTTCGTTTCGATTTCATTTAAACCTAATCAACTGCCATCGTGTCGCACATTCAATTAAAATAAAAATGCTGACATAGATGCTGTTCAACAGTGTAAAAATCAATATCACTACCACCTCATCCCACCTCACGGTAATTAAGTATTAATTGAATGAAAGAAAGTTGCAATCTGTATTTCTCCCCTAAGCCTCATAGTTGTCTTAAAAAAAAAGCTAAAGCTCTACTCCTCAAGCGGGTTAATTAAGTTATACAAAATAGTGCTGTCGACTTACGCTACGTTCACGCGGCCATGCTTGCGCTTTGCCAGCATCACAGCCTTATTTAGCAGATCGATTTCGATTATGGACGGCTTAACACGACACGCCTCGCCATCGACCTGCATCGGTATTGTCTTGGTAGTGACGATTTTCGCAGTCTTACACTGGCAGATGCAAGTGCCATGGGCGCCGGCCTGCAGAAACGGCAACTGGTATGTGGTGAGTCCAACAATCTCGAACATGCCATCGTCCGTTGAGGGTATGGATTTGGTGAAAGAATCATTCCATGGATGGGTGCCACCACCGTAACTGTAAGTGAAGCAAAAAGAAGCGCATGAGATTTGTATATAGTAATAATCAGCAGCACATACCTTGGAATATTGAGAACGAGTATTGCATGAACTCGTGCCTCCTTTAGCTTTGGTGTATAATCCACACCGTCGGCCTCGAGGGTAACACAATCTGCGAGATTTCTATATTTTCGCAGGATGAGATCCTTGCCACCCATTTGGCCGTAATACATTTTATTACGAAGACGTGAGTTAAAACGCTCCGGATGGGCTTCACGTGCCTCGTGAAACTCTAAGGCAATATGGGCATCGACACCGAACGAGAAGTAATTGTTGATCACGTTCAAGGGTAGGTTATCCTTGCCCTTTTCTGTTGGTTCGCCATCGGGATTTGGGGTGACTGTCACTCGCCAACGATCTAATAGGATAGTGTTGGACATTCCTATTTCCCGAAGGATTTTACCAACAGGTTCATCAGTGTATCCCTACAAAAGTGAAATTCAATAGGTAAAGAATTACAGGGACTTATTATTGCAATACTTACACCACCCCAGCCAAGAGCACGAGCCAGATCATTGCCAGTGCCGAGTGGCAGAACTCCCACCGCTGGCGGCGGTTGAATATTGATTTGGTCCAAAATGGATAGCACCCAACCGACGGTACCGTCACCACCACAAGCGAGTATTCGTAATTGTGGAGCTTTTCGGAACATTTCCAATCTGTAAAAAAAAAGGTTTTTATAGTCTTTTATATCAGTCGAAGACAGTTGTCGCTCTAAGTTGATCAACTCTTGAAATGTATTTTAGCGGACTCTCTTATCCTTGATGCAATATGACTTGATACGACTCGTGCACTCATGATAAGTAAAAACATAGCCGGCAAATTATGGGGCTGTCGACCTCATATTCTCAGATGGATGTATACTAGCATGGTGAGACCTGTCTGGGGCAATAGCATGGGCAAAAAGAACCAGTCTGACAACTCCGAGAAATACACTAAATAAAGTGCAGAGACTAGCATGTGTATGCATAACGATTGCAATGAGAACCTGTCCAACATCAGCACTGGAGGTCCTACTGGCGCTTACTCCACTGCACCTGGTAGTGAATGAAACCGCAAATCGAACGTTTCTAAGATTGGCCAAAGAATGAATAGGAAGAGGAAAATGCATTAGCCATAAGGATTATGCTAAAATGACTAATAAGCTTCCCCTTCTGGCATTCTTTAGGGGCGATGTCATCAGGACATTTAACTGGCCAAAGAACTTCGACAACGAATCTCGAATCGTCCTTATACCATTAAATGGCACACGGATGCTTCAAGAACTGAGGAAGGAACGGGGACAGGAGTGTTTGGGCCCGGAACCAAACTATTCGAACCCATGGGCATCTACACCAGTATTTTTCAAGCTGAAATATGTGCTATCGACAGATGTGCCAAACTCAATCTTGATAAATGCAACAACAGATGCGACATAGCAAAAATATCAGATAGCCAAGCAGCTATCAAGGAAATAGGGGCTGAGGTCATCATATCTAACATAGAATTGTCTGGGAATGCATAGATAAACTAAATAAACGAAAACACGTCACCATATACTGGGTACCAGGTTACTTGCGGATAAAAGGTAATGAAGAGGCGGTCAGACTTGCCAGGAAAGGTGCTGCCATACCATTTGTGGGCTCTGAACCCTTCTGAGGCATATGGGAACACACCATGAAAGAGGAGCTCCGATCACTGAAGAAGACACACAGGACTACGTCCTGGAAAAAAACTCAGGTTCTAAGACAGGCGAAGACATTTTTGGGTAATCACAACCTGAAGAGATTCAAAGTTTGCATCAGCCTTGACAAAAACAAACTCCGCATCCTGACTGCGTTTCTTACGGGGCATTGCAAACTCAGGGGACATCTCAGGAAGCTAGGTCTATTAGATGAAGACTCGTGTAGTTTTTGCAATGAGTCCAGTGAAACTCGAGAACACATACTGGTGGAATGTGCGGCATTAACCCAGAAAAGATTCAAGTGCTTGGGTAAATACCAAATTACAGCAGAGGTTCTACAACTTATAGCACCCAATCTTTTACTGCGATTTCTCAGGGAAATTGGTCTGGATGAAGTACTGTGACCTATGGAATTCTCACCGGGTCTAGGCGTGACCGAGGCTCTCTCCAACGGGTTCTAATAGGAATAATGACGAGAGGGATGTTCCTTCGTCTAAAACTTATAGATCTTAAGGTCGTGATACATCTCACCCTTCAATAATAATAATAATGACTTCAAAGTACTACAATACATTGTCGCGAAGTAAGGACTTACGCTATATCTGTGGAACCTTTTTACGAATTCCGCAATAGTGCTGACCACTAACTTAGGACGAATGTTACTTTATCTAACAGTTTGCTGAAAGCTGACAAGTGTCCTCATGTACGAGTACATGTGAGTCCTTTTTATTCAAGCAACAGAGTCCCGGAAACGGAGCCCTTCTTATATTTCAGCATACCAGAATAGAATAACTCGTATAATTGGACAAATGGCTGCTAGGTAACCTTGGACGTCGCCGTTGGCTTCCAGATACGTATGTTGTCAGAGTGAACAATTTTTTGATCTTTTTTTCATTTCGACATCCTCGTGCATATTATTTTTTTTTAAAGAATCAGAATTAAATTTATTGTACTCACCCCATTTTTGGGCCACCTTGTGTTAAATCAAAAACCTGTCGTGGGTTGAGAATCCATTGAAATTTTCCCAAAAGCTTAACGCCCTGTGAAAAGAGAAAACAAAAAAAAAACAAATAAATGCGGTGACAATAGAGAAAACAATAAGGATATTCATACCTGGTTGCCACCGCTCTTCGGATTAATAAATACTATCACAGGTATTGCCTCGGGTGATGGAATTGGCTTCACAATGAATGCCCTGGGTTCCTTATCTTTTGGTTTCTTCTTATTCGTTGGCTTGCGTTTATTATTCCTCAGCGAGGATTTAAAGTTTCCCTTGTTCGGAAGCTTTACAATCCACGATGGTGGCACAATAATTGGAGAGTAGTTTCCTATGGAATACCGGCGAAACAATAAAGCAAATTCAATTAATTTTTTTTAACGATGGAATTAAGGAGGTATACAAATTTTTTTGTCAAGTTTCGTTGGGACTCTAGTAAGGATTTGGTAAGGTCAGCCAGTTTGCGTGAATATAAAAATTCAGAACCAGGCCATGCGTTACCATGTGAGAAGAGAAGCGTCTTAGACTGGAGCTCTGTAAGTGACAACCAATTTGATTTAGCCGCATGGAAGGACATACTGTATACTTTGAGATCCTTTAGGGCAAAATTCTATTTCTATTTGATTCTATGGATTAAATATTTAATCCAGTTTGAAGGATTTTCAAATATATAGTAAAATCTGGGCCAAGAATATGCAGCTGTTTTAATAATGGATGTCGCTTCTACTATTTGGCAAATTGCCAACGAAAACCACATCGAAGATGGATACAATAATTTCCTTTTATCATTTTGTGGATTCATTGTATACGAGTAATTTCTGTTGCCAGGATGATATGTTGAACTAAATATAGACATATATATATATAGAGGAGAAGACAACCGACCGTTCTTCTTTGATATGCGACAATACATTTTTCTTTTTAAATATTTACATATCATTTATTGAATTTTATAAGAAGAAGGCAAGTGGTTAAGAGATATCCATTCAGGGGTTTCGTTTTAAATTTGGAGCTATTTTTATGGCATAAGGTTAGGTAGGATTGGCTACCGACATGCAGCCAATACACTTAGGCCAGTAAAGGCCCACTGTGGTTCCCAAGGATCTACGGGGATTTAGCCCGAACAATTTAGAGCTCTGGGCGAAGCGGGAGAGGTATTTGATATCTGTTTCTGCAAGTTCGTCGATATTATCGAAGTGGAATGCCCCCAGGTAGCGTTTTCCTCTGTGGGAAAGAGTACCTCCTTCTTCCTCCTCATCTCCACAGCTCCCGCAGAAATTCTGGAGGGGATTCTAAATTTGGTTGCATGCCTGCCCATTAGACAGTGCTCAGTGATAACACCTATCATTATGCCAATTTGCTGTCTTTTTAGTGACAGAATAGAGTTAGAGCATCTGGGCCAGATCTGATTGGTGACAAAGCCCGTTGTTCTGCGTTGTTATCTTACGTTTATTTTATGTACCACATCAAGTTGCAGTAGTAGCTAAAAAGTAGCGATAGGCATCCCTATCCACCCATTTAGCGAGTACATCAGCCGTACAGATCACTGGAATATCTCTTTGCCTTGGTACCCACCAAAGGTGAATGTTGAACTGCTTTGCCATCTCCATAAGAGATGCGGCAGTTTAAGGCAACTGTTAATATTGTATACAGACTGATTCCAGAAATTTTATAGCTGCCTGACTGTCTGTGAAAATGCCAATATCCGTAACTTATATTACGTTCCGCTTCAGCCAGGACAGGACTCTTTTAATCGCCATCATTTCCGCTGGAAAAACCTGCTAACGAAAACACCGCCTCCTATCCCGTCTTTGGTATTGGACCCGTCTTAGACTTGTCTTCCCAGGACGATCTATCAGGCATCGTTACTTTATAGTTCCTGCCTTCTTTGTCGATTTTCGAGCAGCGTTTGACTCGGTAGATAGAAGAGCTCTTTTCCTAAAGCTGAGAAATCTCTTCCAAAATACTTGGGGTCCTGGAAGGCATGTACACTAATAACCAATCTGCAGTTTGGGATGGAAATTCCTTGTCAGAATGGTTTAGAAAAACCTCAGGCGTCAAGCAAGGTTGCCAACTAAGCCCTCTTTTGTTCAGCCTATTTTTGGATGATCTTCTCTCCTGCTTACCCGGGGCATAGTATTCAACAACACGACGCGTCGCGATGGTTAAAGGCCTATTGTTTGCAGATGACATTGTTCGGTTAGCAGATTCACCAAACATGCTTCAACTCATGATTAACAGACTGGAAGAGTACTGTCTCCAATCTCCAATGGAATCTTTTTGTTAACACAAGCAAGTCAAAAGTGATGATATTTCGTAACATCTCTGGGAGATATTTAAGAGAAGAAAAGTGGAACGTAGGTGGGGTCCAATTAGAAGTAGTAAAAGAGTATCGCTATCTTGGTGTAGTCCTTACGCCTAGACTGTCGTTCAATCTACACCTCCAAAACAAACTTAAGGAATCAAAGAAAGCTTTAAGCTGATCATGGAAAAATGTTCTCAGTCGGAAAGATGTGCCAGTCCAATCAAAATACAAGCTATTCGAAGCAACTGCAAGATCCGTTATGTGTTACGCAAGCCAGATATGGGGACACGATGAGTACGAAGAAGTTGAAAAGCTGCAAAGATTCTTCCTCAAGCACTTGTTTAGGCTACCAACAAACACACCAACATACATGCTCTATGTCGAAACCGGCCTGCCTCTCCGACGACTATTCACCCTTAGGCTCCATTTCAAATATGTTTTAAAAATCATCAAACTTCGTGATCATCGGCTTCCAAAAGTAGTCCTCCGATACCTTATCTCCAGCAGAGCGAACTTTTTCCGGAAGTGGCAACAAATGAGCGAGGAACTAGGAGTTGAGTTATCCTTGAGATGGGAAGATAGATCCAGCTGGAATGTGGCCCTTGATGACATTTTGCGGAAGCTGAACGAGAAGATTCACCAAGAATTTATGGAGAAAGCAGCCTGTTCTTCGAGTCGCTTAATCAACAAGCAACGAAACCATAGTTTGATGGATTTGAACTACTTCCACGAATCTATTAGAATAAATCAAATAAGCCTTATCTTCAAGACTCGAGGAGAATTGCTACCTCTAAATTTCAGGCCATACAGGGAAGATCTTCCAGCACTCTGTTCTTTGTGTAATTTGCGCGAAAAAGAAGATACATATCAATTTCTAGGAAAATGCCCAATTCTTCGAGAGACGAGGAGATACCACTACAACCAATCCGCTCTCGCAATAGAGGAGGTAATTCAGATACTCCGAATCCGAATCCCAGCCCGGGTCACCTAAAGGATTTTTCATGGTGCGACCTTTTTAGAATGTCTGACAAGCAATCAAAGAGTATCATTTTTTAAGGAGCTTCTCAACTCGCCGTTTGGAGTCGGCTAAAAACTGTAGGTCCCTTCCATTCATGCAAAAATTTAACATACACACACAAATGGTTGCGAAAAGTAGGCCCTGGTTCACCTCAAACTGTAGCGCGACCTAAAGAAAGACCGCGGTTTGGTTATGTAAACTTTCGCTCCCAATTTTGCAAGAATTTTGCAAAGTAGAAGCAGTACGAGATTGGCAGAATGCCAAAAGAACAAATGCAGAACTACATATGTATGTAGATGTAGATCCTTTGACATTTCGTCACTTTTGTTATCAGACGACTTTTGAAAAACCACATTTGAAGACCAAAAATCAGTCGAAATTCGCTTTTAAGACAACCGTGGGTATTTCATCTGCCTTTAAAAACTTCTTTGTTATTCGAAGTGTAGGTGGCTCTCCTACTCATAAATCACAAAGAAACCGTTATTGGGAAAACTGATCCCACATGATCTACCCAAGATTTTTCCACTTTCCTTATACAGCTTTTAAAAGTCGGTTGTCTTGTCTTGTCTAGATTGCATGTGCTGAATATCTCTGCACATCATACTTATGCACTTCTCTTGGCGTTATTTTCACAAAACGAATTAAAAATAAATTTAATTTAAATCCTTTCCTTCTTCCAGTACATACACTTTTCCATACATTTTCATTTCGCCAAGGCAGGGCATCTATGGTTATGTATAGAAGATGATTTTAAGTTCATTTAACAAACGTGGGTTCCGGGGAAGAAGATATGTACTTATGAATACTTGTAGTTGATGTAACTACAACATGCATTGGCAGTAGCAGCCAGAATTGAAACTCGTGTAGTGAGACAAGCTCTCTACTAACGAACACACTCTACTCCTTTGCCACGACCAGTACCACAGTACACGTGTGCACTCCTTCGTATTTTAATTTAAATTTCCAGTGTAATTTAACTAATCAGGCTTAAGTTTCAAATGTAAAATTTCTTAAGGGGATTTAAAGTGTAGGTACGAATAATTACCAACAAAGTTATTAAATTTACTTACCCAATGAACATTCTTCACCGATGCGCTCCTGATTAAAGCACGACTCCTTGTTATGGTAGACATCCTTACACCAGGCGCAGGATAATGCAACAATCTCCTTGGAACCAAACAGTTTTCCTTGCACAGCCTGTAAATCGTCAAAAATCAAGAAAAGGTATACATTTTAAAAATATTGTAAAGTGCAAATAGAAGATGGGAGGAAAAAAACGGGATAGCTAACGATTTCGAGTGGGGTAAAACTTAGTTCAGACGAACGAGACTTAATTAAGAAAAAAGGTCGGCGAATACATAATGTAGTAGTGCCCTGACGTTGACATTTGTACGAGTATTTATACCATGCAAGGGGTTTGTTATGCCCTCTGACGTAATAATGTTGTTATATTAGGAAAGAAAAAAAAAAAAAAAAAACAGAAATGAATATAGCAAATGACTCAAAATCATTAAAAAAAAGGTGAATTACAGGAGATGTATACAGAGTTGTGACGTCAGCCAAATGGAATTACTTAATTTCTGGGAATAAGGAATATAATAAGGAATATCGATAGTTGAAGCCGTCATAGAGAAAAGTGATGAGATTAATTAGTGGCAGAAGCGGGACACATGTTTATTTTTTAAATTCTCAATCCTAAAAACAGATAAAAGAAAGAACCCAGTTTTTTTTAAGTCTGTTTTTAAGATTAAACATCTGGGGCCGAATTACCTCATCCGTTAACGAGTGAGTGAGTAGGACTCGTTATCGAATGATCGAGTAAATTATACGGAAAATGATACTCGGTAACGTGAGCGGTTATGCCAAATCGTCACATTTCGATAACGAGTAACTCGTTAACGGATGCGGTAATTCGGCCCCTGCTCAGCTACACCTCGAACTTGCGCAATAAGTGCTCCGTACTATCACTTATTTTTACATAAGTAGGAAAGAGTGGGGTTAGAAGTAACAGGGGTAAGTTTTAACAGCTAAAAAAATAAAGGGTTCTACTGAAAATGAAAAGTCGCGTAAAAGAGAACAATATTCGTCTTTTCCAGAGCAAACGACGTGTCTACTTCCATTTTGAATTGGTCGTCACTGGAAAAAGTTGTGGGTGGGGTTCCCGAAATTGAGAGATTTGTAACTTTTATTTTTTTTTCGTATTATTGGTATACTTATTCACAGGCAAGAAATATAGTGCCAGTTGTTTTTTGTAGGTAGGTATTTATATTTTGGCGATGTTTGTGTATATATGTGAAGTTTGTGTGGATTTCTGTTTTTTTTTTTTTTTTGTAGTAATCTTTGTGTTAAATTTCATGGCGGGGCAAGTTGTAAAATTAGGTGCTGTTAAGAGCAATGTACTCTCACACTTCTTAAAACTAGCTGGTCTCAGATGGACTAGTTTTAGAAACTGTGTCATATCCAGGAAGATATTGCCAAATTACAATAGGCTAAAAACAAATGAGCGAGAGTCAGGTAGCGTTTACCGGGCAAACCTATGTTATGTACCTACCTTATTGTATTTTTTTTTTGTTTTTTTTATTTTGTGTATTTTGATTTTATACGTTTTTAAGACCTTTTATATTGTTTTGAAAAGTTTTTGAAATAAGTTAATAATATTTTTTTATTAAAAAAAACTCATGATACAATTTTGTTACGAACTATCCCAGCCTATGTTACAGTCGATAAATGCGATATTTTGATATCTTCTGAGTGGGCGTTTTTGGTGGATTTTGTAGGTGAAATGTTGCTCTTCGATTTGAAATAGGTTTGGCTAACTAATTTGAAAAATCTTAGTAGGACCATCAATTTACGTAAAAAGTGTTAGAAGTAACCACACTCTCCCCTACATACATATGAAATAGATTTATGTTGATACTTATTAGATTTATGATACAAAAAAACAACAAATAAAGTATAGAAGAAATTAACGCATGTGCATCAGAATTCATTCTTCGTTTTTTTATTTGTTAAATTGTATTAAATGCTTGTCTGTGTCTGTACCCAAATTAAATTTTTCTCAATGTAGTAAAAGTAGAGACACCTATCTTATAATGTATTGGAAACCATCAAAATTGCCTTATGTGCATAAAATCAATGATCTTATTTACACCTGTCTCATTAAAACTCACAAATTCAATACAAATTCCAAAAAAATACCATTAGTTACAGTAACTATATAATGTGGTTATAGCTTTAAAACAAGCAATGCAAAATTTTAAGTATAATCACAAAAATGAAAACACCAGAGAAATGTTGCATACCTATCTACAGGTTTTATATGTATGTATGTGGTTGAAGCTCCGTACGGAACTCTAATGAACAGACGGACAAGAAAACAAGTTAATATTGGACTGTCATCCAGTTCTGAGCTATATTTAAAGTTTCAAGTCTCTAGCTAATCGGGAAGTTAGTGTAAAATCTATTGCAAAATTTGTCTCAAACATTAGGACAGACACCAAAGCGACCTAATAAAAACGTAGTAATAAAAAGACACCAAAGCGACCTAATAAAAACGTAGTAATAAAAAGTTTATTTAAAGTTGGAACAAAAAGTATTCTTATGCAAGCAAATGGGCACCTTTTTGAGGTATGCAAATAAGAAGTTTGCTTAATTCAGACTTAAATGTAGGACAATGGCAACACTGACTGCCACCCGTGGTGTGAACAGAGAAACAAATTCAATCTCGGTTTAACTAAATTGTCTCCCATCTCCTGACTGCCTTCTTCAACTTTGTCTGTGGTTTTCTACCATAATTGGATCTAAAGTGAAAACCGCAACAGTATGCGGAAGGGATCAATGCACCCAGCTCAACCACAAAATGTCTAAATTAAGTACGTTCTCGATTCCTATTTACCTCTTATTCGTCAGTTATTCTCGTAGTTAACTAAAATCCATTTCATCCCGTTAAGCATCCCTGTTGATTAACAATTAACTACTTAAATCAAAAAATGAGATTCAATAATTAGCCAAATCCAATTATTTCCTCTCCCTACAAATATGCAACATCTCATCTGTGGATGTACATATAAGCAAACATTGTTTCGTTTGTTTGTTGTTTTCTTTTTGCCCGTTGTGTGGACCGAGCAAAAAGAACTATTATTGTGGTAGACATATCTACTGCACACATATACAAACTTAGTGTTCGTATGAGTCATAGGATAATTGAATAGATCCTTGTTGAAGTTCTTCTCTATGGCATTATATTGGACAGGGACATATAGACACAAAAAATCTACCCTCCGGGTGGATTACCAAAGAGGGTACTTTTTTGGTCAGATACGTATTACCAGTGTGTCTTTGTATGCGTGACCAATAACGAATAGATTGCCATCAGGCCAAATTAATAAATCGACATGATATTTCATTTGAATCCTTGAATGGATTTTAATTAATTCAGAAAAATCGTTGTCCTTGAGTTGATTCTCCTCGATTTGCTGTTGCGATGCATCCTCATATTTCGATGGAATGAATGATAAATAGTACAAATGCATTTGGCAAATGGAAAATATTAATTTAGCTTAAAAGAATGCAAAAGCTTGGCTAATCAAGGATGACAGATAGTTGTCCGGGCGACGCGACGGGGACATTGTTTGATTGAATCTAATGAATTTGAAGCTCATTTTAGATAATCCTGTCACCTTGTACGTGCGAGCATCTGTAGTTCCCTTCGATACAGTACGAAGTTTAAAAAAATTTTTTAATGAATTTGTGTTTTGTTCGTTAGCATGGAGTGAGAAATCGATTGCATAATTTAAGGTGATAAGGATTAGATTGAAATAAAGTTGAAAAATTGTTGCTTACCTTTCCACATTGCTTGCATTTACCCTTCTCGGCACGACGATGTACCCAATGGTGGTGGGTTGTCGTTTGCTCTCTGTATTGTCTTACACCTACGTCACGAAATGTTGGCTTACATGCTAATTGAGTCTTTTCATTGACGAGTGGAATGCAATTTTGATGGGCGATGAGTTGACACGCTGAGCATTTCATACGAGGACCATTTTTCTGAAAATTTTAAAAGTGACAGTTAGTAAATAATATAAGGATGATTTCAATGTTAATAAAAAAATAAATAATATTATATGTGTTTGAGAGATATGCGAAACAGACCATCCCTTTTCGTCTGTCTTCTGATGTTTGCAAGCACTTGGTGGGAATCGAACCCACAACCTCTGCGACCTCATCACAACTCCTATGTAAGGAGCTGATATGGAAGATGTGTTGAGCGTATCCACCGAGATTAACGATACATTTGCGCAGGTAAGACTAAGACAACACGTTAACTTAGCTGTTAAACGTGTGCTTAACTAAAATACATATGTAGATAGGCTGTTATCTAGCCTAAGACTAATATCAAATATTTAAATTTCAAGTACTTAAATATTTGCCAAAAGATACTTCTGCCGACATAACAGCTCCAAAATAAGCAGTTAATTGACTTTCGCCATGGTACACTATCTCAAACCACTCCGTATAGCATGTGTCTTGTTCAGAACCACTATCGGGAATAAGGATGCATTTTCGTTCGTATTAATGTTCCAAAGAAAAGAACGAAGTTGAAAAAGTCAATTAAATAACATATCTTAGAGATTATACAATTTATCTTCTACACTAATTGGTCTGGTTCTTTAACCAGTTTGGTGCCTAAACAGTGGAATCTAATACTCATACGAGTACGACTGAACAGTGTCTTCCAAACAGATGCTTTTATTGCTTTTATTCTATTTGGAAACAAGCTCACTGCAGAACCAATTGTGTTTCATAAATAATTATGGAATGGACGTGTCATACTTCTTGTAAACAAAAAACCCACTTTCAGTATCTGTAGAAGTGGATAAACATAGTAAAATTTCTTAAATGGCACATCTTTTTGGTCGTGTTAAGTACATTTTCAGATATGTATGTAGGTATGTATGTACGTATCACATTTTTAACTGTTTACCACAGAATACCACAGTTATTCCTAAAGCTGTAACTTTCATAATATTTACTCAATTCACTTCCCTTTCCTTTTTCTTTTATAAATATATTTGATAAATCTACCTATATATAATGTTAATTTAAAATTAACGTAACTTTGAAATAACGTAACTATGAATTGTTTATAATGAAATATGTAGTTGAGCAAATTTAAATATTCATTATAAACAATTCATAGTTACGTTAATTTTAAATAATACAATTCATTTCACAACAGTAACAAAACAGCATAAGAATCTTTGTTCCAATTTAAATTTCAAAATTTTGACAGCACTGACATTTTGTTTGAAGTTTGAGCCAAACTCCTGTACAGAAACAAAGACGTCAATTCACAAAAAGTACACATCTCAAAAAGAGTTAAATTTAAAAAAAATGTCAAATTTCTATCAACATACATATGTACATGTGTCAGAAAAATATTATTTGTAGTAGAATTTATTACTACAATTGCTAACGTCACCTGTGGGAAGTTTTTTTTGACTACACCAAACTATAGTATTAGATTGAAATTTAATATTGTTTATATGAATATACGGGTGAATTTGAGCCAATTCGGTCAATAAATAAGAATATTGAAAAAGCGATCCCAACGCCATAGGGGGTACTAACATAAACAAAAATCATCCGGCGCACCACACGAACATATGGTGTGAATATAAGGTGGATGTAGGGTTACCAGATTTAAAAAGACGAAAAGGGGGACATCGCGAGATAAAATATGTTTTTAAAAAATATAACACCAGCGTAAAACAGTGAAGGAAAAAAGCTTAAGCAAATTAAACATGTCGCATATTCAGGACCTTCTTTGCTTTCGGTTAACCACTCGAAACACTTTTCCCAGCACTGATTATATGCACACTTTAATTTTTTATTCGCTTTTTCAGACATTTTTGGTACTAACGCAAACGAAAATAATTTGTAAATAATTCGTAAACAAAAACTGACAAAATACTCTTTTGCGTGTGAAGTGATATGTAGGTCATTGAGTGGATGCGTTCAGCTTTGAAAGGATTTTGAACTTCAAATGGATGTGTTTACAGAGAATCTTTTTAAAAATATTTAATGACAATATTTTAACAGTTTTAAATTGAATGTTTTCTTTTTGAATTTTACTTAATAGGGGGGACAGAGGTTTGTATATGGGGACAAACAGCATTTTGGTATGAAAAAGGGGGACGTCTGGTAACCCTAGGTGGATGGCTTCAGTAGTTCAGTTTTGATAGTCGGACATACATACGCACCAACTTTTTATATATTAAGGTTAGATATGTGTTTCAAAGTAGGTATCTATGCCATAACTCCAATGCAAGTTCTCAACTCCAGGATCACGTTATCGAGAATAAACAAAATCTAATTTTAATTAAAATGAAAAGAGAGACGAGTATGAGGTTCAAAGTCAAGAGGTTTTGAAAAAAAAAATGGACTTGAAATTGGACGAGATCAATCGAACTTCAATCTAAAACCACGTGGGATAAAACCAGTGGGGAGGGATGATATCATTTGAATCACCGAAAGAGCGGGAGCGGGTCAGTCACAGTACCGCAGTGGTCGTGATAGTGCGTTCGCTATCGAGGCGTTTTTTCAAAAGGGCCGATTCATATGTGAGTGCGCGAGTTACATAATATGTATCTACACGCTGGACCAACATTCATACATATGTACACACATACACAAACGCACCAGCAGCATCAGTCCAAACAATTAGAGATCGGGCAAACAAGTGTAGCTGTTTTGCACTTGTTGACTGTTATTATGTTTAGCTGTATATTTTTGAATGTTAAATGTCAATCGATTCAGTTAGTTCGTTATGTGTTATCAACCAAGTCGCTTTGGTTCTTTATTGTTTGTGCTAGTTATGTAATATATCAATTCGTGTTCATCCATCAAAATTCTGATTTATTTTTACTGTTTACTGTACATTGAATAAAAATATTTGGTTTAGAAAATATGCTGTTGTTTATTTATTTCGTTCGCAAAAAATCCGAGCTCACGCCGACAATGTTGTTATAATAAATTTAATTCGTTCGTGGGTGCAGCGGTTCCAGCGCCACCGAGAACACATGGGAGTAGGAATCTCAGTTCGTAAAAGTGGCTGCTTTGGGACTTTCAAATAATTCATAAAATTCGACAGAAAGTCTTAAAATTTCACCTTTTTAAGCTTTACTTGGTGCATGCACTTAAGGAAAATTTACGCAAAGGGAGATTTCGCACTGTAAATTGCATCTTCTGAAGCGACGAGGCTCACTTCCACCTAAATGGACACGTAAATAAGCAAAACTGTCAGTACTGTGTTCTACGAAAACGTCATTCGCGACATAAACACCAACGGCCTGGCCTTTACATTGCTCATGGTTGAGTTATTGGTGCGCTTTATCGACGAACGAAATAATTTTTTTTACATTCCAGACCGATAAAATTGAACAGCGAAAATCATGGGCGCATGATCACATATTATTTTTTACCGACATATGTATGTATGTAATTTGCGAACATATTCATTTAACTCGTCACATACGGGGGCAATTACGTATACCGCTAGAATCTTCTTGAATTTGATGCATGAAATTCCCCACGAAAACTGATCAGCCGCTTGGAAGACGTCTCGTGGCCACTGAGGAAGGATGATGGCAGTTTTTCCACTGGCGTACATCAAAAGTAAGGTCTACACCAACGGTGATGAAGAGGCTCACGAGGACACGGTTAATTTCTTCTGTCTCTGCCCAAACCTTGGCCAATTAAGAAAGAGAACCCTGGGCGAATTCTTCGAACACATCAACGAGCTATCGGATGGATCACCATCGGAATTTACCAGGGCGTCCGGAAAGTTGGAACCAAGACACTAATACCACGGGAGGAAACATATTATGCGTATCACCAATTCACCATCGACATCCAGCTAAGCGTGCTGCAGTGCAAGGTACGAAACACTCTTTCACTCATTCTTTATTCTTTATGTTAAACTAAGCAATAAAACAATGTGTCTCATAGATTTTGTTTTATTTACGTTTAAAAACATAAATCTGCCACAGGACACCCTGAAGTCGGACAAATTTTCCTAGCTAATCATTTTAGGTTTCATATTGCAAACATTTTACGTTCCCTTAACCGGACACCCCCTTGATCGGACTTGGCTACGAATATCTGTCAAAAATTATTTATTTTAATTCCATTAGACGGACAAAAACTGAAAAATCCTCCTTTTGTTAGTGTTCCGTCCGTACCAAAACGGAATACTAATGGAATCAGTTCGGTGTCTGTCTGTCTGTCTGTCTGTCACAGGCCTTTTTCTCAGAGACTACTTAAGCTAGACTTTTGAAATTTGGAACAGTTGTAGCAATTGGTGGCCTAAACACAGACCAGAACTTAAAAAGCTGAATTTCGACTTTGGGGGGGTAGTTTCTTAACAATTTTTCACAAAACGTTACAACTTGCTGTCCCGAGCTTTTTCTCCGAAAATATCGCTCAGAAAAATCTGAATAAAATCACAAACATTGAGAATAAACTGTAGATGGAACCATAATTATTACGACTGCCCTACTTTAACCGTTATTTTTAAATTAATTTTTTAATTTCAACTACCCTACTGTTTACATATCCAGAAAAATATCACAACGCCTAAAAGTAGATACGAGAGTAAAAATTGAATAATTGATGGCAAAAGTGTTATACCCGCAGCGAATTTTCGTGGCATATTTCTACCGGATAACTATTGACCTAAGACTTGAACCAATAATACATAATATAACACATAAAGGAAGCTTGATGGTTTCCTATTATAATGTAGGTGTCTCTACTTTTACTTTATTGGGAAAAATTCAATTTGTGTATATGTATACAGACACAGAGAGGGAGACAAATCGCAAAATTATACGCAGTTAATGCAATTGAACGATTAACGAGAGGAAAAATTAAATCTGATGCACATGCGTACATTTCTTGTAAATACATATACATATGTACATATGTGGGTATATAAGTATGTATGTATGTATATACATGCTTTATTTGTTTTTATTTTTTCTTTTACTTTGTGTGTGTGTACAACTATTCTGCTGAGCAGATGAGAAAGGACATCCGAGACATATGTACATACATACATGCATATGTAGGTAATTTGTTCAACTTTTGTGTAGGTATACATTTATGTAGGTACTAATTTGAATTTATTTTTCGCAAATTGTACTCAATATGTTTGTATTGAAATGTGCTGTGCACCATAAAAGGGTACATATGTACTTACTTGTGTCTGCAGATATACAAGTGCATATGTACATATATGTACCTATATATATGCTATACATATATATATGTTTTTATGTATGTACATATATGTTAGTATCGAACAAAGTATCATTGTATCTTTAGTAGAAATCGTATCGTAAAGAAAGGGTTCATATAGATCTATCAACATAAATCTATGACATACATATGTACATATGTATGTAGTTAAAATAACTGATACATAGTACGGAACACTTATTGCGCAAGTATAACTTGCGCTTGACCGGATTTTTTTTTATTTTGATTTGATTTTGTAAGAAACATACTTGCTAACAGTTGCAACAGATGCAAAAGAAAAGAGCAAATACAACAGAAATAAAGCGCACATTTAGTACGGTACATTCTGGCTTTAGGGGGTGTGCAAGGGTAAATATCGTATTTGTAGTAAAACATGTTTCTCCCTGTATATGTATATACGAGTGCATACCAATGTGTTCTACAGTTCTGTTGTATTTTGTAGATACGCAAACTCTTTGTCCCATTCAATGTTGGCGTTAGCGAACAAAAACGGATACCAAATTAGAACCACGTTGCAGAAAACAGAAATAGTATCTGTAGATATCACAGCTTGCGTAGATAGGTTAGGTTAGGTGGCTATCTACCATACAAGGTAGAATTCATTTAGTATTAGTTGGCCCATTGTGCTACCACGTGTGCTTGAAATCATTTTAAATTTGGATCAGTTTCCATATTTTATTGATATTCGTTGAGGAAATATCTTGCAGGTCTTTTAAGAAATATCCTCCCAGAATATTGTTTCTTTAGGAGGAGATAGAAGGATTCTTCTTCCTCCTCATCCATGAAGCTGCGACCGAAGTCATTTGCGAGGATTCCCAATCTCTGTTCTGTTTGGTTTTTGTTAGTTTTTGGTTAATCGTTTCGAATAAAGTTGCAGTGTTTTTTTATCCTTTGAACTGACAACTACTTTAGGCGGACAGACATGCTGTCACCGTTACTGTCCGGCTAAGGGAGGTTTCACTGTATATAAGCTTTTAAATTGAATGACACTTACCCGACATTCATTGTCTACACAGCAAAGGTCACCGGAAGCCGACGAGGGTTTCCAAAAATGATCCCCTTGAATAGCATTTTCCGTCCAGTCTGGTACAATTCGTATCGTCCGTTTTACTGCAGTTTTTCTAGAAAAGAAAGAAAAGAAAGAAAATCATAAAAATTGATTGTCACAATTCATAACCACCTTAAGTCAACATTTCTACAATATGAGTTTTAAAAATTCCATTTTGTGAGAAGCTCAACTAAAGGCATATACAAAGAAACAAGGAGAACCATGGACCGACAATCAAATCCGTTGTCCTGTCCAGGCATTTGAATAGTTCTTCCGTGTGTCACAGTTATTTGAATTTTTATTGCTTCGTCCTTGTGAAACTTGAGTGCCTTCTGTCCGGCATCCTTTGGTTGTTAAATGTCTCATTTATCTTCTATGTGTCGGCACTCATAAAGAGAAACAGGATCACATGGAAAAGGACGAACAACACCGGAGTTTGTGTGGATATAAATTTTAAAGTACATATAAGTATCCTGTTAAAACCAGCACGCAAAGAATTGCATTTCTGGAAGAAATTATGGGATCGGGTCATGGACGTCCTTCTCTCACAGAAACTAATCAAAACTTCATTTTAACTATTGTGTCGCAACAGTAAGGAGGACCCTAGGTCCATTTTAAAATTAGCGCCAATGTGCCATTTGTAATTTTTGTAAAAGGGTCATGTGCCCCAGTAGGTCAATAGTCACAAATCAATTATCACATACGGGATGGGCATCGTTGTATGTAAACTCTACACAACCATCGGTTCTTCATCACATGTACAAGCAAATGCTGACCACTCGGCTGACCTGACCGAATTGGAAATTGTCATTGCACTGTGGAAATCTATTTATTTTGCCCACCCTTATGGTGTACTCAAACTCAGACAGTGTGCATGAGCAGGTACAGGTATTCCATTCTATACACTCGTATCTTTTAAGGATTTTCTTCAATTCTCAAGCGCACAATGGTGCATGTCAGCAAACACTCTGTTAGTTCAATTACACCTGATAAGTATTGGAGTGTAAGCTCAGGATAGATTGAGAGATAAAATGGATTTCCCCCCCCTTCCCCCACAGATACCGGCACTCTGTGCAGTGGTTTCCGCAGTGAAAAGGTTTGGATTTAGTTCAGGAAGGAACCTTTACGATTGTGATAATGATAATAGTATTTGTGTGTTGGATGTGGCACCCTTGTCGGTGCATCCTTGTGGGTGTATGATGGAGTTTCACAGCAGGTGCAACAATTTAACTGGAATCATTGGGGGTGCGGAACATTCCTTGCTTTTATTGAAACAAAAGTATTTGATTGTGCTAATTGAATTATTATTGAACGTGGCCGTTGCGTTATATTAAGAATGTGACAGGGATACGTAGAAGTATATATGGCATGTCTTCAGCTATTTAGATTTTGACGCGGCAATTATGATAAGCTTAGGTCGATTGGATAAGCTGTTGAAGTGTTGACTACTGTTTCTTTCAAGTACTGAGCTAGGTAATTGATTCTAATTTATACACCATGCTTGAGACTTTAATAATAATACATCAAATGTACATTAAAAAAAATTGTTTTCATTCTTTGTTTTGGCTAAAGAATCGACAAAATGCATTACTTTGCGATTATACCGACGCGACGTGGCAAGAGGAACTCGGAGGAAATTTAAAATAGGTACATATTAGCCGTGTTTTTTTTAAATCTTGCTAGCCAGTCGTTCATTTAGACGATTCCCAGCCAACCAAATCCAGCTGATTTACCTCCAAGTTGGTATGGGTGATTTCGGTTCTTTGAAATCAGCTGTTAAGTGTCAACTGTCAAAGTTTTCGCCATTCAACCAATTTGTTTGTTTTTTATTTGTTGTGAAAACAATTAATTTCGAGAATTTAATCAATGGATTATTTACAAAAAGAGGTATGAAATCATTATTTAGTAATTGAAATTATATAGTTTTCATACACGGTAGTCTGTCAAATGTCAAGAGAACAGATCAAATCACTTTCAGCGCCACCTTGCCATGAGATATCGTAAATACCTAGCCAGTTGCTTTTGGCTGTGGATAAGATCAAGAGTTGTAGCCAGCGGCTGTTGTATTTGTTTTACGTGTGAAATTTGAATTTGCTAGCAACTACGGGCTAGCTACGTTTCAAAGAAATACGCATATTGAAACTAAAATCGACTTCATCAGGGACTCTCAATTTACTTAAAATGGAAAGGTGACTCACATGTCAAGTATCCAAGAAAAATGTCCTTACAACGTAGTGGTTATACAGAAATCATTGCAGATT
The DNA here is from genome assembly GCA_949775065.1 of Brachyopa scutellaris. NCBI lineage: Eukaryota > Metazoa > Arthropoda > Insecta > Diptera > Syrphidae > Brachyopa > Brachyopa scutellaris. The sequence goes on along the minus strand of OX459112.1, from coordinate 56,565,987 downwards.
ATATTCATGTGCTGACGATGACCAAGGATAGAAAATAAATCGAACAGCCCAGCCAGTGATTTTGTCTTCGATTACTTTTCTTTGTTGTGCCTCTTGTTATCTAAGCTATCGCAAAACCACGAGCATGTTCATCATTGGCTTGGAATTCAGGATGATCAGCACTTACATAAATGTACTTTCGGTGGTTCTAAGAATATGTTGTGTTTGGAACACCCTCGTCATTTGAATCACCATCGAAAAACCTTGTGAGGCAATGTGAAACATTTTTGTTCGTTTCTAGTAATGCAATAACAGCCAGAAGGTGTACGATTTGCTCTTTAAGACGTTTTCGCCTTGTGGAGTTTTAGTTTTTTTATTTATCTTTTAAGTTGTTATCTAAGAAAATCTGGACATTTTTGTATGGAGAGAGTTATACCTCAAGAACGTTATGGAATTTCTGACCCAATTGCGACCACAGTTAAAAAAATGACGAATAATATTTAAGAAACTGGATTAAGCCAACTCGTATTCGCCTGCAAATCGTCGCCCCAGAATTGGTTTGCCGTATACGCCATTTGCACTTTGTTGGGAAATCGCATTTTAAAGTTCAGGGTTCAATAAAAACAAAACTAGTCGATAAGATTTTTTTTTTTTTTAACAAATATTATTCAGAATATCAAATCAGAGTTAAAAAAAAGCTCAGTCTCTTTTAGTTTTTTAAAAATTCAAAGTTTTCCTCAGAATGGCTTTGCCGTATACGCCACAAAAATCGCTTGTTTTTTGTGCTCTATACACGTACGTCAAAATAAAAATGCACGTACGTCATTCCAATAATAAGCGAAGATATGGATCGAATCGTATTTTAAAGTTCACGGTTCAATAAAAATAAAACAGGTCGATACATTTTTGTTATTTTTTTTACTAATTATTGTTCAGAATATCTACTTTCAAATCGGAGTCAAAGAAAAGCTTAGTCTCTTTTAGTTTTTTAAAAATTCTAAGTTTTCCTCTGACTGAACCGACTTTTTCATTATATTTTCATTTCTCGACCGTTAAAGCTCATATGCACATACAGCAAGCCAAAACTAATTATCTTTTTTCTTTGCCGATTGGTACGTGAATACGACTAAATACACTTATTTTTTTTAGTAATGTACATGCACGTACGGTAAAACAATACTGAATATAATTTTTAATTTTTATGACGTATGATTGAAGCCCATGGATATACAGCAAAACAATACTTAACAAAAAAATAATTTGAATTGTATGGGAAATTTGACGTATATCCACAAAAATGGCGTTTACGTCAAACCAATACTATAAATTGCTTATTTTGGTGGATATAGTATTTTAGTGTTTTTATTTTTATTTATTTATTTCATACGGATTGCTTAAGACAGTAAGATACAAAATCATATAAATTAGTGATTAGCATATAAAGAACTTAGAAAATGGATGCTACAAAAAATGAATAAAGCGAATTGAACTAAATGGAAACTAAGTAAAAAATGAAAGCAAAAAATAAATATTAATATTATGTTTACAAAATATTGCTAAATTAATCAAGAATTACTGTGAAAAATGTGCTTTTAATTCATTTCTAAATCTTGCAGTGTTATCAATTCTTCTTATATTGCGAGGCACAGAGTTCCACAAGCGAATAGCGTAAATGAAAAATTGTCGTTCAGATCTGCGCAGTCCAAATACGTAACGTATAATGCTATTGCAAGCTACATTAAATTACCTTTTAGAAGCATAGCTACAGTTAGAATATATTTCACAACCGTAAGTTAGGAGAGGCATGGCCAATGTTTTTGCAAGTAAGGTGCGTGTCTTTATCGGAGTGAAGGAATGGGAGACGTCAAAAATGATACTAGATATCTCAGGATTGGCTACAGATAGGACAAAATGGATGGCATATTCGAAAAGAGCACACGCAAAAACATAAGATCCCGCCGCAAACACCTAAAAGTTTTTCACAGTGCCCACCTCTTTCGAATGTCTGACAAGCATCAAGGAGTATCATTTGTCACGATTGAGCTTCTCAACTCGCCGTTCGGAGTCGGCAAAAAAAAAAACTGTAGGTCCCTTCCATTCGTGCAAAAATATAACACGCACACACAAATGGTTGCGAGAAGCAGGCCCAGGTTCACCTCGAGCTGTAGCGCCAACTAAGTAAGTAAGTAAAAACATAAGACTCCATTACAGCTAAAAAAGTGCATTTTGGCGTTTACGTCAAACCAATTCTAGGGCGATGAAATATATAGAAATAAAATTCCCAACAGAAGTCACGTCGACGCGTGGCAAGTGGAACTCGGAGGAAATATAAAATACATATTAACATATTTTTTTTTATTTTATATAGATAAAATAACAGCAATTCTGTCAAATTTGGTTGGAAACTTCTGAACAAATATAATATTCTGCCATAGAACAAGATGAGGACATTTAAATAATAGACGTGTTTTTTTCTAATCTATATAGGCTTTAAATAATTTTTCCATGTTAAATACATTCACAACTAAGACTATGTAGAATTACGAAATTTGGATGTTTATCCAGTCTTAGGTCCTTAGCCTGGATAGAAAAGTGTGCTGCCAAACTATTTTTTGTCGATTGTTATCGAAATGTCAAATATGGCATGTAAGTGGGACATTTGTTAAGAATTGCGGCGACGGGAACATGGATTCCAAAGAGAAAATGTAAAAAATTAACAAAATGGAAGCTAACACTAAGTTTCAGTCCATCATTTTATTATTTCTTTAAAAAATGTGTGCTCAATGATTCCTTTTATATTTATAAATTTAATGAATTTGACAGCAGATGTTAAACTGACAAATGTCAATTATCATAGTGCTGCCAAGTCACTGACGAGCGTTTCTTTTTTTTCTTACTTTTAGCTAAGCCTATGTAGATTAGAAAAAAAAAACACGCCTAATATTGATTCCATAAATAATCGCCCATTAATTCTATTGAATGTTAAAATTTATTCCTGCAGATTTAGAAACACGCAAAGTCACACGTTGCTAGGAATTTTCAAAATTCTGTTATTAAAATATTGCGCTGAATTTTCGATATCTTTTAGGCCTGTCAAGATATTCACTTGGCTTTTGCTTTCCACAATTAATCAAGCAAATTCTATTTTTTTCCATCGCTTTATTCATTTCTATTTAAAAAAAATCCTAAGAGAAAAAAAACGTAAAAAAATATAAATTTTAAGAGCTAAGTATCTATAAAAACAAAAACCGCAAAAGGGGATTTTATTCGCGAATAAGCTGATTGGTACTGGAATAATAATAATATGTAATTAAAATACTCGTCCTTAAAATATATTAGCCTCGGAAAAACATAAATACATGTTTATGTATATTTATACAAACATATGCACGTATGTATAGATTACACCTCCCATCTTACCTTTGCTTTCGCCAAGTGCCCACTGAATCATGTTTACGCCTGCGAAAGCCCGCCCTACGCTCGACGCCAATCACCGAGAGTCGTGGTATTTTCGGATTCTGTTGTTGTATAAGTGTAGCTGCATCCATTCGATATCATATCAGTAACCAGGGCACGAATTAAAAGTATTTTTAATATATTATAATTACGATCGATTGCGGCTATTATACTATTTGTTTTGCATATATCAAAAAATGCAAAACACACACGCGTGTATAAATTAAAATATCACTTCAAAATACCGCACACATCTGTTGCGAATAACAGTATATATTCGTATGTTGCTCATTAATTTCTGTTTATCGTTCTATTAATATTTTGTGAACATATTCCAATTATTTTCGCATCAGTTTTATATTATTTAAAAAGTCAAATAAAATAAAGTTCCCAATCTGGATCTGGATTTTTTTTTAAATAAAAGTTATATTATATCAATTAAACCACACCCGACCACCCCCTTCACCGTATAACCACTTTGTATTGTTTGGTACTCTGTTTTCCAGTGTTCACTTCGAAAGGATGATTGTTAAGGATGACGACAGTAAGCGGTTTCGAACGCGTTTTTATTATTCCGAGGCTCTTTGATACACTGCGAAGCATAGTATTAATCACTAATTTTTATATACCTACCTACAAGTTGTATGATTATCACCCTTTTACCTGTGCGTACGTACATACGTATGCGTAAGGGGGCTGTTTCTGTTTATTTTATGGGTAAGTTGTCGTGTTTATTTTGGCTATTTGGATATCGGATCAGATAAAAGCTTTACGGGTAATTTACCTTAATTATAATGTAATTACCAACGAAAAAAAATATATACTTATACAGTACGTGATTCACTGTTATTCACCACCAATTAAGTAGCCATTATCATTAAAATTGCAGATAAGGACTAACCGAACAGAAAAACCGAAAACAATTCCACTACCAATAGTCACCAACGAGAGGGGTGAAAGGAGATCTCCATTACGCTACTTAAGAGAATTGGCGAAAGTGACCCTGAACGTATGGAATAGACAAAGTATTTGTGTTTTTATCTTTCGTTTACCGCTACCATATTAGATGGCATAAGCTTTGGATTTGTACGAGTTCAAATAAGTGGCAAGTCGAAGGATTAGCAGACAACATCTTTGGAAGTAATTTGTGCGTTGTGTGTGTTAATATAGGAAAGTTGCAAAAGAAGTGTCATTAGGTTGACAAATAGAAGATCTGTCACAGATGACATCTAGTGGGGTCAAGTACTCGTATGTCAACTTTTACATGGGACGAGAAAACTCGGCCGACACTCGAATGTCATGAAAAGGGTGGGGAAAAGTGCAGTGGGTAGATCTTCTCGGGTCGGCAGCGGAATTGGGACGATTATTGCGTATTCTCTTTTATCTCGTTTCGTATTTGTATTTTCCTTTGTTTTATTCTTGTGTTGAGTTCGTGTCGTGCGGAAGATTTTTTTTTTGAATTCTTATACTGAAACAGCAACCACTTCCGAAGACAGCATATCACGCATGAAGGGAGAAACAGAAATATAAATAATCGGCTGTGAGCAATCGCGACATGTATAAGTATAACATGATCCAGCGAGCACATGACTCTAAAAATATGCTCTTTAAAAACTAAGAAGCATTCTCTAGACCAGGAGCGATGCCCATCAATGATACACTAATTAGTCGAAAACAAAGAATGGCGTCGCAGCGGGAATAATGTGGCCCAGATATCACATACATACATACATTCCTCCATGGTTAGGTTAGGTTATGGGGTGGCGGCTTAGCCTCACATAGACCAGTGTTGGTCCATAGTGATTACATCCCTCCATAAAGATGCCAATATTGTCCAAGCGGAACTATCTGCCATTAATTCAGCCGCACAAATCCTGCAAACTTAAATAAAACAAAGATAAACATAATGTTTGACAGCAAATGAAACCCTTAAACTAAACAGATGAAATTTAAAAATTCTTTACGCAGGTCTGACGGGACATTCAATCTGCAACAGCCACGTCTATAAACTGAAACACCTGTGAAATTACGGCGCACCTGATCTCAGAGTGCCCTTCTCCAGAGCCAAGGCACTAGGAAAATACATATTAACGGAAGAAGACTACAAAAGTATTCCAGTGAAAGTGTTTATCAAATTTCTAAAAATTTTGTATGATTAGTAGACATAAAAGGGTGCACTATAGAGCAACTCTGGTCGCAGTGCTAGCGAAATCCTCTACCGTACCCCAGATTCTCGGCCAAGTTTTCTCATCCCATGTAAAAGTTGACCATGTCTGGAACAAGATGTCAAACGAACCGAAATATATTTGCTGGACAATAGCTGGCATTGCCTCAGGCAACAGCTGAAGTTGCGTAGTGAATATTTTTATGAGAAAACTAAAGGGTTTTCCAAGAAGAGAATTTGTATTGATCTTTCAATAAAACACGCATTTTTAAAATTTGATTTCAGTCGATAGAACCAGGGTTGCCATTAATAATGAAAAACAATACATAAATCATATTATCATATCATACTAATATATAAATCTCAATGTCACGCTTTTACCTGTCAAACTTCATCCACGATAAACACAAAAACTAATACACACAACGAAGTAAAACTTCGTACACCTTTTACTTAACATCCTGTGTTAGGTATAGTGTATAGACCACTTTTTAGTGTAATTTAAACATAATATATTTCTTAAATTAATTCAAAATTAAAACACACTTACGAATACCACTTTCTGTGAAATGTCACTTATTCAAAATACAATTATATATAATCCACACATCTTTTGTGGATTGTATTTATTGGTAGAGGGCAAACATTGGGGTGCGATCGCACTGTCTTTGATTCTTCGAACTAAATGACAATATACAATATGTATAGGTATGTATGTATTGTAAGGAACACTATATTTTATAGACACGGGCGAAGCCGGGCGGGACAGCTAGTATTGCATTATGTATGAATTTACTTTTCATAAAATTCGAAAACTATGTTTGTACTATTTAGCTATCGTGTTGGTTTGTTTTATGAATGTTTGCATTTTTTCCTCACAATAAGCAGTCAAACAACTGGCACAGCGAGAGACAAGCAATAGCGAAAGAGAATCATGTGTAAACAGAGAAAGAAAATATCAGTACGGTTCTGGTGCTATTGCTTTAGGAGTGAAATAATCCTTAAAGTGGTAGCTCGGGCATATGAGTGGTGTGTTAGAGATTGTTGAGTTCAATATCGGCACACAACAACGAAAGACGTATGTCCGAGTTGACTCGTAATAAAAAGGATTGTTTCGTATAAAATTGTTCATAATTATTATTTGGTTTATAAATCAGAAGTGGGATCGCCCAAGTGACAAAGTGTTGTTTTAGTTTTATACAAAAGGAACGAATAAACTGAATGGTACAAGTAGGTAGCCACCGCACATTGGTGAGTTTCATAAAAAAAACAAAAAGCATGAACTTTCGTAGTTGCCTTGTACTGTAGTCTATCCTGCTGTCTCATTCTGTTTTCGTGTTAAACACACAACAGAACAGAGTGGACGGGGATGATCTTGCTTATCACGCAATTATAACGGTCACAATTTGTCCTACGTGACTACGAATGAGGGATGAAAGCCAAGGTTACACATATGCAGTGAAAAAGGAAACGAAACCATATGCGTGTACAGCAACTATTTGTTATCTTCTTTTCACTCACAAGTTGATTCAAAATGAAAAGAAACCACAGCATTTATTAAGTCGTAGAAAATAAATAGATATTATACTGATGTCCTTGTTTCTCGTATAATTGAAAGAAAAAAAAGCGTATGAGTATGTGTATGCAAATAGAAATCCTTCTAGAAGTATTTTTTTTAATTTTGATGTTGAAAGTTTGTGGTCGATCTTTAAATATCAATGCATTTATATAAAATGTAAAAAAAAAGGTTTTAAAATGGAGAAGCGAAGTTCAAAGAAAATATCAGATGCAGAAACAAGCTGGACACGGATTGAACAATATTCCTGTATGGATCTTTTTGGCTGGAAGAAGGAGCACGTAAGTGGTTTGATCTAGATCAGAAGATTTGAACTGTGTGGGGTGAATTCAAAGTCAAAGTAGTGTCAGATTTCCCGCGCTTCGTTAACGAGTGTAAAATTATATAGTTAATGGTTCGACGCAAAGAACCAAATGTCTACGACATTGCAAATATCACCAAAAGAGTTTTTTTTAGTAACGACACCATCATAAAATATATTATCTCAGTGCTACGTGATCGAGATTTTCGCAATTATTTAACTGTGAGTAGTAATAGGTACCACTATCACAGACCTTCTGACGAAAATCAAGGCACATAAAATGGTTGTAAGTCAATGTTAAGTCCGCGATTAATTTGAGCGTAGGCATATAAATCTCTCCTGACCAATTTTAAACCCTATTCCTCCCTACCCCACAAGACAGACTACGCCCTCGAGTTTCCTCAGGGCCAACAACTACTGGAAACAAAATTATTATTTGTCTAACCATAAGTGTTATAATACTGTAACAAGTTAGGACACATTGCTTATAAATGCACGATCGCGTGCGGTCCTGGTAAAAAACGCTGATGACATTTACTTCAACACTCTGACCGAATACACCGAAATTATTTCCAAGAAAATCAAAACACTGCAGAACTTTCTACAATCAGTTTAAATTATATTCAGATAGCCAAATTTCCATATCGGACGCCGACATAACAGATTTAATTACCACCTTGATCTCAAAGAACTAGGAAAACAAATATAGTAACAATGACAATAACCCTGAAGGAGAATACAATAATTCGCTACAACAAGCCCTATTGAGTAGCTTATCATGAAGTAGTTCATTTTAACTCTATAGTCAAAGAACTCTTGCAACATGACATTATTGAAGAATCCAATTCAGAATACTTTAGCCCCGCATTACTCGTTAAAAAGAAAAATTATTCCTATAGGATGGTTATCGATTAGACAAATTAACTCGATAACAGTAAATGAAAACTTTCTAATACCCAACATCGAGGAATTAATCAACTCAATGGCTAATGCTCGAGTTTTTATTGTATTGAATTTAACGAGTGGTTACCATCAAATTCCGGTAGCTGAAAGTGCCACACATTTAACTACCGCATTCACATCGAAAATCTTGAAAACATTCTGCGAAGATTACGGAATTCGCCATATCCTTAATGCAGTACGAATACCAAGAGCAAATGGGCAGATCGAGAGGTATTTCCAAACTGTGGGTACTGCAATCTCAACCATGACGGCAAGACAGGGCAGAAGGGATTGGCAAAACCATTTGTCAGCAGTTCAATGGGGACTTAATTGTTTGAAGCATACGATTACTAATTGTAGTCCTCATGAGCCACACATAATTTAGCAAATCATCTCAATTTTGATCTGTATGAAGATGACTCCGACGATGGCGATGAAAACATTCCTCTTTCTGAGATCCTTGAAATGGCTTGCAGCGAATGGAGCAGTTACAGTATTTTCAAACTGACAAATTTAATAGCATCTGTCCACCGAAGACCGCAAACGTATGCAATTGGGGACTTAGTTTCGATCAAAGCAGAGCATCCTTCCACTGGACGGGACAATCCAGAAAACGTCTTCCCAGATTTAAAGGGCTTTTCAAGATTAAACAAATTCTCCCAAATGATCGATAGTCAGCACATACACCATCAGCTAACGTTTCTTCGAGACGATATGAATCAATCCATTCCGCCGATCATATTGAACCGTGGGGAAATCTCCAAGAATTCAGCTTATCCGACTGGGAACAAATACCAGAAGAGCAACGAGACGAACCGACCGCGAGAACTAAATACTAAACTAAACAAATCCATTGCAAGCAAATGCACTTCAACATTCCACGAAAAGAAGAAAAATCGCATTTTGAATAATGAATACTATGACGAATTTTTTATTTTTTATATAATTATAATTCTGAGCAAAGCCTACTCAGATAAATGAAGTAAAATTATAAATGTCACTATACGCTTACGCATATACATACATACGATTGATTTTCATTTTTCTGAAAAAAAAAAAACAAACTAATAAATTTGAATTCAAACGAAAAGTGATTCGATTATTTTAGTTGAACAAAACTGAGTTGATACATTTCAGGTGGTTCGCCGGATTGATATTATTTTGTTCCAGAGTAACTGCTTACAGGAAGCAGACAAATGAGTATAGCAACGTAAGTTCATCGGTTACATATACATAAGTACATATGTATAAACGATTCCTTCTGAAAAGAAGATGAAACGATTCCTTCCGTGGTGAAGATGAAAAGATTCCTTCCGTGGTGAAGATGAAACGATTCCTTCTGAAAAGAAGATGAAACGATTCCTTCCGTGGTGAAGATGAAAAGATTCCTTCCGTGGTGAAGATGAAACGATTCCTTCTGAAAAGAAGATGAAACGATTCCTTCCGTGGTGAAGATGAAAAGATTCCTTCCGTGGGGAAGATGAAACGATTCCTTCCGTGGTGAAGATGAAGTTATGTTAATTTGAAAGTCACACTGAGGACAGTGTTAGGTCGGATGGCCGAATGTAAACAGAGAAAGAAAATATCAGTACGGTTCTGGTGCTATTGCTTTAGGAGTGAAATAATCCTTAAAGTGGTAGCTCGGGCATATGAGTGGTGTGTTAGAGATTGTTGAGTTCAATATCGGCACACAACAACGAAAGACGTATGTCCGAGTTGACTCGTAATAAAAAGGATTGTTTCGTATAAAATTGTTCATAATTATTATTTGGTTTATACATGCTAAATATAGAACCAACATGAGAGCACAAATGACATTTTTGCCAATGCAAATGTTGTTTTCAGTGGCTCTGAAAATTGAAAACACGAGAGTGATAGTGTTTCGTAGGGCAAACTATTGCCGATAGCGTTTGGTGCTATATCGCATGGTCCAGATGTTTGCCTTCAACTGAGTCTATGGGTGGTGTTTGGGATAACTAGAGAGTTGTGGAGTAGTGAAAGTTTTTGTCAATGCGTATGATTCACAAAAGTTTTTTCTTCCAAATGTTTCTTATTATTCATTGTATGTGCGATCTATTTCTTCAGCCATGTTATCCCATCCTACTGCCAGTGTTATACGTTCGCAGTAAATTGTTGATATTAACTTCTGAAATTGATCGACTTATTTTTATTTCGTGAGAAATATGTACGTTTTTCTGAGACATTGAGACATTTCAAGCGAGCGGATTTTCTCCAGACTGTCACAGGGCAGGGCTTTGTCTAAAGTTGCCCTAGAAAATATACAAAAAAAACTATTTGATAACATAAAATCATTTATGTCATCAAAAGTTACAATCCTCCTCATTCGCAATTCTACATTACACTTAGTTTAATCGCATTAGAACTTTTTTTTCTTAACAACACTTGTCATCGGGGTTAAAAGTTCTTCGATGAAAGAAACTTCGTCCTTTATCGCCGAGTACTGCAGGAGCAGAGTTTGCACTTTAAGTGCGTTCAGCTGTGTGCATATCTGCGAATCAAAGAAATCAGTTCGAAAATTATCTAAAATAAAAAATACCATAGTTAAAAGACTACGTTGCGTTACGCTCCTGCAAATGGTTGTGGAAATCACTAACAGTCACCCACCTATGTAGTTGGGGAAATTATTTTTGGGGTGTTATAGTTCGTGCTTCAGAGCAAAGATAATAGAAAGTGTGGCTGGATTTAATAGTTTACCGAGTTTGGGGTGTAATTAGCCAATTTGAAGTATGCACTTACATTTGGTGAAAGAAAAAAAAAACAGAGAAAAGCGGTCAATAGCTGTGCTGCGAATGAATTGTGTTTCATAAACGACACGAAAATGTCATTTGAATGAAGTAATTACAGGTGATAAGTGCTTTGGTGGGTGGAAAGGGGAGGTGCTGTCGTTTCCAGATAATGAGAGGTACACTTAGTGGAAGGTGTTTGTCGTTTAAGTGTACTGTTCCTGGTAATCACATGGGAGTGGCGAATTGGCTAAACGACTAATAAGGCAGTAGTTAAGAGTAAAACGAGTAGTAGAAAGCGTTGCTCTCGAGAATGAAAATCGAATGTAAGAGCTCAGAGTGCTAAGCGATTGGCGCAGGATTGCTGGTTATCGAAGCGAATTATTTTAGACAGAGTCTTATTTCCCTGTCAAAAGACCACAGATATTACAAACTAACAAACAAAAAAAAAAAAAAATACACTCCGCTACTGGTTGATACACCCCCCTGATTTCGGCGTTTCTCGATAATTTTGTTCCATATGTGCTGCAAATATTGCTGTTAGATAATCATTACCAATTTTTAAGAAAATTCTAATCCATTCAATTTTCTTGGAATTTACAATTTGTCTGTTATTACCCGCGAAAAGCTGTTGAGACAAGGTATAAATACTTTGGAATTTCAGTTGCGGATTCCATTCGAAGAGTGAGTTCTTAGACAGCTTTAGTGATTCGGTTTAAAAGAAACTATGTATTTCTTAGAAGAAAAAAAAAATTAAAAATGGGGTCTGGAAAGATGTTGAAACAAACAGAGATCCAAAACATAAAAACAGGTGCCATGAGGAATATTCTAGAGAAGTGTCAAATTCAACAATAAAGGATATAGTGGTATCAGCAGGGAAACAAAGGACTTGTCGGCGTGTGTAAGCTGAAGCAGAATATCTTCAAAGAAAGCGTTTGAGAAGAAAACCCGCTCTACTACAATGTTTTGGAAACGCCCGTTTGAGATGGAAGAAGCGTTGATGAGAAATGCTTTTGTCCTGATAGACCTGACGGATTTCGTAATTATTTTCATGACTCAAAGAAGGACAATATGTTTTTAAGACGACGGGAGTGAAGTCTTGGTTTGGGCAGGAATATCATACTAAAATAAGACTTATCTCCGCTCCGTAAATGGGAGGATGAAAAGTGATGACTACCGTTCAGAAGCTAGTGTAAGAACCCACCCTTCCGTCGAGCTAGATTCGAGCATAATGCAAGCATGCCTGTTCGCACTAAGCTAACTGAACACTCTACTAAACAACCTAGAGATTTCTGCAGGAGTTCCTGTAGTCCTGGGAATTTTTAGGAAAGCAGAACAACGCGCCATAAGTTTATTTTTATATTTCGATTGGCAGGAACAACTTCCGTTACAGACCTTAGACGAAAAGATCGTCCGACGTCTATTATAACCAACTGTCGAAGATAATGCAGCAAGATAATGCAGCAATTCACAACAGCCTGGAAGGTAAGAGAGTACTTCGAGCGTAACAACGTTTCTGTCCTTGACTGGCCAGCATTCTTTCTAGACCTCAACATAATGGAAATTTTATAAGGACATCTTCCCTTGGAACATGGGTTCATTTGCTTATCTTATTCCTCTCAAAATGAGCATTTAGTGATCGAAGCACACATTGAGGCGTAGTCTATGTATGTAAGTGGAAAGCACAGTTGCCCATGTCGATAACCTCAAAAAAGTTTGTCCTAATAAACCAAGAACTATGTTGTTGTCTGGTCACTGCGTGATAGAAGGAAACGGGTTTGCCGATAAGTTGGCAAGCAAACTGGGGGGGCTGCCACTACCCGAGGGGGTGGAAGTTGCTCCACCGCTATGCTGCATCAAATCAAAGGTAAAATATACGATTACGAGAAGGGGTAACATTGTAGGACATATAGTGTCAAGGCACTTTGGCCGGCGATGAAGCGTAAAACGACTAGAATAAGAACGAGAATAAGTACAGAAATATTATACGGGCATTGCCTTCTGGGAAAACACGCCAAGAGGCTCGGACTCATATATTTGTAAAACCGTAATAATATAGGTGTAGCCGAGGATATCGCACATATTTTCTGTGAATATCAGGGCACAGGAACATTTTAGGCTCCTACTTCTTTAGTTACCTGGAGGAGGTAGGCCGAATCATCAATTGACTAAAATTTTGCAGGGTAATAAAATGCTTTGAGAAAATTGTGGCAGTTTAGGGGATCGCGATGGGCCCACTCTGGTGCGTAGTAGCCTCTCAACCTAATCTAAATCAAGAATTAATGGCTAATCCTTGACAAACGGTCACTTCTGAACTCGATTCTGTAAACTAAAATTAAAATGTCTGCCAAATTTCCTCAGCGCAATTTTATCAACCCTCAAAACTCAACGGAGTGTGGCTCATTTTTCGATTAGGTCCATTTCCACCTCACATCACAACTGATGTGTCAACTTGAAAAATAAAAATAAAAAATTAAACACGGGTGCCTCTCATTTGGGATGCCATCGCATTCGCAAATAGTTATTTGATTACACTTTGTCCATCTGGACGAGTTCTCTCCTAAGGGCTTTTACACGTGCTGTCAGACAGCATCTCCTACTATACTCTCCAACAATAAAAAAAAAAAACCAACATCGAATGTATTCCAGGTGTTTAGATGTTCTAAAAGTATACACTCCCCTACACACTTCCAGTTGAGGCAGGTTCATCGTCAATAAGTTTTTGGGCAATTCTCAATCGACTTTCAATAAACAGTTCAAAATGAAAATATACAAACATCACACACATAGGTACACAATGGCCGAGAGGCCAACACAAACATTAGCCTGTTTCATCCGCTCCTTTAAGTCTGCGTGTACTTGTTTCCGTATCTATGTATCTAGCAGATATTTATTTTAGCCTTACAAAGCAAAGTCAAACAGTAACGAAGCAGAAGCAGATGATACGGAAAGGCGGACCCGGACAGAAAGCTAAAAGTAAAAGCAACAATGATTCGATTATTGTTTGTTCATGTTTTGGAAAATTATTATATTTATTTTCTGGGCTTGTTTTCTTGTTTTCGATTTCCTTTCTCGTTCTACTTTTTTTTTTTTAGCTATTTTAAACGTGAACTCGTGGTGGCTTTAAAATGGTATTCCAGTTCATTTAACAAAGTAAAAAAAAAAGTTTGAGGTTAGGGTAGCCACCCCAACGTGAATGCGGATTTTCTAATTAAATGCAATCGGGTATTCGTTTGAGTTTCGTTAGAAATCCACTCGTTTGTTTTAATGAGCACTTGTCATTATGATTTTCTTCGTGATTCTGCTGCATGTGTACCATACCAACCAACACATATGTACATACGTATTGGGTACGTGCTGTAAATATTTAGTACTCATTAAGAAGCGGCAGACAACCTCATCAGGGTTTCTGTAGTGGGTGCGAAATTCAAAGGGATACTCCCGTCTTCTTAAATCGGGATTTTCATGTTCAACTGACTGAAACACTGAGAGGATCAAATTGTAGTTTACTATGTTCTGCGAGTAATTAATCATTTCCTTTCTATTCTTTGCGTTATGCAATTCCGTTGATTAGGGTTCATTAGGTCCATGTTTATGTATGTATGTACCACTTGTTTGCATATAAAAAAAAGTCATGCTTCGAAATATCTGAATTGGGGGTCGTTCCGGCCCCTTCCTTAAACACAAAAAAAAAAAAAATACTCAGACGAAATGCTTACGGCACGGCGCAGATGATTGGAATATTAAGTGAAATGTGGTCCCTTTTTGGGAGGCGCATTCAGGCACTTTGCAATAATAAGAAAAGGACAACTTCACGTACATGGGTTATCATTAAGTTAGACCCTTGGATGTTAGAAAAAATTTGCACGTGAAAGGATGCCAATAATGTATTTTTAATCACACATACTCGTACATACAAAAATATAAAGTCAATTACAATGTATGTAATTATTTATTACAACTCGAACGTGTCATGAATGAAGTGGACCGAACAGGCTTCTGAAGTTCCTTCCATATTCTTCAACCAGCCTAATTCCATTTCAATTTCACATAATGTGTTTTGAACTATTAGATTGTAAATCAGTTAATAAAACGTGTTTGCGTAAAAGTGGAACCATTCATCTGGAATCGAAATGGAAGCTGCATTCAAGCACGAAACGTAGGCTCTTCGAAATAGTGCGACCAAACCAAGCCAAAGAAGCAAAGGGAATAGTAGATGATTCATATCATTGACACCACCAATCAATATTTTTATTAAACTATTTAAATTTATAATCATTAAGCAGTAATTCCAGCAGCTGCTAAATGGGCATCATGTAGGGGAAGAAGAACACCCATATCCAGTTACCCTCCAAGTAGAAGTCGGCGCAGCTATCAAAAAGCTAAAGAATAACAAGGCTGACGGCTCTAATGGGCTACCCTACGGTGTATTGGTAGACGACATGCACCAAATAAATCAACAAAGTATCCCCGAGACAACCTGTTCCATATGTCCCAGCTACAAAAAAACCGATCCTATGTCCTCGAAGAACTACAGAAGCATATCCCTGATAAATGTCGAGTATAAGATCCTATACAATGTAATGTGTAAACGTCTCACGCTTTTATGCAACACACACCCCGACACGTACCAGTGTAGCTTCCGGCTGTCGTGTCTCATGCGGGAACCTTCCACGTGTTGGGAGCCCATTAAGAAAGTAAGTATGTGATAAAATGGATTACTCCTGACTTTATATTTTAACTGGAGCGCTTTGGCACTTTAAACACTTTACGTTCTTTGGTAAAAATAGGTTGAGCACTTCCTGCCTCGGATTTTAATGAGATTTAAGGTTACGGTGACGGATTTGAAAACAAGTACCTACATACTATATTTCAAAAAAAAAAATAAAATTTTCCGCACATTTTATCGAAAGACTCCGTTATTATTGTTGACTAAATTTTCAACGAAAATGTGTTGATTCTACAGGCAATTAAAAACCACCGCGAATTTCGCTGAAGTTGAAAAATATATATACATACACATGCCTATACTTGCATATAACAAGTTTGTATGTGTTTTTTTTTTTTTTTTTGCAAAAGTATTTTTATTTTCATATGTATTGTTACTTTATTGTTTATTGTCAGTTTCATCCAAATTAACAATGACAATGGCGGCATCAAATAAAGTGTATGACAGCTGTATGACAGTTTTTAATTTATTTAGAGCTCTGATATGCAAATTTGATTGTTAGGTGTTAATTTTTTCTATTTTCTCTACAGTCTACACAGTTTTAAACAGCTTGACACAATAATGGCGCAAATTTATAGTCGTAAGTAAACTTTACAATTATTTTAGCACGCAACTAAGCGTTTTCATGATTATAGTCGTCATAAAGCCCACTTTATCGTTTTCGCCTCGTATTAAAGTTAAAATTTCTCATAGGAACGTTGCGAAGTAGAAATTATTTAGCGGCATACTAAAAAGTGTCTGTTATTGAACAAAACTTAAAGTATGCTTTTAAGTTTAAAGTTGCGTATAACTAGTACGGAGTTAAACTGATAAAGTGGGGTTGTCTATAATTTTGCGCCAATGACTTTGCTTTCGATTGAACAATTTGACAAAATGTAAAATATTTGTTTGGATTCAAATAAAGTCGCATGGAGTCAAATATTTCCACGATATTTTTGCACTCTAACGGCTAAATTTTTAATGGATCGATAGTAAACGACATGATTAATGCACCTACAGATCAACCGAGAATCAAGTCCACTACGTACTTGGAGCCCTTTTAAGAAATTACGAAATCAAGTTTCATAATTACGAGAATGTAGCCTTTATGCGTTTGATTTAGTCGGCAGGTTCGTGAAAATATCGACTCTGGCTTTCATAATAAGCCTTTTATACCATTTTATAACTAGACGATCGGCTTACCTCAAGATGACATCAGTTTTGTTCTTTTTGCATGGTGAAAGTTGACAAACGTACTGTCGATTTTCGCTGACTTAACATATGTATGTAGAGGTTTCATGACTTTCTAGACTTGGTGAACTTACTGATTTGCTGACAAATAAAGACTTTAAATATGGTGTTGTGGTGATATGCTCCATTGTTGAGTGTAGGCTTAGTGCTTTACTATTCAGCTTTAGCAGAAGTTTAAAGACGCCGTTGTAAAACGTTGAACTTGTCTCTCAATTTAGAGAAGTCGAAGATATTAATATTCAGAAGTTGCGGCGGGAGATATTCTCGAAATGAAAAATGGACCTACCAAGGCGAAGACATCGAAGTAGTAAGAGAGTACAAATATTTGGGAGTATTAACTACATCTAACTTGACTATGAAAAAACACCTCACCAAGCTAAGTGTGCACTGTCGTCTATCTGGGGTCGATGCTTTAAAAATAAATAATGTAACTCACATTGCAAAACAAAAAATATTTCGTATTGCTATTATCTCCATATTTTCCTATGGAGCTCAAGCTTGGGTTTTTGTCACCTCGAAGTTGTCGAAAAATGTCTTCAGCACTTTCTTAAAAGGATTTTTCCCAAATACAAATATGCTACCTCTAAAGACAGGGTGCCTGCCTCTATTCTTAGATACGCTAAAACTGATGACATGGGATCAGGAATGACTGCCGAAACTAATACTGTTACATGCTAAGCTATGTATATCATCAAGTGGAAACATTGTTCGAGAATGGGAGAGACTAGCATCGAACTGCAGCTTGAACGTATCGTTTACAGTCGAACCCGAATAATATCACATCGCTTAGAAGCACATATCGCTTTATATCACAAAATGTTAAAGCCAGATGTCTTTTTTACATAATTTGTATTGGAATTAAACCTCTTTATAGCATCTCGTTTAATATCACAACCCGCATAGAGTCATTCAAAAATAAGCCTGACAAAATCATTTCTTAGTAAATTTGTCCGCTTAATATCACACATTATTATGGCAAATGCAGTTGCCATATATACATATTGGCTTGGAAGTATAATTTTATGTGCTATGCTATGTGCCAATTTTACTGCAACTACATCCTCATCTTTTGTGCTTATTGTAGTCTGTTTCAAATAGTGTTTCCGTTTCTCCTGTTATATAACTCCGAAAAAGTCCAATCTGCTGTTTCCTGTTTCCAAAAAATGTTTAGACCATTTCGTCTGTTAGTTTATTTTTTATTATTAAAAACAAAATTAGAAATGGAATGCTAATATAAAAAAACAGCAACGAATAATCTACGGTGTAAACCCAAAGCAATAACATTCCTGGGTTGTTGATTGGCATGGCACTACAAGTCTACCAATCTACGAAAAGAAAAGCTATAAAAACCCGTTCGCTTACGCAAACATTTCGTAGTTTTTCGTTAAAGAGAGTGTAAGAAATCTCCCCAGGCTGCGAATTTTAGCACAGGAAATTTCTTTGGGCAGATTACATGAAAACCGTCAAATCACATATATTTTGCATTTTTTGTTGTTCAACGCGTTCGTTTAATTTTTCGTAATTTTCCTATCGTTGAGAAAATTTCACCCCGACTTTTCGATATTTGATAGAAAACACATATGTATTTGGTGCAAAAAGCCCGCGAACGGACCTAGTGACATTGACATTGACACTGCTTTGAAGTGCTTTTTATTTATATCACAATTTGAAAAAAGTAAAGTTAGCCGTTGCCAATTTCCGTGAATTTGGGTTTTCTTGGCTATGTAAGCTCAATATAAGCACATTATTATATCTTATGTATTTAAGGATTACGTACTTTGTATCTAATCCCATTTCAAGTTGAATTCAGCGAAAAAGACAAAGTATGAACAGAAGTTTGCAACGCAACAAACATTTTTTCGACGAACCTGAGAAAGTGGACTTTATTATACGACATGCTGAAGCGAAACGACATATCAATAAAATTGAGTCAGCGCAAAAGCAAATAATGTAGTGTCACAAAACTTTTTCCTAATGAAAAAACTAAAAAAAACCTCCTATTTTAGAGGTTTTAGGACGAAATTTTAAATCTCCTGTTACTTTGGTAAGTCCAACAGAAGATCTCCTGTTTTTTCACATTTCCGCGATGGCAACACTGGCTTTTAAATCCTGGTGAACTTTTGTCCGCATATTAACTCTTTTCCACGCGCACGCTTTTTCTCTTCCAATAAACCCTAGTGCGCAAAAAGGGAAAACTTGCATACAAAAGTCCACCGTGATTTTATACGACTATACCTACTTGAGCTTCACTTTACATTCTCTGTGTACTTTTTTCTAAGGACTGTCACTTATAGCGTTCTTGATTTTAATTTCAAATTTAAAAAGGTTTTGTTGCCTCTGAATAAAAATTGTTTAGATTTAGCCTTATTCTAATCAGAAATCAGCAGGATGAACTTATGTGCCTCATATACTGTTAAACATTTAGCTATATTTTCTTTTCCCGATAAGAGCACAGCCCGCTTATAGTCACAAAGTTTGGCTGCCCGGTTCATGTGACTATATCCGTGTTCGACTGTACATCCGAAGATGACCCTGCATCATTAAGAATGAAGTTTAGCATGTTACTAAGGGAAACAAGCTGTACCGTGTTTGATAAGGCAAAATGTGAAGCGAGAACATACTGTTTAAACCACTATTCGACTAATGTGACCAGATCTTCCAATTTTTTGCGATCTTTGTAATCTCAAAGAGAGAGAGGACGTAGTCCACTTTATTGCGATTTGTCCAATTCTCAAAGAATTCCGCAAGAGATTTTTTGGTTCGTACGTACTGAAAGTAAATAACAACCCAATTTTTAGTCGACCTGTTTTTTTTTTTTGGTTTTTTTGATAATCAAACAAAAATGGTCGACTAAAAATTGGGTTGTCAGGGGTTAGTGGCGGGATGAAGGCTGTCAACCCAATGTATTCAAGTTCTATTTAAGATCCACTATCGAATGAATACTCACTCATTCTTTTTGTATGCCTATGAAAATAAAAAAAAAAATGTACCGGAAGATAACATTTTTATTTGTCCCTGGGCAAAAAATTCAGACAACCTTGGGCGATTTGTCATCGCCTAGAAGCAAGCTTTCATTTTATATTTAACTCATTCTTTTTTTTTATGCCTTAGGACATCACGCTGTCCGCTCTTGGACTATAAGTATTTCGGGTTTAAATTAGTGTTGCAACGAATATTCGGTTACTATTCGGTATTCGGTCTATTCGGCCCGAATACCTAAAAATATTAATATTTGGCTTCAGCAGTCCTAGGTAGAACCAAGCCTAGCTTCCCGCAACCATTTGTGTGTGCGCGTTATATTTTTGCACGAATGGAAGGGACCTACAGTTTTCTGCCGTCTCCGAACGGCGAGTTGGGAAGCTTTACATGACAAATGATACTCTTGAATGCTTGTCAGGCATTCGGAAGAGGTGGGCACTGTGAAAAACTTTTTTAGGTGTTTGCGGCGGGATTCGAACCCAAGACCGCTGGCTTAGTAGTCCGACGCACTAACCACTTGCGCTACGGTGCCCACCTTAAAATAAGAGTAGAAAATAGCAAGGAACTACCGATCTCTGCTATAAAACAGTTTGCGAGCCAATTGTCTCTTCTTCCTTCTCTTCTCTCTTGGAGACGAGACGTTCACATACAAACATGGTTCAAGCGTTCATGGTTCTTCATGTTCGTGATGGACTTGTTAACTCTGTATGATGTTTCAGTGAAAATGAATTTTTCGTGGAAGAACGCGAACCAAATGGAGCGATGAGAATCGTGTCAAGTCCCGAAAATAATGAAGTTTGAGTTGAAATGGAAGTTTTAGGAAACTAAGATCAAAGGAGCGTTGGGTCTGATTTCGAAACCGAACATTTCCTACTGGCTCACCAAAAATTAGATTCTGGACCATGCCTTTACTTTTAATAAATAATTTTGTAGTATCGTGTTTTTTACGAATGCTAACAACAAAGCTTTTATGAATCTCTTCAGCTAGCACAACTCTAAAACCTTCAGCACGTTGACCTTTCAAAATATGTATTTTCAAATCTCAAGTGTTTACTGAGTCATTTCCCTTGTATTTGAAGAAAAAGGCTGACTCATTTACCAATGATCGGCTGACGCGCGCCGTCCAGTTCCAGTTGCAGAACTTAAACAAATCAATTTGCGTCATTCAAATGGTCTTTGGTTCTATTTGGGCGTTTTGCCTCAGTTCAATTTCCTAAAATACGCAACACAGAGAAGAAGTAGAGCAAAACGTGTGTACGTAAATGACTTCTCGGAGAAGACAACCTCCTCTATACGTAAATTGTATTTTGCTCGGGATGATTCGGTGATAAACGTGCGTACGTGTTTAAGTAGGTGATTCGCGTGAACAGAAAAGTCCCACCAAGAAGCACTTGCACGTCCCATTGTTTGGAGGCATTTTAGAATTTCTTTTTTTTTAAGTTCAAAGCAAGGTTTCCTTTTTCTGTTAAATAAGAAATGACTGGAATCGATTAACGTAAACAGACACAGGGTGGAGGGAGTGAAACAAGAGTATCTTCGAGTTACTTGACTCACGCTTCTCCTTCTTTCATACCCGTATATACGTTTAATTTTAGATTCATTGTGATTGATTTTTGGTTCTTGGAAACGCCGCATACATTTTTGATGGGGGTCGATGATGAAATTCAACCCAATGGAAAGGATTCCCCTGAATGTGGATGTGTGCCGATTTTTGTTCCATGAAAGACGATATTAATGACCTGACAGTCGCTTTGTTTCGGGAGATGAGTCGAGTTCTTGTTGTGATGTGAGTGGGAGACATTTGTGTTTTCATAGAGAGTCGATTGATCTTTTGACAGTGATGGCGCCATGGCGGCCATGCTTGAAAAGAACATCTGTCATTCTTTGACACAATCGAACAATGCATCGTAGTTACTACATTTACATTAATTATAATAATTGGCGGAGTATAGAAATTGTCCATTGGATTGTTAGCAAATTTCAAACAATCTGTTGTGGATCGACCAGTAGTCAAAATATTAATTTATTACTTGTTTCTGGAAGACGTCTGTAAGCACCGTGGTGTAGTGGTAAGTACGTTGGACTACTATGCAATGCTGCGCCGGGTTCAATCCCAGCCTGGGTCCAACACCTAAAAGTTCACGGTGCCACCTCTTTCGAAAGTCTGACAAGCAATCAAGTAGTATCATTTGTCAAGAAGCTTCTTAACCCGCCGTTTGGAGTCGGTAAAAAACTGTAGGTCCCCTCGATTCGTGCAAAAGTATAACACGCGTACACAAATAGTTGCGAGAAGGAGGCCCAGGATCACCACCGAGCTGTTGCGCCACCTAAAGTATTCTGGAAGACGTCGGGCTCTTGTGCAAGGATTTGAACCTCCATTCGTAACAAATCCTTTTAACCCAGACATTTTACACTGAATACTAGATCAGTTGAAAACTAATATTTGGCTTGACTAGGTCGATCTACGTGAGATCGAAGATTATCCATAGCATCCGGAGAAAATGACCGTGTGGTTTGGAGATATAATTCCCTAAATACATGACACAGGAAATGCATGTCATACAAGGTAGTGAGTAGATTAAGACTTGAATTCGTCTAGAAATAACATTTTTAAGCCTGCGGGTTCCTTCGGGGTCCATACAGTCACAACGAAACTAAGTGATACTGCAATCACGTAGAGAAATTTCAAAGTCTATGAACTGTAGAGGTAGAAGGATCTACCTTAGTTGGCCATAAGACCATTATTGCAGAAGTTGTCTTAGAACATCTAATAGACAACGAGTGGGTATAACTACAACATAACTTAAGTCTTATATCTAGAAAAAGATGTGTGTTCTGTGATCCTGATTCTAATTCTAATCGCATTCGTTTTTGGCTTGTTAGTTTCCATTCTCTTGTACTAAGACTCAATAGTTCTGGTTAACTTTTTTTTTTTTTGGTTTCTACTCGTCGGGATGAGAGAAAGAGGTCTGCCACGGAAATTACAGATTATGATCAGGTTTGCAGAGGGTTGGGTTAGGTTAGGTTAGGTTAGGTTAGGATGGGTTGGTGATTGTTTGAGCAATCATTTTCACTCGGAGACCCGAAGGTCCATTCCCTCATAGTTAGGGAGCAAATCCTCATCTTACCAACTCATTTACCAGTTTGTGCTCTTTGTGAATCTTAGAAGAACCAATATCTTGAAATTTTCGGAGCTCTGTTATGTTAGATACTATCACTTACTTACTTACTTAGTTGGCGCTACAGCTCGAGGTGAACCTGGGCCTGCTTCTCGCAACCATTTGTGTGTGTGTGTTATATTTTTGCACGAATGGAAGGGACCTACAGTTTTTTGCCGACTCCGAACGGCGAGTTGAGAAGCTCAATCGTGACAAATGATGCTCTTTGATGCTTGTCAGACATTCGAAAGAGGTGGGCACTGTGAAAAACTTTTAGGTGTTTGCGGCGGGATTCGAACCCAAGACCGCTGGCTCAGTAGTCCGACGCACTAACCACTTGCGCTACGGTGCCCACAGATACTATCAACCTTTGTCTAATCCTGTCAGTCTATATGTTGCCAGAAAATTATATATATACATATACATACATATGTAGGTATATCAGCAGTCAATCAAGGGGATAATTAATAATAAAATATTTTACAAGTATTGCAGCTATTGACAACATCCAGTCGATTTCGACTATGTTATGTACTGTAACTATGTATGTACATTTCAAGTTATTTCCTCACATGGTACATTCACCCCTGTCGCGACCTCTGCGACTCTGGAGCATAAGTGCATTTTATAACGATGGCTGCCTCCCAATGACATAGGAATTCGAAGCATCAGAAGGAACTTTAGATTAGTGAACTAGGAGTTCAAGAATGAAGTACCGTGTTAAGTTCTACCTCAATAAGACTTGAATATAAGACTTAATGATTCTAAGGCTAAGCGCATCGATATGGTACTGGGCGGTTAGAGTCACTGAAATTGCTTCAGCAGATAGCATACCAAAACGTTCTTCAAACAGAAAAGAAATATACAGTTAGTTGTATAGTCGGATTTATTACAACGTACAGGGTTTCTATAATAGAATTGATTGCAAGTGTCAAAAGCAGTATGGCATTTCATCCTTTTATAGGCAAGCTACGCCTATCCAGCAATGGTGAGGAGTTAAATAGATGCATACATACCTACATATGTATGTTATATGGATGTCATAACGTTTTCGTTTTGCTTATGTAGCCAAAGAACAAGCAAATAAATCAAATTATTAAAAAAAAGAACGATGTCATAAGTAGATCAAGGACCTCAATAGATTTAATCCAACGTGAAGTATGTAGGTATCTCATAAATCAGGCAATAAATCCGTCGTGTCTATTAAGTACCTTTAGTGCTTTACATGAGTTAATAGCACCCAACAATTAGGTATTTAACCTATAATCATACTTAAGTATCACTTAAGTAATCACTCAGCATTCACTCACAGAGATCCGATTAACAAGTATAAGACTGCACGCATCTGCTCGTAAAAATGATGGCCTGTCTAGTGTCAACCATTTAACACTTAAACGCTGAGATACTGTAATAAACTGTGTGACATTTGTCACATTTAATTGTTAATGGCACAATCAAAATCAAAATCCAAACATAATCAGATTGAGAGAAATGAGTTCACAGACCCAAAAGCACAGAAAACGCAGAAATCATTTTGCTAATTAACTTGTTTGTCATCGCAAATGTCAATCAATGTTGGAGGCCTACGCACTATCTGCGTAGCTGTTTTTTTTTTTATCATTTGACACTTCAACATTCCAGCGAAATTTATTTTATGTATGTAAGAACGGATCCCTTTTATTGTTAATTTTTTATATGATTTTATAATTTATGACAAGGCGTTCTCTCTGGTGGCAGGTGGCAACAGAAGTGGTTTTTAAGAAATAACAAAACAAACAGCTTCTCTTTTAAATCATTTTCATGTAGACAATGTTGTCCATTAATCAAAACTAAAAAAAAATCTGAATCATTTAATTAAATTTGCAAAAAAAACAAACACCTCCTGCTAGGCTTTGTCGTTTAAAATTCAAAACTTATGCAACTACCGTTAGATGGAATGTTTCTCTACAGATTTGTTTGCATCTAAATTTTTGTTGAATTATAAAATTACACGAGAATACTCGAAAATAGATCCCGACCAGTATGACAATATGAATATGTCGCCCGAAATAAAACAGAAAAACAAAAAAAAAAAAATAAATTACGATATTTTTAGAGCTTTTCCACAGGCGGTTCAGCGCAATAGAGAGGGACGACGCGCGTCTGTCTCGATTTAGCATTTTTTCCCGATTTGCCAAAGGTGATTGGGGCTGGCGAACAACAACCGCGCACTTCACTTAGTCGAGAATAGTTGCTGCGTTTTTTCTTAATTACACTTAAAATCAGAAAACAAAAGGGGTGCGGATGGGTGGGTGGGTGGTTGGTTTTGGTATTTTCGTATTTCGATAAAAGAAAACAAACAACAAACACTTGTTACACAATTAACGGGCAGCGAGAACAATTCGCTTGCAATTTGCAAATAATTACATTCTGTGTATTAGTGTCATTTGCAAATACACATACTCCGGTAAGACAATGGACAGTGGGGGTGCTAAACGGACCGAACCGTTCCGTTTCTTACCGAGAAAGATACTCGTACTTATTTTTTTTTTTTTAAGAATAAGAAAAAAAGTTGTTCAGTTTTTTATTGTTTTTTTTTTGCGCGAGATTCGCGATGATACGAATTGCACAACACTGAGTGAGATTTAAATAAATACACCGACACGGGGGTGTGACAATAAGGGCTGCTATGCGGCAAAATACCGACTAAAGTCTACGACGAGTGGAGAACTACAACAAGACCGCGCTGTTGGCAGCAGCGCCATCAGCGCCATTAGCGGTGATCAGCGGTGTTTTTCTTCTTTTTTTTGTGAGGCGATAATCTGTGCTGACGGTGTGTGTTTGTGTTTGAAAAACAGCACGCCCGCATCCGAATCGGCAACTGTCACTATGTGTAGTCACTAATCGTGAATCTGGCATTTGTTACGTTGCCGATTGTCTTCTCTATTTGCGGCTTATTCGTGTATGTTTGTGAGTTTGTTCGAGTATGACGCGTATGTATGACTGTTTTGTTGGTTAGACTGTCACTGTGACGGTCGACCGAAAGGGTATGAAATTCATTTTCGAATCCAAGAGACCTGCAATTGACTGATGTCGTCAGAGGCTCCTTCTACGCGTATCGATGGGAGGGTGGCGAATGTATACGTGAGAGTTCCACTTTTTTTCGGGACCATTTACATTTTCTGTTGGTTTGCCCAGTGTGTTGCCACATGAGCCGATTCTTATCGGTACTCTTTCGGTACCATTTCGAGAATTGCATAAATTTCCATTATTTCTTGATATCCGCTGAGGAAATGTCTTGAAGATTTATAAAGAAGTGTTCTCCCAGAATCTTTTTTCTTAAGGAGAAGAGTGCTGGGCACCTGCATAGGAGTTGATAGCGGGATTCCTCCTCCTCCCCATCCATGCATGCAGCTGTGACAGAAGTCATTGGCGAGGAGTCCCATGTCTGCCTATTCCATATTAACCTGTTAATACTCCAACTTCCTAGGATGCCGATATGTCCTCTGCTCATCTTAAGCAGGATGTAAGTTTTACGTCGATTTAGCTGAGGCCAAGTCTGCCTGGGTTGGCTCTACGTATCAAGGTTACGCCATCTTTCATCGGCTTGTTGCAGTGCTTGCGTAGAGATTTTGTGTTTTATTGTTTCTATTGGTACAAAGGGTTCACTTTCTATTGTAAAATTCCCCAAATTGTGTACCTTTTCTGGCTAGTTCGCCTGCCTCACGTAAGACAGTCGTCATCCTTTTCGATATTGTTAACGATAGCGATGCTTCACGTTGGTAAAAAATCCTCTCTCGTCCAAACGATTATCGACTGATCGACTAAGTGTTTACGTCACACAACAAGAAAATCTGTCAAGTACAATCGTCTCGGCGAGCGTGATAGTACGATAGCTATTTAGCTGTCGTGCTGTCGTGTGGTCGTCAATCGTCGGTGAAATTACGTGATGAGAGCCCTGGTATATCGCTATGACCAGGAACCCAGCACAGCGTGAGCATGCTTCCGTTCTATATCTCGTTTAGAGATGCACGGCAGTGTCTTGATCTTATGCGATCTGAGCGCTTTTATAGAGCTGGTTGGCTATCGGTGTAAATGAAAATGTCACGATTGTACATCGATTTCATCGATAGCCACTCAGCGACTTCACGAATAGCCATCACCTCCGGATGGAAGACACTACAGTGATCTGAAAGTATTAAGGATAAGTTTAGACTGAGCTGGCCGAAAAAAAAACCCACTCCTATACCATCACCGTGTAGATCTCCAATGCGAATTTGTCATTTAGACGGCTGGGAATATTAGTCCTATATTTGATATTGAAGTCTAGGAGTGGCGTCATATAATCCGTACTTCCTGTATTTAGATCATTCATTGAGAGTATTCTGGCGTGCCCTTAGTTAGAAGAATCCCACTGTGAGGTTTCTTTAAGTCGCAAACTAACATATGTACGTACATAATGTATCTTCCATAATCTACTTGAATCCCCCATCCAACCCAAGTTCGCTTTGTTAGGGCCGGATTTTTGTGTTTTGTTTAAGATGCTTTCTATGTAGATATGTACGTACTTGAAGAATAGAGAGAATAGAGAAAAAACGTCCATTCAAACTGGAAACAGAAAGGTACTTAACGTGCTCTACGCATGCATACTGACTTTTGGAGAATAGTGCGGGGACTGCAACCAATCAACGCACATCAATTATCACATCAATCATCTAATAGAAAGTCGATAGCACCAAAACTTACCAAAGAAATTTATACTACAAGGACGTAAGTACAACGATGAATGTGTACTATCCAAATCATATGGAAGGCAAGATACTAAATTGCATCTCGACCACTGGAGCTTGGCATCTTTATTATGAATATGACAGCCATAGGCTGCGAACTTATGCACGTTTCGTGGACATCTTTATTTAAACCCACATAAACCCAAATGAACTAACAGAATATAAACAGTCAGAATCTTTTGAGGGCTAGTAGGTACATATGGATATGAAAGCAAATATAGGTCCGATATACATATTGGACAAGAATAGGGTTACTTACTTAGTTGGCGCTACAGTTTGAGGTGAACCGGGGTCTGCTTCTCGCAACCATTTGTGTGTGCGTGTTATATTTTTGCACGAATGGAAGGGACCTACAGTTATTTGCCGACTCCGAACGGCGAGTTTAGAAGCTCAATCGTGACAAATGATACTCTTTGATGCTTGTCAGACATTCGAAAGAGGTGGGCACTGTGAAAAACTTTTAGGTGTTTGCTGCGGGATTCGAACCCAAGACCGCTGGCTCAGTAGTCCGACGCACTAACCACTTGCGCTACGGTGCCCACAAGAATAGGGTTGCCAGAAATATTTTGAAGAAACTTTTTAACGAGCATGAAAATCCCGGGCTTTCCCGGACAAAATTGGATCCAAAAAAGAGTACAAAACTAGGACCAAAACGCATGTACTATTTGTTACCAAAATAAACTCTTACGGCGGTCCTTCATGTCTTAAAAAATATTGAATAACTTATAGTTGTCACTTTATATGGAGGGGTGGTGGTCGTGGGCTTCTTGACATAAACCTAAGACTTCAAAAAAAAAACAAAGAAAAAATTCCAACGGCAGTCAATCGCATGATCGGGGTTGCCAATTCTGATCAGCAAAACGGGAAATTACACGACCAGTAGCTAACTGCAATGTTTTTCGTGCATATGTATACCACCGTAATTTTGAAACCACATTTTATTAATATTCATATCTTGCATTTTAGGCACTAAAAAAATGGATTATCGCGATAGCGAGCATCATTAACTGTTATTCCCCGACCAATCGCATTTTCAAAGAAGAATGGTCCGGTGATATCTCCAGCCTAAAATCCGCACGAAAAAGTGGCACGCATTAACTTCCCAACAATCACTCGTGCATTTTCTGAACCCCTTCGACAATTTTGACGATTAACCAGGCCATCAAGATGAGAATGAGCCTACTCGTTGAAGATGATTTTCTTTGAAAAGTAGCTGCCAAACCTTCATTATTTTTTAAATATTGGTCAAGAATGAAAACGGGTTATTTATAGTCTGTTGGTTCCCATACTTTCTGTACCAAAATGCACAGAATCTCAAATTTTAAGGATTGGAGGTTAAAATTTCGTTGAGAGAGGTAAAATTACAGAAACGCATTGAACAAAAAATGTATTATATTTGACAGATTTCACAGTTTTCATAAAGCTGTCCAAAGAAATTTCTTGGGAAAACCCGGACAGATGGCAATGCTAGACAAGAAAGAAGCAAATATCCCACAATGTTCTTACAAAAAAAAAAAACACAAGTCCATCATGGAATGGCCTTAGAATCATATAAAAAGGCAATGAAAAAATACAATAAATGAGTCTGTTGAACGTTGAAGGCTAGACTGAAATGTGCAAACTACCGATGGGTCGGAAAAGGAGAAAACTTCTGGCACAAAATGCTCCAAAGTCCCGATATGAACAGAAAACGCTCGGAAATCAAAGTTTTTCTACTCAAAGAACTGGAGGTAATATAAAAGGATACCATTTCCCTTATACATATATTTATGTATATTAGTATATACCTCCGGATGGTTGCTTGTAATTTTTGCAACTCGACTGTTGAACTATGTACTTGTACAAACAGTACCTACATATACCGACATTTGTACGTACATTAGGTGAATGCATGTGTGTGTATATGCATTTATTCATTTAACGATTTTTATAAATTGGAATTAAACAATTTTATGGCTTCATGGGAAGAAAAGTTTCCTCGAGGTTGCCGATAGGCTTGATCAAGGAATTTTCGAAAACAACGTTTAGGGATGAAATTTAAAAACAAAACACCTGCCCTTCTAGTGTTTACATCTAGGTGTGTACTTTCTATACAAGCTTTGCTTTCCGGATGCAAACGCTGTGACAGCTAATAGTATGCTTCAAAAAGGTTGCTTGTTGTTTGATTGTTTGCTATAGGCTGCCAATTTGCCTCTGGAGTTATTTTATAATTTTTCTTCTTTTGGTATATGAAAGCGAAAGAAACAACCAATACTTCGGGAAGCAGCATCGCTAATTTTGCGTATGACGATGCAGCTGATTGGGTGCACTAATTGCTTTTGCAGGAAACCTTTATGCTTACCTTTAGTCACGGTTTTCGCAAGCTGAAAGAGAACACATCCCGAAGCTACATATCTCATTACTGTGCATCTGTGCTCTTGCCTCTTGTGTAATGGGTTCATGGACTTCGGTTTAGGGTAAGATGTGCGCTGTATCGGGTTTTCATTGTTCTTATGATTTGATGATTTCCTGTGCTTATTTTGAGTAATCGGTAAATAAACCTGAAGGATACTGGTGTATTCTCTGGTGTCTATATTTTCATTAAAAAGAACTTAGACAAAATAAATGATAATGCCCAATTCAAAATAAAGAGCACAGCGTTCACATTGAATGGTTTCGCTTCTATGCGATAACCAAAGGATGGAGCTGCCTACGATACCCTACAAAAGTAAACGCACATTCTTGTTGAACAACCACAATGTCCACTAAAAGCAAGTGCCTCCGAAAACCTTTTAGCAATTTCAATTTACTGAATGGTTTTAATTAAATTAAACGACGATCAAAGCCTGATTCGATTTTTTTCTTTACTTGTTCTTCATGTGCTCGCGCTGTGTGTAAACATTATAAGGGTATTCATATCCCCTTTAGCGTGTGTAGATTATATACAAAAAAAAAAAAACATTTCAATCGAAAGTAAAATTGAGAAATATTGCTCCATGACGGTATCTCAATTTATTTTCTCTTCTCATGTGGCCTTTCATATACGAGTACATATGTACATATGTATGTGTGTATATTTAAGAGATGAGGGTAAAGTTAATTTTGCCGTGTCTTCTACATTACCTTTTGTATCTTTTGCTTTTAGTTTTAGTTTTCGGATTATATCAGTTTTATAAAAAAAAAAAAAAAAAAACAACGAGAACAATGAAGGAACAACAAATGGGCTCCCCTGTGGAGTGAGTTATGGCAAATGCATACGTAAGCTCATTACAAGTACAGCAGTTTTAAGTTCCTGAAATTGTTCATAAGAAAAGTTATGAATGGAAAAATAAAAACTGCGAAAATGTGTGCGACTACAAAATACGCCCTTCAAATGACGTTTTCACATTCGATTATGTTCACAATGAGAGAAGGCTTTTACGGTGGATTGTTCGGCGCTATTTGAAAAGCAAAACGCTTAAAAAAATGATGATTACCCTTACAAGGAAACGCTCATTTCATTACAGTCGAACACGTTGAGGTTGGAACTACTTTCATCAAGTACTTCATCTAGAATCAGTTCCAATTCGTTTAAACTCACCAGCATAAGAGTGCCATAATTATTGTGCGTTAGAAATACCTCGCCATAACCGTGGTGGTAAGTGCGTTGGACTACTACGCATGCTGCTCGGGTTCAATCCCAGCCCGGGTCCAACACATAAAAAAGATTTTCACGGTTGCCACCTCTTTCGAATGTCTGACAAGCATCAAAGTATTATTTGTTACGATTGAGCTTCTCAAC
This sequence comes from Brachyopa scutellaris, assembly GCA_949775065.1. Lineage (NCBI taxonomy): Eukaryota > Metazoa > Arthropoda > Insecta > Diptera > Syrphidae > Brachyopa > Brachyopa scutellaris. Next base: position 56,534,200 of record OX459112.1, on the reverse strand, counting down.
TCGCCGTTCGGATTCGGCAAAAAACTGTAGGTTCCTTCCATTCATGCAAAAATATAAAGCGCACACACAAATGGTTGCGAGAAGCAGGCGCAAGTTCACCCCGAGCTGTAGCGCCACCTAAAGAAAGAAGAAGAAGAAATACCTAAAACACAGGGATAGGTTAGGCTAGCGGGCTAAGGCCCATGTGGACTCATGTGGAATTTGAAAGCTTTTGTGCACAGTTAGCACTCACTTTAGCATTGACAACGACTTCCTGTCTTTCTATAGGAGTTTTCTTGTTCTTGTTTTGTCGTATTCTGGCCACAGCCCTCTTGATACTTCACAGGTGGTTAGTGAATTCCACCTTTTATTTGCATCAATTAATATTTTTTGTTCGATATGAGCTCTAAGGTAACAGAGTGGAGGCTTAACCGCCCCATCTGCTTGTTCTCTATCTTAGGCTGAGTCCTTTATGGACAATTCATCTTCGACTTCGTTGCCTGGTATCCCGCTAAAACCAGGGGCCCAGCAGAGTCTTACATCGTGCTACCTTCAGCTCTTCACGGCAACACTTTACAAGCTTAGATGTTATTTGCATGGCAACTATTGATATTATGGCTAGCTGGCCTGGCTGTCAATATAAATTGTGATATCCTCTCGCGATATTGTCATCATTGAAACCAATTGGGTTGCTTTTGTCACTGCTAGAACCTCAGCTTAGAAAACGCTGCTGTGATCTGGGAGTCATATGGAGCTGCTTTTTCCAAGTTCAACTTCTAGTTAAGCTTTCTATCAAGTATGAGGCCTAAGAATTTCGAGCCCTCTAAAATACTAAGTTCAAAAGTATGCCTCTGTAATTTCATTCATAAAGAAAGCATTGCCACAAGTTTCTGAGCAGTGTTACCAAATATGCGTTTTATGTTGAAACAAAAGCGCTGGTCACCAAAAGTAAACTGTTTGAAAACTGTAAATATTTAACATTTAAGTTTGAAATGCATTGAAACAATTTAGAGAATATTTACAGCATTGAATTATAGCCGATTGGATGCTGGAGCATTTGCCACAAAGGACACTGTACCCATCCAGCTCACTCTTAGAACTGGGGGGGCTGTCCAGAACCTAGGGATAGCATCAGTCTACTGTGCCGGGGATGGACCGGCTGCACCAGAGGAATTGCAAAGACTTGTGGAGCACTGCAACAAGCTGCAATTACCAATACTTCTGGGCTGTGATGCGAACGCGCATAACGAACTATGGGGGAGCACCAACAACAATCCTAGCGGTGAGTACCTATTAGAATTCATACTTAGCTCCTCACTTGATATATTAAATGTAGGAAACACTCCGACCTTTGTCACTAGAGTTAGGCAGGAAGTCTTAGACCTCACGCTAGGTAGTCCGAGCATCAGCAGGCTAATCAAAAACTGGAGGGTATCTAATGAGCCCTCCATGTCTGATCACAGAATTATAGAGTTTGAGATTGAGGAGACAAGTATCATCTCAAATCCAATTAGAAATCCAAGGAAAACCAACTGGGATAGCTTTAGGGAAAATCTAGGCGCTAATCTGGAGCAAATAAAGGTAGGAAGAGCTCCGGCACACCCCCTAGAACTTGAGAATACGGTAAATGATGTGACAGGGGCCCTCATTGACGCGTACGAGACGAGCTGCCCCACTCGTACAACCAGAGGTAATAGGTCAGTACCATGGTGGAGCAATAAACTGTCAAAATTAAGATCCGACACTCGCAAGCTTTTTAATCTGGCTAAGCGTAACGGTGACTGGCAGAGCTACAAGACGGTACTCACTCATTACAACAAAGAAATAAGAAAGGCGAAAAGAGACAGTTTTAGGGGTTTCTGTGAAACAATCACAAACACTCCGACAGCTGCCAGACTTCACAAGGCACTTTCTAAAACAGGCGGAATCTCAACGTCTCTAAAAAAACCCAGACGGCAGCTTCACGGAGAATGAAGAACAGAGGGTACTTTTGCTCCTAGAAACTCACTTTCCTGGAAGCTCACTCCGTGTAGAAACCGTGGGAGTTAACCACGCCATTAGACCACGTAGAGTTGACTGGGAGCTTGCTTCCACTATCTGCTCTAAAAGTAGGTTGGAATGGGCCATCAAAACCTTTCAACCGTTCAAATCACCTGGTGTAGATGGAGTTTTCCCAGCACTCCTTCAGGAAGGAAAAGAGGAACTCCTGCCACTCCTAGAGAAAATAACTAGAAGTAGCCTTGCATTGGGCTATGTACCGAGTCAGTGGAGTAGGGCAAAGGTGGTCTTCATACCAAAAGTGGGGAAAAAGGACCCAATGCAGCCTAAGTCCTATCGTCCAATCAGTCTCACATCTTTTCTTCTGAAGACTATGGAAAAGGTTGTCGATAACTATATAAGGGAGGAGATTCTCCACAGATCCCCCTTACATCACTCTCAGCACGCGTATAGAGCAGGCAGATCAACAGAGACTGCTCTATATCAACTAAATACTATAATCCAAAGTGCACTGGACACTAAGGAGACTGTACTCTGCGCTTTTCTAGACATTGAAGGAGCCTTCGATAACACTTCACATGAAGCGGTTGGACGCTCCTTGAGCAGGAAAGGCGTTGACGACACTATCATAAGATGGGTACGCGAGTTACTGAGCACAAGATCGGCGGAAACTTGCACGACACTACACACCATCAAAATAAATACCACTAAGGGTTGCCCGCAGGGGGGAGTACTATCACCGCTGCTCTGGAGTCTCGTCGTGGACGAACTCCTTGAAAAACTGACCAACCTCGGCATAGACTGTCAAGCTTACGCTGATGACATTGTCCTAATCGCTAGAGGGAAATACGAGGAAACCTTATGTGATATAATACAAAAGAATGGTGGTGCAATATAGCGGGACTTAACATCAATCCGGCCAAGGCAACGCTAGTACCCTTCACAAGAAAGAGGAAGCTTCCGCACATGAAGACTATTACCCTCTCAGGATCAGTCATTACTCCTGTGCTAGAAGTCAAATACCTAGGAGTGTACCTTGACAGTAAACTGAACTGGAAGAAGCACACAGAAGAGGTTACCAAGAAAGCGACTCGTGCACTTATGATATGTAAAAGCATAGCCGGCAAATCATGGGGCTGTCGACCTCATATTCTCAGATGGATGTATATTAGCATGGTGAGACCTGTGATCACCTATGGGGCAATAGCATGGGCAAAAAGAACCAGTCTGACAACTATGAGAAATACACTAAATAAAGTGCAGAGACTAGCATGCGTATGCATGACGGGTGCAATGAGAACCTGTCCAACTGCAGCACTGGAGGTGTTATTGGAGCTTACTCCATTGCATCTGGTAGTGAATGAAACCGCAAATAGGACGTTTCTAAGAATGGCCAAAGAAGGAATAGGAAAAGGAAAATGCATCAGCCATAAAGACCATCATGCAATGGCCAATAAGCTTCCCCTTCTAGCCCTTCCTAGAGACGACGGGATTAGAAAATTCAGCTGGGAGAAAAACTTTCATATCAAACTCAGCAACAAGAAAGACTGGAGCAACGAATCTAGAATCTATGGGCTAAGTCCGCACACCATCAAATGGTACACGGATGGTTCAAGAACTAAGGAAGGAACGGGGGCAGGAGTGTTTGGGCCCGGAACTAAACTATTCGAACCCATGGGCAGCTACACCAGCATTTTTCAAGCTGAAATCTGTGCTATCGACAGATGTGCCCAACTCAATCTCGATAAGCTCTACAATAGATGCGACATTGCAATAATGTCAGATAGCCAAGCAGCTATCAAGGCAATAGGAGCCCAGATCATCAAATCTAGAATTGTCTGGGAATGCCTAGACAAACTAAATAGACTGGGCGAACGAAACAACGTCACCATATACTGGGTACCAGGACACCTGGGGATAGAAGGTAATGAAGAGGCGGACAAACTTGCCAGGAAAGGGGCTGCCACACCATTTGTGGGTCCTGAACCCTTCTGCGGCATAGGGGAACATACAATAAAAGAGGGAGCTCCGATCACTGGAGAAGACAAACAGGGCTAAGTCCTGGACAAAAACTCAGGGTCTAAGACAGGCAAAGAAACTGCTCGGTAATTACAACCTGAAGAGATTCGAAGCTTGCATCAGCCTTGACAAAAACAAACTCCGCATCCTGACTGCGTTTCTTACTGGGCATTGTAAACTCAGGGGACATCTCAGGAAGCTAGGTCTATCAGATGAGGACTCATGCAGATTTTGCGATGAGTCCAGCGAAACTCCAGAACACATACTGGTGGAATGTGGGGCATTAACCCAGAAAAGATTCAAGTGCTTGGGTAAGTACCAAGTTACAGCAGAGGATCTACCACTCATAGCACCCAAAATCCTGCTGCGATTTCTCAGGGAAATTGGTCTGGATGAGGTGCTGTGACCTATGGAATTCTCACCTGGGCTAGGTGTGAGCGAAGCTCTCTCTAACCGATTCCAATAGGAATAATGACGAGAGGGATGTTCCTTCGTCTAGGACTTGTAGGGGGCACAATAGATCTTAAGGTCGCGGTGCATCTCACCCTTCAACAATAATAATAATAGCCGATTGGATGCTGGAGCAGAAATAGGTTAGGTTAGGTTAGGTTACGGTGGTTATCCCCATCTGGTTCACTTAGATGCTTAAGGTCTATTGTGTTACCACATGGAGTCAATTCATTTATCGGCACTCCCCTACTCCTACTCCTATGTCAACAACACGCGGTGTTTCAAAGTGGTCACCCATCTAAGTACTAACCGCGCCTGACGCTGCTGGAGCAGAAATAAGTTTTACTTGTATCCCCGTGCGAGAACTCTCGCAAGAGCAATCCAAACCCCAAAATCCAATTCATTTCCATTAGTTTGTCAACTAGACATCATACTCATATGTAATGTATTCAGCCATCAGCTCAAACAAGTTCCTGTCGACTCATGTCAAACTCTTCTTTGAAGCCCAGTATTTCGAAGGTATGTTTATTCGTATCTAAGCCTACTTGGAAAAGGAACTAATTTAAGTCCTCTAATGTCTAATGGACAAAGTATGCACAATAAACCCGTAAATATATGGCAAATAGATTTTCTTTATGTATTTCGAGAAGAAGTGTCTTTTAAGGCATAAGGGAACTTAGTCTTTTTTAGCCTGTCCGTTGAGGCAGTAATTGTTACTATCGCAAAGTGCTAATATGACGAAGATAAAAATCTGCGCAGTTTGTGGCTCAAAAAAGTGCAAAGAGGTCCAGGGGCCTATTGGCGCTGCGGTTGAAAAAAATAAGCCAAGCACTTTGGTAAATGGCTTCCACTCCCCAACTATCGAAAAACTCTACTTAAGTAGTGGTTTGAGCTAAGCCACCGAGTTCCGCGGCTTAAGTGTCGATCCAGTGAATATATATGAAGTTGTTATTAGTGTACTAAAATAATATCAACCCCAAAACATTTGACCGAAAACAATACTTGTTTCTATGTATGTTAGGCTCCAAACTTTTCAGACTACCACTGTATATGATGCGGAATCGGGTTGCACCTGTTAACTTAGTAAAGAGCCCCAAAATCTTAGATAAACAACAATTTAGTGTTTCAAATAACACCCGTTAATGCTGGCAAATATTTTTCTCCCAAAACGAATCCTACTATAAGCGCTTTTTATCAGTCATTTCCGTTCTTTTTATCATTTTATTGCCGGTGTTAAGTTTTGAAAATCTATTTCACTATACAAAACAAAGTCTACACCAGTTACACATCACCTATTATAAACAAATTGGCCCAATTCAAATATTATTCTGTGGAAATCAGAAACAATAAAGTCTTCCAAGAAAAGTCCCTCGAAAACGTACCTTAAAGCCAAAATATCACTGGCATCACTGCCTGCCTCCTTTCAAACGAAACGTCAAACGTACGTACGTACATTCATACCGTTACTTATTTGTTTGACGTTCATCATCTGACAGTCATAAATTCGGTTAAGAGGTGCGCAAATCTGTTTTTGACTTTGTGCTAAGCGTTGACACAATCTAATCTTTATCTTAATCTTATAGCAGCGGAAAACTTTACCCAAAGCTATTCGAAAACAATTTTTTTATGAATGAATTTTTGGAACACTGAACGCATCGTGTTGCTTATGTGGTGTTTGTCCTGGTCAATGTCAGTTGTATGTGTTGAGATTAAATACAGTTTTTGTTTTAAGTGTTATCTCTTTTTTAATGGTGAAAATTTACCGTAAACCTACAAGAAAATACAGTTAAAGAAAAACAGGAGCACGTGGTTGTTTCGTAAGTATATACTTTAAGTTCATAAGTACACATGTGTAAATCAATAGGTAAGCTACGTGCAGCCTAAGACATACTCTGATGCTGATCCAGTGTCGTGTAGGTCATTTTTTTTTTAAATAAAATAAAATATAGTGATAAAAGCAAAGAACCTTGAACCTTATTTCGCTGTTGGTACAGTTAACAAGGTCTGACCGAGTTGTGGCTTAGCATTATTTCTCGATTTTCTGTAATTTCAAGGCGTCTAAAAATCAAAACTGGGACCCGATTCCGCCGAATTGTTTATAACGAACTTGTCTGCTACAATTCAGTACCGTAACACCAGATCAGGTGGGCACCGTAGCGCAAGTGGTTAGTGCGTCGGACTACTGAGCCAGCGGTCTTGGGTTCGAATCCCGCCGCAAACACCTAAAAGTTTTTCACAGTGCCCACCTCTTCCGAATGCCTGACAAGCATTCAAGAGTATCATTTGTCATGTAAAGCTTACCAACTCGCCGTTCGGAGACGGCAGAAAACTGTAGGTCCCTTCCATTTTGTGCAAAAATATAACGCGCACGCATAAATGGATGCGGGAAGCTAGGCTTGGTTCTACCTAGGACTGCTGAAGTCAAATATTTTACCACCAGATCAGTATATATATATAAAGCCTACCTGTATCTTAATACAAAGGCTAGCATGACATTTTAGCGACTAATCCAAAGTTTAACAAAAGAGCCGGTTATGGAGTAAACTTGTCAAACCGAGGCACCGTCCGTCCATGAGTCAATTGACTATACGACATGATTTTTGAAATCAGCGAGATCATATAGATGTCGAATGTTACGATAGCGGGAAGACTCGAGCCATGTCGGCAAAATGAATTTAACGCAACTAAACCTTTAAGGCTCGCACACACCGGCGCTATAGCGATAGCGGTGTGTGCGAGCCTGTCCTGCTTTAACCATAGATCAGGGGGTCGCGAACCTTTTCAGCAGGCGGGTCAAGTTTCAGAAAAAATACTTTTTGCCGGGCCACGCACCAAGTTTTTTATTGTCTATCTGAGCTATAGGGGTGTTTAAAAAAGTTCCTTCAGAGAAGTCGGTACCAACATTTATTCAATTATAACTTCTAGTGTATTAAACTTAGAGTAACCAAATTGGGGTCGTTTTATAGACGATTGATTTGTGTTTACAACAGTTAAAAACTATTACCATCGGTACTTTCATTTGGGAGATATTTGTCTGAAAATCGCATTTATCTCGGGAAAGTGTGCTTATAATTTTTGTTTACTATTATTATTTTGATGCGCCATAACGTCACCTACAAATTCACCTTACAGAGTTTTTACCTGAGGCTTCCAGTTTTGCAGGTATAAGGTTAATTAAGTCACAAGGACCATTCAAAAATGAGCATAATTTGTGTTCAGTAACAAAGTTTTAATCTGAGGCTTCCAGTTTTCCAGGTAAAATGTTGATTTAATTACAAAAACCATTCAAAAATGAGTATTAGCTTGTATTCATTCGGACTTATTAGTGCGTTCTCTGTATATGATTCTCTTAGTATCAGTACATTCTCTGTTTATCCGCCATCATACACGAACATATGTTTACACATCAAATTTCACGGGTACCTGGTACTCACGCTTTTTTTTAAGCATCGCGTCGTCGGTCCATCGTAAAATCTCCCCAGATTAGATAGTTCCGAATTTTTTTGAGGTTAATTTATCTTTAACATAAGAAGAATTAACTTCTACGAAAGCTCCAAAAGGTTTATGCAAGTTGAGGCATAAAGCCCAAATCACAATGTCGCGTTCGCGCGGTCTTGCGTTAATGGGCTTTACATTGACTTTACAATAATTTCTGTCCAACGCCCGAACTCGAAATTCGCAAAACTAAATACCGTTTCAAGCTTCAGGCGTTCATAGGTTAGGAGTATGACAAATAATATGTTCTGTTTCCTCGAATCTCCCATTCACGAATTTATGATAGAAAGAAGATTTGAAATGTATTCCTTTAATTTTTATTGTTTTATTAAGAAACATAAAATATAAGAAATTACTTCGTAAACAAGATTGTGCGAATATGTAAATTAAAAAAAGGACCCCAAACAATTAATTTGTATTGAAAAAAATTAATTTAGCCATTTAAATCTTTTACACATATTTAATGTTAAAGCATTGAACTTTAATCCTTTGACTACTGAATTATTTATATGAGACAAAACAATTATTTCGTAATTTAATATTACTGGTTCGACTTAAAGGAAGACAATTCATTTCTTTTTAGAATTTTTCGTCCTTGAATTAAGCCTACAGGACCTTGGTTAAAAATGTGTACATAGGTAGCCAAGTGACAACAGGCGTGTTTTTTGCACTCGTATATATACAATGTACAAAACGTAACTTTGAACTTACGCTAGAAAACATATCTTATCTGGTTGGATCTATGGGTGAAATAAACAAAACAAAAAACCATCAAAGGATCCTTTAAAAACTCGTTACGAATTTTTCCAAAACTGACAACAAAATCAACCGCTAACTTTGTAATTAAAAATTCTAGAAAGTTCAAATTTGGTATAAGAGAAGAGAATTGATGAATAAAGAGAACTCCAAGCATACTACAACTCTTTTAAATCTTTAAATAAAAAACAAATATATTTGAATAGTGTGGTTACAATTGTAACCAATGGTAGTCAAAGGGTTAATCGAACAGGCCATCGAATAGTATAATGTCAACTGTGAGTTGTCACAATGCACGTCCTAGTAGAAAGTAGCTCTACTCGGCCGTTGCCCAGGACTTTACGATATCTACGATATAACGCCTGAGGTCACATTTCAGAGCACCCCATAATTTTGCACTGTTTCTACTTTATCTGTCAACGCGAGAGCGCCCGAACGCGACATTGAGAATTGGACCTAATTGTTAGGGGTGTTATCTTCATTTTTTTGGTTACTACGCAAACTTTTCCGGAACATTTTCCAATTCCAGTCCTCATGCATCGACGATTGATTTTTAGGAAAATATGTAGACCTCTGACATTTTTATATTAAGAGCAGAAAATATAGAAAAATATTCAGCCTACGAACAGCAAACCAATCATGCATCTGGCTATAAGCTAACCGCTTTCATTTTAACAGTTGTAGCTATCCGTGATCCTTTTTTCATTTATTTTTAACCCGAAGAAGAGTTTTTGGGTCCATAAACGAGACATTCTCATTCATACTCCGTCAACACTGACGAGGTCGGAAATCTCTCGAAGAATCCTTCATGTCTTATCGTAAATCTTAATCATCCTAAAAAATATTTCACCAAGCACGATGTACTCGTAAATATAGTTTTCGAGCAAATCTTAACTATTGTTTCTGAGTGACTTATAAATAATTATTCCCAATGCCTCTAAAAGCAAGGATATGTTGTTTTGTTGTGACCATTTTATTAGATCATTATTTTGTTGTCATTGTACATAACTTTTGATGAAAATTCTGTAAAATTACTGCTAACACAACAGCGCGGTTGTAAAACATTTTCCTCGACATAATTGTAAAAACGAAATTGTCTTAAGGCAAAGAGATGGGAAATTGTGTTATTCTTATTTTTTTTAAAGCTAAGGACGAGGTTTTTGAGCAAACATTATGATGCAAAGGGGAATTGTCGTTGAAAACAATTTCCCGCATTCCAAGGGGAAAATCTACAAAAAGCCGTGGAAAGATGATGTGGCTTACACACATTCTTTTCAAAGGATGTTTCATTATAAAGAAAGTCCTGTCTCCTTTAGTTTGACCTTTTAATGGAAAAACATGATCTCCCTGGGGGCATGAGACACACGCAGGCTGCTGCTCCCGTTTACGTGACTAATAACGCAAAAAAAAAAAGCCACCTGTGAGATTAATTAGTGTTTTTATATCTGTTTGTGCTACGATAAAGGATTGTGGGCGACTTACATTAATCAAAAAACGTGTCCTTAAAGTTGAGTTGTCATCAGATGAACTCATACCGTCGCGCGGAATACTAACACATGGCGAAGAAGAAGGAAAAAAGGATTCATTCGCATTGGGATAAGTGTTTTGCAATGCGAACTGGAAACCAACCCCAGCCAAAGAGTGCGTATGCCATCACCAGCAAGACGGAGACGTACTCATAGAAGAAAAGTAGTCCTATCCTAAGTTTCATAACTTCATTATACATGTATGCCTGAGGTGATAATAATGGTAATGGTCGGGAAGAATACGTTCACCAAACCGTAGGGACTTATGGTCGGTGAATTTGGTTCGTGCTTACGAGAAGGGTTCACATTCGCTTTTGAGTTTTTTTGTGCTGGGGACGGCTCTAAATGGTTTTATGGTATTGTTCGACAGTAACCTTGCCTTTGAGTATGGCGTGAGGACCTTTCAGTGATTGAATTTTTACAGTTCTCTTGTCCCAAGAGAGACATTAAAGCCGATGGCAATTTTCGATACTATAAAATTTAAACTTTACTAGGTGATGGCTAAGTAGCTTCAAAGATTGATTTAAAGACTGGTTTTTAAAGCCAAGGGTTCCTAAGACCAAATTAAAAAAGTTTGAAACCCGAATTGGAAACAGAGTGACGCAAGTCCACTTGAGACTGAACTTCTTTATGGACTTGGGAGATGATTTTGCCCGAGAAAGCCCTCGCCTTTGGCCATTGACTTATTCATATTGTAGCAAACTTTACTGCTCGTCCTATTAATTTCTTTTTTATTTCAATCGTTCAAGGCACCTAGTTTCTTCAGACAAAAAAATAAAATAAAAATAAATCGACTTGGTGAATCACTAAGCATTGTCTGATATACCCCGATTGCTGCTGTTATTCCATTTTGTATCCAGCATCGAAGCAATTGAATAAAATACCACAATTCCCATGAACGACGATCAGGTAAGTGGTTGGGGGTTAGGAAACTCAATTTAACAGATACGAAAATATCTATTTATCTACCGACACAATTGAGCTTGTTTAAAGTTCGTTCCTCTTTTCTACATATTTTTGTTTTTGTGTTTACCGGGTATGAACTGCTAAAAATGTTGAATATACCTACATACACACCCACTTACCTGTCAATGGAAATTAGGTAGCGGAAGGCACCTGCAAATTTATATAAAAATATAAAACATTTGTCGAAGTAACGATGAATTTTTACAGATAGACATTTTCGTTCCTATACGCGAAGGTTCAATAACCCTCCACTTCAGCTTTTCGGAAAGGTTTTATTTCCATATATAGTTTATATACAAATATAATACGTGGATATAATCGCACAGAAAAATTGATTTGTACAGACTACTAACCGGTTTTTTGAGAGAAACAAGTTTGTTGTGGATAAGAAATAGCTTAAAAAGATACTACGTTTACTGGACAAAAAGACAAAGACCTCGGCTACACGGAAGTGCATAAGGAACATTAATATGTCTTTGTAGTTATTTTTTAAAATCGTTTATTGAAAAATATAAAAGACACAAAAATTAGAACCGTTGCAAACTCACTTTTATATTTGTTATCAAAAGAGTAAGTCATATCTCCACGATTAAAAAATATTAAGTAAGCAAAAACAACAACTAAACCAAAGGAATAAATAGAAAAGACACAAAAAAAACCAAAGGAAACAACTTTTTTTTCTATCATCACGATTGAAAATAGAATAAAAAGAAACCAAAAAAAAAAAAAGTGCCCCCACCAGGAAACGAACCAAGAACCTATGAGACAAGAAGCCGACATACCATACACTGAGCTACTGCCCATTTTTTAAAAAAAATAGTATCCAATTTGGTATGTATTTCTCTGGTAACACTTTTGAAGCGCAGAAATCTCAGTACAAACATCAAGCGGTTAGACATATTAATGTCAACAGTAAAGGAAATATAAATATGTATATGATTTTCAATACAAACGAAAGTATGTGTGTCACCAAACGACGCCGTGGAAGCCATTTGGTTGTTATGGTGTTCCATACATCGATTGTGAGCATCATTGTAAGAATTGAGCGATATTCTTCATTGAAAACCACTAAGAAAGAAGAATTATAAGTATATCAAAGCTAACCAGGGGACAATCTTTATTTAATTCATGAAAAGTGCAAGAGACTACCTAGCAACATTCGTAAACATATAAATTTCGAAAATACAAAAAAAGGTTACGTATACGCCCTGGTTACGGTCACGTGCTGGCTTCTTAGAGAACATGTCAGCTTGGTATTTCCATATAATTATACCTAACTCTCGGATATGTTTATGGGATAAAATATTAAACAGATACATAGAATTGGTGTCTTTTTCCAGAGGTACAGAACTCTAAGAACTCTAGTAAAACCCCTTGTAATTACCATGAATAAAGGCCAAATAAAGCGCCATCTGGAAGACCAGTTTTTCGAACAGCCGCGGCAATTATACGGCGAATTTTGGCTTCCAACTCTTCCATAGTCACTGGCTTATCGGCGTGGACTAGCGACTTAATATAATCCCACAGAAATAAATCACACGATCTTGGATGCCAATTCAAAGGTCCATAATGCGAAAATATGCGCTAGTCGACTGGTTCCTTAAATATATTGATTGTTGCGCGGGTTGTGTCTTGTTGAAATCACATCTATTCCACATTAATGCCATTCGATTGGGGAACGGAAACGGAAATCGTGGATCTATAGTGCTCTCTATTGCCTGTAACGTTCTGGCCGGAATCATTTTTTGAAGAAATATTGGCCAATGATTCCATCAAACATTGCCCTTTTGTGGATTTAGTGGCGTCTCAATAATGACTTGTAGATTTTCTTCACTCCAAATGCGGCAATTTTGCTTGTAGACGTAGCCATTCAAACAAAATGGAGACCCATCGCTGAACAAAATAATGCACGGCAAGTTAAATCACGATTTATGAAATCAATTTGAACAATTTGCAAACGTTTCTCTGACGTGAAATGTGAAACCAAACTGAGCGCAAATCAGCTGTCAGTTGTTAAGTCAAATTGGTTGTCGCTGGAAAAAATTGCTGCCAATTCGAAAAACGAACGAAACGGGGTAAATTAAGCTACACAATAGGCAAAAATGACAAAAAAACCTCGCTGGCGATTTGGCCGCACTATGTTAATTGACATTCGTAAGTTAAACATCTGCTTTTTTTTTTATTGAAATTCAATAAAATTCATAAATACCTTTATTATTGATGTGTAAACATGTTTTTTTAATATCTGCTTTTGATTGAAATCATTTTTTTGTAAATGTAAAATAAAATCTCCAGTAGAAAGATATAACTACAGTAGACTCGCGTTAACAGAAACACCGCCTTCCGTGAACCCCCGCTAACGAGCAGGTTGCTTTTCGGAAGACCTAGGAATCAACAGCTCAACACGACTCCAAGACCACAGCAGCGTTTTCTAAGCTGAGGTTCTAGCAGTGATAAAGGCTGCCTAATTGGTGTCAATGATGACAATATCTCGAGTGGATATCACAATTTACATTGACAGCCAGGCGGCCATAAAAGCATAAGCTGCTACGCAAATAACATCTAAGCTTGTGAAATGTTGCCGCTTAAGGTTCTTGGCACGCAGCACAACGTAAAACTCTGCTGGGTCCCTGGCCACAGTGGGATACCAGGCAATGAAGCCGCGGATGAATTGGCCAGAAAGGGCTCAGCCCTGGACATAGAGCAGGCAGATTACACGGTTAAGCCTCCACTCAGCAACCTCAAGGCCAAAATCGAACACAATCGAACACTATCTGAAGCTAATAGCAGGTGGAAATCACTAACTACCTGTGAAATATCAAGAAGGATGTGGCGAGAGTACGATAAAAGCAAAACCAAAAAACTTTTACAAAAAGATAGGAAATCCCTGTCAATACTGATAGGAGTTTTAACTGGCCACAATATGCTTAGATATCATACGAAAAAATTACAGCTCAACGATGATGACACTGCAGAGAATGCGGTGACGAGGAGGCTCATGAGGACGTCACTGCCCTAGCCTCTGCCAACTAAGAAATAGAACCCTAGGAGAATTTTTCTTTGAACATATTGACGGGCTATCTGATCGTTCACCGTCAGGTCTGTACGGGTGGGAAAACACAATGGGTATCACAATGGGTTCACATGAACCTAAGTGTGATGAAGATTTAACGATCTTCATCAGCCCGCTTACCTAACCTAACTTAAACTGAAACCACGCAACCTCAGGTGGCGTTTGTAGTTAGCAGGTTGTAAAATCACATATCTACGCTCCCGAGGTGTAGTATTTTATGTTACGAAAGAAAATAAAAAAATAAATATAAACGGTCATATCCATCTGTGCATGCGTGTAGTTCTGCACGAATGGAAAGGCGAAGTGCGAGTTGAAAAGCTACTCACGACAAATAATACTTTTTAAATGCTTGTCAGACATTCGCAAGAGGTGGCACTCCGATAAAATTTATTGGTGGTTGCTGGGATTGAACCTGGACAGCGTGTGAGGCAGTCCAACGCATTAACCACTATGCCACGGCAACTAAAGAAAGCTTTCTCAAGCTTAATCAAATACACATTGGAATTGGATAAACTTGACAGCAACATTTCCAAAGTATTATCCTCATTTAAAGTAAAAAAACTCATTGGAAACCTTACCTTAAAAAATAAACGAAATTCCAAATAACTGAATGTCCTGCCTAATCGTTTCGTGTTCATTCATAAAAAAAAAACTCTTCAGAAAACATTGTCTCACATGACCCCAAGAAATTGATGCCTCATAAATAACCCTTACATGTCTTCTTTCCTTTACGTTACGATTAAAGATAGCAAATCGAAAATGGGTATGTATGAACAACCCGCAAAACATTATCAATTCGACAACTCTCTAAGGACATTAACCATTTCATAGCAATTTATCACTTTTCTTCCCTTCGTTCAGGGCAAATGGTATTACAAACGGACCCTGGTTTTCAAAAAAAAAAAACTCCCCTGGGTTGCATTCAAAAAGTTTAATCCTTTTCCCATGCGCCTCGGGGTATATCCTTAAATTTCCAAAAAAAGAAATCAACTTTTTTACCTCTCTTAACCGCTATACACAGTTCGTTTGCCTTTATTCAACGCATACATACCTGCAAAGAAAAAAAGAAACAAAAATCATTACTTATTCAGTTCGCAAAAATAAAAAGGATAACAGAAAAAACAAGAGAGAAAAATTGGACCGTAAATCAAATTCAATTTAAGATAAAAATCGATGACATTCCAGTACTTTTACAACATAATTTCGGTTCTCATGGCGGTTTACGATCCGACAGATGAATCTCCGGAAAAGACAACACAAACACAACTCGAAAAGCGAATAAGAATAACAGTTACCACAAATAACAACACAGAAGGAGCTTCCGAAGTATATATTTTCTTAAAAAAAGAAGTCTCATGTCCGCGATGAATTGAGAATTACCTTCCTTGTACGTAAGGACACAAGATAAGCTGCAGATGAGCAAAGGATAATCTCGAAGTTTAACGGCGAGGATACGCCAAACAAACAACACACCAATAATAAAAAAATAATACACGACCCACAATGTCCTTTCGAAATGTAAATACACATACGACGAATAAGTGTTTGTGCTTGTGTGGGTGGGTATGCAAGTGCGTATAACTCGCACCATAAAGAAAGTCGAACTCGCATGTGATGAGCTCGTAAAGAAAAAGTGTTTACGAATGAAGCAGCAGCAAGAGAGGTTTCGTTTAATCCTTGCGGGTGATGATGATGCTGAAGATGGGATCTATTACTCTTTTACATGTAACCAGGCATATTTTTGTTTGCTCCGTCAAGTGAAATTGTGGCGTCCTGACTACGGAGTGTGTATGTGTTCTGTAATTCAGAGTAATTTATGGATTCCCCACCGCCCCCCCAACCCAAGTTGCCGAAAAAATTAGTTGAAGTATGGAACGAGATAGTTCGATGGCCTACGCAGATGTTTTTAAGGATGTTGATCTATCTACGAGTATTTCCTTTTCTCAAGTTTGTTTGAGCGAGCATGTACGTTTTGATGATTGGGTCGATAAACCGATGTTGGTCCAAACAAACACAAAAAAAAAACACTGGAATAAGAAACCGGAACATAGTGTTTATTGTGGGATAAAGTGTTATTTGGTAGTTTCCGGTGGCATGGGAAAGTTTGAGTCCTTTCTCGGAAAGTGAGTGAATAGAACGCCGTATTCACTTTGCGAATGTAAATGTTTGATAAGAAGTTGAGTTGCGGGCTCAGTAGGAGTAGGTATGATTTATTACGCCAAACAGAGTGGCTTTTAGAAAGTGGATCCTTTTTTCCATTTAAATGGGCTATAAAGACCTGTGAGAGGTAAGGTGATATTGTGGTATTTACGTTGGAATACATATCAACCAATCTGCTTAAAACTCGTTTGACAGACGAAGCGTCACAGGGTGTTTAAGAAATGCGTAACTCAAGTCAATAAGTTTAAATTCATTCTACACCATCGTCCATCACGAGAAGATATGAACGCGAAGTAACGTGTTTGACGGTGGAGTGAACGCTTTTCGGTTCTTGTTACAATGCATTTTCAAAATGCAATTTCTGGAAATGAAAATGATATGTACATATATCTTTCGATACATGGCAGTTCGAGAACAAAGAAAAAGTGTGGTGAAAGAAGGAGTGGTTTGTGCAACGGTGAATTCTAAAATTGCAAAAGAACAGGCTAACGGTACTTTTGAGACAGATTAGTTGAATGAGTTAGATTCGCATGCAATTAAATTGATCCATTAGAAGCAGTCAAATTACTATCGTATTGTATTGTATTTAAGAGGGGGTTATCCCGTAGAGACAACAAGCACGTAGACCTGTAGGCCCATTGTACTTTGAATTACTATCGTTGTTTGTTAAGAGATTTTTTTGTTTTGTTTTGTATAGAAAGTAAATTTTGTTTTATTTGCCTATTTGTTATTATTTAAAAGATTCAAAAATTTAAGGAAATATTTCCACGGCCCATACAGCTGCGGAAAAACGACAAATCATCCGATTAGCCCACAATTCGAAGGTTCTGACAGCTAGGATCGAAGATCGAAGATGACAAAATTGAATTTACTAGGTGAACCGGATGGCTAGGATCTAAGGAAAGAGAAGCTTTCTTTATCATAGTAGAGAAGGGGCATAATTGTCTGGGGTACAGTATCTTATTATGGCACCATCGACTTGGTGGGTCAAAACTCTAGATTCTAGAATGACAGGAAAAAGCAACACAGTGGGTTGATGGAATCTGCTTTTCTGAAAATCCACGATCTCTTCGGACTGTTTGCTGGGACAAAAAGTGTTGAACTTCTTCCATGGCCACCATATTGGCTAGACCTTAGCATTATAGAAAATGTGTGGGGCTGGCTCACACGAAAGCAATACGATGATAAAGGAGCGTTTATCGAATCCGATAAACCTGCCTGAAATGAGATTTCACTCGACTATTTGGCCTCATTGTATATCTATGCACCTCAAAGATAGAATTTTTGAGGTTATTTTGAAGAAAGGTGATCCTATAAAAACAAAAAACACAATGTCGCAAATTTATAGTCAACCCCACTTTATCAGTCTCACTCCGTACTAGTTATACGCAACTTTAAACTTAAAAGCATACTTTAACTTTTGTTCAATAATAGATACTTTTTAGTAGGCAGCTAAATAATTTCTACTTCGCAACGTTCCTATGAGAAATTTCGTTCGAACACACATAAAAGTGACAGTTTGAATAAAATAAAACTTATAAATCGAATTCTATATTAAATATCTATTTAATACGAGGTTCGGGTGATTTTAACTTTAATACGAGGCGATAACGATAAAGTGGGCTTTATGACGGCTATAAATATGAAAACGCTTAGTTCCGTGGTAAAATAATTTTAAAGTGTACTTTAAGTGACTATAATTTTGCGCCAATTTTTTCATTCATTCGTTTGTTGATTCACCTTTCATCTGATACTAAATACACATAATATATGATTATTATCATTTTATAAGCATGTAAACGGCCAAAAATAATCAGAAGATCTATCCGCCATACGAATTTCACACAAAAAAAAAATATCTCAAAATCCCCGCATACGATTTTCATTAAACTTCACAGTTTTAATGTACTGAAGCTCAGCTTATTTTGATACTAATGTAAGCTCTTGGCCCAAGCTTCATTTAATTTTGCCCCATCGCCTTTTTGTTTTACTTCATATTTGAATGCCAAAGTAGAGGGCATCATCGGATATCACGACGCTGATACCTATGCATACATACATACGACATACCCATATATTTTGGTTATACCTCCACTCTCAAAATTTGCTGTCGGTTCTTAGACTATATCAACGATCCAGATTTTGAACAAAACCACATTCTTTTATCTAACATTACTAACAAAATCACCAACAAAATGCTACCAGACGGTCATATTTGAGTTCACATATTTCCAAGCTTTACAATTACAATTGTACAATTTTTTTGGGTTATATCTCACACCAAAATATTATAACGGGCTCTTGGTCCATAAGAATAGATGCTAATTGTTTGCACGTTTCACCTTTTTTTCTCTTTGTATTTCGTTTTTTCATCTCTCCCAACACGAAAGGAATCTCGTTATCTACCATTTCCTGTCGAATACAATCAATTCCCATCTATCTCATTTAGCGCTAATTGTAATCAATAGTGCTGCCAATTGCACTCATTTGATAGCTCTTTTGTTTTACTCTGGCATCCGCAATGCGATCGTTATAACCGTACTGTTTGTTGGTCCTGCATGTCTTGTGCGCTTAACTTAATGGACAACATTTATTTTCATATCATTCATGTAAAAGATACAGATACACTGGTATTTCGAAAAAAAGATACATAATTTATTAAGAGTGCCCGGCTGGCAAAGGAAACAGTATCGTATCCTGTGATTTTCAGAAGCGCGAAGGATAATACGAAATGATGGATAAATGATAATACAAACAATACCCGAAGGAGTAAAAGAGAGGGAGATATCCGCTGGATGAATTCCCAGTCCCAATCCCAATATCGCTTAAGTTTCTGCATCCCCACTCACGTTAGAGGGAAAAAATCCATTCGTAATGCTGCAGCATTAATTCCAGTAGTTAACTACCATTGTATGCATAATAAGTTTGGATAAAGGTTTCCTAACGCCCTGAGATGGAAATCAGAGGAAGTAAATTGCAATCAGCAAGAGCGATGGACCGAGGGTAAGTTCAATCATTGAATTGAATTTCTCGTTGGCAGTGGCGCAGTGAAATGCTATGCGAGTGATTGGAAGTACGTGTACCTCGGAAGGGTTGATTAAGAGTATCGACGGATGACATACTCGTATTGTATTTGGGATTCAAGCGAGCAGCAAACGGAAGGAGGAAAAATCGGTCCAAAATAATGGATTTTTTTTTTTCAACTACTAATCTTTTAAGTAGGGGATTACAGCGGTGCGTATATATGCAGGCAGGATATACCAACACAGAGTACCGTTTTGCTTAAACCTTTCCTTACTTTTTAGAGAATTTATGAGACCTACGATGTTTAATTGCACAAGGTAGCAAAATTTCGTTCAAATAGTGCATACAAGTCGATGTAATTATGAACGAGAGGTGGACTTAGAGCACTGAAGTCGGATTTTACAATAAGAGTCAGAGAAAAACGATTACTTTGGGCTGACGAGCATCTTAATTGGATTCAAAGCACGTGGAACAATGTTATCTTTGCTAACGAATTCAAGTTTAAGCTGCATATTGCAGATGGGAGGATTCTTGCGCAAAGAGAACCATACAGGAAAGACGAAGCTCTGAACACCTCTTACGGATGCCCCACAAAACTGAATGTGTGATGGTCCGTGACGTGGATGCTTCTCTAGAGATAAACAAGGTAGAATGGTCTTTTTAGATTTGGATGTCCTAGAAGGGTCCTAGAAAATAAATTAGAGCCCTCCGCGTTATAGCTCTTCGGTGACACTTGCAGATTAATTTTTCAATAGGAATATGCTTGTTGCTATACAGTAACGGCAATATTATTCACTCACTTTAACTCGTGTTAAAATTTACACCAGGTTTAAAGTGAGTTTGAACCAAATGTTAAACCCATAAGTCCATAATATTCACTCGTGAAACCCGCTTTTTAACCCGTCAGGCGTTAAATCCGAAAAAAAAATAAATTGCCTTTAGGAACGAGTTTAAGTATTTTAACCCGAGTTAAAACTAAATTTCATAATATTCAGCCAGGTTCTGAATTTGACTTTCACTCGATATCCAAATTGAAATCGACCAAAATCGATTTTTGGTGTTCCAGGTTTCACGGCACCAAGTCATCAACCAAGTATGGGTGGAGGAAGCCATGCCCGATGACTGGAATATCAGCTCTATATGCCCCATCTACAAGAAAGGCTATGTCCTATGTCCTGTAAGAACTACCGAGGCATATCCTTGCTTAATGTCGCATATAAGATCCTATCCAACGTACTGTGTGAACGTCTGAAACCTTTCTGCAGCACACTAATCGGCTCGTACCAGTGTGGCTTCCGGCCCGGCAGATCGACGATCGACCAAATTTTCACACTAAGACAGATCCTGGAAAAGACCAACGAATTTCAAGTCTAGACTCACCATCTCTTTATCGACTTCAAAGCGGCATATGATAGCATTCATCGTCTTGAGCTCTACAAGGCGATAGCCGAATTCGGGATCCCGGCTAAACTGATCCAGCTATGCCGCGTGACGCTGGAAAACACGCGGTGTAACGTGCAATTTGGAAACAGTTCCTCCGAACTATTCCAAACATGCACCGGATTTCGGCAAGGAGATGCGCTGTCATATGACTTCTTCAATCTTGTGCTGGGACAGATAGTGCGCAGGGCAGGTGTAAACAGGGAAGGCACTATCTTTTACAAATCTGTCCAGCTACTGGGATACGCGGACGACATCGACATCATCGGTCGCTCCCAGCGCGCCGTCTTAGAGGCTTTTACGGCAATTGAAGAACAGGCGAAACGAGTTGGCCTTGAAGTGGATGAGGACAAAACCAAGTATGTATTTGCATGTTGTCAACAAACAAAGAATCACCTGTCCACCGCCTAGGACAAAACGTCACTGTTGGCAACAGTAACTTCAAAGTGGTTAAGGAGTTTACCTACCTCGGAGTAAACATCAACTCCACGAATGACACCTTAGTGGAGATTCGACGAAGACTTACCCTAGGAAACCGCTGCTTCTTCGGTTTGGCAAAACAAATGGGTTCAAAACTCCTAACTCGGAAGACGAAATGCATGCTCTACAAAACATTGATCCTGCCAGTTCTGCTGTATGGAGCCGAGTGTTGGACGATAAGCAGGAAAGTAGAGCAGATTATGAATACTTTCGAGAGAAAAATTCTTCGTCGGATATTCGGTCCCGAAGCAGCGTGCCCGGGATCGAAGAGAGTGGAAGGCTGCCGTGTCTCAGGCAGAGACTCTTCACGGGTCGGGAGCCCGTTAAGTAAGTAAGTAGGTTTCACGGCTATCGAATTCAATTTCACTTTTTTCGAAGTGAATTCAAATCAAGTTAGCGGGTTCGAGATATCGATTTTACTGTTTTGGTGTCGAATTGAAATCGTCAGAAAGAAAAACTGTGAAATCGACAAACTGAAATAAACATTTATTTTTGCCTTTGAATTTTGAAACAAAAATGTAAGTAAATTGCTGAGAATTTGTTTAAAATTATTTATTTATTGTGAATTAATTAATTTGTGACAATTTTGCCAGGACCATCGTCTATCAAAGAAGTTTCTTCACCGAATTCGGTTTGCACTGCAGAGATTGAGGCTTCAATATAGTGAATTTTATAATGAATTACGTTGCACAATAAAATCACTAAAACAATTCCACTCATTTTCACTAAAAAAACAGAATTGAAAAAAAAAAAACTAAATGCACAATTTCACAATTACACAGAATGACAGAAATCAACTGATTTGAAATCGTTTCGAAGATGATTTAGAATTCATCAAATCGATCGAAATCTGGAACACGAAAATCAATTTCACTCGATTTGATGATTCTATATCGATTTGAATTCACTCGAATCGTGGAACCTACCTGATTGACTATTTTTGATGAAGCGAAAAAAATATGGATTTCATTCGTGAAGTTGATGAAATCTTAATGTCTTCGTCTTCTGAAGATGCATTTTTGGAACAACATTGCATTGCAGTCATTGTGAGGACAGTGGTCGGCAATAAAGGAGACACCGCTTCCTTAAATAAATTAGATGTTCGACTGATGTCGTCGCATCGACTGGAGGTAATACTCCATCGCTGTCAACTGGTGCGAGGCATGTAAGCTTCATATATTTGTTGACCACCTGCATATTTTTTGACCACCTCAAAAAAGAAAAAAAACAAAAGAGTCAGACGGCGATTTGTGCGGTGAATGGTGACCGCCGCTAGTTGCTGGGGTCGATTCTTTTAGGAATCTCGAAATTTTATAGAGTTTCTCGCGGATCCTGTTCTTTGCTCTTAATGAATGAAAGAGAAAGAACAGCGATTGAACGAAACACATACAACGCCACATGACAAGGTATTGAATGGCACACTGATTGACTCCCATCCCATCGAGAGCCCTTCAGTTGTCATTCGAGTGCCGCCATGTTATTAGCATGCGAAGTTTCCATTTGAGAAATGCACTAGATTTATTTGCTTTATATTGGGCTCATTCAATCACTGCTGCTGTCTTCGTTGCCAACATCATTTACTTTACCGCCACCCTTCATTTTCAATATAAATTGCAGAAAACAGAAAATACAGAAATTGACATTGTTTTTTTTTTTTTTTTAAAGTTATAACTTTTTAATTAATTTCAACTGACATTTGTTGTTTTATGTCAAATTGAACAATAAGAAGGTTTAAAATCGGTTTAAAAGCGGGTTATATGAATTTTTAACTCACCGGGTTTAATAAACGTTTTTGAGTGAGTATTATGAACATACATAATGTTTCAATTTTCGCGTTTGAAAAATGCGGGTTTAAGATCGGATTTCAAATTCATTTAAATCTGATTTACACCCGGAGTGAATAATGTGGCCAAAAGATTGAAAGGGAGCGTCCAGAGTCAATCTTAAAAAAAATTCCAATCCGGACTTGGAACACCATACCTGCATCCACATGGAAAGCCTAATCTTACCTTTTAGTTAAACGACTTCGTGAACAAGCAAAATTGTCGCATTTGGGGATTGGCAAACCTTGGACGACATGGCGCCACGTGTCATAAATCGCGCTTTACATTGGAGTTCCCAGAATACGTTATTTCCAGAAGAGGCGATGTGGAATGCGATTCAACGCCCTTAGACTTTTTTCTCTGGAGCTACGTTAAGTCGGTGGTTTATGGCATCAATCCAACTGGAGAACAACATCATTCAAACTTGTGGTGAGTTCCAGCCCGACTTATGCAACAGAATCATACCGCCGCGGAGACCATTTGAATAATATCATTTTTAAAACCGACTTTCAAAGATTTCAGCAAGTCCTGGCTTTATCGTCTGAACGGTAAGTTGAGAAGTTTCTCACAACTGAGTGGTTTCTTTGTGGACCTCCTATACCAAAAATAAGCTATAGATTCAGTTCTAGCGTACTTAGGATCAACAGTCCCTCATTTACTCCACCGCCACCACCATCTTCTATAATTCTCTGTTGACTTTATCGAAGGCCATAGAACAATAACGAAATTAGCGTATGAATTTGAATAAGTGTCATGACCTGAATTACTGTCGCTTCTCACATAGTAAAACTAAAAAAAAGCCACCCGCGCTCCTCCCGAGGGGTTCGACCCTTCAATGTAATTTGCATTATAACGCCCCACAAACCACCATAAAGTCCCGAATCACCACCTCAAGGCATTTCAACCCTACTTTCAAACAATGTCTCGGCCTATGAATATTTATGGACATTAAATGTGAGCCAAAACAAAAAGGCCAGCAGCAAGACGCACAAAGCCGCGACGCCACCCTTCGCCATAAACCAACAATCTTGTGTGGCAAACAGACGCCTCATAAAAAGTACGCGGATTCAAGGTGTTTACCTTGGTCGATGTAGCTTTGGTTTTATATTTTCTTTTTTTTTTTTGAAAACTAACTCCTGAGTATGAACATTTTTCGAAATTTCAGAAAACGCCAACGGAGCGTTTAACGAGTCCTCTCATATTCGTCGTCGTCCTTCACGTCGCGTTGCTCAGCGATAATTTCTTGATAAATCGGTGGATTTTCTTTTATTATTGCAACGCCCATTTTACGAATGGGCGGGGTGTGTGCGTGCCCTTAGATCATAAAATTCCAAATGTGATGCCATTTATAATTTTTATTTTATGTTTTTATTTGCACCATTCCCAGTCAATACTCAAACAATGTACATAGTAGGAGTATTTTCTGTGCGATACGCGTTCGGAATTTTTTTTGTCTTCTCCTCTTTTTCTTGGATAAATTTTTTTTTTTTTTTCAAATAAATGGGAGGGGGCTGAATTTAAAAGGGAAAGCCCAGGGTGATTGAGTACCTACCGACTGTGGTACTGGAGTGAACAAATTATTCGCAAAATTCTATGTATCATGTGGTTGTTAAAAATTATGAATCCCATGAGTGAGAAACTGAAATATGTTTCGCCCTGCCGCATCGTGGAGGAAGAATATACCCTTGGGGCTGGAGGATGAAGTCGTTACTTGTGTGTAAATGATGGAATTCAAAGGAGACACAGAGGACGAGTAAACAGAACGTGAGAATGGCAATAAGTTACGAGAGGGATATATCTTGTCTTTTATCTCTTCTTCCGAGATGATTTCAACTCGCCTGTAATTGGATTTTGATTTTGCAGAGATTGAAGTGTGTTTTTTTTCCGCCAGAGGTTTTTATATATTCAGTATATTTTACAAAGTGGGTCAATGAACCAGATAATGTAGGTGATTCATTGACGTCATGAACCTTAGAAGAGAATACTTCAGAAGTACTCGTATGTTTTTTTTTTTTATATTTTACACAAGCTAAAAGGGGATATGAATACTTTTTAAATGTTTACACATAGCGCGAGCACATGAAGGACAAGAACAAGAGAGAGAGACAGTAGTTATAGGAAACTCAGATGTTAGGTTTCGAACTAACTCTATGGGTGGTGTCCAGGGTAAATGGAGAGTTGCGTATTATTGAAATGTTTGTTTGTGCTTATGATTCACAGAAATTGTTTCCAGATGTTTCGTATTATTGTTTGTTCGATCAATTTCTTCAGCTATACCACCATCCTACTGCCAGTGCTATGCCTTCACAGTAGGTTTTGACATTAACTTCTGACACTGATCAACTTATTTTTATTTCCTGAGAAATTAATGTTTTTGAGACATCTGGATTTGAACCGTGAACCTTCAGCGTAACAGGCGACGTCGACTACTACTACTCCACAGCCACCCACATATTATCTTTATCTTACAACTTAGCTTGTACAGAACCTCCAGCTGGGTAGCTACAAATTTAAATGTTTAACAAAAAATACACTCGAATAAATTAATTTGATAACTAAATGTTTCACATTTTCATGCTGCTGTATCATCTGAGCCATCTACTCCTGAGACCAGTTCAACGGCCGTGATGGAGGAAATGACAACT
Source organism: Brachyopa scutellaris (assembly GCA_949775065.1). Taxonomy (NCBI): domain Eukaryota; kingdom Metazoa; phylum Arthropoda; class Insecta; order Diptera; family Syrphidae; genus Brachyopa; species Brachyopa scutellaris. The sequence continues at coordinate 56,508,366 of OX459112.1, read as the reverse complement.
ACAAGGGCAGGAGTTCATAATTCTGCTCCCTGGAAACGCTTACTTTATTTACGAATTAGACTTTCGAAATTCCAACAACGATAAATGATTTTGGTTGACACCAGAGATGCTGACCAACATATACTTGGAGTTGGTCAATGAGCTCCCAACAAAAGCATTGAAGATCCCCTTGATCAGGATCACAGGATCACATGACTGCCAAAAACACTTATCTATATTGTCGGCGATGACTTTGACAGTAAACAACTCTGAGGTAAATTTGAAGTTAATCCAAATCAGAACTGTCACTAAATCTATCAAAGCTTAAAGCTTATCACCAAGAGCAATAGCTGAGGCATCATGACATTAGACATTCATTGTTGACCTTAAGCTGGCTTTACACATTCGTTCTTCTTTCAGTGTTCGATGCTCGTTGTATATTGCTCTGTTAACGTACACCGAACAACGAAGAAGCATTCACATTTTTCGTTATTTGTATCAATAGCGACAATCAGTGGCAGTGTTTGGGTAAAACCGTATACCGAAAATTTCAAACAGCTTGGAACTTCTTGCGTACGTATTCGTTCTTCATTCGTTCTTTGAACATTGCTTGAATTTTTCATTCACACCTTCGAACACCGGGTAAAATAACAAAAGTGTAACCGTAGTTTAAGTAACTGAAAAATTAATCTTTATACCGTTTTGAGCATTTGGCTTGGCACAGTAAATTTTTTTTTGTCGAACAGAAGCTTGGCGCTGGTTTCACATGAGGTGCCAATTCACGATAAGTTGCTGTTAGATTTAACACTTAAAGTATTGCCGCGAAGAGCTGAAGGTTCTCGGCACGCAACACAATGTAAAACTCTGCTGGGTCCCTAGTCACAGCGGGATACCAGGCAACGTAGACGCAGATGAACTGGCCAGAAAGGGCTAAGCGCTAGCAACCTTCGGGCCATAATTGAAAAAAGATCAGTAATTGAAGCAAATAACAGGTGAAAATCACTAACCACCTGCGAGGTATAAAGAAGACCACAACATATTAAGATCTCACATGAAAAATCAACGACGACTAAATAATGATGATATCTGCAGGCGATGCGGTGACGCAGAGGCTCATGAGGACATAGCCCATTTCACCTGTCACTGCTCTAACCTCTGCCAGCTGAGAAGTAGACTCCTTAGCAAATTCTTCTTCGAAGACATCGACAAACTGTCATCGGACCTGCTCGAGCTTCCGGATGGTTCGAACCCACTATATGTATAACAATGGGTCCACATTGACCTAAGTATGACAATGATGTTACCATTCTCATCAGCCCGCTAATCTTACCTTATCTATCGTAGTTCCAAGGTATAAATTTTGTCTCCATCCATTCCAGTCCTGCCACAAAGTGCCAAGGCGTCGCTCCCTATCCATGAGTTATGGTTAAGTGAACTCTAGGTTCCCAATTCCAATCCACTACAGAATACTTTCTGTCTTTTCTGAACTCCCGCCAGCCCGTATGACCAATTGAGTATCCATAAAATATTTCACCAAAGTTATTCAAACTTCCAAAGTCATCTTGCCTTCGAGGTTTCCACGGAACAAAAAAAAAAACAATTCAACGTCGCGTCGGTTTGGAAATTAATAATAGATCATCCCTTCCAAATGTCAATTCTAAGCAAAAATATGAAATCATGCTCCAACAGAATCGACAGACCCCATAACCCCAATGCCAATAGAATAAACAATTTGATTTTTTGACAAAGAAAAATAGCTCAACTAAGAACGCCGAGAAGGACAACAATTCCAGGACGAACTTAGCACACAATTTATTTAACATATTCAATTGTAAGTGAGTATGAGTTTCTAGTGCATTGCGCGCACACAGACACAATCAGCAGACAACAGCACACGAACTCACAGTGTTATATGAAATAATAAATTAATTCTTGTTGTCAAATGAAAACAATAAACAGAAACCTTATTTGATTTGAATTTCGTGTCTTATTGTCCAGTTATCTCGGAGAGAGGTCCTTTCATATTTATTTTCGGTGTTGGTGTGGGAGAGTGAAGTTTTTGTTTGTTTATGATTTTCTACATGTATGCATAGATGTGACCTGCCATGAGGACGGCTAATGTGGTCAGGTTTGTCAAAGTCAAAGTGTTGACAAAGTGCATATGTCATGTGGAGGAATGGCCAGGTTTTTGGTAATTTTCTAGTTTTAGTCGTTCCAAAGAATTTGTTTTATAATACAAAATTGTAGAGAATTTTTAATCAAATTATAAAGAGAAGGAGGCTGTTTGAAAACAAAACGAAAATACTTTGAGGAATGGCGCCCAACGTTGTTAAATTTCTTGAAAATGATAAACAGAATATGGCATGCAGAGTTATGGAATTTGACGAAGTTTAAATGAAGAGATGCCCACACAGGATGCGGGTAGAGTTTGTTTGTTTTTTGTTTGTTGGAAGAAAGGGGAAAATAAGTTTGACCATAGCACCCATCAATATTTATGTTATGTACAATCTTGAAAGATTTTTAATAGGGGGGTAGAGTGGGTTCTGTCCAGATGGTTATTGCAGTTTACTACCGTACGAAAAGTAATTCGAATCCATCTCAACACAACAATGTTTTTGTTAGTGACATATGGAAATGAAAAAAAACTTTCGAACAACATGGAAACGAATATTTCGAATTCAAAGCGATAACGGCTGGAATACCACAGGGAAGCATCTTTGGCTCGCTGCTATATATTGACCACATAATCAATAGTTAAAACACTTGAAGAGACAAGGATACAATTGCAACGTGCAGTAGATCGAACATTAGTTGAACAAAGAGTTGGCGGATCGCGCTTAATGCACATTTATCAACAACATCTTTACCCACATTGAAGTGAATGATATGCCTGACATGTATGAATTCCAGTTATAATGAGCCAAATTATCTCAGTACAATCGATGCAAAGTTGGAATTAAAGTCGTAGGTGAAAATGAAATGCGAAAATCTTGAGAATAAATATAGAAAGGTGTACTTCGGTGGAATCAACTAAGTTGATAGTTGAAGGCTGATCATAAAAATTGAGCATTTGGCACATACATATACATAGATTAATAATAAACATGATTTTTGTGTGATTATAAGAAAAATTAATTTTTGGATTTACAAATAAAATAAAATAAACTTGGTCAGTTCAACCAGCAGCACAAGAAAACAATAATACAATTTTCCCGAAAACCCAAAACTCCGAAAAATTGTATAAAATGCAAAATTCGCGCAAATTTTTCGATGGGGTTGTAAAGTGTAGTTAATTTGATGATCAGAATCATTTAAAAAAAACGTGAGCAAGAAAATAAGACTTTCCATTAGTGTTAAAATAGTTGATTTGTTTGGTAGGGAAAATCTTTTTGCTCAGTTTTTTCGTTCGGTGTACGTCCATCCAACAAATAACACAACTATCGATGACACTAACAGCTTTACAAATTCAATAAATATCGGAGGTTTGAGTGTTACAATTGAGGAATTAATCGATGAGTTAAATGCGCTGAACTCCGATAAGCAACACGGTATGGACGGTTTACCTCCTATAGTCCTTAAAAACCGTTGCCGCTTTGTATCATTTCTAACCGCTCCCTTTATTTCGGTTTATTTCTAGATGATTGGATAACCTCGTTTATAATTCCCATCTACAAAGCTGGGTCGAAGAATGAAATATCTAACTACCGTCCGATTTTCAAGTTATCCACTATTCCAAAACTTTTTAAGAAATTGGTTTATAATAATCTTATTATTTTGCTGAAAGAAGTAGTTTCACCTCAACAGCACGGTTTTGTTTGGGAGATCTACAAACACTAACCTCGCCACTAATAAACTAATCTTGTAAATGGTTTACAGTGTGATGTAATTTCTGCAGACTTTTCGAAGGCGTTTGATAGAGTTGATCACCTTATCCTGCTTCAAAAGCTTCAGAGATATTGTTTTCACTCTAATATGTTGAAATGGTTTGAGTCGTATCTCTGTGAACGGACACAATTTGTTCGTTTAGATAACACTCTTTCAGATGCTATAAATGTAACATCGGGATTTCCCCAAGGAAGTCTTCTAGGGCCCTCTTATTCCTTTTACTTATTAATGATATTCCAGATGTTCTTGTTCAATCTCAATGTCTCATGTACGCTGACGATTTCAAAATGTACTGTTCGGTGAAAAATATTTCCAACTGTTTAAATTTGCAAAAAGATCTTATAAATAACTCTGTTTGGTGTATGAACAACAAACTTGAATTGAATATTTCTAAGTGTCAAGGTCTAACATTCTGTCCACGCGTGTCATCCGTTAACTTCGTGTATAGTATAGATAATATGAAGCTGGTCAAAATAAGTGAAAAAAAAAGATTTAGGGGTTATATTTGATAATAAGATGAATTTTACCAGCCACATAGACTACTTAGTAGCTAAATCTAGTTCCATGCTGGGATTTAAAATACAAAATTCTAAAGGCTTTAAAGATCCGTTCACTGTTAAATGTTTGTATTTCGCATATGTAAGATTTGTTTTAGAATATTATATGGAATCCTTACTACTTAATTCACTCAAAGAGAATAGAAAGGATTCATCAATAGTCAGTAGGACTTTTCTCTCAAGAGAAAATTCAATCTCCAAAATCCAACCTTCTTCCTATCCAACATCCAAACTTCCCATATAATTTCCATATGTCAACTCATGGAAATTCCATAGAAACCATATAGGAAGTGTTTGTTTTTTTTTTTTTGAAACTTAATTTTGGTTGATAAAGGTATGTATTTACCCAATACCACTGGGATCAATTGCAAATACAGCCAATATATCATACAAAATGAATTCATTTCCATCAGTTGAATGATGGAAATCATACGGGAAGTGTTTATTCTCTTGGGTAGAATGTTTGTTTTTATTTGATTTTTAATTTGTTAAAATTAATAAAGTGAAAGTGCAATTCGACACTGCTCCACGAAATTTTCCTTCTTTTCACACCTCATTTGTTGAGATTGGTTAGCTGTAAGAGGCGCAAATGGTACCTATACTGCAGAAATAATATACATATTTATATGATCGAATTTCGACCACAGGCGATACTAATAAAAAAAAAATGTTTGTATTCAGAACACATACCACGTATGCAGGTCACTATATGGTATTTTCTCAGAAATTTCCTATGAATTTTTCCAATTTCTTTTCAACTTTTATTTCTGTTACATATGTCATGGACCTTTTCACGAATAGAAAAATATCGCACGATATACTAACATCAACAACCAACTTAAAGTTTGAAATACATACATATGAATAAAACATTATGTAATTAGTGCTGCCAAATAAACAACAAGCATATCGCATATATGTTAGTGTAATGATCACATTTGATTATATCGAACATTTAACCAACTTATAGCTTAGCTGAAATATATTCTATCACCATCGAGAACCAATTGCTTTGCGACGTTATTTAAAAGAATTATAACTTTTGATTGTGAAATTAATAGCATTGCGCAAAAGCATAAAAGTCGCCTTCAAGAACGCACAAACGCCACAGTCCCTCAGATGCTGAAGGAACGAAATCTATTGCTCCAACTGCAAAGGACCAAATTTGCGTATATTTTGCGGCATTCGCAGATACTTTCATTGGAAATTCAACTACATATCAGTGAACAGAAAACTCTCACATAAATGTTAACATAGTTGTAGTAAAAATAATATTGAAGAGAGGTGCTTTTATTCAGTAAATATGTCACACGTTGGCGGTGCTCAAAGTGTCTTTTGTAGATTTTCACCTACCCTCGTGGAAAAAATAAAAATACGTCAGTAGACAACCTTTCATCGTCAAAGCTATCAATGAACCTTAAATCCTTTTTTTTTGTGTATTACTCAATTCCTACTTCCTTTTTTGTACTCATTCCCTTAAAAGATTTACTTCCATCTCATCTCTGCTGACCTATCTCCGCATCTGCCTCCATTCGGATGTACTGCACACATCACTAACTATTAACATCCCAACCTTTTTATGCTGTGAGGGTCCATCGGAATTGGCCTGTCTGTCAGTTCGTTTACATGTTCAAAAGAAATGAAAAACACTCAAAAGCACTCACCATACACAGTGATGTGTGTCACTAACAAGGACTAGCAAGGAGTCAGCACAAAAAATGAACCATCAATCACTTAACGGAATATACATTCAACACGACAACAGATGAAACAGAAAAAATGGAGACAAAAACCGAAAGACAAATAAAAAAGAAAACACAACAATAACAACAACAACTGAACATACCCATCAGCGTAGATTCCCGAAGAGCCAGTCAGCGCCAGAGCCTTGTAACGAGCCTGTTCGTCGGTAGGCAAGACAATGTCCACAGAACGGGATCTCGTTGCATTTATATTCGGCACGGTGAGAAAACATCCATCGTCACTAGGCTGCAGTTCTTCGGTTTTCCCACTCGATGAAACTTTTGAGAAGCATGAGTCTACCGAAGCGGCACGGTCCCGCTTGAGGTCAGGTACGGCCAAATAAATATCACGAACTACAAGAGCGGGTGCCTTCGTTACACCATCTACAGCATCGACAGCATTCACGGCTTCAACTGCTACTTGCTGCTGTTGCTCCTCCTCGTTGGAGACATTCTCCAGTGAATTCCCGGTGGGTTCGACAAATATCGCCTCCTGACGTGATATCGACCGACGACGGGGTCGCAACTGAACTGGAGGCACTGGCACCGATTCTTCATCGTCTGGCGCCGGTGAAACAAACGGTTCCGGTTGAGGGAGTTCAATCGAAAGTGAATGTGGAATAAATTCGATCGAAGGGGACTGCGGTGGCGTCGCGGACAGGTACATAGGAGACACAGGCGATATTGGAGGCGAGCCATGCTCGAAAGGAAACGCGGGTGGTTCAAAGTCGCCATTTGTCGGTGAAAGTGTAAACGTGATATTGCATGGCGTCGTTGGCGGCGGTGGAAGAAGCGTATTGCCAAATTGAGGACTATCATCGTCCACTCCCTCATCCTCGCTGGTTGTAGCCGATGGAGTTCGCTGCAGACCATCATCATCGCCTTCATCTTCATCTTCACTACAACTCGTACTATAACTTAGTGATTTCAGTTCCCGATGATCGATGAAGTACCTCTGATCGGCGCTAACCTGTTTCTCATACTCCTCCAGGTACAGGCAATGGTAGCAGGGCGGTGGTGTCTTGGTATTGGACGCCCGACGTGCTCGTATCCGACGTGGTACATCCAAAAATGTCCCGGAATCATCACTGCCAGCAGAATCGAAACTTCGCGAACGCTGCGATTGCGGTTGAGGCACTTGAAGTAGTCCAGTATCAGAGGAACGTTCATCGGCTGAGGAGGAGGACTGCTGCTTGAGCAGATGCGAAGTGGCACGTTGCGCTTCTAGTTGCATTTCATCGAACGATGCAGAACGTACCTGCGTAGTTGGGTTTGTTGGTTATTTATGCAAATTTTATTTTTATCATCTGATAACAAGAGTAAAAATAGGACATTGAACGGATGTGTGGGCGAATCACATGCAAAGCAAGAATTGTGTGCATTAATAAATAATGGGAACAAAAGTGGCAGTGGTCAAGTTGGAGTCACGCAAAACATATGAAAAGCATGGTTACACATTTTCTTTTTGAAAACAAAAACAGAAAAAACGAAAGAAAAAAAAGGTTAACCAAATAAACATGCAACAAAGCCATTAACCGTGTTGGCTACTTTATGAGTCACCATGTCAAAAATGCAATGGCGCTCAGCTCCGGCGTACAATATTCCCAAAAACATGCACTTGGTAGTTACCATTAATGCTTGGAAACGTTTGAAAATAGCAAATAGCTCCTAACATAGTGTCTCATTGGCGCCCAACAATGACAACAAAAATGTTATTATTAAATAATTTCGCGGTAGTCCCAGTTTGATATGCAAAGTAAACCTAGGAAAGCTCTTGAAAAAAATAAGATGTGTCTTATTCCAGATTTTGTGCACAATGCGATAGCTCAGGCCCTCCTTTTACCCCAGAATCATAAAGGTTCCAACAATAGACGAAGGTTTATTGTTATAACATGAAAAGGGGTCAATGGACTGCGTCAATGGACTGAAATAAAAATTATGTGAAATTCGTTGGTCGCCAATATTAAAACAAAACAAAAACATGTTGAAAAGAACCAGGAGAATCTTTTCCTTAAAAGGGTGGGCTTGTGTTTTTTATGCCTTTACATGGCATTTTATCAAGTCAAGCACGGACGAGGCAGGGACATGATGTGCATCTTTCGGGTCTGGATATCTGAAAAGGGCACAAAGCTTTTCGAATAACATCCACAATCGTTGGCAATGCAAATTAGACGCCAATACAAAACGATTTCCAAAGGAAATTGCCTTAGAAAAAAATGGGATATAGACGATGACTGTCGGCGGCTACAACAGACCAATAGAATCGATGCAATGATGAACCCACTTAACACTTGAAGAAGTAATTCATTATTAACTGCTTTATATTTTTTCTCACTTACGAACATTATTTTATATAAGCCCAACTTGCCGGAATATGTTGATCGATATTCTAAAGCCTGATACGGCCAGAAATATTCAAATCAAATTATTTAACATAGTACCTTAAGCTACGCTTCAGGAGTTAGGCTTAGAACTATTAAAACTTATTTGACAGTTTTATAAAAGTTCCAATCTAATAGAAAATAGCAAATAAATGCTTTAATTGGCGCCCAACCCAAATTCGTTACATAAAATTCGCTAGCAAGTCGTATCTAAAGAAAGTTTTATTTCATAAGAAAAGGTAAACATAGATGTATGGTTCTGTTATGTTCCACCAGCACCAGCGGAAGTAATAAAATTCTTTTTTTGAACTCAACCACAGTAACAACAAAAGTAAGCAAAAACATCCAAAAGAAATGCATCCAGAACAGAACATGCTAGTCCAACGTAGTCTTGGTGTTGGCTTTCTCAACTTTTGGCATGCGATACAACGGCATTAATCTGCCCACGCATATCATATACAGTCAACCCTCATATAACGTGGTACTTTCACAACGCGGATTTTCTATAACGCGATTCACAAATCGCGGCAAACCCTCCTATAGGGCGTTACTTCAACAACGCAGTTTCGGTATAACGCGATTTTTGGGTTTTTTCTAACGTACAAAATGTACATCTGTGCCTATCGTTTCAGGGAATGCCCTCTTAACACATTCAAGTATCGTATTACGCGATTTTATATAACCCAACGCCATTTTTCCTGAGAACCTAACTACCGCGTTATACGAGGGTTGACTGTAGTGTAATATTGTGCACAAAGTTAAAGAAACCGGTTCCTACTTAGTAGGCTACACTCTATCATTTTTAAAATGACATTTCTCATCATTTCATCATTCCAGGAATGACATTTTTTGCCTACACATTATCATTAATGCTTCATTCCCCGTCATTCCAGCCAATTCCATGAAAATTTTAATCCTCATCATTCTCGCCATCACTCCAATCGTTATATGTATTTTATTCTTACTTTAACATCCACACTGCTTTGGATACACACATTTTGTGTGTATCACCGTCCTTCTGGGATGACCTAGGAGCTATAACAGACAAGTCCATACACTTCTACACTGATGGCTCTAAAACCAATGATGGTGTAGTGTAGGAGGAGATGTTTTTTCAGATAGATAAAAACTCAATCTCTCTAATCACTGCTGCGTGTTTCAAGCGGAGATTATGGCAATTTCGGAAGCACTGTCCTGAACCAAGAATAATGTAATATCCTAACTAACGATATTAGCATTTTCTCGTATAGCCCGGCGACCTTGAAATCTCTGGAATCAGTCTTATCTACTTCTAAGACCACCTCCAACTGCCGTACATCTCTTATAGAGATGGCTAAGCAGTTTAATATTCACCTTTGCTGGGTGCCGGGACAAAGAGACATTCCAGGGAACTGTAAAGCTGACAAGATCGCTAGACTAGGAACGACAATACCTATTCTACCCGATAAGAAGAATATATGTATGTATGCACCTCGCTGCTTACAAGCTAACACTTGACGCAGTCAAAAAAACCAATGCTAGATGGGAAGGTGGAACTACCTGCCTTACCACCAAACGGATCTGGCCTAGTTTAGATTTGAACTGCTCTTCCTACCTACTGTCCCTAAAAAGACTGCATATAAGCGGTGTTATTCCAGGATACTATCTTATAGACAAGCATGCAACTAAGCTTTGCATCATTTCAAATTACTTCTGCAGGAGTTACAGAGACGAAGAAGAGGAGGAAAGCCCAACACATCTCCTCTGTTCATGCCCAGCTCGTTCCCGTACTAGAAAACTATACCTAGGAGAATACTTCTTCGACGATCTTTGTGGCCCAATACAACAATATGTTGGAAGTCTTTTTCGCTTTATAAAAAGCTCCAAATGGTTCTCATGAGCAGCGGGGTAAATATCCCCAAGATCCTTGGCAGACAATGGCTACGTGTGCTGGTACTTATTACCACTGCTACCTAACGAAACCTTCATTATCATTTATTATTATTTAAGACTTAAATAGGTTTCGAATAAGAATTATCTTTTCAATAGCAGCAGCAAAAAGGTACCTCGTTCTGAGCCATATTAACCATATTCCCGTATATTGCCTCGTATTCGAAACGAATTTCCATGTCTACTCCATCAAATATTTCCGAAGAAACTTTTAGCATACTAATGTCGTGCAAAAGGACAACAACCACTATAATAACGCATAATAACTTAAAAGCTTATACTCGTGTATAACCATGGAAATATTTACACGAATGTAATGTATTTTCGCCTTCGCCTTTTTGAGGGCGAACACACGTACTGCACTAAAGTTGGATCAAACTATAGTAGCAAAAAGGGTTATGAGTAGGTGGAATTAATTAAATATTTTATGGTATCACATTATAGTAATACCACTGCTGCAGCTATATACAAACGAGCACAAACATATGCACATGTATCTACAACAAAACCAACAGGACATGCAGTTACAGGTTCTTTTTTACGAGTATTATCGTATCTGTGGTCGTTTGCGCGCGAGTGAGTGAGTGATTGATGGCCGAATAGAAAGGAGTATACGATGGGCAGAGAATGGAGATTTTATGGAAATTAAATTGTTTTATATTTGTTCATCTTTCCTTTTGTTCATCTCTTTTTACTCTCAGATTGCAAGTGATTTAAAGTTCCCACATAAAGTTTTTTTTTTTTTTTTGGAATTTTCATTTCAACTTTTCATTGGAAAGGATTTTCATAATAAATCCCACAGAGTTGAGGTTTAATTTTATTCGAAAAGCGAGTGTCCAACGAATGATAGTTATGACTCGTGGCTCGTGGGGCAAAAAGAGGGAATTAATTTGATGGAAATAAATGCAATCTGTTAGTTTTGTTTGAAGGATGTTCAACGAATACGATCTGGTGATGGTATAATATTTAATTGGATGTATTTTTGGAAAAGGAGTTAACATGGAAAGGGCAATTTACCATGCTGGCTCTGGTTAGCGGATTCAACCTCAATTTTGAATGGAACAGAACACTAGTCAGTGCACTTTGCAGCCCCAAATGGTAAAACAAAAAGTACATATTTCAAAAGTAGGTACATTTAACTATGTAATTCGAATTTTTGCTAAAGTGTCTAACTTTGCCAACGGTTCTTCAATTTTAAATGTACTTTTGAAGATCAATACTTACGAGGGCTTAAGGCTTACTTACCTTAAGTGCCTCTCAGTGAGCAGTTTCAATAATTCACATACCATAAGAAACCTTTGCACGTAAAGTTTTCATTTGATTACGAAATTTTAAATTAAAGGGTGTTTTAAGGAGGTTCTTTCTTTTCAATATGGCAACTCTGATAGTTATTCTGACAGTCGACGCCATCTTTTTATTCAGTATCTCTATTTCTTGTGTCGCTATTTTTCGAAAATTCTATGAAAACATCATAGAATCATGACAGTTTCATGGCTCTCAATTTTTTTTACTCTCACTTGGCTCTCAGCCTGCGATGCATTTTACGCTACACCTTTTCCTTGCAGTGAGTGTTGTCAACTCTGTCAAACCAGCCCTCTGGCAGTTTGTGAAATATCATAATCTTCATTGTTAGTGGAAAATAAAAACAAATTGACAGGTTTGACCAAGTGTTGTTGCAAAAGCGCTTGGTGTCTTTTCTTCAAGTTTTCTCTCTTTGGTCTCAATTCCATGTACATAATAGACACATCAATCAGACCAAGTATTGTTAGACAAATTGTGGAAATTAATTTCCAAAATCAGTGTTCAGTAAAATATTTCAAATCGACCAATTTTGTACAGTGATGAGGATCACTTCTGTCTCAGTGGCTTTTTTAATACGCTAAAATTATCGCATTTGGAGCGAGGAACATCCAAAGCTAATACATCAGCTACCGCTCGACCCCAAAAAAATGCACTGTATGGTGCGATTAATGGGCTTCTGCAAAATTTAAGAAAATCGAATTTTCATATTTAATGGTGCCCGGTGCAGAGCCATGATTAATGATTTTTTGATTACAAAATTTCGTGAATTTGATCTGCAGTGCATTTGGTTTCAACAGAATGGTGTAACATGCCATACTGCCGGAGAAACCATCGAGCTATTGAAGGAAGTTTTCGATGACAAAATTTTCTCCAAGAATGGACGTGCGGCCTTGCCTCCAAGATCGCGTGGTTTGACTGCCGCTGGATTATTTTCTGTTTGGGTGCTTGATGTCGTGGGTCTATACGGACCAGCCAACAACGATTCCAGTCTTGGCAGACAACATCAAGCGGCCTCAAATGCTCTCAAAAATTGTCGAAAATTGGAGCTCCAGGGTACAGTTTCTGTAATGCTTCCATGGTGGACATATGCCCAAGATAATTTTTCATTGTGCCATGAAAGTGCCTATCGAATTTGGCTGATTTGCTCAAATTTTGTGTGTTTTATTTACATTTCAGCTCGTACAGCCCTTAAACAGAAAAGAGTAGGTATGTTACAATTTAATATGTTTTTCTTTGTAGAGGAGAAGCGTGGAAGACTTCAGAAAGTTTCAAGCTAGATACCACAGCAAATATTTAACCGATTTTTTCTTTGTACTTCGGGTACTATCTTGTCTGCCGGGAGCACTCAGACTCAATACTGGTTCATTGTACAGCCGAACAGTATCCCCTAAGTAACCAAGCCCTGGGTGTGAATCGAACCCACAACCTCTGCGTGGTAAGCTAGTGGATATATGTATGTATACACTAGACCACCGAGGCCGCTAATCGCTAATATGGTTAGATTGTGAAGGTAAAGAACGAGATTTGTCCTCTTCAAGTAGGCCACGAGTTGGGCCTATTGTGCTCCTATCTAGAAACTGTGATGAGAAAGAAAAGGGTTGGGGTTTGTGTGAGTGAAATGAGTTTGTGCAGTGGAGTGGAAACGTTAGAAGGAATATGTGGATTCCAGAAAAGCGCTCCGTATTCCGTGTAAACTCCAGCGTTTTTGAGAAATCGATGAATCTGAGCGATGTCAGGATGCGTCTTCCCAGGTGTTTGTACCTTCTTGAGCATAAGCCAGGGCAATTGCAGAGGAAGTGTTTGTATTCTACTGATAGTGGTGACAAATATCAATCAGGCATCAATGATGTCGAAAACAGTTGAAACGGAACTGAGATTTTGTGAAAGCCATTTTCACTTCACTCCCAGCTTTCGTCCGGATATTTTTCAATACGAACATCTTCCATTATGTACTTAACATAAAAAAGTACATATTGGAAGATATGATTATTGGGAGTTGACATTGTGGTTTTCACTGGACGTGATTACGTACATATTAAGAAACTTGCTGTCCCGTCAGGCTTCGCCCGTACTAAAACCGTCGCGTCACTTATTAGGCAACACGCTGCTCTAGTAATGTGGTTCTTAGTAGAAATAAGTGCCGCAAAATCCGATAAACCTTGTGCAATCACACCAAATGTTCAATGTGTGAATAAACAACAGCATAATTGTTCTACTATTATTTGGTTGTACCACATGAAATGTTCGATTTATAGTAGCAAACATGTTAAAGCCAATAAAACTTTTTATACATTTCTCTTTAGTCAAAATATAAGGCGTTTGGCATCTACAACGCTCTTCCGACGTTAAACGTCAAGTATTAATTTTTTTAAGAATTTCTGATTTTTTAACCCAATGGATTTTATGGCCTTTTGCTTGGTATCGGAAGACTTCCTGGTGGCTTAATGACTCCAGACTGACTGAAACATCAGGACAGTACCGTGAAAGGGGAAGAATTTCCAATCCCAAATACAAGAGTTTTTGGACTGTTACACGTTAGGTATGGGGTTTAGCATTGCCATGTAAAAGTATCGTACCATAGCATGCACTACGTATGTCGATTTCTTCAGAAAATTGTATGGCGTTTATCGTTTCTCGTTATTAATGAAATGAAAACTCCATCAGAATCAGACTGTCACCATAAACTTTTCTAGATGAAGAGTGGTGTTAGGGATGTGTTTTAGTTTTGCATATAATGTGTACGTCCAACCACTGCCTCCAATTTTCACCACAGGTGATTATCCGGCGGTAAAATTCTTTAACTAGAGCCTACCGTTTCCGTCAGTTGCAGTTAAGAATTTGATAAATTCATTACTATTCAACATGAAAGAAACATGTTCGTTAGATCCGGTCTTTTTTTTGTTTGTTTGTTTCCCTAAATATTGAATTTGTTCATAACTCGACCCCAGCGCCGCCTATCGGGTCTAGATTTTATAATTTTTTTTCTTTCGGCACCAAACCAAGATATATTGTAAGAATGAGTCATTTTGGGCAATGAATAGCGCCTACTAGCGGGATATTTTTTCACCTATGTCCTTCTTCAGGTCCCAGACTATCTCTTTGCCAAATTGCATTATGATTGGTTCAGCGGTTTAGTCGTGAAAAGGTAACAGACAGACAGACAGACAGAGTTACTTTCGCATTTATAATATTAGTGTGATGCATATTCGACTTGGACTAGCCCGATTTTAAATTTACACTCTGACTCAAACGAGTTTGTTTATTTTTTCCTTTTAACAATCTTTCAAAAGTAACATCTAAAGTAGAAAATCGAAAAATTACTCTTCCGAAAACTCGTCTGAAAGAAAAAAAATAACATACGAAAAAATTGGCTCATCATCATTTTTGTTGTCTTAAACAATCTCAAATGGACTTTTCTTTATTTACGATCTGGTTGCTGGTATTATCATCGGACAGTTGGAAGTCCTTTTGCGTGAAATGGTTTACGTGATTGATGATTTCTTTTCCTTTCAATTTACATAATTTATTTTAATTTATCAATATTTACTAAAAGAGCTAGTACCAATTTGTATATATTTTAAGTAATATAATCAAAAAAAACAAGGTAAATGCAAAATTGTATAACTCCTCTACAAACAAAACCCGAAGGTAAAAACAAATAAAGCTTTTGCTTTGCCTTTAGATCCTTGACAATGGCGCATTTCATTTGTTTTCTTTTTTTTTTTAGATAAACAACAGCCATTAGTATTTTTGATAGCAAACGAGACCATAAAAGAGTCAATAATCACATCAATTGCTTGTAAGTATCTAGTAACGTCGCAACATCTAAAAAAAGGGACAACAAATAAACATCAACATGCACGCCTTTTGCCAGAAACGGGGTTAATATTTGCATAAATTCTGAAATAAACTTTCTGATAGCATAGAATAAAATTTATTACATCACGACAACGACAATCATTTCGCAAATATATAAAGAGGGAGGCAATAAACAAAAACAAATAACCA
Source organism: Brachyopa scutellaris (assembly GCA_949775065.1). Lineage (NCBI taxonomy): Eukaryota > Metazoa > Arthropoda > Insecta > Diptera > Syrphidae > Brachyopa > Brachyopa scutellaris. The sequence goes on along the minus strand of OX459112.1, from coordinate 56,492,583 downwards.
TCTCATTAAATAAACATCGAAAGGACAAATTTGTAAAAAAAAAAAACAACGACATCTATGTGACAACGGATGAAAACCGTTAAATAAAAGCATCAAACAATGTCTTTTTTTTTATAAATAATAAACGATTGAAAATAATTGAAAAGAATGCGGCAGTGGTAGTTAAGAAAACAGAGCAAAAAAAAAAAAAGGAAAAGGACATATATTTGTAAGGAAACGTATTTTCAGACCTGTTTGGGTACTTCGAGGCTATTTTGAGTTTTCATTTCGGCCCCAGTTGGTGTACGTGACCTTGTGAATGTGGTGCGCAATCGGTGCATACTTTCAGTTGAATGTGGCTAGCCCACCACCATGCACAGCTAGTCACTGTTGTTGCTGTTATTTTTGTTATTATTGGTTCAAGGTGTTTCTGCTGATGTTGTTGAATGATCGTTCTTTTGTTGGGTTCGGGTTGTGAGTACTTTGTTATTTTTTGGTTGCCCTCCCCACCATCAAATGACGGTGGTGGAGGCTACATACCACCCCATCGTCTCCATCTTGTTTTCCAATCCATTTCTCACACCCTCGTCTGTAGAGGAATCCTGATTTGCTGGAAACTACACCACCTTTGATCCTTCTACTGTCGATGTTGCAGCTGAATGTGTTCGTTTTGTTCTTGTCGTGAATATTCTTTCTGCGAAATCCCTGCTGCTAAAATACAACACAATAGAAAGGGAAGAAATGCAAAATCAATACACATACAATGACATTGTTACCCACAAACAGGATCTTTATAGAATTATTTTATTTTTAGAAATAATAAGCGCGGATTTTTAATGTAAACGAAGGACGAATGTGCTTTTGAGACTCTTACAACGAACGTTACTTTCGAAAACATACTAGTACCTATCGTGCCTCGTTTTGCTCTTTTTTTCAGAGTTTATGCAAAAAAACAGAAAGGATAACATTAAAAAAATGTTGGCTTATGAACACAGTGTCTTGTTAAATACAGTGGAAATTCTTGTATTTGCAGACACGAATGAAGGAGATGTGTGCAGTGAAAGTACACACATCCAATGGTGGGCTCTCAGCAGATGCACTTAAAGTGAATTTGAACGAAGCAGGACTGAAATGAAATTTGTTTTTTTATTTATTGTTTGCAATGTCAGTTCGAGTGTAAATATTTTCATGATTTGTGTATGTGTAGAGAAAGACAAGTATTTTGGACAGAAAGCACTTTCAGAATAATTTTTACTTTAACCAGGACATCGCTTGGAAACTATAAATAAGATCTATTCTGCCCCCTACAAGTTCCAGACGAAGGAACATCCAAAGCAGAATGTTTACCCATGTAAAATACAACGAAACCTTAGCCTGGATAATTATCCAGTCTTATTTTCACTTGGAGAGCTTTTTCGAAGTCTATATAGATTTGAAAAAAAACAAAAACAAGCCTATTGGAACTGGTAAGAGAGAGCTTCGTCACAAATAAGGGCTTTTACTACAACTTTTGTTAATTGTACGTGGAAAAGTTGTTCACATAATATTTAGAGAATTGGTCAAAGATAAAAGTGTAATAAAAAAAAGTTTTTAATTGAGTAAAAGTTTTGAGAAAAATGCATTTTAAGTAAAAAATTGGAACAGCAAATTTTCATAACTTTGAGTCTAAGGAGCCATCATTTTTTTATGGCTGCATAAAATTACACAAAGTCTTCAAGAATTTTTATGCGGTACTGATTGCCTCTCCAATATGTACAAAACTGTTTTATAATAGTTCAGAAGTTACCATTTAAAGAAGTTATTCCTCCAAATTCCACTTCGACAGACCCTGCCATAGGATGTTTTTTTCGCCGGAACTTCAAGAATCTCTACTTAATGGGTTTTACCCCTTAACTGGGATGATCTGTATGTAGTTGTTGGTTTCTGTTTGGTAGAATCGCTGGTTCATATGACACTTACTGACGATTCACTTTGTTGGACAAATAAAATGTTTTTATGTTCATACATACATAGTTTAAATTAAAAAAACAATCAAAGAAATACGTGTAGTAAAATAGTTGAAACGTTTCCTAGATATAGTGAGCAATACGACAATGTGACGGTCCCATGCCCGCTACCGATCAATCCTGTATAGCGAAAGTTGGCTTTAATGAAGTTTTTTTTTAATACTTCTTTACCGCGCACGTAGTCATTCAGGTATGATAGAAAGGAAGTACATAGTAGGAAGCAATCACTGCTGGAAGCGGCTAAAATGGGTTTAGCGGTAAAGGAGGGCAAAACAAACGAAAAGGGATACTCAACATCGACGAATGCTGAAGCATGGACTTTATCGAAAGCGGATGAAGATATCCTTGGTTGCTTCGAGAGAAAAATCGTCCGTAAGATATTCGGTCCCGTTTGTTTTGACGGGTTTTGAAGGAACTGTACAAGCTGTTCAGCGACTACGATAAAAAAAACTGCAAATTGGGCGTTTAAGATGGCTAGGACGTGCAGAGCGAATGGACTTCAATGCTGCGGCCCACAGAGTATTCGATTCCAACCCGAATGGTGAGCGCAGCAGAGGACAACCTCGCCTAAGGTAGCGCGCACAAATGGAAAAGGACCTCAACCAACTTAGAGCGCGCAACTGGAAGCAGTTAGCTAACTGAAAGGGGTAATTGGTTGAGGCCTTGGTCCACCCCGGACTATAGCGCCACCTAAGTAAGTAAGTATACACATTTCTGAAGTCAATATATACTTTTGATTATAAACTGAACAATACAACATACAGTCCTGTGTAAAAAATTAAGACCAGTTCACTTTTGTTCTTATTTTTTCCAGATGCAGGTTTTGTACTTAAGTTGAAAACAGTTTTTAAATGAATAATTAATAGTAATACACATGTACATACATAAGTCTACAGTCTAGTTACATTTTTTATAAAATTATCCCACAGATCTTAATTTTCTACACAAAACTGTAGATGATGATAATAAATGTTTTGGAAATGTGATATGTATGTATATATATTTTTTGTGGTACTTTTTTGTTTCCTATATCCAAGAGTTGTTCTGAATATTGGCAGTTAAAGTAATTTTTTTGCACAAGAGGCCAAAGATTTTAGGCTTTGAGGCAAGCATTGAACTATTCACCTATCGGGTCCAGATTTTGTAATTTTCTCTTGGCGCTAATCCAACACATGTATATTGCTAATATGAGTCATTTTGGTCACTATATAAAGGCTTAACTTGACTACAGCACCACCTACCTTAAATAAATCAAGCTATGTTTAGATCCTTCTACACGCTATAAAGAATACTATATACAAAAAATAATAATAATAATAGTATACCTCGCATACAAATATTTCAATTTTCACCTGACAGGTACTAAAACTACCCGTTGTTGAGTAACCGCACTATGCCTATGTTGTATTCTATATTAAGAAAAACGTACGCTGAAAATTTTACCAAAATCGGTTCGGTAGTTTCCGAGTCTATAGAAGACAAACATACAATCATTTTTATATATACATTGTAGATATTTTAAGATCCTGACCCAACAAATTTCGGATTCCCCCAATGCCACGTTTGAATACTTATTCCATATTCCAGTACTCATATAAACTCATAGCATTTCCTTATCCCGCACTAATAACGAAAATAATAAGCTTATATTTTTTCATGAACCGCAAAAGCATATAATTAGCGCTGTAGCTGACAGCTAATAACACAGAACTAATATTAGTTTATTTTTTTATAGAACACAAATAGCTCACAGAATGTGCCTCACAATGGCGCCATTATAAATACATATTTAAAATCAATTAAGCTTTAATTTAGTAGAAAATCCTCTATATAATTTGTGAATATAAGCGCACACTGACTATTGTGCGTTTTTAAATAAATAAATAATTTTTTAATGGAATTAGAAAATACGGGATGCATGTCTTTTCAACTTACACAGGCAAAAATAATTATACTTTCCGCATAGCCATCGAAGCAACACGCAAACTTTCAGATAATTAATGTTATTACATATTTAATATCCCATATATCGTTTTAATATCGATGCATAAATAGTATTCACGATTCTATGTGAACCTGAGTTATTGTGTCAATGAAATTTATTTATTTGTCTACGAGTAAATACATACATTCATCTGAACGTCCATTACGCAATAATATTGATTTATGTATATTTAATATAGTAGCTGGCGTATAGGTATTAAAACTTGGATAAACTACTAAAACTTTATCCGGCTCGAAGGACCAAAAAAAAAACACTTTACCACCACAAATGTGTCAGCAACGATGCGACAAAGGATAAGCGTTTGTATAATTTTTCTTTTATTTATAAAGAATTTCTCCGATTATGTCGTTAACATCCTTTTAGTTTTATTGCGACGCACAAACGACTGGAAAAGTAGCAGAAAGTAAATTATTAAATAGCGTGTCACCATGGATTTTTCTTTTCTTATTTCCCCCACACGGCAAAACTTGACTTACTTCGAAACCATCGCACATCGTGTTGAGGTATTATTTGTTGTTGTTTTTTTAAGGAATATAAAACTTAACTGTGAAGAAAAAATTAGACGTACGTAAGACACAAAAAAAAATTGCAGCAGAATCACGTTAAGAAGAATCTAAAGTTCTTTCTTAAAAGTTTAATAATTCATCCCGGAAGATACGCAAATGAGGGTCAACTGTTGGACATCTTTAATCTATGCTAAATGGGCTTTTTAATTCCTTGTCACAGTTGCTTGGGGTTCTTCCTCCCGCTTCTAACTTTCAATGGAAATTGGCATTTGCAAGTGGGCGATGGAATTCGTCGAGTCCATCTGTGTTTGCAAGGACTATTTGCCGAAGAAGAAAAATGATTTCTTAGCAAATAAGTAAATAATACCGGATTACACTCGGGTTTGTCAATATTTATGGGTCCATATCAATGCATAATGATCGTTAGGGAATGGAAATAGATTTCGGGGAATTGTTGAGGGTAAGATACTATTTCTAGATTTATTTTCTTTTCATTTTATGTTGAGGGCGTGCAATCTGAAGAAGGTGATATTAATAACCAGCTGCAGCACATGTCCTTGCGTGAGCACAAACATATGCGAATCTGAGCATTCTGTCTCGAAGTATTCGCTCCGCTCCGCTCAGCTCGTCGGAATATTTTTCGATGATAAAAAAGAAAAATTCAACGCCGGTTGCTTAACCGATAGGCTAAGTCGTTGAAGCAATAATTTGTCCACCATTATTAAACATAAAATATGTACGAGTACAATGAACGAGTGTTTGAGTTTGGGTCCTACAGCAAAGTAAACCCGTCTTTACAGAAAAAAAAAATACATCTCAAGCAAGATTGCACTCCCAGTAAGGCTTCTTTTGATTTAAGTAAAAGAGTCAGGAGCCTAACCGAAATTTTCTATAGACAATTTTCCAACCATTCTCTGCTAGGTAATATCCACCAAACTCGGTACGAGTTCGTAGAATCTTTATAATAAAGTTATATAAAAGTCTTAATATTCAGGAACGATTTTGGATGCAGTTTTTTTTTGGGTCGGTTTGTTTTGCACTTTTTTTTCCTAATAAAAAAAAATAATTATTTGGCTTCAGCAGTCCTAGGTAGAACCAAGCCTAGCTTCCCGCAACCATTTGTGTGTGCGCGTTATATTTTTGTACGAATGGAAGGGACCTACAGTTTTCTGCCGACTCCGAACGGCGAGTTGGGAAGCTTTACATGACAAATGATACTCTTGAACGCTTGTCAGGCATTCGGAAGAGGTGGGCACTGTGAAAAAGTTTTAGGTGTTTGCGGCGGGATTCGAACCCAAGACCGCTGGCTCAGTAGCCCGACGCACTAGCCACTTGCGCTACGGTGCCAAATAATCAATCAGTACCTATAACTTTGCTGAAGACAGAAAAAACAATCCCTATGGTTAACCAAGATATAGCCATTAGGAAAAAACCAAAAAGTGCCCAGAATAAGGTCTGAGCCAAAACATTCATGGGGCTATAAAATACGTTAGGCAGCCTATCTGGCAAAACAAATGAGGCCTGGAAAATGTCACACAGTGTTAGAAACCAGATTTTTACAAAAAGATTTCCATAACAGGAATCCACAAGTTCTGGATTCTAGAAATGTTTAATTGCTAAAAACAACTTCTCTGTAACTGCGCAGGTTCTCTAGTTTAAGAGCATACTCACTCTATGGAAGACAGACACTCTTCTTACATACTGCAATGGCTTATTATATTGGGAGATTGTTTACAGTCAACTTCCCCTAACTCAAATTTCCTCTAACTCGAGCTTTTCTCTTACTGGAATTTTTTTTACCAAAGCATTGTGGCATGACCAAACAAAAAACATGCAAAATATGTTCTCTAAGACGAAATCCCCTTTACTCGAAGAAATGCTTGTGGCTTATGGCGATTCGACTTAGGGGAAAGTGACTGTATTTATAATAAAATCTCAAAATGATATTATTTAAAGTATTGTCCTTCGCCTTCGACGAAATACATGCTCTACAAAACATTGATCCTGCCAGTCCTGCTGTATGGAGCCGACTGTTGGACGATAAGCAGGAAAGCAGAGCAGATTTTGAATACTTTTGAGAGAAAAATTCTTCGTCGGATATTCGGTCCCGTATGCGAGGATGGCGAATGGAGGAGAAGATACAACTGCGAACTCTATGAGCTGTACTACGATGTGGATGTAATCTGAAAAGCCAAAACACGTCGACTACACTGGGTCGGCCACATCGAGCGGAATGGACAACAATGCTCCAGCAAAGAGGATCTTCAAATCACAGCCCCCAGATTCGAGACGATAAGGAAGACGGAACCTCAGTTTTAAGGATCAATCTATCGCGGATGCCAGAGCGCTTGATTTAGACAAATGGAAGCGGCGTTCCCGAGATCGAAGAGAGCAGAAGGCTGCTGTGTCCCAGGCAGAGACACTTCTGGGTCGGGAGCCCGTTAATTATGTAACTTAGTAAGTAAGCATATGTAGATAATTTTTGTTATTTTGTCAATAAGACTTGAACTGTTTTGCAATTTATTATTTATTTGAAGTTTTTTTTGTTTTAATATGAAATAAATTTTCTTTTATTTTTTTTCCTGCAAAAATTATTTTTATTTTCACTCTCGGGATTTTCGATGTTCGGGATTGTTTTTCTTGATTTTGGGTTTTCGGGATTTTGGATTTTCGGGATTTCTGAATTGTTTTTTTTTCGGAATTCTGTCCGACTCCCGGAAAAGTACAACCTACAAAATCTATTGAAGCTGTAGTAGATATGTAGCTCTACATACAGCCTTCAATTCGTACTAAGCCGGTTTGATTTCATTTCAACAGATTTGTAAATATAAAATGTTTAAAGCTAGTATTATTCTGTTCTTGATCTCGAGATACCTCTTACGTTTCAAATAGATTTCTGTATTCTTGTTTTGTTTTTTTTTTGAACAGCCGCGGTTTATTCAGATACGTGAGTTATTGAAATTTAGTCCGTTCATTCGAAACCATCAAATGCAGTCACTTCCTCCCCTACATTGACAAAAAAAACTTCATTTTGTTATCGCAGCTCCCATTTCCATCCCGCTGTGACAATATAATTGGAGATTTCATGCAATCAGGTAACAAAGGATATACACAACCAACAACCACTGCAGCGCTGAAAGTGACAACAAGACAAAAAGAAAAAAAAACAGAAAATCTACTTTTTTGTTTCAATTAAAGAAAAAGTTCAACTTGTTCAACAACAGTAAAAGCAAATGCCAATACCTACTTTAATGATACCCCCAAGGATAATACACTGTTGTACAAATATCCAAGGTACAACAAAAACTTCGAGAACAAAAGCAGGCGACATAACAAACCCCACTCATATTTTAATTGACAACCGCTGTCAGAAATAAAATTTATTGACCTGCATTGGGCGAAACAACATTCCGCGAGGAAGTTTAGGTAGGAAGGAGTCGGTCACCACTGGTTTTTAGGGGTGGACATTTATCATATTTTTCCGACGGCGAATTCTTTTATACAGGGGTAGTTAATTTTAATACCGTTTCAGTTAATAAACTTTTAGTATGTCAAAACGGTCGGGTCGGGGGGTGGTATTTTGTTTTTATTTGTTTATTATACAAATAGGGTGGAAAGGGGGCAGTGATATTTATTTGTTTATTAGTTGAATTGGTTAATATTGGTTTTTTTTTTTTCAAGTGCATTGGAATTTTAATTGAATTCCCTGGTGCTGGGAATTTTTATAGAAAAATTATTAATAGTTTTTTGGTGGATAATTAGCCCTGTTGGAGACAGTTTTTATTGATGTTATTTTTTTGTAACAGTCTATTGTTTAAAAAATCGAAACAATAGTTTTGGAAAACCAAAGCGCAACTTGATGTTTAATTAATTATAACGTTGTATAACCTTTCATTATGCAAAATTGCACAAACGTGCATTTGGCGGATATTAATTGGTATAACGATTTTTAGATTACAGCAATGTTTTCTGTAAACAAAATTGTATAGGTGAGTAAGGTAGGGTGCACAAGTGGAAAGGGCATCAACCAACTTAGAGCGCGAAACTGGAAGCAGTTAGCTAAGGACCGGGCTAACTGGAAGGGGTTGTTGGTTGAGGCCTTGGTCCACCCGGACTGTAGCGCCACCTAAGTAAGTAAGTAAGTGTTTACCTGCAGAACTATTATATTTTTTAAAAGATTCAGAATGTGCAAATGATCAAGGGAGATAATTTTTTTTTTTTTTGTTTAATGAAATATTGACTCTTTTGTAGACCATTGTTAAAGAATCTGTTTTTGAATCGATTTCTCGAGACAAGCACAGTGAAAAGCTTATTATTACTTCAGCTGGAAAATTGACTGCATTTAGTTTGATTGTAGTCCCTGAGGAACATCTTTATTGGCCCTAGTTTGGAGAGTCCATTTAAAGATTGGTTTAATCACATCGATGTGGATTTAAGTTAAAATTAAATAAAAACGACCTTCCTGTTTAATCCCATGTAGCAACTCAGAATCATTTGAGAGTGCTTCATATTTTCACTCAGTTCCAAGATAGTCATCCTTATCAGGTACTGAGAAATGCAATTCCTGGGAAGAAGAAGAGCCTTCAAGCGATATTTACCATCAGCAATATTGACAGCGTAAGCCAACGCAAATTGGATTCTATGGAAAACACTATTTTTTCACTGCCATATGGTTTGCGACTGCAACCACGTTTTTCTTGGTAGCCACGCATGCATAAGGCGCTGACGTCCATAATAGTTAGATCAACGGAAGCCAATTTTCAGAGAATAAAATTGCTTCATTTAATTAAAAAATAAGTTTAATAGTTTCTGAAGACCCCGTATATAAACCTTTTTAAGAGTACTGAAACTCTGAAGGGTGTTTTCAATGCGTGTGGTAAAGAGGTAGACTTTGGATCCTTCTGTCTTGATTGTGCAAATTGTAACAAATATTGTAAGAATATACATAAGTTTTTGTGTATCGGACCGTAACGCATTCTACTGGTACTGATAGCATCATTTAACGTCATCGAGGTGGTCCTGGAAAAAAGTGACATTCTATTATGAATTCCGAGGGAACTTTTTTTTCCCCCGAACTTTTTCCTTCCCAGGAAAAAGTTACTGCTATTGTGAATTTCCATCGGAATTTTTTTCCCTCGGTCTGAATTCGAAACGAAGTTCGAAAAATTTAACAGCTGTCATTTATGAGAAATCGATTTATTTATTTGTCCAAAAAAGAGAAATAAAAACAGTTATGTTTAGAACTAGAACTGGTTTTATGGTACTAATTATGGAGGAAGAATAAAGACAAAATAATGCGACACGCGCAATAAGAAGAAGTTTAAGAGATAATTCGAATCCCCAACAATCTAAGCTAATTCGTTTTTGCAAAATGTTTTTCAAACCGTTATGACTTATTTCGTTAGATTCCAGGTACAAACGTTTTTAAATATTTATTGGATGTGTTAATGGAATCCTTCCACCAACTAAAAAATCGTTTGCAATCCCTTCCATATTAAAGCCGACCTCATGCTTGCGTTTTTTTTTTTTGCGGAAGGTGGCTACCAAAAAGGAGTTGGAAAAGAGCATGATGTTGGCTTAGCCCAGTTGTCGTTTTCAATAGTACTTCCTGAGGTGTTAAAAATATTTGAATACCTATAAGCTGTGTCCAATATGGATAAAAATGAACACTAGGCCTGTACAGACAAGAACTACAAAGCCTACATTTTTTTTAAAAATTTGGTATTCCTTATGTGCTAGGAACTAGGATGTGTAGATGGGAATGAATTCCCACCCAAACAACAAACATTGTTTTTACAACAGCAAATGATTTTACAGCTTAAATGTTTTACTCGTAAGTAACAATTTCCTTTATAAAACGTGGCTTAAGTACCATGCATATTCCGCACGTCTGCGACCATGAAATGCGTATTTGTTCGATAAATATTTTCATCAAAATTCAAACAAAAATACTTACATTTTCAAAATTTTACAACAAATATTCGAAATTGTTTACCTCTTTTTAATTTTCCCCAGAAAAATGACGGAAAAAGTTCGAGGGAAATTCTGTCAAAATTTCCATCGGAAAGTTATTCACAATAGGGTGAACTTTTTCCTTTCCCTTTCAAACATTGTTCACAATACCGGGTTTCCCGATGAGAGAAAAAGTTCGGGGGGAATTTTATTCATAATAGGACTGATTATCAGAAAGTGTCTGAAAGGTAAAGGCTCGAATTCAAAGAAATCCACGTTGAAGCGCAGCAAAATAGAAAGTGTCCTACGGCACGTACTGAAAAATTAACTTAAATTGAAGCCCTACAAGATTCAAGAATTACAGGATTTAACGCTCTAGCGAACGGTAGTTTGCCTTAAGAGATCAAAAGCGTCTTGCATGCAGCTGGTAATCTGGAGAAATTGGTATTTGCTGATGAAACAATTTGAACAATAAACAAACAAAATGATCGTTCAAGCGCCTGCTTCTGTAATCGCCTGGGCAGCTGCAACTGCAAGCAAACGCTTTCCGCTCATTTGAAAGTGAATCATCAAGTGTACCGAGAAATGGTCCTCAGTGACGCGCTGATCCGTTGGGCATATAAGGAATTCTGTAACAACCACTGGACATTCCAACCGGTCTCAGCACCGTCTTACAAAGCTTGTCACAATAAGTGGCCTCCATGCTCACCAGGCTTGAATCCGAGCACTTCTCCGTATGGTCCATTTTGAAGGCTAAGGTGTTAAAAAAAGGAAAAGAAAGAAACAAACAACGACCACGGCTATATTATGAAAATCATCGTTTCGTTTCATCATTTCGTTTTTCCCGTAGTCGGGTTTTTGTTTTTCAAACTTAATTTTTTATTTATTTTTAGTTGTGTCGTAGTGTCGGTCGCTGTGGCCATGGTGGTTAGTGCGTTGGACTACTACGCATGCTGCCCGGCGCCCGGGTTCAATCCCAGAAAAAACACCTAAAAGTTCTTTCATGGTGTCATCTCTTTCGAATGTCTGACAAGCAATCAAAGAGTATCACTTGTCATGAGAAGCTTCTCAACTCGCCGTTCGGAGTCGGCAAAAAACTGTAGGTCCCTTCAATTTCGTGAAAAAACATAACACGCACACACAAATGGTTGCGAGAAGCTAGGCTTGGTTCTGTATAGGTCTGCTGACGCCGTATATTTATTTCTTAATTTGTTTTTGTTTTTAGTTGTTGGTGTTTCAGAAAATATGTAGCGTGTATCAAACCCTTTCATTTGACACCCATATAAAGGAGGTCGTAAAGATAACGCTAATCCACCATCTTGGTGGGTCCGCAATATTGAATGTTATATAACGTTATTGCGTATTGTTTTCTGTGGGCACCGTAGCGCAAGTGGTTAGTGCGCCGGACTACTGAGCCAGCGGTCTTGGGTTCGAATCCCGCCGCAAACACCTAAAAAGTTTTTCACAGTGCCCACCTCTTCCGAATGCCTGACAAGCGTTCAAGAGTATCATTTGTCATGTAAAGCTTCCATTCGGAGTCGGCAGAAAACTGTAGGTCCCTTCCATTCGTACAAAAATATAACGCGCACACACAAATGGTTGCGGGAAGCTAGGCTTGGTTCTACCTAGGACTGCTGAAGCCAAATATTTATTTTATTTATTTATTTTTATTGCGTATTTTTTTCTACTTGCCTTACCACTATCAAGGCGGTTGTAAAGAAAAAGTTGATCCGCCATATTGCTTGATGCGTCCGCCATATGGAATTTTTCTGTGACGTCATATAGCCTAGGACACTCTCCAGATCAAGACGAATTCAACAACACCTTATTTGTAGAAATCGGTTTCTTAATTTAGGCTGTACGAGGTAACATCCTTACATACAAACATACAAACCCAGCCTAGTCGGGAAAAAATTGATTCCGATTGAAACAATTTTAAGGAATCCCATTATTTGTGTTTCTGTTTGAGCTTAAGAGACTGTCTACAAAACGTCTCATTCTCCAAATCTTCTTTTGGACATTTCCAGATTGTGACATACCATAACCACATGCATAGGATTCACATTTGAAAGATGCTGGTTAGTTGCCTTTTACATAAATAAATCTATTTCCTACTTTCATGTGCGGTCGGATTTAATTAATAATATAGATAACTACTCGTATTCGACTACAAACTTACATTCTCCATTAAGAAGTTTTACCAAACGTAGTACATTTTACAGCTGCCCGCACAAGCTGCAAAGTTACCAGGAACTCATGAAATATTTACCTAATCTCTTCATTTCAAAGTTTCAAACTTGCGCTAGATTGCACTTAAATATGACTTCAATAACTTTGTTTCAACCAATCCCAACATCCTCATTCCGTTTGACAAGAATAGCTGTTTCTTGTTGAAGGAATTTGCAACGCGTCTGCTTAAATGTGTGTTTTTCTCACTCAAAGAATACCATATATACATTTTACATGTGTAGCCTTAACTTCCCTTTGTGTGTCAGCACACGTAAAAGTTGGAAATTCACCAAAATAGAAAAAAACATTTAAACAGAACAAAGCTTTACACAAAGAAATTCGAGCGGAAAATTAAAAATGAAAAATCCTAAATAAGTAAAAGTATTATTAGCTTGAAAAAGGACAAACAAAGGATTACCACCCGCACCCAACCATTCAAGGAAAATATAAAAGAAAAAAAAACGCTTACATTTCAGTGTTAACTCGAGTTAAAAGCAGTTTTCCTTCGCTGCTTGCATGCTGATTCCTGGTTTCCTCTGGGAGATGAAATATCGCATGCAGTGCATGCAGCATTGCAGCATGTCAATGAGGATCTGGGTGTTGTGTATGTACATTGTATGCAACGACGCCGACGTGAGCTCCTTACACAAAGAAAAACAAAACAAGCAACATGGAAAGCATATTTTATCCGTTGCGTGCGATTTCCTACCTGCTTACGATGGAAAATAATTCTGCTTATAGAGTTAAATTACATGCAACACGGAAGACTGAACAATGTTTTCTGTTTGGCAGAAGAACTAGAACAATGAAAAGCTATTGCAGGACTTGTGAGTCCTTCGCTTTGGACAATTGTGACAATCGTTGGAACAATGGGGATTTTCATAGATTATTTTTTTTCGAGATACCTGGGCAAATGGTCAAGTTTTGTGTCTCAGTCGAGTGGATTCAGGATTTAAGAAAATGCTCCGAAACTTTGGAGTTTTACCAGCACTCACCAACACACGAGTTCGTGTGTACAAATGTACTTAGAGCGGAAATTAAAATTAAAAACTTTATCCGAATCGATTTTAGTCTTATCGGGAACAAATATTAGATACAGTCGACTCCGCTTATCTTAACTACGCTTAACTGAAAAAATCGGTTAACTGAAACACCGAATTTAGTACGGAGTATGAAGATGAGCAACTCCGTTTAACTGAAACCCGCTTAACTGAAAAACCCGGTTAACTGGAAAAATTATTGCCTCCGAAATTAATAAATCATTATATAAACAGGCGTAGGCTTCAAACAGTTCAACCCCTTTCTAACTGGTTACATGGGTTTCACGGATTTAAAAAATCGAATTTTTTTTTATTATCTTATTAATTTTATAACATCTCTAGAATATTATCAAGTCGATCGGAGTAATAGTTTCAGAGATAGATGCCTTGGGAAGTCGCGCGCTCAAAGCAGTTTAATTGTCACTGAAAACGCGTTTTTCTCGAAACTATATTTGCAAAGTCGGTTGTCAAAATTTCTCGAAAACTACTGAACCGATCTTGATGAAATTTTGCACACATCTTCAAGATATTATTGCCAAGGACTTGGACGAAGGATTTTTATTTTTTATTTTTAATGCAACTATTTTTACAAAAAGAAATGTAGAGCAAATTTTACTGAAATTTTTAAAATTTTTCTAAAAATGTCTGCCAAATTTCCAATTTTCACTTTTTTGTTTTTTCCTTCGTTAAAGGTACAGTGGTGGTCCAGTATAACGAATGCCGATATAACGAATGATCGATATAACGTACACTTTTTTCAAATGCATTATCGGCTCTATATAGCGAACGTACAAAAAAATGATATTCGATATAACGAATGTTGCTACAATATCTGTGTACATGCTTTAAAAAATAGAAAGAGACAAACGGTCGATGAAAAAATTTGGGTGTTTTATATGCAACCGAATGTAAGCTCCTTGATCCAACCATTCGTTAAGTTAAGCTAAGCGGAGGATTTCGAATCTTGGAACAATACTGAAATATTTTTTCAAGAAGATACGCGTATCAGCCCACTCGAGGCCGTTGAGAGTGTAACTGAGCCAAATAGAACAACGTTGGAAGTTCTGAAAAACTTATTCTAATAAGTCAAATTTCTGCTTTGAACGTTTGCAAAAGCATGTCCTTATTGTCGATTGCTTTTTGGAAAAGGAAAGGAAAGAAATTAATTTTGTTTTAGTTTCTTTTACTTCTATTTCTACTTTTTAACTTGTTTTATTGACCTTATGAATAAATTAAATAAAGTGTTATGCCTGAAATACATGTGCAGAGTTTTTTGACAGTTCTTCCATTGAGTTGGCTGTGGCAAACAAAAAAAAAAAGGTCAGATGAAAAAAATATAAATGCCAAATGATCAAAATTGAATTATATTTTCGCGATCTTGTACCGGGGCTGCGCGGCAAAATTAGAAATAGAAACTTCACGCAGCGCTTTGCCGCATGCAGAATTCACATGTATTCGCACCCATATAAACGTGTATATTCTAATTTCGCTGCACGGTAAAATCTGCACATGTATTTTCAGCATTATGAATTAAAAACAATATTTTCACATTTATTTAATGTTTCGTACAAGGAAAATGTGTTCGATATTACGAATTTTTCGATATAGCGAATGCAACTGGACATTATATCATTCGTTATATTGGACCACCACTGTATTAGCTAAAACAAGTATTTTTTTTTTACTTCAGTTGATCCTGTCATGAGTTCTGCTGTCAACGCGCAAGCACCTTTTTCCGTGGGGTCACCGGAAATGACGTCACAGTGGCAGAGTTTTAAATATTTTTCTTCAAAAATTTCAGAAATTCTTTGTCAAATGTGTATATTTAAGGCAGTGAAAAGTTTGAATGAAATATTTAATTTTTTATATAAAAAAAAAATTGTTAAAAATAAGCCGTTTTTTACTCGAGGAAACCCATGTAACCCCTTAAACACAACATGTTCGCTTGATTTTTGTTTTGTTGGTAAGGTTGTGAAAAGGGACAGTGCAGTGTGTATGTTTTTTTCATATATGTATGTTGTGTATAAGCCAGGTAAAATCAAGGTGCGTTTCTCTCGTACGATTGGCCGAATTTCGACCACAGGCGATACTAGTTACGAGTATACTAATTCAGCTCCGCATAACTGAAACAAAGTTATTGAACGCACTAGAATTAGGTCGTAAACATTTAAGTTAGCTTTTTATGTTTTACGTTTTACAAAACATTTATTATATAAATAAAAATGTTGTCAAATGTTTATTGTTAATGCCTTTTGGATGAAATTGTTTTTCAGTTATCCGAACTTCGGTTAAGTTCAACCATTTTTCAGTTATCCGAAGTCTGCATAAGTGAAAATATAGCTTAAGTGAAATAAAATTTGTTTAAAAATTGCCGTTTCAGTTGAGTGGAGTCGACTGTATGTGCAAAATATTATATCAGAACTTAGGAGGATGTTTTATTAATACATATATATATATATATATATATATATATATATATATATGTATAGTGAAATCTCCCATTCAGGACCGCTCCCTTAGACGGACCGATCCTTTAGTCGGACACATTTTCACATAACCAAGCTTTTAGGTTTCAGATTGCATACATATTACGTTCCCTTTACCGGACACTTCCTTGGCCCAGCCGAGTAATAGCCTCAATCGGACACCACATCATTTACCCTTAAGCTATTGATTTCTACATAATTTAATAAACACTTTGAGCCTTTTCCGCCATCTTAAACTTCACATAATAAATAGCCAAGGTACTTAATTTTAATTTGCCACCAAAAAAAGTAAACAAAAAAAAAATGGACAGAGGAAAAAAATATGCCAACAGCCATTTGAACCAATTAAGAATCCCAGGAAATACTCGCCGAAAACCCTCCATTAAGTGGTGGCAATTGCGACTTTGGTCCGATGGCAACGACGGTGGTAACGGCGAAGACGCGATGTCAAAAAAAAAAAAACAACAGCAATAAATTAAAACACATAATTAATTGTTACCTCTTATAGCTCCACTTCAGGAGTTGTTTCAAATTTAATTAAATCCAAACACGAACCACCATATGCTCATCCTGTTTTGTTTTTAAAAAAGAATCCTTTGTACGACCGACGGACGCCACAAAAATGCGCTCTAACACACATTTGGAATGGGACTCACCAGACTTTGAGAACTTGAGCAGTTTTTAAAAAAACAACAAAAATTATGAGAAGGGACTGAAAGGCAATAAATTTAATTTTATAAAGAAAAAGCTAAGAGTGTCTAGTATGGGTACGGATAAGGATACTCGCAAATCCTGTCGCTTTGAAACAATGAAGCTTTATGTGAAGAATAACAAAGGTTTTATTTTTGTCTATTGAAATATTACTTTTGCTATTTAATATAAAAGTACTCGTACCTTAGGTGTTCTTAGTTTATTTTTTATTTTTGTAGACGTGGTCAGAACTAAAACATTGGTAATATGTTACATACGTAGCTAAGGTCGATGGACGTCCTATGGCATTATTAGCTCTGCAGTTGAGTTCACTGCTACTGTCATTGAGAGTTCAATGTTAAATATAACATTGTTCTGTCCATGAGTGCTAAAGGATACTTAAACCGACAAGAAATCGTGAAAAAGCTGCAGATGTTGATTTTTGGTTTTTCGCAGAGCAATTTGAAAGCATTCGATAATGCGATAGAATCCTTGTGGACTTCTTCTTCAGCGCAGCCTTTGTACAAATCGTTTTTATGTCATTTTAATTTCTTTGTGGGGTACCGCAGCATGTTGTTGCCTCACATAATTTGTATAAGTGCGGATAAACAAGTTTGGTCCTTGTAAAGGATTTCAAATTATTACTTACTTGCAAGATTTAAATCGAAAAAGTGGGGCACGCATGCAATAGCTAATTGATGCATGAGCAGTTCACCTAAGAAGTGTCGTGTGAGTTCTGCTATTTTATTGCACCCCACGTTCTTCGTTTTAAATCTTACAAATAAATATTTTCATAGTTATTAAAAATTCGTAATCACAAATTTTCAGGACTATCTGTATGGGGCTGGGAAAATCATTCTATACTTTCTAGTCCGTTTAGAAACGTAGTGTATTAAAAATATCTTTTTATTTAAATAATTATTTTATACTTCTTAGTCCGTCTTAAAAACGTGGTAGAGATATAAAAAAATTCATTTTTATAAATAGAAGAAGAATAGTTTATTTCAAGTAGTTAAAGTTTAACATTACAATATCTCATCATTCTTATTTTAGAGTTCTAGGATACTTTCTTTTATCCTCTACAACTATAATATGATAATACATATATAACAAAATTAGTAATAAATATAAGAAAGGGAAAACTACAATTTTTGTATAATTAGCATCTTATTCACTTCTATCTCATTAAAACTCATAAATTTAAATACAAAATCCAAAATCCAAAAAAAGGACCATTAGTTACGGTAACTATGTGGTTATAGCTTAAAAGTATGCAATGCAAGATTTTAAGTATGTATAGTCACAGAAATAAAAAACACTAAATTAACGTTGCATATCTACAGGTTTTATAATGTGTTTGAAGCTCCATACGAAAGCCTAACAGACAGACACGAAAGCGAATTAATATTGCATTGTCATGCACCATCATTGCCACTGACATGACGCAAAGACATATGTAATTTGCATTTTATGCACATTATATAGGGGCGTGAAACACAACTAGGATTTCGGCTATTCGAGGCATTTTTTGCCTCTACAAATAGAGGAAAATGTTCAAAGTACCTTAACGTTCCTCTGCTATTAGAGGCTGGTTTACTTGACTTTGGTGGAAAGATCCAAGAGAAAAATGTTTCATTCTGCGAGATTAAATCCGAAATGGGTTTTCGTCTAGAAGCTTCTTTGGCTTTGCTTGTAAAACCTATAAAAGATTTGCCAACATAGACTCTCTTCCTCTTTGAGATGATTCTATCATCTGTTGAGCATTATCCAGCAGTATAAACAAATCAACGAAATGGTTATATGCCCCTACGGTTCACTTTGTCAATTAATTGGACGAAGGGCAGTTGAAAAGGGGTAAACAGTTCTTTCTTCTCCCTTAAGGTGACAATACAGCTCGGGGTGAACCTGGGCCTGCTTCTCGCAGCCATTTGTGTGTGCGTCTTATATTTTTGCTCGAATGGAAGGGACCTACAGTTTTTTGCCGACTCCAAACGGCGAGTTGAGAAGCTCAATCGTGACAAATGATAATCTTTGATGCTTGTCAGACAATCAAAAGAGGTGGCAACCGTGAAAAACTTTTTTTGGTGTTGGACCCGGGCTGGGATTGAATCCGAGCAGCATGCGTAGTAGTCCATTGCACTAACCATCACGGCCACGGCGACCAAAAAAAAAGAAAAAAGTTCAGAAATTGTATTATCTAGATTAGCCAAAGTACACGTACGTGTATTCGACAAAAGCTAAAATTGTTCTAGCATGTAGGTACATACAATATACATACATGTGTACTTGACATTTAAGAGTAAATATATTATAACAGTTTATTTGATTTGCAGTAGTTTGCCATTTTTGTGCATTTATGCCTACTTTTGTTGTTTTGTCTATGTGAATTGATTTCTCTTTTCTTCTAATAAATTCATTGGTTGGATTGAGTTAACAAATTTTTCGATTTAACGAAAGGCCGTGCATTATATACATACAGATGTGTTCAAAATAATAGTAGCGCCTCCACTCGAAACATTGAAAAAGCAAGAAATCAAATTTTTTTATATGCGATATATAAATTTTTTGATGCCATTTTTAGGAAAAGCATGTAACTAACAAATGCAACTCCTGAAACGGTTGTTATCAAATGAAGGTAAGAAACTATTACCAAAAGTTTGGATTTGAATGCGAAATCAACTGTTCAAATAAATAGTAGTGCGATAGTAGTCCTTTGGTAAAGTGATGCAGAAGTGTAAAATTGTGTTCAAAAAGTTTACAAACATTAAGAAAATAGCATGTAAATTTGTTATTTAAAGAAACAAAAACAATAGAAACTAACTTTAACAATTTAGTGGGCTGCGCAAAGCATTGTCGAATTGAAAAACGATATCTAATTTTAATGCTGCAGGGGCAGGGAAAACGTGTCGAATCTCAAAATATTTTTGGATGAGCCCCTACTGTGATTGATAGTGTAATAAACTTTTTAAAGAAAAGCCGGGAACTCGGGGTCGCAAGCGAAAAACTTACAAAATTTATAACAGGCGTATACGGTGGTATAACAAAAGCGACCCTTTTGACTCGGCGAAAGTAATAAAAAGGATCTAAAACTTACTGTAAGTATACTAAATATTCCTAGGCATCTCATAGAAGATCAAATACTTGAACGGAGTTATTGAAAGCGCCACTGCTGACTTAAAACCATATAAGGTCAGAAGAGAACAGTTTTGCAAAAGAACACATTGAATGGCATATCGACAAATGGTATAAAATATTGTGGACGGACAGAAAAAAATTGTCTTTTTGAATGGTATTGGCTCTGGGTGATATGCGCCCCAATTGCCCAATATCAAATTCCACCCTAAATACAATATGAAGACAGTAAAATATGGTGGATCAAAAGTAATAGTGCGGAATGGTTTTCGTACTAAGACGTGTATGTTGATCTATTAGAAAATATAATGTTGCATTCCGCGGAACAGGAAATGCCATTAGAATGGGCCTGTCAACAGAGTAAGGACCTGAAATATGCTTGTCGAAGAGTTAAAGAGTAGTTTCCGGTAAAAGAGATTGAGGTTACGCCATGGTCACGACGGTCATCTGACCTCAATCTCATAAGAAATATGTTGGCGGACGATATAAAAGAGGTTTCAGATGCCAAACCATCCAATTGATTGATCAGGAGCTTTGGCAAGTGATTCAAGATGCGAGGAGTAAAATTCCTCCAAAACGGTCTCATGGTCTAATGGACTCTTTTGTATTGACTATGAAATGATGAATACAATATATGAGCATGGTGTTTTTACTATAAATATATTTGAATAAATCTTAAATTTGTTTAAAATCCACTTCAAAGAAAAGTCTATGAAGCACTACTATTATTTTGAACACAGCTGTAATTCCTTATATTGGACGTCCACCGTATATACAAAAATAAGCAAAAAAGAAAAAAAATGTAAGTCCAGTCACCGAAGAGGTTAATATATTTTTTTATTGTTTTCAAACTTAAAAAGTAGATTGTAGACTTATATTCTGCTGCGATACATAATTTTTTATCAAACCTTTATTTGAAAACCATAAGACCAAAAGTCAATAAAATTTTACCAAGAGTCTTAATTTTTCTTACAAGACTGTACTGCAACTGAGAGAGCATCCTACTATACTTAGTTTTTATTTTTCGTCTCCTTTCCTTGCAAACTCACCCTTAAAAAGTCCAAGTTTGAAGAGGGGTAAATTCAGTACTTGTTTAGATACCTTACAACAAGGTGACAAGATGACAGTACCGACAAAGCCGCCTGCTAGTTTCTATAGGTACATAGCTGCTTTCTCCCACCACCGACACCAACAGATCATTGTATCCAATTATCATTCCATATCAGTGGCATTCCGACATTTCCACTAAGAAATAAATGATTGGCGGATATTAAAACACTGTAGCTCGTACTTGGTATTGTTTCCAGCCACAACCCATTACACAAACGTATCCGCATCTATTATCTTTCTACATTAGTTGACTAACGAATATAACATATACCGATATTGTTACTGGGGATTAACCAGCAATAGGGAAACATAGCGAGTGTGTTCATTTTGCATACGGGGCGGGGCGGCGCAGCGCTCAAAAACTTAAAACTCCCGACGGCACTCGGTAACCCTTACATCCACTTATCCGTACCCCGTAAAAGTCGTGTCTTCGAAACGTCAATGACTACACAAGGCGACGAGAGACAGCAACAACAACTACAACATGACATGTTAAAGTGATGGCAAATTTTATTTTGATATCGAGTTGATAAATGTTTGGATAGATACGGGGTATTTGGTTGACGATATTATGAGTACCAGTATCCTGATCCATGGCTGTGTCTTATTTTCCACTACGCAGTGGCGTGGCGGTCCTGTGTGTGCGAGTATGTGTGCGTAGTATAAATATTTCACATCAGTTAACTTGATTAAGGCTGAGCACAAACATTGGCAAGCAAACACAAAATAACACGAAAAGGACGAAGGGAGAGTACCGAGCGGATGGAGAGTCTTTCAATTTAATTGAACGAACAAACAAGAAACCGTATTATAATAAAGTATGAAAGGGGTTTTTTAAGAGAGGACCCAACGGGTGTTGTTGCTGTTTACAGACAAGTAGGATGGCTAAGTTCATTAGCTGCAAAGGCGGGAAGTTGTTGTGGTTGAAAAAAGTGTTTTCCTATTGTGAAGGGATCATTACCCTTGCAAATATGTAAAAGTATTTGTGTCTGCTGGGGAAAATTCTTAAATAAACTGAACGCGTGCCCTTTAATATTTGGTAGATGGATTAGACTAGAGTATCTTTAGTAATTTTGTTTTTAAATTTATTTTCAAATTTGAAATAAAGGTGACTTTACAAAGCCTCTATTTACTTAGTCCATTTGCCCTGCATAAGTACCAAGGTACATACTTATGTACGTTTGGACTGTAGATTAGAATGTATGTACTTTAGAAATCAACTTTTAAAATCGTTGTTCTTGATGCTCGGCACATGGACACTAATGTGAAACACATGTTTTTATGACATAACTTGCAAGTTGCAACTAAGTCTGACATAATTGGGTGAAAGTTGGCTTACTAATAAACAGTACGAGACGCTTTGTTACAGTGCCCTGTATGGGGCAGCATGATTCACCTTTTATACTCATCCTCTTACTGTTGAATCTAAAGGTGTGTCCGAAACATTTCAGAAACTTTGCTAAAAAAATGTTTCCTGATTGTTTCCCATTTGCTTCAGAAACATTTCATAAATGTTCCTAAAATGTTTCTTTCGGTGTAGACGCGAGAAAACATGTCCGAAATGTTTCCATTTTTTTTGGTCATCAGAATAAAATGATTAAAAAACAATAATAGGCGTGTTCTTTTTTAGCCTATATAGAATAAAAATAAAAATTTCAATACATAATACAACAAAACCTTAGTCTCGATAATTATCCAGGCTAAGGTTTTGTTGTATTTTATATTGAAAACATGTTGCTGAAACATGTTTATTCTACAGGGGTGGCAAGCTAATTAGCACACCCATTGAAATTTTTCTTTCTGGCGACAAAATGCATTAAAAAAGTTCATTAACGCATTCCAAACACAAATATTTAGTTTTATTTGAACACATTATTATATTTTACGAAAAATAAAAAACAAAAATAGAAAATGTAACTATAATTTCGAGAAAAAAAAGACAATGATCAAGATCAATGCTTTATGGACGTGTTATTATGTGGGGCAGCTGCTCTCTAAAATGATACTTAGAGAGTCTGAAAAATAGTTAGAACCACTTAGAAGTAATTTATATGTGATTTTGGCTATTCAGATTTACTTAATATTCGATTGGGTATCCTTTCTGAACAATAACGGCAGCATATCTCCTGCTTAATGACGTCATTAGGTCAGCACAGACTTCAGGAGGAATTTTGTACCATTCTTCCACGAAAAGTGGCCCATAACGCGTTTGCCGTGGTTGATTTTAATGCTATTACATGTCGTTTGAAGATGACCCATACATTTTCTATAGGTTTGATATCCGGGCTTTGTGGGGCCAAGTCAGAACGGTAATATCGTTTGCATTAAACCACTCCTTAACTGTATGGCATGGGGTATTGTCTTGCTGAAACACAATTTGCCGATGTGTTGCAAGTGGAAAATCATCATAGAAATGTACCAAATTGTTGGCCAATATGCTCTGGTACATAAGCCCATCAATTTTTCGTTTAGCTTGGACTATTGGCCCAACAGTATTCGCGGTAAAGCGGCACCATAACATCACGCTGCCACCTCCATACTTAACCGACTTCGTAGTGTACTTTGGGTCCAAATTTTTGTTGTGAGGATGTCGTACGTAGGTTCTACCATCGGTTCCATACAGAATGGATTGGGATTCATCACTGTAGATGACAGAATTCCAGAGAAACTGACTATTGAAGATATTGCATTTTCCGAAATCCAGCCGTTGTCTTCGATTAGACTATGAAACCATCGGTTTTTTGAGACTCTGGCATCCTCGAAGATTATTTTGCAAAAGCCGAGCTCTAACAGTCTTAGCTGATATATTCACACAGCAATTTTGGTGCATTTGAGCTCTTATTTCCATTGAAGAGGCGAAGGGGTGCCTAAGGGTTTGACTGACTATCGGACTATTCTCATGTTTTTAGGTCTTTTTTGACCTGGATTGTTTATGATTTTCAAAAATCCCACGTTAACGGTAATGCTTAAGTGCATTCTGTACTTTTTTTTGGTGAAAAGCCGATTAATCTTGCAATTTCGGATATGTTCTGCTCTTTTTGGTGCAAATTCTGAATCTGATTTCATTCTGCCTTCATTGAACTCTTTTTTTCCCATATTTATTCTCAAATCTTAAAAAAAACAATGAACACCACCTAATGGAGATTCGAAAAAAACACTTACGGTAAATCTTATGTAGCACGGAATCGTATTGCAAAACGATATATTTCTTTCTCGATTAAGTTTTGTCATTGATGTACGTATTAAACTCTTAAGCATTTGTTCGCTTATAAGTAAAAGAAATTGCAGAAAAAAACACAAGTTTGAATTTTCATAGGGGTGTGCTAATTAGCTTGCCAGCGCTGTATATAGGCTTTAAAAAAAACACGCCTAATGTAATAAGAAATAAATGCTGTAAAGAATTTTTTTAAAAATAGAGAAAATTCAGGAGGCTTAAAGTTGGATAAAGTGGATAAAAAAATTTCGCAAAAGTGTCAAGTAATGACTTTGAGTTTCTTGTTAATTTGATCTGTTCTAGAACTAGAAAACAAGATACGAACTACAGATCTACCATTAGTGTTGAAGAATATTTAGCAGCAACTCTTTGATTTGTGGCCACTGGTATGATTCATATCACTCTTTGATGTACAAACTTATTTTAAATGTCAAAACAAGTTCGCGAAGTACTTATGCATGGACTTTAAAGTTATATGCAGGTAAATCACGACAAAACCAGGTATTACTCAAAGTTGCAGATAGTTTTAGTAGTTGGTGGAGTGTAGTTAAGCGATATGTTCTTAAAAAAGGATTTTACCAAGAATATTACTTTATAAACTTAGAGCTTTAAAAAACCGAGGATGCTATGTGGGTTTTGCATTTAATAGGGTGGTTCTTATCTGGGTTTTACTGTATATCATCGAAAATGTTATTAAAATAACTCAAAATTGAAAAAAAAAAAAATTAATTGTAGGCAATCATGGGATTGATTTTACTACGCTTTTATTAGGTCGCTTTCTGATCTGTCCTCATTTTCGGTACAAATTTTGCAATTGATTTTACACTAACTTCCCGATGAGCAAGAGACTTGAAGCTTTAAACATAGCTCAAAACTGGATGACAATGCAATTAGGTAATAACTCGGTGCAGGGAAATAACTGCACGGGCAATAGCTTCACATGGGAAATAACTTCACCTCTAGTGAAGTTTTGAGCATAAGATAGGGTAATAGTAAAAATTTCGCGCGAACTTTTAAATAATAACTAAATGTGAAGTTATAGCCCACCTTCAGTGAGAAATAACTTCACATATTAGAAGAAATTATATCCCACAAAAAAGTGAAGCCATTACCCACCTTCAGTGAGAAGTAACTGCACATCAAAAATGTGCATTTATTTCCCACTCGAGGTGAAGTTATTTCTCATGTGAAGTTATTGCCCGTGAAGTTATTTCCCTGCACCTAATAACTCGATTTCTTGTCTGTCATTTCGTTAGGGTTCCGTGCAGAGCTTCAATCACATTTTTCGATTTAGGTCCTACAAGTACTTTCATACTTATTCACAATTCACAATCACAAATTTTCAGGACTATCTGTATGGGGTAAGGAATCTGTATTTGGCTACGAAAAGTTATTTTATACTTTTTAGTCCATCATAAAAATATTAAACATTTATTTTTATTTAAATAATTCTTTATTAATCGAAAATGTTGTGTAGGCATTTTACTATTTATCTGGACCTTTTTCAGCAGTCGATTTTCGGTGACAGAGAAGTGGGCATCAGAGAAGATTTCCTTTAAGAAATCAGCACCTACTTCTTGCCGCTCTAACGCACAATCTGCAAACATAAAATTTTGAAAACAATGCTGCCAACAAATGGGATCACATCTTCTGACAATGCTTACTTTTTTTCAATTATCAAAAATTCGGCTGTTAACAGCATTATTCTGAACACAAAAAAAGTTTAAAAAGCGTCCCAACGATTATCCTTTCCACATTGTTAAATTCTCTTTAATATCAAACTTATTTTGCTCATGATTGAGGTGAAGAAGAAATTAGTCCTTTCTTCCATAATGAAGTTTTAATCTGAAAATGTGTGCACATATTCCCATGAATTGGCCATTTACCTAATGTGCACTCTCCCACATCCACGCTACTGTACGTCCTACGTCCAACGTCCAACGTCCCTATGGGACAATTCGAATGGCCAACCCCATTCTGCAAATACTTGCGGTTTATTCAAAGTTCATGAGCCGCACACAGGTGACATCTGTGTCGCAGCGCGCTACACTATCGGAGTATGGTTTCTATTTTAATTGAAAACAAAAAAAAAAAAACAACAAACGACAGACATTTTACGGGCCTGCCATTAGGACACGCGACTTATTCACTTAACGGACTTCATATACGAGTCCGTATAATGATAAACAAAGAATATACACACGTACACCTTCTGAGTGTGTATTTGTGTGGTGGAAATAATTATACTGCTCAAATAAATATTTTATTGAGACACTTCATCCCACTCCATTGTACATTCCAAGTTGCTCAAACCAGCGGCAGGACTTCCGTCCAGGACTTGGCCCAGGGTGGGCTAAGGGGGTAGGGAGAGTTTATGCGGTGGTAGCACGAACTTTATGTACGGCTGAGTAGTTTTCAGTACTGCAACATTTAATTATGTCAGATTTTGTAATTCATTGGCACTATGTATTCTTTGTGCTGCGTGTGTTTGTGAAGAAGACTTTGAATGGCACTTTTGTGTCAAAACGCGGAACGCTTTTTTTCTAATGTAGGCGACAGCTTCTGTCTTGCATGTACGCGATGTCTATGGGGTTATCCTTGTGAATGATCGCCTAGGTACGTGGTTGATTTATTCACAGAGAACATGAGCCAAAAGGTGGGGCAGATTAAAACGACTAAAAAATGAGCTGAGCTTTTATCTACACATACCTATGTATATACAATACATGTATGCAGATACTGGTAGCTTACCTTTTCTCTGGTAGTGCATATTACGCATAGACCAACATTTAATTGAAACTACGATATGTTTGATTCAATTTTTTTTTTGTGGTTAAATGAAAAAAAAGTTCAAAGTTTGAATGCATTTTGAAACTTTATCCATTCTATTAATGAGATATTACTGTAACCACTAGACTGAACTAAACTGAAAGCCAATATTTACTTTGCGCAAAAGTTTTTGGCGATTTTTTTTTAACTACATGCGGTAATGGATTTCCAGAAGGACTGAGTATGTATAGAGAGGGCTTAAAATTAATTTCAGATTTATTAAGAAAGTATGGAACTTGGATACAGAAGAGCTTACCTCCTTATGCCCGATTTCACAGCTTTAGCTTAAGGGGTTAAGGGCAGTAACAACGCCACAATTTCCACATTTATTATTATTTTCTCCTCTCCATATTGATATTTTTGGTCATGGGTCCCGATTCCCGAATTGCGTAAACATATTTTTTATGGATCAGAAAGGCACACTGATGGAACAGAGTGATGAAATGGTGGCTTGACTTTATGTTCTTAGTAGATATGACGTGACAGTTGTAGAAATTGGAAAGTTAAGCTTGAAGTAATAAATGTAATCGTAACGCAACTATACTCAAGTGTTCAAGCTTTTGAAATGGAATTCAGGTTGTAAGAGTCAGAACAAACATTTTACCAGTTTGATCGGCATGTACAATGCAGATTGATTAGCAGATTTTTTTAAGCGTTTGCTTGAACTTATTGCTGAATTTTATATGCGTTTTGCAGATTTTCGCGAGCTCAATACGTACGACTTTACACAGCCACATGCATTTTAAAGCTTGAATCATTCTCTACAATCTTTCATGACATTTCATGACATTTCATGACATTTAACAATTTATTATAAAAATGATTTTTCCAGAACAAATTTTCATTTGATATTGAAATTAACATAAACCAAAGAGCGGTAATTAAATTCCACGCAAAACTTGGTAAAAAGGCATCAGAAACATTCCGATTGATTCAACAAGTGCAATGTGATGATTGTAAGAGTAGAACAGTTGTTTTTGAGTGGCATATACGTTTTTTGGGCGGCAGAGAGATCCTGGAGGAAACACGAAAAGTTCATTTAAAAATCAAGACAATTCTCATCACATTCTTCGATAGCAAAGGAACTATCCACGATGAATTCGTTCCAACTGCTCAAACAGTTGCTGCCGCATATTAAATTGAAGTTTTGAAGCGTTTATTGGCCAGAAGCCATCGTATTCGACCCGAATATTGCGATCCAGAAAGTTGGTCTCTGTTGCACGATAATGCACCCAGTCACACAGCACTCATTGTTCGTAAATTTTTGGCTCGAAATCAAGTGTGTGTGTTAAATCGGCGCAGGGAAATAACTTCACGGGCAATAACTTCACATGGGAAATAACTTCACCTCGAGTGGGAAATAAATGCACATTTTTGATGTGAAGTTATTTCTCACTGAAGGTGGGTTGTCACGATTGAGCTTCTCAACTCGCCGTTCGGAGTCGGCAAAAAACTGTAGGTCCCTTCCATTCGTGCAAAAATATAACACGCACACACAAATGGTTGCGAGAAGCAGGCTGTAGCGCCAACTAAGTAAGTAAGTAAGAAGGTGGGTATTCATTTAACCAAAAATTTTGTGAAATTATTTCCCACTAATGATTTTTTCGAAAATTACAAGGGTACCATGGAATAAAACCAAGCGAAATAAGGCCGGATTTGGGATTATCTCTATTTTTAAGTGGAAATAAGGCCCAATGCATGTACAAAACAAAATTCAAATTCAAATATCTAATTTTGAAATGGAATCTTTAGTTTTTGAGCATAAGATAGAGTAAAAGTAAAAATTTCGCGCGAATTTTTAAATCTTATTAATATTAATATAATATATAAATCTCAATGTGACGCTCTTACCTGTCAATCTTACGATTAGATAACCACAAAAACAAATGCATACAATGAAGTTAAACTTCGTATTCCAGTTCATTAAAATCCTGTGCCTATTATAGGCCAATTTTTAAATTAATTTATTCGCAATATTATTTAAATTAATGCAAAATAAAAACACTCTAAAAAATGCCACTTTCTTGCGAAATGTCACTTATTTAAACTACAAATACTTAGAATCCACACTTGTGGATTGTATATATTGATAGACTGCAAACTTTGGGGTGCGTTCGCAGTGACTTTAATTCTTCGAACAAAATGACAATGTATGTAACACGATATTTTTTAGACACGGGCGAAGCCGGGCGGGACAGCTAGTAATCAATAAATGTGAAGTTATTGCCCATCCTCAGTGAAAAATAACTTCACATACCTATTAAGAGAAATTATTTCCCACAAAAAAGTGAAGCTATCGCCCACATTAAATGAAAAATAACTTCACATCAAAAATGTGCATTTATTTCGCACTAGAGGTGAAGTTATTTCCCATGTGAAGTTATTGCCCGTGAAGTTATTTCCCTGCATCCGTTAAATCAGCCGCCGTATTCATCTGATTTCACACCGTGCGACTTCTCTTTGTGCCGAAACTGAAATTGAAGTTTAAAGGATGCTCTTTTGATGTCAATCTGACAATTCCAGTTGCCTCGACACGGGCACTGGAGGCAATTCTGCAAAATTAGCTTGAGCAGACATTTCAATCACTATTAAATCGCTGTAACAAGTGTATTCAATCGAGAGGAGAATATTTCAAATAAAAACACCAACAAATAAACAGAAATTAAAATAATCAGGAGCACACAGAAAAGGGGTTTATGACTTATCAATTTCTACAACGAGACCGGCGAGAATTCGGTTTAGCGCGAGCACCGTACTAGCCTGTGTAATAAACCTTATATAATTACACTGCGTATTGTATTACATACATACATATGTATGTAATACACTTAAAGAGTTTCAGGTTGACACCCCTCTTTAGATTAAAATTTGTTCTATTCCGCGTTCTTCTACTACTAAATGACTGCGACAAAGTTTCTCGTCTGAAATTACCTTTGGGCTTTGGGGAGTTTCAAAAAAAACTTGTTAGACCCTTTAAAAATATTAGAAATATTGTGAATTTGGTCATAAATCACAGCAAATTGCCCGTTATGGCCGGTGGGATACATTAATCACTTGTTAAGTTCATATTGTCGTCGTTGGCATGGGTTAGCCACCATTCCATGCGCCATCGTGTTCATTAACTTTTAACACAAACAAATTGGACTGCCTTCACTTGTAATGTGAAACAGAGTAAACTTATCAAACATTTAAGCGCCCCTTCGCCACTTTCATTAATGATTGATTAGCATAAACACATACACATGGAGTGCGTGCGTGCACGGTATACGAGATTCTCGTATTTGCGTAGGTATACAAATTTACCTGCGGTTTATTTAGTCACCACCTTCTCCACTTTGTAGTCATTAATGTTTAATTGAAATCGTTTTAAAGGTGAGTTCAAAGCACCTGCAGACTCAGTTAAGAAGGTTTTACCATTTAATGCCATCAACTTTTCTGGGTATGCTCCTGTCAACTGTCACTTAATACTGAATAGCAAAATTACTAATTTATTCCCCTAATTTATTTACAGTCAGAGTCTATCTTTCTCTCTCTCTCTCATTCAGTGATTTCTAATTTATAGAATTTATAGAATTTTCCCCACTTAACTGCACAGGATAACGTTTAGCCTGTCTGTTGGCCATCAGCTTAAATGCAGCGACATGAACATGCATGTCGATTGCAATCGCAAGGAGGTGCTGCAACATTTGATTGTTCTTTTATGTGTTAGACATGCAATTTGTAGTTCTAAAAATAGATAACGGATAGCTGACTTTTTTCTGTAATTGAAGTTGATTTTATAAACATAAATGCAATGCTCGCTCATCGGTTTGATAGGTGAATAAAGCTGTACAGATTATGCTTAAAGTTTTATCCGGATGAGTTTTATAAAGGGTGTCCCATAATTCACGCATGATTTGAATTTTTCGCCATTTGTGCGGTAAAGTGCTGCCAACGAAAAAAACCACGTGACAGCTGACAGTTCAGGAATATTAAAAATTAGCTTTTTTAAATAATAAGTTAATTTAAAAATTGGCCTATAATAGGCACAGGATATTAATGAACTGGAATACGAAGTTTTACTTCACTGTGTGCATTAGTTTTTGTATTTATCGAATCGTAAGATTGACAGGGAAGAGCGTCACATTGCGATTTATATATTAGTATGATATGATATGATATGATGGAGTGCTACACGAAAGAACAACGCGTTTTCATTTCGTACAAAATATGGTCGGAATAGTGATTTAACATCATCGACTATGAAGAGATCAACAATTCAGGAAAACTGGATCGGTAAGTAATCTTAGACACTCCTTCAACAAGTCGTTTAACACAAACCATCGAAGCAGTTCGTGAGAGTGTTGCTGAGAGTCCAAAAATAGAAAATCGACCGCGAGGTCCAGTTTTCGACATTTCCAGAAGCTCGCTTCAGCGTATTCTCATGAAAGATTTGCGTACAAAGTGCAATTGACTCAGGAACTGAAGCCTACTGACCACGCACGGAGAATAGAGTTCGTTGACTGGATTAGGGAACAACACCAAGTGGATGCTGATTTTTTGAAAGAAAAAGAGTGATTATTGAGAAACATCCACAACTTGTAGCTGTTCGGTACGGATTTTGGGTTGGAGGCTTCATCGGACCATTCTTCTTTGAAAATGCGGCTGATCAGCCAATAGCAGTTAATGGTGCTAGCTATCGCAACACGATGGTCCAGTTTTTTGTGCATATATTGTAAGACATGCATGTGGACAACATGTAGTTTCAACAAGACGGTTCCACAAGCCATACAGCCCGATCAACAATGCAATTACTGCATGAGTCATTTCCTGTACGTGTAGTTTCCCGAATTGACTACCCAGATCACGCGATTTCTTTGGAATTTTTCTTCAACCTCATACTTGAGAAAATTGTTCGCAACTCACAAGCCAGCACACGAGGAACGATCTTTCAAAAGTCCGTTCAACAACTTGCATACGCCGACGAGATGGACATCATTAGTAGAACACAGCGAGCTGCCACCGGTGCGTTTGCGAGTATAGAAATGGAAGTGGCTAAAATGGGTTAAGCGGTAAACGAGGGCAAAGCAAAGTACACATATGCTGTTAACGAAAAGTAATACTCAACAATGGCGAATTGGACAGAACGTCACAATAGATCGTTACAACTTTGAGGTAGTAAAGGATTTTGTCAAGGACTATTCAGTCCCGTTCGCGTTGACGGGTTTCGGAGGAGAAGAAAAATGCGCGAGCAAGAGCTAATGTTAAATTAACAAATAAAAAAAGAGAGGAGAAAAAAAATTCAAAGTGTGGTGCTAAAATAGGGGGAAGAGAAAGGAGATTAGTTATGTTTTAGGAAACGGAAAAAAATAGTCTAAGCTGGGTTAACAAATTTTGTTAAGTTATTAAGTCGTTTTATATAGCGCGGCAACGAATTCCGCAGGCGGGTAGCATTAATAAAGAATTGGCGCTGAGATGTAAGAGATCAGATCTGGCAGAGGAAAGCCTTGTGATCCTTTCGAAAATGTAGGGTGGTTGGTTTGTATGTAGAATATCCGAGAGCAATAAAACAGTGCGGAACTGAAAATAGCTCTCGAGTAGCATACTAAGCAGTCTATTTGAAAAATTCGAGACTCTGTCGTATCGTCTGAGTCCAAAGATGTAACGAATGGTGCTATTGAAGACGACATTCAGCTTTCTTTAGCTTGAGAAGCTGCAGCTGGAAAACATTTCACAGCCGTAGGCTAAAATGGGTAAAATTAGGCTTTTCGCAAGCATTTGACGTGTCTTTATGGACACATAAGTAGGCTACTTAAACGATTTTGAACATCCACTTTCTACCACTTTTGTATTTACTAACAATTTACTTAACGCGTTCAATAATTTAGACTCTGGCTGGATAGATGATGATTCTAGATAGATGTAAGTAGCGAGAGTAACAACATATCCATGTGCAGAGTTAAGGATCGATAAGTGGGCAACAAGCGTAGCAAGAAAGAGCTACGTGCTCGTTACTCGGTAAGCATTTTAATCAGAAATTTGGATATTCCTTCATAAGGAAGCGGTTTAATGGTTTTTAATTCTGAGACAATCGAGTTCTTAGACTTAGAGTTCATTCCAAAAATTTAGAAAATCATTTGCAATCCCTTGGAATACGCTTTTCCATTAACAAATTTCCCAATGAAAGTCAATTGCAGCTACTGATGTGAAGATTGTTCAACAACAAGTACCCACCACCATTCCCAAATCAAACATGAGAAACGCAAATTCTAACCATCTTCCACACCCACAAGTAAAACAATCCACACAAGAAGATTTTCAAACTAGCTATTCCTCTGTGGTTTACCCAAAAACCATTGTTTTGAATCCACATGCTAATATGTCTGCGTATGTAAAAGCCAGCCACCAACATGTTGGAATTCCAAATTTGAATGGTAAACTTTGTCGAATAATTGATTCGAAAATTTGCAGAGGTGCGCTTCGGATGTGGTTCAAACTTCCCTTTAAAATTCTGCCACCATTCCTAGGTAATACCCATCGCCATTATTAATACGAGTAGAACATTAACTTTTAATTATTATCAGCATCACTTCGAAGCGAAACCAACTAAGGAAACTTAACCAAGTAGTGTAGTATGTCTTCATTTGCAGTAATCGTAAGAAAACGGATAGTACACTCACTGACGGAGAAATGTAGTCACGTTAAATCGAGTTAAAAAAACGATTAATCTCCGAGATAAACTTAAACGGTTGCCACAGAATTAGAAACAATAATCGCGAACGCATATAAGTAATGGGTTCTTTTCTGACAAGCTGTATTCTGATGAGCTAGTACCGTTATTAGATTAATGTTCAACTGTTTATTCTTTTAATATGTTATCATGAGCTCAGGTGGTTGTCAAACTGGCACAATTGCAGAAAGTTCGGCTATGGTTACAATTCGCTGTGGACAGCGAATTAGAAACGATTTTTTAAAGTGAAAACTTTGTACAAAATAATTTGTTTTTCGTGATGTAAAATATGCTTCTTTAATTATTTTGGATTGCTTTGTTAATATTAATTAATATACAGTAAAAAAAATTGGTAGGAATAAATCTTGTACTCCAGAAATTCGAAAGCTAATAGTCCAGAGCTATCAAAACGAAAAGATGTCGATAGCGTCAATAGCGAAAAGGTTTAGTTGCTCAAAGAAGCTTGTTTTCGGAGCAATATAAGTCTTTAAGAAGATCGGAAGTTTTGAAAACCCCAAAAGAAAAAAAATTGAACGAAAAACTGCTCCAATGGAAGACAGGTTAATTTGACGAGCAAGTAAGGCCAATTCTATTCTTACATACGTCTACGAAAATAAGGGAGATTGTAGAATCTCAAATCCACCAAAAACTATCAGCTAGGCGTCGTCTTCTAAACCATGATCTCCGTAGATGCATAACCCACAAAAAACCGCATGTGTCAACGAAGAGCATAAAGAAGAGACTTGATTTTGCGAAACTGCATATCCGAAAACCATACGGATTGCGGAAAAAAGTGCTTTGAAGCGACGTACCCGAGTTTAGCTTGTTTAGATCCGTTGGTAAAGTGTATGTCTGGCATCCTCCAAACAAAGGATTGCATCCTTAGCACACCCTTAAGACTGTAAAGCATGGAGGAGGAAACGTTATGGTTTGGGGTGCATGATATTGGTTAGGTGTGGGTCCATTAGTGTGTATAAGTGGTCAAATGGATTAAAACCTTTTCAGAGGCATACTAGAAAATACAATGGAACGCTATTGTTTCGAAAATATGCCAATAACATATGTTTTCCAACACTAAAATGATCATATTAGCGCATACTTCGCGAACTCTGAAGCAATGGCTTACGGATAGTAAAACTGATATTTAAGATTGGCCCGCTCAAAGTTCCGACCTTAACCCTATTGAAAACCTGTTGGCCGAAATGCTTCGTTTCTGTTACCAACTCAAATTTTATCTAAAAATGGTTTCGAATTAGTTCTTTCTTTATACTTTATTAACAAAAATAAATAAAGTGCTATCCCATGACTAAAATATATAACCACTCTTTTATCTCAAAATTATTCTCAAAAATAGTTTATTTTGTTTAAAACTAATATAAGCGTGTCGTTTCTAATTCTGTGATCACCACTGTACGTCGTACTCTGATTGATAAGAGAGAAGTTATGACAGCATCATGCAAGAGCCATGCTTGTCGACCCCCAGACGGTATTGGCCAAGTTAATTTTTTTTTTGTCGCCCAGTATACTTACCGCCACTCCAGAGTCAAGTATAGCGCAATGTCTTTCTTATATCAATGCCATTTGTCAGGGACTTGCTTCATCCAGCGATAAACCAGAAACAAGATACGAATCACTAAATCACTGTCAAGCTTGATGAGTTTCCTTGATGATATTTTACCACAACATTTTCTTTAGGGGGAAAAAAAACAACAACCACTGTAACTTGTATTCATTTTATTTATTGCTCAGGCCTAGCAAAGCTTTGAAATGGTTATGTTTAACTCTAACTTAGACAGTTCCTCCACTTGTTTGTTTGGCAGTGCCGACAGCACCCTCCAATACAGCGTATATAGAGAATGTGGCGCGTACATAAACTTCAATACATTCGCATCGGGTGGTACCCTCAAATTATGACCAACATATTGTCCAACTGGCATCGGGCAATCGAATGACATATTCCCACTTTCGGGCTTAAGTAAGAGGGCGCTCACATCACGAAATACCCACACACGTTTGACGAATTTCCAAAAGTCACAGGCCTTTATTGTACCGTTATAGAACGTCTTCTGCTGTTTCGAACTTCGTTCAATGAGCTTTATATGCCACAACGGTATGGGAATCGACTTGTACACAGTTGTGAGTGATGATATCGTATCGTTGCCATGGATTTCCATTGAATAACGGTAATTCGGTGTGTCCGTCGAGTTGGATGAAAGAAAATTAACTTTGTAGCAATATTGCTGGAAATACACATGCGGTGCGGTAATCTCATCTAATTCAAATTGATTAACTGGTTTGGGGAAATGCAATAACTCACCTGCACCGCCGCTTGGATGAGGATAAGATTCAGTAGAATCTGAAGTAAAACGGATGTTCTGAACATGACTGATGGAAGTTGACAGCGGCTTGGTATCAGTAACACTGCGTGGCAAGCACAAGATACATATTTTGCGTAGCCGCCGCGCCTTTTTTTTTGCAGACGGACAGCGATGCAAAATTGATTATTAATTTTGATCGCATTATTCCGCATGTACAGCCACTAACGAGGTTATAATAATTTTCCGATTGCTTTTTAATGGTTATTTTGGAAATTGAGAATCTATCTAGCGGGTGCTTATTTGGGTTGCAGTTTTATAGTAGAATTAGTTATGTAATTGTTTCAGTCATTATCGATTGCGAGGTATCTAGAACGAGTTACGTTAATTTATTGTAGGCGAAATACGATTGTTATCCCAATTAGATTAAGTGATTTGTTTTGTAATTATCTGTTTGTCTTTTTGTTTTTTAGTTGCAAAATCATTTTTGAAAACCGTAATGCGAAACAAATTAAAAGGCTTAAGGGAGTTTTGAAATTTCGAATTTATGGAAACTCAAGGTTAGGTTGAGAGGCTGATCCATCCCAAAACACTAGGCACCATAGTGGGTCCATCGCGATCACCTAAGAATCCATCCAATGATGGCCCCTTAACCGCCACAATTTTCTCAAAACATTTAAGTAGCCCACAACATTTTAGAACGAGTATATGGTTGACTCGGCCTGCCTTTTCCAGGTTACGAAATCAGTAGGAGCCTAAAATGTTCCTGTGATTGCTATGCCCTAACATTCATACAGAATATGTGCGATATCTTCTGCTACACCTATATCAAAAAATCTTTCATTTTCAAAGTTTCCGAGATTATCTCGGTTCTAAGTAGAGTAGACCTTTTTTACATATACATTTTCAAAAATAACCTTCCCAGTAGGGAATCGTTGGCGATTTCAGCAGACCTTGCCTAATCATCCCTTACTTCATCAATGAAAATCTTAGAAAATAGCAAGGCCTTCCCAAAATCATGTCTAAGAAGCGAGTTGGTAATGGCTCTTGTTTTAAAATTCCCATCACTTTTAAAATGTGATCATCAATTGTATTACCACTTCGCTTCTAAGGGAATAACCGATATCAGGCCTGTGCTTAGGCATTGCGTAGGCAGCGAGTTGGTAATGGCACATCTTTTTCAGATCTTTTTTTTTCGAATGAAAATCCCTAGCAAACAAGTCTGAACAACGTTGTGTATCGATGGCATTTATTATTCCCTTCCTTCCGTATGTTTTTTTGTTTTTCGAAAAATAAGTGCATAAAGACTAAGAAAAACTAAGATAAGACTTAAATAAAAAGAGTGGTGAAAATTTGTTGAATAAATTTTTTATTTATTTTTCTAAAACTGAAATACGTTTTTTTTACAATATGTAAATACTAAATATACTAAATATACAAACATTATAACATACATGAATTTATTTATTTGGTTTTATTTTGGAACTGAGACTTTCCTGGAAAGACTATAAGATGGTCTGCTTTTACTCATAACTGTTAACCGATGCAATAAGTTCTTCCTTGGAAGGGCTATAGGAAGGTCTGCTCTAACAACTTCTTGGTAGCCCGTGAAAGAAGGCCTGCAAAGGAAGAGATATGGGAAGTACTTGCTCCCTATAACATCCCAGTGTTAAAATCATGCCTGAAGTAATAGCAAAGGAATGCCGGAAAAAATCACTGGGCTTATGTCCAAATTCCCTACTGGGTTGTTACTTCAAACTAAATCTACATATCACATAGTACGTAATGACCAGCTGCAAACCATGGGTTAAGGCCAGAAGGCTTCCCCGAGAAACACCAAATAGGTTAAATAGAACAGGTTCAGGAGGGTTAAAAATCGGCCAAGAAATGGCAAGTGTCACAGTAGAACGAGATACGTCCGCGTTTGCTCGGAGATAAGAGATGATAAATGTATCTTCACTTGTTTTTAAACTTCTCGTGATGACGCAATTTTTGATTCTGTTCGATTAGACCATCTGCCATATTGAAAATGTTGTAGGCAACTATTTTTTAAACACTATCGCTTTATGTTAACCTCCTTTTCCTTCAACCTTTTTTTTTTATTGTATTTCAGGGACTGCACATGGGTACTTAACATACGTATCTAGTCTATTGGAGCACTCAAACTCAGTGCTGTGCCATTATACTGTCGAAGAGGGACTGGGGAGGAATCGAACCCACATATTCTGCGTGGTTAGCTATCCTTTTAATTGACTGCATACATAATGTTAATTAGACAGAGAACATCGGCACTACAGCAACACCAATTAACGAACTATCTTTATAATCCTCAATCGCGGCATCTACATAAATAACAACATCAATGGTGGTTGCTTTTCTCTATCACTCGTCATTCGTAACCTTGTACTAATTTGCATAGATGCATTGTACCCACTGTCGGAGGTGTTCCGCAATTCAATTTGCTAATAGATAATTCCCCATCAATCACATACACACACACACACACCCATACAAGTATTAACACATCCATCATACGAGTAGCTAAGAACTTAATTCCAAATAGCATTCGTGGGAATTCACTCAGAACCATCATCATAATTTCCGTTCTTATTCTGTTGTTCCACTCTCGGATGGTTAAGTAGAAATTCTCAATAATTGTCCTGTAGATTTATCATGCTGTGCTCGTGCACGTACCCGTCCGCTCGCTAGCATACAATTAAATTTAGTTCTTTGAATAAACTAACAAGTCCTGAACTATCGATTATCATAAATTTGTCATTATCCCCCAAAGGATCAGGAACCAGTACATGTACCCACAGGCGTAACATATACAGAGGCGCCATTAGGGCAGAACTTTTTGTCTATACTTCCAAGGCGAATGTCAAATAGCGGTGAAGGGAGTAATTCCCAGCCACAAACTTTGTGATTTCGGATTGTATTCAGCAAATAACATAATTTTGGGGGTGAATTTGGAGTCCGCAAATAATCAAACACAATCAATATCGGTAAACAAATAAAACTTTCGGAAACAATAACACAAGTTGTACATGCACATTGAAACCCCTGCCCTGACATCCTTAGCCTGCAATTGGGTCATATCGGTGGAGTATGCGGATGCGTAGGAAGGCTTAGTTACAGTTAAGGCAAACATACACATACATTACTGTCTTTAAGTATGACTGGAAACTTATGGAAGAGAGTAAGTTGTTTTTTTGATGACATAGTGAACCCTAAAGGGATAATGACTAAGTACACACCCGATATTGCTGTGTCAATTTGAACAATTTAGTGATAAAGACAGGGGGAAGAAGCAGCTAATCAAGCTCTTGCTCTTCATGGGATCTATAAACACAAGGATGGGAACCTAAAGGGACATCTGAGTATACTAAGCAAGTTCAATCTAGCTTAAAAAAAGACTAGTGACAGTGATCAAATGTCCGTAAAAAAGTACGAAACATTCTTCCCGAACAGAGAGTGGGAGAGAGGGAGAAGTGGATCAGGATTGATGCCCAACAATGGTACACAAATGGGTCGAAAACAGAAAATGGCATCGGAGTGGGAATAGTGGGATCAAGATGTCACACACATATGTCCCTCCACAACGATTGCCTCAATTTTCAAAGCGGAACTATCTGCCATCAATACAGCCGTACAAATTATACTGGAGAGAAAACATAATATCTGACAGCCAAGCTTTACTAAGGGCACTAAGAAGCCACAATTTTATATATAAAGCCACATTCGAATGCCACTCAAAACTAAACCTGCTAGCAAGGAAAAACATAGTTAAACTCATATTGGTACCAGGGCATGAATGACATGAGGGAAACGAAAATGCTGATATCCTGGCAAAAAGGAGCCAAACCGTATAAAAATATATTGTAACGCACACACAAATAAGTAGTTGGGGAAAGCAAGCTCTTTTTGTCCCATCTAACTATAATACATATATACATAGTTCCGGTTTTTAAAAATTAGTGAGCATTTTACCTTCGGTGTGAAGGGAAAAATGGAGCCTAGGGTAGCTAAAATTTAGCGCGGGCAGGATATAAGATCAAAAGTCAGATTTTTTGATTATTTTAGCCATCTTATAAAAAAAGAATCCGGTGCAAGTCGTATACTTGCACGTTCCGTACTATCAGCTATTTTTATATAAATACATATGTACATATTATGTACATATATTATGTAACAGATTTACGAGTGTGTTAATAGATTTATGGACACAAATGTAAGCAACTTGATAAAAGTACCTGTCTGATATTCTTTCGCATCTGCTCAGAAGAATAATCCTACATCCACACAAAACAACAAATAAGGAATACAAGAAATGTATGCATGTGCATCAGATCATTCATCGTATCGTTATTCGCTGAATTGTATTAAATGCGTGAAATTTCGGAATTTGTTTATCTCTCTCTCCGTGTCTGTACACAAATTCAATTTTTCCTAATGTAATAAAAAAAGGAGAGACATCTATATTATAAGAATATGAAACCATCAAAATTTCTTTATGTTGATTAAAATCAATGGTTTAAGTATAAGCTCAGTGCTGATTTTTGGGGCATATTTCTAGGATCAACCGTTCAAATTTTACTCTCACACATAGAAATTTCCCTATACGTATCCACTTTTATTTGATTGGGATATGGTTACGTATGTACTTCTGGATATTTAAGCAATTGGGAAGTTGAAATTAAAAAAAAAAATATTAAATAAAAAGCTGTACAACGTTATGCTGTCCTGATAATTCAATCCACACTTAATTCTCAATGTATGTGATTTTATTCAGATTTTTTTTAACTATATTTTTGAAGATACGGTAGGGGGGGACAGCAATTTTTTAACGTTTTTTTTTTTCGAAATGCACTAAGGAAAACGTAACACAAAAAAACTATTTCATACATTTTTGAATTCGTGCTTTAACGAACTTTCATTTGACACCTCACACGATGACATCAAAATTCATTTTTTAACTTCCCATTTGACCCCCCCAAGAATTTAGCTGTGTTCGGACCACACATTGCTACAGGTGTTCCAAATTTCAATAGTCCACGTCAAATAGTCTCTGAGAAAAACGTCTGTGACAGACGGATAGACACCGAACTGATACCATTAGTGTTCCGTTTTTGGGTACGAAATACTATAAATAACCAATGGAGAGCATTGTAAAGTCCTACATTCAACGGATACGAGGGATAAAGCAGGTTAACCATCTACTTTTACATACGTTGAATTCGTTGACAACCGCTTGACAGTTCAATGATAACTTTTCGATTTTATTATTTTTGTCTTCAGCTGTTAAAAAGGGGCTGTCATCGCGTATGACAGATTCTATAGAACGGGGCCTAAACGTTTCGATCTCGAATGTGTGTGTAGGTTAGCGTTACCAACATGGAATCACACGTAAAATCTCTAAATTCTATAAATTAATAAAAATATTATAACTATGCATAATAGCATCGCAATACTTTACATGGAATATTAGTCGTTTTGTTGACTACCTATGTATCTATTGAATTGCTCATGTGTTC
This sequence comes from Brachyopa scutellaris, assembly GCA_949775065.1. NCBI lineage: Eukaryota > Metazoa > Arthropoda > Insecta > Diptera > Syrphidae > Brachyopa > Brachyopa scutellaris. Next base: position 56,450,847 of record OX459112.1, on the reverse strand, counting down.
CTATATACTTAATGTTTGTATGTACACATGCACATACTCGTAATTTTTACCCAGTAGGAAATTACTGCTTACCAACTTGATTCTGTAAGTGCTGATTGGTAGCTACCAGCACTTGTTATCCTTATTACAGAATCGATTACATTTGTATGGGGATGCCCTAGGGTGGCAATCAGTTACCAACTGCCTTACCGGGAATCACTTATTTCCGCGGTGAATGATAATTGTTAAAAACATTAATTACTACATCCTGGCGTGTAAGCACTTACTTACGTTCTTAAATTATTGTTATTATTATTGATTATTAATACTAAAAAGTATTGGCATCGCTCAGTAACAAACTTCAAATGATGCCACATCGAAAGAATTCCTGACGAAGTTGGTCATGATTGGATTTGTCAGAGTCGAATACCTGTATTTTCATTCCAAGAATGCTTTTGAGAGAAAAACATCTTACAAATGGAACGCCCAGTAAGCAAATAAGTAATGGCATCGATGTAAAATTTTAATAATATTTAAAATAAGATTTTCGATGCGTTGCATTCGCTTACTAGGCGTTACTTTTGGTAAGTTCTTACATATATGCACTAACCATGGAAGCAGTTAATACTTTTCTTACTGTAAGTAAGTACTTCTCCTTTCTGTATTGGCAGCTCGGACTCTTTTCTCATTAATTTAACCTTAAGCAAAGCGGAAATCATTATTTCGAACGCGAAACTTTATTTTTGAAAAATAACTGAAGAAGAAATGAAAAACATTATTCCGATACAGCCCCGAATCGAAAGAAAATTTCTTCAAAAATGGAGTCCCACAAGGTTGAGAACTTCTACCAGTGCTTTTCGCGTTTCCGGTAGTACATAATACGAGTATGTGATCAATGCTACTATCTTTGGAGGGTTAGTATGTGTTTGGTCATACGGAATTTAGGTAAGGAAATAGCGGCTCGTCGCTGAAGTGAAACCTGCTTCAACCTTGGCGACCTGGTTGAGTGGTTAGCAAACTAGGGATGCTGATCGTGAAATCCAACTAAACACAAAATTGTAAAATTACCAAAGCTCAACACTGACCCTTTGTCTACAAGAAGGAAAGCACTAACATATTTTGTTGGGTATACCGTATACACAAAAACAAGTAATCTGTCACCGTACACCAATATGTCACTGAAAATCTACAACCAATTAGCTACGCATTTTTTGAAGTAAAGGATTTACTCTTAGAGGATATCTATTATCAAAAGCAAACATTCAAAGTGTACGATTTCCGTTTCAAATAACTCAAACGTTAAGCACTAGAAAAATAAGGAAATTAAGGCAAGAACCTCTGACAATGATGGACGGCGAACTGTCTGCAACTCAATCATAAAGCAAAGATAAAAAACCCAAAAATGGAATGCTTACAGGCGATAACTTCTATGTCAAAAATTAATCACAGAGCTCCCCCAATTGAGTAATTAGTCGTGTCCCGCTACTAAACCATTCCAACTTACTGGTGGTGGCAACCTAATTAGGGACAGCTTGTATCTGTACAAGTTATCCCATTAATCTGTACAAATTGCTTTTTTAATTGGCATTCGCATAATACGCAACCGTTGTCGCTCGCCAATACTATCAGGCGGGCTGGGCGGTCCAATGATCAAACCCAAGAAATTATAATCTCGTTAGTTTGTCCACCGATTCAATGATTTCTATGTCACTGAATCGCACATCACCGCATTCAATCATTGAACGTGCAAGCGTGTATCCAGCATTACTCGGAGTATGTCCATAAATGGGATTCTACGTCTTCTTCTAAATCTTCTACTGGCACAACATGCATTCCAGGTAAGGCTTAGAACATGCAGTTAAAGATTACATTCCTCTCCATCCCATAGTACTGCTACAAGATGAAGCTGCGGTCGTTTCGTTCGACTGAAACTCCCTACTATAAGTTCAGCATGGATCTGTTCAAGAACAACACCATCAGTTCGCTGACCTCAGTGCTGAAGGATATCCCGGTGCCGCTGTGGCATTTGGTGCTGGTGCGGACGACACCCCGTGAAGTAAAGGTACACTACAACGGAACGATTAAGGTGTGCGAGTTCTCTAAGTTCGTGAAACGAGTCGGAGTTTTCAAGGAAGTCCTCTCATTCCTATTCAGTCCAGAGAGTGGCAATATGTCGCTCAAGTGTCCGATGACGAAAGGAAACTACATTCTGCAGAATATCACGGTGCCACCCGATACTGGTTTCTTGAAATTCATTTATGCTCCTAGCTCTGTCATCACATTATACGGGACCGTCCTGTCACAGCTGCCCAATAAGAGACTGGATAAGCTGTGCACGTACGAGGTAAATGCCACCATCATTAAGCTGTGTTAGTGTGTCCACGTTGATGGAGATAGAGGGGGAAGACAGACCGAAAGCCAGTGGATTTGTGGACATTAATGAATAAATTGGAGATAAATGTTATGAGTCTTGTGGTTGTTTATATGTATGGTATAACTTAATGAAAAGTGGGCAGATGGTATGGAATTGCAAGAGAATGTTGCACTTTAAGTATGCGGTGTTAACAGTTTTGTAGAAGCTCTTAAGTCGACTTAACGCATAGTAACTGGGTGTTACAGTGCACAATGTGTGTGCAGTGGAAAGCAATTTATAGCTTTTTAAAAGTAAATAACGTCTTTAGAGCCCTTAAGGCTTTTAAAACTGGAAGTGGTGGTGATTAAACAGTGTTTTCAAGTACAATGTGCAATGAAGAAAATTGATCAACAGAGCACATACTTTGTAAGGTTTCACTCAAATCAGTAATGGCCACCACGCTGCCTTAGTAATTCTCACATCTGTTCTGCCCTGACAATTTCCATATTCAAAATTAGACACGCGGACGCAACGGGAACGTGGTTAACAAGAATAAGTTAAAAGTGGACGCTATCAACGAATTGGCAATATTGAGTTTTTGGCAATTTGTTAGCTGAAATTGGTAAACAAAGACAGACCATGCAGACCTTGAGCCAATTTACCACCATTTGTGTTAGGTATGGTGTAATTGGGGTTTATCCACAATTTAAGCAAATTCGGGAACATCTTGCAGTGCACACGCAAGGTTAGAATATGTTAGGTGTGTGATTGTTCGAGTAACCATTTTCACTCGGAAACTTAAATCAACCGAATGCCAAAAAACACTAAATTTTAAATGCAGTTATAATTTTATTTGTTTGTAATCTGTAGTAAGTAGTAACACATAGTTTGCTTCAGCGTTTTCATTAATTAAGAAAGCAAACCGCCTATGATCACAGAGCAGTCCGTGGTAGCATATATTTTGCTTTAGCTTTTCTGAAATTCGAGGAGCAATATGTAGTTCAGCACAGGCTATGGCAGAGCGACCGATGTCTGTGCTGATAAGCAGTATGGCAATACGCGAACGGGGCAGTAGCAGAGTAGATGTTGGGTCAATTTACTTTCTTCTTCATCTCCGCAGCTTCTACAGATAACGTTGGACTCAGGTAGCCATTTGCTTGTCAAGTACGAAAATAATCAATCCTTAATCTCATATTGCAGTTTAAATTGATCGACATTCGAAATAAGCAAGAAAACGTATTTGCCTTTACGAGAAGTCGGCTTAAGATGTTTTGTAACCGGGTTTGATGCCCTAAGCTTCTTGATATAACTCATTCATTTTAAATCTTTATTCCGTTTAATATTTGGCAACAATTAACCATAACCCATTTAAAAAACAACATTTTTTGTCATCATCCGATGTAATAGTTAAGTTAACAAAACTTTGTTTGAAAGAGAGGTATTACATATTCCAGTTGTTAATGCCCTAGTTAATTTGCAAGCGTTTGGACAGGTATGGCAAAATATAAATTTAGGAGTAGGAGTGGGTATGATGGCAATAAGAACAGACATTGAACAGACGGTGAAGTTCAGTAAGAACGGTTGAACTTTTATAGTTTTCGAGTCGAGCTTCAAATTAACAGAACGTTAATTAATTTCCGGCCAGTTTACCGAACTTCGAAAACACTAAAATTTTATTTTCCATTTTTAACGTTTTCAAATATAATTCAAAATGAAAACCGTAAGATTGTGCGACATCAATTTATTTAGCACATTTTTTTGGCAACTTGAAATAATTGTAACAGAATAAGCAAAAAAGTTACAATGGATTGAAAGTACATACATATATAGTAAAAAAAAATCCAGACTTATTATTGAACTTGATTTGTCATTTTGTCGACAACAAAAAAAAAACATCCGAAAACTGAAACAGTCCCATCATTGTTAGGTACCTACTTAAAAATTAAACAAAAATGCACAAATCTCCAATCCACTGTAAATGAATTTCTAAATGTCAAAAAAAATTTGCATCGTAGGCAAATGATGCTTTTTTATTATGCATTGTAATACTGCCTTTTTACTGTTTTTGATTTGCATCAGATATGTTTGTATTAAAATATTTGCCTAGAGCATGCGTTAACAACAATGCCATTTGAAATATCAAACATGGTATCACTACGGAACGCTCGACGTTGCTGTACGACGTTCCCCAGTACTCCATTAAGGTTTTCAGCTGACTTCAGGATTCTTAGCATACCCCAGAGTGGAAAGAAATAAAACTTGAATAAAGGCCCATCTAAAGAATAAATAAAGGTTTGAATCTTTGCTAAATCGCAGTAAAAAATTGTGTATTGTTGCAGTAGCGCCATTCAAAGATGCAACAATGTTTGAATGCCAATAACAATATGAATTTTACATCTAGCTAAAGATAACTGCATAAAATAACTCATGATTAAGAATTAACCAGCAACTTTACATTTAATGTTAATAGCACATCAAAATAATAGGCAGCCTCATAGATTAATTCGTTACTGAGACTCATGAATACATGAGTACATGCAAATAACCAGTATAACCTAAACAAGAACTTAATTTACAAAATAAACGGGTTACCACAATACCTGACGTGGGGACGAATCGGATATAAGGATAAATTTACAAAAGTTACTAAAGAATCCCTCCCAGCGAAATGTAATTTGTTATCGCTAATAATGATGTGGGTTAATACGATACAATCGATTACAATATTACGTTTCCAATCCCACGAGTGTTGTGTTTATCGCTATAAAATGAATTTTGTTTCCCTTGCGATTTATGTGCATAACCTTTTTTGAATGTAAACATCAATCTATTTTGTTCGTACTTTGCATAATCACATAACTCCCACCAGAATTATTTTCTTTCTCTATTTTTCTTTTTGGAATGGTTATGATATTTTGCATTCTGTTTGATTTGGTATGAAATAACTTTATGTCGAGTAAGATCTATTTTATTTTTCTGTATTTTTGTTGAAGTGCTAGTAAAATCCACAGTTTTTAAATTAAGAAAAAACCAACTTGAAGAGAGAAAATAAACAGTCGAAGTGATTTAAAATGATGGTCAGGATACATATATATTAGAAATAATGAAGTGCATCGTGATCTGCAGATGGATCATGTGACGGAAGTAATTCAAAAGAACGCAATCCGTCACAACATGCGTCTGCAGATGAATATTAATCCTGAGATAGAAGACGTCGTGAATGTACGATATAATATTCGGAGATTAAGAAGAACTAAACCTCACGAACTTATAATCTGACAATTATGAGAACCAGTATTTAAATTTTAATACCTTCTCAAATGCAACTGAACGTTGAAACTAAAATTATTCGCCGATCTTTCTATGATTGGTCATGATCAGGGTTAGGATTTTGTTGACCTAAAAAAGTAAAAAAAAAAAAAGGCAAAACAAAAGACTTAAAAAGGCAATAAATAGGCATTTATTAAAAAACAAGAAAAAGGAACATCAATGCACATTCAATTGTAGTAGCATTAAACTACCAAGAGCTTTTTGATATTTTCTGGTTGGCGCTTAGAAGCGTCTTGAAGGAGCTAAATGACCTTTCTACTTCAGCTGAAACGAGTGGAGCCCATTTAAAGCTTTCAACATTATTAACACTAATGTTTGACGGTACTTCTGGAAAATATTTTTCAGTTTCTTTGGTGGGCGGTAGAACGAGTATAAGTCAAAAATTTCAATTTTTCAGTAGAGGGAAAAAACTAAATAAACCTTCTAACATACTATGCCACATACAGTAAGGCTACTTTGCACTGCCTTTTTTAACCATTTGTGTGTGCAATAAACTGATACAGCTTTTACCAAACATGGTATATAAAAACCTGCAATCGAATGATTTATTAATCTCATTTTGACAAATTTTGACTTATACTCGTTCTACCGCCCAGATTTGTCGGAATACGTGTACATGCATATTTATAAATTCACACAAGCAATAAAAATGCTCAAACCAAAGCGGGAAGATACATATGTATGCACAAACATACATACATACAATGCAATATGTATTTTTTATAAAGCGTAGCAACGTGCGCAGGGCATTCGCTAGTGTACGATATTTCCATGTTGACTCTACCCACACACTAGGCGTTTTAATTTGTAATGCATCTAGGAATGTAAGTATGCGTATTAAGTATTGTGAGGAAGAAGCATAATATTTGCACAGATGAACATGCATACAAACGAGCATTATTTTTTCAGCGAACAAACTTTGAGAAAAAAGGAAAATATGCAAAAAAGGCAGAAAAAGGCAACAACGGCAAAAAAAAGGCAAAAAAGCCAATAATGGTGTAAAAAGGCAAAATAAAATACATATATTTGGAATCAGGAGGACATGAAACGTGTTTGTGTAAAGTCGATACTTTTATGTATTTACCGGTAGCCATGAGTATAGACTCCCACTCGAAAGAAATAAGAAGAATGAGACTTTAGTTGATTTTTCGCATTTCAAAGAAAGCTTTAAACTGTTTCGTAGTTTCTACGGAACGAGCGGTACAGGCAACAGGTGAACATGATTGTCAGGATCTGTATTCGAATCGATAATAGATAACAGCTTGTTGAAACATCCCTCGGGATGTGCGTGTTTACTGGTACACTCAGAGGCTTCTAAATAAATAAGAACCAAAAAAAGAGGCAAAGCTAGCAAAATCCTATTCCTGGTCATGATTAAGGAGGTGTGTTTGCGGTTAAAGTCCCGGCGGATCAGATGCGGCGGAAATTATCCTCAATTTTTAGTTTTTCATATTACTGAAAACGTCAGTAAGAAAGTGAATAGTTGTCGGTAATAAAATTGCCATTACCGCAAACGCAGACAATCCGTACTCCATACAAAGTTTGACAGACAGAGTGATACAATCCTTGTGTGTGACTGTTTTTCAAAAAATATTTTATTTGACAACAAATGAAATATTAGGGCTATTCACTTTTCGGTGTATTTGGTCTTGTAAAAGTGCAAAAGTGTAAAAGTGTAACATTTTCTCACAATTCAATAACAAGCTGTTGTTCACAATTCACTAGCTGTCATTTTGTTTACACTTTTACACTTTTACACATTTGCAAAAAGTGTAAATTTTAGATGTACATTTCTGACAGCTTGTCAAATGTATTTGGCTGTCGTAATTAATTAAATTCCTTTATTTTAGTGTATGATAACATACTTTTGGAAAGGGATTTGGTGTCGAATTAGAAGAAAAAAAAAATTTGGAAGAAGAAAAAATTAAGAAGGAATTTGAATTCGAAATTCAGGATAAAAAATCAAAATTTAAAGAAGAAAGAAGAACAGAAAAAAGAAGAATTTAAATTAAATGAAATACGATGAAAATGAAATATAAAAATAAATTAAAGAATTCATTTAAAATGTTATTTTTTTTTTTTGCTTTCTTCGTTGCTTTTGGCATTGTGCATTTGAATATCTTCCTAAATTCTAATTTTGTAAACAAAAATTTATTCATTTTGACATAAGCTTCAGGGTTGCTACAAATACGAAAAAGTGCCTTCACTCTTTGGTGCAAAAAAATACTTTTTTACACTTTTACAAGACTAGATACACCGAAGCGTGAATACCCCTATTGATTCTGATTTTTGTCAGCTTTTTTTGATTTCCATTTTTCATTTCCGATAGCGATTCGGGTTGTTGATAATGTTGTTCTATATAAAATCTTCTATCAGTCTCAGAATCAATCGTCACATATTGAAATTTGTATCTTCTTTCACTGCTTGAATATCCCCAAAATGGTTATATCAAATATATTATAGTTACACCAACAATCAAGTGGCCCTTTGTGTCTTATCAGAAAATAACTTGTGAGCGCTCGGGAGCGACCATTTTACGAATAAAGAATTGTTTGATTTCGACATGCAATATGACCAATTAGATGATTCATTTCCCACGTCGAAGAATGTCAAACTAGCCCAGCTAGGAATACTCGGAAAAGATAGTTAGGGCGACGCACTGTTGAAAAGCCGACTGAAATGATCATATAGGATCCATTCAATCCGGTCTTTGGATCAAGTTAATTGAAGTACTTAAGTAGCTAAGCAATCGTTTTAATCCTAAAAAAAATATATGAATTCACATCTGCTTAAGGTCATTTTTTAGATGAACACTGATTAAAATATGGGCGCCTGGCAAGTCATCTCTGCAGCCAACTCATCGTTACATGCGACTTCGACTTTATTTTCATTTGTATGGAAATCCATTCTCCGGATAAATTTAAGCGGACTCATATTTTCAGTATTTTTAAAAGCCAAAATCCTATAAAATATTGCATAAACAGTGATTGATGTGTTTGGGAACAGGTGGTGAAAAAAAAAACAAGACAAAACGACTTTCACTTATATAAGAAAATCCTCACATTTCTTCAAAACTCCATAAAACAGTATCCCTTTCCAAGATTTATTCAATTATTGATATTATTTACCGAAGCCGAAACCGATCCGAAAATCAATACAAGCACAGCTGCCATCGTGTAAAAAAGTTCCCAAAGAAAAAAAAGATACCCATACGCCCGAGTCGAGTTTTTTTTCCCTTTCCCTTAATTTGAATGCATGACTTGGGGTGCAGTGATCCGTTTGATTTTAAATATTTGTTTCCCTTAAATATTTCCCTTTTGACTTTTTTTGTTAGACGCATAGGTCAGCTCGAAAATAATCCTTCACGTGTACCAAAACCCTTTTGCTTTCAATTTCCTGATTTTGCTTTTGCGGCTATTCTTCTACCTCTAAGCGCCCTACCTTCGTTTACAGAATAATTACAATCATCAAAGGCATTGTAATAGACATTAAGTCAACATGAAATGCTACGAAGGAGAGGAGAAAAAGGAATCCCCACCAAATGTACTAGAACAGAATCTGACAATTGACACGCAGACGATTTTAATTATATTTCGTTGGTACAAGGTGGCACTGATATCCTTGCCGGGTGGCGGAGGGGTGGCTTTATTTCATTGCCTCTGTTTGTGGCATTCACCCAGAGGCGTTCGGCTATAATTAGAAGAATTCAAGAATTTAAATTAACTAATTTATAGGCAAATTGAATTTATTAAAAGCAAATGATTATTATTAGTTGATCGGCGGGGTGGTGTTGAAGGCAGTTGAGCCTGCGAATCTATTTACAATGGCTTACCCGAGTTTTAATTAAAGATTACATTACTAAGGGTAGTTTTTTTTCCCGGCAGCAACGGAACTAAAAATCAAAGATGTACATTTTATGTATTCCACTTAGTATGAACGTTTAGACGGCAGATTTATGTCTTTGAAAATGTCTCCTTTGCTGTCATTTTGCATGACGTTACACAGGCAGAGCACACAGCTGAAGGTGAAGGTATACACAGATAGTATGAAGGAAAGAAGGAGGAAAAAGAGATTAGTTTCTGGATTGTCTGTTGGTTTTATCGCAGCTGATGCTACTGCTTACGGGGGAGAAGTGAAACAAAGATGATAATATTAATTAATATTTAATTTCTTAAGATCTTGCTTTGCTACCAGCTGACATGATATTTTTCACGATTTTTACTAATTGCTTTTGGCTTTCGTCTATCTAAACAGAAAGACTTGGTATGCTGTGGATGCCTTAGTGCCAATCAACTTAATGCCTGGGTTGACAACGGTTTGGCTTTTTGAAGTATTAAACCCTGTCTTACGCAAGTAAGTGATTGAAAGCAAAGTACTTCCTGGAATTTAAAGTAACATATATGCTTATATGAAAGAGGATGAAAAAGTGAACAAAAATGTCAGAATATCGTTACATTTTCCAAGTGAACCAGTAGATGATAAGGTTTTCATACTTTGTTCCGAGCAGGATTTACATACCACTGGCAAAATGTCTCAATGAATGGTTCGAAGTACTTTTTCCTTAAAACGACTGTAAAATCTATTGTAGAGGATACCGGGTTAGACCATAGTTAAACTCATGGGTGCCAGTGCCAGGGATGGACGACACGAGGGCAACGAAAAGGCTGATATCTTAGCCAACAGTCCATTTATTGGACCAGGACCTCACTATGGCTTCACTTGACACTAATGCCCAGTTTCACAGTGAGAGTTTAAACTAAAGATCAACTAAACGCTAACGAGAGTTTAAACTTTTCGTTTAACTCGTTCGGTTTCACAGTCTGAATTAATCTTCCAGTTAACTAAACGCAGTTTTGGAAGCTATGTTAGACAAAAACTCGGCGCTATTGTTTTAAAATGTCAAACGATTCTCTTCATTCTCTATATGCTTCCACTAATGAAAACGCATAATCTCAATTTGTGAATACGTGAACTTCAGTATGTGACTTAAATGCGTGAATGTGTGTAATTCCAACGGATACAGGTCGTAGGAAAGTTTAAACGGCAGAGTACTGGTGTTTAACTTAAACGACGAATTAAACTCTACTTTGAGTTTAAACAAGCACTGTGGAACCGAAAAAATTGTAAACGGAAGTTTAAACCAAAATGAGAGTTTAAATTCTCACTGTAAAACTGGGCATAAGAAAGTAATCGCAGAATAAACAACATTCCAACTAAAAAGTTACTGGAACAACTAAGCACCGTGGTGAAGTGGTAAGTGCGTTGGACTACTACGCCCGGATCCAACACCGGAAAGTTTTTTCATGGTGCCAGTTCTTTCGAATGTCTGACAAGCATTCAAAAAGTATCATTTGTCAAAAGGAGCTTCTCAACTCGCCGTTCGGAGTCGGCAAAAAACTGTAGGTCCTGCAGAAATACAGGCCCTGATTCACCCCGATCTGTAGCACCACCTAAAGAAAGAAAGAACAAAAATCAGCACGCAGGTAATACAGACGATGTAAGAGTACATTTTCACTAAAATGTTTTAATTTCGTCCCTACGTTTCGATATGTGTACTGAAATTGTACATACTCGAAGCAGTTTGGAATTTGTAAAATTTGCAGACACATTTGTTCCATTTGATTACCTGCATTCAGTAATCTCTCATGCCAATCGTTTCTTTGTCGTAGCCCGACAAATATTTGCAAGGACTTTTTAAGCCGAAAAAGTTTACAAAAAGTTTTACAAAAATTCACTGTCGTAAACATGCATACATAACAATTTTTTCGTTAGTCAATTCCAATCAAATCCATCAACGGTATTTTCGTTCTGAAATCAAAATGAACATCCTGTGAAATTTTGCATATCAGTTCGCATTGAATTTTCTCGTACTTCAAAAATGGGTCAATATTCCAGGATATTATGACGAGAACATACATCATACATATTTCATAGGTATGTATATTTTCGAGATAACTAAGAAGAATCTTTATATCGCTTGCACAATGATCAACCATGCCATATCCACTTGCCACGAATTGGCTTTGTACCTGTGGAAGCGGCGATGGTTTTCGTTTTCATTGAGGAAACCATCATTATATACTCGATTCTCTCCGTCCTTCAATACGAGTACATACATACATCTATGCTAAGTAGAGCGAGAATCCTTTCAAATTAATACACCACCACAAGTCTACGGAGACGGAAAAGTGTACGAAATGCACAGACACTCGAATTTATCTTTCTTTAACGATTACTCGTATATATATGGGCTTTTTGCCACTCTACTGGATAAAATGCATAAAAGTGTTTTTTTTTTTAATTCCAACTTTTCACAAGCTATAGTAATCCCTGCAATTGATATTTAATTAGATTTCAATTACATTTAAATAATCCAGTTCCATATAAACATGTACATACACATGTTGCTATGCGTAGTGGCTTTGTGCAAACTGTAAGTGGACTGTTTTTGAATTCAATTTCGAATACATTTTTTGGGGAGTAGAATGGACCTGGCCGAGAGGATGGTGGAAACCAGCGCGTGTATTTCAAACTGCGAGGTCATTAATCGCTGGTTTTGCATTCAAATCCGCTGGTCGTTGTAGTGGATTATGGCGGGAATTACATGTGGTGAGGATGTGATAAGGGAATTAAACTTTTTTGGTCACACTGCAGGAAGCAACAACGATATAAATGAGATTGGATTTGAATATCGAACGAATCGATGAGTGTAGTCCTTTCTAAATGGTGATAAATTTGTACTCACAGATTTGGGGTAACACGCGTGGAGTTATACATAAACTTGTTGAACGTTGTCGTGTGGTTTGATGAATGTGGATCATGAAACGATTGGTTAAGGGCTTCAAAAGGAAAGATACGAGGTCTTTGGTGTTAATTTAGAACAATGGCAGCTATAAAAGAAAAACACTTCGGCTTAAGAAAACATTATTAAAGTGATAACTTTGACAATACCATCTGAACCCCCCCCCCCCCCCTCAGCTATTGTATCATTGATTTCAGAAATTAATTTTATTCAAATATATTTGATGCGTGTTTAACTTATCAGTTTCGTAGTACAGAGAAAGCTCGCATAAGCGGACACTCATGATCCCCTAGTTTTTGTGCGGTTATGAGAGATGTCCGTTAATAAGAACGCATTTTGTGTGTGAAATTAGAAATTGGTTTCCGAAAATGTGTGCGTTCAAGAAATTGTCCGCTTATCGGAGCGGTCCGCCAGTAGAGCTATCACTGTACTTATACTCCCGTGGCGCTGCGACTTAAAGAAACCTCACAGTGGGATTCTTCTAACTTAGGACACGCCTGAATACGCTCAATAAATAATCTAAATATGGGAAGTACGAACTATATGACTCCGCTCCTAGTTTTCAATACAAAATATAGGACTAATATTCCCAGCCGACAGGAATGGGTAGGAAATAACTGTCTAAATGACAAATCCGCATTGGAGATCTACACGGATGAAATCGATGTACAATCATGACATTTTCATTCACACCGATAGCCAAGCAGCTATAAAAGCACTCATATCACCACAATCAAAATTGGTTAGGCACTGCCGCGCATCTCTAAACAAAATATCGACCAGATGCATGCTTGCGCTGTGTTGGGTTCCTGGTCAGAGTGATATACTAGGTAACTGTGAAGCAGATGAGCTAGCCATAAAAGGTACAAAACTGGGAAGATTTATCACAGAATGTGAACCTCATGTATCAATAGAAACGAATAAACACAAAATCTCTACGCAAGCACTGCAACAGGCTAATGATAGATGGCCTAGCCTTGACACGTGTAGCCACGCCAGGCAGACTTGGCCTAAGCTAAATCGACGTAAAACTTTCAGCCTGCTAAAAATTAGCAGAGCATATATCAGTTTACTAGTTGGCATATTGACATGTCATTGCGCAATAGGTAGACATGGCAGCAGGGTGGGAATCCTTGCCAATGACTTCTGTCACAGCTGCATGGATGAGGAGGACGAGGAATCTTCCTATTACCTTTTATGTAGCTGCCCAGCACTCTCTTCCTAAAGAAAAAAGATTCTGGGATAACACTTCTTCATAGTCCTTCAAGATATTTCCCCAGCGGGCATCAATAAAATATGGAAATTTCTCCAACTCTCGAAATGGTTCCAAGAGTATCGATAGAAATCGGCTCATATGGCAACACAATGGACCTACTCTGGTCTAAGTGAAACCTACCAAATATGGGGATAGCCACCCAACCTAACTTAACCTAACCTATACTCTCGTGGTGTAACTTCATAAAGGGCTTTACATTGAGATGTGTTTGAAAACGCTGAAGCCTTGGTCCTTTACAACGCTGCCTTGGTATATCAAACTCGACTTTCAGCTCCTTCGATTGTCTTGGCTATAAAGAAATCTGGGCGATGAAAAGAAGTCATTGTAGTATTTTTGGACTAATACCCAAGGACGATCTCGCAAGGAGTCCGACTTTTGCTATATTTTCTTTTAGTCCAAACCAACCTACATATCCCCATTCTCCATCGTTATTATAGCCCAAATGAACCGACCTCATTTTCCAGATGCCAACAATTAATTTCCTCTCATCGAGCCCCAAACCACCAAAGCCCCATGCACATGAAAAGCTAACCCTTCAGCTATTCGTTCACACAAAGGAACATTTTCATTTCTAAATTGCAAAAAAAAAAGGATTTTATATTTCTCTTTCAAGTTAGCCGAAGGAAAACGGTTGAAGAAAGGATGAAAATTGCTGTAGAAAATAGCCCAAGCTTTTTACTTAGCTATCGTTTCCAAAACTGGCCATAATTAGAGTCAGCCCAGTCCGACTTACATAAAAGTTTTTTTTTTTAACTTAAAAAAAAAACTTGCTGCACTCTAATTAGTCCAACGGCAGTAACTACAGTTCTATAACTTAAATACCGATACATTCATATAAACGTACACTTGCACACTGACCTGCATTTCATTTTTCAAACTTCAAGCCTCAGCCTGGTTGGTTTTGATCGATGAAAGGGGGTGTTCGGCCAGAAATACTCGTTCTCGTAGACAATAACTACTCACGCGAGATGGAGGATGACGGGTGAGTACGACGATAGTCAACTTAAAATGTGCTGACGTACTTGATGCACAGCACAAACACCCCTCTTTCATAGAGCATTTTATCTGTATTGTCATCTCATGCAGATGTACTTCACACTACCTCTCATGTCTAAGCCCATTGTTCTTTCGATACAAAGCATGTAGGCTGGCTGTAACCAGTTGTTCAGCCATTTTGATGGGCGCTGTCGAGGTGATAGTCTGCTTCATAACGAGAAACAACAAAAGAGTGATGGAGAACATCATCCATAAGACAACACCTTAACAATCCTATTCAGCGAATTACGTACGAGGTCGTCCTGGTTGATTACACAAAAAGTACAGCACGTTAGATACTTCCACACTCACATTCGTTTAGAAAAAGATGATGACGTGAGACAGTTGGTTTGGGATTGACTCGTTTGCTTCCTGGTGCCTTTTTGCCTTCAACCCAAATTACACTGTTCAATAATTCATGTAATTCTCCGGTTCATTCACCTTCACAGAGACAGAAGGCATAGCAAGTCACAGACAGAGTACGAGTAGTGGTAGTAGATCCACCCCTAGTTTCCTTTCCTTCGGGGGGGTAGAATGGAAGTTTTCTTCCGTTGTCAGCGAAGGAAAGTAAACGCGACGTGGAGGGTATTGAAAAATATATAAGCTGAGTAGGCCTCCTTACGCAAAGCCAAACAAGTGTACTTAATCCCTTAATGATGTAATCAATTTTAGTTGGAGCGAGTAGCAAAGATGCACGGATGTGGTGTTTTTTTTTATAGAATCCTAATCTTTTCGTTGTTTTTCTGCCATTTTGTGGAGGAGCAACTTTATGAACTTCAACAGAATTCCACTTGAAATAAAATACCCAAGAGTTGGTGGGTGGTACGAATATGTACCTTACCTAGATATATGACACAAGTTGATAACACAAGCATTTCTGGACTATAATCCTATAAGGACGACTTCCTTGGAAGGTAGGCAGGGATTTAAGTGAGGTTTTTTCATTAGGATGTCGGTTTGCCATAAGCGGATTGGAGTTGTAATTTTAATGCACTGGTGCAGGACAACCTTTGACGTATGGAGTGGCATTAAAATTAAAACCTTAAACATTCTGAGAGATTTGTGTCATTGAGATGGAATCCAAAGAGTATTGCCAATAAATATTTTCAAGCAGCTTGTTTTAAGTTTATAATATTGGTAACAAGCGCTACACAACAAAATCAGTAATGCGGTCATGGCCCATGGGTTTAATATGATGTACATACATAATATGGGTGAGAACTCAACTCAGAGAGATTTTCCACTTTTTAATTTCAAAGTCAATACACTAATAAGGTGTCAGCGGTTTTTCTTGATCTGAAAATTAATGCACAAAAGTCGATATAATTATGAATTAGAGGTGCATTTAGCTCGAGATAGCCGTCCAAAATGAACCAATTTAATTAAAAAACAAAAAAGGGGAAACATCAGTTCGGAGTGCAAATCTAATATTTTGTGTCTTATAGGTCTAAATTTTACAACCCAACGCTCAACGAACTGTGGCATGGCAGACTCAGCGAGGCCAAAAAATACAACCTCAGTGAAGGATCGTTTTTTTGTGCTTCAAAACCGTCGGGATCGGTTCAAAACTTCAGTGGATCTATTTCGAGCTACACAAAAAATAATTTTAGCATGCTCAGTGAGAAAAAGGCTCGTAAAAGCTGGACTTAGAGCACTCAAGCAAGTTCTGAAGCCGGATTTTCCAATAAGAATCAGAGAAAAACGATTAATTTGGGCTGAGAAGCACCTCAATTGGATTCAAGACATGTGGAACAATAATATCTTTCCCGACGAATACAAGTTTAAGCTGCAGGTTGGAGATGGGAGGATTTCTGCGCGAAGAGAAGCAAAGCTGAGCCGGACTGAGCTCTGAATGCCTCTTACGGATGCCCCCAGAACTGAACTAGGGATACTTATCTGGAGATTGAGAATGTAAAATAATCTCTTTAGAATCAAATGTCACTAAAGCAGTTTATCCAATGCCCAATATGAATTAGGGCCCTCCGCGCTAGAGCTTCTTAGTGACACTTGCAGACTTATTTTTCAACAGGATAATACTCCTTGCCATACAGCCAAAATTGTAAGTATGAACTTATTTTAGTTTTTCAAATGAAAGATTAATGTATTGCTTTAGAATAAGCTACAACTTCTTTGACTAAAAACTATATTAGTATTTTGTTTAATTTTTTAGGTTAAAAAGTACTTCGAAAAAAGCAATATTGATGTGCCAAGAGCCAAGCTGGCCTCCCTACAAACCCAGACCTCAATCCAATTGAAAATATACGGTCAATCATGAAACTCAAGATTGCAAGAGAGTGTTCAGGGTCAATTGAAATCCTAAAAAAAATACTAATCCGGACTTGGAACACCATACCTGTATCCACATGGAAAAACCTATCTGTGTCAATGAATAGCAGATGTGCAGCAGTAATAAAACTAAGAGGAGGTCCAAAAAAACTACTGATTGAATGGACAATGTTTATAGGAAGCAATAAAAAAATTACAAAACTGCAATAACTAAGCACAAAATGCCATAAAAAAAAGACCTCATTACAAATCATGTAGTTTTCGCAACCAATTCGCCGAACTTCGAAAAAAAAAATTTTAGCAAAATAATTTTTCAAACGACATTGTATATCGATGTAATATATGTATCATCATATTATGGTACCATCTTACAGCGCCTCATTAGCGATTTTGAATACCTTTAATTTCTATCCCACATCGAATCGAAAGAAAACTGGAGCGGATATGAGATATTTTGTAGGAGGTCACGCTTATGTGAAAAGGTCCCAGATATTTATGAGTGTTAGATAAGCTTAGTCATAGTATAGTTAGTTTAAGGCCGAAAGGCAATGGTTTGTAATAATAGAATTAAGCCTATAGTGCCCCCTAAGGGTAAGCTAGATTAAGTAATACAGTTAGATTTTAATTAGATTTAAGCATTTTTGTCTAGCATGTAAGTTATTGAAAATGGATTAATAAAAATGTTTTAAAAAGTAAAAAAAAAGGTCCCAGATATGTAAATCAACAAGACATGTGTAAATCTGGTAGATACGAGGGTAAGGTGAAAAGTTCTCAGTCTGACGCAGAGATGGCGTTCCAATCAGCAAAAATGTATGTTTCCTGCCTGGGTGCAGTTTCAACTTGTTCTGTCATGTAGTTTGTTTACATGAATTTTTGCAGTAGACTGCAGTCTTGCGTGCTTTTCATTAAAATTGATAAACTTGAATATTGTGCGGTCATAAAATTCTTCGCAAAAGTTTACAGGGACTCTGCTCCTTCCATGTCAACAGTTAAAAAGTGGGACGTGCGATCACGACCATCGAAAATGACCCACGTGAACGACGGCCAAAAACTGCAACCACATCCGAAATCATCGAAAAAGCGCATGATATCGTGTTGGACAATAGGCTGTGGGGATATCGGAAGAAAGGGTGCAAAACATCTTGCACAAAACATTAGGGATGTAAAAGCTGGGTGCCGCATTTGCTGAATGCCGATCAAAAGCAAATGCTCAAACGATTTTCGCAGCAATCTTTGGACCAATTTAAAAGTGATCCGACCGATTTTGTGAGGCGATTTGGATGAGACATGGGTCCACCACTACACGCCAGTAACAAAACAACAGTCGAAGCAGTGAGTGGAAGCCGGTGGTTAAGGACCAAAGAAAGTGAAGTCGATCGCATCTGGCGGAAAGGTCATGGCCAGCGTGTTTTGGGATGCAAAATGGATCCTGTTAATTGATTACCTTGAAAAAGGCAGAACAATTACAGGCGAATATTACTCCAGCCTTTTTGCCAAGCTGGATGCCAAAATTCGCGAGAAGAGATTTGGTTTCAAGAAGATCAATGCACCTATACACAAGGATGCGTTCGCAGAGGGAAAACTGTGGGATTTGGGGTACGATTTGCTCGGCCATCCCCCCTATTCTCCTGAATTGGCACACTCAAACTTCCACCTATTCCCAGACTGGAAGAAATTTCTTTCTGGGAAACGCTTCGCATCCAATGAAGAAGTTGCCGTAGATGGGCCGTAGATGAATATTTTCACAGCCTCACAGACTCTCACTTCCGGGAAAGAATACTGATGTTGGAGAAACGCTGGACCAAGTGTGTTGTAGTCAAGGGATATTATGTAGACCAATAAAATCATTTTTTAATTGAAAATTGCAGTATTCCATTGTCAGGCCGAGAAATGCAGTGGACTCTCCCAATGCCGGATTTCTGTCTAACTTGAATTTTTTCGCCATATTTTATCATTCCCAATTTTCCATACAAAAACCGTTCTCTATGTGGAGCTCCCTCTAAGTCGAAATTCCCTCTAACTCGAACACATTCTCTCGATTTATTGGCATCTTTTTCACCCCTTAAGTCAAATTTTGTTTAGCACAAAACAAAATAAAAATACATTACCCCTTCGGAATTCATATTTGAGTAGGTACTATAGTGTATGAAGTGTGTATATATATACATATATATAACTACCAACCATCAAGTACCTACACACTTCAATACCCTAAATATGTGTAGCATCGCGTGTGCTATCATCGTTAGCTCGTCGTGTTTCTTCCTATTAATATTCTTGGTCTTAAAACGGAAATAAATATTTCTCTCTATTACTCGAATTTTTCCAAAACTCACACTTACTCGAACAAATCTTGGTATCTCGTGAAAATTCGACTTAGGGAGAGTCGACTGTACTCATGCATAAATTACTATCTCCATTGTTAGACTCTCAGATCTATAAGTAGGATGTGGAACCTCTGTACATCTTAAGTTTTATCAGATTTTTGAGAATGTTTTATCTAGAAGCTTCTTTGTTCATAAAAATCCACTTACCTGCGCTTCTCTTCATTCACTGTTCGTCAGACATCAATTTCCTAGAATCAAATTGTGTACTACTTTCTACAGGATGTCCAGCATACATAGCTTTTAAAATGTTTACAATCACATACCAAAGAGACTTTCCAAAATCCCCTAAATGGGTGACATGTCAAGTTCTAAGCTCGAATTAATGGAAGCGACAAGATACAGACAGACTGAGCAATAACCTCTGGGATTGCTTCAGGGATGGGGACGAATTATAAATTTGTTCTAGTTTCAGGGAAAGTTTCATCACTCCCGCGGGATTGTAATATGTACGAGTATATCCGAATCTTTCAATTTTTCTAGCTTAACTTCGCACACACGGTGCCAGTGATGCACAGGAATATTATTATCCGTTAGGGTTGCAGGATAAAAAAAACAGAATGCTATTTCACAAGTGAAAGCAGGGAAGAGAAATCTAAAAAGTTTTAATTGAGAAAACATTTGAGAATATTTTTCCCAATTAAACGAATCCTTGCAGGATTCTTATCCATGGAGTGGAGGACAACTCTAGCCTGTTTACTCATATTCAAACAAAACGAGGACGAGTAGGAAATTAATTCAGCTTTCAATAGAAATAAAAGCCAGTCATAGATAGAGTGGGTGGGTGGCAGTCCGGATACACAGGATTTGAATACTTGTTGTTTCGTTGTGTACGGGTATCTTTTGCAATTGAAAATGCGTAGGTACTCAAGAACGAGAATGTGTGCCATATGTTCCGGATCCGGATGAGACAGTGATAGTGTGTTGACAATTTTCCTCATTTGCGTTCGCTCGTGCATGGATGTTAAGTGCCAAGTGTCCGGCATTTTTATTTGATTACAAGGAGTGCATAAATATTAGAAAAACTTGTATTCGTATAAGAAATGTATGTATATAGGTTGAAGTTGACTCTAAAAGTGACTATAAAAACTTTGTCGAAACGATTTATGTACGAGTACATACATTGTACGAGTATTTATCTCATTAGTTTCGCTTGGTAGGAATTCGTTGTAGTTAAGTACATTTGCGGATGTCGATGGAAAGGCAGCTGGGTCAAGTCCAAAGCAATTCAACTCACAACCTAGCAGGAAAAGTCTTAACACTTTCCTGCGTGGAATTACAGAGACAAAGCAATATCCATGTTTCAAACCAAAAAAAACTCTCCTGCGACTAATCTATTCCCATTGGTTTCAGAATAAGTTAGGTTAGCTATCCACCGTACTCGATAGGATTCACTTAGACCAAAGTAGGTCCATTGTGTTGCCAAGTGAGCTGATTCATTTCGGAACTCTTGGAACCATTTTAAAAGTTGAATATATTTTCATATTCTATTGATTTGCAAAGCTGGCGGAAGCAAAACGTGCAATATCTTCGGTTTGGAGTCGTTGTATTTCTAATAAATGCATAACTCACAGCTCGAAACGGAAAATATTTTGTGCAACCGCAAAATCGATACTTCTATACGGAGCCCAAGTGTGGGGTTTTTCCCCCTTTGAGGAAGTAGAAAGGTTTCTTCGATACTTCTTGAAACGAATTTTTCGCCTACCTAACAACATTCCTAATTATATGTTGCATTCGGAGACTGGGGTACCTCCTCTTTTCCTGGATGCTCTACGTCTGCACTTTGAGTATATGGTTAAAATATCTGAGATGGAACAAGGCAGGGTGCCTAAGCTAGTGCTCAATCTTATAATTTCAAGAAGAGGTCATCTTTATCAGAGCTGGGAACGTTTAGCATCTGAATGCGGTTTTCATCTTAATCTAACAACGGCGGATCAAGGTTCTGACTTAAGATCTAAATTTAACGCGCTAGTGTCATCAATAGGACGATATAGATACGAAAGATACGCAAACGATGCTCGGAACTCCCAACACAGAATATACTACTCGCGACTGAGATATGATCTACAGGATAAAACGTATTTTTTAAACAGTAACTCAACCGACAAAATAAGCCTGATATCAAAAGTGAGAGGGGAGCTGATCGCACTTAATTTTATACCGCATCGCCCTGAGCTGCCAATCCTTTGTGATCTGTGTAGCAAAAGTACCAGAGAGGACGTTTTCCACTTTTTAGCGATATGTCCTATATTGAAAGATTAAGATACTTTGGGGCGACTGTGCTGGATGAGGAGAGAACGCTGAACATTTTAAATGGAAGCTATGGATGGAACGCGTTGTATAACTACACTGCGAAGGCGTTAATGTACAGAAAATGTATTATTGAGGAAAGTTTTTAAAACAAAAATGTCAATCTAGCTAGCTTTCGTTATATGTATGTTAAATTCTTTATGCAAATGTTTAAAGTTCATATGTAATATACTATAAATAATGTAATGCAAGTAAACTCATATTTTATACTTACTTACTTAGTTGGCGCTACAGTTCGAGGTGAACCTAGGCCTGCTTCTCGCAACCATTTGTGTATGCGTGTTATATTTTTGCACGAATGGAAGGGACCTACAGTTTTTTGCCGACTCCGAACGGCGAGTTGAGAAGCTCAATCGTGACAAATGATACTCTTTGATGTTTGTCAGACATTCGAAAGAGGTGGGCACTGTGAAAAATTTTTAGGTGTTTGCGGCGGGATTCGAACCCAAGCCCGCTGGCTCAGTAGTCCGACTCAGTATTTTATGTAGGGAGCCTAAATGTCAATCTGGTAGACGGCCAATAATGACCAAACCTAAATAGACTTGAAAATGTATGCTAATGTATCAACCTACCTTTTTTATGAAATAAAAGTCTTAACTAACTATTCTATTGATTTCCGTTGGGGAAATATCTTGTAGGTCCGTAAAGAAATATTCTCCCAGTATCTTTTTTCTTAAGGATAAAGGTAGGTAGATACATATATAGAAGTGGTGGTTTCGATGGAAGAAAACCCAAATACCGCGTAAAGGCACCATTTTGATACTTCAGGTAACCCGTTTATTCGGATGTTTGAGGAGTTTAGGAAGAGGATCAACTCTCCAATCCTTTACCCGGATATCTCTTTAAGATCGTCGGAGAAGTGTTGGCCCAGTATGCGTTGCCTGGCTCTCGCTGGACATTTGCACAGAAAGTGAATAAACGACTCTTTTTCGTTTTCATTTTTGCAGCTACAGCAGGAACCGTCGTGAGGGATCGCTATGTATACGCGTCTCGTTTGTATCAGTTCGTTTTTGACCTGTTGTAACTTGGCCATATCCTTCTGGATATGGCACAGTTTGTCAGACTAGTCCACCTGAGACCGGCTAGTTTCAAGAAGTGTGAGAGCATATTACCCTTAAAAGCACGAAGCACCTATATGAATATGAACGTTTTCCGCTATAGAAAAGTGTGACTCTAGCCTAGTTGCACAAGTGATGAGTTTTTCCTGGCATCGATCTTCTAGTTTCGATGAGGATATTACCGTATTCATGACTTTAATCGCGGCTTGGCTATCTTAAGGAGGAGACTGCTGGGCAGCTGGAGGTGATATGGAGATTCTTCCTCCTTGGTTTCAGGATACTTCAGGAAGCTTAAAACTGATTCTTATTATTCTCATGTCTCAACATACTCGCCCCGATTAAACTTCAATAAAAAAAAGGCTCGCTGGACTGAACCTAACCCCTAGTTTCTCAGAACTTTGAACGAAAGCCATCTCATTTTAAGACTGCAATTTCTGACGGTCTCCAGCAATAGTAAAAGCTTCCAAAAGCGAACACCCACCTATTATTTATATATAACTGAGAGAATTAAAATGTTGGCGCGGTATCTTTTCAAATAAAAATCAATCGATACCAGTATTGACGAAAATTGTTCCGTATACAAGAGATAAGTGTTGGCTTAGGCGAGATGACTGATGCGCAAGTATTAGCATGTTAAATGATTGCATACTTAAGTTATGTGCAAGGGGAGCTTTTGCATAGTTCAATTATCTTGAGATAGAACATTCAGTGCTTCCAAAATCGCCATAATCTCTGTTTGAAACACGCTGCAGTGATTAGGGAGACGGAAGGAGAGATTGAGATTTAATCTGCCGGAGAAAACACCTCCGCCTACACCACAGACTTATCTGGTTTAGCTCCTGAGTCATCCCAAAAGAATGTGAGGTGTGAAAGACTACCTATAAAATTTGAGGAAGAGAGACCGACCGAACTATGATCGGTCTAATCACAGGACACAATATGGGGGTTTACTCGTTTTACGTTTTACGAATGTTCTAGGAAACTGCAGATTATTATTTTTTGGATTTATAAACATTTTTAGTGATCAGGAACATGGCCAGTTTTGAGATATGTACTTTTTATTTAAAGCCTACAAAGAAACTATGGTCTAGCACTAGGCACTTACCGGACGATAATATTTCAGTGTAATGGTGGAGTGACTTAGCCCATTAATTCATTCATATGATTTTCACTTACTGACTCATAGCAAAAAAGATTAATCCAGTTTCAAACGGAGTTAAAACCGCTGTAGGTGCACCGATTTTTCTTTAAGTGAAACTTCTTTTGGGCAGTAATTCCAAACTCCGATGAAATGCGACAGGTAAGTGTATAGGAAATAATGGTTCTTAGCGTAGCTAATATTCGGGCACATTTTCAGAAGAAACCATTGCATACTTTTAGGATTTAACACCACCAATACAAAGATGGTTACACACCACACACTAAGTTTAGGAGATTACTTCGTTCCTTTTTAGTGTTGCGTACCAAATTGTTAAAGCGGAACACTTGTGGAATCGCCTTCTTCCACAAATGATTTTCTCAGAGACTATTTGACGTAGAAAATTGACATATGGAAAAGTTGAATAATAGTAATTATTAGTACCTATCCCGAGTACATAAATGAACTTCAAGCGTTGAATTTTGACTTTGGTGGGTTAGTTTGGGAAGTTAACAAAAAAAAAGGGTAAGTTTCTAATACTCGGGCCACTATCGCTAGATTTTTTCCAGTAACGTAACTCACCAAAAAAGTTCCTAAATAATGAAAAATTGCTTCTGTTATCAAAGAAACGTTTTTTTTTTAACTAAATACCTGGATCTAGGGTTAGCATCCTCATTTTAACTATTTATCGAGCTTCATGAGGTTTCACTTCTAGTTAAGCTTTCTAGGCTGAACATTTTTCTGGAGTTATCTATTTCTCTGTTTCTGGATTTTAATAAAAATTTTCTTTGACTATCCCTAAACCCACTTACGTGTACGGAACCAATACCCGATCGAAATAATTTGACACTGTCATTAACTTTCCCCAGAAAATATCATAAGAATGACCGAGCAAAGCTGAAAAGAGAAAAGATGCGAGAATATCCTTATACGAGTACGAAAGGACAAAAATTGTCCATGTAAGCGATTTAATGAAAAATTAATCGACACTTCCATTATTGGAATTTTGATGCTAAACGATATCATACATACGAGTACGGTTACAATACCGTTGCAAGTATTCCTACATATTGCGCAACAAAAGCATTATCGCCTGCTGATTTGGCTTTAACGACCACCATTTGCCGTGAAAGCAATTTTCATTTCAATGGGTTTCTTTTTTTTTTTGCATTCCTCTTTGTTTTGCTGCCATTGCCACTTCACACTCAATTCTCATGCCGTTCAGGTTGAAAGGCAAAGGTATAATGGATACACTTACAACTTACATGAAACTCTCAAAAGAATTCCCTCATTGTATGTGCATGTGACTTTTTTCTGAGTGAATTTCCTACGTGTGTGTTTCAATTCTTTTTGTTTGTCAGAATGTCATAAGGACACATACTAGACTGCTGGAAAATTAAGGTGATCTTTCGTACGGAATGGAATATCCCGCAGGTTAGCCATTAGGTGTGCTACCGCTACTACAATTGGAGAGGGGAAGGTAAAGGTACATAATAGCAAGGGCCATTGAATTTATATTGGGGAATTGCAATTTCCTTTTTCCGGAGCCGACTGCCACCTACCCAGGAGGGGGGAAGAGTATGCCATAGTGTATCCGGTGTCCTGTATCCTGTGTTTGTAATTTTCTTAATGTTGTTTCCTCCTAGGAGGACCTAGAAGAATATATGTATTCTTTTGATGCGGCAATTTGCTGATACATCAAATATTTACAATCAAGTCCTGGTTCTGTCTGGATTTTAGGTAAAAAGGATTCAGCTCCCACTGGGGGTAAATACCCCTTTTAAGCTCACAAAGTAATTGCAAAAAGGGGTGAAACCATTACTGGCTGACCTAGCAAAAGCCTCCGTGTATCTGTGCATCATTAAGTTATGAAATATTCAGGAAATATGTTTATGCCTTTCTCTCAGAAATCACTCAACTTTGGCCCCTGCAATATGTATAAAGAAAAGTGGTAGATCCTCGTTCTTCTGCAACCAGAATGAAGAGATTTAATTTAATAGTTTCGATGTCAAGTTTCCAGAGCAACTTCCGGAGTCTTAAGTCGGTTTAACCGGGTAGTCCTCCATAATGGATGGAAATTTTGTTGTTATTTTGAAACTCAGCCGACTTTTGGAAATTTACTCGTAATCCTATCACTTTTTAATGAATTTCGGATGGATGGATGGATGGTTGGCTGCCTTTCTACACCACTGGCATCCTTTCAGTTGTCCTTCATTTAAAATGAAAATGAAATTATTCAAGCAGATGGATGCAATGATGATTTTTGCCCAAGAGGGATAGGGGCATTATTTTCAAAAAAAAAAAAAAAAACAAATGGGAAAGAAAACTTTTTCATTGTCAACTCGTAGTCCTTACACTACGGACGGTAAAAGCAAGAAGAAAAGGACTTGGGAGTTCTTAATTATCACCACAGTTTATGGACAACAGATGTCAGATTTAATAGTTCTCCACTACGAGACGAAGTGGGGCGGCGCGTTGTTGGTGAATCCTTTTTTTTTTTTTTTGCATAATTCAATCGCATTTGGGGAAATTTGATTTATTTTGTTTAAGTGATGGTGGCCGAGTGTAAAAAGTATTTATGGGATAATCGTTCAATCTGTTTAAAGAAGAAATTAAAACAGACCAAATCATAAGACAGCAAAAGTGCCATTTAATCTGCTTAAGAATTAGTTTGGGTTGAAGAAACATTTTTCTATGATTTTTAGAATCTCCCAGCCATGCCCGTACCTCATTTTAAATATTGAAATAATTTTTGATCCCTTAAATTTAGATGATGAAAGCAAAAACTCATGTGCATCTGACCAAAACGAAGTGAGGATAGCAATATGCAAGTTTAAGTCCAACAAGGCTGCTGGACCTCACGGTTTACCCGCAGAGCTATATAAAGCAGCTAGAGATGACTTGCTAGAGAGCATATATATATGCACCA
This sequence comes from Brachyopa scutellaris, assembly GCA_949775065.1. Taxonomy (NCBI): domain Eukaryota; kingdom Metazoa; phylum Arthropoda; class Insecta; order Diptera; family Syrphidae; genus Brachyopa; species Brachyopa scutellaris. The sequence continues at coordinate 56,423,967 of OX459112.1, read as the reverse complement.
ACTCATCTCTAAGATTTGTTCAGATGAAAGTATGCCTAATGAATGGAATCTCTTTCATCAACAACCTGATTGGCCCCTATCAGTGCGGTTTCAGGACAGGAAAGTCCACCATAGACCAATTTTTCACACTTAGGCAGATCCTGGAAAAAACCAAAGAAGTCCAAATTGATACCCACCACCTGTTCATCGATATCAAGGCCGCCTATGACAGCATCTGGAGGGATGAACTGTATAGAGCCATGTCTAGTTTTGACATACCTGCCAAACTCATTTGACTATGGAAAAAGCTGGCTGCTCCATCAAGGTTGGTTATGACCTCACCGAGACCTTCGATGTCAAAAAAAGATTCAGAAAAGGTGACGCACTGTCATGCGACTTTTTCAACATCATAAATACTTGAAAAAATTGTCCGAAACTCACCAGCCAACACACGAGGAACGATTTTTCCGTCCGTTCAACTACTTGCATGCGCCGACGACATTGACATCATTGGCAGAACACAGCGAGCAGCCACCGGTGCGTTTGCGAGCATAGAAATGGAAGCGGCTAAAATGGGTTTAACGGTAAACGAAGGCAGAACAAAGTATATGCTGTCAACGAAAAGGGACACTCAACTTGGACAGAACGTCACAAAAGACAGTTACAGCTTTGAGGTAGTAAAGGACTTTGCCTACCTCAGCTCTGCCATAACATCAAAAAATGACATCTCGTCGGAAATCAAACGAAGGAACTCTTGCCAATCGCTGTTTTTTTGGGCTAAAGTGGCAATTGAGTAGGCAATTTCCCGATTGACTAAGGAGACTCTATATAAGACCCTTATCATCGCTTGCTATATGGAGCTTAAGCATGGAGTTTATCGAAAACGGATAAAGATATCCTTGGCCGCTTCGAGAGAAAAATCCTTCGTAAGATATTCGGTCCTGTTTTCGTTGATGGGTTTTCGAGGAGAAGATTCAACCACGGACTGTACGAGCTGTACAGCGATATCAACCTGGTCAAAAAAAACTGCGCGTTTTTATATGACTAGGACATGTAGAGCCTATAGACACCAACGCTCCGGCTCGGAGAGGATTCGATGCTGACCCGGAAGGTTAGCGCAACCGAGGACGACCTCGACTAAATTCGCGCGCACTGGTAGAAAATGACATTAACCAACTTGGAGTGCGCAACTGGAGGCAGTTAGCTAAGGACCGGGCTAACCGGAATGGGTTGTTGGTTGAGGCCCTGGTCCACCCTGAACTGTAGCGCCACCTTAGTAGGTAGGTAAGTAATAAGATGTTCCTTTTACATAACAGTGATTTTCAATCCTTTTGAAACCTTTCTTCTCCAGCTGAAATGATTACCGTAATTCAATTATGTATTATTTCTCGTTTGTTTTATTTTACATTGTCAATTAAATGGGTATGTGTAAATAGAAACAATTCCTCTCGCCAACTATTTCAGTTTTTTACGCAACCTTGACTAGGGCTAGTATTGAATCTGTCAAAAGTTCACATAAACCCAACCCACATAAACCCAACTCAACGTTTCGAATGAGATCTTCAATAACAAGCAAGGTCAGAAGGAGAACATCGAGTCTATGTTTAGGCTGCCCCGCTGGCTTTCATGGACAAACTTGTTTAGGTAACTGATAAAAGTGAACTTTGGGGCTCCGGAAAAAATAAACCTCCTCCATCCAAAACTAATTTCGTAAAGTTTTCAACACACATTTTTTGTTTTATCAAATACAAAGGTACTCGTAGTTTACTCCACCTCTCCAGGAGGAAAACAGTACCGAAGAACAATGCCAACGATATCTCATCCCTGCATCCCCCTCAACTAAACAAAAGCTGCCTTTGTGGAATTTACTACACAATTACAGGATACATTGCAAAGTGGAATTGCAATTGGCTTAACAAGTTGCAGATTTATTAGCAAACTTCTCAACAGTTATTCAATTAAGTTACACTCCATGAGATACTCGTAGATAAAGTTAGGGTTCGGGTGTGGATGGGTGATGAGATCTGCAGAAATTCCCACAAAACCGTTATCGGGAAGGTAGCACAGTTACAAGTAAGTTTGCCAAAAGAATTTAATTTTGAGCTGAATATTCACTTAACAAGAATATTTTGAAGAGAAAGTATTCCTATTTTTTTTTTTTTCAAGCAAATAATTATTATTGATTAAGATACGGCGGAATTTAAAGGCATCTAACCAACGACTGAAGGTTGGATTCCTAGAAGTGTTACGCCGGTTTGGAATTCCTGAGCGAAGTTGAGAAAAAGCAGCTGTTTCGCGTACGTATATACCTATGTACGTGCCTACATACACATGCATATGTATGTACGCCTATAAATATGCAAATATGGCGCTCTTCAACTTTTTATATCTCATTAATTAAAGAGTATGAATTGAATATTAAAATTTTTGACGATAAGGTACGAACGCAACGGTGGAATTTTAATTGGAAAAGGTTCATAAACACAGATAAATATAGAATGATTTTTATCGAAATATGTGGGTGGGGGTGGCGCGATGGTGAGCCATTGAATAAAATATTATTTTTCTATATTTTTTTTTTTTGTTATTTCTTATTCATCAGAAGTTTAAATAATATACGAGTAATTTAAACATTAAATGTGGGCACACGTATTAAAAAAAATAAGAAAAGTGAAGACGTTTTGTTTTCAATTGATTTTTTTTCTAAATACAGTTACTTTTTGAGAGTTGATTGATTGATGGATATAACATCAATGTTACAAGTAATCAAGCTAGTTAAAGTAAAAAAAAAAAATCCATATATCAGTGAATACTCCCATTACGGTCAGCTCCATTAGACGGACCGATCCCTTAGACGGACGAATCTCCCTAACCAAGCTTTTATGTTTCAAATTGCATACATTTTACGTTCTCTTAACCTAGCATTCCCTTGATCAGACGGAGATACGCATACTGTCAGAAACAATTTAATTGAATTCCATTAGACGAACAGAAACAAAAAAAATCCTCCGTACCGAGTTTTTGTTTTTATTTTGATTTGAATTTCAAAGAAACATACTTGCTCACAGTCGCAACAGATCGGGAATTATCTACAGCTCTGCTGTATTTTGTAGATCCAAAAACAAATAAGAACTACATATATACAGAAGCTCGTTTGATTAAATTTTCATATTTTATTGACATTCGTTAAGCAAATACATACACATCTTAAAAGTCTATTAAGAAATATTCTCCCAGAATCTTTTGTTCTTTAGGAGGAGAGTGCCGGGCAGCTACACAGGAGATGATAGGGGTATTCCACTGCAAAAGAAGTCATTTGCAAAGGTTCCCAATTTTGTTCGGTGAATACTCAATCATTTGTAAAGGGTTTTTCATTTAGCCTGTCTTATCTTTTAAATTGAATAAAAACAGTTGTGTGTGAGCTGACAGAAACCTTTATTAGCCGTGTTTTTTTTAAACGAAAGTAGCCAGTAGTTGCACACGTAAAATAAATACAACAACCAACTGGCTACAACTCTTACCTTTATCCGCAGCCAAAAGCAGCTGGCTAGGAATTTTGCGATATCTCATTGCAAGGTGAAAGCGATTTGTAGAACATTTGACAGACTGCAGTGTACGAAAATTATATAATTTCAAATTTCCAATCACTAAAAAATGATGTTTCACAAACATAATCAACTATATTATGATTTCAACCACTTTTTGTAAATTATCCATTGAATAAATAACCGAAATCAATTGTTTTCACAGCAAATAACAAAAATCGATTTGGTTGAATGCCGAATACGTTGACAGTTCACACTTAACAGTTGATTTCAATGACCGAAATCACACACACCAACTTGGAGGTAAGTCAGCTGTATTCGGCTGGCTGGGTATCGTTTTAGTGAACGACTGGCTAGCTACGTTTCAAAAAAACAAGGCTATTGCCGGTATTCAACACTATAATGTTTTAAAAATGATATCATTCAAATGGTCTCCACGGCTTCGTTTACATGACTCGATCCGATAGATCCAATTTTGTATGACTCTGTTGCCTAAGCTGCTCAGAGAAAACAATTCTAAGGGCATTAAATCACACGATCTTGGCAGCCATTCCATATCGCCTCTTCTGGAAATAACGCATTCTGGGAACTTTTCTTGCAACATTTCCAATGGATGAGTGTTTTTTCGGGAAGAAAGTTAGTGGCTACATTCTGCTACCTTCGAGATCCAATATCGTGCTCAGCTAGAATATTCTGAGAGCTTGCTGTCAATAGTCATGGTTGCCACTTGGAAAAAAAATTTGTTACCAAAATGGAAAAAAAGTTACCAAACGATGTAAAAAAAACTAACAAAAGAAATGTTGGTAAACCACTTAAAAAAAGATGCAGTTTGTGTTAAGCGAAAATATTTAGTCATGTACATGTACGCCGAATCAGATCTATTGAAAAAAAGTAGATATCATTGATATTTATGAAAAAAAAATCAGTACCAGAAAAATTGCGGAAAAAATCGGAATTGGTAAGAGTCAAGCTCAGCGGATGGTTTACACTTCAAGAACATGTTATTTCAGGACTATAATTTGGACAAAATGATATGGAGGCCCTCTCATGTTGCGGCACCTCCAATTTGGATCGCATTTGCTTGGTGTCCTGGAGTGTCCCAGTCAGGAGGCTTTAATGTATGGAGTTAAAGTACACAAGTACACATAAACAACACAACACAAATAAATCTTTACATCTATCAAAAGAAGAAAATAAATTAAGTGCATTTAGTAGGTAATATTTGCAATGGAACATGTTCTGTGAAGAAGCAATGCGTTCACTCAAATACATTAAAGTCATCGCTTGCACTAGGTAGACGAGTTCGTATTCTATTACTATGGTCGACTCGACATGATTCAAACTTATTAAATTCACTTCTTTATTGACTATTCTTCACCAAGTTTGGATAAAAATTCACCAAAGTGGCAACCGTGCCTAATAGTAGGGTTTTTTTTAGTTCTGCCAATGACATCATATTGTTTTATAACATGCTCGTGATGAATGCAACCGAATTCGCTACTTAACTGAAAATCTACAAAATATTATAGATACTACCTGTTATGGTAGATATTCCGAAAAACACAATAGAATGATGACTAGAAATGCGAAATTCAATGCATATGTATGTTATATGTGAATTTATAAACCGACGACTACTTTGTATCAAAACATTAACCAAGACGGATGTCGAATAATATCTTTCAAGTGTAAAGACGACAAAGACGGCCGTGACCTGTTGTCTTAAATACGCAGTAAATATCAAAAGTCAACACCAACCAAAATGAAAGCCTTCAATCGACTCGGGGCTCAAATCTAAAGGAAAAACATGTAACCGATATCAGTGTAGCCATTTGTAACCTAAATTTACACTTTACATGAGTACGAAAACAATTTCAATTCCTACGTTCGCAATTAGATTATGTAAATCTACTCAGTACCTCAACTCAATTAAAGACACTTTAACTTGTCAAAGGAGACACGAAAAGTCCATTTATCTTCTCTCGGAAAACAGCAGCCTTCCAGCAAAATGCAAATGGGAATTTAAACCAATTGTGCCGCAACCAATTAACAAATCTTTCTTATATCTTTGTCATCTTGCTTGGCTTTGCTTGTTTTGAAAAATAAAAATTTAAAAAAAAAAAATAAGGAAAAGTTTTATCTGCCACTTCCACAAAAATTTCAAGTTTGCCCTTTTCTTGGCTCTTTCTCAAAAGGCGGAGGGCTTTTCAATGTTCAATGTTTTCCACACCAAAATTTAAAGAAAAAAAAATCTGCAGACGAAAGAAAAAAAAAGCATAACAAACGTCACAAGTAATTTGAGAAAAAAATTACTTTCAAACAAAAACCAAAAATTTGAATTGATTTCAAAACCACTTTCCAGGCTGCTAGCTAGCCCTAGCAGCAGTCGCACTGCAACTTATCTCAGGTGGTGCGCTGGGCTCCTTCTGCATTTGTCTGACTCTTCATTTACCTGTCATGTCACGACATGTTTCTGACAATGAGGACAGAGGCATCGTTTCGTGCAGGACTCAACTTCCAGCCACCACCGGTCGCGTCGCTGCCATTGCCATTAAGTTGTCTCCTCCAGTCATTTAGTGTTGTTGATGACCAAGGTAAGTAGTGTACGTGCAGATGGAACCGTCATTTCTACCACCATCATCATCATTATCATCGTCAAGATGGAACGAGTACTTATCCTTGTTTACAGTTTGTCTTTCGTTTCTTATTCGTATTTCACTTAACAGGAGGATTCTATAGTACTTAGGCATTTTGTACTTGTGTTTGTAGCTGTTTCTCTGTCAGTCCACTTGTTTACTCCCGAAGAAAAACCGTTAAAACTTGTGGGACATATCAGCGGCACCGGTAAAATTCTATGCACATCTTGAGAATTTTATTAAACGAGGCTCATTTAATTTAATAATCCGCATTTGCTGACCGGAAAACGGGATAACCGTGCGGAGTGGAGTGTATTACTTATTGCTGGGCATGTTCCATGATATGAATATGTGCGTTTTACAGTGGCACTTTGGTTGTTATCATTCGGGTAGCACATCCCTGGCGTGTCAGTGTCAGTTGAACTATATATGGCGTTCAGACAGAGATGTGATTCTGACACAAGGAGACTCGAAATTGAGAAATTTTGATTTTAAGAAATGCGAAGAGCGTTCAAAATGTTGTTTTGGGTCGAAAATAACGGTTTATCTTGTTTTTGGAAATACAATGTATATATATGTGACTCGATGTGGAATTCGATGTTTTATGTAAAAGATAAATATTTATCACTCCATATGGAGTGATTTTTTTTTAAAAAAAAAAACGATTTTTTTAATTACTTACTCGTTCTTAGGTATTTTGTTATTCTTTGGGTGGCAGGGGTAATTTTAAAAGACATTTATTGAACATCGCTTAAAATGTCACGAAATTCGCCACGGATATTGTAACGAACTAAGCTAAATGTCACGTGCTTAGATTTAATTAATATTTGCTGTTATTTTTATTATAGACAGTAAATATTTCTGCCGGTTTTAAGGGAGTTGACTACGGAAGGATAAAGGACGTATCTTAAATCGCAGATTTTAAGTACTTTAGGATCCAATGGGTTCTTTTTTATCGAAGTGCATTGCATGACAGAGTTTCAACGTATTTTATAGGCAAATTAATTTATTTGAAGGCTTTTAATATCCTGATGTTGATGGCATCTTTTGATCGCTGGATTGGAGGTCAAGTATATGCATGGATGACACGTAGTGCTTTTGACAATAATACCTATAACTTTGCTGAAGACAGAAAAAAAAATTCCCTATGGTTAACCAAGTTATGGGCATGAGAATAAAACCGAAAAGTGCTCAGAATCAGGTTTGTGCCAAAATATTCATGCGGCTATAAAATACGTAAGGCAGTCAATCTGACAAAACGAATGATGCAGAGCTTCTAATTTTGGTAAGTTATTTCAGGATCAATGATCGAATCTTAGGCCCGAGACCATGACCTGAAAAGTGTCACACAGTGTAATATTCAAATGAAGTATCCCAGAAATGTACGCATGTGTATCTTATTTCATTCTTCGCCTGGTTATTCGTTGAATTGCGTGAAAGTTCGGAATATATCTCTCTCTCTCTGTGTGTCTGTACACAAATTCATTTTTTCCCAATGTATAGGAAACCATCCAGATTCCTTTATGTGCATAAAGTCACTGGTATAAGTGTAAGCTCAATGATTGTAACCGAAGGTGATTTTTGGGGCATATTTCTGAGACCAACCATTCAATTTTTACTCTCACAATACAAATTTCCCTTTACGTATCAAATTGTATATATGTGATTGTGTCACGATTACGTAATTTCAGGATATGTTAACAGTTGAGTATGTGAAATTGAAAACAAAAAAAAAACTATCGAACGTAATGCAGTCCTGATAATTTTGGTCCAATCTACACTTCATTCTCAATGTTTGTGATTTTATTCAGATTTGTTGACCGATATTTTTGGAGATAAGGAAGGGGGACAGCAATTTTTTAATGCTTTTTTGAAAAAGTGTAAAGTAAAAAGTAACACAAGAAATACCTTTCATTTGACATCCCAAACGATGACTTAAAAATTACTTTTAACCTCACCAAACGAAATTCATCTTTTTAAGTTCAGGTCATACCTAGTAGAGGGTCACTAATTGCTACAACTGTTCCAAATTGCAATAGTCTACGTCAAGTAGTCTCTAGGAAAACCACTGTGACAGACAGACAGACAGACAGTGTTCCGTTTTGGGTATGAAATAGAAAATCTGAAACTAAATAAAAATCTTTCACCACCACAGAACTTTTAAGGAAGTGTATTTCTTATGACATCTATGGTGAATTAGACATCTGTACTTTTTTAATGTTCTGCAAAAGGAGCAATTACTGTACTAAGAATCAGTTGCAAATACTTAATTATAAAGACCATTAGTATTTAATTGTTTTCTTGATATCATTTGACTCGTTGCACGTTAAATTTTTCCTTTTAACCTCTAACGACCTCTAACCTTACTTACTTATTTATATAATTATCTGTTCGTTTAGCAAAATGGGAGTTATGACTAATAAACTTAAACAACAAATGACCGAAGCGAAAAAAAAGTACTGAGTCAGGTTGCTCATATAGACGGTGCCTGATTTGGTCAGGCATTCTTTTTGGATTCTATTCTTGAATATTTTACTACAGTAAAAAAAATAAATGTACGGCGTCAGCAGTCCTAATGAATCAAGCCTAGCTTCTCGCAACCATTTGTGTGTGCGTATTCAAATATGGCATACAGTAGAACCTCGAATATCCGTGTTCCGATAATCCGTGTTTCTCGCTTATCCGTGTGTACGGGGAATCCCAATTTGTAGCAAACAGTATTTTCCAGTAAAATGCACTTTCTGTTTGCTTGTTTGCTTGAATGTTATTTTACCATTTATATTTCTCTATATTTGAGAGGCAGGCAGTATTGTAATGGGTAAGTAACAGTTGTATTTCTGCATATTTAGAGGTAGCAGATATCTATTAGGTTAGCAGCATATTACTGTATTTTAATATTACGCTGCAGAGAAAGATTAAAGGACGGTGCACATAACAATTATTTACCATGGGTATGAAACGCAAAAGAATTGTTTTGACAATTGAAAATAAACTTAAACTAACTTAAAAACGTATTTTTATTAATTTTTTGATTATCCGTGTTTTTTTTTTCAATTTTCCGGCTACCGCTTCCCGGTCATTGTACCGGATAATCGAGGTTCTACTGTATCTTTATTTGACTTATCTCTGAAGCCTTAGGCCGAAAATATCTGCCCTCTCCCAGCTGTGCTAAAAAAAAAAAAAATAGAAATAAAATCCGTTTCTGAAACTACCTCTCTATTCTATTCATAGGACAACTTTATTTTCCATTTTTTTTTGTTTATCAACTCATCCTCTGAGGGCGATTTTAAAAAAAAGAATACACACGTTTTTTCCCCATTGAACTTATGTACACTCATATTTATCGAATCGTAAAAACTTGAACACAAAAAAAATAAACAAAAAACTTCAGAAAAGCATCACTGGCACATCAACAGTTTAGATGTAGCATCAGTGTTATCAATGGCAGCAGCCGTTGTTTTGTTTTAATATAAAATCATTTGGAACATCCGCCGTATCGATCAATAATTCATGCTATTTCATGTGAATCAATTTGTCCTTATTTTCCTTTTTATTTTTTTTTTTTTTTCTTATTTTTCCCGCACCTACAATTTTTTTTTTTTTTTTTTTTTTCCCGAGGGTAGGTGAAAATCTTCCATAGACACTATGAGAATAGCAAGCGCGTGCTCATAGTAGTGTCAGATTCTTACTGACCAAAAACACCTCCCTTCGATATAAATTTGTTAGATACTGCAACTAAGTTATACTACTTATCAAGCAATTTTTCTATCACGAAATATAAACGTTTGGCAGGTTACTTTCCAATGAAAGATCCTGCATATTCCGCAATTTAGATGCGGTTAATCCTTATCTCGCCAAGTCGAAAGGTTTTATCCTTTGTAGTCGGCGCAATAAATTGCTCTCATCCAAAATAAGTAGGACTGTATTATTAACATGTCCGATTAGTCGGTTTCTATGTTTTCGCGCGAAGCTTCTAGTTTCAGCTTCGATTGTCGGAATTCCGAGATCCCTGTGGATATCGTCGTTTCTAGCATACCACGGTGCTTGGACAATTTCTCTAAGCACTTTATTTTGAAAGGTCTGCAAAATATTGGCATTTGTTTTCTTGGTACAACCCCAAAGTTGTATACCGTAGGACCACACCGGCTTTAGCACTTGCTTGTATAAAAGCAGTTTGTTCTCGGTACTGAGGTGGGAATGTTTCCCGATCAGCCAGTACATTTCTCTATATTTGATTTCTAATTCTTTACGTTTCATTTTCACGTGCGAATTCCACTTCAGCTTTGCGTCAAGTGTCATTCCCAGGTATTTGGCTTCATTTGCAATAGGAATTCGGGCCAAATTTATAAAAATTGGCAAGTCATTAATTTTTCTATAAGTGAAATTCACGTGAACAGATTTAGTTCCGTTAAGGGCGATCCGCCAGTCCCTCGTCCATTCATTTACTTTATTCAATGCGTTTTGCAGTTTGGCAGTCGTTTCCTCGATTGTTTTACCTACTGCTAGGATAGCGGTGTCGTCGGCAAACGTAGCAAGCATAGTGCCATCTTCTTTCGGTATATCACGAGTATATAACAGATAAAGAAGCGGCCCCAGAACGCTTCCTTGCGGTACGCCGGCCGAAATTTTTTTGAGCTCTGAGTATTCGTTTCCATTTCTAACACGGAAGAGTCTATTTCCGAGATATGAATCCAAAATCTCGTATAGGTACACGGGGAGTACTTGTCGTAATTTGCATTTCAAGCCATCGTGCCACACCTTATCAAAGGCTTGCGAGACGTCAAGAAATACGGCTGAGCATATCTTTTTTTCTTCTAGTGCTTTTTCGATTACGTTAGTAATTCTATGCACCTGGTCAATTGTCGAATGCTTACTTCTGAACCCAAACTGGTGGTCAGGGATTAGATTATTTTCTTCTATAACCGGTTGGAGACGCCTTAGTAATATCCTCTCGAAAATTTTTGATACGACTGGAAGAAGCGAGATTGGTCTGTATGATTTTACTTCATATGACGGTTTTCCTGGTTTTAAAACCATAATGACTTCCGCAACTTTCCATTGGCTCGGCACGTGTTTTAATCTGAGTGCAGCATTTATAATATGGAGAAGCTTAATAAATGCTCTTCTAGGTAAGGCTTTGAGAATTTCTCCGGTAATCAAATCATAACCAGGAGCTTTCTTAGGTTTTAGTTTCGCGATCTCACGTTCGAGTTCTCTAAGCGTTGCAGATCTGCGCGTTAAATCGTCAGATGGTGGAACTACCATCCTTGTGAGGTTGATGTTGTCATGAACCACTTGACCATCGTTTGGTTTAAAGGTTTCTTCCAAATGGGCGGCAAAAATATCCGCTTTTTCTTTATCTTCCCTTGCCCATTCATTTTGATTTATTTTAAGTGGCGGCGCGGGGATTTTGGGCCTTTTGGTGCCTTTTACGGCTTTCCAAAGGGAATAATTGGAATCTTTTTTCGCTGTTAAACTTTCAATGTAAGAGCCTATCGCACGATTTTTAAAATCCTTAATGCTATTCTTTAACAAATTGCAGAGACGATTCAGATGGGTTTTATGCTGTGGAGCACGACTTTGTTGCCATCTTTTACGCGCTTTTCTTTTTTCCCTAATTAATTCCTTTATTTCAGCAGGATATCGTAGACCGTATTTGTCTGGCGTTTTTCTTGGATTATGCGTATTATTCCAAGAGGCGAGCTGTACTATCTCAACGAAGCGATCGACTTCAACCTCAAGTTCATAGGGTGTCGTAAGCGGTACGCTCAGTACAATATTTACTTCGATTTCGTTCCTAAAGCCTTCCCAGTTAGTTGTTCTGCCGGTTAATTTCGCTGGCTCTCGGTTAAATAATAGTTTTTCGCTCAATGTCAAAATAACTGGGGAATGATCAGACGACAGATCAAAGCTTTCTTCAACTTTTATGTGGTTGTTAGATATTCCTTTCACCACGAAGAAATCGATCAGGTCAGGTATTTTCAAAGTATCAGCTGGCCAGTAAGTCGGTTTGCCCGTCGAATGGAAATCACAACTGTACTCCATACCTGCCCCATAGAGCATTCTACCTTTTTGCGAGATGTATCTAGAGCCCCAGAACGTATGTTTCGCGTTAAAATCGCCGCCAATAATGAAATTAGGTTTCAGCGATTTAAATAAGTTAGTAAAATCACTTTTTTCAAGCGCGGAACGCGGTGGACAGTAAATAGATGAGATTTTAATAGTACGCTGACTATTTTTAACTCGAATTGTGCACATTTGCAGAGTTTCAAGCTCTATCTTTAGGTCTTCGCATTGTTCAATGCAGTCTTTAATAAACAAGGAAGATCCGCCTCTTGCTTTTCCCGAAGGGTGACAAGCGTGGTAATCAGTATAGCCTTTTATTTTTAAATGCGATTCCTTTTTCACGTGAGTTTCAGAAATCAAGCAAATGTCAATATCTTTTTCTCGCATGAATATTTCCAATTCGTCAAGTTTTTGCAAAAGTCCGTTTGCATTCCAAGTACATATTTTTAACATTCTTTTTTCATTCATATTCTAGGTGAAGTACGCGTTTTCCGTGAATAACTCTCGAGCTTAACCAACCTATCGAGAATAATTTTATTTATTTTGCTTTGCTCTTCAAGTTTCGCGAGAATAATTGAGAAAACTTGAGAAGCAGGGTCCGTCGGGATTTCGATGTTTTTTGATTTTTCGGATGCTGCAGCCTGGGCGTAGGTCTGCACTCCTGCTGTCCGAGGGCTATTACTTGATGTCTTTTCTAATGGCTTTTCATTACCATTTCTCTTAAGGCCAGAAGTCGAGGGCTTTTCTCCTGTCACCAACTTTTTCCGCTCTGAACCCGGGGGTTTTTGTTTGCCTACGTTCGCCTGACCGATCTTACTATTTGCATTAGTTAGCGGTCTTGTTATTTTATTTTGAGGCTTATGGAGTGCATCTCTCCGTTTTTGCAACTCCTTAGCTACTTCACAGCCTCTATAATTTGCCGGGTGCTTTCCCTTACAATTAGCACAGATTGCGGAGGCTTGTTTGTTCACTCCACAGTCTTGGGAGAGGTGATTTCCGGCGCATTTCACACAACGCGGTTCTTTTTTGCAGTACGTTTGCGTATGATTAAATCCTTGGCAACGTTTGCACTGCGGAATTATTTTTAAATTTCTACGCATGGGCTCGATTTTGACCACGATATTCAATATGGTTTTAATTCGGTAGATATCGTCGATGCTGTCAGATTTATCGAATGTTAGCATAAAAAGTGGAAGTCCACGCCTAACCAATATGTCTGTATCTATTTCAGATTGTTGCTTTTCCTTCTTGATGATATTAACGGCATCAAGAATTTTAAAGCCTTTGGCTTGAAGGTCGCTCATAACCTCTTCTTTGGTGCATGAGGGGTGAAGACCCCTTGCTACAACACGATGTGGCCTTTCTGACTTGATTTCGAAAGTATACCACTGAATCTTATCCACATTAAGTTTTTGGGACACTGCTCGGTAGTCATCGTGGTCGTCGACGTTAATCCTCCACGCATTATTCCTCAAAGATGTGACCTTAAATTTCGATGTAATCGTTCCTTTAAGGAGGCTATGCAACTTATTATATTCCGTTATCCCGACAATGTTTATTGGTGGCGGCACCTACAATACTCGATAGAAAAATTATCGATTTCAATTTATCAACAAAGAAAAAAAAACAAACAATTCAACAACAGATACAGATACAATATCTATATCCATTCATCATTGTTTATGGGAACAAATGCGTTGTAATGCTGATGGGGTACCAGCCGTTTGGCGCAGTGTTTTTTTTTTAACCACAAAATTTGATTGATGAGGCTCTAAGGTGGTTTTATGGTTCGCCATCCTTCGATTTTCCTTCACGGAGAGGGAGAAAAAGAGGAAAAACTTTTCAATCAGAGAAAATTTATTGGTGGGTGGAACATAAATCTGATTATCAATTTATGGTTACAATTTAACACCCAATGGGTGGTCATATATTTAAAAGACGGAAAAGCAAAAGTCAGCGCACCTTTGTACGAGTAAATCCGGGTCAAACAATGAAGGCTCTTGCACCGCAAACCCAGACAAAGGATGTATGCATATTCTAAAGGCAGGACCCTGAGATATGGAGATTGGAAGTTTAAAAGCTCTCCTCTCTTGTTGTCTGTTGAACGTGGCTGGCGATCAGAGGAATAAAAATGTTACGACCTAGTTGCAGCACCACAACAAAAAACACACTTACAAAGGCACAAATGTTAAGAATAATATAATTTATTATTTGTGGCTTGATGAAAATGTAATCTCACAGGATGTGCTCCTGCTGGGCGGGCAGCTGCTCTCTTCGTATATATATGTACGCATCCACTGCACAAGAGGATAAAGGAAGCTTAGTGTTTTTTTTTCTTTTAATAGAAATGGATACTGCTGTTGTTCATGTTTATTCTTTCCACTCACAAAATGTTTATGCAATTCATAAACAGCATAAAATAAAGTATTAAAATAATATTATCGGGTTAACGGTTTAAATTATTTTTATAGATTAAACATTTAAGTGTTGCGCAGAAGATCACATTAAAACTTATTCCATATATTATATTTTGTAGTTCAAAACTGCTTTATTTTAAGTACCTGCATTCGACAACTACCACTTGTTTCTAAAAACTACATTTCGACCTTTCACAATCAGAAAACATCGAATTCGAAAACCTTTAATAGGCGTGTTTTTTTTTCAAACCTATATAGGCTAAACATGTTTCCGCAACATGTTTTCAATGTAAAATACAACAAAACCTTAGCCTGGATAATTATCCAGGCTTATTTTTGTATGGAAAGCTTTTTCGAAATCTATATAGATTTGAAAAAAAACGCACCTATAATTACCATTGCGCTTCGTGTATCCTCATATCCATGCTAGCTTGTATTTTCTTTCATTTTAAATATGGTGCCATTGTTTACCTGTCACAGATGTCAGCTGCAAAGTAAAATTCGGACCAATGAATCAATATTTGCTGCGGAAACGCATCAAAATACAGTGGAAATCGCTTATAACGGCTGTGAAGGGACCGAGCAAATGTGGTCGTTATAATCGGCGCGGTCATTATATTCGACTGGCCTCCATAAGTATTCAGAAAAAACTTAAAAACATTTACAGACTAACTGAATTCATTTAATTTTGAATTATGTACATATGCATATACATACAGTCTTGTGCAAATTAATGTGAACAAACACTTTTTTTTAAAAAAAACTTGTATTATTTATTTGAAGTGGCAGTAAGTAATGAATTTATAAAATTAATATTTAATGTGTCCACCCTTGGCTTTAAGCACCATATGTATTCGTTTTGGCATGGATTCCACCAGTTTTTGACAGTTTTCAACGATTTCTGGATCCCGGTACCATACTTGATTCACTTTTGACAGCTCAGGAACCAGATGACTTTCCAATAATTCGATATATTTGTCACTGTTCATCATTCCTGAAAACATCATTCCATTCAAAACATTTGCTTTACAGGATGTTTTACAGTCTGCTGTTGAAATGGGTTCACCATCGGATCTTCGAACATATTGAGGTTTCATACCCTGCACGAAAAAATTACTCTCGTCCGAAAAAAAGCACCTTTTTCCATTCATCCGCTGTCCATTCTTTATATTTTCGAGCCCAAGCCATTCTCTTCTTTTTCATTACAGCATTGAGGAGTTGTTTCTTCAGAGGTTTTCTTGCTTTTCGCCCAACTTCTAGAAGACGTCGCCGAACTGTTGAGGCATCCACAACGGTTCCTGCAGCCGCAAGATGTTTTTGTAAGTCGTCACTCGTTTACCTAGGGTTGATCATACTGTTTCTTATTAAAAGAGCGTCTTCTTTCTTGGTGGTTTTACGTTTTCTACCACATTTTCCTGTTCGTTGTGGTAAAATCGACCCAGTTTCTTTATGGCGTTTGATGATGTTGCTAACCGACCCTAGCGATATGCCACACTCTTTGGCTATCTGTCTCTGATTTTTAGACGTATGCTCAAACAAAGTTATTACTTTACTACGGATTGTAACGGTGATATCCATTACTAAGCACTTCTGAACAGGATCAAACTTATCAGCAGATTAACTTTTGTTTACACAAATCGGTAGGTCCTTGGAATTTTCAAAAATTTAAATTCAAAAATATTTCGGGAAGATAGGCAAACTATGTTTTCCCCAGGGCTATTATGTTCTAGTTTAAGAATATGTACAATTTGGACAAATCCAAGAACGTTGTGACAACAAATTACCTTGTTTGCCATTCCAATTAAGAAAAATATCATATGTTCAGATTAATTTCCACAAGACTGTATGTATGTAAGTTCATGAATAAATTAAATTTTAAATTATTTTAAATTGTTTTAAAGTTAAAAAAAAATCACTCCAAACTTGTGTGCACCATTTTTTCACCTGACTCCAAACGGAGAATAGTTGCTACCTTTTCCTCTACAAAAAAGTTCCCAATTTTTCTATAAATCATGGCTGTATAAGAAAATAAAAACAAAATACTCTAAAAATTTTGTAAAATCACAAGAATGAACAAGAAATATTCATATATGTAATTTGTTGTACCTAAATGTTCTCTCATTTCGTCGTTATAAGCAACGAAAACGATTTTTCCGTCTGGAAAACTGTTCGTTGTATCCGAACCGTCGTTATATATAACTTACCAAGATTTCACTGTATAATCAAACAACTGAAGGGAAAGCTACTGACCGCAATAAGCGAGTTAGTTATAAGTGACTTCCACTGTAGTGAAAACTATTATTCATTTTTAGTGCTTAGAGAAGAAATTCCTGTAATTACCACATTTGTTTGAAATTCATTAGACGAGACATTTTTTGTTCACCCTGTACCTGATGAATCAGCCATGCGCTATATTCTTAAAAATCCGAACAAATTGAAAGCCGCCATAATGCAACCACCATTTTAGGATCTCCATACTTTCTGATTTGTGTTATCACATTGTCAACTTGCTTTACAATTTAATAAGTGATTGTTACTGCCTTATGTTTGATGTGAACACATATAAGATAATTATTAGAATTTTATAACAATTTGCCGTTTCAATAGGATCCACAATTTCCACAATCGGAAGCCAATTTCAGAAATTGTATTTACGCATACAATTCACTTGGAACGATCGGCGATTATCAGTGTAATACTTGAAATACGACATTTGGCAGTCATTTTCCAATTGGGGATATAGCTCAGTGGTAGAGCATTCGACTGCAGATCGAGAGGTCCCCGGTTCAAACCCGGGTGTCCCCTTTGTAGACTTTTTTTATTTTTTTTTCTTTTTGCATATTTCCAATTATTTGTCATCTTCTCCAGTATTTAATTGGAAGTACAATTTAATTTTATAATAATAACTTTTTAATGCGCTCTACGAAAATAATTTCTATACAAAGGAAACTCCACCCCTCTTACCAACAGTGCCCCAAGGTGACACCCTGAAGGATACGCATACCTTACAACAAGCTACAAATAAATAATCCCAGTTTCTGAACAGGACATGGCCATTAGCGGTTTCACGGAAAAAAAAGGAATCTATGAAACCATTGTAATGTCGCGCCTGTTGTTTGTCTCGCAACTTTTTTTACGAGTACCTACGTAATATGTATTATTATTTAGCCATTAGGACAAGAAGATGCCACAGGCGATGACTACCTATGACTATGACACCAAAAGGTGTAAGCCTTTAATGCTGGTTGTGGATTTTGTTTTGTTCTTGTTTTCATTCTGTCTCAGGTATTAAGTGAGTTTTTATTTTGTGAACCAAATTCCACGAGGACATTCCATCGTGATCCGTATCTATGTGGGTATACACGGTTATAACAATAAGGACAAAAAACAAAACCTCCCAACTTGACTGTCTACTTGTACACGCGCCTCCTGTACTCCTATGTGTGGAGCGATGAATAATCGCAAATGTGAACCAAAAAAAAAAAAACGCAAATTGTTACGGTTCGTGTTTTTATTTGGTTAAGTGCCTACGCATATCCTTCGAGACGACACAACGCGTTCGATACGTTCTCGTCGACATTGGAATGTGTGCCACGGATACCATCGTAAATGAAGTCTCCTCTAATGATGTGCACGGCAAATGCTGTGTCACGTAAACCGCACAAAGTTGATTAATATTCTGATCTACTTTTCTTTCTCTTTTTTTGGCAACCAACAACTCATACCGTTGCCATACTTTATCACAAAAAATTGTTGACTGGTTACTTGGCAGTGGCAGAGATATCGTTCGCTTTTATCGGGGGGCCAGGGAGAGGAATGAATTAAGTTTGACTTTGAATTCGAACAGAGAATCAAGTTCAAGTAAAACGTCAACAAGTGGCAGACGTATCGGAACGGAACTCATCGGAATGTGTGTACATACTCTCGTTCCGTCGCCTCACTTTCAGGACACGTTTCTCTCCTTCTTCTTTGGTTTCTGAACCCGTGTAAGTTAATTTTTAACGCAAATTAGAGGAACTGGTGCGAATCTTTTGATATGAGTGGTTTTTGAGAAGTATAAGACATGCGTGTGAACACAGTGAGGTGGTAAAATAAATAGACCTGAAAAAAGTTGTTGAGGAAAAGCTTTCTTGGCCCGAAAACTTGTGTTCAAAGATTGTTTGGAATTGTTGGTATCCAAGGCGCACTGTGGATCACTTAGATTGGTCCATCATAATACTACGCAGAAAAACCAATTTTAAGCTCTGAGAGCGCTCTTTCTTTATTGTCTTTCTTTTTTCACTGTGTGGCAACGTGGATAAGCACTTCCAACTTCCAAGTCAGGTCTCAACCAAAAACGTTTTGAATCGAACCAGGACTTCTCACAACCTTTTGTGTATGCGTGTTATATATTTGCACGAATGGAAGGGACTTGCGGTTTTTTGCCGACTCCGAGCGGCGAGTTGAGAAGCTACTCAAGACTCTTTGAATGCTTGTCAGACCTTCAAAAGAGGTGGCACCGTGAACAAACTTTAAAAAGTTTGGCTGGGAGTCAGCCCCGGCAGCATTGCGTAGTAGTCCAACGCACTTGCCACTACACCAAGGGGGACATAATCCTGCATATTTTGAAAAGATAATGAATCCTTTTCAAAACTATTCATCCCAATAACAACGATATCCTCGTTGCCAAAGTCCCTCAAGTGTATTCGTAAGCGAATAGTTGAGCCCGATTATTTATTAGAATGGGTCAACGCTTTGACCTTGTCTTATCAATGATCAGCTTAAGATGACAAAGAAGTGGATAAGGCTTCATCCTGCCGGTCTTCGTTATTTTGACAAAAAAGCCCATACACGATTTGAACCTTGGGAAATATTTTCGATAGAAATCCTACGACAGCGGTTCTCGGCACACCAATTCCTGGTGAGTCCACTCTTTCAGCAGGTTGAAGACGAGTCGCGGTATTTCCAGTTCCTTATTAAGGCTTTTGAAAGTTCCCATAACGAAATGCTATTCTTATAATTTACTCATAAATGTGTGCACCTTTAACACACACTGTTCCTTTCCTACCGTCATCCACCACAAAATGAGCATTCCAATTTCAATAGCTGATTATATCCTTCTTGCCACCAACAAAAAAACGACAGCAGGAATTTGCAAACGAAACTTCCATTCCAAGTATCTGTGGAATCTCATTATCCCGAGTTACGTTACACCACACGTCCCGTTTCTGAGGGCAACTTTCAAATGAAGTTAAGTCAAAGGAAAGGCCACCTATTTGCTTCGATCCGCATGGCCATTCAAATAAAACCAAAGGAGTAAACGGGAAGGAATGCCAGGATGTATAGATGGGGATGGGGACCCGCACTCCCTGATCCGAATCCAAGGAAGATGCGATGTGACACAGAAAAAGTGACTGTAAGGAATTTTTTCCATTTCAATTTATGAAAATTAATAATTTGGTTTATTTGGAATGCTTCCCCTTTGTCTGTGCCGGTGTGTGTAAGGACGACTGCGATATCTGGAATCCGACCAAAGCGGATTACGGTTAACGATACGGAGGAAGGTGAAGCAAAATACTTGACGATGACCTCGCTACGACATGCCATAGTAATTGTCTTTCGATGACAATTCTGAAAATTAAGATTCTAATTCGAACGGAATGATAAGCGCGAAATCTATTCACCGTCATTATGTGCGGGTGTGGGTGGTAAGGGGTGGTAGATACAAGATGGAATTGATGCGTCTACGAGTATGTCTGGAGTAAGCGAATGCCGACTGTTAATTGTTGCAGGTGAGACATTGAAACTACGTGTTCGAGTGGAAATAAACCAACAACAAAATAAACACACACACACAGACAATCTCACAAGATAAGGCTTATCTGGCGGATTCTTGTTGACAAGCCCCAGATACTCTACCTCAGTGGTATCGCAATCGCAAAACACAGCCGGCGAATGCTTATCTGTTGACTGCTCAGTGAGAGTGAGACACGTCAGTTTAGAGTTGATTGCCCGAATGGCGTGAGATAAGTTTAGTACTCGCATGAGGTGGATAGTAGAAGCACATTTCAAGTGAGCATTGTTTTGTTTCTCACTAATGCCTTAGTTGGGGATAAATTGTATAACACAAAGTGTGATAGAAAAGGGATGTACACACGAAATGAGGGCGGAAAATGTACATTCCTACAGATAAAGTGCTCTTAAAAGATACAATTTAAAATTGCGACTTTTTCTACAGATCTTGAGTCAATACAGTCGCGGTCTTAAGGTGATTTGAGAATTGGTTATAACTTTGATCCTACCTATCTAAAAGGTAGATAATACAGTGGAGAACATCCGGAAAGGTCCTACCTATCTAAAAGGTAGATAATACAGTGATGAACATCGGGAAAGGTGTCGTAAAAGGGTCGAGGTATCGAACAATGTCAGAAATCAACTCTAAAAATCCCTATTCTCGGTTCAAGATTAAAACTAATGTAAGCATGCCTTACAACTTACGAGTGAATTGGATATTAAGATATCGGAATTCCTGCGATACGGTTTCTTTTTAGGGTTAGGTTAGATTGGGAAGGGTGTGTGATTTCTACTCTGAGGCCCACGTCCACTGTGAATTCCTAAATGGTGGGCAAACCAAGACTTCGACATAGTCATACGGTCACAAATGGATTCCATTTTACAGCATGGATGATAGGCCATTGGCAACAACATGCTATTGCAAGACTTGTCACATTTGGGTGCACTTACAGGAAATTTCACATCTCTTCATTGGCTCGTTTAGTCCCAAATTTAGGAGTTCATTTATTCTTTATATTTTACTAGCTACACGAAAAACATTGTTTTGACAAGCTTTTGTTGGTATCGACGTTCCAAATTATTTTGTGCGTAAGCTCCAACAGAGCGAGTCGAACTCGACTGTATTCGTTATTCCGGAGTCGCGCTGAAAAATTCTTATTCGATTTGCCTCCAAACGCTGATGGTAAACCCTCTTCGTTAGTCCATTTGACTTGACCACCATGTAGTTGGCTTGCGTTGCGCGTACGCCGACCGATATTTTGACGACTTACTGGTGGCATTTTTTCCAAAGAAATAAACCACGAACTGAAATCAATTGAGTTTGCAACGTACCAAACTTGAACTTACAACATAATCACAATTCAACTGAAAATTCACTTCAAAACTCATCGTATTTCGTAGGTAGGTAGGTACATACCTATGTAAATTTGTTGATAGCAAAACTTAGTTCACTACATGAAAAAGTAAAACTTAGACAAAAATGTCAACCAAATAATTTATTTTCTTGCAATAAAATTGAAATCGCAATGAATCTCATTACTTTTGTTTTCTTGTGCGTAAAAAAAAACTGATAGTTTTCTGATGCGGGAACAGGCGACATACAATTGACCATACGAGAACGTTAAAAAAAATGAATGAGCCAAATCCTCCCATGGAAAAAAGCGCTTTCAGT
Source organism: Brachyopa scutellaris (assembly GCA_949775065.1). Taxonomy (NCBI): domain Eukaryota; kingdom Metazoa; phylum Arthropoda; class Insecta; order Diptera; family Syrphidae; genus Brachyopa; species Brachyopa scutellaris. The sequence continues at coordinate 56,401,880 of OX459112.1, read as the reverse complement.
TTTTTCACGAATTTCAAATTTTCCGGTGAACTTTCCAAAAATGTTTTTTCATACGAACCTTGTCCTGACAATGACGAACACATCAAAACAAAAATCAGTCAAATTGGTCCAACCGCTCTCAAGTGATGATCAGTCATACATGCAGCAATTGATTTTTATATATAAAAAAAAAAGAAGAAGAATATAGGTTCATACAGAAAATACAGGGATTTTGCTAGGATCCCATCAAAACTACTATATCTACTTGAAAGAAGAGTTGAACGACTTCGGTGAATAGTTACAGACTTAAAACTTTGGTTTCCGAAGCCAAATCTACGAGTTTTTCACTGAACCTAGATAAGACAAAAGGTGTTCCATAGTTAACGCAGTGTTTCCTTTATAGCTTTTAAGGATATTTAAGGATGTGTTCCAACCAGTCCTTACATTTTTTTTAAGCGTTCTTCATTGGCGTGGTGACTGATACTTGATATTAGGGAAAGGTACAACATTGTATACTCCCTTCTAATACACATACTCAAATGGGAAATGGGTGGATCGAGTACGTGTATTTTCACTTCATTCACCGAATCGGAAGATTTTTTTTTTTTTCTCAAAGCTGGCTTAAAACAAAATGTTTTCTAAAAAAAAAAAGAAAACAAATAATTAGCCTACCACTGTTACCCTCATCAGGCGAAGATGTGCCCGTCAACATGATACATACACCGTTCCATTCCGTTCTTTATTTATTTTTATTTTCCTACGGTAATATTTTCAGAAAGCTAAAAAGGAGAAAAGGAGAAAAAGAACAGATTTTCATCACTCAACGAATTGTGAACTTTTTTTTCTATTGAAATTACGCTTTCTCCTTTTTCCCTTTCCCAATAGATTTCACCCGCTATTAAGGCCGTTACACGTTCACGATATTGCCATATTAACTTGCACGTAACTGATTCCATAACATTACGAGACTCGTACGAATATATAATTTCTGCAAAAAGATAATACTCATTCTCGTATCTCTATAGGAACATGAAATTGCAATTTTATTAAATTGAAAAGGAAATTCAAATTCAATCTTTTTCCGTTGCGTTTGGAAGGGGGAAACTTCATTCGGAACTAAATTACGAAATAACGGTTCTATTAGTGGATTTATGAATACTCTAGAATTTTATTTCTCAACGCGACGTGTTTTGAAAGCTTAATATGCGTTGAAGTGATCAGGACATTCATATGGGACTATAGGTGATTTGAGAGGTTCCGAAACATATGCAAATTTGGCAGACGGTTTTCGTAAACGGTTGAGCATAAAATTCCCGTTTATGAGGATAGTGAAACTAAAATCGCAGATTAGAGTCAATTTATTTAAGGCAGACTTGAATGCTCAGTTTTGTCAAGTTTCGTTCACTTTTCCATACGGTAATTGTTTCATTTGTATTCCGAATTAAAAGCTCAGTCCTTGTCGGATTAATGAGAATGACGATTAAATAAGCAGAAGCCTAGAACTCGTAACAAAGCCGCCTGTAGAGTCAGTAAAGCAATCGGGCACAATAAAAGCACCAAAAATAATACGCTACTTAGACCAGGCTGAGCAATAAGAAATTATGAAGAAATGGGTTCTTAAATGCTATGTCGAACCGACAGGTTACTTTTTCTATTCTTTTTTCTATGCTTGCTGAGCGCAATGAGCTTTCTGCAGCAATTTTTTTCTATAAAGTAAAAAAAAAAACATGAAAAAGGCTCTGAAACTTTCAGCAATCACCTCAATGAATTTCAACAATCATAATGCAATTTGTATTAAATACATCAATATAGGCGTGCCTCAAGGATCTGTTTTGGGACCTATACTATTTCTTGTCTACATAAATTCTCTCTTCAGCCTTAATTTTAAGGGTGTCTTATAAGCTTTTGCCGACAATATAGGTTGTGCTTATGGCTTAGTAAGTCTTATAGAGCTTGTTTCAAATATAAACGGGGACTTAAATTTGTTAACAGTAAAGTTTGCTGGGCAAATACTTATTATAAATAATGTTTTTTGTTTAGTTTATCCAAGCAAAATTTCCCTACTATAGATATATTTTATCATACGCCAGAGTGTCAAAGATTCATGTTAACCAACTGTGCTTGCTACTCTTCGACAATCTTTTCTAGTAATCTAAATTGTAGTACAAATTGGTTTTTAATTGAAAAAGTTAATGAGTTCAAGTACCTCGGGTTAACTATTGACTCAAATTTGTACTTTAGAAACCATACTGATGCTTTAAAAAAATATTTTTGTCTTCCAACTATGCCGTGATTTGAAGATGTCTTCCATCCGTTATCTTCACTGCTTTAAAGTACTCAAGACTTACTTTGTTAGATCCGGCAACTTGGATTTTAGAATCTTGAATCGTACCGACTTTTCGCACTACAGCCTTTAGAAATGTTTACACTGTGTCTTCTTGTCGTTTATTTAATAAACTTCCACCTCCGACTTTACATTCTAGAGTCTAAAGAATTTCTATTCGACTGTAGGAAAAACGTTTTTGTCGTTTTTTGATTAAGTTGCCACTGTAGAACACAAAACGAACGGACATCATTTTAAGGATAAGTTTCTTAACCTGTGTCCATTAATCCATATGCGTCTATCTGTCTGGGGTGGTTCGCTAAAGGAATTATTTTCCTTCTAAATTTTAACCAAAATATATGCTAAAATAATGACGAAACCGGTTGGAAGGTTTTTGTACAACACAATTATAAGCTAACAAGCATTGAATTGCTAATATCCACTAATATAGAACACGTTGATTTCGTTTTACAAAAAAAAAAAACAAGAATTCAACATTCGCTTTTGTAAGATTTTTGACCTGATTCTGGCTTTTACCGTAGCTTTAATTTTGCACCAAACGATGCAAAAGCTGAAGCTGACATATGTGTTTTTTTAATATTAACTTTAAATACATGTTAAATTTATTTCAAGGAATTTCACTGAAATCCCAGTTTGACAACAACTGGAGCAGGACATTTCAATCAACTTGTTAAATTGAGTATTTTCTTGAAATTAGTTTGTACTCTGCAAGAGGTGTTTATTTTCTACATGATTCATTGTTAAAAGGATTTGTTGTGTTGTGTGGGTGTCCGGGGAGGGGATAAACATCTCGAGCAACGAGCACTCAGACACTGGGTAAGAATTAAATACACAAACTCTGGATGGTACGCTAGCTAGTAAAGATTTGGTTCAACAATACATCGTAGAGTTGCTGTTGGTAACAAAGGTAGTACTTATGTACATACATATGTACATATATTCGAAATGTTTTCAAATCCTTCCCCAAAGGAGTTTAAAATAGAATGCAACTCAGAAAGATGAAAAAGAAAAGATTTTAACGAGAAACATTGCAATTCTAAGGAATGTAAAAAGTATAATGTTTAATCAAATATTTAAGTAAGTGCATTGAACGCTTATACAATTTACGACTGATGAATGAAACAAGGACGTGCTGAAATCGTTTGAGCTTCAACTAGAAAATTAGAAAGTTTCTAACCAGTTTCACCCCCTACTGCTCCATTAATGGGAGCTAGCAATAAATTTCGATGAATGGGGACTACTTATTCGCTTAGCCTGAGTGCCTCATTCTACTAGATATGTACTGGTTTCATCCGCTGGCTAGTGAGCAATTAAATCTGGAGATGATTTGCCTTCTAATCTGAGATAAGAAATCTGAACTTGTCACCTTGCTCTCTAACTTTTCATCTTTTATCTTAATGTACATATACCCTTTTCTTATCCCGTACCATTATTGAATTTGAATATACATACATACACCTTTTTAAATACCGCCGAGAACTCAAAAAAAATCTGTAAAGCATCTGTTTTTTGAAAATGTGCTTCGCTTTCGATTTTATGACACTAAAGTTGCTTTTCATCAGTTTACCCCCAGTCTCCATTACGATCACACGTTCAACGATCCCACATACTTCTCTCCTAAGCAAGTATTTAAAAAAAAAATGGATCGGTGGAGAAATCGCGTTGCTGTAGTTACCGGTGCTAGTTCCGGAATTGGTGCTGCCATCGCTAGACTGACTGTTGCTGCCGGTCTGCAAGTAGTCGGATTAGCGCGACGCCTTGATCGCTTGGAGGAACTCCAAAAGACACTTCCCGCCGACCAACAAAGTCGTTTTTATTTCAAGAAATGTGATGTCTCCCAAGAGGACGATGTACAAGAAGCCTTCTCATGGATTGAAAAGACCCTCGGCGGTACAGATGTATTAGTAAACAATGCCGGTACCATTCGAGATGGAAATCTTGTCAACATGGACTTAACGGCTGTCAAAGAAGTTGTCAATACGAATCTGATGGGTCCCATCTATTGCACCCAACAGGCGTTTCGAAGTATGGAGAAGAGGAATTATCCAGGACATTTGATTTTTATCAACAGCACAGCTGGTGTGGCTGGCTACAATCCCGGACACGAGTATCCCAGTTTGAATGTTTACACACCGACGAAATTTGGACTGACTGCGATCAATGAGATTTGCCGACAGGAGCTGATTACACTGAAAACCAAAATAAAAACAACGGTAAGCAAAAGGATTTCAAATTTTCAGGCTAATAGTGAAGATTTTTCTGAAAAGTGCAGGTCGGTTCAATCGAAAGTGCATAAGTTTTATATTGTAAAATCCGCTGGTAAATGTAGCGGTAAGCACATAAGGTATTGTATTGTTATATTATTAGGAGCTTATATGTTTCAAGTTCAGTGCAATTAGCATTTTTGGGAGAGTCCCTTAGACTATTAAGTCAACATGTTTGGTGTATACTTTCAAAACTAAAACTGAATCCTTGAAAGCCTTGAAAGCCTTTCTCAATAAAATCTGGTATCTTAGCACAACTGCCTGTTTAAACACAGAAACTTCTATCTGCATTGCATATACTCATACATTTTACGGTTTTTGCTTCGTTTTCGAAAGGATACCAGGATCAATGGATACTAATTGATATGCCACCACAATGCTAATGAAGTATTTGTTTACCACCAAATGAGACTTGGTTACGTTTGGGTAATTTTGGGATGAAATTGTGCCGTGGTTTTCGTAGCATGACGAATATTTCTCGAATCACAAGCAAAAGAAAGAACATACATATTACAATTCATTTGAAATGGTTTGAATTCTACCCTTCCCCACTTTTTCCTAATATTTCGAAAATAGGCTTTGCAATAGTAGTGGGCATGGGCCTACCAACGGTGGGGACCTGGTCCCTGATTCGAAGCTAAAAATTTAGGTTTGTTAAGTCACAAAATTAATTATGTATTCATTTATTGGTAAAATTCAAAATTACCGCGCGAAACAATGCAGTATCGATGAATCGAGCGTACATGCGTAGGACGTCGTGTGACTGCGCCATCCGCGCCGCGTATCTATGCGTCTCGCTTTTACCTAGGTACCACCCTATTGCAATTACGTCATCCCATTCTATTCAAACGCACTTATTACTAGTGTTGCGCTGTAATAATCAAATGATGTATACCGACGAGTAAAGTATATTATTGCATTTTTAATATAAAAAATCTGTATGGTGAAAAATGACACTTTGCATTTAATGTCAATATTGGTCTAACGTCGCACAGTGGTTCAGGTTGTATGGAAGCGCCGAAATAATTCAATATCTCTAAAAGCACTGGACCGATTTTAATGATTTTTCCACCGGTGTTTGGAATTTTTTACTACTAACATAGTTACTACTAAATATTATTACTACTGTAATTTTATTATATAAAATTTTAAATAAGAAAATTTATTAAAAATCGACTAAAATCTGACGAATAAATATTAATGATTTTTCATAAAAATAAATTCAAATGTATTTACCTATACATATTTGTAATTTTATAATTTGTAAAGGTTCCGTACACATATGGTAATACGGAACCATTATAAGTTCGCTCTAACTCTAAAATATCTGTCACGATAAAAACATCAAGAACCATTCTACCTAGAAACTTGAAATTTGGCGCACGCATGCATTACGGTGGTCCACATATTTGAGACAACTTATCACTGAAAAATATTGTGAAAAAACTATACAGGGTGGGCAAAATCAAAGCAAAGATTTCGAAAATATTTTTTCTAATTTTTTCCGTAAGAAAATTTGGGAGTTATTGCCGAAAATGTGTGAAAAACTACATTCGCGCTTATTTTCGAAACTACCTACTTAAATGAAAAAAAACCGGCCAAGTGCCAGTCAATATATTTATAACTTACTCTAACTAAAAAAAGACATGAATTTTCAATCCACCCCAATACGAAAATTAAATTGCTTTTGAGGTAGGTACATATAGTGAGATTTCCGTCTTCATATAATGACAGACTGGAAAAGAGCAGTCTTTTCAACGGTATTATTGAACTGATAAGCGGGGCAGCTTAATGCAGCTGAAAATGGTACGGTTGTTTAGGTAAGACTCTAAAGAATATTTTAAGAGAAGAAACCAAACGGAGGGGTGTGGATCACGTTTGTTCTGCTCTGCTGAACTTTAGCAAATATTGATTTTTAGACCATTTATTTTAAAAATTCATAGCTGCTTGCATAATAAGAAAATTAAAATTAAGATAACGTTAACGTTTTCTTTAGACATGCTGTAAAAAGTATTTAAAATTTTAAAATTTTTATTAACTTGTAGCGGAACAGATATCGACTAGAGTACAAGGCCCTTCGCTGTATGCACTAAAAATGGTTACATAATGGAGCGACTTTAAAGCTGTGGCAACTGTTATCATAAGTGTAAATATTTCTCCATTCCATCGAACACAACATGCACTTTCGAAATGTCATTCCGTACTTTACGCAGAGTAAAAACTTGGTTGCGGTCAACAATGACAGAAAACCGGTTTTTCGGCCTCTGCATGGTGTTCTGGAAGCACAAAATAAATTTAGAAACGAAATGTTAGCTAAATTTAGCCAGAACCCTCACAGGTTTTTATTAAAATAATGTCAGTAACTAAAAAGCATTTTTAAATTCCAACTACTTATCGAGTTTCTTTACTTCTGCGCCGCCCCTAAAAAAAAACGAATGGTAGTGGGCCTCTATATTTTTTGATATAAGACGACAGGAAGGTTCTTTAAATGTGCAAATATCTTCAAAATCATACAGTCAGTATTTACTGTTGAATGATTTTGAATTTTAGGTAGCAGAGGTCCTAATTTCTTCAAAAATATATTTTTCAAATTTCAGATGTTCTGTAAATGAGACTCAGTTTCGGTCGGTATTTTTTCACCAGCTACCTTCTTTGAGCATTTATAAGTACAAACTGTCAGTGAGAAGCCTTGAAACGAGAGCTGTGCTGTGAAAGTCTGATTGCTCTCGATAAACTCAACGTGTGTCGGATAAGATACTCTCTCCCATAGCAATATAAATTTGAGAAATGTCAGTTGAAAAGGATAGGTATTCTAAACTTGTCTTACGTCCAAAGTTTTGTCCTTTGCTGTTACAAATCAGTAATTCTTGGTGTAATTATTCTAACTGCGAGAGCAATTGCTTAGTTTCCGAATTTAAATACGTTCAATAGTACACTGAGTTGGAAGCCGCACATAGAAGTTGCAAAGAAAACTATTTACATAGGCTGGAATAAAATCTATCAGCTACACAAGCTTGTTCCATCTAAATCCTTTAATAATAATTAACTATGCCTTGGTCAATTCTCGCCTGGAGTATGACATATCTTGCTGGGGTAACACAACTTGCAACCAGTTATTATAGCTCAAAAGAAGATAGTAAGGACTATGCTGTTGGAAGCCTTCCCGTCCTTTGTTTTAATTAGTCAGGATATTGCCACTGCAATATCTGCATACATATATACAATATTCAAGGTATTGAGGTTGTTCTACCTTCTAGGTGGTCATACCAACATAAGTAGAAATGAAGTGCATTATTTCGTTCCTCAAACGCTGTGATAATTCCTACAATTAGGATAGAACACTGCCGTCGATTTGCTACCAACATTAGGACCTTCCATTTATAACAGATTGCCATCTGATGTACGCAATCAAGTTGCATCGAAGTCCAGATTCCTTGGTTACTCATTACATCTGCCGTTGGGTTTTTAACACAAGTACTAACAGTGAAAATAATTTCATTCTTCACTTCCTCGTCCTGCCCCTTTCCATGTCGTTTGTTGTCTTCCTTTAAAATGCGTCTCTTCCTCTTTTTGTGCGACTTTAAATTGCACATTTTCATCTCTAACACTTGCCACTGTTTCTTCCAACCACAAAGTGTTCTTGTCCTTTTCATTGCAGCTTTTCAATCAGACAATTATTCAAGGTTAATTACAATTTAGTAAATAAATGTTATTTGACTTATAAAATTTAATGGATTTAAACTGTAGTGAGCTTAATTGAAATTAACCAAATTGAATACTTTGTATTATTTCCTACCTTTCTAAAAATCCTAAATTTCCTAAATTTCTAAAAACAAAAAAAGCTCCAACTGCTTTATTATATAAAAATAATTTTGTTTTCTTTTTGATTTAAAGCAATTTTTTTTTTTTAACTTGCAGAACATTAACCCAGGATGGGTATCAACTGAAATCGTTCCTGACGAAACGAAAGAAGCTCTAGGCGATGTTATCCTTCAAGCTGACGATGTAGCACAAGCTGTCATATATGCTCTATCAACGCCACCACAAACTCAAGTTCAGGATATCACTTTGAGGGCAGTTGGTGAATGGTATTAACTAGTTACATACACTCACACACAGAATTCTAGACATTTACTGCTATTTTTGTACCTCTTTTAATGAGATTAATTAAATAAATTACTAATTTGAGTTGTGTCAGTTTTTAATCCACTCAACGTTGAGTAAGATTTTACAAAACACTCTTAAGCCGATTTCGAACGAGTGGATACCACAATACAAACATAGGTTCTGTCTATTCCACTGGGAAACCCTATTTTTAACTTCCTGTTAAGGTATTCACTTATATTTATAAGTGATTCCGCAAATGAAAAACGAAGTGGGAACTATCATCTACTATCCATTATTTCAAAATTAAGTCCTTTCGCAGAGCTAATCATATACTCCTCGCCTATAAGCTTCATTTAACTTTCTTAGTTTTAAGAAAAGCACACAATTTCCTTCCGCAAATTGAAAACCAATTCTATAATAGAATTCGTGGATTGTCTCATTAAAACTCTTAAAAGAGTCTTGCTGCCGGTACAGAAATGCTTTGTTCAATTATTTGTGTTATTCATTTTGATTAGGAATGTCTTCAAAAGAGTTAGCTACTCTAATGCCCTTGTGCCCTTAGGTCTTGTACCAAATTAGCTAAAGGAATACCGTTTGATGTCGGCTTAATTAGCGCCCAAGTGCAATGCTCCCTTTAATGAGCGGAAGGAGAATCTAAACAAAACAGACGCTCCCATGTACTCTTTCGTGGTGCACCAATGGAATGGAGCCATTAAAAGGATTGAAATACAAAATTTGGCATTTATTTCAACTGTGTGCGAGTAAGTAAAGTTCGGGTGCTTTCGAATTACAAGAAAAAAAAATACCAGCTGCTTCGTCCAGGTACGAATATTGCGATGAATTTAACTTTTCTTTTCTTTCTTTTTATACATATAAAAGGGTAAAACATTGTGCATGTATACAAACATATTATGTACATATCTATGTACGTACGAGTACCAAGGACTGGGGTGTTTAATGGGTTTTGGAAATGCCAACACGTGTGGCAGACAGATTGTGTGCAAGGAATTTTGAATGTAAAACAAATTTGAAGGAGGGTTCGATAGGAGGGTCCACAAACGGTGGAATTGACTTGCGTCTGGAATTTCAGTGAAGTGACCAACGGTGGTGGGTTAGCTGTGAGGTGACATATTGGAGGTAAGAGTGGAGTAACTTTTCGAAAAATGGTACATTCATTCTTCTACCCTACTCTTTCCTGAATGCTTCTCATGACTTGAGGCCATCTAGTTGGAGGGTGACAAACCACATTAATACTACTGTAAGCAATCTCGATCTCCATGAGAAGGGAATGGCAATAAAAGAGCAAAATCCCGTCTCTTATTCTCTACTCGTCCTTTCTGGAAAAGTACCGCTTTACGCAGCTCTGTTGGTGTAGGAGAGCTGGTTGAATGTTAGTTCGACGCGGAATCTCTTGAGTCGGGCGCTACACAGAGTTTCGAGCACACGCGGCTACAATTACCGGAAACGACTTGTATACTTTTAAACTATTGTTTACACTACTGCGAGGTGTTCGGAAAGTTCTATGAGGTTATGTATGAAACAGACACTGAAACAGCAGTTTGACATCAAAAAAATTATATTTAACTAGAAAAACTTGATTTTTATTCCACCACCAGGAATTGTAAAATAAAGTGTGGAATGCATCGCAGCTGTTACCGGAAACTGCTGGAATGTACATCAGATCACCTATGGTCCATGAATTCGAATAAAGAATGACATTGGATGTACAAAGCTCTCGACAAAACCTCCCGGCCGATTCTGGGATGAAACTCAATACAAGGCGTCACTATAAAGAGAAGCTGACTGATATGTACGAAGAAAGTTAATTTAATATCAGGTGACTAAGCATGGCTGAACGGGATGAAGACGACAGATTGCTGTATGTACTCCTTATCTCAAAGGGTGATGATGAGAATTATTATAGCTACCGAAATCCAATTCAACAAAGTATATCACACGCATCAGTATGCAGATATTTTCTGTGATTCACCTATACTCAAAGGACACAATAGTACAAAAGACTTCACCTATTCTATTTCTTTTGATGATTAACGCAGCATAGTTTGTATTTAAAAGTCATAGAATTTTTTCCTTACCGCGGTGACAACCATAAAATTCGATATACTCGAAAGAATGTAATCTAATTATACAGTAGCGAGCACGGAAAGTGCAACACAAATTTTTTACAGAGTAGTCCTTAATTACTTTTAGGTAGCCGCTTTTTTAACTACATTCATCCTTTTTGGGTAAACAAGTAGTTCAGAGTCATTTTAGTTTTTGAAGTTATCAGCGTTGGTGTAAGCATTAATAATTGTGAAAAAAATGCCAAATTACGAGGACCAACAAAATCAAATAATTGACGCTGGCTTTTACCAAAATAAGTAAAGAGGTTGGGTGCAGCAAGTCGACTGTTAGGAGATTAGGAGCACATTTGAATGGTAAAAAGGAACAGGAAGGATTCGTAAGACATCTACCACGGATTATCGAGTTTTACACCGGATGTCATTGAGGAACAGTTTTCAAACAGCTGTAAAAAGAAGACCTCAGCCAACTTGACGTGCGCAACTCGAGGCGGCTAGCTAAGGACCGGACTAGCTGGAAGAGGTTGTTGGTTGAGGCCTTGGTTCACCCCGGACTGTAGCGCCACCTAAGTATTAATGGAGTCAGATTATAAAATGAACTATATTTGTGTACCTATGTAATTTTTTTTGATTTGTACTTTATTATTATTTGTATTGAATAAAACAAACTTTTGAATTGAAATTGAATTGAATAATAAGTAAGTAAGTAAGTAAGTATACAGAAGAGCAGAGCTTGTGGAGTCAAGGACAACTGAAATTAGTGTGCATACAGTGTGTCGAAGACTCAGAGAAGTTGGCTTAATGGCTCATCGCCCCACAAAAAAAAAGCCGATGCCAACACCTAAAATGATGACATCTCGGCTCATTTGAGCAAAAACATATGAAAAGTGGAAAGAAATCGATAGGAGAAAAGTCATACTCTCCGATGAGAGCAAATTCAACATTTATGGATAAGATGGAATTCAGTACGTGCGGTGAAGAGCTGGAGAGCGCTTAAGGAAAAATTGCCTTTAGCGAACAGTAAAACATCCAGCCGGCCAACTGATAAGATGAAGTTTTTCCTACTATAGAGTTGGATATTTACTTACTTAGTTGGCGCTACAAGCTCGAGGTGAACCTGGGCCTGCTTCTCGCAACCATTTGTGTGTGCGTGTTATATTTTTGCACAAATGGAAGGTACCTACAGTTTGCCGACTCCGAACGGCGAGTTGAGAAGCTCAATCGTGACAAATGGTACTCTTTGATGCTTGTCAGACATTCGAAAGAGGTGGACACTGTGAAAAACTTTGAGGTGTTTGCGGCGGGATTCGAACTCAACAAACAAAAATTAATAAAATTTATTTTCTTCACAGATTAAAGAATTTAAGATCGATAAGGGAATTTCCACACTCGACTGGCCAGGTTATTCACCGGACCTCAACCCCATCGAAAATATCTGGCACATTATGGAATTGAAAGTAAACAGCAAAATGCCTACCTCGATGAAAATCTCAGCGGACATTTTCAAAATTCAGTAGATTCTTGCCTGTGAATTCCAAAATGTTTTATGACCGTAAACAATAAATTAATGTTTAAAAGGCTTGCAACCCCCTGCAAGAAAATATATGCTTTGATCAGATGCGGCGAGAGTTATCCTCAATTTTTAGTTTTTCATATTACTGAAAACGTCGGTAAGAAAGTGAACGGTTGTCGGTAAAAAAATGGCTATTACCGAAAACGCAGTCGATTCGCACTCCATACAAAATGTGACGAATCACATTAGCGCGAAAATACCTGTGGCAAGCGAATGCAATAAAAAATCACAAATGATCTAGTTCTAAACATGGAAAATAAATAAAAAAAAATGAAAATTACTGGAAAATTAAGTAATTAATGTATTTCAAGTACTTGCTTGGAAAACAATAATTAAAAATAAATGCGATGCTTTAATCGTTGTTAATTCACTGAAGTGCAATCATGCTTTTTTTTTTTGGACTATGGACTTATTAGAATGAGACTCGTTTATTTAAATAAAAAAATTAATGTAATGTACCTACGCTTTTGCACTTCTTGGTATGAATTGTCATTCTAAAAGTTGACGTTTCGACAGCGAATCGATAAAGTGGTCTCGCAATTGATAATGCAGTCAGCGGACCGATAAAGCCGTTTATCCGACGGTTTCTATAATAGCTCTGGGATGAAATGCGGGTCGGATGTACCGCCGAATTCCAAAACCGGCATGATTTTATTGATTCTTTTCATTGACAAAAAGGGAAGAAATGAAGAAAGATGTGTTTTTTTTTTTTTTGTGTTGCAATTATACAATCTTATACAAATTTAAATCAAGGGGTTCTACTCTCTGTTATATAACAATATACTAACAAGAATGTTTAATGTTAAAGAAAAAAATGTCTGTTCTCATGCTAACAAGATACAATAAAAACTCATTTGTGTAGAAAATCCAATTAGTAAATTAATGTTGTTGTTCTTTTTTTCATGTACCGCAACTAACCGCAAAATTCGACATTTCACATGATTAAAAAAAAAATGTACTCCATGTCGGCATTTTACTGCAAAATAATATTTTTCAGAACATGACTCAGCAGACTACCTTCCTCCCCGCGAAACAATGTTTATTTTTTTTTAACATTCTGTGGGTTTAAAAATTTACAATTCTAATTGTGTAATCTTGTGTAAAACAGAATTAGAAAAAAAAGTAACAATTCATCCCACATCCGAGGAAAACGCTCATCCGGCAATTACTTGCAACATTTTTGTTCTTTCCTGTAACAATCGCTGTAGCCTTTACCTACAATCTGCATACATATGTATGTATGTAGCTACATACGTATATTCCACTGCAAGTTTAGTGGTATCTATGTGAAGAGACTTGTACTGTCTATACAGTCTTGTACAATTTCTGCTCCAACGGTGGATATAGAAAATATGCATATTCAAAATGAAGGCAAAAATATACTCATCTCCTTCAACATACAGTACATGTGCTTGCAGCTTGTATTGCTATTGCTGTACATTTTACGTGAAATCCTTGAAATTAATGTTCAAGAATGTCGTTATCTTTATAGAAAAACAAACAGAGGAAATTGAAACGCAGCTGAAATGGATCGTATGGTACCCTATTGCGGTCTTCTCTATACCTTTTATAATTTCTAGTTTTCGTGTCGCTGTCACTGTACAGGTAATTCTTCATATTATTTTCATTAGTTTCTCAAAACAATTTGGACCGAAAACTAATCGACAACTAATTTTTTTTATATATGATAAAATTAAAGCCAAACAAATTAAAAATGCATATGTACAAATCAATATTTTGCCAAATAAAAAAAAAGTGAAATAGTGGATGCAAAATATCTTATGGCGAAGTAATTGCAAGCAAATAACCTGATAGCTGCCGTAAATTCATTGCACTCTTCTTTAAGCTCTCCTTTATTGCAAAAAAAATTTAAAATATCCCTAAATACTGTTTTTTTTATAATCAAGTAGAGTTTCTAAATTAAATATTACTCGTCTAATTGATTACCTTCTAATTTTAACTTGAATAATAATACAAAATCAATTTGGCCTGACATGCGTAGGATAAACTGGTTCGGCCTAGGATAAACTAGTTTGGCCTGATATCGGGATTGGCCGGTAACAGAGACACCTATATTATAATATATAGAAAACCATCGAGATTCCCTTTTGATTATGTGCATAAAATCAATGGTTTAAGTACAGTAGTCCCTCGATAATGTGAACTAATTAAAACAAGGCGTTTTCGGATTTTAGAGGGATTCGCATTACTGGAACTTTTTTTCAGTACTTACTAAACTGATTGAAACGATTTTCAAATCCATTAAAAACAACATAAAATGATTTTTTAAAGCACTGTTTCAATATTTATTAATTTTGCACTTATCTTTAATCGATAAAAATCGATGCAATTTTTGTTAAGATGCCATTAGGTACCAATTGAGCTCATTTTACATACAAAACGAAAAATGAAGCACAAACCACACAAGACTTAACTAACTGATATAACCACAAACTGATCATATAATATCCATATCTACACAAATGGCAGTTGCTGTTTCTCTATAGCCTCCAGCTGCGTTTACAACTTAAAGACAAATAACAGTTATTCAGTTCCTAATATTGCACGCAAAACGAGCAAGAGAAACAAGAGAAATATAAAAACTTTTACAAATAAATTCACATTTTAGAGGTTGAAAATGTCGGAAGTTCACATTATAAAGATGACAATGTATGACAATGAAATTCACATTATCGGTAATTCACATTATCGAGGGACTACTGTATAAGCTCAATACTATTTTTGGGGCATATTTCTGAGATCAAACATTCAACTTTTGCTCTCACATATACACATTTCCCTATACGTATCCGCTTTTATGGGATTGTGATAGGGTTACGTCATTTCTGGATATGTAACCAGCAAGGTAGCTGAAATTTAAAAAAAAAAAAAAATTTGGAAAAAAACTGTCTACGGTATTGCAGTCCTGATAATTTTGCTTCAAAATCATGTTCTCCGAGACATAACATATCTGAATTCAAAACCAGAATTCTTGTGAGACTACCTAATACAATCTGCTGATTACATTTGTAATCTTTTCCAACCAACCTCCATCAACTGAATCATTGAATTTTCATGAATTTTGGAGAAGAAAAACAAACACAGAGCCCAGAGTGTCCTTTCTTGTCATCGTATTTATGTCTAAATAATTTGTGCACCTATTTGTTCGCAGGCAACAGTTCATCAAATATTTACAGTGTCAATTCTCAAATGGTGAATAATTTGAATATTCGATTTTTACTGCAGGGATCAACCTTCATTAGTTGACACACTCTATGATGGGATAGGGTATGTTAGTATACACGAACATTATAGTGTTTTGTGTTTTTTTTTTTTTGAAAACATGAATGGCATGGCATATTCAAATGTTACCCATGTACGAGCACATACCATCACGTGTATCCGAAGCAATAGACAACTTTTAATTAAATTCAATCAAGCCTGTGTCCTGTAGTCTATAGTCTATACGATTAGATGCAAGATATCTCGCGCAAACATTTATTGATTTCTTAAGGAGGAATGCTGTATTGTCTTCTCCTTGGAATACTTACATACATACATATGTATATCATTAAATAACTTTTTTTTAAGTATCTGCGATTGCAAAGCAAAATGCAGAGAAAATTAATTTAAAGTGAGCTCGGCCATGATGTTATTTGTATAGAGAAAAGTATGTCCTATGACACGCTTTGTGGTGTGAGTTTAACAGGAAGTGTTTCCGCATGAGTTTCACGTGACTAAAAGGACGACAGAAAGCTGACAAAACAAAAGAAGAGAGATTCTTTTCTTTTTTTTTTCGTACTTTCTACCTGAAAGGATTCATGGGCTAGTCATATATGTAGATACCACTCACACGCATGTACTCGTATGTATGTAAATTTCTCTTTTTTTTTGTGTACATCCTGATTAAAACACATTGTTAGGTTTCTACGATGCGAATAAATGGGAAGCGTATGCTCCCATTCTGATTACTTACACCTTGTTTTACTGATGTACAGCTTGTGCTGTGCCCCTTCTCTCCTACCTCGGTTGCTTCAAATGAGAGGCAGTTTACGCCGATGGAATTCCTGTGCGAGGAGCGTCTTACTGGAAACATGAATTAATTGAATATGTATTTTTAAACACGTTGTAATTCCGTTTTTGAATAATGGAATCCGCTGACGTCGCAATATTAAAAGACAGTAGATACGTGGCATTTGAGATGAAGGGATACGTCTATTCTTACATTCGAGTTTCTGGTTAAACTTTAATTTAATTTTGTATACTTTGGTGGGTGGATTAACCTCGAAATAATTAAAATATCATTGATCGTTTGTGTAAGTTGGAAGAAGGATTAAAATAGGAAGGGATCAGGGTACTTTGTTTTAGAGTTCAAAATTAGTTTGTTTTAATGAAACTCTACAGGCAAATAGATATTATCTTTATTAAAAAAAAAATCGCAAAAAGACATCTCGTGCTTAAAGTTGCATGACTTTTGAACACATCAAACTGTCCTTAAACGATTAAATGTGTTGCGAGAGGATAGTACCTTGAAGCACACCTCATATCCAAATTCTATTGAAGTAAAAATATGAATGCTGCTCGGCTAGGTAACACTAAACCTCTGTATTTTCGGTCAACAAATAAAGCAATTTACAAACACGTTGGCAGTCGCACTACCTCCGGCTATATTATGTGAACAAAAATTGGTTTATTCTTCATCCAACCTTACAGCGTTTCAATCAATATGCTGGGTTTTAAATGGCAATGTCCCACGAGATGGCGGAAATAGACGCAAATAAATCCGAATTTTCTTCTTTTTGGAGTACTATGTAATACTCGCATGTATCTGTGTAAGTTTCCATGGACTCACCAAACATGACTGAAAATAGAAATCCTCAGTCCATGTGACATGAAATGAACTATAACAGTGTTATCCTTATTCAATTGAAAGTACGAAATTCACAGTCATCTCATTTCGTCAAATATTTCAATGACGTAACATCAGTTGAAAGTCTGCCGACATAATTAACCGCACTAAGTTTTCAAGGAAGAATGGTGCTGATAAAGCCTCCTGCTCAAAATTTCGCATCATGCAGTGCGGATGTATTTGTTTCTCAACAATCAGTCGTGGATTTTCTGAAACCCACATTAGAGACTATTGACAAAGCCATCAACATGAAAATGAGCCTCATTGCTAAAAAGATAATTTTGTTTAAAAAAACTGTCAAACGTTCATTTTTTTTAAAATGCTGTTCTTTCGTTTAGAGCTCAATTTTCAGCGGTCCCGCTGTCTTTTTTTCGTTAGCAACAATTTACCGCACAAATGGCGATCAAATCTTGCGTGAATTTCGGGACACCCGAATAGATAGTACATACACCCTTTAGATGTATATAGGTACATACCCATTTTGTCAGGATTTATTGAAAATATCCCGAATTAATTTACGGGCCGATGCTAAATTATCAAATTGTGAATATGAGTCATTTTGGTCCATAAATATATAGAAGCTGTTGATAACTCGACTTCAGCGCCACCTAGCGGGCAGCTTTATATCCTATTGCCTTTACTGGTATGTGCACAAAAACTCACCAAAGTTTCATCACAATCGGATGAGCGATGCGCCCTCGAATATGACACAAACAAACACACATTCTTTTTTATATAATAGATTGAACCTGAGCATAAAACCATTTACTTATTTGCCGCATGTATGTACTGACAAGCGTCACCCTATATTATGCTGTTTGATGTCTTTCGTTCAACTGATAAGAATTCAAAGCAATACGCCTTGAAAAATAGGTGCATAAAAAATATAAACAATTCCCACCCCAGTATGACTACACAATTAGTGTGACAAGATGCTATTTAATTTAGCTAGTGAAAAGTATTGAATGTAAGACTAAATACGGGTTTTAGAGAAGTTATAAGAATGTACAGATGTTAATTTTCTTATTGATTGAAATATTTATTTTAGAGCTCCATATTTAAGCTTATTTAATGAAAAATGGATGACAAAAAACATAAATTAAATCAATTTCACGAAGGCGAACTTGGTCATACCATATCTTACGATGACAGCGCGGAGTGACTACCACACGGACTTTCAAAGAAATACGCCTTTAAAAAAGCATTATGGGAAAACAACATGTAATCTATTTTACACAGGTAGCCGCATGTTGTGGTGCTGCTTAAAAAACGAGTTGTCGCATGCACATTCACTTCACCTACAATATTCTCCGTATGAGTGAGCGAGTAGGAATCCTTGCTATTCATTCTTCGCTGCGATCGTCCGCGCAATAATAAACCTGGAAACGAAGGTCTGAAATTTAACGAGAGTGATAAAGTGAATGAAGTTGTTTTGTCGAACATGAACATGCTCCCACGGAAAGAATTCGTAGGCAAGCTGAAGGCCATTCATGACGGAATGTCGGCTACGAAACCATCAGAGAAGTACGAGATACATACATATGTTGTACGATGGCAAGATAAGCGACAATAAGCAGAGCACATCCAAAAACTCTCTCCGGCAGAGACCGCGATGTTCAAGTATTCGTCAACGACTTCTATCGACATCAAACATTCATTCTCTGCATACAACCTGGTCTTCAGTGAAAGGCGCAAATCATTTCTATTCCAAAACCTTAACCATGTGATTGTGAAATCTAATCGTTTACTTGTTTTTGAAGAAGAAGAACTAGAATAAAAATGAAGCATATTTTGCTTTTTTTGTTTGTTTTTTTTAGCATAATTTCGACCATATTTCTATTTTCCATGCAGATTTGCATGCAATTTTCGAGATTTTTTGAGCAGATTTTTACAAAGTCTAGTGATGACTCTTAAAAGACTTCGTGAATTAGCAACATCTCACCAATTAAAGTGCACGACACAAACGAAGACTTCAAATTTCTTCGTTAAAAAAGTCTGATTTAAAATATGTACGTGTTAAAATTCAAACTTTTCACCTCCATGTGTTGCATGGTACATGTATTTTGAGCATAATTTGTGTTTATATGTTAGATTGAATAAAACCTTTTAAGTTCTGTATGTCTCTGATATAATCATTTTATTTTAATTAGATATTTAGTAGGAGCAACTTAGACAGTGGGTGCAAGAGGGTCGGTTTCAATTAGTTGCGAGAATCGAGTTGCTACTATACATTCGTTTACTTGGAAGTTCATACAAACTCTAGTGTCTAATCCAACTTAGTGCTTGGGGGGTAGTTTTCAGAAAATTCCTATTCGTAGTACCTACCAAAAAAAATAAACTTTGGCTGATACCCTTGTTTGAAGAAAAGCTACTTTCTTAAATGCAGTTTTCCTACGACGTGAATCTTACCTTATGAACGAGAAGCAGAGTCATTCAAATAAATGGAGCTTAGCGTAGCTATATGAATATGTATGTACGAGTACATAAAAAATTCAACACAAGAAAGCACTATACCATCACAGACAACATGTTTTAAAGTCAAACTTCTATCGTCTGTTCGGGTAAGTTTGTGAAGAAATGATACGACAACGAAATAAAAAAGCGACACACAAGACACAACACAATAATGTCATTTGTCTGAGAAATTACATAAAATGTTTGGTATAGTCGTATACTGGCAAACAAGTGACATCGAAGCAGAAAACCAACCCTGACTTGCGAAGCTGTCAAATTGTAGCCAAAGTCAGGTCGAGGTAACAATGTTCAAGAATAATGTTAATATCGCTGGAAAACTAAATTGAAATGAACAAAAAGTCTCGCTTCTATATACAGTACAAACTCGATTTACGCAACTAATAGAAATTAAGGCAGTTGCAATAACCGAGGTTGTTGCACTTACCGGGTTACATTTTTTAAATATAAAGAGATAATGACAATGTGATGAAAAAAACATTTTTGAAACCAAAACAAGTCGTTATAACATTGAACACGTTTTTTTTTAAATCAGAATACGAAAAGCTAGAACAAAAATCCAAAAATACAAAAATTAACATAAAGCAGTAAAAATATTGCGGTTTTTTTAAAGAAATAAGATATTTTAGACGGAGTTTTTTTGGATTCCATATTTTTCAAAACTGCCAACTCTTTTATTTTTTGTAGAGTTAAAATGTCTTCTACTAGAATATTATTCTCTCCGGCCCATTGTAAACGTAAGTTGAAGGATCGAACTGCAACTTCTGTTTTAACTTTCGACACAGGCGGGACAGCTACACCTTCACTGTGTTTTCACATTTGTGGTATCAATAGCTGACGGGTCCGCATAATTTGCAGAGGTTTCAAAGTTTTCGTAAAGTCAATCACAATCATTGATTTCTTCATTCGGAATGCTAATGTTGGGAAAAATCTCATCAATCAAATTGCAAACGAATGAAATCAATTCTTTCTCCGTTAAGATATTTGTAGATAGTATATTATGTATGTATGTTTGTACTGTACATATATGTATTTACCAAGAAATCTACCCAGATCCAAACAAAACTACATTATTGTGAAATACCGGCAAAAATAACGAACTAAAAAGAGAACACGCAAAGAAACAATAGATGAATGAACACAAGAAGTTGCACTAATCGATGTTACTTTTTTGAAAAGTTGCGCTTATAGAGTCAAGACGTGCGACGACTATAGTGTTGCGAACATCGAGGAGTTGCACCAATCGAGGGTTGCGTAAACCGAGTTCGTACTGTTATAAGCTATACGGGGATATGACTATTTTTCTATATATTTGAGCAAGGATCAATCGCGTACAACTAGCTCGAATGCCCTTTCAGGAGTGCCGCGCGAACCAGCGCTCTGCTTAGCAGATCCCCATTCCCCACCCGAGCTAGCAGCTCTCTTCTCTTTCGAGAACAGTACTTTTTAGTATGCGTATCCATTGAGAGACAGGGCTTTCGCCTCTCATACATGATATATACTTCTAATTCTACCAAAGGATCTGCTCGTTAGTATTGCTATCCATTTAAATACTATGGATACCACATTCATGTTCTACACTGTATATATATATATTTTTTTTTTTTTTTTGTAATTTGAAATTTCGCAAATCTGTTTGAGGTGCGCTTCAACATTAAATGAAATCCTCTTACTAAATAAATCAAATGAAACTTAGTTTTCCTTTCCTTTTCGCTGAGGTTCCCAAGCAAATAATTCATCTTCACTTTAAATTATGCACTTCATTCATTATTGCGTTGTTTCTTTTTCGTGATTCCAAGTGTTTGAAGACGCCTCTCAATTGGAAAACTTTCCACCTCCATAAGCAAGAACAAAAACAAAAATCACCATCGCCACTCACATCCCATTTACACCTTCGTGAGAGGCAAAGTTTGATGAAGATTCCTTCGAAATTACTCCCTCACATCGCCTACGAAAACATCAAACAACAGTCTGCTGCTCCACCCCCATCCGTTCCCGGAAAACGTGGCTCCTATTGTAACATAAGATATAAATTACTGTATTTCCACCGTTTTTCATAGAACTTCAATTAAAGCATATTATTCGGCTTCTCCCCCCCTTCTACCCGTCGGCGAATAATTGAAGTGATGTTTAAAAACTCAATTAGTCCCACCACACCGGGCTGCGACCAGTGCAAGGGTACCTACCACGTAATACGAAGGCGGAGGTTCAAAGTTCGGTTCACAACATCATTGACAGGGTCTAATGTTCTAATGAAGCATTTAGGATGTTTCAGTTTCCATGTTCCAGGTTGCACCCCTTCCCTGAAATATGTACACAAAGAAAAACAGTCCTTTGCCAATATTAAGAGCAAGGGTCGTGTTTCGAGAAAGAAAAAAATGCGAAAGAATAAAACAAGTTCAAAGACGACGAGTTAACATGTTGTGAAACTCCCTCCCTTTGTTTCGTTTATTTGTTGTTCTTTGCCATCTCTATTTTTAGATTTCAATTTATTTATCTCGAATAATTGCACATAAGGACCAAAATGAAGTCGGGTATTTATTTAAAATGTCATTAAAATCAAAACAAAGAGAGTGCGTTGGGCGCCATTTTTTGCCTCGTATTTTCGATGATTCCAACGGTGTTTGTAAATAAAAAAAACTTTTTTTCTTTTTTTTCAAAAACATGAAAACCAAGTTAGTAGCTTGGTGGTGTGTGTCAAATTTTTCCGCACGCTGAAGATTGAAAAGTTTTGACTCTTTCTTTCTCATTTTAGGATGAGAAAAAAACTTTTCTTACAAAGGATGGTATTTCTTCTTGATAATCACCTGTTCAACGAATATCAAATGAGTGAAATAATTTTCCAAAGTTTGTTTAGCTTTTCTTGTCTTTTTTTTTTTAGATTGGTTCGGTTGATGCCATATTTACTCGGGTAATTTGTAAGATAATTGTGTGGGAGAGGTAAAAGTTTTCATGGTTTTTTGGAGAAACAAGAAAAAAAAACACAGAACGGAAAAAGTTGAAATGAATTTGGTTTTCTGATTGGAAAGTCAGAGCTTGAAGTTATAATTTTTTTTTGCCGTTAAGAAGATAATTTGTCAACATCCATTGAAATGAGAGAACGCGCAGACTTTCACTTAAGTTAGGGGAAAAATGGTTAGCTGTGAGCAACCCAAATTTGACTGTTCTCTTAAATTTATTAACTAATTACAAAACAATTAGGTTGCGTGAGGTAGGTGTAACTAAAAGATTCCTTTAATTGAATCCACTGTTGAAAGCTGTGAAGGCTTAAATATTTTCAAGCCTGGCAACCTCCTTACCATATTGTTGAAAACAAACACAATTAGCTATATCTGCAACTTTAACCTTGAAAACTTCTTCTTGGCAAGATTAAATCATTTATAGCCTTGAGTGCATATCAACATGAATTTGTTGCCAGAACATCAACCGAAGTTGTATGAAAAGCGCCGAGACCACGTATTCGAAGGGTACATCCGAATAACAATCACGTGAAAAGTAAACACCACCTACTTATTAGAAAAATCAAGGCCACCGCTTTTCATCATAATAGCACTTTTCCTGATCAATGTAATCCAGGAACTTCAACGGTGGACGATTTTGTTCGCAAATGAAATTCGCAGAAGAGTTTAAACAAAAAAAAACATTTAAAAAAGAACTGTCATCCCAAAATAGAGTTTTATTGGTGCCTTAGGACCAGAAGTTGCGACTCTAGGTAAAGAGAACAAGACTCGGATCATCACACTACTTAAAAATAGATTACCGACAGCTTTTTGTTCAGTCTTTAGTGTGAAACTTAATTGCCGGTTCATTGCAAAAAAAAAAAAGGTTCAGTCTGAATGGACAAAATTTTTCAAAGGTTCTGACCCGCCAGTTGCGGACGGCGGCGCCGCGACCTAAAAGATCTATTGTAACGCAAAGCCAATTTAGGAAACCAGAAGTGGTTCAACTCTTTTGATGAAGTTGAGGATCTTACTGGTAGAGACTTTACGAATTTCCATGGAAGCTAGGATTTCTCTTTCGAAATGTTGTCTCCTGAGGGCACATAGTGCCATTCAGTCACACAGAATATGTATATACATATTGTTCCGCATAATTTCGTCCTCTTCCATGCAGAAACGGCATTCAATTTGCTGAATAAGACCCATTTTGTTAAGGTGATAGCGAAGATGGCAATGCCTTGTTAGAAATCCCACTAATCTCTTGATATCATTTCCGCTGAGCAGTACGTGTTAAACGGATTTATTGTGAACGGGTTTAATGGCTATTTTAGCCTGACGAAGACTCTGGGTATTTTCCCAATAGGATACATACGTGTTGTTTTCCCAATTTTTGATTTTTAAGTTTATAGCTGAATTCGGAATGTTGCCAAACGGCTCAGGGCCGATAAAGGATTCAGCCGAAAATTTCCTAGCTAGTTCGTCAGATTTTTCGTTTTCATCAATACCAATTTCATGTCCGTGCTCCCACTAAAGTATGACTTTTTTCCTATGTGAGAGGTCTTAGTAGAAAATATTGAAGCAGTTTAGGGCTGATTTGAAATCGTTCAAATTTGAGCCTAGTGGTTTTGTAGCTGCTCGACTGTCCGTGAGTATATGGATGAGGACACCTTTTATTCCCGATTCGGGAATGACATTGGCGCACACTTGAATGGCATGCATTTCAGCTTGAAATACACTGGTACATTGTCCCATTGGTAGTGATATTCTAGTGTTTGGTTCAAATATACCAGCACCCACCCCGGTGTCCATCTTCGATCCATCCGTATACCACTTGTTACCTTTTCGGTCTGAGGTAGGATTTTTATAGTTCCATGCTTTACGGCTTGGGATCACTGTATCGAACCTCCTGCCGGAGCATAAAGTTTTAGGTAAGCGGTCATTTACCGCGCAGATCATGTTAAGCTCTGGGATTTCAGACAGAAGATTTGTAGTTTATCTCTCCTGTATGCAGTAGTCTGACAGTGCTGCTAATTGCCATTTTTTTATGAAAGGTGGAGTGGCGTTAGGCCAGTGAGCGCTCGTATAGCAGCTGTGGGGCAAGTGCGCATAGCGCTTGTAGTGCCGAGGCATGCCAGTCTTTGTAGCTTTTGAAGCTTCGAGTTAGTGGTTTTCTGTTTAGTTTTGTCCCACCATACTACTGATGACGATGAGTATGTGATGATGGGTGGTATCATCAATGTATTTTGTATATACAGTGAACTATCTCGTAACCGGACACTGACGGTACCGAGAAATTTGACCGATTATGAGAGGTGTCCGGTTATGGGAGAAAAAAAAAATTGTCGTTCTTTAAAATAAAAACACAGTAGCAGATTTGTAAAAGAATGCAATCATTTTGAAATGCATTCTTAAATGAATTCAATTTTTTGATTGCATTCATTGATTTCTATTTGAGACTTCAAAAAAATGAATGAAATCACCATTCATTAAGCATTCAAAAGATTGCTTTCTTTTTTTGTACCATTCAATTGAATGCAATCAATGAATGCAATCAATTGTGACTTCCATTGAAGCTTGCATTCATTTGCATTCATTTGAAATCTTTTGCATTCTTTTCGATTCTTTTGGATTGATTTTAATTAATTTGATACTGACTTTTTTAAGTATTTTTTTTTAGTACTTTTTTTTAGTAGTTTTTAGTACTTTTTTTAAGTACTTTTAGTACATTTTTACTATTTTTGCACTTTTTATGACTTTATAGTACTTTTTAAGTACTTTTTAGTACCATTTTAGTACTTTTTTAGTACTCAGTACCAAATTAATTAAAATCAATCGAAAAGAATCGAAAAGAATGCAAAAGACGCAAAGAGTGCAAATGAATGCAAAAGAATGCAAGCATTCAATGGAAGTCACAAGTGATTGCATTCAATTGAATGGTACAAAAAAAGAATGCAATCTTTTGAATGCTTAGTGAATGGTGATTGCATTCATTTTTTTGAAGTCTCAAATTGAAGTCAATGAATGCAATCAAAAAATTTAATTCATTTAAGAATGCATTTCAAAATGATTGCATTCTTTTACAACTCTGCTCAATAGACATGTGGTATTAATTTTATTTTATAAAGGAATTCATTTTTATGTCATAAACACAAATTACCAAAAAATACTAATTTCTGTCTGACAATCAAGCGTAAAATGATACATACACTTAACATTCAAACCTTTTTAAAAATGCAATGGGATTTATAAATGCATATTATGCCGTCAATGGTTGAGGAAATAAGCGGGTCATGAGAATTTTAGATATGTTTGGACAAGACGGGAACCCTGACGCGAAATACAGTAAACTTCCAGATTCCGGCATTATTTGTCCTACAAGCGACGAATTGTTACTTCACTGGAACCAGCGGAATCATTTTTATCTTTATACAAAATTCGTACAAAATAATATAGAATATCTCTCAAAATGCAGGAGATATGAGTGTGTCATTCTAGCGTTCTCCACCGAAAATCATGTGTCCGCGAACATGATAATGACGCAAAGGCACACTCCACAGTTTACATTTTTGTTTCGTATGTTTGCAAAGTGTAAAAACGAGGAGAACAAAACAAATACAAAATAAAGTATGTAAAAAGTTTGCCATACGTAGATGTGTTTTGTCCGTTTAAGAGAGAGCGACATTCTATTGCGGTTACGAAAATTGGTGTCCGTGTCCGGTTATGAGAGAGTCCGGTTATGGGAGAGTTTTTTATATGAAAAATCGTGTATTTATTTCGGTTCTTTGAAATCTGTCCAGTTATAAGAGGTGTCCGTAAGGAGAGAGTACACTGTACATACATATATGAAATGTATGACCTTTGCGGTTATTCCCCAGGTCTAACCGTATATACGACGACAGGCCCACGTGGCCTTTGTTGCTTTGGTACTCGTATTTATGTATTTAACGTGTGGGTTTTAATTTCATTTTTCTAGATATTTTACTTCGTTGGAATACTCAAATAATAGTCCTGTTAAGAGATGTCTTAGATGGACACATAGTCAGTTGAAGTGAAGAGCTTTAGAGTGCGTGTATTTTTCAATTCAGTTAAAAGCATTAAAGATGGAGCACATGGCACACCGAAGAAATGAGTTGGCGCAGTAACTGGTCAGAAAGGGCAATCTATTCTGATAAGTAACTTCGCAGATGCTTATGTTGGGACTTGGGAGAAAACTGACACTTTGACATAACTCCCATAAACGAATGTATCGCTACTGCTTACCTACCACTGCACCTGACATCATAT
Organism: Brachyopa scutellaris; assembly: GCA_949775065.1. NCBI lineage: Eukaryota > Metazoa > Arthropoda > Insecta > Diptera > Syrphidae > Brachyopa > Brachyopa scutellaris. Next base: position 56,374,928 of record OX459112.1, on the reverse strand, counting down.
CCTCCTCAGCATAGAAATTCCTAAGTTTCCGCTGATAACTGGAGTTTAGCTTGATGGGAAAACCCATAGAATGCACTATGCTCTCTTTATATGTGTTCATTTCCGACAAACTTAAAGATATTAAAATTCTTGGTAGGATTTTGACTGACACCACACTGCAGCGCTGTACTAAATTTCTTCGTTATCATCCCGCACAAACAGCAAGTTTGCTTGGTGTATCGAAGAAAGTTTATAGAATTCCTGTCCTCTTCAGTTGGCGTACCTGAAGACCGTCTCCTTCTAATCTCTCCAGCAACGAACTTAATATTCAAACTATCATTTAAACGTTACAATGGTTTAACTTCGCAGACAGAATACATTACGCCTTCGAACTTTATTACAGCGCAACTAATACCTACCATCATCGCTCCTCTTTCCTATTCCGCTTCAATGACCTTCAGACTACTTCAGTCACCATCGGATTCCCAAAATGATACATTTACTCCCCGTTGAACCCAAGGTCTACCCCAATATCCCCAAATGTAAACAGATAGAACAATAACCTGTCTCTGATCATCACCTGAACTTTCTAAAATACACTCTCTCGTATCTTTCAGATACAAATTAACCTGTCTGATGGTCTTGGACTCGCTTTTATGCCAAGAAGAAAATAATAAAAATAAAAATAAATTTTATATCGATGGTTGATTTTAAATCACCTCCACTCCAAAAAGGGATATGCCCTGTGGAAAACTCGTCAGAGCAAAGCCCACAATAAGCAGCGAAGGATACTAACCATGGCGACGTCAAATCAATTATTCTACAAAATAATTTCGTATCTGTTTCTCATCTCTCTTTCTATTTCATCGATTTATTTATGGCACGAGCACAAGATTGTTGCCTGCCCTACCGTTGCTCTCAACAACGCCGTGGTATCAGAATAAGGCGCCTTCTATGAATTGATTTCAAAGTGCAAAGTCCTTACGAATTGTCACAACCTTAGACGTATAAATATTTGCAAATTTGTCTAACCCCGATTTCATGGTGGGATCCTTGTAATCTTTCGATGCGAACCGGACACGGTATTGCACTTTGTACACACTTGTTTAAAATGACAATTAGTCCAGAGTAAGGTTTTCCTTTGACTTGGTTACTAATTTGCATGTCATTTTCGTCCCGGAGGCATAAAATGTGTCCGCAACGCAATCAGGCAGTATGGAAATGTGCATGTGACAGTAATTAAGAGATATTTCTTGTGATTTCATTTGGGTATCTGCCTAACTTGAAATTGTGGATGAGAAGGACGACCGACACGTTATGGCGGTAAGCTACCTTAGCCAACCAATTAATATCAAAATAATGGCTCATTAATTGAAGGTGGATTCACTTTTGGCCAAATTATATTAATCAACTTTTCGCTGTGAGGGAGGGGGGATGATGGAACGGGGGTTCAAGCAAATTAATTATATGGAATAAATAACGACGTTCAAAGTCTTGAATAGTTTACTATTGATTGAGAGGTGAAACCCTAATGCCAAAGAAGAAAATTTGCTAGAAGACCTGCTCAAAGTTAAGTGGATTAAAGTCAGCCCTTCGACATTGATGTTGTTTTGATTGATTTTTCCTGTCATTTGCGAGAGAAATATTACATAATGGTAAATATTTTACGAGTTTTTCGTTGTTACATCGCATCGATGGGATATACTCGTACTTTTCCTTTGACGGTTTTATTTTTTTTATTTTTACTGAAAATCGAAAGTGACATAAAAGTTCCTCACAGCTGCAACGTCAAAGTTGTTTTAATTTACATTGAACGCGTTACTTTTACGTAAAAACACGTAAAGAAGTCGTAAGAAACTGTAAGAATTCATAAAATGGTAGTAAATCACGTTGAAAAGTGGTAAATAACATAAAAAAAACAGTAATAGATTAGGTGAAATCTGTCAAAGTGACATTGTAGAAGGTACTTTTTTACAATTTGGGTTGGCATCCTTTCTTGAAAATTTATTGAAATTTGGGCCAAACTCTTTACACTCACAATGCAATTTATATTTTGTAGTCAAAAAAGGTCAAGTCAATTTAAAGGACCCTACTGAAGTTTTACAAATGTTAGCGTACATAGGTACTAAAAAAACAGACCTAACACTGCTAAGTCAACCTTAATGGGAATAACTTGGTTCGAGTACAAAAGCGAACTTCACGGTGATTTTCTGTTCAATGCATACTCTTTGCATTTCAACTGTTCCATCTGCGTGTTTTTGACAGTTGGTTTGCCATTTTTCCTCATTTTTTGAGTGGAACATAAATAAAATAACACTCCACGTCAATTGCAATTGTTTTCTAATATCAAAATAGAAAAATAAATGCAAAAAGTGGGGTTCACATTGAACGATTTGCTGAACAGATTTGTTTGACGTCTGTCAAGCAAGGCAAAAAGTTGAAAATATTAAAAAACCATACGACAAATTAGACGACTTGTTTGAACGACGACAGTCCGAATTGAACGATTTGGTCGATCGTCAGACAAATCTGTCATGCAAATCGTCCAATGTAAGCCCTAAATCCAAAGAGATAAACAGCAACGTCAAAAAAACACAGCTTGACATTTCCCCACCATTGCTGTCATATCTAAAAGATCGGTTCTCTTTTTTCAAATAGCGCTTTTCTCCTCTAACTGGGTAGGTGGGGTGCTGGAAACACCCCAAGCCCTTTTTTTTCAAAAATATTATACAGCACCCGTTGTTGGTACAGTACCTTTCTGTTTAGATCCAGTTGGTTTAAAAAAAAAGTTTAGTGGCACAAGTGAGCCGTGACAGACTGTTCAAACTGCTAGGGTGTTGTCAGCACCCCACCTACCTACTTACGTTACTATAACTCACCTACCTATTTAAAAGTTAAGTAAAAGGAAAAAAAACTCGTACCTACTTGTTGTAATGTCACCGTACTTTTTTCACTAAAATTTGTCAAATCTGTCAACAATGACAAACATCCGAAAAATATAAAAACGCACAACTTCATGCCAAAAATGTCAAAACTAGAGACGTTTGTATGCTCATATGTTGGTAAGCAACGCAAGAAATTAAAAAAAAGAGAGTTCGTAAGTCGCAGTCTACACGTTGACTTTTGAGTCACAATCACGACTCTTTTATAATTTCTGTTTTCGTAATTTGACAGTCAGAGAAATGTCAAAAAGAGTCACGGAAAATTCTATCCGCAGCTTCTTCTCTTTCGCACTTGTGTGAGTCGCAACTCATGAGTAAACGTGTGGATTGCGACTAAGCTTCTGAATTGAGGGGAAATGTTTTTATGTCACGTTTAATAATTCAATAATAATTTAATTTTTCTTTAATTGATAAGATAGAAATATTACAGGTACAATGATCTATATGTAAATCATAGGGAGATAAATCGGTTCAAAGTAGGTGTTAGCGACAAAATAACGAGTTTATTGTGATCCACCCATCAACCTATGAATTCTCACTAGAGGGCGACACATTGATCGAAGTTGGTTGCAATCGGTCGAGACTTAACTTCCTATTGGTATAAATACCTAAGCGGTCGAATTGCGCCTTGTTCTTTAATTTTTTCCATGCAGGGCACTTCGGTGCGATAAATTTTTACTAAATATTTCATTTGATTAGAAAATTAATAAAACTAAATTATTTGTACCTTGTTTTTTTTTTTATGCAAACAAAGTATAACTTTTGTTAATAACATTTATTCATGTTAAAAATAAAATTAATCGTTGCATTCGTTTTATCATTGGTCTTAATATTTGATCTACGAGCCAGATAACGTCCGCCGTATCTGCATTTAATAGTAGGCATCATTGTGAAGCTTAGAAAATTGGTTTGAAATCCAAGCACATAGAAAGGATAATGCGCAGACAATAGTCTTTTCTTAATGCACTCAAAGAAGGCACGAAATTAAGATTTAAAAGACTTTCCAAAAATTCCAGAAAATGCTAGGTTTTAAAAGAAGCATTTTTTAAACTGCATCTGTTATTAACAAATCGCTTTGGGTTCCCCTGTTTTGCGTATTTACATTCATCACTTGATTTATGTTTTTTTTTCGTTCGGTTTTGATGTACGTGATTGAAAGACGCCGTGTGTAAGGTTACCGAATTTGATTTGGAAAATTTTACGTTAGATAAAATATTTTTTTTTTTGTTCGAATAGTTTTTTCTTTCGTTTTAAGTCGTCTTTTTGCGGAAAGCACGTAATATCGGGGGATTCCCGTGTCAACATTTAATTAAATGAATATTCTATATCTATCGCAGTTGCGTCTTAAGAATCACGACTTATATGGAACTAGCTGACCCGTACTCGCCTTGTTTCGCCCCCCGCCACTGTTAAGGCAAAACAAATTGTATTGGAGATGAGTGACGAATTATTTTTCCGAATTTACCCACTTAGAGATGGAATTGCAAAAAATCCTCTCTAAGTGGGTATCTATGTTATTATAAGACTTAACTGTCCAAATTTCAGCCCTTTAGGTCCAGCGGTTTGACCTGTGCGTTGTCCGTCAGTCAGTCAGTGAATTGTTTTGTATATATACAGCTATTGCCCGCCCGGCGTTCCCCGAACACTTTTAAAATTTGGATTTGCTTTTACCATCATATTTATCGTAGTAGGCCGGACACAAAACATCATAGATAGAATGCTATTTCAGTTAATACGCAGAAATTCGAATGTGCCACATACACACACGACGTCATAGTTCACCCACTGCTGCATGGCTGTTGGCTTCGGTCTCTACAGATGGAAAATTGTTGGCAATGATATCATGAATTGTTTTGAGCATAGATCAGCTCCAAGATAACGCAGAAGGAAGATTAATACCCCAAATGATTCTTAAAGAAATTTACTACAACTAATTTTTTTGGTTTTAAATCCAATAAGCCATTGTTGAGTTAGAAAATCAGATTTTCTGCCACTTCGATTTCAAATTCTCAGCTCCTATAAGTAATGGAGTAGTCTGAGTACATTCATTAATTCCACCAGGAGATGCTGATCATAATAGTGAAAACCGCATCTAAATCCGTTTAGTGGTTCTCGAGATAATCCTGTACATACAGACACACACATTTTGGGGACTTCCTTTTATACTATGTATAGATAGATAGATAAGCAGCATTCCCGTAGAATGAAAGCATAGGCTCCCATCTCAAGTCTGTATACTATGTATGGGGGCAGTTAAACATAATAGCAAAGCATTCTCTTACCCAGGATATACTTAAGTTTATTCTACTAGCACATCCTCTCATTTTCACATCCTTGCAACGTATTGTAGATAAAAACCATTGAAAACCCGCAACGGTTTGAACAATCCGAACAATTTCCGTAGGAAATGAGTTAACTGTTTCAGTTTAAGATACTCTCCCATAAGCAGACAAATGTTTTAGGTCGTGCCGAAACTACCAATGAGTGTATCCATTTCTCATCTTTCCTTTTGATCTTACGAAAGCTGCTCAAAAAATTACCCGCTGTTCCGGTATCTGACAAGATATGAATATTCTAAAAGAACATTGCTAAACAAACATGGCTGTCTATCTCTGAGCCATCAGTGCAGATTGTTGAGAGGATCCACCGGTAAAATTCGAAACTAGCATATTCAATTTTCTGTTGAGGTCCCATGTATGGCATATGGGTGCTTCGTGACGTGAGCAATTACTTATTCCAACTTGTGGGTCCATTGTGCACTTTGAATCAACCTTTGGGTGGGAATCGAACCCACAATCTCTGCGTTGGAAAATAGTGATACAAATATGTACCACCGAAGCGTATGGCATGCCTAACTGCATGTGCTCCCATTCCATCAAAACCTTAAAAATGTGCATTTACCACAATTCACGGAACTACCCATTACCCAAATACCTTGAGGGCAAACACGCTACAAATATTTCAATACCAAAACTGAAATTCCGTACATCGTGCTTGCATAGCATATAAACAAACAAAATGAAGTAAAGGACAATGAACCAATTCGCCAGCACACAGCCAAAAAATCGATCCGTTACCCTCCCCAAGGGCAGAGGGTGGGGGTATAGACAGGAGCAGGAAAAAAAAGAAATATAAGGAATATTCATACATCCCGCCAATTTACCTTTGCCAGGACTTTCCTTCCTCAAAATGATCAACTTGTGCCTCCCTAGTACCTAGTTTTTATGAGTCGCAGCCTCCGTCCACAAGATGCCATGAAACCTTAAACAGTATACATATGAATCTACTTTCGGAATATTTCCGTAGAAAGCAACCATCCTATGCCATGGCTGAATTTTATTGTGCCTCTCGTGGGATTTATCCAAAACGAGAGCGCTTCTTCTCCATTAAAACTCACTCTCATGCATGACATCGCGATACGCATTCCATAAATCTCCCTCAAAGTGTATTTGTTCGTAGAAAAAATCCCTCCTTGATGGAGTGCAGATTTTCCAGCGGATGGTTGAACGGGGATGCTGGCAGGGTATACCGGATATTATGCCATGTGTTTCAATATCGATTTTTTGCATTTAATTGAAACAACGTGGCTCATTAAGAAAGACCCCGCGACACATACTCACTTTTACAACGCCAAAGACGAGAGAGTATATTCAAGGCAGCAGTTGATAACTGTGGTTTTCCCGGAAGCGGTGTGGTATGTGCGGAAAAACGTACGAAATGAAAAATTCGCTCTTTTTATTTTCAAAGATTTTCTATTGGTTTTCATCAATTGACGTCATACTACCCCGTGTATCTTCCCGCCAGAAAAAAAAAAAACCAACAAAAAAAATGAAGAAAAAAGGATACTTTTGATGAAGCGAAAAAGAAAATGTTTTCACAATTTTTCATTTTTCATTTTTCGTTGAAATTAACTGTGTGAGGGTTAACTTAACAGTGGAGTGGTTTTCCTTTGCTTGCGGAACTGAAAGAAGGATATTTTGGTCCTGTTTGGGGATTTTTTTTTTCTGTTATGCAGTGGTCAAATTTTCAAACCAAAAATAATAACCGTAAGCTTGTATGGTATTTAATTTTGAAAGCTGAAAGCTACGCACACATAAACACCGCAAGTATCTAAATATCTTTCGGATCACTTAAAACGGAATACAATGATAATGGAGTGATTTTTCAGTCATGAAGTCTCATATATCTGGAGAGTCACGGTTCATGGTTGAATTGATGGGACGCAATACTTTTAGGAGAAACGAGTCACATCGATTTGACGGTAAAGGCAAATGGAGAATGTTGACCTTTTTGTTTGAGATTTCATTGAATTCAATTATTGGTGAATTAAATTCCACTGAATTAGGACATTTTTTAGAAACTCCCTGGTTTCTCAAAGCAAAAACCGGTCTTATTTTCATTAAGATAATGTTGCCTTTTTTTCGGTGGAAAAATGTCCTTTTTAGGGTTCCGTACCAAAAGGGACAAAACGGAACCATTATAAGATTACTCTTCAGACTGTCCGTCAATCTGCCACAGGCATTTAGGAACCGTTTTGCAAAAAAAAACTTAAAATTTAATACATGACATTATGTTGACCTATGTACATAATTTCCAATCATCAAAAAGAATACAAAAAAAAACTGCCGGGCAAAATTTAAAGTCAAAAAAAAAATTGTTTGAGAATACATACCTACATATGTATGTACATGCATATGTGAACTGGGGTATCTTTAAAAAGGGCTAGAAGTAAGGATTGCAATGATAAAAGGATGTAATAAGCTTGGGGAAATATTGCCGAATATGTACGAACTCACTTTGAAGGTTTCTGTTGCAACACCTTAGATGGGATTTAAAAGAAAAAATAAACAACGACAGCAGCGCCCTTTTAGCTATGTCCAGAATCATGTGAATAGAGATTGCAGTGCAGCCCTGAAAATAACTTCACCCGACAAGTTCGTTTGTGAACTGAACTGTAGTTCACTTTGTCACCGAATGTTCTGGGCTAAAACATGTCTCTCATTTACTTTGATTTTTGAGATAATGGTGCAGAATTATTCGCTATATCATGCTTCATATTGTGTAAAAATTTCATATTAATATCTTATGTACTCTCCCTTCCCGTGAGAACAGAAAGAAATCATAAGATTTCCTCTTTTTTCTGTAAGGTGGTAGTCAATTATAATTCTGCAAAATCACGTTTTTTTAAAGTTATGTCAGTCTTCAAGTAAATGAGCGATGTAATCAACGTCAAGCATCAGTACTGCTTTGAGGGTTCAGAGAGCCTGACTGAATTTGTAGATAGGTTATTTGGGTGGAAAGGAAACCCGTTTAAGGAGCGCCGTTTTGATACCACAACCTCAGTTGACCCGTTTATTTGGATTTAGTTTTAGATATACACCCTGTCCAAAAAGTTCCACCCTGTGAAGTTTAAAAAGATGATCAGTCGCCTCTTGGGGTATCTCTTTAAGTTTGTAGAAGAAATGTTTGCCCACCACTGTTAACCTGGCTCTCGCTAGAGTCAAATATTTGCACAGAAAATGAATAAGTGACTCTTTTCATTTTCACTATTTCAACTTCGGCAAAAACTATTGTGAAGGATCGCTTGTGAGCACCGTGGTGTAGTGGTAAGTGCGTTGGACTACTACACAATGCTGCCCGGGTTCAATACCAGCCCGGGTCCAACACCTAAAAGTTTTCCACGGTGCCACCTCTTTCAAATGTCTGACAAGCAATCAAAGAGTATCAGTTGTCAATGAGCTTCTCAACTTGCCGTTCAGAGTCGGCAAAAAACTTTAGATCCCTTTCAGTCATGCATAAATATAACAATGCGAGAAACAGGCCCAGGTTCACCTCGAGCTGTAGCGCTAATTTAAGTAAAAGAACGATCTGCATGGTCCCATATTGGCTAGCACTAACTGCCATTACTCTTGCGATGTCTACGCGAGTTCTTTGACCTACTTGACTTGGCCATATCTTTCTGTATGTGACAGTTAGCCAGACACCTGAGAGCATTAATTTAAGATCTTAGATGACTCCCCAGATATTTGCCTTCTAGAGGAAGTCGAAGAGTGAAGCCTTTAAGAATATTTACAAATAGCTCATGCCTTTTATGCCACATCAGTCTTAAAGGTTTGTCTGATAAAAAAAGGGAATTTCGAAAGAGGATTTGTGTCAAAGGTTTCAAAATTCGCTTGCCAAGCAACGCCTGCTGGTAGATACAACTTTCTAAACTCAAACTCTGTTTTTTTAATGTGCCACCTGGCAAGTAAAAAAGTGTTATTGTTACATTCGAGGAACACGATAGCCCATTGTGAACCTGGACTTGCTTCTGGGTGTAGGTGTAGGTAGCCAGATCCGTGACTGACAGTTGAAGACTTTAGACTCGATCATCTCATCGATTTGAGCATGGTGATTCGTTGTATTATAAACTGTGAAAACCTCTACAATGCTGATTGTCATAACAAACCTGCCAGAGGATAGTCTAAACTTGCTCCAAACTCTCAAAATTTTGTGTACGAAATCTAAAGATGAAGAGTTGTTTTGTGTAAAAAGGACATCGGTAAAAGTGTGCAAATGATCTACATACAGATCTCAGAGCGTCTCATCCTTATATTTCAGTTCATGATGATTTCAAAAGCGAGTGCAATCAAAGACGCCTTTCTGGCTATGAAGCTCATTGTTGATTTTATCGTTTCCTTAAGTAGAAGCCGACGACTTTTCCAAGCTATCATTTCCCACTGTTATCAGATTTTCAATACAAGTATTTTTAAGGCCACCTGTTCCCAGATCCCGGGATGAAGAGCTTCCACGGAAAGACCTTTTGCGAAATTAAAGCAATATCGATCGCTTAAGTGGCACCAATGCAGTTGCCATTCTGCCACCGCCACATATATGCACCACAGAAACCACATTCGAGTAATCAAAACAAACGCACGCGATTGAAATTAGAAAATTGTCGGCACATTTACAGCCGAAAAAGACCGCCGGGATATGTTAACCACTGCCCCGCCGCGCCGCAACGCTTGTGGTTGTAAATTTTCCTGCGGTTAGAATGCATTCAACCCAGAAGCTCGTGTAAATGGATCGATACCCGCCGTGCACTCCACACATAAATGGTACGATTATTGGAAAACATCGCAGAAATGATTTTTGGAAAAAAGAAAATTTTGTTATGCCTTTCGGAAAACGTCCAACGCCATCCACTTGGAATGTGCGGAGGTTAATTGAAAAAAAAATTTTTTTTTTGCTATAAAAGTATCTATCGCATGGAAAATATCCGGAAAATTCTGAACGCAGATTTTTTGTTTTTATCTATGAGGACAGATATGTTGATTATTTCGCTAGCGCATTCATGTACCAGAGATGGAGATACAGACGGTGGTAGAGGGTATTAAAGCGCAACGAACATTGAAGCTGCTCGCGACAGTACAGCCATAGATACTCTTACTCGCATTCTTTCAGCATTCAGCTGCAGGCGAGTGACTTAATGAATTTGCAATTTAAGATGGATAGTCGTGTTTGGTTGCGTTTTACTTTTTATTTATTTTTTATTATTTGACGGCTTCAAGGAAAGGCATCGTCGTCGTTGGCATGTTCTACGAGTATTTTATTTCAAAGGTGTATATGGATACATTCAATGGAAAATGACGTAGGAGGTGGAAATCCTGCTTTTCAATAATACTGCACAGATACACTGTTGAAAGTCGTCAACAAAAGAAAAGTGACTACAAAGTTGGGGAAATGAGCAAAAGACAAAGAAGCAAGTCGCAGTTTAATGAGGGATTTAATAGGTATCTTTGTACTTAGTAACGGCACACATTTTTCATAGATAATCTTCAGTGTCTGTCGGCAATATTTCCATTTCCAGAGGCAACAAACAATAGACATTTTGTGACCTTTTGACTATGTTTAGAGGAAGCAGTCGCCTTGGCGACTTACGTGTACTTAAAGATATTTTTCTTTAAGGTCATAGCAATAGCTTTTATGTAAGCATACAAATCTGAAAAGAACAGGACGCCTTTTATTCTAAACCCGGGTTTAGAGTATATTTTTATTTCGGAAACTAAAGGCACATAACGCCCAAAATCCAGCTGTTTTATTTCTCTAATTCGAGGTCTCCTTTCTTTGATGCAATCGAGGTACCGTCCTTTAGTTAAATAAAACATATTTCTATTTTCCGACAGCTATAAAGCTTGTTTACTTATGTACTTTGTCATTAGCACGTTTTCTTACTATTTGCATATTTTAATAAAAGCAGAGTCATTGTCGTCAGTCGTGCATACAAGCCATCGGCACCTTTGCTACGATTATTAAATTTATTCCACATTGCTCAGTCTATTTATGTATATACAAAAAAAAACATCCTATTCGATCAATATTCCGCTATTCATTTGCATAATATTTATTGCCGCGTAAAACATGTTTTTTTTGCACTGCACGTGCCATAAGAAATATTGGAAACTTTGTTTGCGCTTTGGTTACGCTGAACTCGCGTGAACTTAATTTTAAGCTTCATGGGTATTGCATTTTATTATTTTAGAATTTTTCCAGTTTAATTATGTTTCATCGTGTTTTTTTTAAATAAACTCAAATTTATTTAATATTCGATTTAAGTGATAAAATTCAAATTAATTATTTTAAATTAATATTTAGCAATAGTTTTTAAAGAAAAAATATTTATTTTAAAATCGAAGAGTTAATATTACTTAACTTAGCTGGAAGCTCACTATCCAGGAAATAGTAAAGAAAGCTAGCCCTGTACTCTTGCAGGAAAGCCAACGGCGCGGCGGCAAATGAGGACTTCAAACCCGCATAGCCCATTGGCTTTATGTGTCTTTTATTAGACCGATTCTGGTGTATGAAATATTTGATCATTTTGCCTGCAAGAGGCTTTTAAGTGTAACAGTGCGTGATACATTTTTCAGTTTTATCGAATTATTTCCGCTTGCTCCTTAGAAAGGAACCACTGTTCACCCTAGACAAAGCTATACATCACGACAGCATGGTGAACCTGGCGAAAGTACAAAGATTAGCGTATCTGTATATTAGTGGAGCACTTAAATCAACATCCGCGGCAGCACTAGACGTCCTACTTTATCCCCCACCCGTTGATATACATCTAACCAGTAAGCAAATGGCAGTCTGTGCCGCCATAAGACTCCAAACGATCTCACAGTGGTCAAGTAACTACACTGGTCACTCCACAATACTAGATCACTTAACTCTCCCCGAAAACATAGACTATACTGTGCCGAAGCAAAATTTTGATTATAACTTTAAGGTTACCATCCCCGATAGGTCCTTCTGGGATGACATAAGAGCTATTACAGACAAGTCGATACACTTCTACACTGATGGCTCTAAAACCAATGACGGTGTAGGAGGAGGTGTTTTCTCAGACAGGTTAAAACTAAATCTCTCCCTTCGCCTCCTTGATCACTGTAGCGTGGAGATTATGGCGATTTCGGAAGCGCTGTCCTGGATCAAGAGAAATGTAATATCCACGATTTTACGATATTCGCATTTTCTCGGGTAGTCTAGCGGCTATGAAGTCTCTGGAATCAGTTTCATCCACTTCTAAGACCACCTCCAACTGATGGCTAAGCAGTTTAATATTCACCCTTGCTGGGTGCCGCGGCACAGAGACATTCCAGGGAATTGTAAAGCTGACGAGCTCGCTAAACTAGGAACAACAATACCTATTCTACCCAATAAGGAAAATATACATAGGTATGCCCCTCACTCAAATTTGACACAGTCAAGATCTACCAATGGTAGATCGGAAGGTGGAACTACCTGCCTTGCCATCAGACAGATCTAGCCTAGACTTGATCTAAACCGCTCCAAATACCGACTGTCCCTAAAAAGACTACATATAAGCACGACTATCGGTGTCGTTACAGGAAACTGCCTTAAAGGCAAGTATACAACTAGCATTGGCATCGTTTAAAATGACTTCCGCTAAAGTTGCAGAGATGAAGAAGAGGAAGAGAGCCTAACACATCTCCTCTGTTCATGCCCAGCTCTTTCTCGTAGTAGAAAACTACACCTAGGAGAATACTTCTTCGACTATCTCAGTGACCTAGCGCAAAAAAACGTGGGAAGCCTTTTTCACTTTATGCAAAGCTCCAAATCGTTCTCATGAGTAACGGGGTTAAATATCCACAAGATCCTTGGTATCACAATGGGCCTCTATATGCCTGAGTGTCCTGGTAGTCGTTACCGGCAGCCACTGCTACCTAACCTAACCTAACCTAATATTACTTTATTAAATATATCTTTGAACATATGCATGTTTTGAAGTGGACAAGTTTACTGAAACATATTTCAAAAACTCGTGTATACTGAAACTGTATTCTTGTTCAGAAACCATTTAATGGTAAATAAAGACAACAAGCAGAAATAAATTGGGGATATTACTGATCATTTAAAAATTAGACAAAAAATTGGTTCCTATTAAAATTACTCAAGAAATAGTTTTTTGTCAAAAGTACGTAAAACGCTTGTGTATACTATAACTTAAGATATAACTACTATTCTCATTTGGGCACTTAAGTGAATCTCCCTACTTGCTACTTAAGTTTTGAGATATGGCAACACCAGTGTGAATATGTCAAATCTGACATTGTCATCGCAAAGATTGATATTTTTAATGGTAATCGTACTCAAAACGTTTTGTCATACGAGTACTATTTGTGCTATTTCTGGTACTTGTAACATTCATCAAACAAATGGTCAACAAATGGAATTAAATCGTGAACATTTTCGTGCCATGATTTTCTATGACTTTCAAGTGTGCCGATCAACTCGCTTCGACTTTTGGTAAAGAAGCACCATCTCGAGCCACCGTATTTCGCTGGTTTTCCGTGGTAGCACTTCGCTACAGGACGAATTTTTTGAAGCCAGAAAAAGTCGATGCTATGCATGAACTAATGTTTCAAAATCGTCATGTGATATACCGTGAGATTGAGGCATGCTTGGGCACTAGTTCCACTCGCATACATTCAATATTGCATGAACACTTGGCCGGCAAAAGGATTTTTTCGCGTTGGGTACCGCATACTTTGACAATCGTTCAAAAAAGACTCCGTGTCGACTGGTGCAAAGAAAGATGTCTATAAGACCGTGATAGGCGACCAATAATGGTTCAACGCATATGAAACCGAAACTAAACAACAATCTACGGTATTAAAGCAACGTAGAACGGTTGGTCAATTCTCAATGGTACAACCAAAAGAGTTCGGAAAAATAAGGGAAACCAATCGCAGAAGACGTATCATTTTCCAAGCTCTCACACATCGGCTCAAACAAGTGATTTTTGAGCATTCAAAATATCGAACTGATGGGACATCCGCCGTACAGTCCTGATTTGGAACCCAATGATTTCTTTTTATTTCCAAAGATCAAAAATAAAATGCGAGGTCAACGTTTTTCGAGGTCTGAAGAAGTGGTTGATGTGCTGAAATCACATGTTTTGGAGGTACCTCAATCGGAGTGGAAAAAGTGCTTCGAAAATTAGTTCAAATGCTTGCATTGATATTGTCAGACAACTCTTGCACTGTTTACCAGCTTATGACAGAACAAAGCAGTTATTTTCTATCCCAGGGGGTCATCAGATTCAAGCACCGAAGAGGCTAGCTTTATATTTCATTTTCAAGTACGTAGCCACCATTAAAAGCATTGAGACTTAAGTTCCAATAACAAATAATGACATCTCCTCTGAAAGCATAAACTCCATATCCAGTGAACATTCCCCTTAGCAAATACGTCTTCATTCCCAACCATCAGACCGTGCGTCGCGTCGAACTGATTGACTTTGTATCCAGTTTTATGGCGCCAGTCGTCGTTAAAACTACGATTATGTCCAAACTTGTTTTTTTACAACATCCAGCTCTGCATCACGCCATTGCAAACTGTCAACTTAACAGCCACTTACTGTCAACTGCTTCAAAGCACAAGTCACTCACCTGTACTGGCACTTTGTGTGCTTACGTTTAGCATTCGTCGATGTGCGTGTGTCAGTGTGCTGCTACCACACCAAACGTGTAAATCAATCAAAGCCACCAATGATTAAACATTTCGCTTTATCATTTTGATGATGATGATGATGCTGCTGCTGCTGCTGCTGCTGATGATGATGATGATCGTCATAATGACGATAAAACAACAAAAGAAACCGCGCACATCAACACCACCAGCTGTTCTAGAAAATTACTTAGATAAATAAATACGCACACACACCCAGAGAATACCGCCGAGGAGGGAGTGCCTGGCTGCCACATTGTGCGATGTCTAGTGGCGCCCCATTCAACACCCATCGATCCATCCATCCATCTCTATCCATCTATTGGCAGGTCTGAGCGGCACCAAAGGTTACTGCTTCCAATCAATAGGATATGGACACGACAATCATAGCAGCGAAGAGCATCTCTGATCTCCCAAATGACGTAGGAGTGACGGTGTCCATCAAACGAATGGCGAACAACAACAGAAGAAAAAAAAATTACAAACATAACCATTAAATACGGAGCCAATCGGGTGTTTTAGCGGTAAATAAAACCAACAAAGCCACCAACTGTTATTTGGATGACGGCGCGGCAACCGGCTGCCGTCCAGTGATGGTGGTCTCATTGATTTTTAGAGGCGGCTACGCTTCTAGTGAATTATTAAGAAATTCTAATAATGGGCTTGGTTTCCGTTGATGCAGATCAAATCTGAGAGGTAGGACCAAAAAAATAAAAATGCTGCAAAGTATCTTGAGGGATGTTTTTTCGATTTAAGCCTGTTTTACTTATGGACTTATGGACGTATCTGAGTTCGATCGAATTGGAGTTACTTTCGTTCTTGACAATTTTGTATTTTGCTATATTTATTAAAAATTTCCCTTTGCGAGAGTTTCTCAGCGACAATAATAAACAAAAGGTAGACATTACAGGCAATTTGGGACAAGAATGGATAAACTAGGTTAGGTAAGGTTTGCGGGCTGATGAGAATGTTTACATCCTCATCACACTAAGGTCCATGTGGACCCATCGTGATACCCATAATGTGTTCCCTCCCGTGGAACTAGTTTCTTGGTTCTTACGATCCAGACGCCCTAGGAAATTTAAGTACATAGGTACATACATAGGTCCGATGGTGATCTATCCGATAAATCGTCGATGTGTTCGAAGAAAAATTTGCGCAGGTTTTTATTTCTCAGTTGGCAGAGGTTAGAGCAGTGACAGAGGAAATGGACCGTATCCTAATGAATCTCTTCGTCACCGCATCCCCTGCATACATTTCGTACACTAGCGGATACCCTGCGTGCGTTGCTACGCTTTATAAAAAATACATATTAACCCTTAACTGATGTCTTGGGTCCAGTGGACCCATTGAAATTACATGTTTTTATGATAAGTGTATTGAGACCTATTAATAAAAGTGCAAATTTAAAATAAAAACGAATGTTCCTGCCGCTAATTTTTAAAAATTACATTTGTAACTGTTAAGTTTAAAGTTTGATAAAAAAAAAACATTTAAAAAAATTAATACTTTTATTTTAATCACCTTTTGAAACAGGTGGGTCCCATGGACCCCACGACTATAGAAGCGTTACTTTTTTTCACGACATCAGTTAAGGGTTAACAGCATTAACGCCACCAATAGGGTCCCTGCCTGTGCAATCAATCACTGATCTATATAACATATGTATGTAGGTATGTACATATCTACCCGCTTTGGTTTGATAATTTATATTGCTTGTGTTCATTCATAAATATGCATTTACTGCATACATACGTATTCCGGCAAATTGAAAAATATTTTCCACAATGTACCGTCAAACATTGATTTAAATAATGTTGAAAGCTTTGAATGGGCTCCACCTCGTTTCAGCTGAAATAGAAAGAAAATTTAGCTCCTTCAAGGCGGTTCTAAGAGACAACCGGAGAAGATCATCACCAGAAATTATCAAAAAAGTCTTGGTAGCTCAATGCTAATATAATTAAATGAGCATTTACGTTCCTTTTTCTTGTTTTTAAATAAATGCCTTTTTTACCTTTTAAAGTCTTTTGTTTTGCCTTTTTTTATTTTTTTAGATCAACAAAATCCTAACCCTGGTCATCATCATTCAGGCGTATGGTATTTTAACATACAGTGGCCAGTGGCACTCCTATCAGCATTGACAGTGATTTTCTGTCCTTTTCTTGTTTTATCGTGGCGCAGTGGTGCGTTTTGACTACTACGCAATGCTGCCCGGGTTCAATCCCAGCAAACACCCTAAAATTATTCACGGTGTCTGACAAGCAATCAAAGAGTATCAGTTGTCAATGAGCTTCTCAAATCGCCATTCGGAGTTCGGCAAATAACTGTAGGTCCCTTTCTGGCAAATTCATCTGCTACTTCACTGCTTAGTATCCAGCTATGGCCAGGGACCCAGCAGAGCTTTACATTGTGCTGCGTGCCAAGAACCTTTAGTTCTTCCCGGCAGTACTTTAAAGGCTTAGGTGTTATATGCGTAGCAGCTATTGCTTTTATGGCCGCCTGGTTGTCAATATAAATTGTGATCTCCTCTCGCGATATTATCACCATTGGCACCAATTGGGCAGCTTTTGTCACTCTTAAAACCTCCGCTTCGAAAACACTGCTGTGGTCTGGAAGTCGTATGAAGCTGCTTATCCTTAGTTCCTCCGAGAAAGAGACCATGCACTTGGAGTCCTCAGATACTTAATTTTTATCCCACTGTTCTCATCTTGGAGGGGCCACGAGAAGGGTTTTTCGAACTCCTATCCAAGTATGGGACAGTGTAGTCTGAACTGACATTTCTTTGACTGGGTTATTCTGAGCTTTGACTGGCTTATTCTGAGAGCGCTCTTTGCTACGGCCTCCTGCATGTAAAGATCTAGAGGCGGTTAAAAATGTCTTCCAGTCTCACTGTTGGCGTTAATCTCATCGCGCTGGCTGTCCCAGTGCATGCTATTCTATGTACGTTGGTTATAACTTTAAGCTTGCTGGTTTTAGTGGCAGCGTACCAACAGACCAATCGTCCGATACTATGTATGGGTCCTAATATCGAGTACGTCCACAGTGTTATTCATGGCCTGGAGCCCCAGTTTTTCCCGAAGAATCTACTGCGGGTATAGAAGGCAAGTGATGCCTTTTATATATTTTCTTTAAGCGGGTAAACTAAGAAGTTTCATATCTTGAAAACGTTAATAGTTTGGGTTTCTTGATGATTTTTGACTGAGTTTGCCAGTCATTGATTGGCACATTAATATTTAATCATAATAAAAGCACAAGCTCGACTTTATTATTGAATTCGAAGTGGCAAACTATGAGAAAGCTTTCTGATACGCTAGAAAAAACGTCGTTAACTTAATGGGATCTAACAGTATGTACATAGACAAAGACAACGTAAATCCACTCTTCATTTTAAAAACTCAGATGAAGTTACTGATTTGGTTTATTTATTTATCTGAAAAACTTTTCAGAACCTTTTTAAAAACTCATTATATGAAGCTTTGGAAATACACTTTGTTCAATCAATTATTTAAGAATTTGTCCTTCAAAATCTGGAATGCAACCGATTGCTCCTATTTTCGGATGAATAAATTAATTATTGCCCCCCGAATACCTACGTGCTGCACTTGAACATTCCATTTCTTCTATTTTTATGAACATTTTAAATCAAATTTCTAAATTTATCCAGAAATCATGCTGTATTTAGAAAATGAAATCGAAAGAAAATAAAAATCCATGCCGCATTGCCACCATTTCCATTTTGAGCACCGTAAAACAAGTACGAAAAAAAAAGAAATACATAAAAATGGGGATATCTTTAACATCTACATATATGAAGTACCTATCTGTATCTAACAAGCTGAATAAAAAGAATTTTCTTATTCACTCTTTAGACTCGTACTTATTGTGTATTCCATTCCAATTGAATGAAAATCCCCTTCTTATTCCATCCACTTGTGTTCAGCTCCTTAACTCTCACATTTGGTTGAACTTGAAAGAAGGCACATTTCCGATTCATTTAACAATAATTTTATTCCATACACAAAATGGGAGTAGATAGATACAAGGGTGCTGTGTCGCCCCAATGACACTCTATGTATTTGGAATCGCATAATAAATGTGAAATGTCGTACAATTACCGTTGGCAGGTGATCAAATAAAATTGGAATTTGTTTACGCGCCCCCAAAAAAGTAGTCGTTTTGATTATATATAAACAGAGTTGGTGTTTTAATCGGTCAATCTGTGTATGTCATAGCCAAGAACGGGTACATTCAAAAGATACGCCAACTTCACTCATTTCCTCACTCACTCAATACTCAATCAAAAGGGGTTTTTAATATTTTTTTTTGTGGAAATCAAATAACAAAAATAAATAATATTTTCCACTCGTATGCATTCTCCGAGTAGGTATGTACCTTATGTCAGCTGATTGGATAGAGATTTATTTTTATTGTTTTATCTTTAAGAAAAGTCACAAAAGTTTTATTTAACCGCACATTCATACGGAAATGTGTCCGATGGCTATTTGAAGACAGATTAAGAAGGTGCGACGAACACACTTTGCACCAGAACATGCTTTTCAGCAAAAAAAAAAAAAAAAAAAAAAACTAAAGTCAGAACTCTTACAGGAGCGAAAAAATATAATAGAAATAAATAAAGCTTTTGATCAAAGTGGCACATTCTGAGATAAAGTCTCTTCGAAAAGGAATTCCGAATAAATCTGTCAGCAGCCTGCTTCGTTGCTTTAGTTGAACGGAAGTTCATTCGAGTACTTGTAAGAATGTGTTTTTTTCTACAAATAGACGCCTTTGAACAAGATGAAATGGGAGTTGAAAAAATCTGTCAGAACTCCATTCTAATCCAGTGAAAAATTCTGTCCTAGACCTGAATTGGATGCCTCACCAGATGCTTTGACCTCTATATCGATTCATTTATTCATTGATCTCTACGAATGAACAGAAGGTGACAAATTTGGGTGTCAACAAGAAGACTGAACTGCAAACGTAACTAGTAGCGCCCTAAATCATTTGATGGTTTCAATTCACCCGGTACCAATGAAAGAAAGAGAAAGATAACTTCATATCTAATCTTATTATTATTATTGAAGGGTGAGTGAGATGCACCGCGACCTTAAGATTTATTGTGCCCCGCTCGTCATTATTCCTATTGGAATTGGTTAGAGAGAGCTTCGCTCACACCTAGTCCAGGTGAGAATTCCATAGGTCACAGCACTTCATCAAGACCAATTTCCCTAAGAAATCGCAGTAGGAGATTGGGTGCTATGAGTTGTAGATCTTCTGCTGTAATTTGATATGGAGTTTCACTGGACTCATCACAAAATATGCATGAGTCTTCATCTGATAGACCTAGCTTCCTGAGATGTCCCCTGAGTTTACAATGCCCCGTTGGAAACGCAGTCAGAATGCGGAGTTTGTTTTTGTCAATGCTGATGCAAGCTTTGAATCTCTTCAGGTTGTAATTACCAAGCAGTTTCTTTGCCTGTTTTAGACCCTGAGTTTTTGTAAAGGAATTAGTCCTGTTGATCTTCTACAGTGATCGGAGCTCCTCTTTTATGGTGTGTTCTCCTATGCCGCAGAAGGGTTCAGGGTCCACAAAAGGTGTGGCAGCCCCTTTCCTGGCAAGTTTGTCCGCCTCTTCATTACCTTCTATCCTCAGATGTCCTTTTACCCAGTATATTGTGACGTTGTGTCGTTCGCCCAGTTTATTTAGTTTATCTAGGCATTCCCAGACGATTCTAGCTTTGATGATCTGGACCCCTATTGCCTTGATAGCTGCTTGGCTATCTGACACTATTGCTATGTCGCGCCTGTTGTAGCGTTTGTCAAGATTGAGTTGGGCTAATCTAATCTTGGAAAAGGCTTTTTTTAAGGTTCTGAGCCGCCAGTTGTGGAGGGCAATGCAACTTGAAAGATCTATTTTACCGCAGAGTCAGGTTAGGAAACCAGAAGACGTTCAACTCTTTTGATGAAGTTAAGGATCTCACTGGTGGAGACTTTACGAATTTCTATGGGAGTGAGGATTTCTCTGTGGAAATATTATCTCCTGACACATAGTGTCATACAGAGATGACATTCATTTTCCTGAATAAGGCCTATTTTGTTTAGGTGATATCGAATATGGCAATGTCCTGTTAGAAATCCCACTAATCTCTTGATATCATTTCTGCTGAGGAGTAGCTGTTTTATGGAAATATTGTAGAATGGTTTGATGGATCTTTTAGCCTGAGAAGGACCCATTGGTATTTTCCCAATAGGAGTCAGACGTGTAGTTTTCCCAACTCGTGATTTTAAAGTTTATAGCCAAATTCGGAATGTTGCGAAACGGCTGAGGGCCGATAAAGGAGTCAGCGGAACCTCTTTCCTAGCCAGTTCGTCAGCTTTTTCGTTTCCATCAATGCCCTTATGTCCAGACACCTACCAAAGTTTGACTTTGTTTCTATAAGAGAGGTCTTGGAGAGTATGGAAGCAGTTCAGGACTTATTTGGAGTCAATCAGGTTTGAGCATAGTGTTTTTATACGTGCTTGACTATCCCTGAGTATATAGATGAGGAAACCTTTTATTACCGATTCGAGGATGACCTTGGTGCATACCTGAATGGCATGACTTTCAGTGGAATAGGTTATTGTTGCACTGGCTTAAGTTGGTGTCACAATGCCACGCTAGCTTCTAGTAGCTGGATTTCAAAAAGAAGATTCTGTAGCCAGAGGCCATCATTCGTAAGCTAATTGAATAGCCTGACTATTGAGTCCTTGAACATAACGAGCATAAGTATATGTTAACTAACAAATACGATGCAGATACGTCAAGCTGAAATACATTAAACGTTAATGACTAATTGTGCACAACAAGGCTTTGATCTCTTACAATGTGACTAAGCATTACGAGAGGTTTAAAATTGAATTCTGCGGTTAACTTCAAACTAGAGAGTTTTCCAATAAGAACGTCCATGTTGAATTGTTCATTGGAATTTTTGAAATTCACTTAAAAAATTTCATGGAAAAATCATTCTGAACGATGAGGCCCACTTCCACCTCCAAGAAAAATCCAAACTAAAATTTACTACGAAGAACCCTCTCTATCCACAACGTGTTAACTTTTTAGTGCGGGTTTTTAGTAGGAGATATCATTCGGACTTATTTCTTCGAAAATTAAGCGGATGCGGCTGTTACCTTGAATGGATTACGCTATGGTGAACAATGATTTTTTGTTGGCCGAAACTTAAAGGTATACATGTGAGGGATATTTGTTTCCAACATGAGGATGCTATGTGTCACACAAGTAGCGAAGCGAAACCATTACACTTTTACGAGAAACGTTTCCTGGCGGCTATTTCTTGAAACCCCGCGATTTCTTACTTTGGAACCATGTGAAAGATAAGGTTTATACTAACGCATTCCAATCAATTGAAACACTCAATATCAACATCCGCACAATTATCAATGAAATAGAACCGCAAATGTGCGCAAATGTGATGAAAAACTTTATCAAAAGAACCCGGGTGTGCAATAGGAGTCCTAGAAACCATTTGGCTGATATTGTTTTTCATTATTAATGGCAGCCCTTCTTTATTTCTAATCTAGCCAGGAATTAGCTTTCTAAGAAATGTGGTCAGCCATAAAAAGTTTCGTACTAAAAGAAAGAAGACAGGAAATAAGTGAAATACAATTTCCCGAAAGTAAGGAAAGTGATAAAGCGGTTATTGCAAATAAGTTTAATTTGTACTTTGTTGAAAGCATAAACAATCTTAGTAATTCAATCCCGGCAAGTAAGGTGGTGTTTAATGTTGTGCAAGAGTGTCATTCAATCTTTAAATTTAACCGAATTACTCAGAGTGAACTGTATAGTGTATGCAAACATTTTAAAAACAAGAAGGGCGCTTCAAAATTAAATATAAAAATTATTTTAGAATGCTTTGATGCTATTGGTCCAATAATAGTTAAAATAATAAACGGGTCGTTTTGTAAAGGTGAATTTCCAAGAAATTTAAAGGAGACTATTGTGATTCCAATTCCCAAAGAGAGCAAATCAATTAAGTGCGATAAGTTCAGACCTATAAATATGATGCCTATTGTGGAAAAAATTATTGAAAAAACGGCGTACAAACAATTATTTGATTTCGTGGTGAATAATGACATACTGGTAGAAAACCAGTCTGGTTTTAGACCAGGTCATTCGTGTGAAACATCCTTAAATTGGGTCATTATGAATTTTAAAGAACAAAGGCATGAAGGTAACTTAATTATAGCTATCTTTCTGGACTTCCAAAGAGCATTTGAAACTATTTATCGAAACATCTTAATACAAAAACTATGTACGTATGGTGTCAAAGGTAACGAAATTCAGTGGTTTAGATCGTATTTAAATAATAGAACACAACGAACAAAATTAGGTAGTGCTCTGTCATCAATAGCACATACATCTTTTGGAGTACCACAGGGCACCATACTGGGTCCCTTGTTGTTCCTGTTGTATATAAATGAAATAGGTAAGATACTGAAATACTGTAAGATATCATTATTTGCAGACGATGCCCTAGTGTTTGTGAGTGGAAAAAATAAAAATTTACTTTTAAATTACATTGAATTTGACTTAAAAAATTTACACCATTGGTTAGAAACGAACAAACTTAAATTAAATATTAATAAAACTAAATGCATGTTGTTCAATGGTGAATTTAACTTAAATTTAAATATAAATGGGGAAGCCATAGAACAAGTTCGTGAAATTAAGTATCTCGGTGTAATCCTGGATAGTGAACTTAAATTTAAAAAGCACATCTCTCACGTTACTAAAAAAAATTCAAAGAAAATCGGTTTCCTCAAAAGAATTCGAAAAAATATAACGACAATGTGTGCAGTAAATATCTACAACACAATAATAAAACCTCATTTTGAATTCTGCTCTACAATCCTGTTCATGGGAAATATGGAGAACATAAGTCAACTCCAAATCTTACAAAACAAAGCTATGCGAATCATTCTGAAATGTAATCGGTATACGCGAATCGAGTGGATGCTTTCATGCCTTCGATGGATGAATATTAAGCAACGAATTTACTTCAACGCATTAATTTTCGTTTTCAAAATGGAAAATGGTCTTTTGCCAAATTATTTTTCGTCAAATCTGAAGTATGTCCAAGATGTGCAGCCCTACAATTTAAGGTCAAATTCGAACTTCCGTTTGCAGTATTATAGAGACACCAGAACTACAAATATGATTATGTATAAAGGACTTAAATTTTTTAATGATTTACCAAATGAAATTAAAAATGAAACTGTATTTAGAGTATTTAAAAAATTGTTAATTATGCTAATATATTGTAAAATGGAATATAAATTTTGTAAATTGTAAATCAAATAGTATTACATACTAAATAAATATATACATAAATACATACATACATACATACAAGTACAGGGTGTGAATAAAACTAAAAAATATGAAACATATTTTTTTCTTGTTTATTTTGTCTCATAAACAAAAAGAATGCGGGTTTTATTTTTTAAAAATTAAGTCGTCCAAATGCCGACCATTTAGTTGCACTCACTGCTGAATCGTCTTTCTCATTGGTTTAGACTTTGCGCCGCAAAAAAGCAGATAGTACCACGCACCACCACCTTGGGACGGACTAGCTGTCTGCCCTGGGCACTCAACACAATGCCGTTAGTTACCTCTCCTGGTACTATCCACCTGGATATCGGTAGACAAAAAAGATCGATGTGGAAGTTTTGCTCTGTGTTTCCGAAGAACTACCCGATGAACAATATGTGGAACAAAAATCCTTTCATTCCTTCCATTAAGGACGTTTCTTGAATTCTTAATCATTTTTATGGAAATTGCTTCGCCGAGAAGAAATAATCAAATTCTTTTCAAATTGTCCTGAAATTGTATCTTCTACTTACTAGATCTCATCTTCGTAATGAAATATACCACACACATACATATGTTTGCAATGAGAAATGTATCCCACTCAATTTCGTGGAGAGCCCACAAAATAAAAGTCTACACATTAACAACACTCTTTTACTTTCACCACATCACGCTAAAAAGGACTTAACCTCACTTTCTTATTTACATTCGCTTTCGCATCCATTCAGTTGGCAGATTCAGTATCTAGATAATATCCCCGTCTCGAGTCTCTCTTGCTGTTGTTGGTGGCGTTTATCTTTATTTCGGTTTGACTTTACTCCAATTACATATTACTTGTGTATTTATCTTGGAATTTTCCGCACGGTATTATGAGAACCGAAAGGGATACAATGAATAAATTAAGATGTTTCTCTTTGCCTAAGTCAACATTTGTTTTGGCTCATAAATGCTTGTTACCGTTAGATGAGGCAAAAGTATTGATAATAATTTTCCCACTGATAAGGATTGAAATTCAGCTTACCTATAAATCAACAGGATACTAGTTCTGCCTTCGCATCACCTGAGAGCGTTATTTGTTAGATAAATTTTGTTTTTAAGAAAAACCACACAACTGCAGTTGGATAACTCATCTGTATGGAGGGAATTTCCTGCTGTGTCCGTAAATGGATCGTTTGCACTTTCTATCCCATTTTCTGCCTCTTTTGGCACACTTAACAAGGAGGGAAACTTTACAATTTAAACTGCGGAAACTCCCCCAACCGTCCCTTTTAAGTTTAAGTGGATCCACAGGGGATAAAAATGAGCAAACCAAAAGGACGAGGGCAATGAAAACTCCTTGAGTTGGGTAAATACTTCATAAATTATCCACAACATGGAGGTTCGAGTGGAGGACAGGAAAATAGCATGAAACGTTATTTTTTTTTTCTTTCTCTTCAGAATCCATCTCGAAACTTGTTGCTCAGAGCGCTGTTATTAATCTTTTTGAAAGTTATCCTCCGCCTCTTTTCTATATGTGTTTGTTTGAGTTGGCCTTCCTTCTGTAAGTGCACAAAATGTCTTGTGTTGCTTACAGTTATAGCAACATTTTATATTTCCTCTTTTGGATCATTCAGAGATAATGTTGTTTTTAAGGTACGCGTAGTTAAAAAAGAAAAGAAAAGAGCAAAACGGAACAAAAAGGAGCTCATGCCCCGTAGCCATTTTGTTGACCAAATATCCTTTATTTAATTGGAGTGCACTAAGTGTGATTTACATTTCTTCGAGGAAGTCGTTTTAGTCGTCCACGTTGTCAGATTATGAAGTGGACAGGATAGGATCAACTGGACAGGAATTCCAAACACGAGTCATGTTGTGATAATTCTGTTTTTGAGACGAATAATATATTATCTTTGGGCACATTATGAAGGTGTGTCGTTCCGCTTCCACCTGAAGTAATCTTTGAAGTCGCGTGTTGTCGTTGATTAGGGTTTTGAATTAGACCCATGTATAAGTGTTCTGTGCAAAATGGTTTCAATATCAATTTTTTTTTTCTAGTCTTAACAACTGATTCATTGTGCTTCGATGAGTTTGGCACTCAGAAGAGTATGTGAATGGATTTGATTTTGGTTTGTGAAAGATTCCAAATGCTTTTGGCTCAAGACCCTGTGTAAAACAATTTGAATTTAAAACCAACGAGGATTCAATTTAAATGCTTTGATAATACTTTGGTTGTGATTGACAAACTGGTATTGAATAGATAAGAGATAATAAACTTGTCTTTAGAAGTTCGTGGGCCGTATAAGCACCGGAGTCACTTTTAACGGTTGGTTGGCATATCGTTCGAGCGTTCTGAAACTGCTGCATTATCCTACTTAGTGCAATAAAGTTATAGTCTGCCTTGAGCGAATGAAAAGTGAATGGAAATTTAATTGTTTTAGAGAGGGATATTATACTTTCGCTTTTGAGAGATCTCCTATCTCCATACATTATTTAAAAAAAAAAAAAAATGGGAAATAGAATGATATGTGGTACTTTGGTTTCAGTTTTGTACAGCATGGGCTTACAATTTTTAACATTTGCTTAGCACTTCTATCAAACTAACCTACTGATCTTACGAATCCATGGGCTCAGGACGAGTGAAATTTTTTAGAAATGAAGGTCATAATAAGCTAGAATGGCAAGGAAGTCAAATAGGGCACTGACTACTTGGAAGCGGCTTAACAAGATACAGTGAAATCTCTTATTAGCGGACACCCTATTTAGCGAACAACTCGCATGAGAGGACACCTTTTTGGGGAACCAATTTCTAATGTATTTCTAGTGTATTCTACAATTGGCCACATATCTGTGCTAAGTCATTTAATTCGCAAGCTAAGAAGCTCTATGCTTGCTTTATTGATTTTAAGGAAGCCTTCGACTCGGTGGACAGAACAGCCTTATTATATACATACATATGTAAGCTCTTCTGTTTTGGAATGCCACTAAAATTTGGGCTACTATTTAATGGGAACTTTATATGCGGATATGGGATGGAGATGAACTATCGGCATGATTTCAAACGGACTCAGGAGCTCAAATCACTTTGCTCTGTTCATTGTCGATCTGACTGATTGTTTGCCAGGAGGAATGGAATAAGCGGGTGGATTAATTATAGCCCTTTTGTTTTCAGATGATGTTGTTCTATTAGTATGCTCCCCAGAATCTCTACAACTCATGATCAATCGTTTGCAGGAGTACACGGTACACCAGATTATGGAAGCTAGTTGTCAACCTAAGCAAGTTAAAAATTATAATTTTCATGGACGGTGGAGGCCGAAATTGCTTTAACGAAAAATGGGGCTTTAGTGAGCAATTAACCGAAATTGTTAAGGTATACAAGTATCTCGGGGTTTACAGAACTTAAAATATAATATTGGAACGGCATCTCACTGGGAAATTAGGAACTGGAAGCTTTTATTGTATGAGGTTATTAGTAAGCTAGACTTAAGCCAGCTACAGATGAGAAACTAATTGGCCAACTGGTTGACATCATTGACACTTTCTGAGCACTAGCTTTAAATGATTCCGCATTCTGATGTTTGGAAATGAAAGCCATAGTTAGCGGCAGCTAACAACACCATAGGGTTAGTAGTAGTAAGTAGTGCAGCAGCAATAGTTACCTGCTTTGCAAATACACTGTAGAAGCATCGAATAAGATGATTCATCGAAGGCCATTTCGCGCGACACACAAATGAGTCACTTTATGAGATCCAGTACAGGCTATAAGGATCAATCAGGATCAGGTTCAATGACTGCAGACTATCACAAATTATTATAGTCTCATGTGAACAATCGCACATAAAAAGTTGCTCATCATCTGATTTGAATTCCAAATCAGAACCTTCTCTATTTACAGGTTAGACCATCTGGAAATAAGCTTAGCCTTTAGTAGGTTAAAGTTCATGTAAATTTTCATCTACCTTATTATGAGCTGCTGCAAGGTCGATAAGCCAGAGGGAACTCATTGTCTGTTTTTGGCAAGACTGTTCATGAGCCTAACGTCCGCAATTATTCAGAAATGGGATTCATTTCGAGGTCCCTCCCCAAGATAACCTATCATTCTGACTGGTTTCTATGTAATACTCACGACCGTTAAAGCGCTATAGTTGACTGTAGTATCTGTCTTTACAACCGCTCATCGTTCATGATAATGTCTTTATAAAGAACTTTTACGAACATGTTGAGGTATCCTATCTATAAATTTGTGTTAACCACGTTCCCTTGAACAAGGAAGAATCCTGCAATGGGAAAACACTTTACTACACCCAACGCCCAAATGGTAATTGCAGCCAATTTCATAGTTCAGGTAGAGCACGAGGCTAGGCAAGGCACTAGGTTTTGTGTCAATACCTCTGTTCCTATGCTTAAAGAACCCATTTTTAAACTGTATACGTGGTGTATGGTTGAATGTCATATTTCAACGCTTTTAGTGTCATTTTATTTCAGTGTGGGACAACACGTGTTACATACGTGGTATACACATACCCATACACACACTAAAAATAAGACTATGACATACACTGTCGTCGTTGTTTCGCCTTCTTATACAAGCCATTAATTTTGAATTCATGAGGACAACGTTTTCTTAGGCACTTTCACCTCCTTTCTACCTCCTTACGCCCCTCTTGTGACAGACGTTCCGTTACCACACAGTACTTAACTCCATCTAACACCGACCAGCATACATATGTAGGTATGTGTGGTAGATAGTGTTTAATCTCATTTTTAGGGGTTTGCCTTTTGCCACCGGAATAACAATGTAGACGGAAATACGACGGAGAATAGTTAAAACGCGCTGCACACATACATATACAATTTCAGCCAAAGGGAAAGAGGTTCAATCACAAATTCAATTCCTTTCAATTGCTAGGTATACATCCATTTCTTGAGAATCCTTTTCATCGTCCTGATGATACTGAATTGTGCATCTCACCTTTTTTATTTCGTTTCATCTGTGTGCGCTTTGACGGATTCTTTTGTGAATGAATGAATTCCACTTCGTTCCATTCCGGACTTTAACCTTTAATTTTCCTTCCTGCAAATGTCTGAGTTGTGCTCAAAGGCAGGGTATTCTCTTATTTCTATTGTAATAGATCCCTTTGCCTGAAAATGGAAGCACGACTTTATTGAATTCATTTATCACGTGACTATCGAATACCCAGTATCGTATCCATATATCCCTTTTTAACCTTAACCAGAGGCTCGTCCTGTTGCTACTCGTGGTCCCATCTGTGTATGCGGGAAGAAGGAGAAAACTTGTTCAACAGGAATTTTTCCACTTAAAAAAGTTGTGAAGTTCATTCTCTTTTTTCGTCCTTTTTTTTTGGTTTTTAATACCATTTCCTGGCTTCTTTGTCGATTTATCGCAGCCTGATATTGGTGTTGAAAGAAACAGTCTGTCGTTCGCAGCTTTGGTGTGGTGTTGCAAGGACAATTGCAAAGTGGGAGTGTAGGTGGCAAGTGGGAACTGGTAACAGTCAGGCTGCAATAAATGAGTGGAATTATTTGTAAAAGGATATTGGGTAGAAAAAAGAAAAAAGAATCGTGGATTGATGTGAATGGATGTCAGTGGACATGGGCGCTTAGGAGGCAGTGATGACAAAAGAGAATGAATATTCCTTTGCAATTGCTGTCTGATGATGTTCATTACGATGATGGTTCAAAGTGATTTCTTATGTCTTTTTTTTTTTGTTCCCTTGTTCTTCCATTTGTTGTACTCGTATAAAGTGCGGTTGTAGTCGGTTTACTGCCGCCTTTCCATGTGCATGTCGTTTATCGTTTGATGGCAAATTGTCTTTTCCTTTGTTCGAAAGAAATACGAATAGTTTAGGCGAGGAGAATTTGATCTGTTTATTGTGGCGTTGTTTTTCAATGTAATAACGTTTAGCGGTACCGGATGGCAGTTAACCCTAAGAATGCTTAATCGGGATGTCAAGAATGAAAAAGAGATAAAATAAACAGTTTTTCTTCGAGCTTTTAATGGCATCGTGGGCGAAGGATTACGTTCTTAGAAAAGTTCATAATGACTGTCACATTGGCATTGACAATGCTGCGACTCTATTAATAGACCAACCATTTGTAGAAAGAGGTAGAAGGTACCTGTGGAATCATTCACTGCCCACTTAGACCATAGCAGTACCTATTTGTTGGATAGCACTGGTAGGTTAAGAGAAAACCACTGATAGGTTACGGTACGATACATTATTACAAACATACATATTTACATATGTATACAGTGAAACCTCCCTTAGGCGGACAGTAACAACATTTATGCCCGCCTAAGGGAGTTGTCCGCTCAAGGAATGCATACAAATTTTGTTTAAGTAAATTATCCATATTTGAAATGATTAACAAAACAAAAAACTAGAACAAATCAGAACAAAGATTGGGAATCATCGCCAATGACTTCTGTCGCAGCGGCATGGATGATGAGAAAGGAGAAAGCCTATCCTAAAGAAAAAAGATTCTGGGAGAATATTTCTTGACAGACCTTCAAGATATTTAATGGGACGAAGAGTTTGGGTACCTACAAAATACAGCAGAGCTGTAGAAAATACGTCATCCGTTTGCATTCATTCATACATATACAAAAAGTAGTTATACTACACACATGATATTTACCACCGCGCGTTTTCCGTTTTATTTTGTCTTTTCGTTGCGGCTGTGAGCAAGTATGTATGTACATATGTTTCTTTCAAACTTACGTAAATAAAAACAAAAACTTGGTGTGAAGCTAGTTTTTGTTTTTGTCCGTCTAATGGAATTAAAATAAATAATTTCGAACAGATATTCGTGTCCGTGTCCGATCAAGGGAGTGTCCGGTTAATGGAACGTAAAGTGTATGCAATCTTATTAAACATAAAAGCGTGGATATGCAAAGTTGTCCGTCCAATGGAGCTGTCCGTGATGGGAGATTTTTCTGTATACATAATACGTTTAAATACCATAGTGCAACTACCTTTAAGGTACTCGTAGGTTAATCCCTAGAGTTGCGATGACAATCTTGATAGACCACAGTACACGTGGCATAATGTTTTTTCAGTTCTAGTCGATAATCTGAAATGAAACACTCAAAAAGCGGTTGACTTTTGAATCGGACAGCGGCATAGTGGGTTCGTGACTTTTTGTATCGTGGAGTATAGTACATACGCGCTAGTTCACCACAATGGTCACTAATACCTCTTAAGGAACTCAGTAGCAGCTCGGATTCCCAAGATTGTATTCCCCTTTTTTGTAGATCCTTTACCCATAGCTTGTGGTCACTTGGGTTTATGCTTGTGCTCGGGTTCAATCACAGCCCGGGTCCAATACAAAAAAAAATTTTTGCCACCTCTTTTGAATGTCTGACAAGCAATCAAAGAGTATCATTTGTCAATGAGCTTCTCAATTCGCCGTTCGGAGTCGGCGAAAAACTGTAGGTCCCATCCATTCGTGCAAAAATACAGCACGCACACACAAATGGTTACGAGAAGTAGGCTCAGGTTCACCCCGAGCTCTAGAGCCACATAAAATTAAAAAAAAGTTAACCAAGAGCTTGCGTATATAGGTAGCTACCAGTGGCGTCGCGTGGAATATTTACCTGGATGTGCGATTCGTGAAAATGCTAAAATTCATTTTAATTTCAAATTCAATCGATGTAAATAAACCATTAGTTCCCTTTTTTTTCTTAGCATATAAAACTGAACGAAACGATGCATACAATAGACGTGTTTTATTTGTAGCCTTTTGTTCAATATCAAGAAAACCAAAATGTAAAAAATATCCCATAATTAAATTTCCCTTACAGTCCAATTTTGTTTTGTATCCTTTTTTGCCATGTAAACCCATTTTTTAATAAAAATCCCGTCCCTACCTATCCTTTTGTTTTTTTCCTACACATATTGTGATGAGTTGCACACGAAGAGTCGAACCGAAAGGATCGTAATAAAGAAAAGAATTTAAAATTCAAATTCGTAGTTCGTCGTTTCATTTTTTATTTCTGATCCAACATCTGTATAGAATAAACATGTTTCAGCAGCATGTTAACCCATGTAAAATACAACGAAACCTAAGCCTGGATAATTATCGAGTCTTATTTTTATTCTGAAAGCTTTTCGAAGTCTATATAAGGCGCGTTTTTTCAAATCTATATAGAGTTCGAAAAAGCTCTCCAAGTAAAAATAAGACTGGATAATTATCCAGGCTAAGGTTTTTTTTTCTATTTTACATTGAAAACATTTTGCGGAAACATGTTTGGCCTATATAGATTTGAAAAAAAACACGCCTATAGGTTACAAAAAAACACGCCTATTAAAATCTGTTTTTTGATCCTATACAGGCCTGCAAACAAAACAAGCGCCTAATGAACTTTTTGTGGATTGGACGAATACAACACATGAAGTGATTCGCACGAGATTGCGTTAAAATTTTTAATGTTTATGTCGTGCGAGTAAGGATCGGCACAAGGAAATCAAGTGCGAACTTATTCTATGAACTTTTTGTGTATCGGAACTGATAGAACAAATGAAATGCACAGTTGAGTTTCGCACGAGCTTACGTTCAAATTTTTCAATGTACATATATGTCGTGCGAGTGAAGATCGGCACAAAAAATCAAGTGCGAAGTTTTTCAATGAACTCATTGTGTGTAGCAACAGTTGTTTTTTGGTTTGATCTCATTC
Source organism: Brachyopa scutellaris (assembly GCA_949775065.1). Classification (NCBI taxonomy): domain Eukaryota; kingdom Metazoa; phylum Arthropoda; class Insecta; order Diptera; family Syrphidae; genus Brachyopa; species Brachyopa scutellaris. The sequence goes on along the minus strand of OX459112.1, from coordinate 56,341,957 downwards.
AACGAATAGAATCAATCATATATCAAAGCTATGATGTAAATACTATGTGTGTATGTATGTGCCTGGGTATATTTTGTCGGAGGTGTTGCGGAGAGAACATTAAAAAATATTTGTATGGGGTTGAGTATGTTTTTGATACGTCCCTGGCGAGACGCCATTGGTAGGTACCTATTTTTTTCTGCCAACCTGCCTTTTTGGACTGCTCTTCTCATTTTAAACCCATGAGAACACCAAAATCAAATCCTGATTTTCAACTCTGAGCGTATTCAACAAACAGCCATTAAATTCACACGATTTGTCATCGATCGAAAAAAAAACGTCTACCACTCTCTTAACTAGAATTCTGGTATTTTATCGTTGTAAAATAAAATCAGAAAAAAAGAATCAAAATTCTCATAAATCACAAAAACTACCCCGATTTATGCTTACAAAACTCTCCACTTTAATCTGCAAGTCAATTTGTCCTCCACATGAATACTAATGTGTTTTTTTTTTTTTTCTGTTGAATTCGATAATTTGTCAAACTGTCAAAGTCACTTTTCTTTGTAAGGTTAAAAATCCCTAAGGGACATGGCTTAAGGAACTGCAAAGAAAAAGATAGAAAAACTTCAAGTGACGATAACAATAAAATAACTCATGTCATCCTTAACTTCACCATCAATAAACTCAACCGTTTCGTTCTCCACATATGCATGTATGTATGTCACCTCCAGGCAACAAGGTATCAAGTTTCCATTTACACACCCACTACCCCTTCCGAGGGTTGTCATTCACCAAACGGACTTAATGCATCCTGTTCTTTGCACACACTCTGCATGCCGTGGCGTCGTCATTCGCCCTAAAGCTCTGACTCGTACGGTCGTATGCTTCTATTCCAACATCCGAGCTTGCGTCATTGAACTAATATTTACGAGTTACAAAAAAACAGAGAGACAGCGACATTCCACACGTTAACTGGGGACGTAAAATAAAGGACATAAACATGATTCTTGCGTAATTTGTGTCTTGAAGAAATGTCCTGCACGTAATGGAAAGTCATTGCTCTTCCCACCGAAAGGCGTTCGACAGTAGCAATGCGAAGCGGGTATCACGGGTCCTTTTGAAAAATATATTTATTTCTCAAAGTTTATTACAATTTCGTCATAAAAAAGGAACTCACTTGAAGGATGTCTTGTGGGACTTAATTAAAGTACCGGCACTATAACTTGGTACTCGTTGGTAAGTTCCCTTCTCTAGATCCGCAATTTAACGCTAGAGACTCACATTGGTAATCATACCCAAAGATGACCTTTTTTAAAGTGCAAAAGACTTAATTATCCTTCAAACGAAGGAATAACCAAATTTCATGATGCACATCGAGGATGAATAATGAAAAGTATAAGTGCCATGTCAAGTTATTTGTTTGAAATCCTCAATCTGTTCCAAGTGAAAAGTGGGAATTCCACTACCCACACTGACATCTCGCGATTCAGGAAGGCGAGTCAAAAGTATGCAGATGAGTAGTAAAATTGAATTATCCTTGAAACGATGGGAGAGTTAATTTTTCATGGAGTCATGTTATAGACTGGCTTTGAACTTTTCGGCGACTGTAGTACTTGTAATTTTAGAGTGCATTACGGGAGAAGTGCTGATTGGCATCAGTGTTCCGAGCAATATAACATTTTTTTTACAGGCGACTATTCTCATTAATTTTGAACCGTCTTAGCATATGGGTTTAGAATGATAGATGGGGAGACGTGTTGGTTGCATAAAAACGTTGATCCTCATGTAATCCTAGAACCTCTAAAAGATACTCGATATATCAGTAGTTCACTTCACAGTTGGCTAGATCATCTTATAACATAATAGTCTACAGTGAAATCTCATATTAAGGACTGATCCCTTAGGCGGACAAATGTTCCTAACCAAGCTTTCATGTTTCAGATTGCATACCATCTGCATTTGCATACCATTTTCTCTATGTCTTGATCGGAATTGATTTATTTCCATTAAACGAAAAAAACAAAAAAATCCTCCATAGCTTCACGGCGATTTTTTGTTTTTATTTTGACTTCAATTTGAAAGAAGCAAACTTGCTCACAGTCGCAACAGATGCAAACGAAAAGACAAAATACAACAGAAATAACGCACACATTAAGAACGATACGGTACAAACTGGCTCTAGGCGGCGGCGCGCCGAGGTAAATATAATGGCGTCAGCCCATGAATAGTGCCTATAGCCGATTTTAGTTATAGCTGACAATAAATAAATAGCCGGCTATTACTTTTCGTTACTCATAAACACATTTTTGCCTGTGTATTAGTTAGTATCGACTTTGGTATGTTTTTGTAAATTGATTCCCAATTTTTGTTCTGTTTTGCTTGTTTTGTTTTTTTTCTTTTGTTAATCGTTTCAAATAAAGTTACAGTATTTTTTCATGTTTTGATAAATAAAGATAATTTATTAAAAAAAATGTGTTTATCCCTTGAACGGACAACTCCCTTAGGCGGACACAAATATTGCCACCATCAATGACCGCCTTATGGATGTTTCATTGTATTTGGTGCAGACAAAATTAAGTTCATTGTGTTTTCTTGTGTTTTTTACATCCAATTCCATGTCTTGAGTAATTTTTGTGTAAACAGTGAAGTGAAGAAGGAGTGATTTCAGATTTACCGGGAAAAACCTAACGCAACTACATATGTATAGATTTTTTTTATAATATCTGTACAAACTGAAGATCCATATTATGATATTTCATAATATGAATATTGATTAAACGTATTTCTGAAAAAAATAAAACCATTTCGGTATATGCCCAATGAAAAAACATGCCATTAAAATATGACCCGCACAATTTTGTGTATTTTTCTGTCTCACAGGACAAGTTTGCCATTCCGACAACTATCAAGATATGGAAGTCTTGAGTATTTTCTAGATAAAGGGTCTGACTAAGATGACTTTTTGAAGTATGACCAGAATGCAGATAAGGTCGAAGCTATTCATCCTTAATTAACAAGAAGCTCTTGAAAAGTCAGAAACGGATGACGAAGTAGAACAGCGGACTCTAATAGCATAAAAGTCATCAGTAAAAACTCGACGATTGTGATGAATTTGAGTCATCTTAAAGCGATATGCTGCTCCTGTTAAAGCTATACATCCTCCTCTACTGTCAGTCTGTTAATTCGATCGATATTTCAACAAATAACACTATGAAACAGGAGCAATTTTTACAAATTGTCTGAAGAATGCGGCTTGGCAGATTAGTGAGTAGCGAAGCTGATTAAAGAGTTCGAGCTGATGGAAGGGTTGTAGTCGTAAAATGGAAGAATAACATAAGCGTCACAATGTCATCGACAGCTTTTGGAAAAGACCCCATGGAATCTGTTTCAAAGTGTAGCAAGGAAGAAAGAGACCGGATCAATCCGCCCTTGCAATGTCCTTCTATTGTGAAAGAGTACAACAGCCATATGAGAGGGGTATGTAGCCAGTTAATGGAATGCTACCGAACTTGGATCAAAACCAAAAAGTGAACCCTCAAAAGCAGTTTTTAATTTTATTGACTTAGCTGTAGTCTAAAGCGGGATTGAATACAAAATAGACTACAAGCTGAAGAACGGTCCCAGAAAAAGAGCATTGGATTTACTTAACTTCAAATATATAAAACATGTATATTTTCTAATATATATTGCAACAATTGGGGCTTTCTCAAACGTCAACTTGGAGAATTTTGGGTAAGGATTTGAGCTTTCATCCGTAAAAAGTCGTATTGGCTGAAGCTAAGCAATCACAGATTGCATCGAGGGTTTGTTAACTGGGCACTTGACCCTGATTTCGGCAAAAATAAATCATCTTCCCAGACAAGGCGTATTTTTTGCACAAATGACTTTTTAAAAAAACAAAATGGGCGTTATTGGTGCGAGAACAACCCACAAGTGTAACATGAAATGCCGTTGTATGCCGAAAAACTCACCGTGTGGTTCGGTTTATGGAAGAGCGGCGTCATCGGACCTTAATTCTTCCCAAATGAGGAGCGAAGAGCCGTAACCATCAATGGCGACTACTACAGAGCTCGTGTGACAATCACAGGTGCCATACGCGCGCTGACCCTATATACCTTCCCTTACCTGCTGTCAATCAATTTGCATCTGAGGCAACTGGCGAGTAATAGTCCGTATAAAATATGTTTGCTGGCACTGTTTGGCAGTAGTTAATTTGCACACATTTTTTTTATGTGACTTAAACCGAACAACAATATTCTATTTAGTTCTGGCTTAAGCATGTGGTTCCACTCGAGTACCACCAGGAAAAAATCAAGTTTGGTAGAAAATACGGGCGGTAGAAAGTAATCCTAAATTCGGTGGTTCCACGTTAAAACTACTAGACTACAAAGGGTTAAGGGTTCAATTAGTCCTTAAATACTTGTTATTTAAGTCTGTAGGGGGTACTGAAACACCGTTTAAATGTAAAGTAACGCGAAGCTTTATTTTCACTGTTACTCGAATTTCTCGGAAACATAATTTACCCACTGAACCAAGTTTCCTTAGAAGTGTATAGTTACGTACACTTATGGACAAAAAAATTAATACAGGAGTATTAACATTATGCTTACTTATTCTGCCAATTACTGGATTTAGCCGCTGTTTTGCATATCCATTGACAATTAGTTACAGAAGTGTACTTTGTACCGTTAGTCAGATGGTTAAGTTCCCTGTACTTAGTGTGAAATTCAACAAAGTGCCACGAGTAGTGTGTTTTCGTGTGGACAATAAAATAAATACATTTCCCTTTCCAATCCAACAGATATATTTATCGGCTTTTTCCAAATCGGATTTGAGTGAAATTGGTTAAGTGATACATAAAGATCACTTTTGTTCCATATTCTAAATAAAGCTTCAATTTTAGAGTAAAAAATGGGTCGCAAGAAGCATTGTACCTTTGAGGAGAGGAGTTTATAAGAAAACTTAAAAATGATTGCTCAAGTTACAGAAATATCCTGCTGCAACTATTGGCAGTTTCCTGGGTGAATTCCAAAGTGCACTTAAAATTAAGAAAACTGAGGAGAAAAAGGGAAGAACTCGAAAAATAACCAAACAAATGAACCGAAGGATTGCTTTTGAAGCCAGGAACGATCCATTCGTATCGTCAGACGCCATTTTGGGAAAACCAAATCCAAAAGTTTCTGTAATGACAATAAGGAGAACGTTGATAGAATGCAAGCTGTCAGCCAAATCGCCCAGGAAGGCACTACTTCTCAACAAGGGGCACTTGAGAAACAGGATGGATTTTGCTATTCAGCACCGGAATTCGCCTGGCTTTGACGGCCAAAAAAATTGAGAAAAAATATTTCGGACAGACGAATACAATCTTATTTGTTTAAGGGTGATTGTAGGCGTTTTATAAGATAACCTCCCATCTCTGGATATGATCCCCACTACGCAAAAAAGACGCTGAAACATGGCGGTGTGAGCATTTTGGTTTCGGCAGGAGTTTCGTGGTACAGAGTCGGTGTCATTCATTTAACAGAAGGGGTAGTGATGAAGGTAGATTATGTAAATATATTGGATAGCATTCTTCTTTCATATGAAAAAGAAAATCTTCCCATAATTTGAAATTGACAGGCAGATAACGATCCAAAACATACAGCTAAAGCGACAGAAACCTGGACTATGTACTGCACAGGGAATAAAAGTTCTGCGTTGTCCGTCCTAGTCACCGGACCTTCATCCATTGAATAACTTATAGAAACAAGTAAAGGATGTTGTAGGTAGAGCAAGACCCTGAAATAGAAATTAACTTTGGTAGGAGGTAAAGGCAGCGTGGGAGTATATTCCCTTGCCCATGTGCCAAAAGTTGGTAGACTCTATGCCAAATAGATGTGCAGCAAAAAATAAAAAATAAATGTCACGCGACCAGGTACAACGTGACTACTCTCCATCTGCAGTGAAATTCTCCATCTGACTAATGGCACAAAGTACACTTCTATAACTACTTGCTAATAGGTATGCATAACAGCGGCTCATTCTTCTGTTAAAACACCAGCCTGTATTTATTTTTTTGTCCATAAGCGTATACTTACTTGTTCATATGATCCAGTTTCAATGGTTGTTTCATATGTGCGTACCTACATGTGCCAAATAAGTGACGGTTTAAAAAAAAAAAATATAACGCCTCTGAGAAGATGGCAACGTGACATTTTAAGTGCTTATCACTTGGTAATATTTTCTATAAATCGAAGTTTCTATAACTCGAATGTATTTTCTTGTCCCTTGGAGATTCGACTCGGAGAAGTTCCACTATTGTGTTTCTGAATATAATTTACTCGTAGATAGTTTATCTTCATAAAACTTTCTCGATAAAAATCACGAAATTTTCGACACAGGAAAAAAGAAAAGTAAAACAGCAGCCCTATAGCTCACTATACAACATTCTTCCCACTCTATCTCACTTTGAACCAATAAAACAAAATCTCAGTATCACTGAATTTCCCGGTAACATAATATAAAAAGCTTTTCCCTACATAAGCAAAGATTCTCACAAATATGTGAACCAGAATAAAGTCTACCTGTGTAACCAAATATCCAGACAAAATCGATTTTCGACATTTACACACATACACCTTTACATCAATGTGTATGCATTTCAGGTGAATCCATCAGATACGAGTCAGATAGAAAATTGCACAAAAATCCATCCCCTTGATGGATGAAAATGGGGTCTTATTCTATAAATCTTCTTAACGACTTCATTTCGTTGAAAATAGAAACCAACACGCCGTGAAAATCCCCAATAGCTACACGCTCGCACATCGCTAGGAAACCAAAAACTAGAAACGATGCGATAAGTCAATTTGGAGAGCACACACAAGGATTCAGGGCAACCAACTCAGGAACCACAAGACGCAAACGAACAAAAACAAAAGAAGGAAGCTCGCACCGATGAAAGTGAATTATGAAGAGTAATTTCTCATTACAAGACTTCTACACGTGCTCTGTAAGACATAGCTAGGTGGAAGAACTTATTCCTTTCTTGTAGCTAAAAAGGATAAGTGCAGAACAAACGGAATAGGAAAAAAAGGAACTTCTATAAATTACACACACTCTGACATTCCCTTCCAAAGTAAAATTGATGATACAAACTAATTAGTTACTATGACGAAGCATTTCGTTTTTCCGTCGACTTAATTTTCCATACAAGGATGGGGATGGGGTTGTTCCTTGTTGTCAGTATTTTTTCCAATCCGGAGAAGAATGGATTGAAGTTAAAAATGAACAGAGTTAGATTTCCCCAGGCATGTGGGAGCAATGATTTGGAAAAGAAAATCTTTTTCCAATCCCGGACGAGATAATCATAAACCTGTCTCTAAATATTCTCTTTAATGTTTTCTGTTCGATTCTGGCTTTGTTGTTGTTTAGTCCTTTGTTGATTATTTTTCATGTAATCACTTGCAGATGGGAGAATTCATCTGTTATTTCTTTGGAAAGGACAACTCGGTTCTCTCTGGAAAAAGAGATTCAATGTGAAACGCTTTAGGGATTTCTTTTTTTTTATTTATCAGATAGCAACGTGGTTCAGCAGAATCCGAATGCAAAGGACCAGCAATGCAGAAGACAGGCATTAAATGGGACGGAAAATAACCTGTTAGTGAACTTTGAGTAAAATTCTCTCTCTCCCTCTCCCTCTCTGAGTGCTTGCAGGATGTCAAAGGAAAAGAGTTATATTTTTTGACAGACATTTTAAAAAATAAATGTTCCTTTCGAATAAGAGCAGGATATTATTTTTTTGTTCGTTTGCTAATTTCAAAGGAAAAAATAAATTGAATTCCAGATAACAATTTTTGTTTTGTAAATCTCGATGGACGAAGCAAATGAGGTCGGTGTTGGAAATAAAAAGGATAAATTGTGACCTTAAATGGCTGGTAGCATGTAGTCTGCGATAGTCAGTCATTGACGTTCGATGGTACACATTAATCGGTCATTGAAGTGAATGGGTGGTTATTTATATCGATTTCAAGGAGAACCGGAAAATATCCGGAGGAGCTCTCATTCAGTGGTGTAGTCGATAACAAGGCACAAGGACACTTTTATTTTTTTTTATTTATTAATGACCTTCCTTCTACAAAGAGTGCAGTTTTCTGAATGTCTCTTATATCCTGATGGTTTAAAGTTGTTTAAATCAGTCAGCGTTGCTTCAGATTGTAGTCTTTTACAAACTGATGTTGGTCATGTAGCAAACTGCTGCGATGAAATTTGCTTGCATTTAAACATTTCTCAATGTAAAAAAAATTCTTTCAAGTCGTTTTCTGAGTTTTACTTATGAAATTAATGCCGTTAAACTCGAAGAAGTTGAGCTCTATAAAGATTAAGGTGTTATTTTTGATTGGAAAAAAAAACTGCTCTCTAACCAACATTATGATTATCTAATATCACAGAGGAATAAATTATTTGGATTTATCAAAAGGAATTTGAGAGAATTTACTGAAAACACTGTACATTTCATTAATGACACAATACGAGAATATGCCTGCTGCATTTGGTCTCCATCGTATGCAGTAGGTATAAATATAATCGAAGCCATTCAACGAAAATTCACTAGATATGCTTTAGGTAAGTTAAACTTGATTGACAATGTTAGACAGATATGTCTGCTTCTAGATTTCAAATCGCTAGAAACTAGACGCAAACAATTACTGGTAATATTAGCAAGAGATGTATTATGTGACTGTTCAGTGTTGCTTGCTCTGTATAGTATACTAGCTGTCCCGCCCGGCTTCGCCTGTGTCGAAAAAATATAGTGTTACATACAATACATAGATTGTCATTTAGTTCGAAGAATCGGACGCTCTGTCTGTCTGTCTGTTTGTCTGTCTGTCTGCTTGTCTGTCTGTCTGTCTATATTAATTGACCAACCTGTTTCATATTCACATTTCACCTGAAATAACGAAATTTTGTATGACATGTACCAAAACCACAGGTTGTTGAGTTACTGCACTGATGCTATGTTGTATTCTATATTAAACGTACTCTGAAAATTGTACCAAAATCGGTTGGGAAGTTTCCGAGTATATAAAAGTCATTGGACAGTGAACATACATTCATTTTTATATATACAGATCTTATAACTTGACTCCAGCGCCACCTATCGGGTCCAGAGTTTATTATATAATTTTCTCTTGTGGCACTGAACCAACATATATTGTGAATATAAGCCTTTTTGGTCCATAAATAAAGAAGTTAGAAATGACTTGACTCCAGCGCCACATATAGGTTCCAGATTTTATAATTTTCTGTTTTGGTACTGAACCAACATATGTACATAATGCATATTGTGAATATGAGCATTTTTGGTCCATAAATATAGAAGTTATTAATAACTTGACACCAGCGCCACCTAGTGAGATGAAATATACTTTACAACCTATTCTAATACCTACCAAATGTACACAAAAAATTTCATAAAAATCGGTCGAGCCGTTTCGGAGGAGTGCGACTTACAAAAAAAAAAAAATTCATCATCAACTCCACACGATTGCCGACAGTGCCGAGTGCTGTGATTCAGCTTCTGCCTAAAAAAAAACGTTTTTAGAATGCATTTTGACTATTATTCAGCTTCTAGTAATTGCACAGATATTATTTTAGTCTTTAAATCTGCGTATTGAATATAATAAAACTGAGAATGAATATCAATCACATGGGAGAAGCTGTTCTGAAGTAATAGTCGTTTGTTTTAAATTGCATTCTAGTTTTCTCATTTGAAGTCTCTTAAACTCATAAACTAAAAATGTATCTAATTCGAAGCTAATTGAGAAACCTTTTCCGAGAAATTAGTAATCTTATACCAAAAGAATCATTAAAATCTCGTCAGCGGTTCTTAAGAAGCTCCCAAACGTAATATGACACCGATCGGGACTTTGCTTTATACTATGTAAGGATATGCTCCTCCAAGGCCTATAAAACGGGGACATATATTTTTTTTTTTGATCCTCGTTATTATACCAATTACGTAAGTTATGATCCAATCTCTAAATCGTGCTTAATGTTCAACTCTATCTGTAATTTGATCTACCTTCATCTAGGTAGAATATTGTTTCAACAAAATCTTAATAAAGCTTCTTCAAACTAAAATCTAAAAGCAGAGTCAGCATACAGATGACACAGGCAGTCAAATCCCCCGTAACCTAAGCTTACATTAGGATATTTATTTATGGGCATGTACGAATCCCTGGACATGTCAACGCGTAACAGCAGTGCTGAAAACTTGTTTCGGCACAGATCGATTCCAGTTGTGGTCGATAAAGTTTTGCTATTTTAACAGTAAATATTCATATATCTATTGATGAGAACAAAAAGGACAAAGTACTGCTCTCTTGATTCAGCTGTGAACCGGGTAGACTATGACCTCTGAGTTCAAGTCCCAATGGCACACGTATCGTTCATATGAAAACTTTGATATTGAGAACAAAAACTCAATTCTTCTAGAAGAGCTAAAAAAACAAAGTCAATGAATTATAATAGACTTTGGTTCAGTTGCCGCTTTATCGACAATTCCGTTCCATCATCCAACACTAAAACATTTCGCAAACAACAAAGAAACTCATAAAAATTCGCAGATGAAACTCCATAAAACGGGTTTATGTGCCGAATTAGTGGCAACCAACGTTTGATATTCTTCAACTTCAAGTTCAGTTAACCGCCCATCACGAATCTCTAAAAATTATCCACTTTAAATCATGGCAGTTTGCTTGAATTTCCAACTGTTGCTTTGCTGCCTTCCTGGCAGCCTTTTACGCATTACTAGTCGCTTCAGTACACATCTTCGTACATATGTGTGTACATATATATGTATCTGTATTTTAACAAACCCCTAATAGGCAGTGACTTGAAAGTGTAAATGTCTCCACGACACAATTTCGTTGATGTTTCCAAAGTTTAAGCTCGTAAAATGCGTATGGCGTATGTGGAACTTTTTTTGTATTATTTTTATTTGTTATATGATTACCATAGTAAATATATTCAACGCATTTTGTTGACATATTTTCGGGCCATTAGCATTCTCCTGTTCCTCCTCTCCGGTTGTTTAACGATTCCCGCGAGAGTTCAAGGACCCTCGACGAAAAATTATATTTGTCATAAAAATATAGAGGACCCTCTGTCGTCGGAATTATAGGATTTACTACAGAAATAAAACACTCAATAGGTTTAGACTTTATAACTTTCAAAATTAGATTTATATACGTATACGAGTATCATTGGCTCCTCCCCGCGCATAATTGTTATTGGCATCTTTTTTTACAACGCCACCACCACTCGTTGTAAAAAAAGAAAGATGACAAACATTTACGATAGTCATAAGTCCCTAAGCGGAACCATTTAGGTCGGCGAACCTATGTTACCAGTTGATTATTGAATATGAAAATATGTAAGAAGAAAAGGATGAAAAGAATCCTCATGTAGGACAGTATCTAAACCCAATGGAGGAGACCATAACACGTTTAGGTGGAGAAGCACGTTTTTTCTTTAAACCGATGAAAGCATAACCAAACAAATCATCCTATCCAATGTGGAAAAAGTTGAAGTTTCACTAAAGCTAATAGAGCATATAACCAGTGAAAATGGGAAAAGGGATATAACACGTTCATGGAGTTCTGGCCAAGGACGTGTTAGAAGATAGAATTGTATGAGTACGAATGGGGTTTGTATAAAAATGATTAATCGCTTTGTTAGTTGGGCAATGTGCCGCTATGGAGAAAGGATTCGTTGCTACCTCTAGACAGACGAGGTAAGTAATAACGGTGATATACGAGCGTACTGTTGCGCTCTTCTGTCTAGACAAATCAAGAGGTTTTGGAAAGTGGAAAAATAGTACTTCTGCGGGGAAAGTTCTAAGGTTTTAATCAAGTGGAGAGTCTTTCTAGTGTCATATCAATTCTGTTTGGTAATAGATTTCAGGTTGTACCGTAAACACTTGGCAGTACTTAAGGTTAGTGGCTACCAGTATTAAACCAATACAGGTCCATTGCAAAATTAATGATCTTTGGGGATACTTCCCCAGCTACCAGTAATACCATTTAGAGCACAAGATTCCTTTGGCATCGCCGAGATTATAGAAGTGGAATGAGGGCAGGTAGCCTTTTCTTCCACGCCAAAGAGCCGCCATGTACAAAGAGGGTAAAAACTACTTTCTTCCTCCTCCTCGTCTCTGCAGCTCAAGATTACAAACTTGCCTATGAGACAGTGTTCAGTGATTTAGCTTTAGTCTGGACCAGATCAGCTTCAAAACAAGACCTTCCCATCGAGGAACAGCTTTATCTAGGGTAGTCCACCAAACAACTACGCAAAAAATCAGAAACGGCCAGACGACAGATACCTTAAACCAGTTAGTTATTTGAGGTTTAAATTCCCATTTGCTCTTAATGGATTTTTTACAATAGTATAGGGCTTTTGTTGCCCTCTTGGATATTTAACTACCAACTTAGCTTTTTGGCCAGAATAAAATTCAGATATTTTCCTCTATTACCAAATGCTAGACTGGTACCATTAATGGTGGGTCTATGCTTAGGATTTTATATTTCCAGGTGAAAAGGACTAGTTTGATTTTTCTCAAAAGTAAGTATTAACAATATCGGTGAAAATGTTACGTATACGCCATCGATTCTAATTTTAATTTCCCCACGTTTGGATGGTTTCTTATTCTTCATTGTATTCAGACCTTTCGTAACCATGATCGGCAAATCAAACTCACTTCAGCTACGGCACTCACCAATTTGGGAAAACCGGTTAAAATTAAGCTGGACTTTGGTATGGGGCCCGTTTTACTTGGAATACAAGTGGATGGTTAGTGTCAGACTAAAGATTATTTTGAATGCCCAGAGCTAAACTTGTAATTTTGGCCACAACCAAAATCGATCACGTTCAAAGAGAAGAATAAGACTACCTTTTAAGGACCGAATTCTATGAAAAAAAGAACCCAATGACTAATACAGTTCACCCAAATTTTTATTTTTCGATTGAAAAGACCTTATAAATTGTTAATTTCAAATGGTAAACTTTATATAATATATAAACGGATTTAGGTTAGGTTAGGTTGAAATGGGTAATAAGGGGGAGCCATCAGAGATTACAAGGCACCATAATGGGCCCATCGCATTTCCGTCAACATATTTAATTTCCTTTCAAAATGTGAGGATTAGATTGTGGTCAGTTCGGCCAGCCTCTTCCAGTGTATTAAAGAAGTAATTCCCTAAAAATATTCTTTCGAGAAGCAATGGTCTTACAATCACAAAAGATATGTTTGATATCCTCCGATGTACCTATGTCAGTGCAGTATCTGCATTCGTCCGTGTTTTAAAGTCCCATTCTTTTGGCTGTGTTTTCTCAAGGGACAGTGCCCGGAGAGTATTCCTAAGAGCGTTTTTAACTTTGCGCTATTCAGTCCAATGATTACCCTGGTCCTTTCAAGGCCAAAGAGCTTTGGATACCCAATGTCCCTCATTTCCCTCTACGCCGAGTATCCAGGCACTCAACATAGTTTGACCCTGTTGTGTCTACTAAGTAATTTAAGCACAGAACGACAATCTTCTACAATAGTCGATCTAAAGATACACGATTTAAGCGCTCTGAATGCGGCCTGACTGTCGATGTAGATGATGAGAACCTTATTTGTTATTAGCTTCGTCACCAACAGCTAGGACCTCTGCTTGAAATATACTAAAGTCGTCTGGAAGTCTAAGACACGTTATTAGTTTTGGTTCTTGCGAGTGGATACTGGGGACCCCTTGCCATTGCTGGTTTTCGACTCATCCGTATATACCGCAATGTGTGTTTGGCGTGCAGGCGCTGTGTTCTCCCAATCTTGTCTATCCGGATACACCGTTTCGCATGGTGTAACAAAGTCCAGAACTGGGAGGATGTCATCCGTTCTATCGAGGTCGTCAGAATAGCGCTATGACCACAATGATCTCTGATCATTGTATGATAGGTTTATTCTTTCTATATGGTGATAAGTCCAAACATACAGATAAGAACATACCTTTCGAAAGAGTAGAATCCATTAATTTTGATTTACTTAACGACTGTTTACTGCGAGAAAGTTGGACAGATGTTTGTGTCGAAAACGATCCTTCTCTTGCGTTCAATACCTTTTCTGATATTTTGAAAGGCCATATAACAAACTGTCTAACAATTATTAAAAGTCAGAATAAATTAAAAAGACTCAAGCCGTGGATGTCTAATTATGTTTATTTTGCATGAACTAGTCATAAGCGACAAAACCAAAATTATGTTTTTTTAACCTGTCGAGTAATTTTATTGAATATCCAGATCTATCCTATCATAGCTTAAATTGCAAACACATGCTACTAAATCCTGATACTTGTAGCAAAAATACAATATGCAATATGGTTTAGTTTGCTGGGGAGGTACCCACAGTAATAAAATTCAACCCCTGATAGTTGTTCAAAAACATATTATTAGAATTATTTGGAAAAAGGGACGCTTGGAGCATAGTTTTCGCTATTTTTTAACTCAAAGATACTTCCTCTTAAGCACCTTTACTTTTATAAAGTTCTAAAAATATTTTTTTTAAGAAGTGGATACTCGCTTAGCCGTAATCCAAATGTCTTCGTGTCATGGTCTTCGTAGCAATGATCTTTATTTGGCCGCTATTCCACCGTATAACACATCTAATTTTTTAAATTTTTTTACTTCTGTAGCACCAAGACTTTTCAATAAATTGCCAATTGCGTTAAGAGTCAGTAGAAACTTTCGTTATTTCAATAAAGAGATTACAAAATGGCTTTTTAATTACAACTTTTATAATATAAATCACTTACTTCGAGTGATATTCTAAAATTCAGTTATGTCACGTTTGTTTTGAAATGTTAAATGTATGTATAGAATTTGTCTTCCTCAACCGTATTCACCCCACTACCAACTTTTTATATTTCGCACATTATTTATATCTTGCTTTTTGATATGATACACTCGACAGTTATCTGTATCTCTATTTCTTGAATATTTTAGAAAATCGAAACTCAGTCTTTGTATAGATGTATTTTACTGATAGTTTTAAATTTTCCTTTTTTTTAAACGATGTATTAAATATTTCTTTAACTTTATATTGTGTTCACATTTATATATGTATATATTGAATTGAAGAATAAAAAATGAAATGAAAAATAAAATGGAAATTTCTGAAGTAGCCTAAGTTAGTGAATCTTATTGCTCTCTTGCTGTTTCTGGCAATAAACTTAGTTTTACTTTTAACTTACTTTTTTTACATACATTTTATCGAATCCAGGATAAGTCACTGAATTTTTTAATGTTGCTTCATGCACTTAACGAAAATAAAACTTCAAACATAAAAAAATATTACTGCTTCAAGTGCACTTAGAGATAATATCTTTTTTATTGTTTAATGGAACAGGACAATGATAATGACTAGCAGAGAGCATTTGTTCTTTGGTACTCCAGAACAATAAAACGTTCATTTTTTCAATTAAGCAGTAAATTAAAAAGTCCCACGTCTTTCGAATTCAGAGACATGATAACCTCCCAGAATCGCAGCGCGTTCCTCTATCTAATATCGCATCTTTTGGTTGGCAATAATCACTGTTGATAAATCCCATTTAATGTATTCTGTTCCTATTCGTTTGTATTTGCAGGATCTATTTCCTACTATGACAAGGGACATATGTTACCATTACCCTTGGGACCGAATAAATTACATATTATGTAACCACCTACTGCCATGCCGCCCGCCGTCGTCGTCCGAATTTAGCAAATCAAACGTGTGTCTACTTTTACGTGAACTAATTTCACTTCGACAATAACTTCTTCTAATTGGTTAATTATTTATCTAAAAAAGGAAATACGCGTACGTTGCCCTGGTCAACATGTTGCCCATCCTTCCATCATTCGACAAAAGTTTCATCCATTGACCCGGCACAGCGCTGTGCCATGTGGCGTAATTAGAGAATATCACCACGTTATATTCCCTTAATATTCACTACCACCACCGCCACTCCACCTGTTCCTTGGGGATTTATCTCACTATGCTCTCGTTGTGCTTGCTGTCCCTTCGTCTATTTGCTTTTATATTTAGTTTATTTATTCATTCTGTATCTGCTGCTGCTGTGGTGCTAAACGACGGTAATCTGAGGTACCAGAAGCTTAACTATGTTTTCCCGAAAGTTGGAATTTACTCTCCAACGGATTTAATGTCATAAATTTCGGGTTGCCTAGGAATAGTTTATTGTTATTAGTTTATCAACGGAAAGGCGCTACCTTGTGATGTGTCACTTGTAATGCGTTCTAGATACTAGTATCTCTGAATATTTTATTGAATCCAGATATGAGGCGTCATAAATTTACTGTTTGTGGTTGTGGCCGGACATTAAGGGAAATCGCAATGCAATCCGGAAATGTGAATCGATATCGACTGCAGGCTGACAAAAGTATCTCTGTATCTTTCTATAGAATACTAAAGCCAGTCCATCTGGCAGGTGGCAGCGGTGCCAACGCAAACAACAGTAATTTACATCCACTCATTTGGAGTAATAAATTCAACGAAATTAGATAGGAGAAAGTTAATTTATCCACGAGCCAGAGGGATAAACCAAAGCAACTGGTAGTGGTCGACGTGGCTGGGAATAAGTTGTAAGCTGGTGGTGGTTAGTTGGTAGTCTTTCTATCAACCCCTAACGCGGGGCGGAAAGTGTCAATAAATTACATTCAAAGCAATTTGAATGCTAAATAAGCGTCTCTAGTTTTTTTGCCCCATTTTGGTGCCATTTATCGAAAGTGTGTTCCGAACTGTGTACTCAAATAGAGTGTGATTAATTTTACGACTTGGATTAAATGTTTGTGGCATAAAAAAAAAACGATAGCTAATGGCCCATAGAAATTCGTTGTGTCGGTAAGAGGAGATTGTTTTAATTAAATTGCAGCTCGATACTTTTTAAATACAAATAAGTACAACTTCCCGGCAAAGCAGAAAGAAAACTTCAGAGACGTACATGTGCAAAAGTTTAAACAAAATCTATTGATGGATTCTGTAATACGTGCCCTTTTATATGATAACATAGTCGACATAGGAAAAAATACTTTATTTTGGCCAAAATCAACCCTTAACCCCAAAATTCTGATTTCTAGGATAGTTCTACAATTACAGTTAAATTCGTTCGAGTAAAATGCATTCTCCACATACGCACTTCTAGAGGATGCTTTTTGAATGAAAAATCCAAGGGCATGCAAAATAAAGGTCAATAATTCGAAAATTTGGGTTAAAGTAATTCGACTGTATATCCAAATTGAAGTTGATAGCAAACGTACCTACATAATATGTACATATACATAAGTATATTTGTGCATAGATAGGCAGAGAACGAACTTTTGTCCTGTAGGGATTACATATTTTGACTTATAAGGTCTCTCTCTTAAGTGGACAGCCACGGGACCGGAGTTTCTTGTCCGGTAATGAGAGCTGTCGCATTCTGTATGGGAAATTAGAAATTCGGTCCCCAAATAGGTGTCCGTTAATGCGAGTTGTCCGCTAAACAGTGTGTCCGCTAATGACAGATTTCACTGTAAAAGTAAATCCTTTTGGGCGTTTCTTGGTTGCTTCTGCATTCTAAAAGAAAAGTGTTCTTCACAGTGTATGGAATATGAGAATGTCAAGTCAAATGACACTCAGTCAGTGACAATATTGCCAGGTCTACAAATACAAACACTGACAATTAGCTGCCAATAAGTTGACAATGACAAACTACCTTACAACGTTAAATTGCCAGTTCACATGGTTGTCAGGTTTTGTCCCAATTTCTGATAATTTATTGTCAGGCGGTTGGCCTGACAATGCTCTGGACAATTTTGTCAAATGAAAAATGATCGGATCACACGGTTGGTAGATGACTGTTTACAAAAAAAAATCCTACAAATTCATTGCCAGACATTGTCAGACTCATACCATTTGATACAAAGTTCTCCGTGCTAAAATACGTTTATTAAAAAACATTGAACATTGAATTTGTAGGTAACATTATGGTGCACCAAAATAAAAAAAAATAAAAATTCTAAGCACACTTCACCGAGATAAATGCGATTTTCATTTGATTTTGTGTTTGAAGACCAATAACTCGAAATGAAAGCACTGATGGTAATGGCCCTGGGAAATTGTGATAAACATTCATCAATTGTCAATTGAACAAGTCAAGTGGTTACTCTGGGTTTAATACACCAGAAGTTATAATTTAATAATTGTTGGTACCTACTTCTCTGAAAGCTCCGAAAATAATATATTTCACTGAAATAATAACAAAAATATCTGACAATAATTTTATTTGCCTGCAAAAATTTTCGAAACGTCTGACAATCCTGACAATGTAACAAAAGCGATTGGTTCTGGTAGATGCCTGACAATTTATTGTCAGATAGTGATCTGGTAATGGTCGCCGTGGCCGTGGTGATTAGTGCGTTGGACTACCACGCAATGCTGCCCAGGTTCAACTCCTGGCCGGGTCTAACACCTAAAAGAGTTTTTTCACGGTACCACCTCTTTCGAATGCCTGACAAGCATCAAAGAGTATCATTTGTCACGATTAAACTTCTCAACTCGCCGTTCGCAGTCGGCAAAAAAATGTAGGTCCCTTCCATTCGTGCAAAAACATAACACGCACACACAAATGGTTGCGAGAAGCAGGCCCCGGTTCACATCGAGCTGTAGCGCCAACTAAGTAAGTAAGTGGTCTGGTAATAGTCTGACAATGCTTTTTCTGACAATATTGCCCGACTAAAATTGTCAGTTCACACGACTGTAAGACAATTGGGACAAATTTTTCATTGATAGACTTGACAATATTGTCAGATCTGGCAATCGTCTGAACATATCTTTATACCCAGATATTGCTACTTTTACATATTTTTTAAAGCTTGACTTTAGATCTCACAAAGATTATATTATATTTTCTCAAAAGGTGATTACTTGCTGATCTTTTTTAAAACGGAACTCCATGGATTTTAAAAAATGCTTATACTCCAATTATTCATGTCATTAGTTTTGCCAGTTTTAGAATATTGTTGTGGTGATTGGTCGGCAGTCTATGAAAACAATATTCTGAGAATGCAAAAGGTTCAAAAAAAATTCACGCGTTATGCCTTACGAAAGCTACACTGGGTTAAAATGTTCTATTCAGCAGATCTTTGTAATCAATTAATGAAATAAATAAATAAATATTTACAAACAGACTTACGACACTGATGATGACACCAGGCTGAACCCGAATTGTCCAACTTAGACGATAAGTTCTAAAGATGCGTAACATGTCATCTATCTTCGATCCAAGACCCCAGATTAAGTGACCAAAAATAAGTTCAAGTTCTTCGGTATCTTTTCTTAATCTTAAAAAGGATAATATGTCCTGTCCAGGCATTTCTTTAACGCTTGTCCAAAACTCGATCAGCTTTTTTCTTATCCTGAATTAATAATATTTTTTTAAGTACCCGATGCAGAACCTTCTCCATTTGTGTTTACACTCGAAAACGTTCAAATGAATTAGAATGGTTAATTTTTACTGTTGCCCGCAAAACAAAGTTTGCTACGCTTACTTTTACTTCAAGTAGGTACCTCCCAGCGCAGCGCTGCGGGACTAAAAAGAAAAAGAAAACAAAGGTTGCTACGCTTACTTTTACTTCAAGTAGGTACCTCCCAGCGCAGCGCTGCGGGACTAAAAAGAAAACAAAAAAAACTCGAAACTTTTCCCTAAATAAAAAATAAAACTTTCACAAAATGGTCAATTAAAGCGAAAAGAATAATATTAAAAAAGAAAAAAATCACCAAACGGTTTTTTATTCCCGTTAAAAATATTATGGAAAAAAAAAACATTTTTCACTTTTTGTTCTTTAAAAGCACATTCGTCGATGGGGAATCACAAAGTTAAATACAGAAAAGCCAAAAACCAAAATAAACTTTTTTTTTCATAAACAGAACGGGAGTACATACCTTTAGCAAGGTTTTTCCAATGGGCATCCTAGGAAAAGCATCTAAAACGCCTCCACCGTGTCGCCCACTTGTGTACAATTGCGCGAACAACCACCCCTCCTGGATACTGCGGTCGGGCGGTTTGTGTTGTATCTACGCACTACTCCTCCACCGAATTAATGTAAATTTAATATTTCAAAGCAGGTAGTTGTAGTAGTTATAGTGATATCCAGTGGGAGAGATATATGTAGATTCACAAATACGCGAAATGAAAAATAAAAAACAACAAAAACCTAACTGAAAACACCGCCAACAGGAGCGATGGAAAGAAAACTTTTTTTTACGCTTCTCTGACGATGTTTGACTTGTTTTGGAATACTTTTTTTTTTTTTGCTCCTCCCTCTTTATGGTAGACGCGTCCTTTGTGTGTACTAATTAAATTTATTATTCAATTTGAAATTAAAAATTCCGATGATGGGATTTTATTTTACGTGGTTTTAGCTGGGTTTTTACTTTTTTTTTTATTAAATTTTGGAATCTAGAAAAGAAAATATTTCAATTTTAATAAATTGAGAGCAATGGGGAAGAGAAAGACCAAGAATTGTTTACTGTTTTTGAAGGCGCGACTGTTTTTGAAGAATACATTTTTTTTTTATTTCAACATTTGCATAAAGAATTTTGAGGAGAAAGACAACATTAACACGACCAATATTTTTGACATCTCATTTATGCGCATAATTTTGGGACAATTTGTGGAACTGCGGAGTATACTCAAAATAAGGACTATTAACTGAATATTTTGCACAGCAAGCTTCAGTTGTGTTTTTTTTTTTTTTGCTTGGTTTGTAATTCAATTTTTTTCAATTTAAAGTGCTACAATATTACATCGAAAATTATATTCAGAAAAAAAACGGTTAATGCCACTTTTAATCTGAACCAAAGATAAATCAAAATTTTACTGACGAAATAGATAGAACAAATGAACGGAAATGTCTGAAATTTCACTAAAAATTCGTACTTCTTTTAATTTATTAAATATAAAAGATATATTGTTATAAACCTCATCGTTTTAATCAGAATGCTGCTCCAAATGATAAGTTTGTACCTATGTATACACACACATACATATATGGGGACTGGATTAAAAAAAACTTGCGTCAGCAGAAACAAAATTTTACTCTTTAATCCAAAATTAATGACAGTGAATTTTAAATTTGAATGTGTATTCAATAAGTATTCCTTCTTTAATTTGCGTTCTACACTTTACGAAATTTTTAGATATTTTTTCTTTATCCGTACCCAAAACGTCTATATGCCTGTCTGCCACAGGTATTTTTCTAAGAGACCATTTGACATAGACTATTGAAATTTAGAACAGCTGTAGGAATTATGGGCCCACACCCACAGACCAACCAATTCAAAAAAAAAGTTTGACTTTGGCCGTCGAGTTTTAGGGGGGTTAAATGGGAAGTTAAAAAAAAATAAGGTAATCGTGTGGGAAGTCAAATGAAAGCTCGTTAAAGCGCAAATTCAAAAATGTATGAGATATTCTTTTATGTTACTTTTTTCTTAACACTTTTTCAATTAAACGTTAAAAAATGTCTGTCCCCCTTCTTTATCTCCAAAAACAATGCTCAGAAAAATCTAAATAAGATCACAAACATTGAAAAAGAAAGTGTAGATTGAACCAAAATTATCAGGACTTCCCCACGTTGGACAGTTTTTTAAATTTTTTTTTTTTTTTGTAATTTCAACAACCCAACAATCACAATCAGCGAATACGTAAAGGGAAATTTGTATGTGTGAGAATAAAAATTGAATGGTTGGTCCTAAAAATATGCCCCAAAAAATAGCATTGAGCTAACACTTAAACCATTGATTTTATGCACACATAGGAATCTTGATAGTTTCCTATACATTATATATAATATAGGTAACTCTACTTTTACTACAATGAGAAAATTTAATTTGTTTAACAACACAGACACGTATTTAATACAATTCAACTAATAACGGTACGAAGAACGAAATCTGGCACATTGGTAAATTTCTTGTATACTTTGTTTGTTGTTGTTTTGTATCGTAAATCTATTAACATAAATCTCGGTGCCTCTTTATAATCTATCGACTTTTTGAATAATTTATGGAGTGGTCACTTCGTCCTGGCCATGGGTCGTCCGCCTTTAAAAGAACTGCGCCACGTAAATCATGGTTTCATCAAAACAAGAGAACGGATGCCATTTTTTCCATTTTGGTTTGAGCCGACACTACTTGTTTGGTGAGGAGCTTTATACCAACGCGGTACTCGATTTTCTCCATATTCTACACTTTCTCCCCGATTGAGTTGCTTGGTCGACGATATTTCACATTCCAGGGAACTGTAACGCTGTATTGTAGAATGAGCTAGATAGTATCGCTAGAGCTAGTGCCCGGCAACTGGAAAGAACAAAAACACGTTGCGTACAGTTTCGGAACTTACCGGAAAGGAATGTATTTTCTAAGGACTCATTGTCAATGTGTAGACTTTAGTACGCATTAAAATGTGAGAAGCCTTTTAACACAGTCGATTTTATAAAGGAACTCGACGGGCAAATACAGAAACTGCAATAAACCGTGCTATAGGAGCCTACTTTCTACTTTGAACTTGTCCTGCACTGGCTTATATGAGGAACCGTTCATAAACTCGTTTAACTCCAAACGACTGGGTATTTTTTCTTAAATAAAAAAAAGGCTCCTAGAGCCTGTCTTTTGAACAACTAAACCACTTATTTCACGGCACTTGGTCAAAAATAATTAAAAGCACCACTACGAATAAAAATCCTTATTACAAAGAACATACATGAACATACAATAAAAGTATTCGTATACTGAGTTTAACTACCCAAAAACATCAGTCATTACGTTTTGAAACTCCTCCATTTTCTCTCACACACAATACCTACCAGTGTTATTTAACTAAACTGTATATACTCGTAATATCAAAGAGCGTATAAAGCATTTATCTCAACTCTTCTGAACCGTAAAACCTCAAAACTAAAATAGTTTTACGCTGTTAAAGCATTTCCACTTTAAAGGGATTGCAAAATGTCAAATTTACGACAAATTCGCCAATAAAACCGAAATTTATGGCCAAACTACAGTCTCGTAAGCTTAACTATAATATACTGGTGATAAATATAAAAATAAAAATAAAAATATATCCCATCCGCTGAACAATGCAACGACACGAAAGCTAATAAAACTTTTAACGGTAACTTGAATGTTCAAGAGAATTTACACAATTCCGCATCCTTTAATCAGCTAATTCACCTTGGATTCGATTCATTACCCGCGCAAATAGTTTATCTTTTCAGGGATTTTGTTGTTTGTTTCCACGCTTTCCACGCTCCTCTATCTGTTGAAATACACAGAGCATCCTTTTTAATTTGAACTACAAAAGCAATGAAACTAAAGCTTTGATAATTATCTCGAAAAGGTAAACGAGTGTAAAAGAGAAATCTACCGAATATCGTAGCAGCAGGACCCCTTCCACTTCCCATTACCGATCTAAGGATGTTCGAAATCATTGCATCTTAAAGAAAAACTTATTCCCATCTCGAAATAAAGGATGAAAAACTTTATCTGCTACTAAGATGCAACTCCTACCCCACCTGCAGATGGAGAAACACGCTACAAGCCCTTTAGATGTTCAAACGCTCAAACGATTCTCCGTTTTTCGTTGCCACTTTTCTGTCATTTTCTATTTTCCTTGATTGTATTTACCTAACGTGAAGTGAAGCGAAAAGTACACAAAAGATGAGTACTCACTGCAAACGACCCGCTTTGCTGAATTCAGCTGAATGTTCATTTGCAAATGTTCGCATAGTGTCTCTTAGGTTTTCGATGGCTGCTCGTAAACACCGTGCAAATCTTTGCGCAAATATTTATCAAATTGCAAATAGATTCTTCGAATCGCATCGTTTCTTAGTTTTATTACCGCTATAATGATAAAATATGTTCGGATACACATTAGTTTTCGTTGGATTTTCCCATTTGCGCGGAGCCCGATGATGATGATACTCGTATTTTAAAACTTGCACCGATTAACATCGAGACGGCTGGCAATTCTCCAACCAGGGGTGTTAAAAGTATTTAAAAAAAAAAATATAAAATTTGCTAAACACACTTTGGATAGTTTTTTCAATGTTGCACGTTAAGCGAATGATTGTCGAGCATGCACTTACATGCAATGTAAACATTTATTTGTGATTTATTTTCTGCGTTTTTTTTTTTTGTGCGAGGAGATTTTTGAAGTGCTATCCGATTATCATCTGCTGGCAGCGATGATGATGACTTAGTTATGCGCCAGTGATGATATGGTGTTGAAGAATTGTCGAACGCATATGTTTCACAGTTGTGTCATGGCGAAAAGTATTTATTTTAATAATGTTGTGGTATTTTGATACAAACTGAAACAAGAATCAATTGCTTAAATACAATTTTCTAAAAACAAATTTTTCACAACAAAATAGACTCTAGCGAATGACAGCTGTCACTTGATTGTCATGCCACGGCCGAGGGTTCGACAAGTTTTATAGTAAGCGCCCATTTTTGGTATGGCACAGGCGATCCTGACACTTTCCACCATAGGTACTAGAAAGTAGTAAGTCTGATTGATAACTTGCGAATTTGTGAAAATTTCAACAATATCTCATGCATTCCTGTTTGTTAACCCAAAAATTTCATAACAATTCGCAAAAAAAAAGAGAGCCAAATGAGAGTGTCAAAAATGTCCCTTCAATTGACAGACTTGCGAATTGTTGCACCAACTTTTTTTTGGGTGAAACCTGTCAAAGGTCAAACCAGCAATCTGATACTTTGTTTAATGTCATTTTTTGTCAGTTTTACCCACAAATGTGGTTCAACGCGTTTGTTAACTTTCTTGCAAATTTTCCTCTCTGAGAGGATTTTCCCTCACTTTTCAAATTATTTATTATTTGACAGATTTTACCCATTTGCCTCAAAAAAATTACCAAACAGACCTAGTATGTACCTACAACTTTTGACGTTTTTCTCTTTTTTTTCATAAGCTACCATTTTGCTGAAATCATGGTAAAGTTGTTAAATTTCTGAATAAATAAACTCATTTGAAAGCAGCTTTTAACAAACCTATACATTTTCGCTAAAAACATTTTCAGAGTTTCGTGTTCTAAGAAGGTAAAAACAAAGAAACTTTATGGTAAACGAATTTCTTAGGAACTGCAGAGAATGTTTTCGAGTACACTACTGCATTGAAATTTGAATGAATTATTACAAAACTTGCTTTCCCGCATGTATTCAAAAAGAACGAACAATTTAAATAAAGACTGAAGGCTGACGTTTGTGGCAACATTTTTTACCCAAAAAAACTGCAGAATTACAGACGTGATCATACATGTACGAGAATATCATAAAATGAAGTTCGCTGCCTTATACGAATTCGAAATTCAATATTTTACAAAAAATGAAGGTTTGCCAGCTACAGTTCGCAATTTTCGTACAAAATATTAATATATCCGCATAACCTAAGTGACATTTTGTAGCTCGCTAATTTTTCGAATCAACTTAAACGAGAAAAAACTATCAGAAACGACTTTCTCAGAAAATATGTATGAATTTCTGTTGCCATCAGATAATTATAAAATATCTTTACTATTCCGCAATATTTTAATTTTTATTAAATCTTTGAGGCACTGGTCTCCGCATTTAAGTCCATTAGTTCCACCAAAATTTTACCATTTGTATGCCTTGCTTGATTGCTTCTTCTTCGAAGTAAGTCATAATGAAAGTTTTTAATTCGGCTTCTCCCCGCTGTCTTTATAACTCCTATATTGTATCAGTCCTGAATAAACCATTTGGTACAATTTTAAAACATCGTTAAAGCTACGTTCTGATACGTAGCCGAGAACGATTAAAGGCTAATATTAGGCTTGAACCGGCGGTGGCCAGTATGAACAAAGAACTGGCAATCTCGCAGTCAAAATATGAAAGTTTACTATCTGTCAAAACAACAAAAAAAAAAAAAAGCTTAAAACTGACAGAAATACTAAACGAATTATTCGTGATTGCAATTTAACGAGAGTTGAAGGATTCTAGTTCATCATGGCTTTTAATCGTTATGGCATAACAATTTTTTTATTTTCATTACAAGAATTACAAGAAAGGAGATAAACTCCAAAATTGATAAAATATACAAGTTCCTTAACATCCTTTGCGGAGTATAGGCCGATTTTTATTTTTACACGCAATATTATTTAAATTAATTCAAAAATAAAAACACTAACGAATGACACTTTTTGACGGAATGTCACTCATTCAAAATAGAGTCCACACTTATTTTGTGGATTGTATTTGATGGTTGTTTTCAAAAAAAAACCTTAGGGTGCGATCGCAAGAATTGCTTGAGATAGATGGCGCTACTTAAAATGATTTCGTGCTTTACTTGCTATTGATTACCATCTGGAATATTACTTCTAATTAATATCGACATTTAAGTTGAAAAATAAAAGAGCAGTGATTGCTTCCTACGCGAATATTTTACTCCACGGGCGCCGCAAAGCGGGCAACAGCTAGTAGTTTAACACTCCCTTATGATTTGATAACATTACAGTAATTAGCGTTTGAGGTCTCCCATCTCCCATCAACGGCCTTACGTTAAAAGTATCTTTTAATCCCACAAGAGTGCATGAGGCATCTGTGTGCCAGCTGTAATTCGACTTTTGTCTCGGTGCGTTAAGTGTCTTCACTATTAAGTGTTAGAACTGAATCCCTTTATCTTGCTGCCATAAAATAGAAAAATAAAAACACCAAAATGAACTTAAGTTGAACGAACTTTGCTATTGTTGGATTTTATGTTTATGTTCTTCGGGAATCTTTTGTTGCTGCACCCAGTGCCAATGGACAGTCGGTCCATTTGTTTATCGCACCAAATTATACACTGTCTTGGGCGTTATTCTTCGTCTAGAGATGGCGAGAAGTGCGAGAGATAAATGTATTCGGATAGCAGAGCCTTTAAGTTGCGCATCGTTGTCTGCGATAGAATCAGATACAAGTTCATGGTCCGGTTGATTGTATATATTTGGAAAAGGCAAATGTTTCAGGATTTTTATTTGATTTTATTTATTTTGCTATTTCTGTATGTGTGCATTTTTTCTTCTCTCTACTCTATGACACCGGTTTAGCGTTTTGCAGATGCCTTCTGATTCTGCGCTCATAAACCTTATAAATTATGTTATTCTGAAAACATGACCACAGAGGCGTATTTTAGATGTGGCTTGTCTTATAAGACATCAAATATAAGTAGTAGTATTAGCTTCGAGAAAAGTATGCTGTCTAAGAGAATAAACATTAAACTTAAAGCAGCCACTGTAAAATATTGCTTTTCTCTATCACTACGTCAATTTATAAGCTTTGAGCGGTTTTACTTCGAATTCGGCAATTTTTCAGTAATCAAATTGGTGAGACTTCTTAGAAACCAGACTTTGAAAATTGTAGCCATACAGTGGAAGACATTCGTATGCGCCGCGCCCACTTTAAGATTTACCTTTAATTGTGTGAAAAATGATGTGCCTTACGGTACCACGTTGGAAGAAATAACAAAGTATGGGAAGAGAGTTCTTTATTACCTGCGACATTCATATGAACACATCGCACGAAAATTTCACTATGGACGAGAAATTTAAAGTTTTCTTGCAAATTTTGTAATAAAGTCTAACCGTTTTCTTTCAAAGGTTTGGGTACACACGATTCCCGGAAATCGCTTAAATTATGCGGAGCAGCTTTCTGTCAAAGGTCGAAAACTATTCTTACAGAGATTGCATGCAGCATTGGTCGATCGGAATGTGTCATCCGATTTTTTTTTTTTTTTTTTTTTTTTTGACAAAAAGGCAAAACATATGGTGCAAGAGTTTCAATAAAGGGTAACAAAAATTGATCTCTACAGGAAAAAGGTCAAATTCGCCACGAGGGCAACCCAAAATCGGTTATCTTCCAAGCAAATTAAAAATAAACTCAACTTTTCTGTTACATTTCGTCACATTTCACGCATTTTTAACAGCTTGCCGAACGTGAAATGGACGAAACTAAAGGGAAAACCACGTCTAACTGTAGCCCACAGAGAAAGCAGACTGATAACTGTTTTGACAAAACGCGACGTGGTCAGATAAAAAACGCAATTTTGGAAGCGTTGTGGTATGGGGTGCATTATAACGACACGAATGAACCCTCAGATGTACACAGAACTTTCGAAAGACGTTCTTGATAACTACCGAGAAGAGGATACTTGATTTCAACAGGATTCATGTTTCTAGGCAAGCGAAGGAGTAGTTTACAGACAAAAATATATGCTTGCTTGACTGGTCGCTTGCAGTCCAGACTGCAATTCAACGTAAATTGACGACAATACACTAGCGTTAGTGACCTAAAAGGTGCCATCCGGGTGTGTTGATATTAGTATCGTTAACAACTTGGAAAATTCCATGCGTCTGGCAATGCTTTGACAACAAGAAAAACGTCTTGGACCGTTACTATTGTACTGAAGGTGTTTTCAACTATGTCTTAGCAGAATTGTGTGGTTACATAAATTATCCAAAATTGGGCGGTTTTCCGAGCTTCGAGAGCCTCTGGCAGCGACATGACGACAAGGAAAACGTCTTGGATTTATGTATCCCTATTCAGGGGGTTCTATACTTTAATCTAGGGATACAGTCAAGTGCGGTTACCCTTATTATTCCATGTTTGGAAAATAATGCATTTTTGATGCACTGCTCCACTGGGCCCTTAGACTATATCTAGCTTCGAGTATTTATATTTGTAGGTACGGATAGTATAACATTGATAGCCAATCTCACTTAAAGTGATACATATTTAAAATCGTCAGAAACTCTAATCTAAAATAACCTAATCGAATGCTCTTGTTACTTTCACGAATGACGTAAATTTCAAGTGTCTTTCTACATCACATTGAGGAAGGGATGTCTTTTAAAACGGTTCACATGTCCCATAATTAAGTTGACCACTTCCACCACCAACGAACGAATGAACGCCGGCCCTTTATTCTAGCATTTCAACAATCCAAACCGAATTAGTGGCGATTTTGAAATGTCAGTCTATTTCCTTCGAAGTCGGAACTAATTTCGCAAAAGTGTTTAGCAGTTTCTACAGCTTTTACTCGCTTATTTCCAAGATCTTCATAAATTGGTCATTCTATATTTTAAGTGGTCCAAATCTTAGTTCCAGAAACCATTTGACATTGCAAAGTAGAGTAAGGCTTGACTTGTGGTGCTACGATTTTGACTTACATACCTACTTTCATAACATTCGAGTACCCACTTCCACAACACCATTAGCACTTGAAATGTGCTTGCACCTTCCTCCCCTTTGGGAAAACCCATTTCACTGCGCTTCCTTCACGCCTTTTTACCCATTGAATTGATTTTCTTTTTATTTTCTCCTCGTTGAACGCGACAAGAAGAGGTCGGACAATCACAGCACTTGCACTCCCGACTGCAATTGACTGCACCTAGCACAGCAGTCTTACAGCGAAAATAGCGCCCTGCCCACTCCATTCAAGGAATCAGTGTTCCACTGCTGAGTATGTGGAAAATTGTGATGTTAAGTGCAGGATATCTGAACTAAAAAAAAAAGAGAAAAAAAAACACGAGGACGATGATGAGGACGCAGAGAATGCAAAAGGATGTCAGGAAAGTGGCTATTTTTAGATTGGAAATTCCATCTCCTCGCCCCGCACTCGTCCACCTGAATTCAAATATGAACTCAATACTGAATGGAGGACTATTTTTAAATGTCTACTACGAGTACGTCATCGACCGACCGATGATGACGATGTCAACAATATTGAGTGTCAAGTGTTTTGCAGCACACACCCGGAACACTTGAATCCACAGCAGCTGGCTTCAGGAACATTCTCCCAACTAATTACTTAATGATAGAATGTGGTTGTTTTTTTTCGAAGAAATAGGACTAAAGGAGGCATTATTAAATGTCCTTAGGTACCGAGTAACGTGGATGCATCATCATCACAATAGTGCAGCGAGATGAAGCAATCGTGTCGTACTCGTATTGTCAGGACACATCCTTCCAGTTGAGAAGGAAGATTTCTAATTAAAGTTTCAAGATTCACTCGACCGACTTTCATAAGCACGCACTTGTGATGGTTACGTGTGTTCAAAGTGCAGCGTTGTTATGTGATTAATCTGGGAATTGAAGTGACGACGAGGAGTGGAAATTGCTTCGAGATGATTGAAGATTATTACCTGAATGAATAATTGCAAGTGGAATGCCGCAAACTATATATGATTGAAATATAAAGTGAACAGTTTCTGCACAAGGATACAGTTACAACTATATATCATTCTAACCAAAAACAGATATGTATCCCAACTAAAAACCCAAGATTAATTTTGACACGAATCAAACATCAAACTGAAATTTAGATGAATTTAAAAGGACACAAAATCCTCCCATTAGGTCCGCCCATCATCATTTGTATAAATAATTGAGACATTTTTGAGTAGGTATACTGGATGTGAATAATATAGGGCCAATAATTCAACCTTGAGGTACTGCTGCAATCTATACCACCTTGATCAAAAAGTTCCCGGAATAACCACCGTGTGGCGCTCCCATCGTTCCGATTTGAGTTCTGTTTTTTTAAGTTGGTACATCTGTTGTTGCGTCATAGCTTGACATTTGCAAAAGTTACGTAGCCAAGAGTACATCTATCTCTGTGTGTGTTGGCGATTTTTTGCAATTTTAGAAATAGATTTAAATTTGCAACAACTAACTTGTATTAAATTGTGCGTAAAAAACGGATTTAATGGTGCGCGAACGTTGGAAATGTTGGAAAAGTATTTATTTCGGCAACGATTCTCTAAAGAAAACGATCGTTTACCAGTGGCACGAGCGGTTCAAAAGTGGTCGTGAGTCAATCGAAGATGATGAATGCAGTGGCAGACCATCGACATCGAAAACCGACGAAAACATTGATAAAGTAAAAGAAATGTTGGTCAATAACCGCAAATTAACCATCAGAGAGCTAGCGGAGGACTTGAATTTTGCCTATGATTCTGTCCAAGACATTTTGGTTAATGATTTGGGTTTCCGTCGTGTAGCAGCAAAGTTGGTGCCAAAAGACCTCAACTTCATGCAAAAAAGAGACCGTGTTGACGTCGCACAGTGCCATCATTATTCGCAATTTTTTGACGAAAAATGCAACAAATACCATCCAACAGCCACCGAATTCACCTGATTTGGCTCCCTGTGACTTCTTTCTGTTCAATCAAGTTAAAAAACCATTACGGGGAACGCGTTTCAGCAGCCGAGTGGAAGTAATGGAAAAATCGCAGGACACACCGAAACCCGAATTTAAAAAATGTTTCGAGGATTGGATCAAGCGGGGATTACTTTGAAGGGGACAATATAGATTTAGATGAATAAACTTGTATTTTTAATTTTCTGAATAAATTCCGGGAACTTTTTGATCAAGGTGGTATGTATACATCGTGCATCGGAGACTTTGGAACACTCTGTTATAAGACAAAATGAACTGTGGAAGCATGGACAAAATAGCATAGCAGGATTTTTAACAAAATATGTTGACTGAAAAATTCCAGTGAATTTTGCAAACAAGAAAAGGTCGATGAAGCTATACAACACATTGTTACAAAGAGCATCAGCATCAGGTACTTCTACGGGTCACCTAAAAATTTTCAATAGTATCCCCCTTCAGGACGTGCTTTGCACTGTCGCTGTTATTTGGATTAGTCAATATTGCTTTGTCAGAAAATTCGAAGCTCATATTGGCACACGTCGGACCCACCCTTGACCCAAAAGGTCTAGTATGGTACACTGATAGATCGAAAATTGCCTCTGCTGTTGGTGCTGTGATTCTTTTGGGGTAATACCAAAATCTTTGTACATCTTGCAACATTCCCCAGCATGTTTCAAGCTGATATCCATGCCATTGAGATCTACCCTTAAAAAATTTGCTGAGGGGCATCAAGGGAGCTTACGTAAATGTCTTCTCAGACAGTCGAGCTGCATTTAAAGCCCTAAGCTCGTACTCTTTGGACTTAAACTAGTAAAGTGCTCCTTGAATGCCCACCAATCCCTAGCCACTCACGATAAAGTCAAACTTTGGATGACTCCTGGTCAGAGACGCATTGAAGGAAATGAGATTGCAGGTGAGCTGGCCTGTTCAGGTTCAACTGCCAAGTTCTCAGGCCTGGAACCCTCCTGTAGCATAAACTGGGCAACAATTTAAGCCTTAACAAACAAATGGGAACATAATTTTCGACTCTATCATTGGAAAATGTCCCAGGGCTCGGACAAGCCAAATTGTTAATTAAGTATTATAACCATCACAGTGAACTTTTGAATTACAATAAGAAGGATATTAGGTATGTTAATATATGTTACACTACATGAAAACGATTGTTATCTGGCTCGAAGGACCAAATGTTCAATAACTCTTATTAAAAACGCAAAATGAAATATATAAATGAAATGTACATTGCAATGGAAACTCTGGATGCGTGCGTAGGCGTACTAACCTCATATCGCGCTTAAAGTAAATATCCGTTTCCGAATAAAGATAATATACACATAAAGGCACATATTTCACACCATTTTCTTATTTCAACTCATGCCATACAATTTACATTTAACAGGCTTTCGGAGATTATAAATGCAGAGATTATGAACTGCTTTGTTATGTCGCAATAATCTTTAGAATGTACGTTAAGCAGTTCAGTTATAGTTAATTAATCTTAAGCCATGGCTTTGGAAGAATCGCAGAGGCAATCACAAGTTCAAAAATTATTAGGGAAAATTAAAAAAACTCTTTAAAACGTAGGTAAGGTTTTTTTGAATTTAAACTTGTTTTTTTGAAGCATACGATGTTTACTTATAGAATCCGAAATTTGCCTGTAGGTAGGTAATGTTCAGAATCTTACATAAACGAGAAATCTGACATAAACTACGCAGTCGTCTACCTTTTCCATATCTGTCGAACTCGTCCATTTAAAAATAGCTCCAACGGTGTGGGATATCATCTTTTTGCCACATTTGATAACAGAATAGCCGTTAATAAATGCAATGCACTAACGAGTAACTTAAATCATTTTACAAAGGCTTATGTTCAAAGTGAAAAATTAAAAGTACAAAAGTACAATCTGTCAAATGTCTGTTCACCTTTTTTTTTCATACACAGTGACGGCAAATCCCAACATGTGATGTCTAAAACAGATGAAGATACTCAACACTGGCGACAAACATACATATGTATAAGACATAGACAGCTTTTATCTTCACATGGTAAAAGTGAGTTAAAACATCCGTCCTTGAATGACTTTTTTGGCGTAAGATGTTTTGAAATGAAAATCAGTGCAGAATATCCGCGAAGAAATACGCTTGGCTTTCTTGGTATTAAGAGGCTGTGCAGGATCTTATTTACATCCCATATAAATTGTATTGTCGTACCCATATCTATCGCGGATCATAGCACCATCTAGAAGGCCAGCTATTGGTTCGTTTGCGTACTCATGTGAAAGTGTTGATTAAGATAAACTTTAATGGGCAAATCTTCGAAGGTAGAGAAAGTTGTAAAAAAAACTGAACGAAAATATACTTTCGTTCAATTTTCTTCATACAGAATTTAAGCTGATGAAATTATGAAATATGTCAGATGACAGCCCAGGAAAAAAAATATAAATATAAAATAAAATGCTACCAAAAGTGAAACTTGATAATTTGTTGTATTTTTATTTGTGTTTTGGCCCACAATCACAATCACAAAAAAAAAACAATATTCCTTGAACATTGACTCTTGTCAAAAGTATGCAACGCCCATGATTGAACGAAAACTTGACAAAACTAAACATGGCGTTCGTTTATCTTCACAGTTCGTACACTCTTAATTGTACACGTGCCAAAAGGCTTTCATCGTCTGCAATATATCTTAAAATAGATACATATCTTATCTCCTAACAAATTAACCGACAAATGCACTCCCACTCAACACCAACGAAACAAAGGCAACAAAGGAGTTTCCAGTTTCCAGATTTACTTCAATTTTGACGTCATTTGAATCCAACGAGTACAATTTGAATACCCACACTTGCCCAGTCGCCCACCAGCACGACCAGCACATCGCACTTTATTTACTTCTTTATTCATCCCCATCCGGTGGTGCAAAGCGGCTGAAAGGAACAACACGTCAACCCCAAAGTATGTATTAAATCTCATTAGACAAAGTTCTTCCATTTATTCACGCATTAAGTGTGCGAATGTAAACAAAACGCACGCATAATCCGGCAAAACCCCGCCATCGATGATACGTCATTGTGTTGTGTTGCCAGCATCAATTTTTGAATGTGTGCATTTAGTTGCGAAACGTGCGAATGGGAATACAATTGTCAAAAACACAGGATGTTACAACCACTCGGTTATTTAGGGTAAAAGTGAACGTAACGTACGTAATTATCGGAGCGTGTTCCATCTTCCGGGATAAAGCAGACCCGTGTGGCGTGTTGTACGACCTAATGGAATACGTCTGTCATTTGTGACTGTTAAGAGGTACTTAGGGTTGCCAGATAATCATCATTCAAAAGTACGAGTATTTATTCGCAACAAGACATCCTTCCTGGGCCATGATGTGCTTATTATTAAGGGGTTTTCGTGTTTTTAACTATAATTAAATATTTATAGTAAGTACCTATGTATGTAGGTAGATGGCTCTATTTGTTGTTATAAAGTGGCCACACTTACGCATCTTTGACTGATGTTTACGTTTATAATGCACATGTGTTCGGGAATATGTTTGTAATTTTTTATGAATGTGTAAAAATAAAAATTTTATTTTGTGCATTTTTTTTTATGGGTGATTTATGGCTGATTTATAGAATGAACTTTTTCCGTTAGCTCCACATGCGTACTGTTTCTTTTTATAGTGTTTTATGGTATGTTTTTGGAATTTGAAATTTGTTTTTTATTGAGAGCGTAGTAGTAGGAGAAATCTTTTAATGTTTTCAGCAATGAAAAAATTTAATCAAAAATATGAGTATCCTAAAAGAGTTCCCTTGGGCAAAATATTGATATTCCCTAAAATAGAAGCCAAACTGGGAGGAGTCAAGAGCCAAAATTAAAGAAATACTGTGCCTTTTGAAGCTCATGAAGATTCCTTAACGATACACTTATGTACATAGTGGATGTTTTGAGGAAGGATTCTTTACCAGTTTTCTGGAGAATTCCTCACGATCTGGATAGAATTGGCTTCCTATACAAGGCTGGGTAGAGACAGAGGAAGTGAATTGTGTCCCCGTGGCCTTCCTCATCGTCGCGACTTCTGGACTTCTTGACCCCGCCCTATCAAGTTAGATGACCAATTTTCGGAGCAGCTTATACTTTTTAAGCATTTCTTGAAAAGAGGGCAGTGAATGAGATAAAAATCAAGGATAGGTTGCCGCATATTCATTTCTGAGATGTCGTATCACTACAGTACAGACGTTTTGCACAAGACTTTTCGCTGATTCGGCAGTATTCTTTATCGATCGGGCATAAGTTGAGTTCCTAACCTCACCTGGAATATTCCAATTCCTCAATTTACAAATATCAAAGGCGAAGTACCTTTGCATCCCATAAAGAAATGCATGCGTCTTAGACAGTTCTAATATGCTAATAAGCCTCTTTTTGAACCAATTCACTAGCACCGATTTGTTTTAATTTGCACATTAAAAAACATTTCAAAACAACCTTTAAATGTTGTCACTCCACAATACTAGATAACTTAACTCTTCCCGAAAGCATAGATTATACTGTGCCGAAGCCCAATTTCGATGAAAACTTTAAGGTCACTATTTCCGATAGGTCCTTCTGGGATGACTTAGGAGCTATAACAGACAAGTCGATACACTTCTACACTGATGGCTCTAAAACCAATGATGATGTAGGAGGAGGTTTTTTCTCAGACAGATTAAAAACTTAATCTCTCCTTTCGCCTCCCTGATCAATGTAGCGTGTTTCAAGCGGAGATTATGGCGATTTCGGAAGCGCTGTCATGGAACAAGAGGAGTGTAATATCCACTATCGATATTAGCATCTTCTCGGATAGTCAGGCGGCCTTGAAATCTCTGGAATCAGTCTCATTTTCTTCTAAGACCATCTCCAACTGCCGTTCATCTCTTATAGAGATGGCCAAACAGTTTACTGTTTACATAATATTCACTTCTGCTGGGTGCCGAGATACAGAGACATTCCCGGGAATTGTCAAGCTGACAATCTCGCTAAAGTAGGAACAACAATATATATGTATCTATTGTACTCAATGAGGAAAATACATAGGTCTCTCGCTACTTACAAGCTAGCACTCAAACTTGAACCACTTGCCCGGCCTAGACTAGATCTAAAACCCTCTAGCTAACTTCTGTCCCTAAAAAGACTACATATAAGTACGGCTATCGGTTATAGGACACTGCCTTATAGGCAAGCATGCAACTCAGCTGAGCATCATTTCAAATGACTTCTGTAGAAGTTGCAGAGACAAAGAAGAAGAAGAGAACCCGACACATCTCCTCTGTTCATGCCCAGCTCTTTCTCGTAGTAGAAAACTACACCTAGGAGAATACTTCTTCGACGATCTTAGTCTAGTCACGTCTAGTCACAAAAAGACGTGGGAAGCCTTTTTCTCTTTAAACAAAGCTTCATATGGCTCTCATAAGTAGTAGGGTAAAATATCTCCAAGATCATTGGTATCCCAA
Organism: Brachyopa scutellaris; assembly: GCA_949775065.1. Lineage (NCBI taxonomy): Eukaryota > Metazoa > Arthropoda > Insecta > Diptera > Syrphidae > Brachyopa > Brachyopa scutellaris. The sequence continues at coordinate 56,305,210 of OX459112.1, read as the reverse complement.
CGGGCCTCTATAGGCCTAAGTGTGCTGGTACTCGTAACTGGCAGTCATTACTACCTAACCTTACCTTAAAGTTTTGGATCAATCAAGTACTTCGTTAGCAGTAGCAAAGAACTCCATTAGTATTGAAAAATATCAAAGTACAAAGTACAAAGTACATAGATAGTTCAACATGACTGGAACTGCCGCCATTGTTTATTCTTTCTTTGTCCCGTCGCGCCGTCTGGATCTGAAAACCATAAAAAGGATTGGTTTTTTTTTTTCTTCTAAATCCAATCTCCGATTGAGTTATCAGGCACCAGCAGTTCATCACGTCGACATAAGGAAAGGAGTACCTAGACTGAGTCTACGTACATAGAATTACTTTTGTGCTTATGTTTTAATTTTAAATCTCCCGGAAGCATATGTCACGCATTCCTTCAGAATGAACATGTTTTTTGTTGTTTGCATGAATCTTCTTGTCAGTCACCAAACAAACGACAAGACTGAGTGAAAAGCCTCTCCAGTCAAAAAAGGCAATCTCATGACAATAAACAACGCCTGATAACAATAATAACAAAAGAAATGCGAAAAGAAAGTTGGAGAGAAGAAAATCCTGTTCATACAATTTTGATTACGTCCCATTTCTCGCTGGAGTTTCAGTCCTGGGAATACACCAATTCCCATCGTATTTCGATAAACAAATATTCAACATCGCACTGTTCCACTCGCGCTGGCCCCTAACCTAACTCTCAGTTCCACTCAGAGCTCACAAACAAAGTTAAAGTAAATTAGGAAAGTTCTTTTTTTCCTCTTCTTGTTCTTTTTCTATTCATTCTGGAGCACACAGAACGTGTCAATAAAATGGCCCCCCGAAAAGCCGGAATTGCCAAAAAAAAACCGTCAAAATCAACGGAAATGTGTTTATGAATTTTTCTTTTTTCTAACTTTGAACAGAGCTACGGAGTACTTAAAGTCCCCTGTGAATAATGAAAAAATAAATATAAGTATGTACATATATGTGTATGTTTGCTTATGTATAGGTACACATTCGTTATGCCAATTCCATGCTTCAGTTGCAACGCACAAATAAACAAGAAACACTCATTGCAGTCAGATGGATTTTTTTCCATAAAAATAGAAAGGATAAGTGGAAAACTTGAAATCCTTAAAAGCTCAAAACTACTTTTAATACACAGAGAAAGAAATCTTGCTCGCTTTGTTGTCATGAAATGGAACAGAGGATACAGCGGAGTGGAAAATTACCGAATTACTGTGGATTGTGGAACTTTAAGAGATAATAAAGTTTTTTTTTTTTCAAAACGAATGTCGGGACAATGGACGCAAAGATGCGACATACGTATGCGAATACGAATACAAGTTTTATTTGACAGTTCAATGTCTGAAAAATATCCAAGCAGCAGCAAAGAAAAGGAAAAAAAAGAAATAAGTTCTCGTACTTCGAAGGATATTAGTGAAATGAATCTCCGCTGGGATATTACATGGATTTTCGAAACATGACTAGCTTAGCATAGTTTTGTTGGTTTAACTGCTTTTGTCTGTAACTGGGGATTTGAAGGATAATAGTGTGCTGCTTTGTGCTGCAATTATTTGTACTCGTACGTGGGATTGAGAATCTAGTTCTAATAATTACGAGAACGAAGGTTTTTGACATCAATTTGAATTGAAACTACTATCAGTTGAAGACGATTACTCGAGATTTTCTGCAAGATGGGTTCCAAAACTGATTTGATTTCAACAAAAACGCAATCGTATGAAGAGTTTTTGAACCAAAAACACTGACGCCAAACAACTATCGAAAGAATAGAAAAGATCTGAATCACCAGCCCCGAAGAAGCTAAACTTATGGACATCGGTTTTAGGCACTCAATGGGGATCATCATTAATCATCAATAGGGCGAGGCAGGATGCTTTTCATGCTGCGTCGAAACTGGTTTCCGACAAACAATGGAACAAGGCCAAAAACCAATACATGGGTGCCTGTCTGATTGACTTTGAGAAGGCCTTCGACACCGTATGGTTAGAAGGGGTTTTCTATAAGCTGACCAGGTTGGGATGTCGTCAACATAACTTCGAGTACAATCTATGATATTAAAAACGGTTTACAACGGGGTGCGGTAAATTCTCCGATACTGTTTAACATTCATACAAGTGATCTTGTAGGTTCACTCAAATTTGGTATAGCGTACGCAGACGATTTGGTGGCGTACGTTATTATTACGAGGTTATTAATATCTTTTTGCAACGTAACTTCGATCGAATTAAGGGATATTGTGATGATTGGAAGTTGAAGATCAACTTCCAAAAGATGGAAACAGTTTTGTTTAGGACTCCATTAATAAGGGCATCTAGGGATACCAGAAAGAAGTGGAAGAAATTTGCCATCATTCGACAGCACGGGCAGCCATTGGCTGTGAAAAGTGTGGTTAGATATCTCTGTATTTGGTTCGATCAGTACCTGTATTTTGATAAACATATAGATGCTGGTCTCGCTAAGGCTAAACAGGCCTTTGCTCCGACAAGAAGACTATTTCACAGCAGTCAACTCGACTCCAGTGTGAAGGTCATTTGTTATGTTGCTCTAATCAGACCAATTATAACGTATGGTTGTCCGGTGTGATACAATTTGGCGCCTTTCTACATGGAAAAGATTCGAGTGTTTGAGAGGCAATGTCTTAGTTTAGTGTTTGAGAGGCAATGACTCAGATTGTACAGAATACCAGAGTCCCAGTACAAAAAATATTATCCCAACAAGTTCCTATACGATGGGGCAGAACTGAACAGGATTGACAATTTCCTCAATAAGACGATTCGAAGGCATATTACGAGGTCGATGACCAGCGACAATTGCCTGATCTTCGGGGCTTATTACCCGAATAAAATATACCAAGAGATAACGCTTCTATCGAGGTTCATCCCACCAGAGGTATTTCTCAATATTGATGCTATAGTGTTAGTTCAAAAAAGGGAAGCGGCTCACCCACGGCATTTTCGACGCCAAGGCTCATGAGCTTCTTCGTTTCATTATCGCAATTGTGGACCGGGATGTAATAGATACGGAAAAGCAATACGCTGATTTTTGGTGGCTTATGGAGGAGGAGGGAGTCGATTACGCACTCTCCCAGGTGTGCGTTACTTTTGTAACATCCTAGTTTTAATGTTAGCTAGGGGGTTTTCGTGGAGTAGCCGGGCTCGCTACTACGAGGCAGTATCTCTCAGACGTTACCGATGCTACGGCCTCGCTCAGGTCTCGCTGTCACGAGTAGGCATCGTAATGGCGATGGCCGAGCGCCCGAAAACGCAATGAGGATGGTGATCGCCCCGATTGGTACTAGGCAACGAGTGCTCCATCTGATTACCATTAGTTTAGGTTAAGTAGCTTAGGGTAGTTTAGGTAGGTTAAGTTTTTATAGTTTTAAGAATAACAAAAAAAAAACCGATAGAATATCCAAGTTTCCAAACTTTTTTTGGGATTAAATATAAGTGTTAGATTAGCTTAGTCGTGGTATAGTTAGTAAAAAAAACCGAAAGGCAATAGTTTGTAATAATAGAGTTAAGCCTAGAGCGCCGTTTAAGGGCCAGTAAGCTAATTTAAGTCATTTTTGTTAGTTTTTAAATTAGATTTAAGCATTTTTGTCTAGTATGTAAGTTAATATTGAAAATGAATAATAAAAATGTTTTGAAAAGTAATAAAAAGCGATCATCATGGTTGATTACACAAATTACAAAAACTCGGGTTACTAATAAAATTTATTTGTATACTTCTGAGTCTGTCTTCGGGGTCAGGCAGCGAGCGCTTCAATCCAACCTCGCTACTGAATTGTTTCACTTCAAATGCGTTTTTGACAGTTCATTGAAAACATTAATGAGGATGACGCCAAATCACTCGTTAGAGTTAATTTGCACACTATAAACTGGTAGGAGTGGTCGTGGCTTCTTCTAATGGAAAATACCATTAATTGCCAATAAATAGAATGAAATACACAAAGCAAATCCAAGCCGTACATGTGTGCATTAATTATTGTAAACATCATCAAAAGTCAACAAAGAAACAATTTACACTTTCGAAATTAGACGATTTCGAGTATCTGTTGACAGACGATGTTGTCGTCTTCTGGGAGAAATTCTAAACTAAACTGATAAGTATGTGTACTTGTAAATAGTATCTACAGACAAAGCCACAGAATCTAAAATAGCACTAAGGAAATCAAATATCAGAGTAAAATCATTAAACGAACGATTTCCCGCAACCCTATCACAAAACAACCACAAATAGTCGAAAACAGTGAATTGAATTTCGCCATTAATCACTGGTCCCAAGGGTCGAAACAGAGAGTATCTGTATCTGAGTATCTGCAATGCACGAATTGATTGTGAGCAATTTATTTGCGTTTTTTTTTTGTCGTTCATTTTTTGTAGCGGAAACAAATTTGAATTATATAGGTACTAATGTGGTTGATGATTGCTGCGGTGTTACGTGATACATTATAGCAATTTTTTTTTAAATTGTGTTCCTTAATGAGACAGAGCACAGGATCATAAAACAAATTAAATAAATACAAAACGCAACTAAAAGAAACTACAGATGTAATGACAGCTGTCATTTTGGTGAAAATTAGCAGAAGAATGGGATTCGGGTTCAACAAATGATTCCGGTACCCGAAACTCAAAGAAACCTAAAGAGTATCACTCAAAATATACTTTATTTTTAAATATTAATATGGATGAGGGTTTTCTGCTGATGTAAGATCCTGTCGAACGTACTGTGTGAACGTCTAAATCCTTTCTACAGCACACTAATCGCCACGTACCAGTGTTGCTTCCGGCCCGGCAGATCGACGATCGACCAAATTTTCACACTTGAGTAGATGCTGGAAAAGACCAACGAATTTGAAGTCGAGACTCATCGACTTCAAAGCCGCATATGATAGCATTCATCGTCTTGAGCTCTACAAGGCGATGGGCGAATTCGGGATCCCGTCTAAAGTGATCCAGCTATGCCGCGTGACACTGGAAAACACGCGGTCAATGTTGCCGGAAATAGTTAAATCACAATCGCTATTTGGAGTAAAATTCGACAAAACAATATACATAATTTGAAAAAGAAAATATTTATTCCATTAAAAGTCCATTTTATGGACCTCGAAACATGCCACATTCAGACAGATAGACATGGATCAATTGACAAAGCTTTAGAATCTTTTCATCATTGATTCAAATTTTTATTCAATTAATCGCCCGCGGGAATGTTCCCCACAAAATTCGTTCTGAGCTAAGCGGTTGCCTTTTGCAAATGAAAATCCATCTGAATAAATCGATGTACATCCCGGAGTCCAGGATGCCAAAAAAAAAATTATTACTAGTTCTGGCCATACTGGCCGAACTGCGAGTAGTGATTAGAGTACAAGATTTCTCTTCAAAATGCACAATCTAGTGAAGGGTTCCTTTAAATTTTCGGCAGAATGGACAATACACTGATGGTTCTAGATCTGATCGCCAAATAAATAATAGAGTGGAACTTAATGCTTCAAAAACTCAATGCTGTCTTCTGTCGTTAAAGCGTAATCTGATTCATCACATCAGCCATTATCCATGAATGGCTCTTGCATTGTTAAAACCGAAAAGCTTTCCATTCTCGGTATGTGTATCAATGCCAACCGACGTTGGAATGACCACATATTCGAAGTCGCCAAAAACGCGGCGAAATGCCTAGGTTTCCTACAACGATGTAAGAAATTCTTCACCCCTTCTGATCTAGCTACAATCGATAAGGCGTATATTCGCCCCAAGCTCGAATACAATGCTCATATCTGGTCGGGTGCTCCAAAAACATCACTGCACCTGATCGATAGAATACAAAAACGCGCGATAAAACTTACAGGGGATAGAAACATCACTGAGTCGATTGACTCCCTCGAAAACCGTAGTAATGTTTCTTGTCTTGCCCTGTTTTATCGCTTTTTCCACAAACAGTGCTCCAGCGAAATAGCCAGTTGCATTCCTCCCCTTCAACATTTTTCTCGCAATACATGTCTCGCAAGGGGTTTACCTTTATGTCCAACTTCGGACGTACAGTAAAATATAGAGTCTTTTTTTTACCACTCAACACGAATGTGGAATGCTTTACCAAACACGATTTTTCCCTCCCGTTACAATCTACAAACATTTAAGACTAATGCGCATCGGTATCTCTTTTTTCTTCCTCCCTAAATTTCCCTATGGCCCGCGCTGTGCAAGACATTTTAAGGGTAATCTTAGCTCCTTTAGCGTGCGTAAATTATAAAAAAAAATTGGATGAAGGCGGCTTGGACATCGTACCAAAGCCTTAGATATTACCTAACAGCTGGTGGTCCAGTTTGAAGACACTTCAGTTTTGTTGTCGAAATAACAGGATTTTTGTGGCTTTATAAACACTCGGCGCAATCGTCTTTTTAAGGAGAGCCTACTTATTTCTTTGATTGCTATTCGAAAGGCAGCCATTCCAGCTACGACTTTTGGTCCTAAAACCACCCCCTCACAGCAAAGACGTCGTGTCGTTCCACTCAACTGTCACTCAAATGATAAACAAGTTCTAACAAGTTCTGCATTGGAAGTTCAAACCAGTTCCAAGCACAATATCTTCTTATTTTATGACGTTGAATCCGCTCGTAGACGACATCTCATAAGAAATTACAATTCATCTGCTTAGCTAAATCAAACCGTCACGTTCACATCTAGAATGACTTCCCCATTTGTCACTGCTAGAAGTGTGTATTTTTAGGTCTCTTATTCATCCCCACAGTCTTCTTCTTGGCTTCGCTTCTCATTGTTAGAATTAATTTATTTGTCGTTGGGTTTTTTTTTTGGCCTTGATTTCAACTTGATGGCCACAATCACAAGCTCTGTGAATCTCGAAAGACACGCCAGACATAAAGTCATACGGTTGTCCCCTTTGATGGTGAAATACTGAAACCTCTGCCAACTGAATCTGCACATTTTAAGAAACGCCATAGCCAGAGTTACAAGGCAACTATAATTCTGATAAAATTCTTAACCCATCCTGTGGTTAAGTTACAGTAACGTGTGTGACAGAGATTAACGGGGGCCTACACACAATAGAAATAAGAAAAAAAAAAAAACAAACAGACACTGAAATAACAAAACAAATTTTTTAAAATCCGTGACAAAACAATTTTCAGCTTTCAGAAATCATCGCATGGCTCCTGGCTATCCTCTCCGGATATGACAAGAAAGGACATTGTGTCAAAAGGGTCATTCATTCCCACTTTAATGGTTGGAAATATCTCAAACAAAAAAAAAAACAACCCACACATATTTTTCAAATAAAATTCCAAAGAGATTGTCCACCCCAAAATTTTTTATTAATTGAACATTATATCCTTCCATTCAAAAACAAACACACACAGAAATCTTACATAGCTCAGCACACTATGATTAATGATATGAAATTAACCCGCTGACAAATAGGTTAAGAGCCCCGAAAATAAAATAAAAAAAATTACAGAAATTTTAATGTAATTTTATGGCCATAGGGGAGGTCGGGAACCAGCCTAAATAATGAGTCTCCGGTGGAGAAGAGTGTGCTTGGATATATTTGGGGCAACATGTGTCCCATAGAACCGCCATCAACCACCACACCAACGGAATTTTTGGTCCTTTTGTGTGCTTTTTCCAAAATGAACTTTAATAGTCATGCATGGTGAAAAGGCACACGGACGTTGTCGCGTTGGTCGGCTCTTGGAAAACGTTAAGTTATTCACACACATACCTACATAAACTAACATATGTGTATGTGAAAAAAGACTTACGGAGATGGTAGAAAGAACTTCCTGGCGTTTGTTACAATAGGGACACGAAATGTAATAAAAAAAATCTCATGCTCCTCTTTTTTTAACATCCAGCTATTGTTTCCGACTGTGTTTCGGCGCGGCAGTGTGTATGAATGGGTGTAAATGTGGGTGTGTGGAATAATTGTTGCTTCTGTAGAAGTTGTGGGATTCGGCAATTTCACTCACTAATTCTTTTAGTGGTCATTAATAGACGGGCAGCTCATTGGACAGAGGGCGAGAGAATAAATTTACAAAATTAAAAGGAAATTACTTTGCTGGACTTTGGTAGCTGGTAAAGCTCCACATGGGCAAAGTTAGTGTGTGACTTAGTGCAATCATGTAGGTCTTAAAAGGACTAAATAATAAGAAACAATAAAATAGAAAAAGAAAGTTACACGTTCACACGGAGGAAGTACGAGTCTATGGTGTTTGTCAAAGTGCGTGCACATGGCATACATCTGTCATTAGTTTGACGTCTGTTATCTTTGTCAAATCAGTGGTTGGCGACGACTGGGCTCGTTAACGGTTATTCTGACTAAATGCCGAAATGCACGAAAGCATTACTTCATTTTTATATAGCAGGAGACTAGATTTTACTGGAGAAAAGTGAAACGACAAACCGAGAGATGTAGGTTTTCCATAAATCAGTGTCGGTGCTGTCAAAGTATTTGCTGAGCAGTTATGTCAGAAATATATTTCAACCTTTTGATATGAAATTCTGAAAACTGGGGAGGCAGCTTCACTTTATTTGCTGGGAGTTTTATTTCATTACTTTAATATATAAAAAAGTGCTGCCGAAAATCATTGAATTTTAGTGGATGTTTACGGTGACCATGCTCTAGCTGAGCAAACGTGTCGGAAGTGGTTTACACAGTTGAAAAGATGGATGGATAGATAGATCTTTATTGTAGTGGAAAAATAATACATTGTTCTTAAAACTATATTGCACAATTTACAGAGATATGGTATAAACTATTTTACTACTCAGAAATTAATAAATTTTGGGAGAGAAGATTTTAACCCTCTACCGCATGAATTAATGTGCGTGGAGAAAAAGGTAGAAAACGGTTGGAATAGCTTCTTTAATAAAATTTGTAAGAAAAAGTAAAAAAAAATATTTAGTTTAAAAAATAAAAATAAAATAAAAAAGAACATGATGAGTGGTTTTCTAACAATAGGCGTGTTTTTTTTTTTTCAAATCTATATAGGCTTAGCGGAAAATGAGAAAAAAAACGCTGAACAGTGACTTGGCAGGACTCTAATTGACGTCTGACAGTTTCACATCGGCATCGTTTTCATTGAAATTAAGGCCGGTAGTTATCAAACGCTCATAAATAAGTTGGTGGGTAGAATTTTTTTTTGTCAAATTTAATTCAATTAAATAGTAAAATAAAGAACATCATTCACTTAATTATAATTTTCATTTCCTTGTCGGATAAATTCGTATCCCTTTCTTTTCTAACCATTTTAAAAATCAACAGAAATAATTTAAATTGGAAATGACAGCAGAGTTCGGTTGATAACTACCGGCCTTAATATTTCTCCCTCACTTCCATGTCATTATTGACATTTCGATAACTATCGGCGAAAAATAGTTTGTGTGTATAGTTTTGAAAAAAATAACACGCCTAATGAAAATACATTTATAATTTAGTTAATTATGTATTTCCACTAAAATTTATTTTTAAATTGATTGCACTTAGTGATAAAACACAATTATTTGCAGATAGAATCTAATGTTTTTGTCACTTTTTTTTGGCACTTTTTTTTCAATGCGCGATGGACTGAAGTACAAATGAGAAAATCTCCGACAAGCGCTATCTGACAAATATGAAAAGTACAGTTTTGTTTTGTAAATAATACAGACGAAGTGATAATGTTGTGTTTTGTTCATTTCGAATCCGATCTAGTAAAGAAAATAAGTCATAAATGGGAAAGCTATATATGGCTTCGTATGCGGTAGAGGGTTAATATTAAATTTAAGAAGAAACAGCCACTTCAAAACCTTCCATTAAATTTAAAAGCTTGCCTGGTTATCAACACATTTTAAAAGTGGTGATGAAGAATTGGAGGACTTGCCCGATAAAGACTCATGTCAAACGATTCAAAAATTGTCTGTGAATCGTTGCGAGTGGGAATGATCCATAAGCAAGAAAATTGGGTCCAATACGAATTGAAACCAATGGACGTCGAAATGCATTTTCAACAGCAGAATGGCATCGAATTGTCAATACTCACTGCTGAATGAAACCATCACTGGAGATCGCTACCGATTACAGTATTAAAGCGCTTGAGCCATTTATTTAAGGAAAAACGGCCGGTATTCGTATCCTTCCCGAAAGATGGGAAAAAGTAGTGGCTAGCGATGGACAATACTTCGAATATAATTTTTCAATTTTATTTGACAGACACAATTTTTTCGATAAAAAAAATTCTAAGAAGTAATTCCAATTTCCAACTATTTGAGCGTAATACACTATCGCGAATCCTTTTCCAAATTCCCTCCATATACGTGTAGGTATTTAAATAAAATAACGGACACATTTAAAGCAAAAAAAAGTAACAATACCAGGTCCGTTTGGTGTGTCTTTTTCGCGTAAGTGATTGATATCTGTCAAATAGTAAAATCCTCTCAATGAGAGAGATATCCTCTCAAAGAGAAAAAACTTGGACAAAAGACAACAAACGCTTTTGAAGCAAAGCCTGTCCATTTGTTTTTGTTTTCCACTACAATGAAGATTATGACATTTCTCAAACTGTCAGATGGCTTGGTTTGACAGAATGGAACAGTCCACCCCGAGGAAGAGGTCTTGCAGATACTTGCAGATAATTAATCGCAAAGAGAGAGCCAAATGAGAGTAAAAAAAAATTGAGAGCTATGAAACCAGTGTTGCCATCGCGAAATTGTGAAAAAACAGGAGATCTTCTGTTGGACTTACCAAAGTAACAGGAGATTTAAAATTTCGTTCAAAAACTTCTAAAATACGAGGTTATTTGTACTAAAATGTCTATTGCATTAGGAAAAAGTTTTTTGATAATACATAATTTGCTGTTGCGCTGGCTCAATTTTATTGATACATCGTTTCCCTTCAGCATGTTCACTTTTGTCAGGTTCGCCGAAAAAATGATTGTTGCGTTGCAAACAATTTGCATTCCATAATATTGTATGGATTTTCACTGAGCCAATTTTGAAAAAAAGGTTCCTCTACTTATTCATTCCTAAACTTCTACTCATACTACTAGCCAAAAAAAACTAAAATCACGGAAATTAGCAACGGCCATTTTACGTTATTCAAATTGTGAAATAAATAAAAGGCACTTCAAATAAGTGTCAATTTCAATGTCAATGTCAGTAGGTCCGTTCGCGTACTTTATCCACTGTCAAATATCGAAAAGTGTGGGGTAAAATTCTCCCAAAAATAGGTAAATTACGAAAAATTAAACGAACGCGTCGAACAACAAAAAATGCAAAATGGATGTGATTTGACAGATTTGACAGTTTTCATGTAATCTGCCCAAAGAAATTTCTTGTGCTAAAATTCGAAGTATGGGGAGAATTCGTACACTCTATTTTACGAAGAGTTACGAAATTTTTGCGAAAACGAACGGGTTTTCATTTGTCATGAGAAGCTTTTCAACTCGCCGTTCGGAGTCGGCAAAAAACTGTTGGTCCCTTCCATTTCGTGGAAAAAATAATACGCACACACAAATGGTTGCGAGAAGCTAGGCTTGGTTCTGTATAGGACTGCTGACGCCGTATATTTATTTATTTTATTTTTTTTTAAACTAACAGGAGAAATTACCAAAAAATTGTCTGGGAACAGGAAACAGTAGATCTCACTTTTTCGGAGCTAAATAACAGTAGACTCCTGTTATAACAGGAGAAACGGCAACACTGCATGAAACTGTCATGATTCTATGAAAGTTTACATAGTATTGCGAAAACTATCGACACACCAAACAGACCTAGTGATTGACATTTCACAAATTGTCAGATGGCTGCTTGACAGATGTAGCACGATTTCACAAGAGGGGTCATTTTTTGACACTCTCATTTGGCTCTCGTTTCCCTTGATTTTTTTACAGTTTTAAGTAATTTTACGTAAAATTACCAGTTACCAAACAAACCTACAAGTACCTACTCGTAAGAAGGACCAACCGTCACCAACTTCATTTATGTTCATTTCTGTTTTATTTATTTTTAAATTTAAATGTCATTCAGATACCGTATTTTGATCATTCTAATATTCTGCATTCATACAAGTTTGGCTTAAATAAATATCCAAACACAAGTTAATCACTATACTCAACATTTTCCAAGAAATAACTCTCTTGATTTACGAACACCAATCGATACTTTTGACAGCCAGTAACATTTTGTTTACATATCGCATGTTTCTGGCAATGACAGCCCACATTTCTCTACATTATAGGATTACGGTAAACTCCTTTCTTTGTTGCATATGCTTCCTGATTTTACTGTACATATTATGATAAGCCTGTACGTATGTATAAGGTATGTTAAGCCATGTATGTATGCATGTTGGGGATTTGTTTCGTGAATATTTCCAAGGTTTTATGATGCAAATGTTCACTACGAGTATTCATACATATAAAGCTACAGTGCGCCCGTTGAGGTGTCTGTGCATTTTATGTTTATCACCGAACATGAGTATAAGTTCAGAAAATATTTTAAAGAACTTACGTGATGCTTTTTTATTGCTTTTGTTCTTAAAATGTTTCATATGCAACCACAGTTTATCGCTGACAGTAGATCCAGGACTCGATCCGAGAGGTCCAATTTTGTATGACTCTGTCGCATACGTCGGGCTGGTTCTCACCGCAATGGTTTGAACGATGTTCTTCAGCTGGTCGATTGCTGTTGCTTTGTTTCCAAAAACTAGCGGCTTAACCTAGCCTCAGAAAAAAAAACTTTCCATTCAGTCTAAGGACACCTCTGCCAAACTTATCCATCTGTGCAGGTTGATAACACAATGCAACCACTTATCTCGGGCCTAAGCTTTGAGCATTGATCCTGAAAATACTTACCATTCGGTTTGCCAGATTGGCTTCCTAACGTATTTTATAGCCTCATGAATATTTTGGCTCAAGCCTTATTTTGAGCACTTTTTGGTTTTCTTCTCATGGCTATATCTTGGTTAACCGTAGGGATCTTTTTTCTGTCTTTAGCAAAGTTATAGGTATTGATCAGGAGAAAAAAAAGTGAAAAAAAAAGAGGACCCAAAAGAACTGCATCCAGGGCCTCAAATTCGTAGAAATGCCCATTTTTTACCATTTTTGGCCCAAAACTCGTACGTATTTGCACTAACACCATCTATTGAAAAAAAAATCAGCCCAAGCCTTTTCTTACATTTAGTTGACAAACAAACAAAACGTATTTTCTATGTTAAATTAATTAAAGCATAACTGTGACAATATATTTGTGGACAATGTGGCGTATACGTAATTTTTTTTCTTCTTTTTTCATTGTTCACTCTTTACTCAGACGCTTTCTCTTTCTCTGGGCATTTTTACGATTTCGAGGATCAATGCTCAGATCGTAGGCCCGAGATGATGACCTGAAAAATGTCACACAGTGTAATGGAGAAAGCTCGCTGTTCCTCAGTCACAAGCGAACACACGAGGAACGATCTTCCAAAAGTCCGAATAACTACTTACATATGCCGACGACATTGCCATCATTGGTAGAACACAACGAGCGGTGACCGGTGCGTTTGCGAGTATAGAAATGAAAGCGGTTAAAATGGGTTTGGCGGTAAACGAGGGCAAAACAAAGTAAGGACGTATGCTGTCGACAGAACGTCACAATAGACACAATAAACACAATATCATCCGAGTCTTGCTATATGGAGCTGAAGCGTAAACTTTATCGAAAGGAGATGAAGATATCATTCGTAAGATATTCGGTCCCATTAACCTGGTCGAAAAACTGCGCATTGGACGTTTAAGATGGCTATGACATGCGGAGTGTATGGACATCAACGCTCCGGCTCGAGGAATATTCAATTCTAACCGGGAGGGTCAGTGCAGCAGAGGACGACCTCGCCTAAGGTTGCGCGCCCAAGTGTAAAAGGACCTTAACCAGCCTGAAGTGCGAAACTGGAGGGAGTTAGCTAAGGACCGGGCTAACTGGAAGGGGTTGGTTGAGACCATGGTCCACCCCAGACTGTAGCAACGCCACCTAAATATGTTAAGTAAGTAAGGACGTTAAATCGCATAATTTTGGCGACCATTCCAAATCGACCGATGTATTGCACGCTGCGCCGTCATGTTAGAACCGCATGTCGTTCACGTCTATGTCATCCCTTTAAGGCCACAAAAAGTCACTAATCATGGCCAAAGCATCGAGAGGTTTAGGTCTTCAGCAACAGCAGCAATGATACCCACTGCTGCACGGCAGCCATTATTGAGTTAGGGCTGAATAATTATGATTTTCCTTTCAAATATGCAGTTATTTCACTATTTTCTAAAAAGCATGCCATTTTCCGGGATAGAAAGTATAAATGATAATAACCAAGAACATAGGCAATCACTATGTTAATGTTTCATCAAAATCCGTCCAGTAGTTCCCGCGTGATGCGCGAACAAACAGACTTTAGTCTACAGTTTTATTATATGTATAGATTAAAGTGTATGTATCTCTTTGCCAACCTTAGTAGCTTGCCTTATACTGATATCTGAATTCCAACATCACAGGGCATCACAATGGACCTACCTTTTGTCTCCCAAAAGGTTGCTATACGAGCTTTCAGAAATAACGAATTCTCTCGAAATACTGAACTAGGTAAACATGTCGCAAACCTACCACAAGGAACCAAGAGTATTGGAAATGACTGAGGAGACTCGGAAAGCATTACAAACAGCGTTGCCATTTGGAACGCCACTTAAAAATAAACTGCGAATTTAAGGCATTTTGCAAATATAAGGACCTTTTTTCAATTTCTAAAACATAGTACTTTACTTTTTAAACACACCCATTTTGTTCAGTCAGTGATAAAATCAACAAAGCATTTTTGTTTCTCAGAATTTCCTTCCCAAAAACAGGTTTTGCATAAATGCATGCCTATGTATGATGTATATAGCTCGAAATTGTTTATGTTACTTTATCCCATTGAATTGTGTTTGTTTTGCAAAATTTATTTTATTTTAGGTTCAACAATAAAATACAGTTTTCCGAAATATTGCATTTTTTCATAAAAACACAATATAAGCTCCGAGCATAAGTAAACACATATGGATTCTCTCAAAGTCATTTAGTCCTGAAATAAAAATATACCTTCATACATGCAAAGAGTTTAAATTTAAAGCATCCTGCGTCTCACCACTTCCCACAAATGCCATTAACCGCCCCTAACTATATGGGTGAAGGTGAAAACCAATGAATGATATATTTTTGCACTCGATTTGGGCTCGACACGGGATTTGATTGCCAATAAACAGAAAGGCTATCTAGCCCGCCTTAAGGATGAATATTTTCTCATAGATACTCGTATTTACGGTTGCTAGCCGGTTGACTTTTCGATGATGCATTTAAACTTTGATTAATTCGGACATTTTTTCCATCGTTTTCGGTTCACACATGATGAAAGTACATAATTCAATAATACGAGTACGAGTATGTATTTCAAATAACTTGCCGCTGGCAAAATTACAAACGAAATCGATCCGTGCTACCCAAAGTCGTGGTAGGATTTGTTTTAATTTTATTCCAATTGGATTGGGTGTAGGCAAATTCAGAGGTAGGAATATCTTTGAAATACGAGTATGTAAGTACGAGTACATTGAGTTTCTTTTTCCATTACGCACACGTTTTCGAGCGCACAGCAGTTGACGGTAAATGGGGATTTGTACATAGATTTTCCTTTTTTTATTAAAATTTAAATATTTCACAAGAAATTCTGTTTTTTTTTTCAAAAGAAATCTAATCAAATACGAATATGTAGTATGTACCTATCATTGACGCATACATAATGAATTTATGATTTATTTATAACATTTTTCTGTTTATTTTCAAAAAAAAAAAAAAACATACAATACATGACAACACAACCAACGCCATCTGTTGGAGAGAGATTAGCCAATTTATAAGACTTTTCGTTATGTTTATGGATTATGTTCGTGAACTAAGCTCTTTCGGTACCAATAAGTCTTAAGGAAACAAATTGAAGATATCCGTAAAAGGATTGTAAACTAGATAAACGAATCAACCTTCCATAACGCAAACGTCGGCCATACAAATAGATAAATGTTTACATAAATCATTAACGATCAAAGAGGATTGAATCCATAAAGTGTTTACGATGATTGATTGATGATTAGATTCTGTTATTTTCTGAAACCCAACGAACGGGCGAAGTGGAATTGGTCAATTTGGACCTTTTTTCCCATATAAAATTGTGTGAAAGGAATTCGATAGCATGATTTAAAATAATTGATTAAATTATAACTTTAGATATCCTTCAGCATGTTGTGGTTAAAGTTTAATAACAGGGACAAGAAGAGTAGCCATTGTGCTCAAATCCTTTAACATTCGATATAAGTTTGAGCGACGATATAGATGAACAGAAGCAGGACAAAGGCTTGAATTTAAAAAAAAAAATGTTTTTAAAGTTTTTCTCCCCAGGTGGACGCAATGATACCACACAACACGCAACAGACATCTGTCAATTGACAGTCTGACAGTAGATTCCTTTGAACACATCCCAAGGCCACAGGCAAATAATAGTCTGAAATCTGAAAATTGTTTGAGGCTGTATAATGTATGTCTTTAGCTGTCTCAAGTTTTGTTGAAGTGAATATCCTCATTTATCAAAGCAATTTAAACACAGACAAAAGAAAACTTAAAAAGAACCTTGAATACAAACAGACAAACGCAGTTGAAAGTTGTTGGAAAGCCGCAAGCTACAAATTAAAAATACAAAACAAAAACGAAGCAAAATGGTGAAAGGACTGTAGAAGGTATTAAAGTCTTTGCTTAAGGCTGTTAGATGTTAAAACTTGTTGTGGCCCGACATTTGCAGCTATCGTCACATTAACACATTTATATAAAGCTTTAAATTTATCCAATTGAATCCATTTTATTTTTTTAAAAAGAGAACTATCAAATGACAATATTGTCAGAAAAAGTATGGTCAGACTATTGCCAGACAGCTATCTTACAATTAAGTGTCAGGCATCTACCAATCGGGTGTAAACAACTATTTGTGACATTTGTTAGGTCATTGTCAGACGTTTGGGACATTTGCACGCTCATTTTATATTGTCAGATGCGCGAAGCTTGGAACATCTGCAAATAAAATTATTGTCAGATATTTTTGTTATTATTTCAGTGAAAAAAATTATTTTGGGAGCTGATTCCTTGGTCCATTTTATGAAAAAAAAACGTATTGAGAGGAGGGGGTCCATCTTCAACATCCACGGAACTACAGGGTGTTGAAAAAAGTTACTAAGTAGAACGATTTATTGGTCCATGCTATGAAAGAAAAAGATGCTATGAAAGAAAAAAAAAACGTATGGGAGCGGGGGGTGGGGAAACTCTATTTTAAACATCGACGGAGCTACTGACAATTTTTCACCTAGCAATATTGTCAGGCAAAATTGTCAGAAATTGAGATGTAATCTGGCAACCGTATGAACTGCCAATTTAACGTTCTAAGGTAGTTTCTCATTGTCAGGTCATTGGCAGCTAATTGTCAGCACATTTGTAGACCTTGTCAGATCTGGCAATCGTCTGAACATAGGTTAAGTTATGTACAGAGTCTGCAATGTATTCAAATTTTTGTTAAAAGAGATAAGCTACGATACTTTGATGAAAAAAAACTTTATATAAAGCAGACACGATTTGAAAATACTCGTCTAAAAGGACCAGGCCCGCTGGTTTAGTCAGAAGATTCTTAGTCATTGTTATATTTAGCTGGAACAATTATGTAGCTGTAGCGAATGGACATCAGCGTTTTGGCTCGAACTCTCTTTATTTAATTTAATTCAGAGGGATACCGCGGCAGGTAAATATCTCCTCTAAGAGGACATGCAGAAACAAAATAAATCTCAAGTCAATGAAATTGGAGCCTTACCTTAGAAATGAACTGACTATACGAACGCTAATTTATTAGCCCTCACTGAGACCTCACTTTTAGAAAGAAATATAATCCGACATCTGTCTTTAATGGAACTAAAGGTCTGAAGAATTTTTTAGACACAGCACACATATACGGATTATATTAAGTCTCTTCTGGGAAGAGGCAAAGAATAAGTACTGAAGTTTATCAAATGCCTTAGCACAGCTCTTAATTTATGTAAAAATCTCAGTCTAAAGGTGTCCCAAAATTCACGGAAGATTTGAGTTTCTCGCGAAGCTTCATTATTTTTAAAAAAATTTGCTCAACAATGAAACCGCATTGTTCTTCCTGTAGAACTCCACTTTTTATAAACCCATAACTGTCAGCTGTCACGCTGCCTTGTTTTCGTTAAACACTTTACCGCACAAATGGCGAAAAATTTAAATCTTGCGTGAATTTAGAAACATTTTTTTTTAATTTACACACACTAAAGGGGATCGAACACCCTCATAATCAAAATGTTAACACACAGCCTGAGCACATGAAGAACAAGAACGAGAGACAGACAGATCGGGGCGTAATGATAGGAAACTCAGATGTTAGGTTTCAACCAACTCTATGGGTGGTGTCCAGGATATCTGTATTGTATAGTGCTTTTATTGTTCACAAATTTTAACAAAATCATTCGATTTACCCGCAAAACCATTGGGTTTGTCTGCAGGCGGTTATGTGTACATATAAATATTCATTTTGATGTGACTTTTCTATAGATAATTATTAATTAATTAAAATTTAAAATCAAGAGTTTTACAAAAATTATACAAACTTTAACAAAATATAAGAGAAAAAAAAATAGTAATGGACAAATTAAGATATGGAATGGGCTTTTAATAATATTTTGCGTTTGTTAATTTCTTTTATATATTTTAGATACTCGGGTAGTTCATTTACTATTTTTGGAACTGTGTTCTTCCACCGTCTTCTTCCGTAATAGTTGAGAGTTGTGTATTATTGAAATGTTTGTCCTTACTTATGATTCACAGAAGTTTTTTCCCTTTACAATTTATTGGTATATCCGCCTATTGCTTTGCTGGGAATAAACGAGTTACATTGCCTCAGTAGTTCCTTAAGAACTTTAGAGTTTCGAGATTATTTACATATGCTGTTAAAACTTAAAATCCTGCTTTCAAAAATTATTCCAAATGTACTGTTATTCTATTTGATCACTGAGATATTGATCTTCTCTTCAGGTAAGTTGCAATTCGTTTCCAAAAGGAAGGTAGTGTCAAGGCACTAGTGGTTGGCCACTCTCTAGTGGTCGGCCACTTTAACCCTTTTTCTCGTGTAATATAAATACCGTTAGGAATTTTTTTTAATAAGAAGATGCAGATACAAGCAGATACATGTCATATATCCTCAAATTTGATATTATGACGCAAAAACTGCAGCTGGTAGGTGCACATAAGTCCGTGCGTGTACATTTGCGAAAGTGTAAAAATATGGTGATTGCTTGTTTTTTTTTTTAGTTGTGCGTATTTACAAAAGTGTTAATTTATTTTATAATTTGTTTGGCAGATAACATTTTAATGAATTTGTTTTGTTCTTAAAATCATAAGTGGTGCAAAGACTACAAAGTATTAATATCAGTGTAAATACTGGGTGGCCGACTACTAGCACCCATTTTAATGCGAATTTCAGTCCTCCGCCTGGTATGGCCGAGCACTAAAAATATGCACTATAGCTTAAATTTATCTTTTGACGTTCAATATTGAAAATTTATTAATAAATTACTCTGATTTCACCATAAAGCACACAAATGCTTGAGAAATTTCAGTACTCGGCCAGGTACCAAAGTTGTCGGCGCACTGCTGGTCGACTATTGAAATTACCAAGCTAGTGTTCGGCCACTGAAGCCTATTTCGATTGGAATCGGCATATTTGTCTAATTTACTAATACACTCACCCCAATTATGCAAGTCGTATCTCGTATCTCACTTCAAGTCGTACTCGCATCGTATTGTATTTCGTTTGTTATTATGCAAGTCGTATGCGTTGAGTACGACTCCCTATAAGTTGCTGCGTGTTAACAGCGCATTACGTCGCACTTCAAACTGAACTTTTTGCTGTCAGTGCTGGTTTCCTTGCCGGCGAGGTCAAGGAGATGATTTATTACAACTCCTCCCGAAAGATGTCACCACAAACTAAATAGATTTATTCTTTTGAGCACATGAAGGAATATCGTTAAAAGGAATTGAATTCACAGATTGTTAAGAGATAGTTGAAACGTAATAACTGCCAAATTCATTGTAATGTGTATGTACATGTGTGTGTACATGTGAATTTATTTTTCGGATGTGTTTTTCGAAATTTGAATTACAATTTTCTTAAACTAAATAAATAATTGACCATAGCAGTTTAATAAAACTGTTCTGTTGACAACCATTTGTCCATCTTTTAGATCAACGTGCTGTCCCTTGTGATGTCAACATTATTCTCTATAGCATAGGTATACCAAACCAACGAATTGATTGCTGTTTTTAAGTTTTTTAGAAAGTAAAAGTAATTTAAGTAGTAAAATAACTTCAATAAACATTAAATCGTTTCCATTCAAGCGCTTACAATTGTTTATTTTCCATGTTTTTGCGAAAATCGTGTAGAGTCACTTAAGAAATCGCAGCCGAAGAAAATACGCCTAAAAACGTTGAAAATACGAGTTAATACGACTTGCATAATAGCTGATATAGACCGAAAGTCGTATGCGATGGCATCCGATTCTGTTGACAGCTGCAAGTCATTAGCGTACGAGTATGTTCGTAGTAACACGACTTCCATAATAACAAAATACGACTATGTTCGTATGTGACTCTCAAATACGACTTGCATAATTGGGGTGACTGTTCAGAAGATAGTTAAAGACAGTAAAAGGAAAACACCCTCCAAAGATTGCAGGCCTGGGGCCAAATTACCGCATCCGTTAACGCGTGAGTGAGTAGGACTCGTTATAGAATGATCGAGTAAATGATACGTAAAATGATAATCGATAACGTGAGCGGTAATGCCAAATCACCACATTTCGATGACGAGTAACTCGTTAACGGATGCGGTAATTCGGCCCCTGGTTCTCCTGTACTTGCTTCAAGGGAAGCTTAAGGAATTAGCGAAGCTATAAATACGCTCTATTCAAACATTTCTGAAGTCTCTTAACTATCTTTTTTTTGTTATTTTGTTGTTAAAGCTTGTTAATCTCTTAAGCTACTCATGTTTAAACGTTTTTCATCAAAGACTAACTAGCAAAGAGGAAAAAAAAAGTTAGGTGGCCGACCACTTACCCTAACAATGCAATTTTCTGACATAAACGTCAAAAAAAAAATAGAAACAACGGTTGAAATCGTTATTCAAAATATTAGATTCCAAGCCATGGGTTTAAGAAATACAATTACGAATATCTCTCAAAAAGTAATTTTTTTTTTTTGTCATATCCTGAAACAAAGAAAACACCTTAATATCGGAAGCAATTTCACATTCGTTACGCTTGTCAAGTTTGATGAAACAAATTCCCCAATTGACTATTTTTCATCAAAACAAAACGCACCCAGTCGATATTTTTCACTAGAAAAAAAAACAGGACCTCTTTTCTTATATGGGGGGGAAATATAATTCTTCAAAAACAGTTTGCCTCGTAACAGCTCTCAATCTTAGAAAAGCAAAAAAAAAAAACACATTTCTACCCACCTAATCGGGCTCGTTGTGTAGAACTCCTCTCCTAACAATACACACACTTGTTTATGTGTCTGTAGACCAACTCAGGATCATCATTAATCACATTTTCATTGATACGCGAAGCACTGAACAGATTGTAACAAATACACAGACACTTAATTTTCTTCTTTATTCAGCTTTATTTTCACCCCACTCTCTGCTTTACCGCCGAACGGAAAGGTAAATAGATCGACCGAAAGGAGAAAAACAAAGAAAATGAAAATCGTCGTCGTTCGGAAGCAGGCAACACCTACCCACCTCTATCGAAACGAACAGGTGTTCACTTTATCATCGAAAAGAAGCACATTATAGACGGCAGCAGAAGGACGAAAAGGACACTAAACACAACACTTCACTATATTTCTTGATTATGATGTCATTCGGCGGACATGTGTGTCACAGGAAACCGCATCGGCGGCTACACAGGACGTTTGTCAACGACGCCGACAAACGAAACCGACCGAAAAAAAACCATACACTCTCGAAAAGCAACAGGGAGGAAGTTGTTTTCACTTTTGTAACACTTTTCCCCGGTTTTCTTTTCTTCTTTTTTTATCCAGGAGACAGTTGACTGTGGATGGTGTGGGGAAGGACAAAAAAAAATAAGAGAAAAAAACGATCTTCCAAAGGGAAACAAACTATTAGTGGGTTTTTTTTATTATTAATCACTGACCGGAAATGGATTAAAATTTTCTTCTACTATTTTCTTTTATTACAGATTTTCTTAAGTTTTTGCTTATTTCCTTTTTTATCACTGCTAAGTTATTTCGCAGGCCATCGTTTGACATAGAACGGATTTTTTTTCCTTGAACAAAAAAATGTGACGAACAAAACTCGCCGAGAGAAAACCGTAAACTGAATTTGAAAACTCAGGGAAATTTCCCGAGGAAAACGTTTCGGTTGGGGCTTTTTTTTCATCCAAAAGTTTATATACAACAAAAATAAAAACTCACTCAGAGCGCAGGGCCTTTCATTCTGTGTGTGATAAGAGTGGAGAGTTAAAGAAAGAGATAGAGAGCAAGTGGGAGACGTATGTCCTTTTGAGTGAATGCCCCCACCTGTTGTGATCCAGGTTTTTATATTGGAGAAAAGAGGGAGCAATCACCTGATTTTTGCTGAGAATCTGGGAGTTGTGAGAGTACTGCCTGCGTGGGCAATTGATGGTGCTTTGAGTGAGTGGCAGTGGCACTGGCAACTTAGTTAAGTACCCTATCGAATAAGAGAAGTACTTCCTCGTACTTTGAGAAAATAAATGATAGATATTTCCCCGAAAATTGAAATCGAATAATTTAGAGTAGTCCATGAATGTCATTTACCAGTGCTCCACCTGTTGGTTATTTTATCTGATGAGTGTAAATATTTGACTATACCCACATGTACTCTCTTGAGTGATTTAACAATGTCCATGCATATCCACCTGTTATGAGTGCTTATTCGAGTGCCTATAGAGTGGCAAACACTTGTTTGAGTGGTACGAGAATTGTAACTTAAAATTCAGACCACTGCCGATAAACCACCTCCTGCCCACCGAAAAAAGGGAATCCGAAAGCTTAGCTACAAAAAAGTGAAACGGAAATTCAACACATCTTCTTTGCAGGCAGAGGGGGCTGCAAGTTGCAGCACAGACACATTTCCTTTGATCTACGAGTGTGCATTAATTTTCATCTAGCCAAAGGGACAGTTCTTCCGTCCTCACAAAATTCATCAAAGCCTTTAGTTCCATGGACGAAGTTTTATTATTGGGTTGCTTTTAACAAGTTGTCTAGCGCATCATATTTAACTTAACTCGTCGCTGGCAAAGGATTTTCTGTTCCAAGAACTCTCATCTTAAATACGAAATTAAATTCACCAGAATAACATTGTATGGAAATTTTGCGTGAGTTGCTTTTATCTATCCATATGTGTATATGACTCAGTGTAAAAGTGTGGTCGTAAATCATCAAATGGTAGCGGGGAAAACCATGAATGAAATTAAAAAAAATACATAAAACCTGAAACAGTTTTTTTATGTCAGAGAAGTTGAGCAGGAAGGAAAGGATGGGAAGAACTAATGTGAGCAAAATAAAACAGTTTGGCTTGTTTAAAAATACAAAGCTACAGAAACTTTTTTTTTTAACTTTTCAAACCAAACTTTATAGCAATATGAAGAACTAGCTATTACGAGCCCGGCTTTACCCATGCACTTAACCCTTAAATGCATAGAGTATCAAATTTGATACCATTCATATTAACGGTCAATCTTTTTTGCCTGGCTGTACAACACTTAACCTTTCCTATATTTCTTCAACAACCAATAATAAAATTAACTTTCAGTTGTCATTCTTTTTCAGTTTTTTGCCATTTTTTCGTCGGGAGTCGACTAAATCGCGATTTTTGTAAAGAAACACCGAAATTTATTTTGCGTTAGATTCCAGTTTTTTTTTTTGCAAAATTAAAAACTTATATGTATGCTATTGGTGAGTAAATGCATTATGTTTTGGTTCTGCGTTTATTTTGCTGGATAATAATAAAGCGATTTTGTTGTATCAGTTTTTATACTTCCAGTTCTTTCGAAATAAAACCTTAAAAAAACAAAATTGATTGTTTTAAATATCATTTCCGTTAACAAGCCACTAAATTCTATATGTATGTTATATATTTGAAAAACAAAAACACAGAAATCCATCCATTTAAGGGTTGAACAGTCGCGTCATTATTAAAAACTTTGCAGCATTGAGCAATACACCTTCCCGTCGACCGCAACCCTCTCTCAACAGACTCATGATCAATGACAATGGTTTCCGGATGAAAATTCGAATCAAGAAATTAAGGAATAATATTTTTCCCAATTCGCCCCCTTAGATATGGAATTTCAAAAAATCCTCTCTTATTGGATGTCTTGTCTGTGTCATTATAGGAATGTACTGTCCAAATTTCAGCCCTTTAAGTCCAGCGGTTTAGTCTGTGCGTTGTCTGTCAGTCAGTCAGTGAACTATTTTATATGTTTATAGAGATTCAAAAATGGGTTAACTATTAACATACCATTTATGTACGAATATTTCAGTGAAACCCGGTTGAAAACCACCCTCTTAAGTACATATCGCTTAGCTACATACCCTGTTTAAGTACTGCCTAGTTTCCCTTTCTTTCGTGATCATTTACATGAAATATTCCCCTTAAAAAAACCCTTTTTAATAAAGCATAAGAATGGATACAAAACAAAAGGTAATAAACTTAATCCAGTACATAATGTATTAAGTTCTAGTTCTGTTGTAAGACTTTGACGTTTTCTCTTGGCTGCCACTTTTCGATAGTTGGTTGTTTGAAGATCTTTTCGGCTTTTCGCGGACTTGTCATGTTCGTGGATAAGTACCCTTGAGCAGCTAAGCTGGTTTTTGTAACTACATATCCCGGATATGTACCTCACGATATTCACCGTTTTAATGCGTGAAAATAACTATTCACCGAATTGTTCTCGCAATAAAACCAGGGTTTGACGGGCTTCGTATGGCAAGTAGCGCGCCGTCTAGTTGGAACCAATGTCGTCGAGATCACGGTCTTTAATTTCAGGTCCCGGCCGTGGCCGTGGTGGTTAGTGCGTTGGACTACTACGCATGCTGCCCAGGGTCAATTCCAGCCCGAGTCTAACACCTAAGAAAGTTTTTCACGGTTTCCACCTCTTTCGAATGTCTGACAAGCAATCAAAGAGTAACATTTGCCAATACATTTCTCAAATCGCCGTTCGAAGTCGGCAATAAACTGTGGGTCCCTTCCATTCGTGCAAAAATATAACACGCTCACACAAATGGTTGCGAGAAGCAGGCCCAGGTTCACCACGAGCTGTAGCGCCACCCGCCACCTTAAGTAAGTAAATAATCCATTATCATGGATAACGGTAGCCATCCAAAGTTACGTTCCGGTCGGCCTAATTCCTGAAGAAATATGGAATGATTCCACCAGCTACACTAAACCGTTGTTTTGACTGGATTTAATGGCAGCTCTTGAACCTCTTCGGGTTGCTCGTCAGCCATTAAGCCAGAAATGGGTCTTATCGCAGAACAAACCTAGTTCAAACCCAGATGTCTCCGAAAAATGTACTTTCAGCGAAATAAAAATAAGAAGATCAGTTTCAGAAGCTAACGTCAAAACCTATTGCGAGGGCTTTACACTGGCAGTAGGCTGGTGATATGGCTAAAGAAATTGATCGCGCAAACAACAAAAAGAAACATCTGAAAAAAAAATTCTGTGAATCATAAGCAAAGACAAAACGTTCAATAATACACAACTCTCCAGTTATCCTGGACAACACCAGTAGTATAAATTCGCCGATTCTGGGACAGAGGGATTAGAGGGATTGTTTTTTCTTATCGCAAATGTCAATCAAAAAGTGTGTTGACCGCAGCATGTGTGCTTATCTTGAGTGTTTGTGGTTGGTGTACCTGTCAGAAGGGGGGGGGGGGGGGGGGGGGGGGGTTGAGTGTTGATGTACGGGGGTCGGGGGTACATGTGCATGGTTCAAAATTAAAAAATTCCACTTAATGTTTGTGGTTAGTGTGCTTATTCCGAAAATAATTCTTATCAACTTCAAACACTATTTTTGGCGAGCAGACATGTGAATGAACTCAAGTTGCATAATCTATGACGAACAAAACAAAATGACCTCAATGTTTGTGGTTAGTGCGCGTTTGATTACGAGGCATGCAAATGTTTGCGGTTAGCGCGCATGTCAATCAAAAAATTATGCTCGAGACGTGTAAATGTTGCGGTTAGCACGCATGTCAATCAAAAATTATGTTATCATTTTCAAAAAATTATGGTTAACATTCACTTGTCGAAAATGGTGGTTAACACTGGCTCAAGTTATCTATGTACGTGGAAATGTTGACAACATTAAATTAAGTGGTAATTCATAAATAGAATGAAATAGAATGATGAGAACCAAAAAAATTTTTTTGATAATATCTATGAAGTTTCCCACCAAATTTTTGTATAAATACCAAACCGATTTGAAATTAAAAACATTCGCAAGTATCAACAATCAGAGGATCAAGTATCAACATGGATTCAGAAATTGCGTTATACTTAGACAGCGTATACCAAGGGTGTTGGGAAATCCCCAACATTTTAAGCCTGACCAGAGAAGCGGCCCAGGACTTCCATAGGTGTAAGTCCTATAAAAATCTTACAAAAATAGCAGATC
This sequence comes from Brachyopa scutellaris, assembly GCA_949775065.1. NCBI lineage: Eukaryota > Metazoa > Arthropoda > Insecta > Diptera > Syrphidae > Brachyopa > Brachyopa scutellaris. The sequence continues at coordinate 56,278,367 of OX459112.1, read as the reverse complement.
TTATCTGCTTAATAGACGAGATGCTGAAGACGCAGGATTGGGATGTCAATCTTGTGGTACCTCTCTTTTTAAGAGAGGTAAGAAAATTTAATGGATGTATAGAATAATAAAAAAAAAAAGTTCAAAAAATTTTTATCGCATTCTTATTTGATTTTTCAACTTCCTCTTTTAGGTTATGGTTTCACACAAAAAAATGATTGATATAAGAAAAAAAAAAAAATAAAAAAAATAATTTCAAAAAATTTGAATCGCATTTTTATTTGATCTTTCAACTTCCACTTTTAGGTTATGGTTTCACAAATTTTCAGAAACAGGGTATATAAAAGGAGTGTTTTCATCAAAAATTGTATTAGTTGTGCGAAATGTTTTGGATTCAGTTTATTACAAAGTTTGAAAAGAAGTGCCATTGTTCCTCAACACGTTGTACAAGGAATAAATATTGCACGAGAACATATAAAAGAATTTTTCTTTAAAAATGTTTTGGATACAGCTAATAAAGTCAAAGGATAAATATTGCATTTGTCATTCATCATGGAAAAATTTCCAGATTATAAACGTTGATGTAATTGACGATAAATTATCAGTTTATTTTACAGTAGAGGATGGCTTTAAATGTTTGTTGTTCAGCATGCGCAGAGGAGAGTCAGCACCAAGTTTTCTATCAACAACGGTATATCAGTTTAATGTTAATGATCATCTTAAAATTGAAGTAATGGGTGGCACAATAACATTAGTAGGTGTTACAAATGATGGTGTTAAACGTGTAAAGTGGACAAATAGTTTTCAAGAACTTTGTGTATTCCATGATTTTGATGATAAACTAGCCTTATCGTTGAGTGATATTGATGAAGAGGATATAAAATTGATAGATGAACTAAGTATTATGGACAAAACAAATTAGTATGCATTCATTATTTGGTGGTGAAGGATGGATAACATAACTAGTGGATTATTTTTGAAACAAATTCACAACTTTTTAATAGAAAACAAAGAACATTTGCTGGAGGAACATTTCAATGAGTTTCTAGAGTTTCACTCAAGACTATATCAATACATCCATGTTCCAGTCATTGAATCTAAATACGGTCATCATTTTTCGAGCTGTAGCTGGTCTTCAGATGCATGTAAAGTTGGACCAGACACTTGTGCATGTTATATGTTAGAAAATAAAATAGTGCGAATAAAAAAATTAATGTTACTCTATAATAAATTTAATAAAAAGTGATGATTTAAAGAAATTTGTTTTAGTTTCAATTTAACCTTCCTAGAGTGCATACAGCTATTTCAGAAAAACAAAAATGATTAAATTTGTTTTATTGATGCTAATCTATCTTTCATGGGGAAGATACCTATTACAAGGTAGTCCAATACCAATCAATCTGTCTGCTGTTGGTGATAATAAAGGAAATTTGGAGTTTACTTTGCTGTTACCTAGTAACGATACTTTAAAAATTGATTTATCCTTTCAATTAATGAAGATTAGCGAGACATTAGACAACCAGCATAAGAATAATGAAACAGCAACATCATTAACAACATCAACAACAGAGACGCCTAAAACACAATATTTTACTGTTGACGAAGCCATAGAAGCATTTAGACAAGATTTGATACGTAAAGAGAAGGAAATAGCTGGAATAATCGAAAGTGAAAATATCTTTTACAGACACTTTAAATTAGAATATGATCAAGTGAGCTTAACCATTCGTTGTACTTATGATAGTAATTATAAGGATCGCAAATTAAACATAAACTGTTATGAATATCGTGAATATGAAACTGAAAGAATTTTGAGCAATGGTGAAATTGAAGTATTTACAGCAAAAGACACATCAATTCATTCCGATGTCGAATTCATTGATGTTAAAAAATACAAACAAACCCTTGAAATGACTATTTCGTAAATTGTACTGAAATGTTAATAAAAAGAAATAAAAACAATAAATGATACTTTTTTACAAAAAAACATGTTTTATTTTTCATTCCATATTTAAATTATAGAGAAATTTCAGACATAAATGACCACAATTAAAAGAATTATAGTTTTGATGTTGAGTATAGTTGTATTGTAGATTTTTACCCAAGTATTTAACAATTTCTTGAGGAGGTTGCAGATTTCCAAAACTGTCAAAATATTCTTTATGATGTTTGTTCTTAGCATATGCTACCCAATGTGAGCCAGACCCAAACGAAGAATCCAGATTAACGATACCACATTCTCGCTGATATGATTGTTTCGGTAGAGTATCCCGCATGAAGACTCCTCTGAAATGTGTGATAAGTCCAAATGGACTAAAGTTCAAGAATATTTACATATATTCAAAATCATTGCATCAACCCAAATATCAATATCTACAACAATTAATACATCCCATAAAGGGTATGGGGTTTCATACATTCTCTGAAAATGATGATGTTCTACCACCAGATGAAGCGAAAACTGACTCTATTATTATTTTCGATGATGTTGCATGTGAGAAGCAAAACAATATAAGATCATATTTTTGTATGGGACGTCACAAAAACATATGAATGCAATCAATGAGAAGGGGTACACATTGACTTATATTGGACCCTTAGGTAGATCATCACAAGTAAAAATTGAAAAAAAAAAAAAAAACCATTATGAATAAAATAAAGTGAGAGAATATTTAAAAAAATAGTTTGTTTTATTTTCTTTTTATAAACTTCAAAAATTTATACGAGTCTTTTAACCTCGCCAGTAAGAGGTGTGTATTCTATGATACGATCATGTATGAGTACGCAATAAGCTGATGTGTCTGCTGGAATATTCTTTACAGTTTTAATCTCCAATCTTATATCAATGGGTCCGGATTTGATTGACTCGTTCTGGTGTGTTACATCAACTACAACGATTGGTGCCATGTTTTTAAATTCTGCACATGATAAAAGCGGTTGTGGATCTCGCATATAATAGCTCTGTTGAAATTTTGAATACATTTCATATAAAATAGCATATCGATCACGTTCAAATTTAAGATTTAGGTCATCGTACGGATATGTGTCAGAGTTGAGATATACTTTTATATCTAATAAATCGCAATGCTGCAATCCGGATTTTGTTTGAAAAACAATCAATATAAACCGAGGTCTTTCACTATGTTGAGAAAGTTTAACATTCCACAAGTGATGTGCACCTTGCGATAGTATAGGATTAAAATGACAGTCCCAACATCGAAATGCCATTGTTAAACGTTGACCACTATTTATTGTTTTGAGAATTTCCAATTTCGCAAAATCAGCTAGGTGTACGTGAGGAACCTTCCATGTAATATTTAGAATGTTTAACTGTATTTTTTCTTTTTCATCGGTAGAGTAGGCAGCATCCTGATCAGATTTCGAACGCAATAATATAAGCTCATGCTTAGAATTTAAAATAATCTTATTAAAATCCTCAGCAAATCCCAAAAGCATTTTGAGTGGTACACAAAAATTAAAATATCCATTTTCCATGTCCTGATTCTCTTTTATAGTCCATCCTGCATTTTTGAGCATTTCACTTTCGTTAATACTTAAGGATACGAAATTTTTAATCATTGTTGTCATCCCTACATATCGTGTACGATCTACCTCATTTCCATTGATTTCATAACGAATTTCATCAAACAAGAATGCTATACAATTCCTTCTCAATTTAATATTTTTCGATTTTGTTCCATTGTCCAGAGTTACAAAGCCCTCGATGTAAATGTAACTATCACTGGGTAGCACATAGAGATCTTGATTCTGAATAGCTATTCTTATTTCATCACTATTCTTAAATGATTGTAAATATGGTATATAGCTGTGATATTCTTTTTTTATAATGCTCTCATCATAGACGGGTTTCTGTAGAATATTTAGTATTTCACTCATGATTGTTTAATACTAGTCCTTTGGTTGAAGACCCAAAGATTGTAAATATGCTTTGTTGACAGCTGACAGTGGGGCTACCTTTCTTATCAATGTTCGCTGGTTGAATGATGTTGAAGAAGTGATTGAAGGTCTGCTTTTATTGTAAATAATCATTGTATCTTCGGTTTCAAATGAAGTCTGAGAGTAATTGTTTCTCCACGAAAATTTACTAGATTACCGTTCTGATCAACAACTTTAACAGTTATTGAACTTATCAGTCGAGTGTTCACTGGCAAATAAATAACATTTTTGGGGATTTCATCCATTTTATAGCCGGGACTACCATTTAATGAAAACTCATGAAGTGTGTGTGCAGGAGAATTATTAATATATGACCCTCCCACAATGTTGCATTCTATACGTACTGCATTAATTTTTATGATGTTGATGGGCAAGTCTGATTCGTATTCCTCTCCCCCCTTTATCTTTCTGTTACTGAACCCCAATAATGATCCGATAGATCGATTTTTACTAAAATCTATATCATCAGTACAGTATATTTCAGTTCTCAACGTGTTGTAATTAGCATCAATATAAAGTACTCCAGTTTTGTTTATATCCTCATACTTTTTCTGCAAGTATTCAGAGATATCTGCGAATTCATACGAACCAACTGGAATCTCGATAACTGTATCTTTTATGTGTAACAAATTATTTTCCAAGTCAACGTTGGGTACAGTATTATATGTATGAAAATCAACTAAACCGCACTCGTAATTCTGATCCAAATCTATTGGGGGGAAATAATTTGCTACTAGATTTGATGTATTCCCCGTTAAAGTGAGTGTTATTGACATTTTAACGAACAATGATAGAATGAAATAGAAAATACAAGAAACAAAGCTTTTAAACCAATTTATTTATTGAATATATATATATATGTGTGTGTGTGTGTGTGCATATGCTTATGAATTACAATATATCATTTTTATTTATCCAAGAATTGTGGTCACTTGAGAACCCCAACCATTTTACTAAAACTCTATTTCCTCTGGTGCTGAGAATTTTCTCAACAAGATAATTGTTTGGATATCGTGTCTTCATTAGCTCAAATTCATAGAATCCTCCCTTGATTGTGTTACCCTCATAATCCTCTAATATGTATGTAGTTGGATTTGTGTTTTGAATTGATTTAGTTTTAAAAATTTCCGTTGTCCAATTCGGTGTGTATCCTTTAGCGAAAATATGTTTGTATTTACTGATTCGTACATTGTCTCCAATATGAAACTTTGGTTTATTGAGAATTTTCAAGTTGTTGTAAGCCGTCTTCAGTAGTAGCTTTTCATTGGTAGAATTTACAGCACTTGGTGACATTTTAATAGTTCTATGTTTTGTGTTATTATATCTCTCCAACAGCTGTTTATAACCATTAATCCATTGATACGATCCATGGTAACTAAATTCTTTCCACATAAGATTCTTCAAGGTTCTGTTAAAGCGTTCAATTATGGATGCCTTCACAACACTATATGTTGAATAATGATTAATATGAAACTTAACCATTAGATTCTGAAACTCTTTGTTGAAAAATTCCTTCCCATCATCAGTTTGCAGATTTTTTGGTGATCGTCCATCCTTAACAAATATACTTTCCATAGCTTTTGTGGTGTCAGATGCGTTTTTAGTTTTAAGAGGTACAACCCAGGCATATTTTGAAAAGGTGTCTATGATTGTCAGAAGAAAACGATATCCTTTGTTATAGGATGAATAGTTACCCATTTCAACTAAATCTGCTTGCCAAAGATCATCAATTCCTTTTGTTATCACACGTCGTCGTTTAAAAGATCTACGAGCTTGTCTATGAACCTCATCCACTATTCCTCTCTTTGTATAAGTAGTACTCATTTCGGAACTGTATGAGTCTTTTCTAATTTAGTTATATATTTTGGTTCCAATATTTGTTTGAAAATAATATTCTCGAATCCTTGGAGTCTGTCTTCAATATATAACTTCTGTGTTGTTGTATCCTTGTATATATTTTCGATTGAGGTTGTTTGTGATTCTATTCTCTTGTTTATATATTCTTCAACACTTTGAATTTTCTTGGTGGTTTTTGCTATGTCTTTGCTAATGTCATTCTTCAACAGTATGTTTTCCTTTTCTGCTTTTGTAACAATCTGATTTATGCTTGTAGAAACAAAACTCTTAGTAACAGCATCATTGTCTTCAATAGGTAAACCCAAATTTTTTATTCTTTTCAAATGTAAATTTATATTTCTATCACGATCTAAATTCAATCCAAGGGTTTTTCTCAGTCTGTTTTCATTCTGGGTGTGATGAGAAAAGTGACCAAACTTGTCAACACTCATTTTGCCAATGTAAGAATGCAATCAAAATCATACAATTATATTGCTTTCTTTTAATTCTTCAATAATGGAAACAATTTCATTATTATGATTTGTATGACCTGCCGATTGTGATGAAATCAAAAGTCGTAATCTGTCAACTAATTCATTTGGATCATTCCAATAAATATAATTAGGTTTTTGTAGATTCACTCTCATTAAACCTGAACCTTTATGTTTATGAATTGATGATGAACTTTTATCCTTCAACAAGTTTTTGATAATATTCTTGTACTTGAATGCTTTAGTACCTTTGGTTTGTTTGTGTTCATCATATCTACGTTTATGTGCATTTGTTTTGAGTAAAATTTCCTTGTACACTTGCAAATCATTAGCACTATAGTGTTGTGGTGTTTTGTGAAAGATCAACTCAAAAAGACCTGGTGTTCTAGACCAGCTTTCACCATTAATCGTAATCTCATTTGCACTTATTTCCATTGCAGCATTACCCATTCTCCATTTGTAATTCGAATCTCTATATGGACCATATAAGGTATCAATTTTATTGTTTTGTTTCAACTTTGTTAAATCCAATAATATTTGACTGTCACTGTTATCTATTTCATCCAGTTGTGTAAAGAAAGTGTCATCCTTACTTTCATTGCTTGAAGCATTAGCATTCGAAGTGGATGTGTTTCTTTTTTTAATAGATTTGATTGGAGTACTTGCATTAATTTCTGATGTTTTTTTAAATGATTTAAAGTTGATATCATTGTCGGTTTCATCATAATTATGCTTTGCACTTTTAACTAGTTCCTTAAGAGGTTTAGTGATGGGTTTAAAGGTATCTTCCAACATGCTCTCTACAGCTGATTCTCGTGTCTTAATACTATTAAACTTCCTCCTCAAGGCCCTCCTAGCATTTATAACATCTCTTAATACTTTCACATTCATTTTTACTGATTATCTTATCAGACCAGATCAGCTTATCAGGTTGGATCAGATCAGATCAGTTTATCTGATCTGATTGAATGCAGATGCTATACTAAGTACAAATATCGGTTGGTGAATGTTTATAACTGAATAAAAACATCAAATCCTTTCCTGTAACGCCCGCCATCCATGTGATCATCTTTGTTGATAACAAGGAAGCCATATTTATCTTTCCAACATTCACTACATATATTTAAAAAATTTTTGAAATTCATATCCATCCCCACATGATCATTGTATATATGTCTTGTATTCATTTCATCTTGTTTAAACATTACAATCATATTTGCATTGTCTCGTATTAAATGTTTTGGAACTCGCGTATATGTTTGACATAAATAAAAACTATCTATGTTTTTGTGACGTCCCATACAAAAATATGATCTTATATTGTTTTGCTTCTCACATGCAACATCATCGAAAATAATAATAGAGTCAGTTTTCGCTTCATCTGGTGGTAGAACATCATCATTTTCAGAGAATGTATGAAACCCCATACCCTTTATGGGTTGTATTAATTGACGTAGATATTGATATTTGGGTTGATGCAACGATTTTGAATATATATAAATATTTTTGAACTTTAAACCATTTGGACTTTCTATTAAACTTATCATAACATTTGTTTTTCCACAGTTTGAGGGGCCAACAATTAAAGCTCTTATTGAATTTGGTAAAAGTAAACCATGTCTAGCTGGTTTCGATAAACTATTGATTGAGAGATCAATGTTTCGAACCTCAAGATCTTTGTGTTGTTTAATGAAGCGCATTGTAGTAACTAACATGTTTTTATTACATTAATCCAGTCTGAAGCGAAACGTTAATAAGTCATGAACGTATAAGAAAAATGGCGGTGTTGTATAAAAAAGAAATCAGTCATAAACGAAACCCTGTTGGAGGAGGAGTGCTGAATAACCTAATTAATTCTCTACCAGTGGAATTACATCTACCAGGCTATCAATTTTGCGGACCAGGTACCAAACTTAAAGAACGTTTAGCTAGAGGTGATAAGGGAATTAATTTGTTGGATGCCGCATGTAGGGAGCATGATATTGCATATTCCCAGTCAAAAGATATAAATAAACGACACGAAGCAGATCGAATATTAGCTGACAAAGCCTGGTCAAGAGTAAAGTCCAAAGATAGTAGTTTTGGTGAACGTACAAACGCGTGGTTCGTGACGAATGCAATGAAGGCTAAAGTCAAATTTGGTATGGGGGTCAACGATAAAAAAATTAGAAAAACTAAGAGTGCTAAAAACAAAAATAAAAAACCCAAGTGTAACAAGGATCTCTTTAAGTCTGTTGTAAAAAATGCTAAAAATATTTTAAATGAAAAGAAACCTGAAGACATTGAAAGCGCAATAAAAATTGCACGGAAAGTAATAGGTACTTCTTTTAGAGGAAAAAAGTCTGCAGTGAAAATTCCACGTATAATACCATTTCCTAAAATTGGAGGTTTTCTACCACTTGTACCAATACTTACAGCTCTCGGAGCAATTGGTGGTTTAGCATCTGGTGGGAGTGCTATTGCAAAGACAATAAATCAAGCTAGATCTGCCAGAAAAGAGCTTGAAGAAGCAAATCGTCATAATAAAACTATGGAAGCCATTGCCTTAGGAAAGGGGTTATTCCTTAAACCATACAGGAAGGGTTATGGTTTATTTTACAAGTCAGAGTCAAAAAACTTTTAAGAAACCTACCCAAACGAGCGCTCACCGATATCGATTTGATGAAGTATGGTAAATTCATACCACATTTCAGAGGAGTCTTCATGCGGGATACTCTACCGAAACAATCATATCAGCGAGAATGTGGTATCGTTAATCTGGATTCTTCGTTTGGGTCTGGCTCACATTGGGTAGCATATGCTAAGAACAAACATCATAAAGAATATTTTGACAGTTTTGGAAATCTGCAACCTCCTCAAGAAATTGTTAAATACTTGGGTAAAAATCTACAATACAACTATACTCAACATCAAAACTATAATTCTTTTAATTGTGGTCATTTATGTCTGAAATTTCTCTATAATTTAAATATGGAATGAAAAATAAAACATGTTTTTTTGTAAAAAAGTATCATTTATTGTTTTTATTTCTTTTTATTAACATTTCAGTACAATTTACGAAATAGTCATTTCAAGGGTTTGTTTGTATTTTTTAACATCAATGAATTCGACATCGGAATGAATTGATGTGTCTTTTGCTGTAAATACTTCAATTTCACCATTGCTCAAAATTCTTTCAGTTTCATATTCACGATATTCATAACAGTTTATGTTTAATTTGCGATCCTTATAATTACTATCATAAGTACAACGAATGGTTAAGCTCACTTGATCATATTCTAATTTAAAGTGTCTGTAAAAGATATTTTCACTTTCGATTATTCCAGCTATTTCCTTCTCTTTACGTATCAAATCTTGTCTAAATGCTTCTATGGCTTCGTCAACAGTAAAATATTGTGTTTTAGGCGTCTCTGTTGTTGATGTTGTTAATGATGTTGCTGTTTCATTATTCTTATGCTGGTTGTCTAATGTCTCGCTAATCTTCATTAATTGAAAGGATAAATCAATTTTTAAAGTATCGTTACTAGGTAACAGCAAAGTAAACTCCAAATTTCCTTTATTATCACCAACAGCAGACAGATTGATTGGTATTGGACTACCTTGTAATAGGTATCTTCCCCATGAAAGATAGATTAGCATCAATAAAACAAATTTAATCATTTTTGTTTTTCTGAAATAGCTGTATGCACTCTAGGAAGGTTAAATTGAAACTAAAACAAATTTCTTTAAATCATCACTTTTTATTAAATTTATTATAGAGTAACATTAATTTTTTTATTCGCACTATTTTATTTTCTAACATATAACATGCACAAGTGTCTGGTCCAACTTTACATGCATCTGAAGACCAGCTACAGCTCGAAAAATGATGACCGTATTTAGATTCAATGACTGGAACATGGATGTATTGATATAGTCTTGAGTGAAACTCTAGAAACTCATTGAAATGTTCCTCCAGCAAATGTTCTTTGTTTTCTATTAAAAAGTTGTGAATTTGTTTCAAAAATAATCCACTAGTTATGTTATCCATCCTTCACCACCAAATAATGAATGCATACTAATTTGTTTTGTCCATAATACTTAGTTCATCTATCAATTTTATATCCTCTTCATCAATATCACTCAACGATAAGGCTAGTTTATCATCAAAATCATGGAATACACAAAGTTCTTGAAAACTATTTGTCCACTTTACACGTTTAACACCATCATTTGTAACACCTACTAATGTTATTGTGCCACCCATTACTTCAATTTTAAGATGATCATTAACATTAAACTGATATACCGTTGTTGATAGAAAACTTGGTGCTGACTCTCCTCTGCGCATGCTGAACAACAAACATTTAAAGCCATCCTCTACTGTAAAATAAACTGATAATTTATCGTCAATTACATCAACGTTTATAATCTGGAAATTTTTCCATGATGAATGACAAATGCAATATTTATCCTTTGACTTTATTAGCTGTATCCAAAACATTTTTAAAGAAAAATTCTTTTATATGTTCTCGTGCAATATTTATTCCTTGTACAACGTGTTGAGGAACAATGGCACTTCTTTTCAAACTTTGTAATAAACTGAATCCAAAACATTTCGCACAACTAATACAATTTTTGATGAAAACACTCCTTTTATATACCCTGTTTCTGAAAATTTGTGAAACCATAACCTAAAAGTGGAAGTTGAAAGATCAAATAAAAATGCGATTCAAATTTTTTGAAATTATTTTTTTTATTTTTTTTTTTTTCTTATATCAATCATTTTTTTGTGTGAAACCATAACCTAAAAGAGGAAGTTGAAAAATCAAATAAGAATGCGATAAAAATTTTTTGAACTTTTTTTTTTTATTATTCTATACATCCATTAAATTTTCTTACCTCTCTTAAAAAGAGAGGTACCACAAGATTGACATCCCAATCCTGCGTCTTCAGCATCTCGTCTATTAAGCAGATAAGATCTGCTATTTTTGTAAGATTTTTATAGGACTTACACCTATGGAAGTCCTGGGCCGCTTCTCTGGTCAGGCTTAAAATGTTGGGGATTTCCCAACACCCTTGGTATACGCTGTCTAAGTATAACGCAATTTCTGAATCCATGTTGATACTTGATCCTCTGATTGTTGATACTTGCGAATGTTTTTAATTTCAAATCGGTTTGGTATTTATACAAAAATTTGGTGGGAAACTTCATAGATATTATCAAAAAAATTTTTTTGGTTCTCATCATTCTATTTCATTCTATTTATGAATTACCACTTAATTTAATGTTGTCAACATTTCCACGTACATAGATAACTTGAGCCAGTGTTAACCACCATTTTCGACAAGTGAATGTTAACCATAATTTTTTGAAAATGATAACATAATTTTTGATTGACATGCGTGCTAACCGCAACATTTACACGTCTCGAGCATAATTTTTTGATTGACATGCGCGCTAACCGCAAACATTTGCATGCCTCGTAATCAAACGCGCACTAACCACAAACATTCAGGTCATTTTGTTTTGTTCGTCATAGATTATGCAACTTGAGTTCATTCACATGTCTGCTCGCCAAAAATAGTGTTTGAAGTTGATAAGAATTATTTTCGGAATAAGCACACTAACCACAAACATTAAGTGGAATTTTTTAATTTTGAACCATGCACATGTACCCCCGACCCCCGTACATCAACACTCAACCCCCCCCCCCCCCCCCCCCCCCCCCCCTTCTGACAGGTACACCAACCACAAACACTCAAGATAAGCACACATGCTGCGGTCAACACACTTTTTGATTGACATTTGCGATAAGAAAAAACAATCCCTCTAATCCCTCTGTCCCAGAATCGGCGAATTTATACTACTAACACCCATAGAGTAAGTTAAAACCTAGCATCTGAGATTCCCATCACTACGCTGTTTTGTCTGTCCCTCGTTCCTTCATGTGCTCGCGCTGGGTGTACTGTACACACATTATAAGTGTATTCATATCCCATTTAGTATACAATTATAGCCACATCAGTCTTAAGGCAGTGTCTAGGTTTTTTCGCCTGTCAGCATTTCCAGAATAAAAAAGTGCTCCGAATAATAAGAAGGAAAAAAAACAATAAATAATCATATCTATCATGAAAGACTATTTTTACCCTCATTTCCAGTCACCATTCTAATCAAAGAAATCATCTCGGCCTATCCGCTAAGAATAGAAGAAAATTATCCAAAAATAATCCATCAGTGGCAGAAACTCATTTTGATTTCTATCTGCGAGTATTAATCGTTCTTAGCACCTCCTCCACCAAAACCATTCCATTGCTCGTCATCATCATCAACCGTTCCTGGCCAAATGTGCCAAATTACATCCATCCCATGGCACTTAGTGTAATTGTAAACAATTCGTGCCGTTCATCTTTACCGGGGGGGCGCCTAATGCCTGTCATATACTCGTACATTGTTCAAAAGTTTACATTAATAAACGTGAATAATAAAATCCCGCTCTGATCGGCACGCAAATCGATAAAACTGTTTCCGGGGTTTTGAACGCGCGTGATAATTCTGAGTCGATACCTTTTGCCCCGTGATGGAATTTAAAGAGGCAACACCGGATTCCATCCTATCTGCCAGGTGGCATGTGTCTGTGAACTAGCACCTGAATGTTCTGACGGTTTTTGGTTTGTTTCAAGTTTTAATGGCACCGCCGCCATCGAGTCAATCCGGTATGACGGTGGTGATTATGATTGAGCGCGTCCAACGAGTGCCGAATGATGTTGTCAATTTGTTGCATGCGATTAAATTAATAATCCATAAATGCACTTTGCACGACAAAAGGCTTTTGATTGCCGGTGTACATGGAACGGGTACATAAACTCTCTGCTATACATAGAACTGTTGTTCTTGTTGATGGAAAAAAAGTGACAGTTGACAGTTTGTCAAGTGGACGTGGCTTAGATAAAAAAAATCTTAGCTTTGATTTCAAATTTTCTTTTGAAAATCCATTAAACAAAAACATCTTGTAAATTTTCTCAATTTACATTGACATGAGGAAGCTACAGTCGACGTCCGAAAAGGAAACACTGAATGAATAAGTTTTTTTTCTAAAGAACTTAAATTGTAAAAAAGTTTAATTACACAATATTCGTTATATATATTTACGTTCAGCTAAGTAAATAAAGAGGATAAAAATAAGATTCTTGGAAAAAATCCCACAAGGAAAAGTGGATTTCAATTGGTTTTAAACATTTACTGGATCTATAGTCCATAGAACGCTTTACGCGTAGCTTCTCGCAATCACTCGTGTTTGCGTGTTATATTTTCACTTGACATTGTTTTATTGCCGTGTCAGGATGACAAATTATACTTTTGAATCCTTGTCAGACATTCAAAAAGAGGGCACCACGAAGAAACTAGTTCGTGTTTGCTGGGATTTCAACATTTGTCAGCTTGGTGCATGCACTAACCACTGAGCACTTTTTTTGTCATAAAAAAAGCGTCAGTGTCTAACACGCACAAAAAGTTCTTCCAGGAAGAACACCGTTATATGGCAAGACTTAAAAAAACTTGAAGAAAAGAAACAAAAGATTTAAATAATTTCAGCTAGCCGACCAATATTAATAAACCCATGAAATTCCGATTCAGAAGAACAAGTTCGATAAATAAATAAATAAATATATAAAATACATACAGCGTTTGGACATGTATGTAATCACCATTTGCGTGGACAGCAAAGTCGCACTTAAAGCACTAGACTCCACTTCCATGAATTCAAAATGCGTAAAGATAAACATTAGAGCGATAAAGCACCACACAGTTTTACTCTGCTGGGTGCCCGGACATGCGGAAATTGAAGGGAATGAAACAGCAGACGGACTGGCCAGGAAAGGCTCTGATAAGACAGATCTTACCGGCTTTCAACACAGCTAAAAATCGAATAGACCACATCACCACTAATTAAGCCGAGGACCGAAGGCACAACGCTAGCGATTGTGCGCCGTAGCCCACAACATGTGGCCCGTAGTCGATCATAAAAATATCGCTACTTTCTATGAGAAGGAGCCATACACTTAAGTACTCGTCGGTGCTATAGCCGGACACTGTATAGTAAGGAATATGACCAAAAGATACGGCATCCTTTCAAATGACACACAAAATAGAATTTGTAGCACACCTTCTATGCCACTGCACCTGGCAAGCAAGAGTGCGACTAGACACTCTTTGGCCGGCCAAAGACCGCAAAAAGACCAAGGTAATCCTTGGACTCAATACGGCAAAGCTAAAAATGCTCTCCGGGCATTGTCTCTTGATGAAACATGCCAAAAGAATGGGACTTGCGAGCACGGACGAATGCAGATGCTGCAATGACATAGGCACATCGGAGGACATTGAGCACATTGTCAGGCTATTGCTCGTTCTCGAAAGAAATTTTTAGGGAATCACTTCTTTAACACACTGGAAGAGGCTGGCCAAGCTGGCCACAATAAAATCTTAAAATTTATCAGGGAAATTAAATGCTTTGACGGAAATGTTTCACTTTAGGTACCAGAATACGATGGTCCCAGGGGATCGGGATGGGCCCATTATGGTGCCTAGTATTTTGTGATGGCTCAGCCTCATAACCCCTAATAACCTAAGCCATTGCCCGGATCTTCAAGAACGGCGCCTATCTTATATAGGAGCACTACGGTTCTTCGACTGCCTGGATGACCTGGCTAAGATACCGCTAACAGACCTTAAGAGATTTATTAGATGATGGAATTGGTTTTGTTAAAAATATGTTTCTACATGCACAACTAGGCTATTCACAATGGACCTTTACGACCTCTGGTGATATTTCTTTTACTGCAAACGACACTCCTAACCTAACCTAACCTATACCTATACCTATATATACCTATGTATATATATAGACCTACTGAAATAACTTTAAATTACTAGATGAAGTACTATTCGGTAGAAGTTCATAGCTTTGACAAGACATCATCAAGTCCAAAATGGTTGTCTACTGACTCATACTTTTCCGTGCAACTATCAAGAAAGTTCCCGTTAGTGAAAACATAAAATCAAAGCAAATCGTGATTGACAACTAAAATACCTGTCAGCAAATATACGGTGCTATTCCTTTTTCGATTATAAAAAGAAGAGCGCATTATATCCCCTATAAACGACAAACAAGAGTCCACTTCTTTGCTATTAGAGGGAGAAAAACAGCCACCACCGTGTCAACGCCCAGGTAGTTGGTTTTTAAGACTCTTGAATTGAGATTTGTATCCAACAACAGATCTCCTGCCGCCCACTGTCTTTATGCCACTCTCAAACGAGAAAAAAATCCTGCAAGTATTTTCCCCGTTCACAACTCGATTACGAGCCCCAGATGTCTCCAACCGCTACTAACCCGTTCACCTGAGCGTCCATATCTCTATGCTGCACACGTGAACAATGGGAATGAAAATCTCCACACAAAAATGGAAACAGAAAAATACAATAGAATCGACACAGGAATGGTAAAGTATCCGTCTTTTACTCTTCTGTCGTTGTGTGGTGATAATAACTTTCCGTTGCGTTCCGGAACGCGAGATACTGCCAAAGCAAAACGACACGACTGGGAATCAAGTACATATCGCGTGGAACTCCCCATGGAAGTCTAAAGGATCTCCACATTGAGTTGGTTTAATAGAAAACCATTCTTATGTGGCAGCCGGTAGTCACCCAGCGCACATAACACCCACTCACGTCACGTCGTGTGTGTGTGTTTCTTATCCTGAATGGCACCGTATCGATGCGGTGGAATATTTTATGTGTCAAATGAAATTATTTGAATGTTATTATTATATCCAGGATACGTCGCGTAGTCCTGCATGTCGGCAGGTGCACACAGATGTCGATGTTGGTACGTTACGTACACCTTTGCATGCTAGTTGCTTTAGAGGGAATGCTTTAGGGTTGACATTTGGCTGTTTCCTTTTTATCTAGGATCTTGCAAATGGACCTGTTTGCGTGAGCTACTCGTATTTCTTTGTACCGTTTGCCATATGTACTCGTATAAGGGCAAAACTGTTTATTTATCGAATCGTGATTTGGGAGCATTTACTAAGCTTTCGCTTTTAGGGGATAAAGGAAGTTTTATGCTCAGAATCGATCGTAAAATGAGGGATATTGGTCGACCTCCAAGGTTATGTGTTACAGCAACTGAATAGAGTCTGATATATTTTAGTATTTAACGGGATATTGTGGAAAAGTAGTTAACAATCAGTGAATCAGTTTTTGTGTAGCTGGACAGATTACTGACTGAAATGGAATTTGGAATGCAATGGGCGGTTTATGAGTTTTATTTATTTATTCCGTAGTAAATTCAATTACATAAATATTGTGTGGTTATATCCTCATTTGAAAAAAAAAAAAAAATTTAAAGGAGGTGAAGCAGAAGCTCTTGACTGTTTTTTTTTCAGGTACGATCTAGTCTATCGGAGTACTCAGCCTCAATGCTGCTACATAGTACTGCCGAACCTCTTAAGTAACCAAGGCCTGGGTGGAAATGGAACCCACAACCTCTGCGTGGTAAGCTTACTTAAGCGGTTAGGCCACTCTAGAGGACGAAAAAATAGGTTTTTTTAAGATTTTTTTTTCAGAAATTCCAATAAAGAGTATTTATTAGACATATCAGTGACCGTATACACAATTTTTTTTGAAGCGATTAATTCCAAAATGGCGGCTGTGCAGCGTTTTTCCGATGACGTCTCCGTTTTTTTTTAGTGTCCAGCTACAGTCTGAGTTATGTTTCCGGCAAACTTAAAAATATTTCCAGTATTTTGACTTCTACAGCCTATTTGGCAAGCAGGTAAAAGGAGCAGGTAAAATTTAAACTCATTTATCTCGAAACTACATATATTTTTCTGCACGGTGTGAGACAAAAAAAAAAAAAACTACTCGACCGATTCGTCTCAAATTGTAGTGTTATTTAGTAAACCAGTGCTTATCGCTTATTTCTTACTTTTCACATACAAAAGATAATGAAAAATGGTATTTTTTTCGAAACATAAATTTCAACAACGCGCCATTTTGTCAATTTTGAATTTTTTTTTTCATTCTAGTTCCTGCGATAACTACATTCATACTGATTAAAATGTTTTTTTGTTTTTTTTTTTGTTTTCGATCAGTGGAAGAGCCAAAACGCGACACACCACCAAGATTCATTTTTTGAAGAGGGTAACTGTAAAACCAATTTTTGTTTAGTTAAAATTATTATTATTGCTATTTTTTTTTTAATATTTTTGTATATTGTTAAAGTGATAAAATATATCTACAAAGTTTAAACACTGTTGCTCATTATTTTCATTTAAAAAAAAAGATCGTAAAAACTCGTCAAATTCAATAGCGCTAGACCAGAAGGTCCCCTTAATCTGCGATGCCTGCACCGAGCACTTAGAGATTTTTCCCGACCATAATCTTTTGGGACATCATTTTTGTGGTCTTAGGGGACAGTTTAAAAAAAAATAAAAATCGATTTTTCGAAAATTCTAGAGTGGCTTAACCGCTTAAAAGAGTTTCTTGTCATGAAATTTCATTCGTTAATCATTTTTTAGACTCAAAAATTGGGAAATTTGCAAAAGTAAACCTGAAAGAAAAAAAAGCACACTCTAGGTCTAGGTATATTCAAATAGAACAAATACTATGTACATACTATATGTATGTAAGCGACAATAAGCATCACGTTGCTTTCCCCTCAATGGAAAAGGAAACGCATTTTAGCTTAAGCTGAAGTTGAATACCTAAAAAGTGTATAAACAGCTATGCGCTCTACAAAATCAGCTGATTGGTACTAGTATTAAGTCATTTTGAAGTACAGTAGAATTTCGGAAAAATACCGAGGTACCGAAATACCGATACTACCAAACCAACCTTCAGTTGCAAATTGTGCGGTGGCAAACTAGGCAGATCCAATGAGTTTAAAAATTCAGGTGGATAGTTGGTTGCTTCGTCTTCGTTTGTTACAGAGTCGATGGTTTGAAAGGAATGCAGTGAACCAACGATTTGATTTGGAATTGTAAAGTTTAACTCATCCACATCTTTGTTCTTTGCCGCAAGAATTGCTCGTTCACTCAACCAATTGTGATTTTTGTGGTAAGCCATGATGTTCGGGAACACTTTGTTGATGAGCTCATCTTTTGTTGAGACGAAACTGCAAAAATTCGCGAAAAGGAAATCAATCCGTTCGATTTGTTGACAGGAACACCGCCATTATCGATAGTCAACAATTGCTTGGAGAAATCTTCGGAAGATGGATCGTTTAGCAATGCAGCTCGAAATTGCTTCACATAGCACCACATAGTTGATGATTGGAGGCAAGCGTTTATTTCATCGGCAGCGGTCGATCTTGGAATGATCGATAGTCTTTGCCGGAAATCGCCAGACAGTAAAATCATTGCGCCTCCAAAACGTCTTGAGTAACAGCGCAGATCTTTCATAGTTCAATTGAGCCCTTATAGGCAATTATATAGGGATCGTTTGGATAAAACTTTTTTCTGTATCGAAATATTTAAACACAATCCTTTTTCTAAGAACTTCACCCTTTTATTAATCACTTCTTTATTATCCCTTTAACAATCACTTTATAATAACTTTTCCAATCACTATTCGCACTGTATAGCTTTTTAAATTTAAAAAAAAAATTTCCAATGTTTTAACAGTTATTCTGCTATTCGGGGACTGAAATTTACTACCAAATCGTTTTTTACGTCAAGTATACACACTCAGTTCCGTTATCAGAGCATAATTTGCCAAGTGTAATAGAGCAGACCTATCGCCAAATAACAAGATATGACTGCCCTGAGTACGTGATGGCTATGGTGTTAAAAATACCAGCTGCAGCAAATGAGCAGGAACTCCACTAAAGTCTGTAATATGAGATGTTTTTCAGTGAAAGGCAAGGTGACTCAGTAAACCAGCACACTATGAAGTTGAAATTCAAACCTGCACCTCTCCCTGGTGAACTTTGGAAACTTTAATTTTTGATAAATTCAAGGGCTAAGAACCGGCTCAATCTAAGCAAGAAGGTGAGAGTAATTTAATTACATTTGTTAATGTGTATAAAACCCATAACAACTTTCTAATCTGAGTAATTTGGTATCAAATCCTAAAAAACGAATTCAATTTGCAAAAAAACGAATTAATATTGTAAAACTACGAATTTCGTTTGCAAAAAAAAACGAATTCAAAGTGCAAAATTACGATATTAATTTGAAAAATAACGAATTTAATTTGCAAAAAAAAACGAATTTAAAGTGAAAATGCTATATAAAGAATTGACAGGTTTAACCCACTTGACTACAAACAATTAGATACCAACAGTCACATTCTACCTCAGACTTAATGCCAGTGTCGCACATTACCAGGTAGAACAAAAAATGTGTTGCGTTCCATTTAAAATTTTATTACAAATATAGCCACATTCTATATTTATAAATAATCAATTTTTTATTTCCAATTAAAACCATAAGTACATACATACATGATATTAAATATTTATTTCATTGGTTTTCGATAAAGTTCAGCACTTTATTACGAAGTAGTCGGAGTGCAATATCACTGCTATCGATATAATTTAACTCATAAATACGAACGCTTCTATACATAATTAATAAATAAAAATTGCATGTCATTGCTCGTTGTTTTGGCTATCGGAATTATTTTTCATCCGTCTCTTTTTTTTTGTACATCTATAATAAAATTGGCGACAAATATTTTATCGGACATTTCTGTTAAATTGGTACTTTATATGTTTGAATGATGCGCGTTTTGTTTTTTAACTGTCATCGGCGGGTGATTTTAAATTGAATTTGATTTTTTTATCGAAAATGGAAAGTAAACTACACTTGACTTACCCCGGATCGTCGGCACTAAAATAGAATAAAAAAAAAGCATTAGAAACAATTTATTTACGAGAATATTTTAGGATTTTTTCTTAATATTTTGTGTCGCAGCTTATAACAATCAAATAAAATTGAGAATTAAATTAACATTATTTTTAAAAAATTACAAATAAAAATACAAAATAATTAAGAACAATAGCTACGGCTGTTGAAATTTGTATTCATTTATTTATAGAGGCACACAATGGGATTTTTTCTCACTTAGGGCACGCCAAACCGAGAATACTTTCAATGATAATACAGGAATTACGGACTATATGACTTCGCTCCTAGATTTTAATATCAAACATAAGAGAAATATTCCCAGCCGATAGGAATGGGTGGGTAATATCTGTCTAAATAACAAATCTGGTATCTTTTCAGACCAGCTCAGCATCAACATGTCTTTACGACTTCCAAACGCCAAATCACTAGTATCTTTCAGGCGGAGGTGATAACAACTATTCGTAAAGCCGCTGAGTGGTTATCGATGAAATCGATGCACAATCGCGACAATGTCATTTAGGCTAGGCGTGATCGCAGCCAAATATAACCATGTGCATGCACGCACTTGTGGTCAACAATAACTGTGCAGTAGGCAGACATGCCAGCAGATTGGGAATCCTCGCCAATGACTTCTGTTGCAGCTGCATGTATGAGGAAGTAGAAGAATCTCCCTATCACATCCTGTGCAGCTGACCAGAACTTTCCTTCTTAAGAAAAAAGATTCTGGGAGAATATTTCTCTACAGACCTGCAGGATATTTCCTCAATGGATATCAATAAAATATGGAAATTTATCCAACATTCAAAATGGTTTTAAGAGTCCCGATAAGAATCGACTAACGTGGTCGTACTTTGGTCTAAATGAATTTTCTTTTATGGTACAATAGATCTTCTAGGTCGCGGTGCCCTCCGCAACTGGCGGGTCAGTATCCCTTTCAAAAAAAAGTGAATTATACCGAGTAGATCTTGTTTCTTCTTGTCTGCATTTTTGTTAGTTATGGGGAGTTCATGTTCCTTAATAGGTCGACTCTTCCATTCTTGGACTACTTCCGCCATTGACCATAACGCGAGCTCCAATCAGTGTGTACCAGCTGGATCTAATATTAAATGATTGTCCCTGTTTAGTTTCGGAAGCCATTTATGAAGTAAATTGAAGCAAGTACCATCAGAGATTCTAACTACGCCACCAAACCGGCCGTATCTCTATCTCTCTTTTTTGTTACAAATATGGGATGATAGGGGAAATGATGAACAGAAGGCTTAAAACTTTATACTTGGAGCACGAGACGAGACGATCCTTTCAGTTTAAGAGCCAGCATCTTTGTTTTACGTAAACTCCGTCATCAGCCCGATAAACAGAATCTTGTATTAGTTCGTTTGCTGCCATTTTGAACATTTTATTAGCGAGAGAGAAATAGCCGAACTAGTTTTTGGATCACGAAAATTGATCCTGATAAAAAGCAAAATCTTGTATTGTTGTTGTAATGCATGCAAACCAATGATCTTTCTATATGGGTGATAATAAAATACGGCTACTGGCAGTAAAAATGAGTTATGAATTTGGAAAAAAAATGGACACCACCATATAAAGTTGAATCTTTATATCTGAGGAGAGTCATATCAGCACGCCAAACCACCATCTCGGATCAAATAATTACTTCAAGGTAGACCTCAGAGTTGAATAATAATAATAATTAAGTGGAAGTAACAGTTGTCGAGAGCGGACGTGTTTGTATGTATATCCGTGTGTTTACAAAGAACTAAGAGCCAAATTACATTTATTTGCTTTTTTAAATAAAAAAATCCATAGAATAACGACTGTGGTATTTATTTGCCATAAAAAACAGTGGTTACTATGGATAGTTTTTGCGGGAAATGTGACAGACGGTTTAGCCGGGAAGATCCACAGATGGTGCCGTGCAACGGGTTTTGTAAAAGAGTGTATCATAGAACATGTTGTGAGGGACAATTATCGGATTATGATATGCGACTTTTATTAAGAAATCCGAATATAAGTTACGCGTGTAATGACTGCAAAAAGAACATGAAGGGGATCGGAGATCAATATGAGACTCTAATTAGAATAAATAGAATGAATGGAGAAAAATTAGTTGACATTATGACGGAACTGTTAAAAAAAAATGTAGAATCAGTAAATACGGTTGTTATGAAAATGCAAGAGGAAATATCGACGGCATTTAAAAATCATAGCAGTGAAATTATAAGTGAGAGTAAAGAGTGCGCGAGTGATCATAACGAACAAATAAAGGGATTGAGTGAAAAAGTGGATATTATATTAACAACAAAGAATGAAACGGGTGAACAAAACAAATCGTATGCAAACGTATTAAAAAGAGACATCAGTATTATGGTCAAACCAAAAACGAAACAAGACAATAAAAAAACAAAAGAGGATTTGGTAAACAATGTTGATCCAACGGCGTTAGCACTTAAGGTAAACAATATGCACAATACACTTAACGGCGGAATTTTAATTAAATGTAGTGATAAAGAATCCAGAAAGAAAATCGAAACCGAAGTAAAAGAAAAAATGAAGGAAGACTATGAAATCCAAATCCCAACATTAAGAAAACCAACAGTGCTAGTGTGTGGAATAAGAGACAGATATCAAAAACAGGAGATAGAAGAGAAAGTGAAAAAACAAAATGATTTGCAAAACAATTATGTAAAGTGTTTAAATCGGCAAAAACGGAGAAATATAATTCGGTAATAGAGATAGACAAGGACGGATATAATAAAATAATGAACCAACGAGTGATAAACATTGGATGGGGAAAATGCCGGGTGTTCGAAAACTTTAAAGTAAAAAGATGTTACAATTGCAGCGGTTATAACCATAAAGCATCAGAATGTCGATTTAAAAAAGCTTGTCCAAAGTGTGCAGAAGAACATGACTTGAAAGACTGTAAGAGTGAAAGTGAAAAGTGCATTAATTGCTTTATAGCGAAACAAAACTACAATTTGAACGATATTGTTTTCGATCATGATTCGCGTAGTGAAGAGTGTAAAGTGTTAAAAAGGCAGCTATCACGATTAAAGGAAAGGACGGACTATTAGCAACCAAAGGAATTTAAGGGAGTATTACTAAATGTCCAAAGTGTTTTGTCAAATTTTGATCAATTAGAACATTTAATTAAGGAAAATAACTTTGATTTTATTGCTTTATCTGAAACACACTTAACAGATGCAATCAATAATAACGAAATAGAAATTAGCTCTTATAGCATTATAAGAGCAAGGCACACAGGCGGGGTTTTACTTTATATAAAAAAAGATTATCATTTTGAGACACTGGCAGATAATCTTAATTACTGGTTTATTGTAGTTCGGTTGCATATCGGGACAGAGTATTTCATTATAGTTGTTTTGTACAAGTCACCAAGTATGTCTAAAGCATTATTTTGTGAAACATTCAGCGATTTAATGGAAGAATGTGTGTTAAAAAACGAACATTTTTTCATAGTAGGAGACATGAATATAGATTGGTTAAAACGAGACACGTATAAGAACAAACTCCGAGATATTATTGAGGGAAATCTATGTAATTTGATTATCAATGTGCCTACGAGGATAGCCAGTGAAGGGGCAACTTTAATAGACTATGTAATAGCTACTTTACACATATAAGTGCAGAAGTGAAAAGTGAATATAAAATCTCAGATCATGAAACTATCGAGCTCAAGATTAAAAGTGAACAAGCAAATGATAAGCCGAAACAATATAAAAATATTAAAACCTTCCGGTACAAGAAAGATGTTTTCGGTTTTCATTTAAATAATAGTGTAATACGGAGTCTAGAGTTCACAAATATAAGTGTTAATATTATATCCGAGCAGTTTGAACAAGAATTAATACGAATAACTAACCTATTTATCAAAGAAATAAGAATCGGTGACGGGGCTTGTGAATGGTTTACAAGAGAAGTAAATACCTTGAAAAGTGATAAAATTTCAAAATATAACAAAGCTAAAATAACAAATAGAGAAATAGATTGGGACGCATACCGAATGAGTCGAAATTTATATAAGCAGACTCTTAGAAACGCGAAAAATAAATTCATCCAGAATAAAGTAAAGAACAGTGTGAACCAAAAGGCGATGTGGAGAAACATTAAAAAATTTGTACTAAAAAAACCAGAGCCTCAAGTGAATGTGATAAGTTTTAATAATATCAGAGTGTCGAACAGTAAACAAATTGCTAACCGGTTCAATGAATATTTTGTCAATAGTGTAGAAGATATAAGTAAAGCCATACAAATAATTTCGTATAACAGTATTATAGAACAGAGGTCGGCGGTGTTCGAGTTTTCCCCTATAAATAACGAAGAATTATTTGCTATACTGAAATTAATGAATAGTAAAAAAGATTCCTTTTTCATGTCAGTACAACTGTTAATCGACCACTTCAATATTTTGGGTCCAACTATGGTCAATATTATTAACCTTTCGCTACAAAACGGCGAATTCCCACAAAGTTGGAAGAAATCATTTGTTAGGCCAATACCGAAAGTGAATGGAACAATCAAAGCAGAGGAATTTCGTCCAGTAAACATGCTAATGTTGCTAGAAAAAGTTCTAGAAAAAGTTGTGTATACACAATTAAGAAAGTTCGTGGAGGAGCACAACATAATTATACCAAACCAATCGGGTTTTAGAGAGAAACATTCATGTGAAACAGCCTTGAACTTAGTTTTGAGTGAGTGGAGATGTTTCATAGATTCTAAACAACAAATTTAAGCTGTTTTTATTGATCTACAAAGAGCTTTTGAAACAGTGAATAGGGCAATATTACTTCAAAAATTGCATGAGTATGGTGTTCGAAACAAAGAGTTGCAATGGTTTATGTCATACCTTAGCAACAGACGACAATGCACAATTTTTAACAACGTGACATCAGATGACATTGAAGTAAAAATAGGCGTCCCACAGGGATCTCTTTTGGGAACACTTTTGTTCATTTTATATATTAATGATATGAACAGAGTGGTCAAATTCTCCACTTTACGTTTATTCGCGGATGATGCTTTGTTGTACATTTACGGAACAAATAACAGATTGTGTGAACAGAATATACTGCAGGACCTTTCATCATTAAGTATGTGGCTTAAAATGAATAGGCTAAAATTAAATACAAAAATCCGGTCAAGTGCAAGTTATACTTGCGCAATAAGTGTTCCGTACTGTATCAGTTATTTTAACCACATACATATGTATGTCATAGATTTATGTTGATAGATCTATATGAACCCTTTCTTTACGATACGATTTCTACTAAAGATACAATGATACTTTGTTCGATACTCACATATATGTACAAACATAAAAACATATATAGGTACATATATGTACATATGCACTTGTATATCTGCATACACAAGAAAGTACATGTGTACCTACATACATAGTTTTATGGTGCACAGCACATTTCAATACAAATAAATTGAGCACAATTTGCGAAAAATAAATTCAAATTTGTACCTACATAAATGTATACCAACAAGTAAGTTGAACAAATTACCTACATATGCATGTATGTATGTACATATGTCTCTGATGTCCTTTCTCATCTGCTCAGAAGAATAGTTATACACACACACAAGGTAATAGAAAAAAAAAACAACAAATAAAGCATGTATATACATACATACATATATACCTACATAATATGTTCATATGTATATGTATTTACAAGAAATGTACGCTTGTGCATCAGATTTAATTTTTCGTCTCGTTATTCGTTCAATTGCATTAACTGCGTATTTTGCGATTTATCTCCCTCTCTGTGGCTGTATATACACAAATTCAATTTTTTCCAATATAGTAAAAGTAGAAACACCTACATTATAATAGGAAACCATCAAGCTTCCTTGATGTGTTATATTATGTATCATTGGTTTAAGTCTTAGGTCAATAGTTATCCGGTAGGAATATGCCACGAAAATTCGCTGCGGGTATAACACTTTTGCCATAAATTATTCAATTTTTACTCTCGTATCTACTTTTAGGCGTTGTGATATTTTTCTGGGTATGTAAACAGTAGGGTAGTTGAAATTAAAAAATTAATTTAAAAAAAACGGTTGAAGTAGGGCAGTCGTGAGAATTATGTTTCCATCTACACTTTATTCTCAATGTTTGTGATTTTATTCAGATTTTTCTGAGCGATATTTTCGGAGAAAAAGCTCGGGACAGCAAGTTGTAACGTTTTGTGAAAATTTGTTAAGAAACTACCCTCCCAAAGTCGAAATTCAGCTTTTTAAGTTCTGGTCTGTGTTTAGGCCACTAATTGCTACAACTGTTCCAAATTTCAATAGTCTAGGTTAAGTAGTCTCTGAGAAAAAGGCCTGTGACAGACAGACAGACAGACAGACAGACAGACAGACAGACACCGAACTGATTCCATTAGTGTTCCGTTTTGGTACGGACGGAACACTAAAAAGACAAAGTGTATGGTTTTGAAAAGTGAACTCAGTGACAATTTAACAATAGATGGTGAAATAATTGAAATCATTAGTGAGATAAAGTACTTAGGAGTGATAATCGACAATGAACTTAAATTTAAATCTCATGTGGATTATTTGTGTAAAAAAGTGTCGAAAAAAATCGGATTTTTTAATAGAATTAGAAATAAGTTGGACTTTATGAGTAGTATACAAGTGTTCAATGTAATAATAAAGCCTTATTTCGAATACTGCTCAACCATTCTAATCCAATGTAATAGACAGGATATAGAGAGATTACAAAAGTGGCAAAACCGTGCAATGCGATATATTTTAAAATGTGGGCGATTGACCCCAATCGCTTTGATGCTAGGGGCATTAAGATGGATAAATATCAGACAGCGTTTATGGTTCAATGTATTGGTCTTTGTCTTCAAATTAAAAAATCGGATGCTACCGCGATATCTAACGGAAAACATTCGATTTGTTGAAGACGTACAGCCATACAATCTGAGAAATAACCGCGACTTCAGACTGGAGCGACATCGTACAGTGGGAGGTCGAAACACAGTAATGTACAAGGGGCTATCTATGTTCAATAGTTTTCCGGCAGAATTAAAACATAGTCAAAATATTTATGAATTTAAACGATTATTATTAGAGTATGTAAGAAATAACGACATGTGATAGTTATACATATTTAAATTTTTAGATATTTTAACGTTTTCTTTGTTAACCTGTATTGAGTTTTTTTAATGGCTGCTCATGCCAAATAAATAAAGAGTGAATACGCAAGGGCGTAGAACTTGGACTGCGCCCCAACAGAGCATAATCCGCTGGTAGTAAATCTGAATGCCAGGGATATGTAATATCCGGAAAAAATTCCGAGATAGTTGTGTAACTCTATATATATATAAATACCTACATATCAGCTTTCGTGCTCAAACTGTTGAGCTGTTGAGATTAAGATTAGGTAGAATGTTGACCTTCCTGCAACTGTTTGCAATTTCAATGCTGGATCGAAGAAAGATGTCCTCTACGTTCAGGCAAAATGCCCGATTCTTCGTGACGTTCGTCTTTTTTTATTTTAATTAAAGTATTCCTGCAGCGGATGAATCTTGCAAAATTTCGAATGGATCTGGAAGTTGGGATACCTTTACAAAATATTGTATTTTTCCCTGTTATCATCAAGTATAATTCAATCCTTGAAAAATAAATAGTTAAATCTTTAAAATAATCTGGCAGGGGGCACTTGTAGCTACACCAATCTTTTCAATTTCATACTTGTTATGTTTTAAAGTAAAAATAAATGAACCTATCCATCTACACAATATGAATGTATCCATTGTTGCGCATCCACCTAACAGATCTCACCCAACGCCCACATTTTATTTCCTATTTCCGTTTGTAAAACTCCTGTTCCCCATTTTCTACAGAATTCATTTCAAAAATGTATTATCTTTGCACTTGCATTCTCGTGAAATTCACTCCCACACAACTATAACCATTCGCATGTACGAGTATGCGGAAAATGAAAATCGCGTTACTTTGGACTCGTTAAAATGTCCATGTCCTGGCCTGTAAATTCCAAATCCCACACTACTAGGAAAACCATAAAATGGATATCAGAGACCGAACTCAATACCATGATTACTCAGATGATACTAAAAATAATAGACTACCACATGACGACAGACAATCCGAAGCACAAAACCTAAAACTAGTTGGGTGCTTTCATCGTTCCCAGGACAATAAAATTCACAGTGAAGCAGTGATGCATTTAAGACTATAGGAGACACCATGAATTTAGTACTCTCTTCAACGGTATTACTGGGTATTTTCATTAACAGAACTAAACGAAGGATTGGATATTGAATATACATATACAGTGCCGTTCGAAAAATTTATAAGAGCTACAATGTTTTTTGCACCGGGTAGCAAAATATCATTCAATTAGTCAACGAAAGTCGATGTAATTTTAAATGAGAGGTGCATTTAGCTCGTGATAGCCGCCCAAAACGATCCAAAGTGATTAAAAAAACAAAAAATGGGAAATATCAGTTCGGAGTACAACTCTAATATTTTGTGTTTGTCACGTCTAAATTCGACAACCTGTCAAATTTCTGAAAGATTTAATGTTGTTCAACGATCTTTAGCATAGAATTTAAAAAAAGATCGTGAGACCGTGACTACCAGAAGAAGGAAAGGCTCAGAGAGGCCAAAAAAGCCGTCGGTATCAGTCTAGGACTTCAGCGGATATCAAAAATGATCTATTTCGAGCTTAAGGATAAATACTTTCAGGAAGATCAGTGAGAACAAAATATTTCAACAGGATAATGCTTCTTGCCATACATCCAAAATTGTAATTATGAACTCGTTTTTATTTTTGAAATGAAGGATTAATTTACAGCTTTAAAATAAGCTATAACTTCTATGACTTAAAATTAAATTAGTAATTTTTTTTTTTGTTTAATTTTTTAGGTTAAAAAGTACTTCGAAGAAAAAACAATATTGATGTGCTAAGCTCGCCTCCCTTCAGCCCAAACCTCAATCCAATTGAGAATATATGGTCAATAATGAAACTTAAGATTAGAAGAGAGCGTCCAGAGTCAATTGACATCCTAAAAAATTTACTAATCCGGACCTGGAACACCATATCTGCATACACATGGAAAAACCTATCTGAGTCAATGAATCGAAGATCTGCAGCAGTAATAAAAGAAAGAGGAGACTCAACAAAGTACTGATTGAATGGACAATGTTTCTGGGAAATAATAAAAAAAAATAAAAAACATGCCATAACTAAGCATTTTTCATTCAAATCTAAAAATGAGCCAAGTACCCAAAAAACCTACTTTTCGGTCTAAGACCATTTTCTCCCTTGACTGCAGGTTAAAAATTCTAACAATCTAAAACTGCCATGAGATGTTTGAAAATACTTAATTAAATAAAACCTCATTAAAAAATATGTAGTAATTGCAACCAATTTACCAAACTTTGAAAAAAATTGTTTAAGCAAAATTTTTCGAACGGCACTGTTCGTATTGCAATATGCATATACCTGCTCATACCAAAGTTTTGGAAGTAGACTTTGTAATTCCAAATCGATGGAAATCCTTTTGTTGGTTAATTCGTCATGTACTCATAGTACTCAAACACACATGCAAATATAGGTAGTTGCAGTTTAGGAAGGAAGATCAGAGTAACATTTCTTTGCTGTATCAATTACTAATATGAATGGGATGCAATAAAGTGGGCTTTTCTAGTGAAAGTTTAATCGAATACGGAATACGGAAACTGCGAACTCGAGAGGAAATCGACAAACACTCTCGAAATAGCTAAAAAAAAAAAAAATAGACAGATTTGAACAAGGAAATAGGTAAACAGTGCTATTTGCAGCATGTGCAATTTCACCTAGGGGGCAGAGAGGCCCATTGTGAATACCTTTGGTGAGCATGTAGTAGTAGGACATGTAGTTAACGCCGTTCTTAGAGAGCAGCGCGAGTTGGAAAATACATACCTACATAAGTCATAAACATTCGTTTAAATGTAATTCAACTTTTGCTAGTATTCATTATATAATCAGACAGAAGTTTAAAATTATCCAATAATTAATTTATTGTGGCAGCAATAATTTATTTTGTTTAGTGAAGTATATATATATATATATTGAACAACATTTTTATTTAATTAAAAAAAAACAAAATTATGATTTGAAACATTAATTTAAATGCACTATCTTTTGATACATAATTTTAATAATTAAATAAAAGATTTTTAAAAATATATATTTGGTGTGACTTCCTTTATTTTTACCCGACTACGCAGAGGACGGGTTATGATTTTAACAGGCTGGCTTTGTTTGTTTGTATGTATGGATGTCACCTCGTACAGCCTAAACTATGGAACCGATTTCAACAAATGAGGTGTCGTTGGATTCGTTTTTATCCGGAGAGTGTTCTAGGCTATGTGGTGTCACAGAAAAATTCAAAATGGCGGGCGCACCAACCAAAATGGCGGACTACCTCTTCTTTTTATCTCCTTTTTTTTCTTTTTTACCCGACTAGTCTTTATATCCGCATTGATAGTGGTATCAAATGAAAGGGCTTGGTGAGTAGAATACAATACGATATGACGTAATTCTAAATTCAATATGGCGGACGCCCCCAAAATGGCGGATTTCTGTTATCTTTACTACATCCCCAATATGGGTATCAAATGAAAGGGTTTGGCAAGTAGAATGCAATACGATATGACGTCGTTCTAAATTTAATATGGCGGACGCCCCCCAAGATGGTGGATTTCCGATATCTTTACTACATCCCTAATATGGGTATCAAATGAAAGTGTTTGACAAGTAGATCACGACATTGCTTACTTATGTATATATACGCTACATATTTTTTGAAACTAAAAAGTTGTAAATAAAAAAATAAGTTTAAAAAACTAAAACCCGACTACGGGAAAAACCAACTAAAAAGTACGAAACAAGATGAAACTAAACAATGATTTTAAGAGTAAAGCTGAGATATTAATAACTTCAAAAACTCTTTTTGGCATTGAGTTGTCAATATTTTTAAGGTTTCCGGTTCAATTTCGTCCCAACATAATTTAATGCACTCTTTTAGCTCGGAAACGCGTTCGAATTGCATTCCATTTGCATAAACCTTTGATGGAAGGAGACCCCAAAGGTTTTCGATGGGATTGCAATCAGAGCTGCAAGCTAGTCTAATAAGGATATATATTTTTGATGAAACCACTCCTTTGATTCCTTTGACTCGTCTGCAATCCACGTGTATTGTTGAAAAATTAGTTCTTTCTCATGTTCTTGATGGAGAAATGAAACGAGAACATCGTCTAGCAATTCATTCTCGTTGAAATGAAGCAAATCAGCAGCTTTAAATTATAGGCAAACGCTCCTCAAACCATCACACTTCCACCTACAAAATTTCTTTTCCATCGGGGAACACCGTACGAGTAGCAACTGTAGCAATCCGTACCATCCAAGTTAAACCTTTTTTCGTCCGAAAATGTGATATCTTGCCACTATGGGTCCAGTGCATATATTTTTCGGCAAAGTGCAATCGATTTTGCTTGTGCACCGTGGTCAACTTTGGTTTTCCCATCATTTTCTTCCATTTAACCTTTTTGGACTGTCTTAAAATTCTAGCAATATGCTGTTTTTTCGTCGGCAATGCTAGTTTGTCTTTGATTTGCCTACAATTTATCCAATTCCCGTGGCCACCTCAATAATTTGACTAAGCGTTAGCTTTCGTTTTCGACTTTTTTCCATAGTTTTCTTCTTTACTTTAGGTGACGCTACAGCTCGGGGTTAACCTGGGCCTGCTCTTTGCAATCATTTGTGTGTGCGTGTTATATTTTTGCACGAATGGAAGGGGCCTACAGTTTTTTGCCGACTCCGAACGGCGAATTGAGAAGCTCATTGATAAATGATACTCTTTGATTGCTTGTCAGACATTCGAAAGAGGTGGCAACCGTGAAAAACTTTTGAGGTGTTGGACCCGGGCTGGGATTGAACCTGAGCATCAGCATGCGTAGTAGTTCAACGCACTAGCCACAACGGCTACGGCGACCCAATAATATCTTTAAAAAGCAATGGAAAACAACTTAAAGGTCCAAATAAACATTTATAAAAAAAAAGATTCTGAATGTGCTGCACGTACTCTGCCTGATACGTGTACGTGTATTTTGCATTATTCAGGCAGAGTTGCAGTCACATTTTTGATGAGGAAATACATATATGTGTGTAGGTAGAACTGGTTTTTGTCCTAATGCAAAGAAAACATTTTGCAGCAATGATTTTGTCACGGATTCATAAGAAAATAACGCTATTTCTGGAATAGATGTTGCTCCTGACATTTTCTGTTTTCGTAAATTTTTAATGAGGAACTTGTTTGTTAATTCTTTGTTCAAAAAGACAGAGAAATATTCGACGTAAATCATTAATGGTATGTAGAACAGGGAATATACGAGTATGTATACCCACGTTATTAAATTCATATTCCAGAGGGAGTGAGGACTCTGAGCTTAGGTATGTACGACGCATTAATAAGCTATGTTAAGAGCAGTAATAAATTATAATCATAACCGACCTTCCATTTTTTTAAATAACTTACATAATCTACATGTACAACAGTACCTCGTGCATGTGCATACAGTGTTCCCCAAAAGTCTGCGTACAAAGATGAAAGATGAGACTACCTCGTTCATACTTATGTATGTATGTAGGTAGATTACTCCCAAACGTTCTATCTCATAACTAGAGCATACAACTGGTGACGTAGACTCTAGATTCTAGATAGAGTATAAAAATGAAAGATGGAGAGAAGAACGAAGTAAAAATGAAGATTGTCTTCAATCTTGCCGTTTATTTATGGAAGGCCTTGGGATATTTGCTGCTCTAAAACAAAGGACAACGTCAAAAACCTTAAGCTGTGGTAGATGCGTCGCCACAGAGGCATTGAAAATAATGAGATAGCGGATGAGTTTGTCCTCATGGGCTCAACCAGTAAATTCTCAGGCCCAGAACTATCCTTTCAGGGTCAGACGGCATTCCCTACAAAAAGAACTTCTCAGTTCTCATGAACTAGAAAATGCGTTAATCAAGGAAGATTGTTTGCCCCTTGGACTGATTATCATCCTATGATAGAATAGACCTTTTTGTGTCGCAGTATCAGCCTCGGAGCAGGATCTAAATCTTTATCAAAAACATCTCATTGCTAATCGGAAACTAAAACTCTTAAAGTTTGTACAAACTCTTGTAGATTACTCGATTTTTTCATGTAAACTACTTCCCATGTAACTTTTAAGTACATTTGCGAAATGTAGATTGCATGGTCGAGTAGTCTACCTCCCAACCCAGGTCATCACCGTTTGCACCAATCCACCATCTTCTCCGACATCCAATTAAATCTTCCTTCAAAACCCATAGTTATTCTCTTATCGCAAAAACAAACAAAAAAAAAAACCGAGTAACATTTTTTAGTTGAAATTCGTGTTGAACGTGGAACCTAAAAAAACGCACATTTGGATTTGTATACTTTTGTGACCGTTGCCGCCGGCCGTGGGGTTTCCTATTTTCTAATTTAAATTAATGAAGCTCCGCTTCATTTGGAGTAGAGCGTGTAGCATAACTATGCTCATTCCATTCGAATGAGATTTCCAGACGTTTCGCTAATGTGGATCCCAAATGAAGACGTAGGAAGTGTCAGAAAATAAGAGCTCCCACTGGGTCGCAACTAGCTGCTCATAAAAAATTTAAATTTGAAGGTGACAAAGATTTTGCATTTCCGATATACTGACAAGATTTAAGAAACAAGTGTTAAGGAGAGTGGGCTAGTCAACAGACCCTGTCAAAAATATTCTACAACTTGGCCAATAGGACTACGAGCTTACTGAAGACCTTTGGGCCCGGTTTCTACGCATCTAGATGCGTACGGGTTTTTTTTTAAAGAAAATGCTTCGGCTTCGTAAGACATATGTTTGTACATCCTCAATTATATCTACGAATAGAACGTGGCAATGCGGAGGTCATTTCAAAGTTGTTCAAAATCAACTTTATCTTTTCAACTATGAACAAAGTGGTTTGAAATGGCCAAATGGAGACAGAGAAAATCAGAAGATTGACTCCTAAATGTACTCAGAGTAATTCAAAGATCCATTTAACAAAACAAATGGCAATCCTTAACACGTTTTTGAAGCTAAGAAAATTCTAATCGCTAATAAGGCCCAGAGAAATATCTAACAGAGGCAAAAAAAACAACTAATCTCTACACTCAAGTGACAACATACAGATCCCAGTCAATCGATAATTAGGTAGCTAGGTAAGATTAAATAGGATGCATAAAATAAGCGGAGACCCATAATTCTCTTTTTATAAATCATTTGAGGCCCAATAGTGTAGTATCTTAGCCACCCAAGACATCTAAGCTGTCAAAGAACTTAACACCCAAAAATTTTATTTAAGAGGAGAACAGAGGCAGTTTTTGTACGCTTTTTCTTCATCAATTTAACTTCTACAAAAATCATTTCAAAAGACGCCTAGTTACCTAGCCATGATTCCTACAATGCAGTATCCACCAACGTAGGAGATTTGACCAGGTGACTAATGACTGATTTATCAACGTCCTCCATCATACGAGTAACAGAACCAACCACCCAATAAGTAGTTTTCAAAATTGCATTCCTAAGGGAGGGTAGGAAGAGTCCGAACGAAGGACATTTTTTGGCCGAAACCGAACTTTTCTGCGGTGCGGTGGGTTTTCGAGACTGTTTGTTAGCTTACAGGTACATTTCAAGCGCGGTTACAGACTTAAAAGCGTAACTATTAATTTGGAAAGCGTCATCAACTGAGTTCGGATATGTTAACAATGGCGCAAATTCATAGTCAGATAAAGCCGATAATAAAAGAATTTATTCACCTACATTACCTAAAATAAACTTTTTGCTATTCATAGTCACCTTATAGTCGACTTTAAACTTATAGTCAGCTGGAAATTGCAAATAAGCCAAACGTCACTTTAAATAAATAAGAGTCGGCTATAAATTTCTCATACAATATTTTGACGTTAGGGCTAGTTCGTTCAAATAACTTTACAAAAACATACCAAAGTCGATACTAACTAATACACAAATGTGCTTACGAATAACGAAAAGTTATAGCCGGCTTTTTTATTTAGTGCCGGCTAGAATAGGTACTATTCACGGGCTGGCTATGAATTTGCGTCAATGTATTTCGTGTTCGAGACTAGACTATTTTCCACTTCAATTTTGAAGACACCATCTCAACTCTTTTCTCTATTAAGGATATATTGTTACAACTTTCCACACTTTCGACTCTCAAAAAACTCTAGCTTCAATATAAACACACATTTGCTTGTAGGTGCACTTCAACAACAGAATTATTGTCGACGCATTAATAAATTTTCCGAAACGAAACAAACATTTTACTTTTACAGTTAACAATAAATTCAGTATTCGGCCTCGGCAAAATCATCGGCCTCATTTAGCCGAAGCCGAATGTTTCGCCGAAGGTTGAATTTTTAGCCGAAGCCGAATGTTCGGTCAGACTCTAGAAGTAAGTCTGATAAAATACTATCTGGGTTACCCACAAAAATATCTAAAATCACTTTTCTAGACTTTTTCCTAATCCCTACGTTTATTTTTTATTTTTTTTTTTTTTCGTTAAGAACATTACAAAAACAGAGAACCTTTATGGTATGACTTCATTGTCTGTCTCGTACAAATGCTATGGACTCGAATTCCTTTTTATTAATTTTTTGGCGTCAAATGGTTGAAAGTGACACTAAATTTTTTATTGGTATTCCAGCCAGAGACCATAATGAATTTTTATCGAATTTTAAGTCACGTAATTTAAGCCATAACATAAATACAAGTATGTACTCAATTTATGCGTTCTTAACGTTCATTCATTGTTCGCAAACCAATAATTGACCTTTAGAAAAGCAAGTCAAGAGCCCAGTGATGTGAATCGTTACCGTTGTTAAGAACTTTAAATATAATTAAGTTTCAAGGACATCAGTGGAAATAGTTAAACAGAATAATTACTACAATGCAAAGGACGAAACATTGCAGATGAAGACGCAGACAAATGAATTGGATCTTCTTATTTCGAATGAGTGTATTTCTTGTTCAAACGAAGTACGAGTAAGTACAAGTAAATAAATTTAGATGCAAATTTTATGGATAGTGGCATTGGCATCTTTCTGCATAACAACAATTGGCAAATGAGATATGCAGAAGAAATGGTTTTTTTTTATGTTTAAACTAATCAATTCCCACTGGAATTTGAGTAATAAAACAACACAATGCTTTGTGCACTACAACGCAAAAAAGAATGACATTCAGTCAGAATAATAAAAATCTACAGATTAAAACGAAACTGCATTCCCGGATGATGACAAAATATTATGCGAAGAACATGCGCTGCAAAAAAATCGAGATACGTACATACTCTACCACTCAAAAGTAAGTTTGGGGAATCGGAAATCTGAGCTGAAATGGCCTTAATCCTATGAAATCCTTCTAAAAATCATTCTTTAGTACTGCGATGTCAATGTTTGATTATAATATGGTAACTAATTCGAAATTAGATTTAAAAAAAAGCAGGCAAAATAAAGTTGAAAACCTTTTTTTTATGAGACAAAGAATTTACTTATTTATTTCGCTTATGGTATTCAGCTTAGAATTATGTTACCTTCTTACCCAATATTTCCGCTTTTATTTTAAAATTACGAGTCATAAATATTTCAAAGACTATTTATTAGACTGAGAGAGAGAAAAATAAAATTAAAAAAGGCGTTATTTCACGAGCAACCATCGTCATCAATCCATGCACATGGTGTAACGGGCTGCGAAAAATAGCTCCCGCTCCGTACATAAAAACGGAACAAAAATGTCACAGGCCTTTTCTCTGAGACCATTTGACGTAGTTGTAGCAATTAGAGGCCCGAACACAGGCCAGAACTTAAAAAGCTGAATCTCGACTTGTTTTTGGGGGTCGAATGGGAAATTAAAAAAATAATAATTTTGAAGTCATCGTGTGGGGTGTCAAATGAAAGCTCGTTAATGCACGCATTCAAAAATGTGAGATATATTTTTTTGCTTTTATTATATAATATTTTTTTTTTACTTTTTTCTTAACACTTTTTCACAAAACGTTAACAAATTGCTGTCCATTGAAGTGTGAAAGAAAGTCTTGTGGGCCGACGAATCTAAATTTCAAGTCTTTAAGTCAAATAGGCGAGTTTTTGTCCGTCGATCGGACCAAAAAAGGATAGCTCTACAATGTGTGATTCCAACTGTGAAGCATGGAGGCTATTCGGTTATGGTCTGAGGATCTTTCTGTTATGAAGGAGTTGGAGATTTGGCAAAAAATCGATGGCATATTAAACAAAAAGGGATATAAAAACATGTATATATGTAAAAGATGATGTACTCGTAGATTGCAGCCCAACGTGCCCCTGGCAATCAAAACGCTGAAGAACAAGAACATAATTAGGTTAGATTAGTACAGTGTGTTGCCACATGAGCCGATTCTTATCGGAACTCTTGGAACCATTTTGAATGTTGGATAAATATCCATATTCTATTGGTATCCGTTGAGGAAATATCTCTCAGAATCTTTCTTCTTAAGAAGAAAAATGCTGGGCAGCTGCACAGGAGATGATAGGGAGATTCTTCTACTTGCTCATGCATGCAACTGTAACAGAAGTCATAGGCGAGGATTCCCAATCTGCTGAAATGTCTGCCTATTGCACAATGACTGTCAATATCCCAACTAGGGTGTCGATATGTGCTCTGCTGATTTTAGGCAGACTGTAAGTTTTGCCCTGATTTAGCTGAGGCCAAGTCTGTTTAGCGTGACTGCCCATGTGAAGGTTACGACATCTTTCATTAGCCTGTTGCAGTGCTTGCGTGAAGATGTTGTGCCTTATAGTTTCTATAAGTACATGGGGTTCACAGTTTTGTACCTTTTCTGGCTAGTTCGTCGAATACACAGTTACCTGTTATGTCACAACAAAAACATGCTGCATACATATATTGAAAAATGTATGGATTCCATTTTAACGAATTCCACACAGTAGACTGGATATTTTGGGCACATTGCCTCTACTTCACAAAATCCACTTCTCGTCTCCAATCTGATGGCCCGGATTTGACGGTGCTCTTAGCTCGATCAAGGTAGTAATATGCTCCGTACGCCTAAATCAAGTTGGCTATTAGGTTAAGGTCAAGGCACAGCTAAAACTCGACAAGTTATATTGCCTGGGTTGCGTCTATATAACGTGTCCAACAGAGCCATAGCAGTAATACTTGGCCCTCCCAATTCCATATCTCTCTAAAGAAAAAAAGCTGGTCTCAAGATTTCGTAATTCCGCCAGGATTACCAATCGGATACACTGAGAATGGCAGTTGATGCCACCTGTGCCGGACTCTTAATCCTTAATTTCCAAAAGCTCTAGGACTGGCCATCGCCAGGCCATCTTGAGGTCCAAAGAATTTGGATTACGAAGCTATCAGCTAGAACTAGAACTATTGCTGATACCCGTACACGACGGGCCAAGAATGTTGTATTTCTTGACCTGAGTTTTTCAAATTAAAGCTTTTGTTCTTATAATTCACTAACGCTCAAGGGGTTATGAAAGCCCTTATAATATTACACACAGCGCAAACACATGAAGGACAAGATTAAAAGAGAGACTGGCAGATCGGCATAGTGGTAGGAGCCTTAAATGAACTCTCGAGTACAGTTTTGCCGTCGCATGTTATTCACATTATTTTTGTCCAGATTTGTCTTATTATTCACAAGATTTGACATTAACTTCTGAAATTGATCGACTTATGTATTTGATTTCAATTTGAAAATGGAGGTCTGATTATGACCAACCAAAACCACTGGTACCTTAGTTTGGCCTAATAACTTAAAACTCCGAGCTCAAATGAAAAAGATCGAATATGGTGATGATGATGCAACCACAATCCCCATCCTTATGTTCCTTATGAGTTATTAAACAAAAATTCCGAAAGTCAAAAGAATCTTCGAATACCAGCTCCTAGATTCGAGACAATAAAAAAAATTTGACTCTTGCTTCAAAAGTAATGCAATCACGGTTTGCCATAAGAAACATACGACAGGATCAATAAGGATTGTAGATTGGAATATTTAAGGAAGATACTGAAAGAACCTCCTTCAGCAACGAATGACTTCATTAACTCAATCATTGTACATAAATACAGGATATTATTCTACTCTCGAATTGATAAATCTCAATTATTAACATGATTCCTTACTCTGTGGTATTTTCAACAAGGACATTAACAATCTCCTTTCATTTAGTAGATGTATGCAAAACTGTAAAATGCAGCAGTGACTCTTGCATAAATGGTAATTGCAGCAGCTGCTCAAGTAGGTATACCCCTCCATAAAAGTAAAGCTCTGAACATAAACTTACTTCTCCATCTCAATGTCATCCTCATCCTCCATGTCGTCATCATCGTCATCGGTCCTTCCACCAAAATCATCCTCATCGCTGTCGTAATCGACAATTTGATTCTCCTGACGGAATCTATTATCCTCGGGCATTTTTCACTAATTGGTTGAACCTCTGTTTTGATTTTCTTTATTCGATTTTTTTTATTTTTTGTTTGAAATATTTACTTAAACTCAAATCGATTTGCTTTTGTAAGAGATTTTCAAAATTTGTTTAATGTTTTCCACTTAACTTTATTAAAGCGCAAACAAAAACACACCTTCGATCTGAATAATTATCCTGAGTATAAATTTTGATCACCACCGTAAAAACACAAGGACCACAAAAATAGCAACCAAAATGAACAGAACTACAACGTTAAAGCGGACATCAATACCGTAAAGCTACCGTAACGAAACTAGTTTTGGGCGAATGGAAAATTTTTCGAACAAGTCTTTGAAAATCTAAGGTGATGCAGTTGTAGGGATTCCTTTGAATGGTTTTTGTACGCTTTGCTCCAAATTCGATTAGTAACTGCTAAGTTGGTAAAGAAGGAAGGCAACTATGAGGAAATAAAGGAAGAAAAGTGTGTGGACATAAAGACTGTAGAAAATGCCAGCTTGAAGGCAAACATTTTTGCGACCTAGTGTACGAGGGAAGCAGTAGGAGTTACTAGAATGCGACTAATTCGACGTCAATACTATTGCTGGGAATGAATTGGAACGTGCTACAGTTTTCACTTCCACTTGAGCGTTGACAAATGTGGAATAGTTTTTCGTAATTTTTTTTTGTTTGATTTTGCTTTTTATGACCAACCAGCAATGGCAACCACCAAATTAGTAAGTCAAAAAAGGAAGACCCAGCAATTTATTTTCTCAACTTGGGAATACGCAAATTTAATCAATAAGAATACATCACATTACACTAGCGGTAAGCTTATGGTGATAGTTTCCAGTCGATTATGCTTACATGGATTCAATCTCGCTCGTATCTAATATAATATGCATACATATTAGGTAAATTGGGTTCTTTTCGCATGTCTGATAGTTCTTAGTTCTTAGACGCGGCTAATGACAAATAACAAACAGGATCAGAAACAGAACTGAAAATTCCCTTGTTTTCCATAATAAAAACTATTTTGACACCGAACTAGTTCTAATATTTTAGTGTCAGAAATAACTAAAACATGCAGTCAACCTCGTGTATATTTTCAAAAACGCAATCCATATAAAATGAAAAAGACAACGCGAACGGTTTTGTGCAATTTGTTTTTCAGGAAGCGACATAAATCGAAATTTTGACCTAAATTTTTAACTTAAACGCCGTAAAGTACCCGTTTTGTCCATGCATACTTAAAATCCTTTTCACTTTTCACACTTAGTTTATCTGTTTATTTTCTATTTATTGCCGTCTATTTCAGTTAATTGTAAGTTTCCTGCATTGGTGTTATTCGTCTGGTTGTTTTGTTGATATTTTTATAAAGTTTGATCTGGGCATCCAATAACAATATATACATATATACCCTACCAAGCGAAACCTGTTTTTTTTACTCGTAAGTAAAACCCAGCAAACACGCTAGTTGCCGTTAATGACGGAAGTAATTGCTTGTTGAAGCAGCCGCAGGATCAGTACATAGTTGCAAATTCCCTTTCTGATTGCCCTGGAACTTATATCGACCTCATGGCGAAACTTATTGCCCAGTCACGGTGGTATGTTAGCACCTGTTCTTATGTAAGTGCATCGAATAAGGAACCTATAGAAGGCCGGATGGTCGTGGATGCTTTTTGAAGTTGATCTCATGCACACAACGTTCGTTGTCATTGCGCTGCCTACAGCGGAGAAATATATGCCACGTTTTCTTCTATCCAAAGCATGTCTAATAGCATGTACGATTTGTTTTTCTTAGCGTATGTGTTATCAACTTTCACTTCATATATTTGTTTGAGTTCCTGGCCATAGTTCTACAAATTGGGCAGGAAAAGGGCAGTACAGAGAGAAACCAGCAATTAATATAAACCTTAAGGGTGTGTTACACCAACCCCACGTTGTTGCCACCACGCTGATGGTATTCCTTGCTGTTCTCTCCGCCTTGAAAGCGAGATTAGCAGGTAATCAATGCTAATCTCGCTTTCAAGATTACATTTTAAACAGAAACATACCGACGAATACATTTCTGCTCTCCTTTTGACTGTGTCCGCACTGGGAATGCTTTAAACGCAATAATGCCCATTAAACGTCAAAGAGGGAGTGTAGTAGACTTGAACAATTTCATTTAGTCCAAGCCCATATTGTATGTGGAAATCAATTGTAGTCATCTCACAATTGATTGATTGGTTTGACCTCTTTCAAGTGATTGGACCCCTCCAAGTGGTTAATTGACTGCTGATTTGATTTCAATACAAACACAAATTTACTCTAGTACATTTTCTATACTTATGTGGCGCCGATTTGGGTCTCCCCAAATTTCTTTATTAAATAATTAATAAAATCTCAATGGTACCACGCTGTTGCGAAGTGCTGCTTCTACCCACAGTCATCCAGTGTTTCGAACTAATACACAGTCAAGTTCATGGCTGTAAGCTTCAATGCCACATGTGTTTTCTTTTATCAGTCTCGGAACACCTCGACAGCCTTTGCTCTCGTAGAACATGAATGCGTGTCAACGATTTTTAATGCAAACTACTAAATGCAATTTCCCACAAATC
Source organism: Brachyopa scutellaris (assembly GCA_949775065.1). NCBI lineage: Eukaryota > Metazoa > Arthropoda > Insecta > Diptera > Syrphidae > Brachyopa > Brachyopa scutellaris. The sequence goes on along the minus strand of OX459112.1, from coordinate 56,236,043 downwards.
ATTAAAACAAAACAACAGAAACGAAAACCCACACAAAGAACAAACCTTGCTCCAATGCGTAGACACGATAAACAACTCGTTGCTGTCATCACTTGCAGTGCTCTAAAAATAAACAACTTGCTGCCACCGTCCAGGCCCCCAACTCGGTCCGCTCGCTGTCCAATCGAATCCAATTGAGTGGCTCATAAATAATTAATCACCAAGATACCCGAACTAAATGAACGATTAAACTATGTATTATCGTGTTCTGTATTCGATTACGCAATTTCCCCGCTGCGGAACTAGTAACGCAACACAGCGGTAGCCGCTATCAGCTGAAACTAATTAGTTATCGCATTCAGAATGGAATCGATAGCTCGGTGGTGGCGGGCTGACGACATACAAAAATCTGCCGCACTCCCTCCTGACCCAACCTAATATTAGCTGAGTGCGTGTGAATTTTGTAATCGATTCGACACTAGACTGATAAGCTTCAGCGAAGCACGCGTCAAGAATTCTTATCGGAATCGGAGGCAGGTTCAGATTTGCTGTTCAACTTACCCATTGGTAGCAGACGGTTGTACACCATCCAACATTGATGACACGGACGTAATGGGGCGATAGATCAACGGTCGAACACTTCGGAGAGCATCCTCATCCAGGAACACCACATCTCTGACTGGAGCTACACGATCTGTGACGGCCGCCGTGTGAATATCACGAAAGGGAGCATTGAGTAGGCAACGTAAAGCAGTGACATGCTCATTGGGCATCTGTAATGAGAAGAAAATGGGGAAAAGCTCAGAATTTTCCTCGCAACTTAATAAAAAAAAAAAACAAAAACAGATGAGTCCTCTCTTTATTGGATGCGTGTAACACACGCGCTCCATGGATGGAGGTGATGCTCAACGTCCGGTGGCGTTGGTTATACCTTAGTTTTAGATGAGAACATAGGAAAAGCTTCGCATTATAGTTAGACATGCAGCAGGTGGGAGTTTTTCCGGTGAGCTCCAACTCTCGGTGCGAAAATTGTTCCACGTGAGTAATTGTGCTGTATTCTATCGTTTTACAACTAACGGGATTCGGAAACTTAATTGTCAATGGTTGAAACAGATTCTGCGAAACACGCAAATAATCTACAAATAATTTGATTGTGATTTTCTGTGAAGAATTCCCAATAAGAATAGATTTTCCTTTTCCACAAATAAATTTAAAAAAATGTAAACAAAATATAAGGGAGGCTGTTTTGAAGTTTATCTTCTCGCAGAAATGTCATTTATCGAAGAAAGTGAGATAGCAATATTTGCGCAGGCGTTGTTGAGTTGTGTGGATGCAAGAGAGAACGATGGAGCTGCTAGAACAGCTGTTATTCTAAAGTGGATGTGTATATTCCCTTTTACGTTTCGGGCGACATCTCTGAGTGAATTAAGTAACGAAAGTGGTATTTTTAGTGAGTAGCTATGAGTAATAACACTGCGCACAAAAAATATAATGAAGTTTTTTTTAACATGAAATCAGATACAAGTGAAGTCAATCAGGAAACAAAGCTTTATGTCGTTTTCGATTGGGCATTTCAGATTTTGGTCTCGGATTTCAGATTTTTCGTGTTGGGTGGAAAACAAACGGGATTGATCTGTTTTTCTGCAATAGTATTAGTGTCATTTGACATATTGTTCGTAAAAGGAAATAAATATAAAAAAAAAGGAAAATAATAAATGCAATTTTAAATTCCCTTTCTTTATATTTTCTAATTTTGCACGGAGTTTTGGATATTTTTGTTGATTGATAATAATTTGATGTTCTGCGTTGACATTTCGTATAAAATGTTTTGGTGTTAGTGCAAGTAGGTATGAATCTCGAGTAGAATCCGAGATTCACGAAAATTGCTCGAGATAAACAAGGGTTTTTTTTGCCCAATCGAAATCGACATTAGTTTTTTATTCATGTTAACGTTTTCGAACTTCAAAAAAATATTTTGTATTTATTTAAAATGTTTGCCAGATAATAAAAATTCGCTTACGTTTATTTGTGCAGTCGGGGTTTTCCGAAACAGATGCCTTATAAAGTGCAAAATATGGATTCGATCTTTTATTTGAAATTGAATTGCTGAACACAATCGAATTCCTAAATCTTGTTTTTATCGGAAGTATCATCATTATCATAACACAATCCAAACTGAGACTTTAAAAAAAATCAAAATTAAATTAAAAAGCGAACAAAAATATTTTTTTTATATGCAATTATATGAAATTCATGCAATTGTATCCACTTATTGTTTGTGAGCAGTGTGATTAGAACCAAAACAAATCAGCAGTCTCCGTGAAGTTAGTTGCAGTTTCACACACAACGCCTTCGAAAGAAATGAGACAGTTATACCGCACATAGTTTTTCCATAAAGCGATTATTTTCTTCAATCAATCATTTTTCGCGACTTTCAGCATTTATTTAGTATTAAAATTATTTCACCATCAATTTATTACACACAGGCAGTTTTAAGGTAATTTTTCCATCCAGCACAAAAATTCACAACTAAGCAAATTCATAATTTCAGTTAACCTAAAAATAGCTCCGCCGCCGCTGTCATCGAGAAGTTTTTTTTTATTTTAATTTTTGTTAGCCTAATCACTGCGCTACCAATTTCGGCTAAAATTTTCAAATAAATAAATAAATAAATAACGATGTCACATACAATTCTACTAGTTCAGCCGGGTGTTCGACCAGAAACTCGGACTTACAGTGACTACGAGAGCGTAAACGATTGCATGGAAGGTGTCTGTAAAATCTACGAGGAGCATTTGAAGCGCCGCAATCCAAATACTCCCACAATCACCTACGACATTAGCCAACTATTCGACTTTGTTGACCAACTAGCCGACATCAGTTGCCTTGTATATCAAAAATCAACAAACACCTATGCCCCCTATAACAAGGAGTGGATCAAGGAGAAGATATACGTGCTCCTGCGGCAAGCTGCCGGTAGTACAGATTAAAACAAAAAGAGTGTTAATTTACATTTGTCAAAATGTTTTTTGGTTGATTTGGTTTATTTTTTTTCTTCATCTTTTCTTTATTTTTCCTGCTTTCAGTTCGCAACGTTATTTTCAAGTAAAGTAAATCCTATTTAATTTTATGTGTATGTTTATTTCGCACGGCAAGTGTGGACTAAAATCGAATAAATTTCTCCTTTTTCTCTTGTTTTCTATTCACAGAAAGCAACAATTAAAATTTAGAAAAAGAGTGAAGATGTGAAATTTGAAAAAAAAATCAGTCTGTTGTTTTTTTGACCTAAAAAAGTCTATTGGGCTGAGTGCAGATTGGTTACTGAAAGCAGTGTGTGACTTTCAAGGACGCGACAAAAGATCAATTGATTATCAAATGAATTTGACATAGTATTTTTTTTTTTAATTTTCTATTTTCTGTCTTATCTCCTCTACTGGAGTTAAGCATTGACTTGCATTCACACGACTGATTGCATATTTTCTTTAGACATTTGCAAACATTTGAATCAAATATGAAGTGAAACAATGAAACTTTTGTAAGCATTACTAAAAAGGAAACAAGAAAAACAAATACTTGTAGAATATTAGCGAGTAAGATATTGAACGTAATCTATTTAAATAAGTAAATTTAATGTACCTACATATACATTTTTTCAAGAAACAAATTAAAAATGTTGTTTTATTTAAATTTATAATAAGGCTAAATCCCCGATTTTCCCGAAGTGTTAATTGAAACCAGATTAAAATATCCAACGCAACTGCTGCCTGTATTCGAAACACCATGAAAATGTATGTTTGCTATGAATGTAAATTGTGGTAAGAAAAGAATGAGACCCCAGGTTTTGCATGCGAAAAAAAACAACAAGATAATAATGATTAAAAATCTTAAAGTCGCAAGTTGGAATGCAAACGGTTTACTCCAACATATCTCTGAATTTCAGATATTTCTAGGCAATGAAGACACTGATATTTGCCTGATTTCTGAAACCCACTTCAATGAGGGAACAAAGATTAGAACTCCTGTGTACCTCTGTTACCACTCTCCCCATCCAGCTGACAGTGCCAGTGGGGCACTGCTGTAATTGTAAAAAGTGTGTTGGGACCTTATGAATTGCCCAAAATAGCAACACAATCCATGCAAGTAGCTACAATAAAGATGTTGACTAAAAACAAAGAATTTAAAATAGCTGCCATATACTGTCCACCCCAGCATTCACCTACCGAGGAAGATCTTAATCACCTTTTCCAAACTCTAGGCAACAATTTTATCATTGGTGGTGACTTGGTGGTGACTTTTTTATAACCAAGGGAATCAATAGAAAAGACGTAAAAGTTGTAACCAGTGATGATGATGATTTGTCGCCAGATCATACACCTGTAATCCCATCGGTCAACGGGATGTCAATAGAACAGATTATAATCGCCAGACTTATCAACAAAAGAACGAATTGGTGTAAGTTTAAGGACCTACTCCAAGGATTTATTAACCTTAGAACTCCATTGGTTACAAGCTTACAACAAATCATATTGACATTCAGGTGGAGCAATTCATTGCCGATATACAACAGGTATTGGAAGATGGCAGAAATTATTGTTATACCTAAACAAGGTAAACCTCTAGTTAGCTCATATAGACCAATATCGCGTTTACCGGCATTATCAAAATTTTCCGAGAAACTACTTCTTAAAAGACTAGACAAAATCAAAGAGCAAAGAAGGCTTATTCCCACTCATCAGTTCGGGTTTAGGAATAGACATTCAACAATAGAACAAGTGCGTCGTATAACTAATGTTATAGAAAAAGCACTAGAAGAAAAACAAGTTTGTTCTACATTATTCCTAGACGTTGCTCAGGCTTTCGATAAAGTTTGGCATAAGGGTTTAGAGTATAAGCTTCATAGGGACTTACCTATACAATACTATGAGATACTAAAATCTTATGTATCAAATAGATTCCTTAGAGTACGCTGCGGTTCTGCGTATTCTGATCTTAAAGAAATAAAAGCAGGTATTCCACAAGGAAGTGTCCTAGGGCCCACTTTATATTTACTATATGTACCAGCGATATACCACATGCGAATGACACGATGATAGCCACATTTGTAGATGACACTGCTATTCTATGAACTGATGGCTGCGTAGCTAAAGCAACTGAGAAGCTACAAAATTCAGTTAACGGGATATATGATTGGATGCAACTTTGGCGAATTAAACTTAATGAGTCAAAGTCCACTCATATTAATTTTCCTAACAAAAAAATAACGAATCTTCCTGTGGTTATTAATAATCAAATAGTTCCTTATTCTGACACAGCTAAGTGTCTGGGTATGAATCAGGATGCTAAACTAAAATGAAAGGAACATGTGAAAAAGAAAGTAGAAGAGCTAAATATTATACATAGAAAACTTTATTGGTTGCTAGGATATAATTCAGAAGTGTCAATTGAGGATAAAGTCTTAATATATAATCAGATTCTAAAACCTGTTTGGACATAAAGTATCCAACTGTGGGGTTGCACAAAGAAAACAAATTTGCTAGCCATACAAACATTTTAAAACGAAGTCCTTCGGGATTGATTGCAGATTGATCACGTGACGGACGTAATTAAAAAGAGCGCAGTCCGTCACAACGTGCGTCTGCAGATGCATATTAATCCGGGGATAGAAGACGTCTTAAATGTACGATATAGTATTCGTAGATTAGGTAGAACTAAACCTCACGAACTTATTATCTGACAATTATGAGAACCAGTATTTAAATTAAAATACCTTCTCAAACGCAACTGCACGTTGGAACTAAAATCATTTGTCGATCTTTCTTTGATTGGTCATGATTAAGGAGGTGTTTTTGGTTCGGTTAGAGTCCCACAATACTCTGAGTTTCCAAACCCACAGTGTCTTTCGAGATTTTCACCTTCGCTACAAAAAAAATCCCAAATTCGGGCAATTCTAACGAAATCATTGCCACAGGATCTTATTTAGAAAGGGCCTCGTTATCAGAGTATCGCTTATATGGAAGCACCAAGAATATGCATGAAGATCAGTACATTTCGGGGTGCCCTAATTACAGAGGGTCCCAATTAGGAGGTTTCACTATATCCCAATTTCAATTTACATATAGGTTGTTTCCTGAAACATCGCACAAAAACATCCGGCTTCAGTCCTTCATTCCATATGGACTGCATTTGCGTGGGGTGATTTTATTTTCTTCGAATACATAGCAGCGTTTGAGCTACATAAAATCAATGGGTCACGAGGATTTAAAGCTTAAACCAACAACGTGCACTGAACTATTCCAAACATGCACCGGACAAGGCCACATCGAGCGAATGAACAACAATGCTACAGCAAAGAGGATCTTCGAATCACAGCCCCCAGGTTCGAGACGACAAGGTAGACCGAACCTCCATTTTGAGGATCAAGCTATCGCGGATGCCAGAGCGCTTGGTCTAGACATCTGGAAGCAGCGTGCCCGGGATCGAGGAGAGTGGAAGGCTGCCGTGTCTCAGACAGAGACTCTTCACGGGTCGGGATCCCGTTAAGTAAGTATAAATGCAGATGACTTAAAGTCAGCTGATCTGAAACTCTAGGAAACTACATACGCAATTGGCAGAACTAAAAAATGTTGATGTTTCTTTTTTAATTATCCGTTGAATTAAATCTTGAGAAACCCAACGATAAGAGGAATTTCAGAACCACAAAATATTTGCATATTTTCTTGAAACTCTTAATGTTATTAGAAGTGGTAGTTGACTTAAAAATAGACGTATGACTAGTAACTTAGTACGATTTTATAAGTAATAACAACGCATTTACTTGAAAGAGTGACACCGAGGCAAAAAAGACATATATAAGTTCTATGTAATGCGATATGCCGCCAATGCATACAGACATATTACAGACTATTTACCGCAGACGTATGTAGGTATACACATACATATGTAAGTACTCCCAAAGAATTGAGATATGTTAATACATACTTCTTTTTTTATTGATACCCAATAAAAAAGTTTATTATATTCCCAGTCTAACGATTGCCGAAAAACTTAAGGCTAATGATTTATACTGTCCATCTATGACAATGATAACGACCTCAGGTAGGAGTATCCACATTTTTGTTCCGCACTATCAACCGGCAAATACACGTATCTGAATGTTGTTTGGTAGCATAATTCCACATCGGTGGATCTAACCATTAATCAATTGGTCGCATCGTGTTCGTGTGTGTATATTTGGTTTGCTATAATTATGTGACGTATACGACAGAGTGTATTCGTCTTCTTTTTGAAAACCAGAAACCGGTTTATATGTCACAGCTGTTAGCCGGAGTGTTAAGCATTATTCTACTGTTGTCGAACCCGAAATCAAGGTTACTCCGAGTTTGCGAGTGGCAGTGTCATTTGAATAAAATACATACATATTTCCATTTTTTTTTTTTTTTATAAATACGTAGGTATTTACTATCAGTACAAAAACTGATCGTATTATTCAAACGTGATTGATTTTAATTTAGATATTGCGATAGAGAATACGAATCTTACGTTTATGGAAATTCTTCTCTTTTTCTTCATCCTTGTGCACTCATCTATTCAGCTGGTGTGTGTGATGTGGTGATTCAACCGCAGCGCAGATGTAAATTAAACAAAAAACAGCCATTCATTTCTTTTTCCCCTGCATATTCTTAACAATTTAATTGCTACTTCTATACAAAGAAATAAAACAAACTCGTTTAGCAATTTGTGTCTTAATCTAATTTTTTCATGCATTTACGAGTAGCTAACTACCTCCACCTTTCTGGCATGCGATTATGTTTGCGTATCTTTAAAATCGTTTTCATCACGGCACCATTATATATACATAGTATACATATTTTTAACTGTGATTCAGTATAAACATTTGCTAGCTTTTTTTTATTTTAAGTAAGAGAGGTGCTTAAAAGATCACAACCCTACTCCATGACCATGGCATAGTTCATCAATAGACAGTTCAAAGTTTTAAAAGTCGGCCGTCTAAAGCAGATGAGAAGACAATACCTGACATTGGAAGTAAGCAAGATCAGCACTTGTCAAGTGTAACACCTGTAGGCATAAAAACTCACGTAACTTACAACTTTAAAGCAGAGAAACTATTGTTTCATGATATTTTGATGAATTGTGGGTTCACTTACATATTTGACTGCAATTATCAGTCATTGATTTACATGTGTATATATGTACATAGAATTACACTGTGGTGTAGTGGCGTTGGACACCTACGCAGTGCTGCCCGGGTTCAAGAACTACAAATTTTCTCACAATGTCTGAAAAGCAATCAAAGAGAGTATCATTTATCAATGAGCTTCTCAACTCGCCGTTCGGAGTCGGAAAAAAACTGTAGCTCCCTTCCATTAGTGCAAAAATATAACACGCACACACGAATGGTTGCGAGAAGCAGGCCCAGGTTCACCCCGAGCTGTAGCGCCACGTTAAGTAAGTATACACTTGAAGTGTTGAAAAGCAAAAAACGGTATCCATCTTGAAGCTCTAATCGAATTGGTAATTCTTTTTCTTAATATCAGTCGAAGCTTCTAATAAACCGCTTGAGATCCAAAAAAAATTGCATTTTTTTATGTCACTTTGGTTATCAAATTTAAAAGGGCCATCAAACCGTAGTTTTTTTTGTAAGAGACAGAGACGAAGATGTATCGATGTAGGCAAGTATTGTGATTATTGATCGACAGACGCTATTGATCAATCAGTGTTCATTGATTGGGAATTTGGGTATCGTCGATTATTGTCGACATTTTTATTCAATTCGATAGTAGTTTATGGACTATTACATTTTTCTGATCGACTAACTGTGTTTGATGAATGAAAATTATGTATGTGATGATCAAATGTTATACTGTTTTGTTGAGTGGACTACAATTTTCAAGTGTTACGAAAATTCCGATCGCAAGAGAGGAATAGCTAGGTACTAGGTGAAAGGAGAACTTCTCAACCGATCCCAACAAATAGAGTGTCGTTAGATTCGTCTTCACCGAAGATTATCTTAGACTATATGACGCCACAGGAAAATTCAATATAGCGGATTACCGTTAGCTTCACGACCTACTTAACATGGGGATCAAATGAAAGCGTTTGAAAAAAAATATAATAAGCTAAGTGCATTCGAAATTCTATTTGACGGAAGCACCAAGATTGCAAATTACCATTATTTATATATTTATCTACTTATTTATTTACGTATTATTTACCTATTCATCTATTTATTTATTTATCATCACGTGGTACCTACGGTTGAATGGGGAAACGTCAACGAAGTAAAGGTACATACTAAATTCTCGCAGCAATAGACCCGGTCCATTTGAGATCATCATACCCACATCCTTACTATTCCCATTTATTATCTCTTGTTCAATAAAGAAAATACTAATAATTTATTTCTATCTGTTTCACTTTTGTCGGGCGTTGACTCCACGCATACACATTTTTTTCTAATCGTCTTGGTCTGAATCATCCGCCCCTAAGTTCAATATTCCTGAGTTTATTATTTTAATATTATTAAAGTAAACAAGATAATGTCTACTGAATGTCAAAAAATGTTCACAATACTTATATACATGCATATGTTTGCATCGACTTATTAAAAAAAAAACATAAACCTTTATCGATTGGCTTACACAATATCAGTAATCAATCAATCCAGTCGACAATAATGGCGTTCATTTCTGATTGACACTCGGACAAAGTATAAAATCCTCTTCCTTTTCTATTTTTACCCGACTAGGCAATTAGAAGGGTTATGATTTTCACAGGCGGTTTGTTTGTTTGTATGTTTGTATGTAAGGATGTCACCTCGTACAGCCTAAACTATGGAACCGATTTCATTAGCGTGAGGTGTCGTTGGATTCGTCTTGATCCGGAGAGTGTCCTAGGCGTCACACTATGAAAATAAATATATATATCTATATAATAAAAATGAAATGATGATCGTTGGTAAGCGCATATCTTGAGAACGGCTAGACCGATTTGGCTCATTTTTCTTTTCAAATGTTCGATATAGTCCGAATGAGGTCCTAACGGAGAGAAAAATTCGATACGTGGCGCTGAAGTCAAGTTATTAACAAATTCTATATTTATTAACCAAAATGACTCATATTCACAACATATATATGTAACTCATCGCGCAACATACAGGAAAGGGCAGGACAACGTCCGCCCCCGGTCCAACTAGTATATAATAATAATAAATAATATGGCGGACTACCTTTTTTTTTTGTTTTTTTTTTTTTCATTACAACCGCCTTGATAGTGGTATCAAATGAAATGGCTTTATAAGTAGAATATAATACGCTATGACGTCATTAAAAATTCAATATGGCGGACGCCCACAAACTGGCGGATTACCGTTACCTTTACTTCCATCTAAATATGGGTATCAAATGAAAAGGTTTGACAAGTAGCATCGATACCAGCAGCCTTTTTCGGTTTAATTGCTTGATAATTAACTTGTTCCGTTCTTGTTCCATTGGAAATTTCCTAGTACATATGTATGTACAGTGGCGACAAAATGTAGGTTTATTTTTTTCATCTGTAAAATTTGCGTATAGCATTGCGACATTATAACGATATCTACATCAAATTGATCATCACAAGCTTCCAAAGAAATATTCATAAAATTGTTTGCATTGGAACCCAATTCTACATGTACATACATACATACTCATATGTAGAACACACATATTTTCATACAGTCCGCTAAAAGTAAGTAAAAGTAAAAGTAGTAGTTTGGTTTTTTTCATTTTCCGTCACATCCTATCCTTAGGCCCATCCACATCCCAACTTCCTGTCCCACGTACGATTCTTAACTCATCCCACCTCCATCTCCTACATAACAAATGCATACAATAGTATGTAGTATGTAGAACATACATATGTACATATTTCACGCGGTGGGTTTTCGGAACGTATCCCTCGCGTTTGTGGGGGGGATCGCTGTATACAACAAATAACATAGATTTCCTGAAGTAAGAAATAAAAATATAATATTTTTAACATACATTCTTAAGATGCAAAATAAATAGCACTCTTTGGTCCAGTTCATTTAATTCATTAGAAAACTTAATTAAGCCCTAAAACATATTAGAATAATTTAGTTAACAATACTAGTAGGGTAACCCTTATTTTTAATAACGGCAACACACCCAAGTCTGTTGACAATGCTTGACAATGTTCTAAAGGTATAACATTTGGGTCACTGTCACTGTCGTGCTTAAACTTCCATTTCAGCGGTATTTCCTCTTCTCAGGATTTCGTTGTATGTATTTAGGAAGAAGCTCAGGATTTCGTTGTATGCATTTAGTTTGATCCATTATATCCTCAATACGATGTATGGAGTATGGGTCAGACGCCGTACCACATAAGACGACCCCATACAATGATACTGCCACCACCATGTTTCAACGTCTTTAGGGGGTATTTACGAGTAGGATTCTATTCCTGGTTAATGCAGAATCTTACGTATTTTTTCCTATCAGATCCAAACCAAAGTGATTAAACTAGGATTCGTCTGTCCACTTAACATTTTTCCACCTGCTGCATTTTTTATTTGCATGTTTCTGGCAGACAGTAGCCGACATGATAGATTACGCCTTGACACCAATGGTTTCTGTCTAGCAATTCGTGCTAACAGAAATAGTTTTACGTTGAGTTGTTGTTCGATTTCTGTTTTATTTTACGATCAGTAAAGAAGGAATCAACTTTGCCTAGACGAACAATGACAACATCGATTTTAGACGTGTTTTTCCGTTGCCGGTTTCTACGAATTTTATTTTGGACCAACACTGTTTGTTGGCAGTGGTGGTCAGTATTCATCACTTTTTTTCTTGAACACTCCAATTTTCGCACTATTCCTATTTCAAAAGCGTTTTATTCTTCCCTGGTGCCGTCGGTTGAATGTTTTCCGCGTTATATTCTACACTTTTGTGTGAAAAATTTAATAAGTTTTTAAATTAACTTAAGGAACAATATCTTTATGTGCTAAAAAGTACCTCAGTCATAATAATTGGAGGTTAAATTAAATGAAACTTCGAAAGAAACAAAAGGTGTGCTATTTAAATAAATGGGCTGGCCTTTCACAAAATAACGTTTATTTTGTTATGGTAAAGAAATTTAAGGTGAAAAATATGCCGATACTTTACAGTCCCGGCAGAAAAGGCCGACAGTCGAATTCCTTATTCAAGACAAGTTATGTGAACTAAAGTGTCTTGAACGCATTTTCTAAAACTGTACTGTTTATTTTGTAGCCACTGTATATATGTACATGCATGTACGTATGTACATGTGTTTATATTATGTACACTCACTGTTTTTTAAGGCTGCTGTATTCGAATTGTAACCCACCATAATTTACTAAAACTTCGATAGGTACTGTTAAGTTAACCATAATTTAGTTGGTTGACAGTGGTAGGAGTTCTATTGTAGGGCGCCACCCAAGATGTTTTAAAGCTTTGCCCTTTTCTTTCAATGACAAAACTAGTAAATGAATTGAAAAAAAACGGTCCACTCCGCTTTAGGGCTCAATATTTGTTTGACTTTAATCCCACCAGTTGAATCTTAGAAACTGTTGATTCAACATTATTCATAAAAAAAAAACTTTACCTGTCCTTTTACACTGCTTATGTCTCTTTTAATTCGCCTATCTAGCTTCAGTCCTTGTTAACATTCCATGGCTAGAGCCAAATCTAAAAAAAAACTTGTTCCAATAAGTCTTAGGTGAAGTGCAGCGATTCATTAAATGAAAATGAATACACTTACGTCACAGTGCACGTTGCGCATGTGGGAAATGTTCATGCTCCCCGCTCTTCATCAAACATAGCCAGTTTTACATGAAATTAATGTTATGCTTTGTTATTAGCATCGCGAAAAGCGAATTTAATAAAAATTGGAAAACAGACTGAAGGTGAGAAAGCACTTAGTCACGAGTTAAGATAAAAACAAGTTTTTCTGATGATCACAACGATGCGATGACCTACAATTAAGTGGGAGTTTACCTGCCCACTTTATTGTCTGAGTCTTGTTGATGTTGACTAATGTTAAATTTAACAGGAATTGATGGTCAGTTAAAACGGTCACGAGTATTTTTAACAATTAAATTATAATTTCACTTTTTTTGTAGGTGGGGTATTCATGTATACTCGTACGTCGCTATTCAATTTTATGTTCCCTTTTTGAGGTCACTCACGAAATCGCACAAAAACGAGGTGTTTTTCCTTCCTATTTTTTATGCGAACACCCGGAAGTATTAACTGGTTAAATCAGGTGTAAATTTATACGCATGTATATAAAAGGCAAATACAGCTGGTACTTGTAATGAGCTAATGAATCATCGAAAAATGGGTATCGCATTCGTTGTACATATGTTTTTGTACATGACGCTTAAATTATTTGGTAAAAAGTTCTAGACCTGGTACATATGTTCCTATACATGTATGTACACATGTATAATAGGCGTGTTTTTTTTTTGCAAGCCTATATAGGCTAAACATGTTTCAGCAGCATGTTTACCATGTTAAATATAACAAAACCTTAGCCTGGATAATTATCGAGTCTTATTTTTACTCTGAAAGCTTTTTCGAAATCTATATAGTTTACAAAAAAAACACGCCTATTGTATTAATATGTTAGAATTCCTAACAAGCACACACCGACAACGAAAAATGTCGGCGTGTTTTATTTGTACCTAAGTCGCCATATTACATAATTGAGTAGTTTCAGGACTCGTATAACGATGATGTTCAAACACATGTTGTATGTAGCTTCTAAAGATTCCCACTAAAGAAAAGGACAATATCCTTCGAATCTGCATAGAATGAACAAATAGCGAGCTACAAGCTGCAATAAAACAACCATCACGATTACTCTGTAAGTTCCATGGCAAAGGGTACGGAAAATAAACTACGTATATCAAACGTGTGACGTATTCCGTGCAAAATATTCACGTCTATCACAGAATCCGTCGTATTCGGAATTTCGTTACGAACCCCGAAAGAACTATCACAGAATCCATTGTAGTGGATATTTTTGCTACGAATTTTGAATTTCGTAGAAAGTGGTAAGTTGTTAAGTGCGGCAATGCACATTTGGATTCCACTACGACGGATTCTGTGATAGTTCTTTCGGGGTTCGTAGCAAAATTCCGAGTACGACGGATTCTGTGATAGACGTGATTATATCCTATTAGCTCAGATACTCGTAGGTACATATACAATTTTTTTTAAGCTAAGTTATACATACATATGTCTGCACATTTACCGAATACACTGGACGTCCAGTATAAAGAAAAAAATGTGCAGCCAATTCGTTATATCGAAAGCTCCGTTAAATCGAAGCCAGTCTTTCCGACCTTAAAAAAATCGAAATTAAAACAATTTACTTATCATTTAAAAACTGTTAAATAAATTTATTAACTTTTAAAAATTGCACAAATTGAATAAAATTTGACAGGAAAAAGTAATTTTATTGTTTTGTCTTGTTTCTTTTCCCTGAAATTGAAGAACATTCGTTATATAGAGTATTTAAATTCTTCATTATATTCGTTATTAAGAGATATCAATAGACTTCAAATTGTGACTCGTTATACTGGACGTTCGTTATATCGGCATTCGTTATACCCGTCGTCCAGTGTATTATAAAAGAGCTTGCTTGCTACCTTCTATTCGAAATCGACTCTAAAACTTTGTTTGGTATTTTTAGACTGATCTGGACTATTCATAATTAAGTATTTAGTTCCTTTTGGTATACCCACATTTCGATGAAATTAGCAACGCAAACACGTACACATGTATTTGAAGTCTATTTCCTAAATATACCATCTAGTGAAAAAAAAAATGTATCTACAGTCGAAACCGAATATGAGAGCCAAAAACATTAACTCTTTTGTTATACTTAACACAGTACTGTGGTACTAACACGAGTTCACCACGTGAGTTACTCATATAGTGAGTCCTCAACATCTACTATGTAGTACATACTTAAGTATGGGCGCCCCTCATTCTGTTCTATTATATACATGCTAGAAGTAGTTTTCTTTGTTTGAGTTGTTCCTGTTTCCATTATGGATTTTTAACCGTTTTGGATGTCACCTTAAATAGCGTACTTACGAAAGAAACGGTTGTATTTTGGTACTTACACACCGGATTGTCAATGTCCAGAGCTCTTACCTGACCGACAGCAACATATTATTTGCGAAAGGAGGGATCTATAGTCCGCCCGATTATTTCACACGACAAGACATTTGTAGTATGTAACCCAACTCGCATCCCTCAACTTAAACAGTCAGTCAATATCGATAGAGCAACTTCGTCGCTCTGTCGATGTTAGTAACACTATAACATGACATGGTAATACCCGTGTGTATTGCCACCATACAGAGGGTGGCCAAGTTATTAGCACAGTATAAACTGTTTTTTTTTTTTTTCTAAATCATAGAATAACAAAACATCTTTTTCACTTTGTTTTGCAAGTTTATTTTATATACTTAAAACCGAAAAATATATTTGAGAAACGTTCTAACGCGCTAATGACTTGGTCATATTCTGTATCATTTTTTGCTCCAAATACCTTGTTATCCCTTTACAAAAGTTGACCACCATTCCTCAGCCACCCGAAATTTAGTAATTCAAAATATTGTATATCGGTTTATTTTTGACACCTAACCAACAACCTTCAACCTTTTCTTTCCCTTGCACTCAAAACAACATTTACTGTGCAGTTGCGCAAGCTTACTCATCCTGAACCAGAATTACCAGTCATACAGTTCGCATTAGGACGTCAATCTTACTCATAAAACACCTATTTTAGTTGTTTCTTTTTTATAATATTAAAAATATTTTTTTTTACATTTATTTGTTTATTTCTTTTCGTTAATTGTTTATACAAAATCACACTTTGTACCTCACTTATGTATCCTTTCCCTTGTCTGGGGCTCAGCTTCCATTTCATATTCGATTTCCACTTTTGGTTTCTTAAGTCGTCGCTTGACTTTGACGATTTTTCTGCTACCGTTGCTAGTGGCTGCTGCTGCTGTTTTTGCGGTGTTTTTTCTTGTGTTCGATCGTTGTTCATCGTCCTTATCACTGATATCCTTGCGTTGTTTCACAAATGCACCAACACCATTTTCCTGCATACATAAACAACAGAACACATTTCAAATTTATTAAAGAAAAACACTTTGAAGAGAATATTTATTCCAGGGCAATATATAAAGTGGGAACAGATATGAGAAGCTACGCAAAGCAAAACTCTAACTCATTCTAATCTAATTCAATCGTGCATCAGGTTAAGCCGGTATTTATTTTGCCCACATTCAAATTCACTCTCTTGGCCGGGATATAACCTTGACCGTGCAACGACGACGTCGACAAGGTGATTTCTTGTTTTTTCAATCAGAAAAGGTGATTAAAGCGCGCGCGCACAACACAATACCGGCAATAAAACGACAACACCTACAAACTCGTTGGACAAGAAACACACGAGGAAGACCGCCACAAAGAAAAATCAGTTCTAAAACCTTTCGCCAGAGATACAGATACTACGTGACAACAATAGAGCTATCGCGCGAGACTGTAATAGTCAACTGCTCTTCAGGTGGTTCGTTTTAACTGTATGTGCTGTGTGACTCAGTCATTGAGAACAACTGGAGTCGGATTTTAAGCGAGAGCGGCGTACAGAGAACGAGTATTCATTAGCTTAGCTTGTTTTGGGGGGAATATTGGAATTTCCACCGGGTAAATGAGGCTCAGCATCAAAAGGAATGATAAATTCTACACTGATTCACATATGCGAAATCCCACACGAGAGAAGATAACCGGAGATAGCAGAAATGGATATGTAAACAATAAAAGACGGTGATTATGTCATTTGGGTGCACAGTGCAATGAGATATCAGGTTCGTGTATCAGTCCTCCCAGGCGATGCAACGATATAAAGGCCCCGGTCGGTACAAGTATGTAAATTGAAATTACTCGAGCGGCAAGCCGACCAATTAGTATTCTAATAGAGCGAGTCGGCATCTTTCGATTTCTTTCAGATGAAATGGAGAGGAGACATTGAAAATAAATTGCTAAAAGGAGCAGAAGTATCGTTAGTGGAAATAATAGGTTCGCTGATCAATGGCACAGGTATTATGTATGGCTATCGTCCATGAAATTGTGGGGTTCACAACTCACTACACCTTCATTTCATAATAATTTAAATGACATTGAAATGTTGTATTTGATTATCTCGGCGAGATAGTGTATTTATTTTGTATTTAAACTGATCAAATATTTGCACAAGACAAGTTGAATGTGTGAAAGGTATAAGGAGCTTATGTAAAGCGGAATTAGTTGACTCCATTAGAACTTTTGTTGTATGAAATAATTGTTCATGGTTTTGAACTTGTAACTGAGTTCGCTTTGGCAAGTTTAATCAGCATAATCAGCATATATAACTGCAACTATCGTGACAGTTTACAGCTTGAGTATGTTAATGCTTTCTTAATTGTAGGTGTAGTCGGCTATTGCCTTATTTAATTTTAATGATTTTGGGGTGACAGTTAAATTTCAGGTAATTTACGATGAACACGCGCATCACGACGCTGTCATTTACTTTATATTAACGGAAGTCCAATTCCGTTGTTAATTAATATCATGTCAATATCGAAAAGCCCACAAGCAGTATCATGGCGAAGGTATCATTACCTGAACGCTGAAACTGGATACTATGCCGATCATGAAACTTGTTTGAGGGAAGGTCAGTGGATCGAAATAGTTTCTTACAGCCAATTTCTTTTTAAACGAGAAATACTATTTACGTTTTGAGTTCAGTCTTATGTTTCGCTGGTGCAGGCTCATTTCGTTTATTGTACACCACACCAGTAATTTGTTTTCAGTCAAGTCGCTCACTCTGCGACTAACCGATGATTCTGCACAGTGAGCCTGCTCTCAGAGCTCCCACCATAACATACCAGGGGACGAGAGAGCTGATGAACTGGAAGAGCAGTGGCGGAGACGTAGACACCTGCACGGTAACGATTAAAGCAATGAAAACGTTTACCACAAAACGTCACACGTCAATGTGCAGTCAAATCCAAACATTTAAAACGGCCCAAGCCATGATTAAAAGCCGAACCCACAACAGGCAAGGGAATGTACTTTATTTTGGCAAGGCACAAATAAAACTGAGGATTGAACTATATACGGGCCATAGAGACTGGGACTAGTGCAGCTTATCAGTTGCCCGGGTTGGGAAGAGGACGAAGCCTTCAACCACTTTCTCTGCGATGGCCTCGCTTTAGGCATATACACCTGGGAAGACACGTCCTGCTTGATCTGTCCCGTTGTGAGGTTTGAATTTTCTTAGGATTTGAACATATTGACGGCAAATTCACTCACATACCTCCTGAAAATGGGAGAGACAGAGTGCTGAAGACGAAGAAACGACGAAACATTTCCTTTTAATGATCTGAATACTACGCATCTCTTCCAGTTTTCTTTAGGTGGCGCTACAGTGCGGGGTCAACCAGGGCCTACTTCTTGCAACCATTTGTGTGTGCGTGTTATATTTTTGCCCGAATGTAAGACGAAATCACAACTTAAATAAATAGTCGCTAGATTCATTAAAGTACCTGCAAGTTGGAAAACTTTTGTAGCCGGTCTGGTTAATTTCAGTCGCAGTGAAACACGGTTTATCTCTGGTATATGTAATTACTTCTTTACAAAGCTAGACTACTACCATTCTATTTCAAACTAGATTCATATTAGTTTAGTAAGTCTGGTTGGTTTGAAATTTGTAATTTAAGTCTAATTAATAGTGAGCAGTGAGCACCTAACGATATAGTTAAGATGATTCTCACACATCAAAAAAAAAAAAGTACAATGTACTGATTTTCGGAAGGAAACGCCAATCGCATGAAGTACACTTACCTCGATGTCAGACTCGTCAGATGACACAAAATCACTTCCAAGTTCAACTTCTTCCCGGTTGCCTGAATCACTTTCTACATCTTCATCGTCGTCGACCTCATCTTCCTCATCCTCAGAATTGGCTTCAACGAATTCATCGTTCATATTCAACTCTCGCCGCACATCCTCATCCAATTCCATTTCGTTTTCAATCTCTTGCTCCTCTTCGACTATCTCCTCATCCTCTTCCACATCTTCGGCTTCCAGAGCCTTGTTGAAAGCCGTCTGTGGGAAGTTGTAAATATCTTGATAGGTACCCTTTTTCAACCGTTCCAGCAATTCCTTCTCAATATGGTTATCTATCTTTGCCGCGATAAGTGCCTTCTGTTCCCTGCGTGACTCCCTACGTTCTATCTTTCTCGACAGTGGAACAATCAGCTTCTGGCGACGTAGCTTTAACTTTCTCATTCGTATCAAATATTGAGTGATCTTAACAAACCGCTGTTTATTCTTCGAAATCATATACTTGGGCCAGAAAACTAGATTCTCGTTTATCTGTTGGATTGCCTTTTCGAAATTACGCGACAGCTTAACACGTTCCCAAAGTTTGCTGGGCATATGAGAACGTTCCGCCGTCTTCATAAATAAGTAGATGATACCATTTTCCTCACGTACTGTCGCGTATTGACTGTTGGCCAAAGGACATGTCCTCCTTGTACAGAGACCTGTTATATTATATTCATGACGGCAGAATGTTCGAGTATCTGTTCTGCAATAGACATTTTTGGTAAATTAAAATTTATTGAACCAAATATATCGGCAAACTTACTTGACTTTGTGCGAGCAAAAGGTTCTGTTGATAATGCTCCAAACAACCTACAAAACAATATAAATTTCATTAATTTGATTGTTTACAATGCAATTGTTATATTGCGTTCTTACATCGTCGTGCTGCATTTTGTTAAATAGAATAAAATTTAGAGAAACTTATAAAGATAAAGCGATTTTAAATAGAACAAAAACACGTGTGAAAGGTTGAACGCAGTCAAAAAAGAATTGTCAAATTGAAGGGGAAATCAGAGTGGTGAAATTCAAAATGACAACTGGACGAAAGAAGAAGTTAAAGGTGAGGCTAGAAGGTTGAGTTAAGTAAATTATTTATTTTCTGAAATTATTAATTATTAAAATTATTAAACATTATAATTATCAAACTCCTCGACAAAGCTTGATCGTATGATAGAGGCATGTGGAGGGAGAAGGAAATCTGATATGGTAAAGTTGAAAAAATTTACCGATTTCTTAATTACATACATGTAATTTGCTGCAAAACCTGTAGCGCAACCGTCATTTTTCGGAACGTGTAAAAGACGACGAACACTGGCAACTGGCATTAATTGTCAAATTCCACTTACGAATCCCTCAGAGATTTTCCTCCGCTGCTTGAGCAGAGAATTTTCTATTTAAGTGGAACAGCATTCTCGTCAGAGGAAAAATTTATCTTACCTACCAAATTAGTATTCTTCTTCAATAACTTATTTTTTCAGATTCATTTACTTGAATTAAATATGCAGAGTACATACATATGTATGTATGTATATTTATAATTTTCTCTTAACTCACTATAATTATACTACTTCAATTTGTCTGGTTCCATTTTAGAGAAAGATGTTCTAGTAATTTGATCTTTCAGTGCCCTTATTTATTCCATTTTAAAAAAAATTATAAGTTGTATGCACAATTTATTTTTGTTATTTGAATTAAAATCATAGGTTCGTTACATTATACTATTTATCTACCTCTTCTTCGCCTCCCATTTATAAAAATTCGACCTCACCACCATATCTGTCAAGCGAAGAAAAACGGCGCGCATGGTGAAAATGGTGAAAATATCACTAGCCTCTTGATTGCCGCACTCGTGCATAAGCGAATGTGACAATGTGCAAAAACTTCGTCTGATTTGTTTGCTTAAAAAGGAAGGTATTTGTTTGACACCCAAACGATAGTGTAAAAAGTTAAATTAGCTCATTCAAAATGCAATATTTATTAACGCTTCCGGTAAGCCTCATACCGATATTATCGATAAGCTTTGTGACCGTTTTAATTCTGTATAAATTATACGAGAAAATCAGGTGAGTTACCGAATCACGCCGGTGTCCTTAATTTTTCCCATAATAATTGGGTTTTTTTCTATGATTAAAAGATTTGAATTATCATTAAATACTTGTTGTTAAAAATTCAATTGAAATGATAAGTATTCGCTTTTTTTTACATGTATGTATGTACTTGTACATATTTTGAAAAGTGTTAAGAACCAGTTTATGCGCGAATTCGATTGCATTTTTTTTTGTTGAGGAACTTATTTATAGCCTTTTTGCATTTCAGGTCAAACTTTAAAGTTACTGTGAATTGCTGGTTTTGTAATCAAAATACAAAGGTCCCCTACTTGGAAGCAAATAGTTTTACATGTCCACAATGTGAGCAGTACAATGGTTTCACTAAGGATGGTGACTACAATCGGGAAATCTATCAACAGCTGGACTGCAGTAATTTGTCGGCAAGCAGGAAAGATGATTACAATTTGTCAGATTTTAGTGATCAATTCCCATCGAATGGGTTCTGTCAAGTATGCAACGAGGGGCAGCGATTGAAGGTAGAGAAATTGGCACAATTTGAACCGAAGAGTGAGTCCAAGTTTGACGAGGAATTAAAGAAATACAAGTAAGTAAAGCTGAAAAATCAAATTAAATATGTAGTGGCTTTTATTTTTCAGAAAAGTTGTTTGATTGAACAAATTTCCTACCTCCACGACCCTGCATGGGCGTTTATTTCACTGGTACATTATAACAACCCTCTTAATGTGCATTTCTATCATATTTCTTTATGCAAATAAAATGTTAGGATCCATATTCAGTTGTAACCTTTCGCATATTGTAACTTGTAACTTTTTTCGACAGCTTAACTAGATGTTGCCTGGTCTGGATTGGCAAGACTTGTCTTTTTAAATATGCCTTTTATGTTATTCCCTTGTTTTTCGTTGGTACTCTTGGTCTGCTGCTTGATATGAATCGTCGACCTGTACCGCTATCACTTTATACTATAAGTTCTGCTTCGGTGGTTGTAAGTAGGTCAATTTGAAGAACGGATTTCGTTAAATGACGCCTTATCTATGCTTCATTAGGTCTGTTCCCGTACTGTTGCAAACAGCCGAAAACTACACTCTTCTGTCAAAACATGAAAAATCTTCGTACGGGAACAGGATTTGACTGATTTCGGCTGTTTTGGACAGGTACGGGAACAGACCTATTTTATTGATGTTTCAAGCCCTGAATCTTCGTTTCAGCCTCTCGCATTCACTCAGAGCAGCCAACGGCAACAACTCGCCTTTTTCTTTCCATCAGCAAATAATTTTTCCCTTTTTTATTTTTGTTTAGAAATCAACTAGAAGAACAATATCGCCTGTGTACAACATGCGATCGTCACCTGAAGCTGGTTTTGCAAGAAAAGAAAAAAATGGTACTGGGCTCAAAATTCCTAGATTTCATCATGAAAGGAGCGGAATCATTCAAACAACCGCATTTTGCTCGCCTTAAACATGCACAAAAGTCCGAATTGAAGCGTAAAATCAGCAAATGCATTGCAATTTTGGCGTTTATCAATGCAGTCTGCATTCTCAGGAACTTACCAGATCTTACAAAGGAAAATCTGACCAGCATTTTGGGTGATAACATCGGACACTATACATTTTTGATGATTTCACACGTCCTCGCTTTGGTAAAGGTCTTCGCTTCTTATTTAGAGATTATGAGCAATCATCAGACTGTTCAAAAGCTTGGTCTCTTTTTTAAGACCATTACAATGATGGTTCTCTACTCCATGGGAATGAAATTACCTCAAGTTTCCGCGTTAAACATAAACGCTTTGCTGGTGCTAGTGAGTCCATTCCTGGTGTTGATTCTCGCCTTTACCCACAACTGCGTTGAAGGATTCAAACTGAGTAGGCATACATTTATGCTAACACTTTGGAGCTTGTGTGCTGGCGGATTACTGGACTACGACGCGATGCTTGCGTCGAAGGACCCCATTTTGGTAGGAGTGTCCTTAAAATCATGTTGCATTAAATAGTGAATTGTTTTTTTTTTTTTTTTCAGCTTGCAGCCTCAGTGGTTACGGTATATTTGTCACTTTCCACCAAATCGGAGTCAAATGTGTCGGCTAATAGCGAAACTTCTAGTAGCTTCCATAGAATGTACTCCGAAGATTGTCTGAGCGACGAAGACACCCGCGAGACGATCAGTTTGATTAGCCAAAAACTCAACAGCAGTGGAAATAGTGTGTTAAGTGAATTCAGTGGTAAATCATTCCATTCACAATCGCAAATGTCTACCACCCTCAATGGCGGTAGTCTTGCAAGATCTCCAATCACATCTTCAGTTCTAAGCTTAAATGGTGCTCAACGTTCGCCGACGTTTAAAAGTTTCTCCAGAGATGACAATCAATCGATTGCCAGAAATCGTAGTTATGCTGCTTCAATGAGTAACTTCCCCACAAATCGTTCAATGTTCGATTTGAATTTGGAGTACGGTTGCAAACGTCCACAGTCGAATTTCGGCGTGAACGCCTCCTTCAACTCTCCAATTGTAATGAATGCATCAATGGCGGCCAATATTAAACAACGCGATGATAATTTCCAAAACGTAAATAACGCTTCTCAACGGTACGCCCAAACGCCACTAGCTTCACCCTTCTCTGTATCCAGCAGTGCTGTATACCAGAGATCTAACTTACTAACCCCTTCTCGCTTTAGTACTAACAGCTTGGCTACTAATAATCCATCAGCTTCTTGGCTTTCAGGTGGTTATTTCAATAGTGCGCGTTCTGTCGATCACCCTCAGACGCCTGAGGAAAAGCGTAATTTCTTCCTTGAACATCGCAACGGAATGAACTCCATTCAGGAGAATATATCGCGTGCTTCATCGCAATCTTCGGGTTTTGAATCGCAGTCGAGTGCAACTTTGAGAGAGAATTCCATTTGCCCGGAACAGGAGCATTATCCACAAGTCGCGAGTTCAGTATCTGACTTCCAAAACGGTTTCTACCCCATCGACCAAAGTGGCGTATTTCAAAGACCATCCTCCATGTTCAACACTGCTTTCCTGGCACCAATGGCCAGTCCAGTCGGATCTCTTTGTAGTTTCTCCTCATCGGATCCGCACATAACACTTAAATCCGCCATTCAACCGTTGTCAGTGAATTGCAACCAGGACTACTGGAAGCCAATGAAGGCACACGCAACCAACCCAATGACGAATGCATTTAACCTTCGTAAAATCAATGAGGAGTTGCCACCGATTCAGAGGGGCGCCCTTTTAAAAAAATGGAAGGAGGGACAAACGCTATCATAGGTTTTTCTCTGCTTTGTTTTTGGTGTGTAAGTTAAACCATTTGTAAATAGGAATAAGGATTACTCAAAAATTATTTAAATTATTCATAGCTTTTTATTTAAAAAAAATAAAATGTCACTGCCACGAAGAAAGTCTGCAGCAAATTTAGCTCTTCATTTTAGACATTTTTTTTAGTTAATATGCGTGCACGAGAAAGTGCAGCTAAAAACTGTTAAATTACCTTTTTAAGATTTATTTTTCCGCTTGTTTCTTATTTGACATCACATAGTTGAAAATTTAGGCAAGAAAATCCACTGTAACTTGTTTAACTTTTACAATTATCTTATAAACATTTATAGACACTCGCGGGACACTTTTTATATTATTATTTTTTTTGTTTTGGACTGAACTATTTTTTAGACTATGTTAGAACAAATTTTCTTTAAATCAATTGTATAATGAATTTATAAATTCAAAATAACTTTTTTTTTTGTTTGTTTAATACCTAACACAAAAGACTAAAAGAAAACAAAAGATAAAACTAATTAAGTATGTATAGTTTCTAGTAACAACTACTGACGCCTAGGTTCTAAGTTAATTTTCACCCTTAGATATGTAAGTAATCGTTTGTTTTCTTTTTTGGAACGCATATGTATTTGTAATTTTATAATTTTTATTTTAATTAAGATTCATTGTTACATTACAACGTGTTCTTTCCTGCGAAGCCTTGTGGCTTACCTGCAGGAGCTTAAAATAAAATAATAAAAAATCATTTATTTTCAAACTAAAAATATTTGTTTCTGTTGTTTTTTTTATATATGTATATAAACAGCAATAATGCCGAGTTAGATCCATGTGGAGTTTGCAGCTGTATAATTGAATGGCAGATGGATGAGTGCATAAATATAAGAGCTATTGGTAATTTGTTCCGAAACAACCAAAAGCCTCGGAAAAGGACGGATCTACTGTTGACAACCACGCTAAACGAAATAAGGACAACGACGTTCGGATATGTACCTGGAATGTTCGTTCAATGAACGGCGACGGTGCATCCGAACAACTGGCAGAGGCCCTAAACTGCTACAAGGCAGATATAACCGCCATCCAGGAAGTGCGATGGAATGGGCCAGGCAGAAAAAGGATGGAAAACTGTGATATCTACTACGGTGACTGCTATACAGAAAATAAACAGCGCTTATTCGGATGCGGATTTGTCATACGCGGCAGACTTAGGCAGGAAGTCTTGAGCTTTCGGCACGTGAGCGAGCGTCTTATGACAATCCGTGTCAAGGCAAAATTCGCCAACATAAGCCTTATATGTGCTCACGCCCCCACAGAAGAAAAAGACGACACTACCAAAGATAGTTTCTACGAGCTCCTCGACCAAACATACGACCAATGCCCTAGACATGACGTTAAAATCGTACTGGGTGACTTTAACGCCAAGATAGGAAGAGAGGACATCTTTGGTAGGACGGTTGGAGGGCACAGCCTACACGACACCACGTCCGAAAACGGACTAAGGCTGATTGACTTTGCTGCGGGGCGAAGTGTCAGTATAGCAAGCACACAGTTTCCACATCTCAATATCCATAAGGGGACATGGCGGTCTCCGGATCGAATAACCGTCAACCAAATCGACCACATTGCGATCGACGCCAGACATGCCTCCAGTATTATGGATGTCCGAACCTTCCGGGCGGCCAACATTAGCTCGGACCACTACCTTGTAGACAAGATACGAATGCGGATATCCACAGCGCCACAACAACGAAATACTGTGAGAAAGTACAATGTCGAAAAGCTACAATCGCAAGACACCGCCAGAGCCTACAGAGAACGCATATCCCGATCTCTTGCTACGAGTCCTACCGCAGCAACAGCTAGTACAGAAGACCAGTGGCAACACTGCCAGCAAGCCATCATAAGTGCCGCGAATGATGTGCCGGGTTTCACACGACCACCACCACGAAACCCCTGGTTTGATGAAGAGTGCAGACTAGGTTAGGTTAGGTAGCAGTGGCTGCTAGTAACAAGTACCAGCACACTTAGGCCTATAGAGGCCCATTGTGATACCAAGGATCTTGGGGATAATCACCCCGCTACTCAAGTGAACCATTTGGAACTTTGTACAAAACGAAGAAGGCTTCCTACGTCTTTTTGTGTGAGATCACTTAGATCATCGAAAAAGTATTCTCCAAGGTGAAGTTTCCTACTACGGGAAAGAGCTGGACACGAGCAGAGGAGATGTGTTGGACTTTCCTCCTCCTCTTCGTCTCTACAGCTTCTGCAGAAGTCATTCGAAATGACGCCAAGTCTAGTAGCGTGTCTGCCTATAAGGCAGTGTCCTGTGATGACACCGATAATCGTACTAATATGCAGTCTTTTTAGTGACAAAAGGTATCTAGAGCGGTTAAGATCTAATCTAGGCCAGATTTGCTTTGTAGCAAGGCAGGTGGTTCCACCTTCCCATCTGGCGTTGGTTTTATTGACTGTGTCAAGTTTGAGTGCTAGCTTGTAAGTAGCGAGTGGCATACCTATATATTTCTTATCGGGTAGAATAGGTATTGTTGTTCCTATTTTAGCGAGCTCGTCAGCTTTGCAATTCCCTGGAATGTCTCTGTGCCCCGGCACCCAGCAAAGGTGAATGTTAAACTGCTTAGCCATCTCTATGAGAGATGAACGGCAGTTGGAGGTGGTCTTAGAAGTGGATGAGACTGATTCCAGAGATTTCAACGCCGCCTGACTATCCGAGAAAATGCTAATATCGTTAGTGGATATTACATTCCTCTTGATCCAGGACAGTGCTTCCGAAATCGCCATGATCTCCGCTTGAAACACGCTACAGTGATCAGGGAGGCGAAAGGAGAGATTTAGTTTTAATCTGTCTGAGAAAACACCTCCTCCTACACCATCATTGGTTTTTGAGCCATCAGTATAGAAGTGTATCGACTTGTCTTTTACAGCACCTAGGTCATCCCAGAAGGACCTATCTGGAATAGTGACTTTAAAGTTTTTGTCAAAATTGGGCTTGGGTACAGTGTAGTCTATGTTTTCGGGAAGAGTAAGATTGTCTAGTATTATGGAGTGGCCAGTGTAGTTACTTGACCACTGTGAGATTGTTTTGAGTCTTATGGCAGAACTGGTTGCCATTTGCTTACCAATTAAGTCTAGGGGTGGGAGATATAGTAGGATGTCTAATGATGCGGAGGGTGTTGATCTTAATGCTCCACTAATGCACAGACACGCTAATCTTTGTACTTTCCCCAAGCTGTCGCGATGTATAGCTTTATCTAGGGCGGTCCACCAGACCACTACGCCATACATCAGAATCGGTCTGATGATAGATACATAGAGCCAGTGGGCGATGCGGGGTTGAAGACCACATTTGCTGCCGATGGCTTTCTTGCAGGAGTAGAGTGCTATGGTAGCTTTCTTTACTCTTTCTTGGATATTGAGTTTCCAACTAAGCTTACTATCCAAGATGAGACCTAGGTACTTTGCTTTGTCGGTGAAAACTAACTTGGTACCATATAAAGAAGGGGGGTCTATCTGAGGGATTTTGTATTTCCTAGTAAAAAGAACCAACTCCGTTTTCTGAGGGTTAACCCCCAGTCCACATTTGTCGGTCCATTTCGAGAGCTTATTTAGTGCATTTTGCATGAGTTCATTGATCGTGTGAAGATGCTTGCCGGAAATAGCTATAGCGACGTCATCAGCATATGCGATTACTTTGCATCCCACGCCTTCTAGGAGTAGCAAAAGTTAATTTACTACCAGGTTCCAAAGAAGGGGGGATAGGACACCACCTTGGGGGGTGCCTCTGCTGACAAATCTCCTGGAAGAGGACTCGCCCAGCTTGGTGTTGATAATTCGACTAGAGAGTAGTAAATTGATCAATTTGCGAAGCGAGTTCTCGACCTTGAGACTTGAAAGGGCATCTATTATAGCCTCCGATTTAACATTATTGAAGGCACCTTCTATATCCAGGAAGACAACCATTGTGTATTCTTTGCAGTAAATCGTCTTCTCAATGGTGCGTACTAGGGAGTGCAGTGCAGTTTCTACTGATTTACCCTTACAGTAGGCATGTTGGGATTCTGATAGCAGTCTTGATTCTATGCTGCTGCGAAGGTGGGTATCGATCAGTCTTTCTAAAGTTTTTAAGAAGAATGATGATAGGCTAATAGGTCTGAGATCTTTTGGACTAGCGTGAGAGCTCTTTCCCGCTTTGGGAATAAAAACTACTTTGACTTCCAACCATAATTTGGGAATGTAGGTATTATTTATACAAAAAGTGAGTATAGTTTCCAGCCAGGGCAGAATTATGTCAGTTGCCGACTGGAATTCAGCAGGTATTATGCCGTCAGGTCCCGCAGACTTGTACGGTTGGAAGCTGCGTAGCGCCCAAAGCAGTTTGTCCTTTGTGACCAGACTGTTAATGTTATTTTGTGTAAGTTGAGTAGGTTGTGTGCTATTAGACGAACTACTAAGTGGAGAAGAGAAGCTACCAGGAAAATGTGTATCCAGGAGTAGGTCTATTGTTTCTTCGCTTGAAGAGGTCCAAGAGCCATCTGGTTTCATAAGATAGCCAGGAGTACTTGGATTGGTCGAGAGTATTTTTCGTAGCCTTGAGGCTTCAGAGAAGTTCTCAATGTTGTCGCAGAAAAGTCTCCAGGATTTCCGTTTAGCTTTCCTAAGAGTACTTTTGAATACTGCGAGGGACTCCTTATAAGAGTTCCAATCTAGGGTACTTTTTGTTAATTTGGCCCTGTTGAATAGCAGTCTACAGCGTTTTCTTGTACTGCTAATTTCGGAGTTCCACCATGGTGGTTTTGGTTTCCCCTTTGGTCTTATTGTAGGACATGCTACATCTAGTGCCCTATTGCAGGCGGAAGTTAGTTCTCCTACCATGCAGTCAAGCTCTTGTGTGCTGTCCGTGACAGGGGGTATTGAAGAAGGGATTAGCCTCTGTAGGGTTTCCCTGTATTTAGCCCAGTCGGTCTTCCGGTAGTTCCGAAACTCTGGTTTGGCTGGGGGATGATCGTCTAACGAGAATTGGATGTATCGGTGATCTGAGAACGAATGTTCAGCCGAAACTTTCCAGTTGTTGATCGATTGGGAGATATTATCAGATACAAGTGTAATATCTAGAACTTCCTGTCTATTGCAGGTTATAAAAGTTGGTGTGCAACCTTTGTTGCAGTAGGTGAGGTTTGTATTAAGAAAATAGTCAAAAAGTAACTCACCTCTGTTGTTGGTGTCGGAGCTGCCCCAAATAGAGTGATGCGCGTTAGCGTCACTACCCAGGATTAGTCCATCCTTGCGCCTCTCTGCATCCGCGATCGCCTTCCTCAGATTGTTCGGAGGTAGAGGGCCTATTTCGTCATGGGCGAGATAGGCCGAGACCAGCCAGATTTTGCCCTTGCTAGTCTCCAGTTTTACCACTACTGTATTTCGATCGCTGTAATTAGAGAGTAGGAATATATTAAGATTACTCTTTGCCAGAATGCAGGCTCTTGGCTTACCTTCATTCCTCTTGTGGTAAAGAGTATAATTAGGAGTCCTGAGTCCAAGTATCGAGTTACCATTAACCCAAGGTTCCTGGATCAGGACGACGTCTTCTTCAGTTTTACCACTACTGTATTTCGATCGCTGTAATTAGAGAGTAGGAATATATTAAGATTACTCTTTGCCAGAATGCAGGCTCTTGGCTTACCTTCATTCCTCTTGTGGTAAAGAGTATAATTGGGAGTCCTGTTTCCAAGTATCGAGTTACCATTAACCCAAGGTTCCTGGATCAGGACGACGTCTTCTCCTAGTTGTTGGAGTCGGAGAAGAAGTGAAGCGGATGCCGCTTTGGAGTGGTGGAGGTTAATCTGAACTAATCGCAGCATTGGAGCTACAATCAGGCGGATTTACCTCCACTACTGTAGAGTTTGCCTCTGGGTCTGAGTCCGAAGCTAGAAGCTCGTCCTCACTCAAGCATATGATAGGCTCAATCTCCATATCTGAGAGCGGTTCTTCCAGGGATGGGGGGTGGGATTGGGAGGGTGGTGGTGGTAGTGGTGAGGGTACCGTCTTCGAGTCATTTGTCATTGCACCGGATGACATCTGCGAGCATGACGGTAGCTCCGAAGTGGTTGCGAGGTCCTTGGGTGAGGGGTTTGACTCCGGTATTGCCTCGTCTTTTTTGTACACCTTAAGGGTGATTGAGTCAAACCCGTAGCTAATTACGCCGTTGGTTTTGGCGAGAGGAGCCAGGGATTCCTGATTGAAACAATACAGGCACTCCTAAAGAGACCTCTGGCTTCGTCTAACCTGCCGATCTTCCAATTGTGCGTTGGAAGTTGTGGGTTGCAGAGCTTAATGACGCTAAGCACATCTGCGGCAAGAGGGGGTTCGGTTGGGATCCAGGCCCGGGTTCTTGGTCTGCTCGGGATATCCTCCTTTGCTACGACCTCCAACCTAGCACCTGGCCATATCTCACCCAATTGGCTTATTGCCAGCTTATAAAGCTGTGCCGATCTATCGTCAGCGCAGGTGACCAACTTCACATGGCCTTGATGCCATCCGTTGTCGCGACATATGGGGGGAGGACCTGGGTGATCCTTGAAGATTCTGAGGAATCCACTGTGCAACCGGCTGTTGACCAGCAGCCACCTATCAGGGGAGATCCTGCCGTCTGGATCGCTGCGGTCGATGACTGCAACCACCAAGTGATCCTTAAGAACCTCGCTGAAAGGCCTTGATGTGATGCTGGACGGCTTAGGTGTGGTGTTGTTCACCTTAGTTCTTTTTGAGTCCGGATGGGACTCGTCCAGCGACCTTTGTCTTTTTGACGCGGAGTCTGAAGACGCAGCGGGTGACCTCTTGGTGATTTTCATCGCCCAATCAAGAGAGGCCCTTTGCTGTGCTGATCTGGCCTCTTCTGGAATTTTGCCAATTCTTTCCAGTACATTGGCAGCAGTCTTACGGTCCCTATAAGCCTGCTTGGAGGGGGCGATATACCGTTTCCGGCGTACCGTCCCCGAAGCGTCCGAAGCGGACGACCGTGGGTGATTGGAGGATGCGTTGGGAGACGGGCCAGAAGCTTTCGGTCTTCCCAGCGCATCCAAATGGATATTTAGAAGTGGATGCGCGCCTTTGCCAGCAATGCTAGAGTCCAGCTTGGGTAGCAGATTCTTTGCTGCTGCTTGGCATCGAGCAACCTCAGCAGAAGACCCTGAGGTCTTGCTGCCGGCCGGGATTGAAGGGGACCCGGTCTTGGAATTGTTGTTTTTGTTGTTATTGTTGTTTTTGTTGTTTGTGTTCATTATAGTTCCCATGAGTAGCGGAGAAAGAAGGTCCACCTGCACAGAGATCCGCAGTATGCAGGTAAGGCTGGCTAATCCGGATGTCGCCAGGTTTCCGGATACTCCGTGCAAGGCTGAGCTATTTAAAGGGCCCTCAGCCTGGTCGATTCTCGGCACGGGTCGTATGACACCTTAATCCAGCCCGGGATTGGGAGCGAAGGGATAGAGGATGGGAATGGTGTGACGGGGTCGACTATCCTTTGGTTGAGATCTCCTCTAGGGTTGGTGACCCGAGAGTCTTTGACCTTTTAGGCCCCTACACCACGACGAGGTAGATAGTCAGGTAGGGGAGAGTGCAGACTAAATAACGCGGAAAAACAACAAGCGTATAAAGCGGCGCTGCAAAGAAGGACTAGATCTGCTCGCATGCTCTACGAGCAAAAGAGACGGGAAGAACATCGGCTTCTTAGAAGGAAAAAGAAAGAGCACGAGAAGCGTGCATTCGAGGATATTGAGAGATGCTACTCCAGGAACAATGTACGGAAGTTTTACCAGAGGGTAAAAAGAATGTGCCAGCAAAACAAATCCCGTACAGAAACCTGTAGAGACGCGGATGGAAACATCGTAGTAGAAACACAGTCGGTGCTGAGAATTTGGAAAGACTACTTCTGCAGACTGTACAATGGCTATGACGACCAAAATTCCGCTGTCAGGCAGAATGAACCATTCAACTCAGATGATAATAGCCAAAACTCCCATCCACCTGATCAAAACGAAGTGCGGATAGCAATATCCAAGCTTAAGACCAACAAGGCTGCTGGACCTGACGGCTTACCCGCAGAGCTATTTAAAGCAGCTGGAGATGACTTGGTAGTGAGCATACACCAACTCATCTCTAAGATTTGGTCAGATGAAAGTATGCCAGATGAATGGAATCTCAGCATCGTTTGCCCGGTTCATAAGAAAGGAGACCCTCTCAACTGCTCCAATTACAGAGGCATCAGTCTCCTGAACATCGCCTACAAGATCCTATCTGCCATATTGTGTGAACGCTTGAAGCCTTTCGTCAACAACCTGATTGGCCCCTATCAGTGCGGTTTCAGGCCAGGAAAGTCCCCCATAGACCAAATTTTCACACTCAGGCAGATCCTGGAAAAAACCCAAGAACCCAAGAAACCCAATACCCACCACCTGTTCATCGATTTCAAGGCCGCCTATGACAGCATCTGGAGGGATGAACTGTATAGAGCCATGTCTAGTTTTGACATCCCTGCCAAACTCATCCGTCTGTGCAGGATGACGATGGAGAAAGCTCGCTGCTCCATCAAGGTCGGTAGTGACCTCACCGAGACCTTCGATCTCAAAAAAGGATTCAGACAAGGTGATGCGCTGTCATGCGACTTCTTCAACATCATACTTGAAAGAATTGTTCGAAACTCACAAGCCAACACACAAGGAACGATCTTTCAAAAGTCCGTTCAACTACTTGCATACGCCGACGATATTGACATCATTGGTAGAACACAGTGAGCTGTCACCGGCGCGTTCGCGAGTATAGAAATGGAAGCGGCCAAAATGGGTTTAGCGGTAAACGAGGGCTAAACTAAGTATATGCTGTCAACAAAAAGGGACAACCAACATCGACGAATTGGACAGAACGTCACAATATACAGCTACAACTTTGAGGTAGTAAAGGACTTTGTCTACCTCGGCTCTGCCATAACACCAAAAAATGACATCTCGTCGGAAATCAAACGAAGGATTACTCTTGCCAACCGCTGTTTCTTTGGGCTAAGAAGGCAATTGAGCAGTAGAGTCCTTTCCCGATCGACTAAGGAGACTCTATATAAGACCCTTATCATCCCAGTCTTGCTATATGGAGCTGAAGCATGGACTTTATCGAAAGCGGATGAAGATCTCCTTGGTCGCTTTGAGAGAAAAATCCTTCGTAGGATATTCGGTCCCGTTTGCGTTGACGGGTTTTGGAGGAGAAGATTCAACGACGAACTGTACGAGCTATACAGCGACATCAGCCTGGTCAAAAAACTGCACATTGGGCGTTTAAGATGGCTAGGACATGTAGAGCGCATGGACATCAGCGCTCCGGCTCGGAGAATATTCAACTCTAACCCGGAGGGTCAGCGCGGCAGAGGACGACCTCGCCTAAGGTGGCGCGACCAAGTAGAACAAGACCTCAACCAACTTGGAGTGCGCAACTGGAAGCGGTTAGCTAAGGACCGGGCTAACTGGAAGAGCTTGTTGGTTGAGGCCTTGGTCCACCCCGGACTGTAGCGCCACCTAAGTAAGTAAGTAAGATTGGTAATTTCAACGACATACTTTTGTTCCCGTGAAATAATTTCCCCATCGTGTACTTGCATCTGAATGGGTTTTCCTTGGAATCTCATTCAAAATTAAATTAAAATGTTTTGAAACTAATTTTGTGTTTCTTATCCCAATTATGTTTCGGTGCTCGTTTAAGGGAGTGAACCCTGTGACCAGTTCCGTATACAAAAACGTCTCGCTAAATTTTAACGGCTGACAAAGCCGAGTTGCAAAATTGTACACGCAGCATCCAGGGGTCATATGAAAACCTTTGGAGTAACCTTCTGTTCCGTGAGTAGGACAACTTGGGTTTCCTTTGGCTTTGGTTTTTGCAAATGACCTATAGATTCAAAAACTACATTAGTATATGATGCGGGATAAATTCTCCAAAAGCTATTTTCTTCCACGACGAATCGAATTTGACAGCGGATTTAGTTTTTAGTTTTTAAATTAAATCGGAAATCAAAGGAATGGAGATATCGTTGGTGACTTCGAGAGAAAAATCTGCGTAAGATATTCGGTCCCGTTTGCATTGACAGGTTTTGGACGAGAAGATTCAACCACGAACTGTACAGCGACATCGACCTGGTAAAAAAAAAAAACTGCATTGGGCGTTTAAGATGGGTAGGACATGTAGAGCGTATGGACATCAACGCTCCGGGTCGGAGAATATTTGATTCTAACCCTGAGGGTGAGCGCATTAGAGGACGACCTCGCCTAAAGTGGCGCTCAAGTAGAAAGGGACCTCAACCAATTTGGAATGCGCAACTGGAGGCAGTTAGCTAAGGATTGTTGGTTGAGGCCTTGGTCCACCCCGGATTGTAGTGTCACCTAAGTAAGTAAGTAAATTTTAACGATTGACAAATAAGTATAAATATATATGCCGAGTTGCAAAATTTAAGATACAGGGAAATTAATCAAATGAAAACCTTGGGAGTAACCTCCAGTTCTGTGAGAAAACTAACATATTTTTTTTACACTTTACCTATTTTCAACCAGATCAAAATAGCAAAAATTAATTTTTAAAAAAAAATCAAAACAATTAAAAACACACCTGAGCTTACTGACTCCATTGAAAAAAAAAATGTATCTTGATATACACAATAGATAAGAAATAGCATACAAATTACTGTAGACACTCAAAACAAAAATACACGTAGGACTTCGATGCAAAAAGTGAACTTTACAAAATCCAAAAAATTACCATAACTATCTACTATCTGATTACAGCTTAAAAGTATGCAATGCAAAATGTTAAGTACCCTACAGTCAAAAATAAAAACACCACAGAAACGTTGCATATCTACAGGTTTTGTGTTTTAAGCTTCGTATAGAGGCCTAACGAACAGACAGACAAGAAAGCAAGTTAATATTGAATTGTCATCCAGTTCTGAGCTATATTTAAAGTTTCAAGTCTCTAGCTCATCGGTAAGTTAGTGTAAAATCAATTGCTAAATTTGTACTGAACATTAGGACAGACAACAAAGTGACCTACTAAAAACTTTGTAATAAAAAAAAGGAAGAATTATGGTGAATTTCACCGTCTTTGTAAGGAACTCAATTTATTTGAAGTCCGTTTCTTCAATTATTTTCGAATCTCTGGAGCAGTTTGAGACGATTCACGAACTTATCGCACCGAAGATCTAAGAAATTTCAACGAACTGGAGAAAGTCAATATCTTTTTGATTCAGAATGGTACCAATCTCACTCCAGGCTTTCACTATCTATTTTTGAAACACCATAAACGTCATGCCGTGTATTATATAAAAACTCTATAAATTCCTCCACCTCATCAGACTTTTATACTTTTGATAAATCGGGTCGCTTCTGCCTATTCGGTGCTTAAGATAAAATATAAGATAAAGAAATCCCCTTTTTTATGATTTATTATTTTTATTTAGAACTTTTTCTACAATGTACAAAATAGTTGCATATTCGTCGTGTATATTTGTTAGAAAATTGGAAAATATTTTTATTTTTTATTTTTTTATTCTCTACAATATATAAAATAGAAAAAAAACATTCGTTAATTAAATCGCATTCTTTTCATTATCTTTCAGATCAGACCACAATTTTAGTAGGTATCCTTATTCTAGTGCTTATAGCTATCTCAAAACGAAGGCCGGAGTGTTTTCTTACAAGTTTACAAGTCGCTTAAATTCCTTTCTACTTATGTAATTTTTTTTTCTAATTTATTTTATATATTTTTCTTATATTCGAATAAAAACAAATATTAGTCTGTATTATTATGTTATTGCTCATGTGTTCTTCATTGAATACTGTTCGTAGAAAAATAATTTTAATTAAATAAAAGTAAATTGAAATTGTAATTTATTTTTTGATAGAAAAAAGAAAGGGGAAACCCATATCGCTTATTTATTTATTTATAAATGCAAAAAATAAAAACACGCCTTGCACTGTTTTGGCGGTGGGATGAGGTGAGTCATAATATATGTAGGTAGCAAGCCATCGAACGCTTAAAAATAGCAGATGAATTGGACACTAGAACTGTTTATATTACTAGAGATAAAAAATTATCCCCCATAAACTTTAGGCAAAGTACCTATACAGCAATATTGGCATTACTGGTTAATAAAAACCTCGCAAATGTAAATGTATAGGTATACTTACTTACTTAGTTGGCGCTTCAGCTCGAGGTGAACCTGGGCCTGCTTCTCGCAACCATTTGTGTGTGCGTGTTATATTTTTGCACGAATGGGAGGGACCTACAGTTTTTTGCCGACTCCGAACGGCGATTTGAGAAGCTCAATCGTGACAAATGATACTCTTTGATGCTTGTCAGGCATTCGAAAGAGGTGGGCACTGTGAAAAACTTTTAGGTGTTTGCGGCGGGATTCGAACCAAAGACCGCTGGCTCAGTAGTCCGACGCACTAACCACTTGCGCTACGGTGCCCAAATGTATAGGTATAGATCTTGGTAACTAGAACCTGGATTTGTAAGTTATTGGTGATTAGACCCTGGATTTGCAAGAAACTGTGGACTTGTAGTTTGGCTAATAACAGTAGATCCATGCAAAAATAGTGCGTTAATATTAATAATCTTTGCGGCTTC
The DNA here is from genome assembly GCA_949775065.1 of Brachyopa scutellaris. Classification (NCBI taxonomy): domain Eukaryota; kingdom Metazoa; phylum Arthropoda; class Insecta; order Diptera; family Syrphidae; genus Brachyopa; species Brachyopa scutellaris. The sequence goes on along the minus strand of OX459112.1, from coordinate 56,199,070 downwards.
GGTCTTCGAGTCTCATTTGACTAGAGAAATTTCCCAACTCGCAGGTTCGGCGCCACCAAAAAAAGGCTGTAGATTCACACCATTAATTTGACGAATAAAAATATAACTGACATGCACAAATAGTTGCGAGAAGCTAGGCCCAAGTCCACCTGGGAATGTAGCGCTACCGAAAGAAGAGAAGTCACACGGTTACATAAAAGGCACTAACCTACAATGCACTGATTGTGAATATCGTTAGGAAGTTAGATTTCTAAAATTGTAAATGGGTTGGAAATACGGTATGGACGGCTGTCTTATTTCATACCTATTATAAAATGAACTGCAGCGCAGACAAGTCTTCTTTTTAAAGTTTGCTTCTTTTGTCCAAATGCATCACAGTTTTCGCTTCAAATTATAGACAATTCACTTACTGTCAAATACAACGTTTGTAGCTCATTCACATAAGCTGTAAGCACGCTCTGACTAAGTGGTCTATTATGAACGGCTCTTGTCCAAGCTGAATATTCCATCAACACATCTCCAACCTCCACTTTAAAATTAGTGAAAATGAAATTTCTAAATGAGAACAAAAATAAACCATGCCAACGAAAACAAAATCAAAGCGAATAAGAAAATAAATAAAAACAACATATCTTCTTTTTTTTACAAAACGTTTCTTTTGTAAATTTTTATTAATATAACATAATCGTTTCCTTTTGGTTGTAGTTCTTGTTTGCCTGCTGATTAAATTTCGCCCTTAGTGCAAACATTTTGTTATGTCCGTTTTTGTGAAACATACAACTTTTATTTACCTTAGACTTTATTGTTGTTTTTATTTATTTATTTTTTTTTCAATAAAATAATACAGTTATAATAAAATTGTTTTATTTTTTTTTTAATTATTTTTTTAAATATTAAATTTAAAATAAAATAATAAAAAAAATACTTGGGCGTTAAAAATGCATTAAAAAGTATATTTGCATAAAAGTAATAATGTAATAATACCCCTAACGTTGACTTTATTTTAAGAAAGATAATAAACTGAATATAAAAAACAAAAAATTTACTTGTAACATGGCCAAACAAAAAGAAAATGCTAAAACCTATTTTATCGGCTAGGCTGGCTTGATAGAAAATTATGTTTTTTTTTAACAGAAAAAAGGGCAATCTTCTTAATTTTTTTTATTCAGTAATACAATAATATGTAATAAAGGAAAAATAAAATATAGAAATATATTCATTACCCTATTTTAGAGAAAACAAAACAAATAGAAATAAAAAAAGAAAGAAATAAATTGTTATTCTACACTGCTGCTGTTTAAGTTTAATTCAAATGCCTTCAATTTTTAAGTATTTGATTCAGTTGTATAAAGATATAAACATTATTTTATATTTAAAAAAAAAAAACCCTTGTTTGTTTAACAAGTACAAAATTATCTATTGTTTTGAGTTTTAGTCTTTTTTGTTCCTTTTATTTCGCTGATATACATATATGTAGGATTGAAGGCTTATATATCTGATAAAGAATTACAATTATTTGTAACGAAGAATAATAGAAACGAACAAATTTCCTTTTAGCAAAGAAAGAAATAATAATAATAATAATAAAGTATAAAGTTTTAATTAAATTGATTCTTTTAATGTTAATAATATTGTTTTGTTTTTGTTTTTATTTATTTATTTTTTCATTGTTAGTTTCACCGACTTTTTCTCTGCTCTAGTAATTAAATAAAAAAATATATATTAATATATATTTTCGACTACCAATATTTTCTCTTCTTGTTGTATATAACTGGACGACTGCAATGGCGTTTCTTGGTGTTTACTTTAATGTTTGTGTTGTTTATTGGATTTTCTTCTTTTTTTTCTGAATTTTTGTTTTTATCGTGGAAGATATAAGCACTTTACATATTTTCAAACTGATCGACACGACGTTTCGTGTTGCCCTTTCTAATTTCTCGCAGTGTCTTGTATTTATCACGGCCTTGACGCACGTTCTCGCGATGAATTTTATCGTTAAGTGTCTCCTTAGTCTCGTCACGAGATTGTGCCAAATCTAGTTTGAGAACCTGGAAATCAATTAAAAAAAGTTATAGTACATATGTATATTGATTTAAAGTTTGAACTGACAAATCTATTTCGGAATCAAAAAAGAGGTTATAACGTCCATTTCCCGTTTCCTATTGCGTGTTTCTTTTTTAATTTATAAAAACTTAACCCTAGCGCAGCCAAATTGGCTGCTCAAAAAACATGGGCCCGCCATCGAAACGAATTGCATTTAACATTCTACGTATGAGTTGAGGTAAAGTAGGCAAACAAAGACCAAATCAATTATCACCATCTTTCATGAAAGCAGGAAATTTCCTTTCAATATCACTCCAGTACTCTCCAGTACCAAAACCAAATTGGTTTGTGAAGCTGATATAGTCAAGGGTCGATAATAAAGATTTAAGCTTATTTTTTTCTCTTATTATAATTCGCTCCCACTCAATGGATTATGAGTATAACTTCCTTTATAATGTCACAAACAGAGAGAGCACCTACAACCTATAATCTGTATCAAGATGTGAATGAAGTTCAAAAAGTCAAAACACATCAATTCTATTAGCTCGGCCACATCGATTGAATGGACATTTACGTTCCATCCAAGATGATCTTCAAATCACAAACACCAGGTTCAAGACAACAAGGAAGACCGAACCTCTTTTTTAATGACCAAGCTATCTTGGATGCCAGATCACTTGGTCTAGAGAACTGCAGATAGCTTGTCCAGAATCGAAGTGGATGAAAAGTTGCTGTGCCTCACAAGTCAATACATATGACGTCTATTTACCGCACTTCATTTAATTTCTTTTTATAAAGAACCGATTTACTAACCCCGCAAATTCGACAGCAGCCTACATTTATAACAAAACTACCCGCCCTCATTCTTACCTTCAATTGATCATGTAGTCTCTCATTTCGTTCAGCTAACGTGCGTCTATCCTCAACTGGATCGTTAATGTGTTCATCTGTATCCAAGTCCCGTGAAACATCACCACCAGCATCACCGTTGGCCAATTCTTCTTCATTATCATTCTCATCCTCAGCAACATGATGATGTTGTGGTGTGGTTGATGCAGCCAGTAAAGCTGCAGCTGCTTCAGCCTAAAAAGAAAATATGAGCTCATTATTTTTTACTGCCCCTCTCTTCAAGTCAACATCATATTTAACAAACCTGCTTGATTCTGGCTTCCTCGACCTCAGCCTGCAGCCGCCTTGTTTCATCGTCCTTGGCATTGACCTCTTCTTGGATTCGGAACACTTCAGCCTGTTTGGCTTGGATTTCTTCTTCGAGTTTAAGTTTCTCGGACTGTTCCAGATGTTTGGCCTCTTCGAGACGTTGCAACATTGCTTGTAGCTCCTTTTGATGGATTTCGAGTTCATCCTTTGCGGCTTGCAACTGTTTGAGTTGCTCTTCAAGACGACGAATCATCTCTTGTGCCTCCATGAGGTCCTTTTGTGAACGTTCCATCTCTTCTTGCATTTGTTTTAGACGATCCTCATACTCTTGTTGTTTCTTCTCTGCACGCTCACGTGCTGCTAATGCCAATTGGAGCTTTTCACTAAGAAAAAACAAAAATAATCGGTAACAAAGATAAAATCGTTATTATATCACGATAACTTACCGTTCCTGTTGCTTGGCATTTTTCTCCTCTCGCGCCTGTGCTTTCATCTGTTGAACATCGATTGTGTCTGGCTTACGTCTGCGCATATAAAGCTCATGGTTGCCCATGCACAAGGCTAAAATTCTCTTATTGATCCTGACACGTGGCGCGAAGAAGACAAAGTCTGGCGCTTTCTTGTCAATCGGTTTAATGATGAAGCGCTTCTCCGAAAACGAAATGTTTCTGATTTCTGACCATGGAAAGCCGATTTTCGGAGTCAACTTATCATCCTGTTCGTAGATATTCAAGCCCAACGCATCGACACCCAACCACAAGTCAGTGCCCTTCTTGTTGCGGATTTCAAAGTAATTAACTCCGTACATTTCCAAGTCCTGGGCAATTTTCAGATACTCCATCATGGCATCTTCGCGCAACATTCCACGGTGCTCTTGCCACCAGGTCATTATTGACGCCTCCCATTCATCCTTGGACATTTTATGCTGATCAATGACACGCTGCGGAAGAAGACGATCGTTCGATAGGAAACCAGCGGAATGGGAGCTCTTATTGTGATCACCATGGCGTGCCTGTACGGCATACGAAGCCAACAATACTGAGGTCTCTGGCGGGCTATAAATTTCATCGGACAATATGGCATTCTTTACTTGCAAGTAGAACAGGCGCAGAGTAATGTCTTGGATGATCTCTTCGGCAACATCCTCGGGATAGAATTTGGCTCTGAAGCGGAACTGTAGGGGATCCTCTTTTTTTACATCTTGATTCATGACCTAAAAATGGAGACACAAAATACACCCAGTTAGAAATGTAAACATCTACAAATGTGCTGAAGAATAGAAAAGGTGTGGATTCTAACAAATTTACCCATGTTGAAAACGGCATTGATCCTGTCTATTAGAAGACAACGAAAGCATTGTAAGAGAACAAAATGAGTCATGTTTTAAATGAACATATAAATTATTTACAAAGAATTAATAAGCTGCGTAAAAGTCTAGCATTTGAATCCTACAACTAGTGGCGCTATTGGTGCTGTATGCAGAGTGACCATTCAAGCCATCTATCTTACCATATCTTCGGTATCTGTGTCATCATCGAATTCGGTGTTTACGTCGTTTGTTCTTTTATCCACATACTTTTTGACACGTTTTAGATACTTTATAGTTTTTAAGACTGCATTATCTGGCTGCTTGTAATTGTATAATAAACAACACGTTCTTAATGTCTGTTTAGACTTCATAACGAATACTTATGAGGTGAGGTTAGAGAATCTAATTCTAGATGGAATGAATTTTTACATAATGTAGAACTTTTATGATTCCCTAGCCGATAACAATTTAAAGAAGTCATTATGTTTTATTAAATATTTATCGCGGATTGATAAAGTCTAGACTCCATAAAAACTGGTAACGAACATGTTACACAAACACTAATTGATATTGGTTCACTTAGATCATTTGCAGTATGATTATTTGGTCAATGTATTGACATTTTTTTCCTTTACGAAATTGCAGACCAAATAATGCACAGTAAAGTTAACTGTAAGCTTAATTCGATGTCCATCCGGTTAAATCAAGTCCCATTTATACAGAGTAAATCCGCGTCATAGTGAAAAATCTTAGTCTTAATCTTAATCAGAAATATAGAGAACATAGCTTTAAGAACATAGCCTTTTTTCACTTTTCTTTCAACCTGCAACCTGTAAATACAATATGGATTCTACAGCTTAGCGACACGTAAAGAAAAAGAATACAATCATACCTAAATCTCGCCATGCGAGTTGTAACAGGTCGCCACCGCATGTCCAGCGATGACCACTTCCACACAGAAGTGTTTAATACCTACTAACCATGTCATGCAGTTATATACACACTAACCATGTTATTTAACCCAGAACCTTTTACCCCGTGCGTGAAGAGTGGACAAACAACACAGTAACTCGGCATATAGAAACTGCAATCTTCACGGACGGGTCAAAAACTGCAAGCGGCTCGAGGTCTGTTATCTACTGTGCGGAACCAGATCTATGGTGTCCTAAAGACTCTCGGATACCTACAACGTTCTAGCCGGTACTTAAGAACTGCGGGGCTTATGAACATGAAACGAATCTCCGGTAAGGATATTGATATCCTGCCTGGCTGCGCTTAAGGCGCCAGAATCATGCACTTTTAAATCGGCACTAGTCAGTAGATGCCGTGCAGTGCTTAGAGCATTATGCACACAGAACCGAATAAGACTATGTTGGGTGCCTGGTCACTCCGGGAAAGAAGGCAACGAGTTTGCCGATGATCTAGTCGCTCCACCACTATGCTACATTAAATCAAAGGTAAAGCATTCGATTACTAGAAGGGCTGACCATAGATGGTCTAACATTGTAGACCATAGGGTTTTCAAGGTATTTTGGCCGGCGCTGGCCCGTAAAAAGACCAGTGAAATCCTTAGACTTAGCAGGACACAAATGAAAATAGCTATAGGAATATTAATTGGTCGCCGTGGTCGTGGTGGTTAGTGCGTTGGACTACCACGCAATGCTGCCCGGGTTCAACTCCTGGCCGGGTCTAACACCTAAAAGAGTTTTTTCACGGCACCACCTCTTTCGAATGCCTGACAAGCATCAAAGAGTATCATTTGTCCGGGCATTACCTTCTGAGCAATCACGCCAATAGGCTCGGACTCATAGACACGGATATTTGCAGATACTGTAATGATATACGTGTAGCAGAGGATATCGCACATATTCTGCGTGAATGTCAGGGCATAGTACGAAGTCGCAGGAATATTTAAGGCTCCTAAGGCAGGGTAATAAAATGCTTTGAGGAAATTGTGGCGGCTTAGGTGTCATCCTTGGATGGATTCTTAGGGGATCGCGATAGGCCCACCCTGGTGCCTAGTGTTTTGGGATGGCTCAGCCTCCCAACCTAACCTAACCTATGCTATCACAGTAATTTCTTTTAACAAACCACCTTTAAGGGCACCTAAATCACCCATTCCATTACACAAACAACATCGGCATTGTTTTAATCAACAACAGCATGAGATTTATAATGCATAACAACGCAAAGCATCCCATTGACGTTAAGCCGTTCGCTTAGTTGGGCACAGTAGATATTTAAAACCTAAGTGGAGGAGTAACTCAACTCTTTTAATCGATTCAGATGGAAAGTCAGTTCAACAAATTTTTACAAACCCTTGTGGTGAATTTCATAAAACTTTGATGTAAGTCGTCAGGACATTTTGATCGGAAATCACATTTTATATTGTCTACCGAACAAGATGACAGCCCTGATGTTATCGATAGAATAAACAAATAAAATTCATTTAACATCTTATAGAACAGTTCTTCAACTTGATTTCCCTAAAACTGCAGGACGTACACACATACACCGTAATCACATTAGCGGATTTCTGAATCGTTTTCATCTCTTGCACCCTTAAATCCCTCGCAGTGCTCTTCCTTCATGAGTAATTATAAGATTCATCATTTTAAAAAACCTTTTCGTCATAGTGCTCCGACAAAGGCAGAAACGTTAATCTGGAAGTGATTATAAAATAAAATCGAACACAAGAATGAAGTACCTATGTATGTACATATTAGATTAGAAGTACCAATACGAGTAAATCACTCCGATTCATTTCATAAAGCTGGCACTTAATCACCATTTGTTTTCTTTTGTAAAAAGGGTCATTAGTGTGTCGTATTATATTCTCCTTTTATGTGGACGAACTGTACTGGGGATATCCCAATAGAGTAGAATAAATGAAAGAGATTATGCAGAAAGTTTGTCAACGAAATGATTAAAACCGGAATTATCATCTTTATGAAATAATTTATGGCCTCAATAATTCTAGAAATAGAATATAAAATAGTTCCAGTCAAGCAGGATTCGAAGCCGAAAATTCATACATATGTTTGTATGTATATAAAATGCTGTAAATGAATGACGTGATTGGAGTTTCCGATAGCAGTCCGATTGAATTGTGGGCGTTCTTGTTGCTGATGCAAACGTGGTGAAAGTATTTTTTTTTAGCAAACAGACAACTTTTCGGATGTGTTAACTATTGCAGAACGTTGGATGATCACTAGCGCGTAGTTGTCGTTGTCACTGGTAAAATGATGGAATGCCAGAGGAATTGTTTTCAAAAACTGTGCACCACAATATAACATCCATTCGTTATATGTGAATGTAAATATGTAGGCTATTATCTGGGAAAACACTCGCATTTAATCAATTCATTAAAAATGAAACTAGCACTAGAACTAGAACTAGAACTAGCACACTGGCCAATCTGGGCTCGTAGGTTATTCTGTATCCTTAAGATTCCTCAACTCCACAGGATAGATTTAAGCAGTACATCCACAAAACACAGATGGTCTACCAAATTCTTCCTTATTTTTTTCTTTCGGTGGCGCTACAGTTCGGAGTGAACCAGGGCCTGCTTCTCGCAACCATTTGTGTGTGCCTGTTATATTTTTGCGCAAATGGGGGGGTAAAGAATATATTCTACATATCTTTTGCACCCAGCTCTCTCTTGTAAAATGTATGATGTACAACTTAGCGGTCTCACAATTTCACTTCCCTACAAGCGCCAATTGGCTCACATTGGATCACTCTGTCTCGTCTAAGTGTGCCGGCTCAGTTGAAATTTGATAATTTGTGTTATGGAAGGGCAAAATACTAGCTAATGTTTTAAAACATTTGTGTAGGTAAACAAAAATCAAGCCAGTTTATCATCGGCACGGGGAAGTCGTGCAAACACTCGATAAATCTGCTCTTGTGTATATATTTCGCTTTCAATGAAGCATTGCTGAATCAGTCATTTTGTGCAATTTGCGTTGTAACTAGAGCCAAAAATAAATAAATTAAAAGATTCTTAACTTTAAATGAAAAAAAAATAGTTTCCAATTCAACATTTCAACGAAAAACACTGATTCAATTATCATGCGAGTATCTCTTCTGATAATCATTTTACCCAGATATTCTATTGTTACTAAGTTAAGCAATGAGAGACTGTAATTATGCTTAAAAATGTATTAAATTTATAATAATAATATACTAATGTTTATCCTTACCTTTTTGTATAATTTGATCCATGTCAGGTCACCTCTTGAGTCAGTGTATTGCAATCCAAAGAACCAAACTTCACGTAAGCCAATTGTCTTGACAACCTGATCGAACAGTTGCTTGCCGGTGGTGGTCGTCTGTATGGCGAACTCCAGCTCGGCATCCATCGTCGTAACTCTGACATTTAACTGCAAATGAAAAAAGAAATTGATTAGAAAAGAACATGTTATTATTATGACAAAAAAAAAAAAAAAAAAAAAAATTAATGCAGTAGCACGCCGTTTTAAACCAAATAATAACATATTTTTGGGGTGTGGCGTCGTACTATTTTTTATTTTTTTTCTTTTTTTTTGTTTGACCAAAAGTTAAGAAAATAACTTTCTCAGTTTATCATTATTGTCGACGTCGTCTTCATGTCATCGTTGATGGACGTCACTGTAGAAAGTCAGTCACGGTTACCTGGTATGTAATAAGGAATCACATAGTTAGTCAAGAGGTTCGAGTATAATGAATAAGTTTTCTATTTCAAACAAACTCGCATTTATTGGTAATAAAGATTCGAATTTTTAACATTGTCTTTATTTTTTAATTTGAAAATAACCTATGCTACCTAAATACGCGTGTACTGACAATTCAATAGCACCTCTATCTGTTGTTGCCAAATCCAATTAGCATTTGGGGTTAATGTTTTTAAAAAAGCAAACGAAACAAAAACAAATTCAAACATAGCACGAAATTGGGAAGCCATAAAAAAGTATATACGCCGCCAGCCGTGCAAAAAGGCGGGCGGCACGTAAAGTGGCGCTGGTTATACATAGTAACAAGTGACAGATTTAACAAAATTCTGCAACTACATATGTATATTATTATTATACATTTAATACATACATATCTGCACTGTCTTTTTGATTGTGCAATTGAAAGTTTGTATTCGGAAATATTTGATACTCTCGATTTCATGTGAATTTTCATTTAGAAAAAAGTAAATGTATACAGAAATTAAGTCAGGTATATAAACAAGTAATAAATTAAAAAAAACAAAAACACTTGAATGTTGATATCAGCGTGAAATCGCACGCAACCGATACCACTTTTATGTTGAAATTAAAACTAATTTTGTGGATTAAGTTTCTTACATATATAAAAGCAAATGGATCTCCTCCAACTGACTTATTTATATTATAGTTTTGAAATATTGTGGACAAATAAAAGCCTCGCCATTTGTAGCTAAAAAGCTACCTGTAGGGTTTAGAAAATACATGTATGCATAATTGTATATAGTATGTAGGTTGTTAGTTTCCAAATTCTCTGCTCTTAAAAAAAACGTTCGAAAGCTAAACCAAAAAAAAAAAAACATATTTAACACATTCTGTACCTCTCATAAGCTACGTTGAAGATACGAGTATGTATCTCTTAACTTAATTCCAGCCAGAAGTTCAAGCAATTTGGAATGCAAAAGAGCTTTAGAGTTGATATTACTATAAAATGGCTGCACTCAAAACGCTAGAGTCATGTGTCGTTAAATCTATAGTTATTGTCGATAAATGTCGCACAGTCAGTATGATTTAGAATCAAATATAGTACGACCTCAATAAATGCAACTGTCGATACGCGCACATGTTCGATAAAAGAAACCCTTGCAATTTTACCATTGTTGACTATTAATAGTATGTAATTGCAATTCTTCGAAAAAACTACTCGATAAACGCAATTTTTGTTTCATAAATTCTTACATCTTTCCTTATCTGTATTTCGTCTTTAATTGTTCACTTATTTTTATTTTACAAACTGCACCGCAATTCTCCAGTCAATAGATCAAAATGTGATTGACTTGACTAAACTCTGTTATTGCAAAAAAAAAATCTATTGGCACATTTGGTCGGAAGCGAAGGGTCAGCTTTGGAAAGAAAGGCATTTAATTCTAAGCATGCCTATGCCTCTTGGCTATGGCATGGGTCAAGGTGTAGTCTAGCGCAATACGAAAGAGTTAATACCATTTGATGTATACAAACACTGATTGTGATAAAGACGAAATAATAAATTACAGCAATCTGGAAGCCGAAGCTATCGAAATTGATGGCGAAATGCAGTTGAAGAATTTTAGCATTTTGTTCCACTTCTGACACCAATATTTTTTAACTCGGTTATTGCAACTACCTCAATAAAAGCAACTGCCCAAATTTCTATTAGTTACTTTTACTGAGGTCGTACTGTACGTACTTCACTTAAGGTCCTTTACTCAGTATGGTGCGCTGTTCCCGCCCGGCTTAGTCCGTCGCACAACTTATGCGAGAAATAAAACCGCCAAACGACAAACCTTTAACAATCGCACTAAAAACCCAAACTTTGAATAAACCACACCTAACGATCTACACCTAAAAAACTATTTTTCAGCAAATACCATCAGTTAATACGAACATTTATTTTATTTATTTATTTTTGAAAAAACTAGCTGACTGTGCGATCCATCACCCGCCCGCTTTGATTGAAGACATTTTACTTCCTTCTCGTGGCAACACTGAATTATATTAGTTTGTAGGTTAAGTAGCGCAAAAGAAAGACAAAAATATTAACACTGTGCGTATTCGAAGAATAAATGAAAAAGAGACAGCGATAGCGATGAAAAAGAGTTCCAGAGAGCACCATAACAACAAAAACATCCCTATCTAGGTTCTCGATCAATGACAATGGCTTATCCAGGACATAATGTGCATGTATATATACTTCCATTCTATTTATGCAAGATTAATAGATAACACAATTTAAGTGCTGTTTAGCAAATTTGTTTTCCAATTGCATACAGAAAAATAATTAACGGAATCTCACTGAACCCAAAGATGTTTGGAATAAAACCCAACCACGCCCATTTCTGTTCCCAGTACTCATCTATCTTTGGGAAAGGAAAACTCAGTGTTGTCCAATGTGGAAATGGACAAGATTGAGTCCGTTGCCTTTTCTTTGAAGAAGTTAGAAAAAAAACTAGGCCATGTGCACCGATGATCCAACAAGAATAATCTTTGTATCCAGCCTTGAGCGACTACACGGAAGAAATCGACATCATTTGTATTGGCTTGTACAAGTAGAAGGTTGTCTTAACCAACTCGACTCACACTGGCTGCAAAGATTTGTTAAATGATGTTCTGGCTCAGCAGCTCGCACTATAACGAAGGTCCGAAGGACCAGAGAAATTTGGACATTCGACACGATGGATTAAATTCAGTTCTTTTTTTTAGGGAAAAACCATGGCTGGAAGTAGAGTTCGAATAATGGATTAAATAAGGAAATACAATATTGCCGGACTTATTAAAATCAATCCATTGGCTGTCTTATCCTCGCCAGATATGAGTAAGAGAAAATGTGATTTACAAAATCCCAGTTTATAAGCACTGTAGTAGACAAAGAAAAAACAAGTTTTGGACAGTGGACCGCCGGCACTTAAAAATCTTGAAATTTATTCACACATAGTACTTAGAAAAACCAGACATCAGAGATGGAGCGATGTCCTCAACGGAATAGCAGGAAATTGTATAATTTAAGTTCAAAATCGAGGCTAGAAGAAGCTTTTAGAGGAGACCTGCTGAGAAGCACACAATTATTCACAACTTGCAAACTAACCGTTTTTTGCTTTAAACTTCCGCTGTGACGGATTCGAACCCGATTATCGGAAACACCCATGTTGGAAAACCGTTTTTTTTTAATTAGTCTTAAATCTGTTTCACAATATTTTTTTTCAAATCTCAAGACGGTGCTCTTCTATTTGTATGACCGTACTGTAGGTAATTCTTTGACACACTAAAGCCATGACGCTAGCATTTTTATGGTTTTTTTTTGTTTTTCTTTCCTCATTCTCTTCTATTTGCAATTCTTACACCCTACTCCTGCTCTTGTGAAGGTGATTGAATGTTAGTGGTAGGCTGTCTTTATTTTCTTGTTTTTATCTAATAAGCTCACTGGCACAGTAACACCCTCACACACCCTCTAGAGCTGCTGGTAATGACTCACTGAAGGAGGCACACATTGAAGTCAGTGCTGTGAATACCTAGACTTGGGAGAGATGAGGAGGGGTGGCAGTACGAATATGGGTTATGTTTTGGTTCCTTGACTTGTTTTTAGCACGCAGTTTGGAGAATGAACCTTTTTGTTCGAAACTCTAGAACATTCATGACTCTACCATCAACGTGCGTAGTATTTGCGGTGTTGTAACAAATTCTATTGATTGCTTAAGCTAGCTTACATGTGACCAACGACATCGACTGATAACTTGATATGATGTTTCTACAAGTGTGCTGCTTGTTTCTTTAAGTGGTGTTCTGTTTCACATGGTGCTTATGTTTGACCTACATTTAAAAAAAAAAAATAGGTAGATACATGTACTTAACGCGTGGATTTTATATCATATATATCTATGTATGTATACATATGCACTTAGATACATAGGTACTTTTGTATTGGAATTGATTGTATTTTTCTTTGAGTTCTCCTAATAACGACTAACCTCAGATCCATTTTTTGCAAAATATTACATCTCCAACAGATCCTCGACCCTGAGGCAGAATTTATCAGATCAGATCGGATTTTTTTTTATCCAAGCGAAGGCGTTCCTTCATCTTCTAGGCCAGGGGTGGCCAAACTATCAGGCTATGTGTTCAACTTTTCGCTGAAATTGGTGTAGCACGCGTAACGCGCATTCTTTTTACTTGGAAGAAAATACATATAGTACATATGCAAATATGTACACACCATAAGAAGGTCACTAGCCATAATGGATATGCCAAACTAATTGCGAAAGATTATATTTATCTACCTACTTCACCAAAAGAAGGTTGAGATACGAAACCGATGCAGGAGAAAAGTAGTTTCATGCTTATTGTTCTACTTCAGGATAATGTACGAAGATGATTTATATCTTAAAATGTTCGTTAAAAATTGAACTTTATAATAAAAAAAAATTCCATTCCAATTGGCCAGGGAATTCTAAAGGTAGGAGCTATAAGGTATGTATTCGTAGGTATACTCTCTGCTTAGATCTCCGCTTCTGTGCAGCGGATAACGATAAAAAGTATCCTATGTTGTTATAATCGTGACATTTTGCAATGCGAAAACGGAAGTCGATTTCGTGCAGTAGTTTTTCCGGACAAGTCTTTACAGTCGAATAAAAGTTACGTTTTTATTATAGTAAGGATGTCAAAGGACGACAGACACCGACACATGATTTCTTGTGGTTCTAATCTAATGGAAACATCTTTTTTATTTAACCCTCTAACACCTAAGAGCGTCTCAAGACACTTATCATATTATTTGAATTAACGAAAAAAGTAATAATATTTATTTCATTTGAATATTTTTTGGCTGTTACTAACATATATACAAAAGCTTTGAAAGTTATACGAAGCTTTTAGCACAGTTTTTATTTTAAATTGCGGAAGCAACGTGTTTTGTGGCGCAAAAAATTTGATTTGGTGCACGTTGTTATTTTGCCGCGTCAATAAAAGTGAAATTTAACAAATCAATCCAACTCATAATTTTTATTTACTAATAAAATCAAGTGGCATATTTGTGAAAATATAAAAATTGTGCGTTGTAGCAGTGAAATAGTGATACAGTGCCTTGAGATATTTTCACAGATTACAGGTAAACGAAAGCTTCGACACTCTTTCTGAGTTCATTTTTGAATTCAGAGGCCCCAATTTACCCTAGAAAAAATCATCCGACTTATTTTCTTCCACCATGTTTAAAAGTAGTCTTAGAGGGTTAAACTGCTGGTCAAAAGAATTTGGCCAACATAAAAACCCGCACTTACATATGTTGTACATTCATATATGTATATTTGTAAATATGTAGAGCCAATCCTGGAAATATAAAAATACACGAATAATCTTTACACCCACTCTGGTGACAGTCAGATGCAGAAAATTCTGTTCGTTTTCAACTGTCGGGTGCTACTAACACATTATCTCTGAACTCTTGCTCCTAAAATTTAACTGTAATTGGATTGTTTTAAACTTATGATTTAAACACAATAACGGGATGCAGAAACTGCCGCGAGAAATATTTAATGTACATCAGTTCAGTAAAAAGTGCCGTGTTAAATGCTTACAACACATGAAAAAATTAACAGCTGTAGCAGTGTATTCTAAAAACTATTACCGTGCGGAAAAGTAATGGCAAATGTAATTTACCTTAAACTGATAATATAGCCAACAACATCGTTCGTTTGCATGTTGCCTTGTAGAGAAGTTATTGCATGTGCATTTTATGAACGACAAAAATAATTGTCAATATGGAAAGAAGCTTTATGATCTTATCGACATGAATGGAAGATCAGAACATACGAGTTCCACCCCAATGGAACTAAGTAAGCAGTATTGAGAAGAGAATAAAGTTCAAAAACCAAAAATTGATACGAATACATCGAATTACGTTTCGAATAGCAACAAACAATAATTTTAACAAGCAAATTAGAAACAATTAAATTAGAATTCACGAGGAAATATAGTTTAAGTGCTTTTTTAGATAGAGCAAGCAACGTTTAAAAAAATTGAAATGTATTGAAACATACAGTTTTTGTCGTCAAACGTAATGGCATGACAATTATCCAATCGCAATTAATGATCTTAACTTTATCGAATAGGTTGAAGGTTGTGTAAATAAACCTGAACAAATGTCAACGATGAACTTCCAATGACGAGTCTAGTTGATGTCATTAACTTTTTGCCTACATAAATTGTACATTATAACGGCGAGATCAAATTGCTACTATTAAAACAGAGTTATAATATTCAAATTAGATTATCTCCAGTATCTGATTGAACGAGTGAGTGCATAACATATACGAGGACAGTTCAATTTGTAGTGAGCATCACTAACCGATGGCAACACTACGATTATTAAGAAATGTCATCCCTTCAAATGATTACTGTCAAAATTCCATGAATTTCAATCAATTTTCCCAATCAACTTTGAAGTGATTAAGTTCTTACATTTGAAAGTCAAGAGGAATCTTGAAAGTCGAGCTGGATTCTGTTTATGGTGACCAAGGACCTTCGATAGCAAGATATACAAAGCTGTGCATAATATCGACCTAAAACGAATTAGAATGAATACTTTCGATGCATTGTTTGGATATATCCAGATTAACTTTTGAGGAAGCAAAAGTTCTATAGTTAAAATATGGCAACTGTTTTTTAAAGACGCATGTGGCACAATACATATTCTTTAACTACGTTAATTTACTAGAGGGTATTAGGCAGCGTTACTGTATCAATTGAAAGTGGAAACTATAGCAAAACGACCACATTTGGTGAAGAAAGAAGGGCTTTCATCAGGACAATGTACCTGTTCACACATCGGTAATCACATATGTACATGAATTGCATTGCGAACTGCCTCCACATCCACAATATTCTCCAGATTTGACCCCCGTGACTATTTTTTGTATCCGAACATGACGAACTTGGTGGACAAAGATTAACGTCAAATGAAGAAGTATTATATTGGGTTGGCAAGAAAGTAATTTCGGTTTTTACAAGAAGATGGCGTTATGTTTGTTGATTTCGGTTTGTCAATGTTATGTTTTTTTTTGTTCTTTTGGTATTTGATAGCTGTCACTTTAAGCTTGCTTTAGAAGCAAATCAAGCTTAATTTTGTTCACGCCTGTTAGGACAGCGTCAATTCTTTTAAGTGCAAAAAAATCATATTTCATATCATAGCTGCGAGTTTCACAAAGAGATACATATGTGAAGTTTACTGTGTTGACTGCTTATCGAGACGCACTTGTCAGAATTGGTTTAAGAGATTCTATTCTGGAGATTTTTCACTCAAAGATGACCAACGTTCTGGTAGACCAATTGAAGTTGATAATAACCAAATCAAAGTCATAATTGAATCAGATCGTCATATGACTGTGCGAGAGATTACAGAGAGGTTAAATGCATCACACACAACAATTGAAAATCACTTAAATCGTCTTGGACTCGTAAAAAAGCACGATATTGGGATTCACCTAACACAACGAATCAATATTTGCGATATGGATCTTTAACGCGATGAAATTGATTCTTTTTTGAAACCAGTGATGACTGGTGATGAAAAATGGATAGTTTACAACAACATCAGTCGAAAAAGATCATGATCTAAGCGCGATGAACCAGCACAAACCACATCGAAAGCTGAACTGCATAAAAAGAAGCGTATGTTATCAATTGGGTGGGATTATAAAGGTGTTTTGTATTTTGAGCTGCTTCCAATGAACCAAACGATCAATTTAGATGTTTACTGTCAACAACTAATGGAACTGGAGGAAGCAATCAAATAAAAAGAGTTTCATTTCACATCAGAAAACCGAAATTACTTTCTGGCCAAGCCAAGTTGGAGGGCTCGACAAATCGTATAGTTCTTATGATATACATAAATACATAAGCAACGTAATTTCTTTTATCCATAGGCTTATTATTTATTGAACTGCCTTCATATGTATAAATGAACCTCGTTCGCAGTATTAAGTTTTGAATGATGTAATGCTGTTCGCCGTATGATTGAAGTCTATCTGCAAGAACATAAAGATAATAACTTTCCACGATTAAATTATCGAAACAAGTTATCGAAATACATAATATGTATGTAGATATATGTATGTTCATGTGTTCGTACGTACTGTACCTAGAGATTCAAAACAAAACCATAATTATTATGTGTAACATTTTAATTACGCACACAATCGGTTTCCCTTCTACATAGCAGCACTTTAAAACTATCTCTGTTGGTTTTATCATTCTTTAAAAAAAGGTAATTTCCTCCATAGGAATCTTGAAAGTCGAGCTGGATTCTGTTTATGGTGACCAAGGACCTTCGATAGCAAGATATACAAAGCTGTGCATAATATCGACCTAAAACGAATTAGAATGAATACTTTCGATGCATTGTTTGGATATATCCAGATTAACTTTTGAGGAAGCAAAAGTTCTATAGTTAAAATATGGCAACTGTTTTTTAAAGACGCATGTGGCACAATACATATTCTTTAACTACGTTAATTTACTAGAGGGTATTAGGCAGCGTTACTGTATCAATTGAAAGTGGAAACTATAGCAAAACGACCACATTTGGTGAAGAAAGAAGGGCTTTCATCAGGACAATGTACCTGTTCACACATCGGTAATCACATATGTACATGAATTGCATTGCGAACTGCCTCCACATCCACAATATTCTCCAGATTTGACCCCCGTGACTATTTTTTGTATCCGAACATGACGAACTTGGTGGACAAAGATTAACGTCAAATGAAGAAGTATTATATTGGGTTGGCAAGAAAGTAATTTCGGTTTTTACAAGAAGATGGCGTTATGTTTGTTGATTTCGGTTTGTCAATGTTATGTTTTTTTTTGTTCTTTTGGTATTTGATAGCTGTCACTTTAAGCTTGCTTTAGAAGCAAATCAAGCTTAATTTTGTTCACGCCTGTTAGGACAGCGTCAATTCTTTTAAGTGCAAAAAAATCATATTTCATATCATAGCTGCGAGTTTCACAAAGAGATACATATGTGAAGTTTACTGTGTTGACTGCTTATCGAGACGCACTTGTCAGAATTGGTTTAAGAGATTCTATTCTGGAGATTTTTCACTCAAAGATGACCAACGTTCTGGTAGACCAATTGAAGTTGATAATAACCAAATCAAAGTCATAATTGAATCAGATCGTCATATGACTGTGCGAGAGATTACAGAGAGGTTAAATGCATCACACACAACAATTGAAAATCACTTAAATCGTCTTGGACTCGTAAAAAAGCACGATATTGGGATTCACCTAACACAACGAATCAATATTTGCGATATGGATCTTTAACGCGATGAAATTGATTCTTTTTTGAAACCAGTGATGACTGGTGATGAAAAATGGATAGTTTACAACAACATCAGTCGAAAAAGATCATGATCTAAGCGCGATGAACCAGCACAAACCACATCGAAAGCTGAACTGCATAAAAAGAAGCGTATGTTATCAATTGGGTGGGATTATAAAGGTGTTTTGTATTTTGAGCTGCTTCCAAGGAACCAAACGATCAATTTAGATGTTTACTGTCAACAACTAATGGAACTGGAGGAAGCAATCAAATAAAAAGAGTTTCATTTCACATCAGAAAACCGAAATTACTTTCTGGCCAAGCCAAGTTGGAGGGCTCGACAAATCGTATAGTTCTTATGATATACATAAATACATAAGCAACGTAATTTCTTTTATCCATAGGCTTATTATTTATTGAACTGCCTTCATATGTATAAATGAACCTCGTTCGCAGTATTAAGTTTTGAATGATGTAATGCTGTTCGCCGTATGATTGAAGTCTATCTGCAAGAACATAAAGATAATAACTTTCCACGATTAAATTATCGAAACAAGTTATCGAAATACATAATATGTATGTAGATATATGTATGTTCATGTGTTCGTACGTACTGTACCTAGAGATTCAAAACAAAACCATAATTATTATGTGTAACATTTTAATTACGCACACAATCGGTTTCCCTTCTACATAGCAGCACTTTAAAACTATCTCTGTTGGTTTTATCATTCTTTAAAAAAAGGTAATTTCCTCCATATTTTTTTTTTTTTTATATCGATTAAGCTAGCTACGTACATGCACCTAAATGCCTTGTAACTACGTACCTACATATGGACAAGTATATAAAAATATTACCGGCCGATTAAACAAAAAAGAAAATTCACATTCGACCAAACAGTCAGTCAGTCAGACAGTCAGTCAGACAGTCAGACAGACAGTACATAAGAAATAATGAAAATCTCGTGGTCATTCCGTAATGTGCCTCGATTCAATATTTGTGACTAGATTTGTGTTTTTTGATTCGAGTTAACGTCAATCTAATGACGTCAGCGTTAAATAAAACACACAAATTGTATCTTCTCTGATATACGGGTATTTTTTTCTTTCTAAGAAACGGTAAATACACTTAACGATAAAAACAGACAAAACTTGATATCTTCCCCCAGCGATCTTCACGGGGACATTTTAAAATGGGTTAACTATATCTATTTATTTTTATTTTTAACACTTATTACGTCAATCGTCGATGAATGCAAGTAGTCGCGTATAAATTGTTTCAAGTTTAACGCCAATCAGAGGCGAATTATCTTGTTGTGTAATTTAAAAAAAAAAAACAAAAAAAAACTTACAGATGATGATTTGGGCTTCATATTGATGCAGTTTCTATTACAATGTTCCGGTTAGAAGGTTCAATAAAAAAAACCTGAAAAGATTTTAAAAAAAAACGTATTGATTAGTTTATGGGAAAAATAAATTAAAATTAAGAAATTACTTGTACTTTATAACTTAAAACTACTAGTGACGAGGGCG
The DNA here is from genome assembly GCA_949775065.1 of Brachyopa scutellaris. Taxonomy (NCBI): domain Eukaryota; kingdom Metazoa; phylum Arthropoda; class Insecta; order Diptera; family Syrphidae; genus Brachyopa; species Brachyopa scutellaris. The sequence continues at coordinate 56,178,990 of OX459112.1, read as the reverse complement.
ACCGTGGAAAACGATTTAATGTCGAATTAAAGTACTGCAATAGCACGTACTCAGAGTTTGAGATAAAAAAAAAATACCCATTTGTAAATAAAATTCGGTCAGCGATTAATTTTGGGAGAATTACGAGTATGACATCAGATGTGGGTACTTGTTATTGTACAGGTAGACTGTATGGGTGTAGAGGTGCGAGTAGAATTCCATGAATGAACATAAATAATTAAATTGAAATCAACTTCAGAGATAGTAAATGGCTCGATGGATTGGATTGTAGGAAGCGATAGTTGCATTTTATAGCTTTGTGGGTAATTTTTGAATAATCTCATTTTACCAAGAATCCGTTATGAGTGGAATGCGATTTTTTTTTTTTGCAGCAACATACAAATACAGTGCCGGACAAAAATCGAGCATCGCATTCGCTTTCCTAAACATTTACTAAAAAAAATTGTCTTAAAAAATAAACGCATTTTTTTATTGTTAGTTATTTTCATAGAATTCTTATTAAATGGTTAACAAAAAAGACTACAGGCCTCTATTTACAGGTTTTAAATCTATCACCTCATCGTTAGCTACAGAATTTCAAACAGAAATGCTGTTACGAAAATAAAATGCTCGCCGCAGGTGCAAATTCACTTGTAGCTACACACTCGTCATAAACATTATATTTATTCAATTGGAATTCTTTATGGAACATACATTTATGTGTATATTCATTTAAGTGTGAATTTAAAATTAATAGCTATTCTATTTTTAAGTCGTGGACTAAGGCAAAGCATAACAGCGCTCTAAGCAGCCCAGATTAGCGACAACAAGGTAGATTGAACCTTTAATGAGCCCTGAAATAGGACAAGTCGTTCCAACATGTGCAAAGTAAGTAAACGAACACAAAACAAAACAGCAGCTGCGATTACTGTTTGAACTTTTCAAACTCTATTTCTTTAAATAAATATAAAAATAAAAAGCCGTACATTAGCCTATCAGGGAACATCAGGGAAAATGTAAGATTGTGTTGTCTCATATTACAAGCTTCTTGCTTCCATATTTTGTCACTAAGTTGGCATATATGATTGAAGCGATAAGAACAGACACCCGTATTTTGCTTATAGGTACTACAACTTATATTTTCACAACCTGAGGTGAACAGTACAGTAGGAAATGGAGAAGCGACACAGAGCTGGTAATAAAAATATTTTTTTTCCTTCCAATATTTCTGTCGATTTCAGCCCTTTCAAAAACAATTGATGAAACGTCAGAATTTAGTGTCAAGGCACATTTTGTGTTATACAGTTAAATCTCCCATTACGGACGGAGCTCTCTTAGACGGACCGCTCCTTAGAAATTTTCCTAACCAAGTTTTTATGTTTCAGATTGCATATATTTTACGTTCCCTTAACCGGACACTCCCTTGATCGGACGCGGACACGCATTCGTTAGAAATGTTTTAATTTAATTCTATTAGACGGACTAACAAACCTCCGTAGCTTCACACCGAGTTTTTGTTTTTATTTTGATTTTAATTTGAAAGAAACATACTTATTCACAGTGGCAACAGATGCAAAAGAAAAGACAAAATATGTACTTAACATAATGTTACAACAGAAATAACGCACATATTTAGTAGGTAAAGTGCGGTACATTACGGCTCTAGGCGATGTTTTTTTTTCATTGATATTCGTTGAGGAAATATCTAGAAGGTATCTTACGAAATATTCTTCCAGAACTTTTTTTTTTCTTTATGAGGAGAATCCTTTTCCTCCCCATCCAGCTGCGGTAGAAGTCGAGGATTTGCGAGGACTTCCAATCTTTGTTCTGTTTTATCGTCGTTCTTTTTCTTGTTAATGGTAACAAATAAAGTTGCAGTTTTTTTTATGTTTTGATATTGATATATGTACGATAATTTGTTTAAAAAAATAAAATAAAAAATGTGTTTATCCCTTGAACGGACAACTCCCTTAGGCGGCCAAACATGTTGTCACCGGCACTGTCCGCCTAAGGGAGATTTCACTGTATGTAAATTACGAGCAAAAGTACAGTACCGCCATAATTGTTACCAATCAGTACAGTCCACTGGCAATCGGCACTTAAGCTTCAAGGTTAGGTATCTTTTTTCCTGTGTGAATGGCCGGAACTACACTAGGCAACTATTGCTTTGGATGTTTCAGAATATCTGCCATAAATTCGGAAACCTAATTAAGTTCTTCAACTCCATAGAATGGATTTGAACACTACTTCCTCTTCACGCACTATGGTAATTAGGTTACTACGAGCTGTGGCATCAAAAAGGCGCACTAGCTCTAATTGTGTGTGGTGAGACTCTACCTACCTATCCGCTTAAACCGTTTGCTGAATTTTAAACTTGCTTTGACATTTTGCATGATGTAGATCAGGCTTTAACATTTTAATAAGTTCATCTGCAAGTAAACAAATCCGTTTTTTTTACTTTTCCACATGCTAATGTAGACATTATTTTCGAACGTCATAGAATTCTCTCACGTCCGTTCCGATTCAAAAACAAATGGCTGACACGATTTTAACTGATATTTTACCAAATTATTACTTATTTACCTACAGGTGCAAAACAATAAACTTATTAACTGTACTGGTACTCGTACAAAACACTTCTAAACTTTTACGCCTCATTAACTTCCCGTCGACATGTTGGTTGCTACTCTAATTTATACTTCTCGCTTCATTTGTACGAGTATTTCTAGCGCTCAGAATAAAGCAACAAAATGAAACCGAAATCATAATATTTATTCACATTTCTCAATGAAACTAAATGACCCTTGAAATATTTCAACGTCCGTCCACACAAAAGAGAAATTAGTCACATTTGCCCACAACACTATCACGTTGTTCGAACATCAAAAAGGAAATAATGAAAAAAAAATCTGTCCAAAGAAAGAAATGTTTTTTCTTGGATTTTGCTTTTTTATACTGCATTACTTCAATTGAATTTGAAGCAAAAAAAAACTAAAAAATTACCTCATAGTGGGGACATTAACAGACAGACATAATAATTCCTCATCAACTGTGCGTACAAAATTGGTTTCAGGTACGAGTGTCAACACTCATAATTGTATCTGTATCAAAACAAAATGGATGGTCGAGGAGTGGAACTTACATAAACACAAAAAACCGTTAAAAGTGAAGGTTAATATTGATACACATACACTCCATTGCAATTGAAGATTGTTTGTGATACAAATCCGATTGCATTTGTTACCGAGGAGTGATTGTTTCCAAATCGAGAGGAGTAGCAGCAGATTTTCTTTTATTGTTTTTTTTTTTCTTTCCAGTAAACCTGTTCAGTTCATCAACATCCATCTGTGTGAGATTGTTACCAATTTCTAATGCATGACCGCGATTCTAGGGGCTAACAACAACTGACCGACGAACGAATGACTCAATACGGTAGTAGATGAATGAGAAGAGAAGCCAAGAACTGGGTATATGTATAAATGATGAAGTCACAAACAGGCACAGCCACAGACTACCTGTCAAGAAGTAACCAACATGGTCAGCTTCAATTCTGAGAAGGTTTTTGCCTTTTATGTTCACTTGATTTGTTTTTGTATTGATTAATTATTAAATTGGATTGTATACCGGACGATGACTAGTACACTCATTGTGACAGATAAGGTTGCCATTTAATTTTTTTTTTTTATAAAATTGCAACCATTTTGTTTGCTTTTTGAATTCAGTTCCTTCCCAATTTGTCAGTCATCTTAAGAAGAGTAAAAAAAATAGTTCACTATTCAATAATTCCGTCGCCCGATGTAAACACTTCGTTATTGTGACTAAGCCATACAAATTTCATTTGTTCGTTTTTACGCAACAGATTCAAGGGCAAAAGTGATAAAAACTTTTCTGCAAGTAGCAGCGAGATTGAGTGAGAAGAATGAAAAGAAAACAAAATAAAACCTGAAATGTGTAATTTTGTTTGGATTGTGATTGTGAATCATCATCAGCGTTTTGTGCGAGTACGCGCGTTGTAGGTATTGAATATGTTTTTTAGTGTCAAGATTATTTTATATACTCGTAAGAACATTTCTATAAAAAGATGATGACTGATTTAACTTCTTTTTGATATCGGTGGCAACATTTTTTTTGTTCCACCCTCTGTACATTTTTTTTTTTTTGAAAATTTATCCGGACATGAAATTCCTTTTGAAAAAAAAAAAAACAAAAATTTTGCTTATCAATAGTTAGCGTCTGTTTTTTTTTCGGGAAAACATTTTCGTTAACAACAGCTCAATCGAATGAATGTCATTGAAAATCCAATTATTATATTGAAGATAATTTGTTTAATTGAAGCAAATTTATTTGCAAGTCAAGGAAGGGGTAAGATTAGAGGACAGATATGTACATATGTTTTCGGCAATGACAAAAAACAGGAAGTAGGAATTTAAAACTTTTTTCCACAGCAATAGCAAATTATTAATGAATTCATTTCAAAACAGATGATATATTAAAGTTTTTAATTTTTTATAGAAACTAGTGTGGCAACACCTTCACTATAAACTGTTTAATACACAACATCACATCGATATCGGCGGCAAGAAAGTCAAGAGCAACAAATTCGTATCCTCGCCACCAAGAACACTGATCTGACATAATTTAATCTTAAAAATTCGGAGTTAACGATTATTCGAGTTGGAGACGACTTCTAGTCACGAACGTCGAAGGCGGCCGGCGGATATTCATTTAATTAATAGTTTTGTGTTTAGATTTTAAGTAAATTCATAAATAACCTGGTTTACTACAATTGAGCGAGTCGCTTCACTAGTAGCTAAATTTTTTACCAGATTTGTTGTCTTTTTCGTTAATTTCTCATGTTAACCTATTCTGGCCGACTTTTCGTTCATTGAAAAGTGATTTTAAGATTTTATTCTGGAAAAAGGAGGCCACATGGCTAAAAGTAATAAAAGACTCCTTCATGGCTTAGGCGAAAAGAGAAACTACAACTGTTTCTTCCCATTGAGAAAGCAAAACTCCAAACCACGTGGCTGTGGCGTCACTTGTCACGCTGAAGGTTCACGGTTCAAATCCAGATGTCTCCGAAACATTTATTTCTCACGAAATAAAAATAAGTTTATCAGTTTCAGAAGTTAATTTCAAAACCTACTGCCAAGGAATAACACTAGCAGTAGGGTGGTGGTATGGCTGAGAAAATTCATCGCACAGTTAATAAGTAATAAGAAACATCTAGAAAAACTTCTGTGAATCGTAACCAACGAGAAAACTTTCAATAATACACAACTCTACTGGACACCACCACCCATAGAGTCCTAACACCTGAATTTCCTATCACTACGCCGATCTGTCTGTCTCTCGTTTTTGTCCTTCATGTGCTCGCCCTGTGTGTAAACATTATAAGGGTATTCATACCCCTTTAGTTTCCGTAAATTATAAAAAAAAAAAACAAATCAACCACTAATCACTTGTAGACTTACAATCTTTTAGATTGAGTGTTTTTGCAGGCTGATCAAAAAGTTATTACGTCCATATCTTCCGGGATTACTTCATTTAGAGTTAGACGAATTGAGCCAATTTTTTTTCTCTAGGAGCTGTTAAAAGCAAACATTTCCGGACGTCTCAATAAATCGTCCAACTCCGAGAAGAAATACTATTGCTGGCAAATGTCCTCAATTTTCTTTCGATGAGGTCTAAAAGATTGAATTTGTTCCTCGCCCCTCCAGCTTTTCCGTAAGTTATTGTGAGTTGCCCCATAACATTTAAGCTTTGGTGTAGTGCTTAAATACAAATGATGCAAGAAACAATTCGAGCATCTAAGCTCTGCTTGTCATAGACCGGCCACAAGGTTCTGGCCGTTACAGATGTACCCAGTCAGTCATACTACAGCTGGGCGCGTCTCTGTTTCGTCATTTGCCTGTTTAAATAAAATTAGATAATTGTTCATCTATAATATTTTGTACTTCTGGAACCTCTTCTAATGCTTTCATGATCCAATAAAAGTCTAGTTTCTTTATTTTCAGGTTGAACGACCCCAATACTTGGCGACACTTCAGATGAACTTTAACAATTAATTTTAAATTAACAACTTATATTGTCGCAGTTAAATAAAATCTGCACAATTTTTCGCTTAAGGTGCATGTTACCGGCGCATTGCTTTGTTCCACGACGACCTCACTCACTTTAAAGAAAACTAAACACAAAAAATTAAAAACGTTCCAGTACGAAAAAAAACCAGTCTGGAATTTTGTCTGTGGGTTTTGTGGTAAAATAAAACCAGTTTCACGCGGTTCTATTTCTATTTTTGTGATTCACATTTTACACGCAACTTAAAAAGTGCAATTTCGATTGACATCCAAAGTGAAATGCTTTCTTGCAAATTACAAAAAAAAAATTACAGGAAAAAAAAACTCCATCTGTCAGTGTAAGTTAAAGCAAATCCCACTCTTTATATTTTTTTCGTCTCCTTCCAAATTCAGCGCAACAATTCACTTCTTCTATTTTTAGATCCCGTCGTGTCTGTTTTTACCTCCCCCCTTAACGCCACCCCTTTTAGATTGTACTCGTGTATCTTTATTCACATAAATTACAAAGCAAAATACTCGAATTTGTGTCAAGTTTAAGTACTTTACTACTGCGGTTGTAAATACGCGTCAATTCTTCGAAACGTACCGAATTCCAGTTGGAATTCAGCCAACATCACTGTGCTGGTGCACACAGGTGAAAGCTTAAAACCACATGACCTCACACCGCGCACAACATCAACAGAATGACATCATTTTTGGCCTGTTTTTAAAGATATTCTCCCTAACTTCGAGAATCATCTATTTGGATTCCAAAAAGGCGGTGTGTGTTCCTCTTCACTTCACACCGTCACCGTGTGGTGATGATCTTCATTATTCAATTCAATTCTCCAGCGGAGATAAAAATGTTGTGCACACGGCACAGACCACCTTAATGTGAGTACACACGAGTATTTCCATTTTAAAATGAAAATATAATATTATGTAGTTAATGAAATAAATGTGTTCATTATTCCAACCACCAGCTATCGTATTAATGTTCGAGATCCAATTTGAATACTTTTAAGGCAGAGACTCTGACAAGTGGTTCACTCGGAGCCGAAACGCAATGCAGTTTGCGTTTCTGGAAAACAATTTTATGAGCTTTTTTAATGGTCACCCCCCACCCATCACAGTTCAAGTACAATCGTCGGAATGAATTATGAAAAAAAAAAGAAATAACAATTCTTTTGTTGCTCCGTGATTTTTAAGATGATTGACAGGGTGAGCTGTTGCACACGTTAACAATGAATGCTGATGTCGTGACTTTTTTTTGTTTGACCCATGTAGCCATTCAATCTGTATTCTTAGCGCCAGATTACATGAGTGGATAGCATTGACAATAATGGACATATATGTACCCAAAGTAATTTGTTTAATCGCTACTTATACATACATATATGTCACAGTAATTAAATACAGATTGAGTACATTGACCGACACGTAGAGCATTTTTGTAATGTATCGCCTTTAATAGAAAATGTGTTTTTTCTCGTATTTCCTGTAATTTTTTTTTACTTACGAATAAAACACAAATTTTTTAATTAAAATAAAAACAGAGTAAATTGACTTACAGAATAAACATATGTAATACTAGCTGTTACCCGCTCGGCGGCCGGCGTTGCCCTAAAACAGTCGCGTAGGAAGCAATCATTGCACTTTTATTTTTCAACTTCAATGTCCATATTAATTACAACTTATATTACATATCGTAATCAATTGCAATGAAAGCACGAAATCATTTTATGTCACGCAATCTATCAACGACAGCGCAAGCAATTTTTGGGATCGCACCCTAGGTTTTTTCAAAACAACCAACAAATACAGTCCACAAAATAGGTGTGGATCGTATTTGTATTTTGAATGAGTGGCATTTCTTCAAAAAGTGTCATTAGTTAGTGTTTGTATTTTTAAATTAATTGAAATAGTATTACGTACAAATAACTATACTACGCACAGGATCCCGGGAAACGATAAAGCTGATGGTCTAGCTAGAGCTGGATCAGCGACCCTTTTTATCGTTCCTCAGCCTGTTATTGGCTACAGTTCAGCTTATGCTAAAAACAAGCTCCTTGAACTGCTGCGACTACAACACTATAACCATTGCCACGAGTTTAGGTCATGCCGACAGGCCAGTAGACGCGCCCGATATTCCGGGTGAATCCCCTATTTTTATGCATCATGATGGCCCATACATATGAACGTACATGCACACACACACACAATATGGTCAGACACTAATTTCTCCCTCTCTTTGCTATTTGTTCCAATTTGGAGGTTGTTTTTCAAGCAATTCTAACGCAATTCGCAAGCAATTCTTTGTCCAGTGATCCAATTCAGAGGTGCTCCGTTTTCATAGGTTCACTTATATGAAAACACCGAGTGTACGCATGAAGTGCGGTTCATTTCAAATAGGAGGTGTAACTGTATTATAACAACAACAATACATCACTAACAGACTGTTACTTGTCAAACATATTAAAATGGTTGAAGTCCATGATAGAAAGATGGTTTAAGGAATGTCTTAAAATCGTGTGATTTAACGGGTCTGTACTTTTTGTTTGTGGGTTGTCAATACTCTGTACAACGTCCATCGATTTGCGAACTCATTCCAACTTTCAATGACCCAAAATATGCGTGTGAATTTAACCTTCTAAATAAATTCTTGACATGACCAATGGCCTTTGCAAGCTTGTAGGACCAACCACAGCGACTAGAATTAATAAAATGTCAAAGTTCGCGAATACTTCAAGCAATTCGCAGTTTACTCTCATTTAAGTGACATAAAAAAGTATTACATACACAGAACAACAACCCAATTTCATTTAATCAGGGTGAAATTGATTTGTTATATTTTCCTCTCTCCCTAAGGTTTGTGCAAAAAGGTTAGATTTAATGGATATTAGAATACATTTTACAACTTTACTCCAAGTTTTTAGTATCACAGCCGCATAAGCTATTCTAAGAGGGCCCCCATTAAAACTCACTTAACCCGGAACTACCTTGCAAGTATTTGTTTAATGTAAATAAAAATACTAAAATACTAATTTCTAAAATACCTATTTATTCTTATCTGGCATTGGTAAACATTTTCTTATTTTAGCTATTGTGAAGCCACCACGAGGCTATTGCCTTCAAAGTCCAATGTCATTCGTTATGTTATAGAGTTCGACACAATGAATGCAGTTGGCGATTAACATTATGTACATATGTATGTTATAATGGAGAAGTGTAGTACATTATGTACATGTACATACATAGTTTGCAAAATCTTATTTCGGTGAATTCAAAAAAATTTATTGACGCATACAACCTACACTTTGAATCCCAAATACAGATTTTACAATATTAACATATGGTATTTTGACATTGTTCATAAAATCATTAGATTGGCTTGATGTTTGCCCTAGAGCACACTAGTGTCACCCTGTCGCATTCGATGCCACTGAAATCGCACTGACTTTGCAGTTCTGTGTTTGAGCATAGCAAGCTATTAGTTCAGTAAACGCCGAATACTGAATATTGTATATAAGTTATCTCTCTTTTAACTTAAATTGTATTTCTATACTTGTCCACTTAACTATTAAAAATGTATCGACCTTGTGGCCTCTTTTTGCCATATTCATAGGAATATTTATTGATGGAATGTTTTACACATTGTGAATGGAATTGCAAACACAAAGCAATAATTGAGCTGATGCCAATATACATACGAATGTACATACAAGTATAAAAGTATAAAGAAGAGCTAAACTCATCCTTGAAGACGAAAGAAAGTCTGATATGAGTAAAACCCTTTGTATTCATCTCCAATGATCGTAGCAAAAAAAGAAGTGTTAAATTACAAATTCAAACCGACTGGCAATGGAATTGGCGAGATAAATCTGCCCCCGGGCAGATTTCCATTCATTCATGTGAATAATAAATCAATTTCATTCTTTACGATAACGCCCTAGATACGTATCCACATATCAACAAACTCACAGCTTTATAATCATCTTCATCGTATCATAGAGCAATGACATGAGTTTAAGGTCTAATTGCTTGTATGTACATAATGTATACATGTATGTGCTTTTAAAAGTTGACATTTCAACTCATATAGTTCAAGTCCATAGGAATACGATACATGGAAGAAGGCATTGAACTTCGGCTGTTTGATACGTCAGTGATCTTGATAAGAGATGCCACTAAAGTTGCAGCAATATTATTTTTAGTTTCAATCTATCAAATTTTAATTTCAAAACCAAAGAAAAGTCTAACAAAACAAGTATAACGGCACACCCTGCTCCGTTCCATATGGCTCACTTATGAGTTGGTCATTTAAATAAACGTGATGCAGCGCGCAGTGTAATATATGTATGTGCAGCATGCTCCAGAAACGAAAGAGCAGTCGACACAGTGAATTTTTCCTAGATTCTAGGTAAGGCTAGGCTAGGCTAGGCTTAATTTTGATCGTCTACATCAAAAGGCGAAAATCGATATCCGGCCAGTTTATTAATCTTTTTTAGGTATTTCAAAGTGAAAACGCTACAAAACTCGGTGAGGAACAAATTTCAGTTAACACGCCTGCAATTGCCATGGACAAACTTGTCGAATTGCTATACAAACTGCTTGTGCCTCTTTCCATTTTTAAATAGGTCTGTTTGGTAACTTTTTTGTAGAGAAGTTGTTGAAACATGTCAAATATTAAATAAGTGGGGGAAAATCCTCTCAAAGAGTGGAAAACTTGCACAAAAACGTAAGCAAAACGCATTTGAAGCACAGTGTAGGTAAACCGTCATTTTGTTTATGTTTTCCACTAACAAATAGCTGGTTTGACAGCGTTGCCACACTCACCCGAAGAAAAACTTGATGCATAAAATCACAACTTTCTCAATTGAGGGGCAATTTTGGACACTCTCTTTTTGCGATTTGTTGTGATTGGTTGTGACAAACAGGAATTTATGTGATTTTATGAAATTTTGTGCAATTTTACGAAAAATCACAAGTTACACAACTTTTAATTATTACCAAACAGAGCTTATATGAAAAAATGGGTCAATAAACTAATTGCAACATCGCCTTTGCCTACATGTACCTATAGTTATGTAAACTTTCTCCGTGTGTGAGCTGTCAAGTGCCAAACCTCGCTTCGTTAGAATTTTGCCTTCTATGGCATAGTGTCGTTCTGTTATTGCTCTACCAGCACAAAAAAATGACCACCAATCGAATAAGATGTTTTTGAAAAAATCATATGTTAAGCCAGTTTCCAGATACCAGGTCAGTTTCAGACATCACCACCATGTAAGTTATTATACTCAGTTCCAATAGAATTATCAGAACAGGGGAGATAGGATGTTTGGCTCTCAGTCTAGTTGCAATAGTAAGCACAAACCTGTCCCTTTTTGAGCTCTGACTGGGTTACCGTAGTATGCATGACAAATCGCCGCAATACCAGAAGGGTTACCATTTGCTGATTTAAGAAGACCACAATTTCTTGAACATAATAAAGATAATTGTGTACAAAGTGCATACCACCTCGATTTTGATGAAATTTTAGTCGGTAGTAGAGGGCATTTTTTCGTGTGTTTTGATGTATCAAGTTATCCCCCCTGTTCTGCATTCCACTTTTAGTGAATTCAACCACCAAAAGTGGAATTGGGTGTTCTGCATTCCGAACGAAACTATAAATTGTGGATTGTATGTTCGAAAGTGAATATTTTGGTGTTCTGCATTCCACTCAAGATGACAGCTGTAAATTCGTGTTCTGCATTCCGAAAATCCTGTGATTTTAGTGAATTGAATTCACTTGAGATTCTTGACGTGAATTGAATTGACATGCCGTTGTAAAGTGAATTAATTAATTAATTTGTTGATCAGAATCATTTTTAAAAATATGAGTAGAATAATGAGACTTTCCATTAGTGTATTAAAATAATTCCTTTGTTTAATATATTACAACACAAAAATTAGAGGCAAGAGAGTATTCTTTTGAATTACATGAAAGAAAATCAAGATTTTCCAAGATCAAGATTTCTCTGACTCCACTTCTCGCAGGATATCAACAAATATTTTCTTACTCACCCTAAAACTGTTTTTAAAAATGCAAAAATCATTAAATAAATTATTTTTCTTCAGTTGTCTAACTTCGGGAAGATCCAGAATGTTAGATTTATCTCGGAAAATCTTCCTGCGAACTATCTCCATTCGGTTTTCTTCGCGGTTTTCACTAATCATTTAAAAATGTTGTTTTCCACTTTTTCCATTTTTTTAATAAAATATATTTTTTCTTAAATGTTTAATTCACTTGCACAAAACAAAAATCAAGAACTGAAATTCTCCAATGATTTTGAAATGATTTGACAGCTGTGTTTGACATTTCAAACAAATGAATTCGAAGTGGATTCCAAAAATTCGAAATCACTCAGAATGCAGAACACTGAATTCCATTCCGAGTGAATTTCAATTTCGGTTTCAATCCACTTTCACTCGAAATGCAGAACAGGGGGGTATATGTCGGAAACGAGCTTACGAGAACCAAAAAAAAAACGGGCTATTCGTTTTCGCATCCAACATGCATCTCGAGCAAATAAACCTTCATTCTAAAGCACAAAAAGCGAAAAATTGTGTAAATGCATTTTAACGATTTCTCCAGAAAAACAAGAAACTTGAAAAAAAAACAAAAATCAAGCGGCAACATCCTCACCTACTCAAATTTATTTACAGGTTCTTAAAGCACAAAATGCCAAAAGCTCTTTGACAAAAATCACTGGAAAAGCTGTAAAGATTTGCTTGAACTTAATAATGGTAGCACTGTTTTGATGTTCATATTTTATGGCGGCCATGCATGATCATACTGCTATCGGCTGTGTGGGAGGAAAATTACGGATTTGAGGAAAATTACAAAAACAAAACTTGTACAGGCACCATAGGTTAAAAAAAAAGCACAATGCCTCTACTGACAAATCTATTGGAACCGAGTATAATAATATTGTTTTTACACACGGTTTTTCCCCATATCATTGGAATACGATGGTGTTGTAAGACATCGATTTGTGTATATCTTATTTTAATTTGTACAAGTATCTACATGCTTTTTCCCTGTACTAAAAGATAAGATTAAGCAAAAACAAAAAAAAAAAACCATTTCGCTTAGCGTGCCTCTAATTATGTACAATTTAGCTGTCTGAAATAACGAGTCCATGAAACGAAACAATAAATAAAAATAAATGTGAGTACGAGTATTTGCTGGTAATTGTGGCGTGTCTCTCGCGTTTAAGTATATTATCGATATTTTATCACTTTTTTCAAAATATTAACTTACGTCTATTTCTCACGTGTTCATTGACGAGTATAGATATGCATACATATGTACGTGTAGGTTGGATGGGGTGTGGTGACAGTATGTAATAAAATCCTTTTCAGGAAGCGTTTAACCCGAATTAGAAGTGCTAAGCGTCAATGAGTGTGATTTTTATTTTGAAAAACTAATTTATTGATCAATATGCAATGAATGCAGCGATGAATCTGAAGTTTTATGAAATACAAAAAAGGAAAAGTGACAAATCTCTTGTTTGGAGACACTTGTCTTGAAATCACTTACAAGACTTAAAAGAGAAAATTAAGGAGAACATTTCAAGTACTCAGAAGGCATTGCAAAGTTATTACAGAACAATTTTCTAAGACAGTTTATAAGATCTGAATAACACATAACAAGACAGTTAGCACTTGAACGATTGAGTGACTGAATTGACATCACAAAACTCACAAGTAGATACTCCAAAGATTGTTTTTCACGAACTCCTTAAACAGTAGTTTTCGCGATTACGTAAGTAAATTGCTACGGGCTTTTACCATTCAGACTTGTTGGCACCATAAACAATTCGTCAAAACCTTTGGTATTTGTCATGTGAACTTGGCACATACATCATACACAAGTATGTAGTGGCTGGGTATGTCAGTCTGGTAGTCAACCAATTGCCAACCAAATTGATTGATTGCACTGCTCTTGAATTTTTGATTTTTCGCACCGTTTAAAGCAAGCGACTTTGAGTCTAACCACTTTCTAACGCTTTAAAACTCACTTCCAGAATAAAAAAAAAGCACGCGTCCAACATCGAAACTAGCAAAGAGAAAATACGCCATATTTTACAGATTTTCTGCGATAAAGGCGAAAACGCAAGCCCGATATTCCGTTCCAGTAATTTCGATGTCAGAGATGCACCAGGTTCTGGAAGGCGAATTGTTGAAAATGTCATGTAATGTAGGCACTGTTTGCCCAGGAGGTCATCAAACACAACGGGCCATATTAGACCTAATTCGGATCATTCTAAAACGCTTTCAATATCGTGTAAAAATAATATGATTTCATTTTACTACACCTGATATAAAAAACATCGGACGAACTGTTGGATACTGATTCCAACTTGGGGGTAAATATTATAATCTTCGCCGACAAAGCGCACTTTCCACTTTCGTTTTCATTTGGATTCCATTTAGCATAATGTGTATAGAGGTATAGCATTCTCGTTTCGATTAATTCAAATCAAAGCTCATTGTTCATTGGTGCAGAAATTCCCTTCGAATGTTGTTGGGTTAAACGTTTTACTTTCTTATTCAATTTGTCTCGCAACAACAGCAGCGCACACAGCTGATTTAGATGATCAAGTTCATCCGAATTATTTATTCGGTAATGAACCTTATAAAGTCGCTGAATGCCAAATTTGAGTGAAAGTTAAATTTCAATTCCTTTTTAGAGTATTTTTTTAGATGCAAATTAATTTGTAAATGAGGTTGAATGAATGTTCACTCAAAATGTACCCGAATAAATGAATAAGAGTGTAATAGGGTGTATTATGCATATTCTTTTCCCTTCTTCTGTTCGGACTCGTTTTTCTTCTTTTTTTTCTCGCCAACAATCTTATGTAAGCTTCGACAACATTGACAGTGTTGTGTATTATGTATTCTTGCCACAGCAAGAATCTCCCTTCTTCCCAATCGTTGGTTTAATCTTAAGTTCTGTCGTTAACTCGGAGTGTTTTCGCTTGTAATTTGCATATATTAACAACTAGTTCGGAAGGTTTTCCGTTCTTTTTTCTTACATTCGCGAATACGTTGCTCAAGCCTTATTGTTCTCTGGGGTGTGTATTTAGGTTTTGTGCTTTGAATGTATACACGCTAATTTAAGGTGGCAAAACAGCAACAGTAGAAACATAAGTAATTGTAATTTTGGAACATTAAATCACCGTTTATGACAAGCTATTTTGCTGAAAACAGGTAACAATAATTAAGTGTTGCCTGCGATTCGGCTGGCCCATGGGAACAGTAAAGAACGTATTGCAGAAAACGCTTGAAGTGAGAAGAAGTATTTACGATTACAGTGGTACTAATGGATGCCAGGAATAAATTGATTGTTTATGAATTCCAGAGATGTTATTTCGCAGTGTGCAACGGGATTGCATTCATTAAGAGGTCATTTACAGTGAGGAGGCGAAAAAATCGATTTTTTGAGAATCTTTCTTGAGAAGACCTTACTATGGTAACTTTTAACTGCATCTTAACATTTTTCACTTTAAAAAATAATTATTTCAAAAGCTTCTATAGCTAATCTCCGGTTAGCACGATATCTTTGGACTGTATCATCCAAAATAAAAAAAAATGTGTGAGTCTCATCCGCATAAGCTCACGGGGGAAGTGAATACTTACTTGTCCAATCCAAAGCAGTTGTGTATGTGTAATGTGTAAGAGAAGAAGAAAGTTGTCTAGTACAATCGATAGAAAATGTGTAATAAGATTGAGTAAATATGCATACAGTGTACTCTCTTCTTACGGACACATCGGTACCGTCAGTGGCCGGTTATGGGAGAGTTTACTGTACATATAATAATATACGCCTGATATTATTTTTTGTCAATGCATATAGAAGTTGTTAATAACTTGACTCCAGCGCCACCTATTGGGTCCAGATTTTGTAGTTTTCTCTTTGAGCACTATACCAACATAAACTGCATATGAATCATTTTGGCCAATTAATATAGAAATCGACAGACAGACAGACAGACAGACATACAGACAGGCAGACAGACAGACATACAGACAGACAGACATACAGACAGGCAAATAGGCAGACATGCAGACAGACAGACAGACAGACAGACAAACAAACGGACAGAAAGACAGACAGAGAGCTGATGTTTTCTGTATACCCATTTCCCCCGTATCGAATCATTTCTGCTTTATCGTAACACTTTTATTGTAACGCTACATTTTCAAAACCAAATACGTCGCTAAAGAAGTATTCACTTCAAAAAACCAAAAATATTTCGTTTATATAATATAGTTTCCTGTAATTTTTCGAAGGAATAACCAAAATAATAATTTTTGACAAAATGGCGGCTTCTAAAAAAATCGATTCCTGACAACAATTGATGCCTTAAATTGTTTAAAAAATAGAAAATATTGATCTGTGAAAAAAGACCTTTGATTAGTTACTAAAAAATATAATTAAGAAGCTTGTGTTAAAATTCGAGACCGCCGTTTCCGAGAAACCTTGCTCACCGACTTAAAAAACATAGTTTTGAGAAAAACGCATTTAAAGTTTCAAAAGCACTTTACATAGGTAATGGTAAAAAACATGCTCATGAAACTTACAATGATGTACCTACTCGTTTGCATATTGACTTTTCTGTGACATTATAAAGATTTACTCAAATTTTGACATTTAATTAATTCAAATGAGGTTAATTTTTATGACTCAATTGCAAATTTTTTGTTGACAGTTCAAATCGACTTTTTTCCAATTCACAAAATTTCCATTCACCCCATTGAAGGTGAAGCGTTTTTTTCTTTTACATTCTTTAACAAACAGAATGTATGTAGTTCCAGTCGGAAACTAATCAAAATTAATGGAGATGTGACAGTTTGTTACAAAAAAAAATAAAAACCCAACGAAACTTCATCACCCTAATGCAGAAGTGTCAAAAAAAAGTTGTCTGAAAAAAGTTCAACAACAAATTCCTCGAAATGTCGAAAATCAATATGAAAGGATCTCGCTAAACATCGCATATTAAATTCGAAACGCTTATTTCGTATCAATATAAATGTGTCAGCAGATCAGGTTGTGTTCGATCTGACATTAGAACAAAAGATATCACACGGTATTTTATGACTAAGGACAATAAATAAAAAAAATAATAATAGTGTACCTATGTATCTCCTGCTTGGCAAGTTTATTTAATGTTCTAATAAAAATCAACAGAACTAGATAAACAAAATACATATGTCCCCTTTAATATCTATTAGCATGTGTGTATGTGACTTTCGTTGAATTGGATACGCTTGATTCACATGTAAACTTTTTGTCATTAAAATGTTTTACGAATTAGATTAGCAACGTCACCTTTATTTTAGTTAAACTTATGTAAGAGAGAGATCAAGGTTAAATAGGTGCGATTCGAATTTTTGTTTATGCATTTATCTGAATCATAGTTCAATTATTTGCATATGGAATAAATAAAAGTTATGAATAAGAATATTTGCAGGTTATGATAGATTTATCGATGACCTGGGAGAGTAACTAATAGCAGACATCAAAGTTATTTTATTGCTAAATTCGGGTCACAAGTGCTATAGAGTAGGTCGGTTTGTGTATCTTTGAACCTTAAACGGTAAGACATTAGCCGTGTTTTTTGGAAACGTAGCTAGTCAGTCGTTCATTAAAACGATTCCCAGCCAGCCGAACCCAGCTGACTTACCTCCAAGTTGGTGTGTGTGATTTCGGTCACATGAAATCAGCTGTTAAGTGTGAACTGTCAAAGTATTCGGCATTCAACCAAACTGATTTTTTGTTATTTCTTGTGAAAACAATTAATTTCGAGAATTTATGCAATGTGTTATTTACAAAAATTGGTATGAAATCATAATATAGCTGATTATGTTTGTGAAACATCATTACGTAATTGAAATTATATAATTTTCGTACACGGCAGTCTGTCAAATGTTCAACAAATCGCTTTCAGCGCCACCTTGCCATGAGTCTCTGCCGAATTTAAATGTTGTCCTTGTAACAAAACTACATAAGTCTGTACAAAAAGATGAATATTATAGAAACACCTTTCTGGGTTTTGTATTGGCAATGTGAACGAATTATTCTGCAATAACATCACACTGTTAACCGGGGAAGAACTTGTTTTCAAGGTGCTCTCGGAATGCTGAAAGTTATCAGTGTCGATACGAAATCAAAACGACACGGACTCAAAGATTGTTTACAGATTGCAAACCACTGATCTAAACCACCTTCGTCGCTGGTTTATCTTAAAGTAATGTTCCTTTGTATTTGTGTTTTGAATGTGCCATCAGATTACGACCCACATGTTACATATGTCGATTTCGATTGGGGAAAAAATCACTTTTTTTGTATCTCGAGCAGTTTTTATCGCTCTAGTACAATTTTCATTTTCCAACGGGCAAAAAAATTTTGTTCGAGATAAATTTTTGTGCATCTCGGATCCAACTTGAGATTCACACCTACTTGCACTAACCCCAAAACATTTTATACGAAATTTCAACGAAGTACATCAAAATATTATCAATTTACAAAATAATATCAGAAACTGATTGTACACAGTTTAGAAAATATAAAGAAAGTGTTTTAAAATTGTATTTATTAATTTTCTTTTTTTCATTTATTTCCTATTCCGAATTACGAACAAGATGTCAAATGACACACTAATACAATTGCAGAATTTGTTTTCCATTCAGCACGAAAAATCTGAAATCTGACAGCAAAATCTGAAAAGTCCAATCGAAAACGGCATTAGATTCCCTACTCCAACTTGTGTAAAGAGTTAAGAGCTTCTTATCCTTAAAGGGATTCTATGTATCTACACATTATGTACATATGTTCATATATAAAGGACTCTTTTATTCTTCAGGCAGATGTTATGACACTGACAGAAGTGGAAGCCATGAAGGCAATTTCTGCCAGTTTATTGCTGTTGCAGAACACAACGAGTTCTAGCCAAACTTCACCTTTAGTTGGCGAAAAATACTGTTGGGTTTCCTTCCTACTAACAGAGGGCAGAGCTGGTAAATTGATTAGAAATAAAAAAAAAGCCATAACCACCACCATCTGTCAATTAGTAGCAGTTCTCTTATTAAATTGAAGTTACTCACAAATAACTCAATTCTTTTTATTTTAAGAAATATATGTAAATGTAGTTACCCTATGTTTTGTGGTTCAAAGAGTCTATTCGCATACGCCGCTTTTTAAATTTGTTGATTGCCTTTTGTTTATCTACGTTCTTAGGCGAATTAACAAGAATCAAACCATGCTAATGAAGCTGTTTTTATCCGGTAAAAACAAAAGACATATGTACGTTTACTCATACTCAACTGTGTCATGAGGCTTTAAAGACACCCCCAGCCAACTTATATCTGTAACATTACATCAGAAGTCTAAACAAACATTCATTTCCGTTCGGTCACGCAAACAACATAATTCTTTTTTCTTTTTTTTTTGCAAATAAATATAAACATTTCAACTGTTGAAGTAGCATTTGAATACTTAGCCACAAAAACGAAATTCAATGATTTGGCCGCCACCGTCACCGCTGTTTAGATTGCCAAAAATAATCCCTCTACCCTCCTTAGTGCGCCTTAGTGTGCCCGCCACGCTTTCATTATTTATATTCGAATAGATGCCAAGTTTTAGTAAGCACTCCCCCCCTCTCTGTTAACATCAACAATTCATCGAAATGGCAATTAAAGCAAATAAAGGGGAACCAACAAAAAATAGAAGAAAAAAAAACAGTTTTTTTTATGAATGAATCTACGACTAAATACAGAATATAGCGACGAGTATATGAATCTATTTTTAATCTAATGACTATGACCTACGAGTATACCGGAATACGAAATCGGTGTATGCGCAGACAGCTAGTACTCATATGACACGCAACTTGTACTATTTATACCGTCGGGAGGAGTATTCAAATAATCGGGGCAACGCGCCTGTTTTGTTATCACTAACAGGTGTCATGCCGGTTGACCTTCCTAAATTGAATATTTATAAACAAACTGAATGTTTTCCTTTCGTTTTCGCTTTTAGACTTGATGTAGTCCCACTCCCAATAAAGAATTAAAGGGGATTTTGTTGATACGAGCTGAAATTTATTTTAATTTTACTGTGAAATGATGTAAAACGAGTTTGTGTTGTGATAGATTTATCTAGAAACAAAATGTGAAGTTGAATTTCAAATCTTGCCGATTTTTTTTTTTTTTGTTTGGAATTGACAGCAAAGTAACAGTAGGACTATGTGGCTATAGCGCTTTTAATACGCTTTGATATTAGGGGCATTCAGAAACTTAGATAACTAGATATGCAATAAATCTATGTTAAGTTTCTGAATGCAAAATTGACAAGATATCTAGTTGACAGTTCAAATGTCAGAAACGTAATTTACTTTCTATTATCGCGCTGAAATTGTTTGGAGAATTGTGATTGCAGCACAACAAATCTATTTTTTACACATACGTAACATTAGATACACATGTCCCATAGAATCCGTCACATATCTACGTAGAAAATGTCAACGATTCATTTCATTCTCAATAAGCTTCCACCAATGAAAATGCATAATCTCAATTTGTGAATGCGTGAACTTAAATGCGTGAATGTGTGTACTGACAACAGAACAAAATCGTTGTCAAATGAATGTCAACGGCGATAACAGTTTCTCTATGCTTCCACAAATGAAAATGCATACTCTCAATTTGTGAATGCGTGAACTTCAATATATGAATGTGTGAACTTAAATGCTTGAATATGTGCACTGACAACGGATCGAAGGAAGCAAAAAGTAGAAAGTAAACCTACTTTATCCGTCGAAGTTTATGCATCCGTTGGCTATGGGCCATCTCCCATAAGAATATGTGTATTCTATCGAGCAGTCACTTCAAAATGAAGGAGCAACGGATTCTATGGGTTGGGACCTTTTGTCAATTGTTTTACAAAATCCAACATCATTATGGACTGCATGAAAATAAAAAAAAAATAAAAATACCCCTTCATAATTTACTTTGATTTTCATTTTTGTAACAAGCAAACAACAGCCACGCAGTATAACCAAACCAATCAGTCAACTGTTTTTGATGTTTAGTCAAGATTTTCTTGACTAAAAATCCAGTCCCGACCTCAAAAAAAATAGACTAGATGTTCTGTCAATTTTCGGGCTCTCGACCAATCGAGGCCGTTGACTAACTGTCATCTAAGTTTCTAAATCCCCCATTGCTTAAGATTGGCAGCACTGACAAAAAAAATTTTATAGTAATCTTGAATGTCTTTTCCGAAAAAACAAAAAAATGCTTTTGTAGGTTTGTCGAGTTAAATCCCAAAGTCATATCTTGCCCCGGATTTCAACTTCATTGAGCTCTGCTCTTGTAGGATAAGCTGGACAGGGACGTCACGAAAATTTGCCCAACATCCACTGAATATCTGTGAAACATTCTGCAACTGATGATCAGACAGCCGAGACCACTTTGTGATTATAATTTATAATCATGATGAACTTTAGCAACTACAAGAGTTGCATGTGCACATTTTGCTTTTGAAATACAGTTGCCACGGTAAGCTCCTCTGGTATTCAATATATTTTTCTATGAAGTATGAACCATTAGTGACGATACAAGACAGATGTTCTCCTTGGCTTCAATGCAATTAATAATACTTATTTGCATTGGCGCTACATATGGAGAATTAGATCCAAAAACCCAAAGATGATTCATTAAAACAAAAATGTTTTCTCTCCTTTGAAAACTAATATTTGTTTAGCGTTTCATTCAACTGAATCAACATGTTCAGATCATTGTCTCATCGACAAATTACTTTGGAAGTATACCTAGACCTACTTATAATATAATAGATGAAGCAAGGCTATAACTATTTATTGAGTCACTTTTTACGTGGAAAAATAAACTTTACAGTATCTTTAGAGTGAGGTAACTCTTATAATATTTACGTGGTTTAAGTAAAAGTATCACTTATTAAAAAAAAAAATCTACACAATGCACGCAAACAGCTCATTTTGAACGTCTTGAAGTGAATCTTAGGGATCTTTCTATGTATGGTATATACGTACATTTACCATCAAGACAAAGTTGAACGTTTTTAGGTAAAGAGCCTAAAACTCAATAGCCTCCTACAGATTAGCCCGGACTTTCCTGGACTTAAGGCCCACAATCTTTAAAACGGCTTTAACCCTTTGCTGACCAAGCTATTAAAAAAAGTTATAATCTCCATGTTTTTTAAGAATTTTTTAGTTGAGGATATTTTAAGATGAAAAACTATTTTTTGAATTTTTCAATGACTCATGGGGTCTAAATATGAAGGTCAGTCTCCAAAGTACCGCTAGGCCATAACTTAAGTTGTAACAAGAAAAAAATTGTTTTAAGTTTTTTTTATTTAGCTATGATATTCCTTGCTTTCGAATACATAATAAGCAATAAAATTAAAGATCGAAACTGTGTAAAAATACCAATTTAGTTTGTTAGTTTCGAAATCGATTTAAATTAATTTCTTCGAAGTCTAATATGCTGTCAGAAAAACCGTTATATCTGTGGCTAAAATAAGGTAAACATACATGAAAAACAAATTTCATTGAGGTTATATGATACTTAAGTCTTGTTTGGTCTTAGTGTCTTAATAGGTTCCTATAGGGATTTAATTTGTAATTAAACAAGCTGGTACTTATAAGTACCGTCGGTCAACAAAGGGTTAAAGACGTTATGATTGTATTCATTGTGAGTCTAGGTGTGTCGCTGGAAAACAATATCAAGTGATTTCATCAACAGATAATGCAGCAGCGCCATGCAGGTTTCAACCTGGAAAATACTATCTTCAACAAATCTGTCCAGCTGCTGCGATTCTCATGCGATTTTAAAATCGTCGGTAGTAACATTTTGATGAGCACTATTTTATAACACATATATGTAGATACAAGCTTGAGCATAATGCTATGTATGTACATATATTCTGCAATTGGATAACCCAATCGCGAAGTTTTATTCCAAATATGAAAAGTTGGACCCTTTCCCAAAGATTTAAATTAACGCAAACTTGAATTCTGTTCATCGCTCGTTCTAAATGTTAGCCTTGCGCATTTATCGTACTGCGCCGATTTCCTGCTTTTCAGGAATTTGATGATGTTTCTGAAATATTAGGTATATTGCCATCGTCAGGAAGTTCAATCTCTCGAAACTTGCGTGGAATTCACAAATCAGTATTTGACTTAGGTTAGTTTAGGTTAGCGAGCTGATGAGAATGGTTGCATCCTCATCACACATAGCTCCATGTAGAACCATTGTGATACCCGTATGCAATTCCTTTTGTACCTAAAAAGGCTACATATACATAAGTACGAGTCCCGGTGGCATTACTGCCTTATAGGCAAGCATGCAACTAGGCTTTGCATCATTTCAAATAACTTCTGTAGAAGTTGCAGAGACAAAGAAGAAGAGAGCCCAACACATCTCCTCTGTTTGTGCCCAGCTCTTTCTCGTAGTAGAATACTACACCTAGGAGAATACTTCTTCAACGATCTTAGTTACTTAGCACAAAAAGACGTGGGAAGCCTTTTTCGCTTTATAGAAAGTTCCAAATTTTTCTCATAAATAGCGGGGCTAAATATCCCAAGCCCCAAGATCCTGGGTTCACAATGGGCCTCTATAGGCCTTATTGTGCTGGTATTCGTTACTGGCAACCACAATCAAACCTTTTACATGGATAAGCTCATATCTGAGCACACTTTGTGTACCAAAGATACCTGTTATCTACGTTTTTATCTCCGAAAGAGATTGCACATTGTACATCGAACCATTTGGCCCATTCTTCATACTCACATGGCCAGAATGATTTATGAAATCAATTTTAAATCAGCAAATAAACTTGACATAGATCAACAAGGCAGTAGCAGCATCGACATCAATATGTGTTCACAAAAGTACGAGTATTTTACAATTCACTTTGTTTTTCTTTGAATTTTTTTGTTGCCAACGAAACGACATCTACCTATATGTGATGGGAATAAGTAAATAGAGAAAGAGAGGACATGCACTGAACTGACCAATGTCTTCATCGGCGACAGAAAGAAAGTCACATTTTTTTGTATTCCTTCTTCACGTCGTGTGATTATCTTTCTCTCTTTTTTCATAGGGTGCAACCGGCCAAATGCGAATGCATTACCACACTGAGACATGTACACACACACAGACTTATATGACTTTGCTCTATGATTTAACAACCAAAGATAAATCTATCGAATCCGCGGCACTAGAATTAATTGAAAAGAAAAGTAAATTGATACGAGTCTATCCAGAGAGATTTCTGTAGCTTTCGCCTTGTTTAGTATGATTGACCATACCCGTATTCGTATGTGTATCAGTTATCTTTTCTATTTCCTGTTTGAATCGATTTGGTATTTCATTAAAAAAAAAATTGCAACAGTTTTTCTTCTCTCCAGAACATGGCTAATTTTCCATCCTTGCTTCGCTTCTCAGAAATGAGGCCAACATCTACTTTATAGTCTTTATATCATTATTTCATTGCTTTTATTGCTGCACATCGATACGAGATTTTTTTTTCTTTGCGATGATTTATAATGACCCTCGTTAACTTTTAACCTATTAATTGAGAGAAAGGGAGAGTAATTGTTGCGTTCAAGTGGAAATGACATTTGTCAGCATTGAATAACCGCCATTGGTCACTTTTTTTTATCTGAACGTGTTCAAAACCTACGTCAAGAATGTCGCTATACTTTTGACGTAGAAAATATTAAGAAATCTTAAACTGTCGCAAACTTAATTCCGTTATCCATGGGCGTGATTATGACGTACAATATTTAGCAGCAATGACGTTAAACGTTATTTACAGATTGCATTGAAGATTATCACTAAATAAATCGTAAATCTTATATTTTTATTTTAAAATTGGGGGCAAGGTGTACTTAAAAACGATTGACAGTTTTTTGCCTTTGACAACAGAGCTTTTCAGATTTTTAGACTAAGATATGAGTACATAATTGAATTTTTTAGATTAGAAATGAATGTATTTTTTTTTTATTTAATGAGCCTAAATTTATATATGTGTACCTAAGAGTATGACAACAGCTGTCAACAGGCTATTAGAGAGAGTAAGGCGCATCAAAACAAAATTAGCATAGTAATATGTGGGAAAAGCGTGAGACTTGGAGAGATCTGTCATTGACAGGTCAGTCATTTCCGTATTTTACGTTTTTCTAAGTAGGTAGCAATTATGATCAGGAAACTCAATCCAGTCTTTTAATTCGTTTGCCTTTAGAGAGTATACTTCTTCCACAGAGGTGTGTTCATATATAGGCTAGAGTCGCGTCAGTTTGAAAGTTTCAGTTATCGATAACTTTCGACTGCAGCATGAGTTGCTGCTGATTGTAGAACTTGTCATTTGACACATCTCGGCAACGGTAAACATTACACCAAGAAATCACGTAATAAACAACTCAGGATGTCAGTTTCAGCTGGGGAGATGATAATGAAATAACTTCCCAGATTCGCTTTAGAATACCGACTTAAAAAATCAGACCGCGTTGGAATGGATATTTAAAGGCACATTGAAACGTATAATTTGCACAAACAAGTTGCCACGAAATGGAAGAAGCCTATTAATATAGCAAAACAGATTCGATCTCTACACATTATTTGCGCTCTCTTTGACTAAACGCGTGTACAAGCATTGTGTAAGCATTGTGTCCAATTGATACTTAGTGACACTAACGATCTTGCTGTCAGTCTCCAAAAAACTGATCCTTTTGAAGCTTTCCGCAGATACTAGGTCTGTTCCCGTACCAGTCCACAACTACGGAAAATTATGAAAATCAGTCAAATCCTTTTCCCGTACTAAGATTTTGCGTGGTTTTTCGCAGAAGAGAGAAGTGAGTAATAAATTTCCCCATGCTACGAATTTCAGCCCGAGAAATTTCTTTGGGCAGCTTTATAAAAACTATCAAATGTCATACATTTTCCATTTTTTGTTGTTCAATGCGTTTCTGTACTTTTGCACACTTTTACCTCAGTCTGAGAGATTTTTGCCCCCACTCCTTGAAATTTAAGAATCTGTGAATTTTGGTGAAAAGTACGAGGACATACCATTCGGTTATATTTAGCACACTTGTGCAATGTTTTGGTGCTCCAGTATTTTTATTAAATTTTGTTTTTACTAACATTACTTATTTGCAACACTGTACTCTTCTATTTGTTATTGGCTATTATAAATACCAAACATTGCGTTATCTAATAAAATTGTTACCGCTATACGGCAAAATATCGATAAATACCGTATCGCCAATATGTATCGTTATCTAACTATAGCCCGGTGAGTTGTTATCAAATCGCTTATAAGTTTGAGATGTGCAAGACGATGACGGCATACTTAATTTTTATTGCGAAAAGCTTATTATTTTTTTTTTTTGTTCATTTGAAGGAATGCTATAGGTACAATGATTAACTTTATTACGAATAGTTTCACATACATATGTATGTATGTAGGATATGTACATACATGCAGGTACATACATACTCGTACATAAATACATATGTTGGTATGAGAAACCTAGTAATATCACAGTGAACTGTTTGTGGTTTAAGCGTGTATCATCGAAGGTGACTCTACTTTGAGCACTGAAACAAGGTCCTCCTTGATTGGACACACTAAATGTTTAGCCCTTATTAGCACATACCGTATTTGTACGAACAATACAAAGGCTATATGACTTATTTTTTGTTTGGAAAACTATAGAAGACATTTGAGATTATTGACAAGGTTCATATCAACCACAAAAACAAAATAAAATACTTTCAACGCATTTTCACAAAAACAACGCCTTTCATCAAATTGTCTTTTGACACCCGACAAAATGATACAATCCGATCGCCTGATTTTTTTTTAACTAGACAGCAGCTCGGGAATGCAGTTTAGAAACGGTATCTCTAAGACAAAACACCCACCAATATAACGTGGTGAGTGGTGACTTATGATTTCGAAGTAATATGGCAGAAACGTGACCAAAAATGACGGCGCTCACGTGTGAATCAAAAAACACACTAAAACGACGTGACAGCCATTCGTTTAGTCATAATGCCTGTCTCTGATGAGCAACACATGTATGTACATATGTAAATGAATTGCTGTGTATAAAATTAATCAACGATCAGTGAAAACGACGCTTTAGAGAGTGATAAAAAGTAAATTATAAAACATGATGTGTCATTTATCAAATGCCGCCTTCACTTCAGTCAAACAGATACAATGCTACCGCTATATCATGCATTACATCACCTAAATGAGCATTCATTTCAACGAATTTATATTTTATAAAAAAACTACAAAATGACCGCAACGACCATTTTAAAACGTTTTTAGGAAAAATATTTTAGATTCATTTTAAAATTTAATTAATCTATTCATTTTAATTAAAAGCACGAAGAAATGTTAAAATCTCTAATTTTTGTTCCAACTTGAAAATGTAGTCTGCAAATGTCAACACCTGAACGTGTTCCACAGCTTTGCCAACGCATTCCACATTCCAGCGCGGATTGAAATAAATTGACAGATCAAACTGATTTGTCTCTTCGGCTGGAAAAAAACTTATATATTATATTCGCAAACGCAGTTACTCTTTAGTTAGTACAATTGATCGGACCCGATACCCCCTTTTTTCCCCTCTGCATATGGATATAGCGAAATCAACGCGTTTCTACATTTTTCAATCGCATCGAGATTATGAAGTGTTTATGCCGCCGATTTGCCGACGAGAAGCAAAAATTAAACAATTGAACTAAATCAAATCATCTCCTCTGTTCTCTACACCTTGAACTTTGCTCAAAAAATACAATTAAAGTCAAGAAAATAAATAACAACTGACTGGAATTTAATTACTTCGCGCGCGCACTCGTACATCATTATCACTTAATGGACTCCGATTGTAGTACAATTTCGATATAATGAACGTTATATAACTCTGTAAAACACACATAACGACAGCCGGTCTATAAGCATAATTCATCAAAAATCGCGTGATTTACACATTTTATTTAATTTAAATATTTTAGTTTTTCTATCCGCTCCTTCATCTTTGCATAAAAAATGTTACGTATACGTCTCGGATGGCCGACAGTGAAATGGAAATTCATTTTGCCACACATACACAAAATTGTGTTTCCTCTTTTATTTCTCCTCTTCTTCTTCTTCTTAATTACGTATTCTCTAGTATTCTAATTCGTATGTGTAACATATGTATATATTTGTGTGTACTCTGATAATGGGTGGAATGGAAATTAAAGTAAAACAACAACATATTTGGATGCCGCAGATAAATATTTACATTTCTTATTTTTTTTTTATCTTCGGAATATATTTACTCAAATCATAAGTAAAGCCAGAAAAATTAAAAAAAAAAACTCAGCTTAGATGATGAAATCACTTTGTATTTTTAGCATCAGGTGCGCGATTAGGTGATAATCACAGAAAATATATCATCATCTTCATCAGTATTTTTTTATACTTCTCTCCTTTCGCGCATTTCGAGAGCACAATTAATTGTATAGAAGAATTCAAGATCAAGGAAAATTGTAAAAAAAAAAAAAATGTTGACCAACTAAAAGCTGATTCCAATTACAACAAATGTGTGGGTGAAAATCGAGTATGACTAGACAATATGGCGCGTACTTGTAGGACCGACATAAACAAACACACACACTTTCATTTGACGAACAAGGTGAAAAGGGCGGAAAGATATGATGCCGGTAAAAAATAAATGGCGCACCTGTGAAAATTAAATCCTCTAAATTGTAGATCAACCCTCAAGTGGTGCCTGTTCATGCTCTGGATACATGATAAGCTTGGCTTGATAAGTGTTATCCGGACTCTGCACCAGGAAAATTGACCACTATTGACTGGTTTGCTAAATTTAAACGTGGTCGTACGAACACCGACGATGCGCCACGCTCTGGTCGCCCAAAAGAAGTAGTTACACAGGTAAATATCAAAAAAAGTTTTGGCGAACCGTAAAGTGAAGTTGCATTTGGTTGAAATCGGTACCGATCGTCTTCCAACATTTTAGTAACGGTATCTTAATGTATTTCCAGCTTTCAGACGTCAAATTTATTGTGCTGAACCGTGTATCTTGAAGGTTTTGACTATACATACATATGTAAATCACTAAATTTTTCTCCGTCCCGAAAGAGTTAAATGTGCAAAAAAGCTTTATAATTTCTCTAGACACAAAACCGCTGTTAATATTAAGAACATAACCCATCTTTTTCTTGCATTCGTCATGGATTATCTCAATCTCATTACGAGTATAACACAAATTGTATCTAATAATGAATAAGCTAATAACAGCTACAAATAGCTCCCCTCCCTTTTCTATAACTCAGCAGGAAGTGAAAACAAAAACTGAATTTACCCAAAATTATGTCATCAAAGTGTTTAAACTGACAAATTCGCGAATAAGGTTCATAACGTTTTCCTCTTAATTAGTTTATTATTTTTTTTAATTATTTTTATCTTTTTTTCTTTTCTGATAAAATTCCTTTCCCGGTTAATAGGCACCAACTAAACACGATTATAGCAGTAAATAGCACCTACCGCAAAATGCGTGAATCACGACTTAAAGAATGAAGAACGTCTTGACTCTGCAGATACTCGTAGATCACCAGGTATGTATGTATGTATGTATGTATGTATGTATGTATGTATGTACATATTGTACATAGGTACAGCAAAGCAACAACCTGAAAGTCTATTTATACTTTTTTACATCTAATGGATGACACGTTTTTTTCCCTCCAATCGTTCGTGTGGCATTCAATTTAGTGTTGTATCGCCGCGTCGTGTGCTTGTTGTTTCTTTTTCGAAATTTCGTTTTTTTAGAGTCGTGTACAAATGTACACATCACAACTATCAGTCAGTTTAGCTTCTACATAAGTCAGTCATACTCGACACCGAAGATAGTTAAAATCGACCTCAAGTACATAGTACATAGAAATCTGCTGAGATCCTGACAAGTACATTTGCATACGCTCTATGGAAAACAGCACATTCGTTTTCTATTTAAATTACCTTTTACGATTGGACTTTTGACAGAGAAGCTTTGTCATAAGTTTTCCAATTGAGTATGATTTTCCATTCGTTTTTTTTTTTTTCCAAAAAGAAACAAATAAAATGTCAACGGAATTATAATAATTTTACTTCTAACACGAGGTTTGAGTCATTGTTGACAGTTCTACTCGCATGATGTAATCAGATACTAGAAGCAGCTGCGCGCATTGATTGCTATACTTGTAGAATATTCTATAGGGAAATTTGAAAACACTTGGAGTATACATACATTTTTAACCAAGAGAAGATAAAATAGATTTATCCCTTAACAGGCATGACTATGGCAGTTACATGCAAGTATGGCATATATAGAAAACGTAAACAGATGGCATTAGTTACGTACTGCTGTGGGATGGGAACCTAGTGGTTCATAGCATACATTTATCCATTCATTTTGCTAAAATATCTTTATCTCTTTCAAACTTATCATTCATACATATCTTTATCTTTTTCGCACTTTACAAATGTCAACATTTAAATTAACAGCCAGTTGGAATCTGAATTTTGTCGACGCAACAGGCGTCCCTTTTGTTTCTTTCATGTTTCATTTAAATAAATAATTATTGAGACAAAGTCTTTACATTTCGTGACTCGACGCGCTTAGTCTCCACACTGTAACCTTTGTTATACTCGTAGCTGTCAGTTGGAAGTAGACTCAGAAAGTGTAGAATTACGGGACGAAAAGCAGGAATCGCAAAAACCTTTCAGTTATTGTGGGGGCTTTTCTATACTATATACACTATTATTATAAAGAGGAATAGTTAGTATGTAACGGGTAATCTCTGGAACTACTGAACCGATTTCAAAAATTCTTTCATAGCTACGCTATCCCGAATGGCTATAGGCTATTTTATTTTTTAAGGCTTATGGCTTTCGGCGTCGCAAGATCAGTTCGCTAATGAGCACAATCGCAATCATGTTTGAATGATTATATTATTACATTTATTTGAGCGTGGCTGTTAATCGAATTACAATATAAAAATATTTTTTTTTGTCTTTTTCGTGTTATTTATGTTTGTACATATTAGTAATAAATGACCTTCTAATAAATGACATTGTCTTCTAAATGGCAACCTGAATATTTCCACTGTGAACATTTGGTGTGATTCTTTAAAGTCTGTCGCCTTTGCCGGCTATCATTTATATCTTAAACCTGATTACCAGGTCAATTATCTGTCGTGTGAGTAAGTTTGCGTACACGGGCGAAGCCAGGCAGGTCAGCTAGTTTTTAATAATATCCAATTTGTCTTTCTAAACTTTTTATTTTTATTAAAGACTCGCTGGGAACAGCAAAAGCTCAACTACTGGAATTCGCAAATGGGTTTTCGACATGCCAACGAGTTTATCAGAAAATCCAATGGGATTCTAATAAAGGAGAAACGTGATGCTAAGCTCTCGGCTGACTACCTCTTAAAATAGAACGGAGTCAATCTTGAACCTACAGACTTGGGGACGATTTAATTAAATCTCGACGCGCTGTTCAAGCGTGTTTCCACGAATAAATTACAGCTATGACGAAACACAGACTTCAAAGAATAACAGCTCCGTCATTTCAAAAATAACCGCAACCACTTGTGAAAGTGACAAGCGTGGTTATACCTAGACATTTGGTTAAATTTGCGACAATTTTTAAAAATTATAAAATCTGATCAAATAATCTAAATATAAGACAAAATAAAAAACGGTCTGATCTGTTCTCCCCCTTTCTTAACGCTATCCATATCACCAATTCAAAAAAAAAATAGCTTACCAGATGGCGGTACGCTACTGTACACACATCTGTATGTTCATTTCGTTCTATTACACCAGCGCAGCGGTACAAAAGATAATTGGATTTTGTAGAACAATGATATCACTTCTCGTATCATTAAATGACAAAACTTTTTTTTAAATATCTGAAACAGTCACCACTTTTCCTACATACTGTCATATTGAAAATAAAAAATAAAAAATGTCGTCAAGATTTATTTTACATGTTTCCGTGTTCAACGGTGGCATTCCAAGTTTTCTTTATTTCCTTGCACATAATTAAATACAATTTATTACGGTTTTTATTGTATATTATTTTACCTAGAAACCTTGAAAAATTCAATCAACCGATATACCCCACCAAATTGCGTGTAAAAACCTCATTTCTGTAATGCATCAGTTGAGGATGGGAATTTTGAATTGGGGTAGAGGTGGTGATTTCCCCATTATTTTGAATGGTGGGTAATTTGTTTTTAAATTTAGCAGAAAATTTTTTTAAACTTCAAGTATTTCTATCTACATAAGAAAACTAAAGGCAGGCCTGGAGTAGGCGTCAAACATTTAATTAGGTAGAAATACCGCGATAAAAGTTCAATAATATTATAGAAACGAAATGATGAATTTATTGTGGCTTATACTTTTTAGAATGACTGATCAAATTGTGAGGTAAGAACTTGAAATTTGGAGAATGACAAGACATCATCTAAATATTTATTGAATATAAAAAAAAAAACAAATCAAAGTACCGCTAACGGACACTATATGTGTGTATAATTTTATATGGTATATGAGTATCTATTGAGTGTGACATATCGAAATGTCACGCGAAATTTAGATAAAAAATAACGACCAGAGGACGCACTGTAAGATATACATAAATATACACTTGTACGAGTACGTCAACGTTTTAAGAATTTTAGAATTCCAATATTAGAAGTCATACGGGCCACCAAGAGCGGTAAAGAGTTTCCTTCTTTTGCACATGCAAACGGCTATTAAAGTATTTACTCGCCACATGGATGGCTATTGAATATAACAAAACATCGATATATCAAGGTTTTCTATCGATGTTCAAGTGAAAATATTATCGATAGTAAAACCTTGATAAAATCAAGCCTAAAGGTGCATAATCATTGAGAACTCATTAAGTGTTCTTCTTATTCAGATATGGGTAAGGTTTAAGTCAATACATGTTTTATTTTCTTTCCTAAGTCCACTTATTTATCGAAATATCTAAATTTCAATGAATAAAAAAAGTCTACTAATCACTTAAGCACTTCTCTTATCTTAACTACTTTGAAACATGAAAATTTATTGATTAGCATACGTTTTGTTAGTTGTATCAGATAGCAAATTGCAAAAACATCGAACATCGAACTCTTGGCATCGCGGTATTTCCTGGCTTTGCATATTTATCTGATGGTTGGATGTTGTGGAAATAGGGTAGGCACTGATTGGGCTTTAACTTGGCAAAGCCCAGTGTTGTAACTGTTACTACACATCAATTGTGCTTATTTTGCCTCCAAATGGTAGTCATCGGATAATGGTCGCTGCCCACCCGTGCTCGACTTGCTAAACTTATAAATGCGATGGAACCAACGGTGGCGCTAGACTTCCAGAACGGAAACAAAACCTTATCTGAGCTACTCCGACATATTTGAAGCTCAGGTCGACACCATGACCCGGAACGTTAACGGACTACGATCTGAGAATATGCACCTGGAGCCCGTTAGGTAAGCATATTTGAAACGACATAAAATGGAAGAAAATATGTCGTTCAATTCAACTGAATGGAAGTACGGATAACATGAACCTGGATTTTTGTAAATTAAACGAACCTGGTATGGAAATATTTTTTTATATCCTGAGATACTTAATGACCTCCGCATCAAAATCAAGTCTATCTTCATCGAAGGTGTACGTCATAAGCAGTATGCTCTTAATGCTGTGAAAAGCAGGACTTCGGTCATCAGCGCTATTTGATCATTACTGCGTCCTCTACCAGAGATTGAAAACTGATAACAGACAATCATTCCAATTATACAAGTCGTATTTGCGAGTCACATACGAACATACTAGTATTTTGTTTTTATGGAAGTCGTGTCACTACGAACATACTGTACGCAAATGACTTTTTATCTGTCAACGACATCGGATGCCATCGAATACGACTTTCGGTTTATATGTATATCAGTCGTATTTAGTCGTATTTTCAAAGTTTTTAGTGGAATTTTCTTCGGCTACGATTTTTTAAATGACACTTTACGTAATTAAAAAAAACAATTCTTATTTCGTGAATTAAAAATATTAAATGTTTTTCGAAGTTATTATACTATGTGCAACATACATATATTACTTTTACGTTTTAAAACATCTTAAATTAGCAACCAATTCAAAGCTTTTGTATCTGCTATGCCTATGGAGGATAATGTGGAAATGAATAACGTAGCTGATAAAAGGATCCACTTCCACTATGGACAATTGTATTGCTCAATTACAAACCGCATTTCATTGAGAACGATGGAAAATGTTCGCTGCGATATTCCCAAAGATAAATGTAGTTTCCAACACCAGTTTATTAGGTTCCTTTCCCGAAGAAACGAATCGGCGGTAGCTACTTATAATTGGTGTCTCTGATGTTGAATACGCTCTGACATTGAATTTGTGGTGAATCTGGCATACATGCATACAATGAATTTTGCAAACTCATTGGGTTTGAACTATCTCTTATGAATCTGTGAAAAATAATTTTTAAGGATATACATTCAAATAAATGTGGCCATCAAAGAATAAATCACATTGACCTCCCCCGCATGGGAATCAGCACTGACAGAAGAAAGTGCGTTTCGAAGTGCGGTACGATGCGTTGCTAACATGCAGCAACTTATATGGAGTCGTATTCAAAGCATACGACTTGCATAATAACAAATGAAATAAAATACGACACGAGTACGACTCGAAGTTATATTCGAGGTACGATTTGCATAATTGGGGTGAATATTTTCTTTCTCTTGCTGTAGGTTTTGGCCCTGTGGTCGACTACAAGGCACCAAAAGACGACTGGGATTAAAAAATAATGCAGTCGATTTTAAAGCCCATATAGCCATCTTATCCGAAAGTACTGTACGTCAACCAGATGGCCATATTCGTTAGGAATTGAGATTCTACAAAATGAACCCTGATGAAAGAACAAACATAACAGAGTTTGACATCATAACGGGCCACTGTGCCATTGAAACACAATGCAATGTGTCTTTTCTGCGTGAGCAAGTACCCATAAACATCACACAACGTAAGGTATGCGGCAAATTATTGGATGAGTCATTTGCAGGTCATGGAGCTTAAGTTTTTTTTTGCTCCCCCTTTTGTCACTATGTAAGTACACTTTCAACATTCTCTGACCTTGAGAAGTTACTTAAACAAAAAAAAAACACTTATATTTAGTGAATGCGTCATTATAAAAACAAAATATGAATAAAAAAAGAAGCGAAGACCATTGCACGAAGAAATACTCTTCATAATTTAACATAATGTACTCGTACTCCAAACAAAATATTTCATCTCTTAAGCCCACCACCAATTGAGTTCAATTGAAAGAAAATTATAAAACACTTATTTTATGGTCATTCACACAGTTTTTGACAGCAAATAAAAGAAAGGAAAAAAATCTCCTTCCATGCAAAAAGCCTGTAAAACAAACTGACCCAACAAACACTACTCGTACATACGGAATTCAAAACAATTGCAGCAATTGCAATTGCAGAAAAGAAAAACTAAGCATTTTATAGAAAGTATGTCACTTTGGAAAAAAAAATGGAAAATGAATAACTCGTAAGACGGAGCCATAATTCATCATTGGTAACAATAGCTATACGTGTGTACCACTGGACCGCACCACCATAAGTGTAGGGTTTTCGAATGAAGATATGGTTAAAAGTTCACACACTTTCAACATTAAATCGAAGCTTCGGATATTCACGCAAATATTTCGAATTTCAAATCGAAAGAACCGCAATCACACCACGGAGGCAATTTTATTTTATTTTGCCAACTAAGGAATTTTTTTTTATTAAATTTTATTTTTGAACAAATTTGAGGAATTTTTTTGTCTTGTTTTTTTATATGTGGTTTCTTTTATAACTCGTTTGCTCCTACAACAACACCACACACAGTAGAAACGCATGATAGAGA
This sequence comes from Brachyopa scutellaris, assembly GCA_949775065.1. Taxonomy (NCBI): domain Eukaryota; kingdom Metazoa; phylum Arthropoda; class Insecta; order Diptera; family Syrphidae; genus Brachyopa; species Brachyopa scutellaris. Next base: position 56,142,846 of record OX459112.1, on the reverse strand, counting down.
GGTAAATAAAAAAACAGGTAAGGCGCACTCAGGTTTTTTTTTTCCTTTTTTTTTGGAATCTCCAAATCAATTAGTGTGCTATGGAATCATATCAGCAAACAAGAGAAGAGGAGAAAAATAATGTCATGGGTATTTAATATATCGATAACGCAACTAAACACAGAGTAGGGTTACTTGAACTTATTGTTCGCCCACCCGCCACCCCTTAAAACCCCTTCACTACATTTTACGTACTTTTTTTTCTTCTGGATCTGGTTCTATTAAATAATTTGAAGTCTCCTCCAGTCAATTATTATATGTTCGATAAGATAAGACTGTCGCGCGGTGGTGGTAATTGTTTTCCTTTTTTTTCTCCGCCCGAGTTGAAATTTTTTGTCGCGCGGTGAAAAAAAAACAATTGTTAAGCAAACAATTAAGTTTCTATTTGTGCATAGTTTTTAGTTAAAAAATGAAAAGAAATGACGATGGTAATGACGACAAACACACAAGATTTTTCTCTGACTCTCTGGTTGTTAAGTACACGGCGCGGCGCAAAGGCTTTGGAGCACACGGCGAGTGGAGTAGTGGAGAATACGAAAATGGAAAGATAAAGAGGAGCAGACACACAGCGGAAACAAGTACAACGAGTTTTCAGTTTTTTTTTTTCTATTGTATTTTTTTTTATCACAAATTCCACTTCGTCGACGACGGACGAAAAAGACTGACTGTGCGCGAGGCAGAAAAGAAACTGAAACTGCGGTCGGCGTTAAAAGCCGCTGTCGCTTGCTGTTTTTCACGATCCTCCAATCTCCAATCGCCCCCCTTTTTCCATGAAAAAAAGAAGGAAAAAAAGGTGGAGGGACGAAGCTACGCGGGGGGATTTCGAAATTCATACAGAAATTTAAATTTTATTCGCTCTTCAATGTGTGTGCGGAACCACAATGCGAATGTGATTGTGAATGAAAATGTATTGAGAGAAGAAAAAGTAACTGACGGCGCTAGATTGGAGGATCGGTGCTCTTCATAAGACGATGTAGTGAGAAAACAAAACTATGAGAATGAGAACCAAGTCGAAGTCACAGGGCTTTTTTATTGATCATCATCGAACAAAAATGTCTTTTGCCAGGGATGAGCAGTGACTTTGGGTGCGGTTTTACTTTTTTTAATCAAAACATAAAAATGCCAATTTATAAAAAAATGTTAGATCCTTGACTATAATTTCAAGAAAAAATAAAAAAAAAGAATTAATATTATATATATTTATGTAACCACTTCCACAATTGGGGTTAAAAGGTGATTGAACATTTATTTTCAGTACGAGGCTGTGACACTGCACATGCGTAATAAATACGCGTGGCTTAAAATAAGAAAAAACAACTTAACTTTATGAACTCATCGCAGAGCGTTTTTTAGTACAAAATACAATGTCAATAGGTCTCTATTCAAAACATAATACAACCTACTAGTGAGATGTACTGGAATGGATGACGTAAAAGGTTTCATATTCTAAATCGGTTACCAAGCGAGGAATTAAAAAAATGTTTGATCGCTTTGCTTAAGCTGGTTGTTAAAGCACATTGTTCTGATTTTAATTACATGATACGAAAAATTAACGTTTGATAAAAAACTGTTGCTGTTCTTGTAATCAATTTATCGCCGAGCTCTGATCTTAATACATACATACATATGCATACCAAAGATCTAACTTGCCATATGACACAATGCACAATCGTGCTAAGACAATAGTATTTGTGTATTTGTATCAAAAATATGATTACTCCACTGAAAAGTGGACACAAAACATGCAACCGTGGATATCTTTTTTTTTAACAAGCTTTCACTGTTTATTCACACAAAATCCCACAGCAATGAAATGAGAAGTTACCTTAGATTGATTCTTTTAAAGTCATCCACCAAATTAAAGCGTTCGAAAATAATGACTTCAGAGATGTGATCTGACGACATACCTAAATGGTAAAGTTCCTTAAAAAGTATTCTTAATTACAGTTTGATATGCATATGTACGTGCACAGCATATCTCTTTCATTTCAGTTTGTACAATGATATCAGGGGAGTTCTAAAGAAACTCTTATCATTGCTGACGCGTTGTCGTCGTGTAGAAACATCATTGAAATATAAAATTCATTAAAAAAATTTGATTAAAAGGCTTAAATTAAAAAAATCACTTTGGATTTTATTAAATTGATAAAGCTGATGACAATTAAAATTGTGGTCTAAGTCAATGGTGAAGACGTACATGATTACGTAGTATCTATCTACCTTACTACAGTTATAAGCAAATTCCAGATTTCATTCTTATGTAATCGTGTTATTCAGTTACTACCAAAAGGTCGGGTATACATATTGCCGAAGATACGTCAAAGTGAGTGCTCTTAACAAACAATGATTGCCATTACCAATGCTAATACTTTATGTTTGATAGAGCTATAACGTTATTGTGCACAAATGATTGTACATATGTAATGTACTTAAGTGATTTTACATTTAATCTGTTAGATTATTTCGTTATATCGTTATATCATAATTCAATTCCAATTGAATTCCATGCTAATTTAAATCGAGTAGAAACGAAAGAAACTCCAATTATTTTACATATACTCGACAGGAAGTGTCTAAAACAATACAATTTGTGTTATTTGCTATCTACTGTCTTCTTCCGAAGACACTGCTTGGGGCTTGGGCTTGGTAGGTTATAGAAGTAGGTTAGTCTAATGCCTCTACGCTGAGAAAATCTCACCGAGTGCTAGACTTGGAACTATTCCAATTCTTTTTCCTATTCGCTTCGATAGCTGTGGATTTCTGGATGATCTTCTTCTTATATCCTGAAAAAAGGTCTACAGATAGAGTACTGGACAATGACAGAGAAAGAGAGTTACCACTGCATCCTTAATACAGATATTTCTAGCTTAGGACTAATTGCTGTGGTACCAAATCATATTATAACCCGTTATGATTTCTACCAAAGTGAACCTTTACTTGGAACTGATAAGTTCCCAATTTCTGTACTTGGAACTGATAAGCTCCCAAGATATGAAAAGAAATAAAAGCAAAGCGTGATTTATTTAAATTTTTTAATATACATTGTGTAGATATGTATGCAGTAAGTAAAACCATACTCATGTAACAACCCTGTTAAATTGGATATGGCTGTTTTGTCTGGTGCATGCCTTTGAGTTGAGGGTGCCTACGAAACTAGGTAAATGCAAATCCAAACAAAAATCATTAAAACAGTTGTTTTTTTTTTGCATACATTAACAAATGAAATAAGTAGCTCCCGGATAGACAATCATTCAACCATAATGGTAATAATATTCCAATCATATATGTAGGTACTATAGAGTAACGCAATTGTCCCACAACTACCTGTATACTGTCTGTGGTACGAAACTGCGATTGCGATCCACTTGCATTATGCACGCGTACACCAAATAAACAATACATTAAAACCGCGTGAGGATCTCCCCAAAATACAACAGCATGGGCGCGACTCGACTCCCACTTCTCACAGTTGGCTCGGCTCGAAAGCACCAAGCACTGAAGCGCACTGGGAGCTTAACTTGTGTCTTTGTCGCATTGGTGCGACTTATTGACAACACACAGCCACAGAAACAACAACAAAAATAACGATGAGCTATTTTCTTTTGCGACCACGATCCGCGACAGAGCAGTTTTGGACGTAGATGTGATGGCGTCCACACCGGCGTAGCTACCATTGCCAACATGAGTGACGACATATCAATCACTGGGCCTGGTCTGTACTGAATGAACTTCTTTCTTTCTCTTAACATAAGCTTTGACGAATTTTGAGCCAACGTTAAGACACATGCATCTCCTCCAGCACCCCCAACGAGGCTTTAAAATACAAAAGGTGAAAAACAGAAAGAAATAAAAAAAACACCATTCGAATGACTCATGGGAGCAAGACCTTGAGATGCTTCTCATTAATTTAATATTTTTCATCAAATCCAACAGTCGAAGAATAATTTGAAGTAAATGAAATAAACTAGAACTCACCTTTTAATGCGAGTAAAACTCTGATCGAATTCCGATAGGACGGCGCGCGGATAATTTTTCGCCTCTTCGCACTCGAGACAAAAAGAAAAAAACTGGAAAATTACCACAAACTTTTGTATAACTTACACTAGGCAAATAAAGTATATTTTCGGGTCTTTAATTAATTCGCAGTTGCCGTTTTAAGCAAAATATAAACCAACATAAGAAAAAATAATAATTAATTAGTATATTTTTTTATAAAAAGCGATTTCACTCAACACAGAAAGAAGCAGAAAAATATTTTTTTGGACAAGTCAAGTGACACCTCATTACCAAAAAGCTCCTTATCGAAATGTGTCGGTTTCCATTCGGCGGGTGTTCGTTGAATTTTTGAATTCCAAGCAGATTTGCCGGAGAATAAGTACTAGATTAATGTCACTGGATATCGCGCTGTAGTAGAATGCAGATAACACTGTGATTATACGAACGAAAGTGGTGATTCTAATTAAAGGGTTCTAGAGCTGGAAATACACGATACTTATCGTTGTACAACGGTTTTAACCAATTTGCGAACGATTGTATTGTGTGTTAGCAAGGTTACGACAGTTGTACTTTACCGATATCGCTCGGTAGAACGCTTTGAATCGAAAACCTGCGATTGCATGCGCCGTTATATGGAAATCATACCCAGATTGTTTCGTGTACCTGCAGCTTAATACAGCAAAAAATGTTGAACGTTTTGTATTATTAGTGAATATACAGAAAAATAGACGTACTGGAACACCTGGCCTATGTCGTTTTCGATTGGGCTTTTCGGACTGTTTTTCTGCAATTGTATTAGTGTGTTATTTGATATCTTGTTCGTAAAACGAGAAAAATAAAAAAATTAAAATTATAAATACAATTTAAAAACACTTTTTTGCCCAATCGAAATCGACATTACCTACTTTCGTTGTCTATAGTTTCTCGTGTACTATGAAATTAGGCTTTATTTTCTATTTTATTTCATATAATTTACTTAAGTTTTTTCACAAAGATTTATAGATAGCGATTGAACGGTTTTAATAAATTTAGCACATACGCTGAGCACTTATTTCATCGTGAACCCACATGCCTCTTCCTATTTCGACCTTTGACGGTAGTTCGATTAACTCTTGGGACTCAACTCTCTTCAACTGAGTTACAAGATCCAAAGTCTACTGTACACTCTTTTAGAATATTTTTACCGAGAAATTCAATTTTGAAAAAGAACGATTTATGTTTTCTACTGAAGCCCTAATGTTTAGAGCCAAGCCTATAACTTCTCACTTACGAATTCGTATTTGAATTTATGTACACACATACATTTTATTTTTGCACGACTGGGATCTACCCTATTTTGCCGTATCCAAACGCAAATTAGTGAAACAGTTTTTTATTTACCATTTATATGCTCTAATTTCCAAAATTTTATTTGCAGTAAATGGAATGTATGGTAAGTAGGTTCTAAAATTTCTTTCGAAAGGTACGCTTGCATTTTCAGTTGTTACATTTTATTTGTATGTGTTTATTGTTTATTTATTTATTTCACAGAAATTGTAATAAATTCATCTGCTACTACCGCCGAATAAAGCTTAACGAATTCCGTTGCCATGTATGCAACCCGGCAAAATTCCTGCACACTTGTTTTGTTTTGATGTGGTACATCTGCACAACTCTTCGAAATTAGAACTGTCAAAAATGACAGATAGCAAACTGAAAAGAAATAGCCAAAAATAAGGTTGAAAATTATGACACTCAACTGCACATTTCGATTATTTGGAAGAATTGCGCAAAATTGTTTCGTAATAAACCGATGTCCTCATAAAATAGGTAAACATCTCAATTTTTACTTATCAAAGAACTGTTGTCACCAATGTATTCGCTTTATTTTCGCCATGGCAGTAACACCATCTCTCCTGCATGGATTCTCGACGAAACAAGAACCAGTGACATCGTCTCTGGATGGCAATGCTTACGACAAAGTTTGCTCGGAGACCTTAGATTCTTTGTGTTTTTATTTTGAGGAACTTACGGAAAAAGCCACCTACCTTGGTTCTACTGATGTTACATATGGGGTAAGATCGTGACCTTCTTTTCCTGATTCTTTAAATTATTTCTAATTTTTAGGACGGTGTGCTCACGATTAACCTAGGTCAGGACTTTGGAACATACGTTATCAACAGACAAACTCCGAATAAGCAAATATGGTTAAGCTCACCAACTAGCGGTCCGAAAAGGTATGATTTTGTAGGACCACATAAAGATGAAGGGAAATGGATCTACAAACACTCGGGAGAATGCTTACATGAACGGTTGCAAAAGGAAATACAAATGATTATTAAAGAAGACGTTGATTTTTTCAAGTTACCGTATAGTCATTAAAAAGAGAGGACTATTTGGCTATTGCAGTGTCTGGGCGATCTGAAGTGAAACTGACCTGTGATGAAGCGAATGGTCATCCATAATAAACTAATTTTTGTAAAGAAAAGTTTTGTTGTAGAAATACGTTTACAAATATAATAAGGGTGGATTGTGTGTTCTATATGTGATCGATTAAACAGAGAGAGACCAATGTCGGTTTATTTTCCAACAAGTTAACATATTTAAATAAGTTTCTTAACGTTTAGTAGGACTGAGCTTGAAATATGTAAGGTGGATCACAAGGTAGCAGCGTATATTTTCTTTACACTGCCACCAATGTTAGATTGGTGTGAAAGAGACTGTTACACTACGACCAAAATTTACTGGATAAAGGTATCTGTTTTTATCATAGACCGACCATAAGGTTCTTATATTTAAGACTTTCTTTGCTTATAAGAAACCTCTCAAACGGGGAGATCTTGAGCACTATTCGTCTTGCGAATCCCTCTGCATGTGATATCCATAAGATCTAGTACCTGAAATAGGGTCAACGCATTGGTTCTATACATACATATGTCGCTAATATCAGCTGCAGGGCCGTACATATACATAAATGTAGTTAGTTTCTTTTTGCTTGTCACCGATCCTTTATTCTACCATATAACTAATCTAATAATTTTACAACTTTGAAATTTTATTTATAAATATATGCGCTCCATCATAATGTGGTTTTGTTCCAGCCCGAACTTTGCTGATCCATTCATTGATCCTCGGATATTTATCGCATGCATCATAACCCGCCAGTCCTAAAAGAAAACGATTAATTTTTACCCACTTTTTCTCAGATCGCTTTCATTTGCCACTCACTGGTCTGTTCAATTTCACACGCAGCAAAAATATCGGCTGCTGTTAGCTTATCGCCAGCTAAATACTTCTCATTTTTTAACCACACATTCTCCAATATGTCTAGATTTCCTTCCATGATATTCTTCAGCTTTTCAATTCTCCCAGCCTCTGGCTCTTTACCGGTAATTAGGGGTTCCAAAAACTTCTGCCTGAAGTAGAATGCACATCCTAGACGTATGGTCAAATGCTGCCATTCGAGATACTCGTCGACACGAGCTTGTGCCTTCGGATCAGTTGGGTAGAGTGCTAAAGAGATTATGCCCTTTGAGCTAAGGTACCTTTAAATACATGATAATGGATTTAGAAGAAAGGTTAATTAACCAACCAACTAACCTCAAAATAGCGATACTCTCAGCCAATTTAAAGCCATTATCATTTATACAAGGCACCCTTTGGAAGCGATTAATTTCTTGTTTGAACTTATCAGTCAAGTGTTCCCCTGCAGAGTTCCAATTAAATTTTCTAAATCTATAAATAACACAGAAAGATTAGATTGTGGTTTACCTTTCCTTAGTGCTACTGGGCAATCCTCAAATGACGTTCCACTCATCTTAAGGATGATCCACATAGCCCTCGAAGGCTGTGACATAAGATCGTAGTAAAAGGAGATCGGTTTCGACATACTGTCAGGTAAATGGGTACTTGCACTTGCACTTGTATCCAAAGTCCAAATTTGTTTATCTATAGAAATAGTGGATTGTGTGGAGAACTTACTGACAGATCAATAGCAAGTCAAGGCAACTGACTGGGCACATACGAAGTGTCAGCCAAACTAAAGAGAAGTAAAACCGTCTTTGGTCAGTTCAGTCACCTTCTCTAAAGCTCTATGAAGCGCTTTTTGATGCTGTTTTATGCAACTTGATAATCAAAATGGAAAGCTTATCTAATGTATTGTCGAGAGGGGGGTCTATTTTAAGACATATTCCAGACTCGTGCTATATGAATTTTTATAGTAAGAAGTGATTTTGTCTTAAGGTAATTTATCCTCGGTTTTCACACCAAAGTCCGCCGGAATGATTTCTCAAGAACAGCAGAACAATAATATAAATAAGTCGCCTACATTTCACAAGAGATAAGTCCACTAAGTTGTTCGGAACATGTAAGTATCTATAGCATATATAAAAGCCTATTTGCTAACCAATCTCTGTTAAATCAACGGTTGTGGGGAGTGCCCATTCATTGGTTGTAATTGTAGCTTGTAGAATCTATAACTGAAGGTCATCAATCATCCCCAATGTAGCCCGTTGTGTTCAAAGATGAATGTATGTATTTAGGATTCTTCTTAAAGTGTCCATAAGTTGGAATTCATGATGGGCTATTAGTATTGAAATCAGCTAATTATAGTGGCAACAAGTAGAGGTGATAGTAGTCTTGTTAAGAGTTGGAAAAAGAAAGTCATTGCCCATATCTCATATAAATATATCCAAATTTAAAGTAGAGCACAATAGTAACATGTGTATATCCATCACACAATCTTTGAGGTGCTTTGATAACAAACAAATGAAAGCTTTCGTCGATCTCCTCACTTCAATTTAATCTCTTCTTTTATTAAAGAATTTGAAAATGATTTGGATTTTTTAAAGCTTTGTGGTGGGGTGGTATACTTATCTCTCTTTGCAACTTAATATTTAATGAAATATCAAGTAGTATAGCGTATGCAGAGTGCTGATACGGTTGATACAATCGGGTTAAATTAGCTATGTCAGCCAGTTTGAAATTGTACTTTGATTTCTTATCGCAGCCGTCCAGATCCATATACATTATCCTCAAGCAGAGCGGAACTCCATTTGAACCTGTGATTGTTTCATTACAAAAAGGTACAATGTCATCTATTCATCCTGAATCTTCAATTAAAATAACCAACTTTAGGTGAAAATTACTCTGACGAGTTTAAGAAAGTGAATCGCTTTCAAAAGGTTCCATGCATTGTAGAAGGTGACTTCAAATTGGCTGAATCTATTGCTGTTCTTAGGTATGAAAAATATGTGGAGGTTCTGCTCTACGATTACTTTTTTGTAGATATCTCCATTCGACTGGTAGAATTTCTGCAAACCTCTTTCCCACCGATGCCGAAGGACGAGCTAAAGTCGATGAGTTTCTCGATTGGCAGCACTTAGCTATCCGTAGAGATGGTTTTATATATTTTCGTTTTAAATGGATAGAGCCGCTTTTGACCGGAATTCAGACAGCCGAAGGGAAATTGAAAAAATTCAGAAAAGCATTTGAATATCAATTAGACATTCTTGAGAATACTTGGTTGAAAACAACGACGTTTGTAACTGGCGATAAGATGACTGTAGCTGATATTTTTGGTGTTTGTGAAATTCAGCAATCCAGTAAGTAGTCAAACATTGAAATCAAATAGAATTGAATTAATTTTTTGTTACAGGAATGGCAGATTATGATGTTAGTAAAAAATATCCAAAAATTGCTGCATGGATTGAAAACGTGCGGCAGCGAACGAATCCGGTTTTCGATGAGGCGCATAGTATGGTTTACCAGTTCTCTCATTTTCCGAAAGATTCGAAGTTGTAAATTAAGTGCAATAAAATTCATTTAAGATCAAAAAAGTAAAAAGCTGAAGCGGGAGTGCAACCATCATTCTGTAAATACGTCAAAAGGCAAACCTGAAGTTTTCCTTTAAAAGGCAGAAATTGAAGATTAATTTTTTAATTTTTTTTCTTTAAATTCTGACTTGCCCTTTTGATGCAAGGTCATCAATTGCTGCCGTGCTAGAGAGTATCTGCAAAACAAAAATAATGCGCACTATTCGCTGAGCAGAGCATTTTAGCAAATAATTCTGAAGGTGAGGAGAAGGCAGAGCAATACAACAATCTATGTAATAAAATACCATCTAATGTTGGAACGGACCTGACTGATAACAGGAAGCAAAGCCCGCCGTATCTTTGGAATCATTCCTTTAGTACGGAAGTCTAACTGATTTCTTTCCGAACTAAACTGAACTTAAATTTTAAATTTCAATATGAAACCAGTAAACTCACAACCACCAGGAGAAATTAAGGAGGCCAGCATTGACCGATAACTGCAAAATATCTCAAATTAAGAACTGTGGCATATGATCAAAATCTGATGTTACGCCCAAATTAGGCTCAAAAGACTCTGCCTCACTACTACACGATAATGATAGATAGAAAATAGATAGAAGCATTATCTAAGCAAGTGCAAACTCTTACTCTTTTTATTGAATTGACATACTTTTACTTATGAACTAATAACCCTAGCACTTGCGACATTTTTACGTCTCCAATGTGACCATGTCACGATAAATGAAGAATGCAGAAATTAAAGCCGTTGTTTGTGTTGCCTCCGTGCAGCCTTTGGCTAGTCTTTCTTCTATGTCAGCCATTTTAATTATGATTTTGTTCATTACACTCATTGGAAGTTCAACTGAAATGAAAATAACACTCTTAACTGCCGCATAAAAGAATTGAAAAATGTATCCTTACTTCTCATAACGAACAAATGTAATTCTGTGATAATATCCTCCAGAGCTAAGCCTTTAGCAGATTTTACCTTTTGAATTTCTAAAAAGGAAACAGAATGGATTAAAATAAAATCAATAACATCCGATAACTTACCATTATATGCCTTTTCAAAGCTCTCGGTAGAGAGTAGTGTCTCAAGAATTCTTTCAATATCCTTTCTAAGAGGATGACCAACACATGTGTATACATTATCTTCATTTACCTCGTCGAATGCCATCGATGTACTTTGTAAAACGTTAAGCACCTTTCGCATATCACCTTTGGACAAAGTCATGAGTGCTTGCTTTCCATCTTGTGTTACAGTTAAACTAGATATTTAAAAATATATGTAAGTGGACTATGATGAACATATGTATATAAACTTACCCTTCCGATTCAATAATTGTATCCAGCCGTGGAAGTATCTGTTCTGGGGATAGCGGTGCAAACCGGAACCTAGTGCATCGAGATTGCACAGCAGGAATGATTTTACTAAGGTAATTGCAAATTACACAGAAACGAACGTTTTCCGTATACTTTTCGATTACTAGAAGAAAAATCCAATAAGAAATAAAATTGCGCATAAAATTGTGAATAAGCTCACTTCTCCTCAAAGCGTTCTGTGCATCATTTGTCATAGCATCAGCTTCATCCAAAATAATTAGTTTAAACGTTCCACTAAAGATTGTCCGGGTGGACGCGAAATTAAGTATTTGTCCACGGACAATATTTATGCCACGATCGTCGGAGGCATTTAACTCCAAGACCATCGATTTGAATTGTGGTGGCGTGTAAAGCTGCTTAGCACATGCGAGGATGGTACTGGTTTTTCCTGTACCAGGTGGGCCATAAAACAGTAAGTGAGGCAGTTGCTTCTGTTCAATAAATCTGTTGACTATTTTTATTTAACAAAACATCAATATTTAACACAATTTAAATATAAAAATATTGCAACAAACTTGTTGATATAATTTCATCGTGGGATATTAGATCGTCCAACTTTGCTGGTCGGTATTTCTCCACCCTATTAATTTGCTACATTTATAGCGCTGGTGTATTAGAATTAATTAAATATTTACCATGGCATTCGTGCAGTTTTTTCTGTATCAGTAGTCATGTTTTTTAATAATGTTTACTTTTGCTAAATTAAATTCAAGATGTACAAAGACAAAAATCAAAAGAAAACAATTTTGACAGCAAATAATTCGTTTGGCGGGAGCGGACATTTTTTTGCTTCACAATAAACTCGCAGCACTGCCAGACCGCGGAAATTTTAGTTGTGGATTTGGTTTTTTTATTATCAATGTTTGCACTTTTGCAGTTGCACGGATGTACACATGATCTGCGTAGATACAAATGTAACCTGTGTAACATATTGTTGTTGTAACTGCATACATATTTATTTTACCAAAATCGGAAAAAAAACAAATAAAAATATTTTTACTAATAATAGGGATCTCTGGGTGTCCCTTTATGTAGTGAAAACGATGACGAAAACGTGTTGTAAACCTTTACACCAATTTTTATAAGGGTAATACGGTATTCACACCTGGGCAAAACAGGTTGAAATTTCGTTGCTAATTTCCAAATTATGCTCGAAATGAGATAATTTCCCATACGAATTGACATATCTAAAATTATCTCATTTCAACTTAATTTCGTTGAAATTCGTTCAATATTATGTGAAAATAAAATCGAACAAACTTAATTTAAATGCAGTTGAATGATTCTGAATGACAATGACAGAACAAATTCACAAGGGAATCTTAAAGTTTTCGTTGCGCAAAGATTAAACAACGGATTCTTATTGATCTCGGTGATCTAAACACAAAAGAAAAATTATTCAGTACTAAAAAAAAAAAAAAAAAATATCGCTTATTTGGGAGAAATTTAGTGTTTAGTAGTTATTTCCGTAAATAAACTATGTGGTTGAGATTACAATTGTCAAAGCTACTGGCCGCGTTCAGCACAATTAAAGTGATATAAAAACGAAAAATATAATGGAATAACATACAAAACACAAATATCTCTTGGAATGGTTTAATAAATATGGGATGTTATCTGAAAAAAAGAAATTGATGTTGTAGAGGCACTCTGATCAACTGCATGTGGAGCCAAAGAGCGTCGGCCATAGGATTCGTACATACACAATATCTGTCCATTTATTTGAGCTCCGCGCCCATTGGGGCACTTTCCACAGTTGGCTCTATACTCGACTTGATATTCACGCGAGTGCCTGACAATTGTTGATATACCCGGAGTTGCAAAACCCACCCGAAAAGTGATATTTTAACATATTAACCCGAGGCAGCGCCGCATCTATCCAATGTTAGCTATACAATAGTCGAATTTATCTACCCAACTGTTTAACAATAACATCCAACTATTATTATTACTTTACGTCATACCTATACTTATGTACATAAAAAAATTATTTAATATTAAAAAAATGTGTAACATGGTACCGTCATAGATTTACTATCGGAACTGAATGCATCCGTTCACGAAATTAGCAAGTCTGCTTTTACACTTAAGACTTGTGAGTCTAGACTTTTTTCGAATTTCTCTTTGTTAATTAGTCTGCTTTTACACTTAAGACTTGTGAGTCTAGACTTTTTTCGAATTTCTCTTTGTTATTTACATCCGTGAGTCTTGCGCTTTTACACTTCAGACTTTTTCCCTTGACTCAAATTTGACATTCCTCTTTTATTTTGCAGTTCTTGTATTGTGCAGATGACTAGGTGGGAAGCAACACAATGATAAAACGAAGAAGAGAAAAGGAAAACGTCAAAAAGAGTCGCCAAAAACTTTACCCTCGACTCACAGGGCAAAATATTTTCCTTCTCATCTTTTCGAACTTTCTTACTCTTTTGCACCCATGTGAGTCTAGACTCACCAGTCTAGGTGTAAAAGCAGACTAACATCCGTGAGTCTTGCGCTTTTACACTTCAGACTTTTTTCCTTGACTCAAATTTGACATTCCTCTTTTATTTTGCAATTCTTGTATTGTGCAGATGACTAGGTGGGAAGCAACACAATGATAAAACGAAGAAGAGAAAAGAAAAACGTCAAAAAGAGTCGCCAAAAACTTTACCCTCGACTCACAGGGTAAAATATTTTCCTTCTCATCTTTTCGAACTTTCTTACTCTTTTGCACCCATGTGAGTCTAGACTCACAAGTCTAAGTGTAAAAGCAGACCAAGCGTAGGTATGAACACTTTTTATTACAAACTCGAAATTATCTCATTTCGACGCTAGTGTGAATCCCATATTATGAAAAAAACTTTTGTTTTTACTGAATAAATTAATTTCAAATCCCTGTTTCACTGTGTACCATGCACTGATTCACTGTGTACACCCATAGGCCATAGTACACAGTGGATCACATGGGAAGGGTAATTTCAAATAATTTTTTCACTATCTCAACATTAATAAAGCTTTGAGATTTTGGGCTTAATATGAAGACAAAACATTGAAAAAGCTGTGAAAAAAATGTCATGGCTATACTATGATAAATGCGAGCTCAACGGCGCAATAAGTAGAAATTGATCCACTGTTAACACCTTTACCCTACCATGTTTTTGAGAGCTTTTAGAAAAGATTGTTGCTTGGAGACGTCTGGTTCATTCAGTCTAATGGACTTCTAAGCCCAAACCAAGTAGCTTATAAACCAAACAAACTACATTTTGACTCCTATATATTTCGAAAGCTTTATAGACGCGAAAGATTCTACTTAATAAGTTATATGTAGGTCAGTATCCATCAACAGAATTCTTGTTGTTTGCCTCGTGATGTGGGATTATAGTCGCTACTTTCCAATTTTGCGGATCTTTGCCTGAGCCTAAAGCCGTTGAAACACAAGTCAGTCTTCTTGAGTTTGTTTGAGCAGCAACCTTCCAGTTCAAGTTTGATACCATTCAGTTCATTTAATCGATAGAGAAGGGGTTATTGGAATTGACAGCAATGTAATTTCATGGCGTTTGCGCACTCATGAATTCCGGTGGATGGGGCTGCGTTTCAAAGTGTGCATTCATTGGCGACAGAATTCGAATGTTATTGTAAGATTAGCGTGGTTGTAATATAGTTAGGTTAAAGCCGAAAGGCAATGGTTTGTAATTATAGAGTTAAGCCTAGAGTGCCCCCTAAGGGCCAGTAAGATAAATTAAGTAATTTTTGTTAGTTTTAAATTAGATCTACAGGCAGGTTCTAGAATTCGAGTGAATTCAAATCGATATAGAATTTTCAAATCGAGTGAAATTGATTTTCGTGTTCTAGATTTCGTTCGATTTGATGAGTTCTAAATCGTCTTCGAAACGATTTCGAATCAGCTGATTTCTGTCATTCTGTGTAATTGTGAAATTGTGCATTTATTTATTTTTTCCAAATTTGTTTTTAACACGTTCGCGGACACATGATTTTCGGTTGGGAACGCTAGAATTTTGAGAGATATTTTAGATTATTTTGTGCGAATATTGTAAAGGGTGATTTTTTAGCTGGTTTGGTTTTGGCAACACTGGTTTTGACAGCTGACGTGTGTTTAGTACCTTGTGTCACTGTCAAACAGCTTCAGTTTGGTTTGCAATTTAACCATGGATCGTCTTACAAATGAACAACGCTTGCAAATTATTGAATTTTACTATCAAAATTCGTGCTCGGTTCGAAATGTTCATCGCGCGCTGCTTCCATTTTATGATCGGCATTCTCGACCTTCTGAGCAGTCTATTCGGAAGATTGTGACCAAATTTCGCACCAAATTTACTTTGTTGGACATTAAACCACCAACACGTTTACGTACTGTGCGTAGTGAAGAAAATATTGCGGCCGTATCAGCTAGTGTGACAGAAGACCGCGAAATGTCGATTCGGCGCCGTTCCCAGCAGTTAGGCCTTTGTTACAGCACTACGTGGAAAATTTTGCGGAAGGATTTGGGCGTAAATCCTTTTAAGATACAGCTGGTGCAAGAACTAAAGCCAGCCGACCTACCACAACGCCGAATTTTTGGTGAATGGGCTCTTGGAAAGCTGGCCGAGGATCCGCTTTTTTATCGAAAAATTGTGTTCAGCGATGAGGCTCATTTTTGGTTGAATGGGTACGTAAATAAGCAAAATTGCCGCATTTGGAGTGAAGATCAGCCAGAAGCATTGCAACAGCTACCCGAAAAAGCCACTGTTTGGTGCGGTTTATGGGCCGGCGGCATTATTGGGCCATATTTCTTCAAAGATGATGCGAATCGCAGCGTTACTGTCAATGGTGAACGCTACCGAGCGATGATAACAAACTTTTTTTTGCCCGAAATGGAAGTTCTTGACTTGCATGATATGTGGTTTCAACAAGACGGTACCACATGCCACACAGCACGCGAAACAATGGCGCAATTGCGAGGCGAGTTTGGTGAACAGTTAATTTCACGTTTCGGGCCGGTCAATTGGCCGCCTAGATCGTGCGATTTGACACCATTAGATTATTTTTTGTGGGGGTATGTCAAGGCTAATGTCTATAGGGACAAGCCCGCTTCGATTGACGCACTGGAAGCCAACATCCATGCATTCATTCGTGAGATACCGGCCGATATGTGTGAAAGAGTATGCCAAAATTGGACTCAGCGGATGGGCTACCTGAGACGCAGCCGCGGTCAACATTTGCATGAAATTATCTTTAAACATTAAATTGCAAGGTTCAAACTATCGATTCAAATAAATATTTCATTCATTTTTTCGAATTTTTTGTGTTTTTTTTTTAAAAAAAGTTCTCAACCTCTTAAAAAAATCACCCTTTATAAGGATAAAAATGATTCTGCAGGTCACAGTGAAGTTAAAATTTGTCTCCGGTAGGATAATAATGCTGGAATATGGAAATATACTGTAATTCCCCTCAGAGTATCCCGTCTTGTCCTAAAAGACCTAAAATTATTTGACGGGATATGCCGCCATGATCCGCTATTTTCCTCAACCATTGACGGCATATGCCGTCTTGTCCGCGAACGTGTTAAGTGAAAATTAGTGGAATTATTTTGATTTTATTGTGCAACGTAATTCATTATAAAATTCACGATATTGAAGCCTCAATCTCTGCAGTGCAAACCTAATTCGTTGAAGAAACATCTTTGATAGACGATGGTCCTGGTAAAATTCACAAATTAATCAGAGTTCACAATAAATAAATAATTTTAAACTAATTTTCAGCAATTTACTTGCATTTTTGTTTCAAAATCCAAAGGCAAAAACGAATAATTATTTCAGTTGGTCGATTTCACACCTTTTCTTTCTGGTGATTTCAATTCGACACCAAAACAGTAAAATCGAAATCTAGAACCCGGTAACTTGATTTGAATTCACTTCGAAAAAAGTGAAATTGAATTCGACAGCCGTGAAACGTGGAACACCAAAAATCGATTTTGGTCGATTTCAATTTCGATATCGAGTGAAAGTGAAATTCAGAACCTGGCTGTTAAGCATTTTTGTCTAGTATGTAAGTAAATATTGAAAATTGAACAATAAAAATGTTTTTAAAAGTAAAGTAAAAGAATTCGAACATCCTTGAATTCCGCACTCATAAATGATAGTGGATGGCGATGAGTATCACCCGTTCCCCACTTTACATATGACCGCCGACGAATGCATATGAAAATGGCAGTTTAACGCACTTCTTAGAACCTCCTATCTCCGCAGTGGAAGATAAATTTTATTCATGAATGACAGTGGATGGTGTCCAAAAAAAAACCCGCCGGAAATGGAGTTCATGAATGATGATGGATGCCCAGCTTTACGCTGCGCTGTTATATAAATCAAACTTTTCGTAGACTTGTTGACTTTCAAAATTGGGCGAATCATAAGCATGTTTATGTACAGAAGGGGATAAGCAGAGATTCAAGCAAAATACATTTAATTTTTTTTTTAAATGTCGCATTATTTCGTATATTTAATATTTGTTTTCATTATTATTAACTTTTACTTCTACATGCCTGCTTATTGTGGTTTTTTGTAATTTATTTATTTCTTTTCATATACTCGTCGTTCATAATAATATTATTAAATACACAATTAATGAATTTTAAACCTCATTTTAGTTTGTTTTTCTCACATATAGCATTGTTGTATACATATATTTTTATATATAATTTATATTAATGTTCATATAATAATACAATACAATTAGAAAAGAATAAAATAGAAAATTAAACATTTTAAAAAATATATCTATGTGTATATGCATATTAAAAGCACAATATATCGCCAATATTGTTTTGTTTCTTTTGAAATTCCCATTCATAGACGACACAATATTCCATCGAAATTATTTAATCAATATTAAAATACATAGGTATATATATTTTCTTTATATAAATACTATGCTCATGTACAAACGTGCGTATATATACTGTTTGTATTACGCGATTCTAATCGGTTTTGTGTGCTTGTGTATGTATGTATGTGGCGGTTGCATGCAAAGAAAGAAAATTTTCATATCAAAAAACATTTATGCGCACTATATATGCGTATACTATATCTCTAATATCTGTGTATGTGTATATATAAAAAACGTAAATTATGTGTGCTGCTGCTATTGTTTGAGGCATATTTCCTCTATGTAACCTACTAGCAAACTAAATCTTTTCACCTACAATCAGTATCTTCTATTTACATTTTTTATTCGAATTCCTACTTCTAGAACATGATCGGCGACGTTATTGCCACTACTGCCATTGGTAGGCGTAACGACGGCACCAGGGACCAGCGGTGGCGGTGCAGCTGCACGGCGTACCACTGTTGTCGCGGTATAGTCGTGCGGTCCGCCAACCGTATGCCGTCGCTTGATGGAGCGATTTTGTTTGTTCTGGATTTGTCGCTTTTTCGTTAAATTCATATCAGTCTTTTCATCTTTAGTCAGTGCGGAATTATTGCAACTTATTATGCCGCCTCCTCCACCGCCCCCTCCTCCTCCAGCCCCTCCGGCGTTTCGGTTAGAGTAATTTCGGCAATTGAAGGAGGCAGAACGAAAGAGCCGGTGATCACGTCGTTTCTTGTAGCGCTCGAGAAAAAACGACGGCGATGAAATTATTAGCGCCTCTTTTGGATCACTGGTGGTGGACCCTTCGGAGTCATCGGAACAAGCTGCTTCGTATACAGAAGAGAATCGGATGTTTTTAGGGAAATCACGAACGGTATTTCCTGTCCGTGAAGTGAAACCCTTGAAATTTGTCATTTCGTTGTGATGATGCCGTTCGGGTGACTCATCGGCATAGGGAATGTTCTCGTGTAGAACTAGCGGCTGGCCCAAGTTATGCCGTCGGCCTACGTTTTCGCGCTGACGATTGGGGCTGCCGTTCTCATCGTTTGACTCGGAACCACTGCGTAAGTTGCGAAGTTTCGAATCCAATGTATCTGTTATGGTTGTCAGCGACATTGAACCTTTTAAAAGACCGAGTAACAAATTAGAAACATGTGAAAAAAAAATCCTCTACAATCAAAACCAACCACTATCACTGATACGACTGTTGCTGGATTCCTCATCGGTCAGGATAGAGATATCCACACTACTACGCTCCTTATTGCTGTTGGTCTTCTCGATGATGTTCTGCTCTTTGGAAGTGGGTGTTGTGGCAGTTGGCGGTGAATCAGTTGCCTTCTTGTTGCCATATTCCAGCGACTGAAATTGGACCCGCAATTTTATTCCAATATCATATTTAGTAGGAAAGGTAGTGCCGCTGGTTGTCCTTACCAAAACACTTTCTCCTGAGTATGTATCGGAACTGACAGCACTTCTTTTGGAGTGAGTCCGACGACGCAGATGGGGAATGAGTCTGGACGTTAGTGATTCTCGGTCGTTGAGACGTTCAATCTTGGAGACATTGTCCAGAAGAAGGCTCGTCTGATCCAGGTGTGACGCCGACGTCGACGATGTGGTCACAGTTACTGTGTTGGCTTCAATTACCGGCAAATCTCCGTCCTCAAAGAAGTAGTCGTACTATAAAAGAAGAAAAGGCCTGAGTGAGTATTTCATATTGATCTGAATAATCAATAATCCTTACCTGTGTTACTAGAAGCTCAACAATCCTGCACTGATGTTTCATATCTTTCACAGCGATCTCCAATGTTTCGTTTGGCGTTCGTATTATCGACGGACCGAAAATAATGGCCAAATTCTTCGGCTCCATCAAGTTGATGTGGCAATTTTTACTTACACGACTTAAATGCCTTATCAAATGCTTCATAGTTTCGTGGGAATGACGTGGCAGAGAGCGCAGCAGGTCCTTTAGTGCGCGTAATCGCATTTCACCCGTATTCTTGTCGGCTTCGATGAAATGATTGTAAAAGTTGCTCGGCAGTAAAGCGTCTGGCAGACTTCGAATGAACAGCTTTAGAAGACTTGAGACAACATTCACATCCTCCCACCTGACATCGGTGTTACAACGATCCCAGCAGAAATCGGTCTTGTTCACCTGATCCTTAAGCTCAGAGATGGCCGCCTTGTTGCCGGGAATTCTATAAATGCCAATCACTCCGAGACCCTTTGTTTCAACAATATTTGTGCAAACGTCCACAATAAGCGGTACGAATTCGTTGTCTTTTGACTAAAAACACAAGGAAAGCCACATTAGTCTCAAATACCTGTTAGAGAACAAAAAAAAAAACAGATGTAACTTACTATTGGGCACGTTCTCAAAGGCACCCCAATAGAACCAGTAGTCTTGGAACTCGACGCTAAAGTTGACGGCGAAATATCAGCGCTAGTGCCGTGATTCCGCCGAAAGAGCAGGTCCTTCCAATTTTTTGCCTTCGGCGAGCCGAGATCTTTGTCAGGAAGATTCTTGTGCTGTGCTTTTCTTGATTTCATCACCGGTGATATCGATTCGGTTTCGATATCGCCGCCGCGTGATGTTGAACTGTGAGGTGAATACTCTTGTACGTTATCATCACAGTACGTTATTGTTGGCATTGTGGTTGTGGCCGCAGTTTTCTGCGGTTCAGCTAATTGCTTTCCTTGAAGGTCCTAATAATAAAACAAAACAAAATGATTGCAACACTTTTGATGGCAATTGTGATGCGGAAATCTTACAGTATCGCTATTATTCAGGTTACACTTCTCTTGGAGTAAACCGAAAATGCGCTTCATGTCCGTAGCACTTTTTGTCTTGAACACGATCTCAGTGTGTTCCGAGTTATTTGTTGCCGAAGACGAGGAGGAGGAAAGCTTTTCTTGGTTTTCGTCGAACAGCAGATCAGCATTTGTCGTCGTCCCACTTCCCGATGCTGGTACTGATGCCGATGACGACGAAGAGGATGAGGTTGTTAGATTATTTTGTATTCGTGGCTTGGACTGAAGACGAAATACGTATTTTTTCTTATCAGCCGATTCATCGAGAATGTTGAAATTTCTAACATCAAGTTCTATCACCTAAAATACAGCGAAATTAGGGAATACTTTTTGGTTACAGAGTTTGAGAGGCGAACTCCGCTTTAACTTACATTGACTTCTGATTTAGAACTACGGCCTGGGTATATTTTCAGGATATCACCTTTGATTTCGATTTTCACCTGTCTCCAGGACCGGTACTCTGACATTCGCTGTGAACAGAAGAAGTGAATAAATATTCGAAACAAGCTACCAAAAAAAATTCATGTATCAGAAACGGTTGTCTTATGAATGATGCAGTCAAAACTCCTTAAGTCGAATTTTCGATAAATCGATAGAATGCTTCAGAACTAAGACCCAATACTTTAATTTGCGCATACTTTCCATTCGATAAGTCGAACCCCTCCTTGAATCAAAATTGTCGAGTTGCCACATATGCTGATATGTGTGATCTTTGGAGTCCGTAAAAGTATGCGTTAGTTAGTTGGAAATCTTTCTACAATGACTACAATGAATGTATCGATGCACAGCCAGTAAATTCCGCAGTTGCTCTCAAGGAACTTGTCCACTTTCATAAAAAATATCGAGTTTACCCGCCCTTCCGTTGACGCCTCCGCAGCTATATGTTCATACATATGGAGCATAATGTTTGTTAAGAAAACTCCCATTCTTTGAAAATTTGTACACCTGTCGCAATGTTATGAAAATCACACTTAGATACACGGTCTGCGACAAGATAAAGTAGACGATTTCTAAAAGCTTTTTGTCCGGTAAAGGGTTTTCTGGTTAGGCGAAAATGTGTACCATTTCTTCATACGGATTCATTTAATTTTGTGTTGCTAACACTTACCAATGAAAACAAAGTTAATTTGATCTGGGAGCTAGGACAGTGGTTTTGATGGCAATAATGCAGACAAACTAGGCAGAAAACTGAAGGTAACAAAAGACTCAAGCGATTTTTAACAACTACTTTAAAAAAAAGAAAACCCCGAATCTTATTGCAATTAAGTGTGCAGATACCAATTCAAGAGAAAAAATTGAGCGCGAAGTGTCGTCGAAAATGGGTGATGAATATAATGAAATTACTCCTAAATTGAAAGACCCGAACGTGATTATCTGCGGACTAAATGAAGAGTGGGAAAACGAAGCATTATGTGAAGCATTAAAGTTACAAAATGACATCCTAGAAAACTTTAAATGTGTCCGTTTTTATAAGTGCCCTCGTAGAAATAGTTTTAAGGCGATTTTAGAAGTTAATGGTGAGCTCTATAAAAAGTTATTAAAGTTACAAATGGTCAATGTCGGCTGGGACCAATGTACAGTGTACGATTATACATGGGTAAAGAGATGTTACAAATGTTGGGGCTACAATCATGAAGCAAAATCATGTAAATATGATGCAATCTGTCCCCGGTGCGGTGAATCTCATGAGGAACAACATTGTGAAAAATCGGTAAAGTGTAATAATTGTGTGCAGTACAATAAGAACCTAAAACTCAGTCTTGACGTTGACCATGATAGTCGAAGTCATGAATGTCCGGTATACAAAAAGAAAATTGAAATCGAAAAAAACAAAATTAAGTACTAGCAACCAAATTATATCTCATTCGTATATTTCAACATTCTTGAACTTGAAGAAGTTGTTAACAATGACAAATATGATATAATAGTGCTGTGAAACTCGTTTAACTGATAATATTGGAGATAACGAAATAAAGATTGACAATTACAATGTTATACGGTGTGATAGTTCATCAAGGCACACTGGTGGAGTTGCCATTTATGTTAAAGATAATCTGCAAAGTGAAATATTGAATATTTTTACAGTCAGCACTGATACTTGGTGCCTTAGTATTAAAGTACGTTGTGGTTTTTGTTCTTTTGTACTGGCTGGTTTATATAGATCTCCATCATCATCGAATAGACAGTTTTGTGAACATTTCAGTGAGCTGATGGACAGTTTAGTAAGAAATAATTCAAAGTTAATCATTATTGGAGATTTTAACATAGACTGGTTAGACAACAACAATATTTATAGGCGTGAATGTAACAAAATAATAACTGAAAATGGATGTATGCAGCTAGTAAATGAACCAACTAGAATTACAAGTACATCTAGAACTTTAATAGATTATGTTATCTCCAATTGTGTTCAGTTAGTGGCCCATATTAACGATGAGCTTAACATAGCAGATCATGAGGCGATTTGTTTAAAACTTCCAACTAAAGACAAATCATTTATAAAACCATGTGTTAAAAAAGTGCAGGTGTTAAAATATACTATTGCGAACCTAATTTTAGCATTTGAACGGAGTAACATTTTAAGCATTTCTAATGAAATGGATGTTCACCTATGTGGGGCAGATCTTCAAAATAAATTATTCAGTGTCGTAAATCAATTTATAACATACAGACAAATAAGAAAAAATGAAAATTTGTGGTTTAATCAGCGCTTAAATGACCTTAAAAAGCAAAAAAACTTAGCCAAAAAGAGAGCTATTTTCGTGGCTAGTTTAGATGCTTGGCGGGAATTTAGAAATATGCGTAATACTTATACCAAAGAACTAACAATTGCAAAAAATACCTTTACAAAAAGGACACTATTAAAATGTAATAACCAAAAGGCGATGTGGAGAGCTCTGAAATCTTTAGTGTTACGTGAAATAAAGACTGAAATAAAAATGGTTGAATTTGATGGAGTAACTGTTACAGACGACAAACAAATGGCGCAACTATTTAATGTATTTTTTATAAACAGTGTAAAACAAATTAACAATACGATTGATAATGTTACATATGTAAACAATATTGACTTTGCTACGGAAAATCCTTTCAAGTTTGAGACAGTAACATTACGTGATTTAAATAAAGCAATAAAAGAGTTAAACAATAAACGTGACAGTGATTTCTTAAGCCCAAAATTATTACTCGAGGCATTCGACTTAGTTGGTCCTTTATTGTTAAAAGTGATAAACCTATCGCTTCAAAAAGGTCAGTTTCCAAACAGTTGGAAAAATTCTATTGTGTCACCAATTGAAAAAATTAAAAAGACTATAAAGTGTGAAGAATTTAGGCCTATTAATTCGTTGCCTCATGTCCACTATATTTCCAAAAAAGTAGCAAAAAAGGTGGGATTCTTGAAAGAATTCGTAAGAAAATTAATATTATGACATTTTGAATATTGCTCTACAATATTATACTTAATTAATGAAGGTTCTATGAACAATATACAAAAACTGCAAAATAAAGCCATGCGTGCAATACTTCGATGTAATAGATATACTCCAATATTAGTGATGTTAAATACCTTAATGTGGCTAAATGTTAAACAACGTATTTATTTCAATGTTTTGTTCTTTGTATTTAAGATTAAAAATAATTCACTTCCAATGTATTTGTCTAAATATATTTATTATGTCAGAGATGTCCAACCGTATTTATTAAGAAATAAAGATGATTTAAGACTGCCGACACTAAGAAATGCAAGATCTCAGAATAGTCTAATATATAAGGGCTTTAAACTTTTTAATAATTTGCCAAATAATGTCAAACAAATGAGCAATATTTTTGAATTTAAAAGAGCAATAACTGAATTTGTTAAACAAAATATTTAAAATTAAAATATAGAAAATGCCAATGCCCGTTAGCAACATATTTTATAAATGTATTATGCCCCCTGTTCTGTATTCCACTTTTAGTGAATTCAACCACCAAAAGTGGAATTGGGTGTTCTGCATTCCGAACGAAACTATGAATTGTGGATTGTATGTTCGAAAGTGAATATTTTGGTGTTCTGCATTCCACTCAAGATGACAGCTGTAAATTCGTGTTCTGCATTCCGAAAATCCTGTGATTTTAGTGAATTGAATTCACTTGAGATTCTTGACGTGAATTGAATTCACATGCCGTTGTAAAGTGAATTAACTAATTAATTTGTTGATCAGAATCATTTTGAAAAATATGAGTAGAATAATAAGACTTTCCATTAGTGTATTAAAATAATTCCTTTGTTTAATATAGTACAACACAAAAATTAGAGGCAAGAGGGTATTCTCTTGAATTAAATGAAAGAAAATCAAGATTTTCCAAGATTAAGATTTCTCTGACTCCACTTCTTGCAGGATATCAACAAATATTTTCTTATCATTAAATAAATTATTTTTCTTCAGTTGTCTAACTTCTGCTTACAATGCTTCGGGAAGATCCAAAATGTTACGATTTATCTCGGAAAATCTTCCTGCGAACTCTCTCTATTCGGTTTTCCTCGCGGTTTTCACTGATCATTTTGTTTTCCATTTTTTTAATACAATATATTTTTTCTTAAATGTTTAATTCACTTGCACAAAGCAAAAACCAAGAACTGAAAATCTTAAATGATTTTGAAATGATTTGACAGCAATGTTTGACATTTCAAACAAATGAATTCGAAGTGGATTGCAAAAATTCGAAATCACTCGGAATGCAGAACACTGAATTCCATTCCGAGTGAATTTCAATTTCGGTTTCAATCCACTTTCACTCGAAATGCAGAACAGGGGGGTATATATTTTATTTGTAAATTGTAAATAGCAAATTGCGCTAATAAAATTTATTTATCTTTATGGGCTGGGAATAGCACGTGCCGAATGTGCAACGTAGGTGAAGAAATAGTAGAGCACATGTTACGCATCCGTTTCCCAGGTAAGCTTATCTTGAGGCAGAAGACATAACCAGCAGTTCACCCATCATAAGATAAACTCTGACCCGAGGATATCACTGTTGATTAAAGACAGAGTTGTGTGAGAGTGCAATGTTCTATTGGCAATTCACCAGGGTTCTGGAAATGTTTCGCGATAGTAGTGCTGATTCTATTAATGGGTGATGTTACTTACTTACTTAGTTGGCGCTACAGCTCGAGGTGAACCTAGTCCTGCTTCTCGCAACCATTTGTGTGTGCGTGTTATATTTT
The DNA here is from genome assembly GCA_949775065.1 of Brachyopa scutellaris. Taxonomy (NCBI): domain Eukaryota; kingdom Metazoa; phylum Arthropoda; class Insecta; order Diptera; family Syrphidae; genus Brachyopa; species Brachyopa scutellaris. The sequence goes on along the minus strand of OX459112.1, from coordinate 56,116,779 downwards.
TGCACGAATGGAAGGGACCTACAGTTTTTTGCCGACTCCGAACGGCGAGTTGAGAAGCTAAATCGTGACAAATGATACTCTTTGATGCTTGTCAGGCATTCGAATGAGGTGGTACCGTGAAAAAACTCTTTTTAGGTGTTAGACCCGGCCAGGAGTTGAACCCGGGCAGCATTGCGTGGTAGTCCAACGCACTAACCACCACGGCCACGGCGACCACGGGTGATGTTGTCTATATAAATTACTGCGATGCACCAGTATTGTGTGTCTCAGTTTTTGCATGGATAATTTTCGCTGGACATTATGTGTCTGAGTTATCATACGCATGGCGGAGAAAGCTCTTCCAGTAAAAATTAGAGCGGTATATTTGAGAGCAGATCGGCCAATTGTCTTGTAAGTGACAAGCAACATTTCTGAACCTTTTTCCCAGGTGCTGGTATTGTATGGCATACTAAAGTCGCAGAGGGATTTGGACTCAAAAAACATGCCTATCTTCCTTTATTTTATTCGGTGCAGTGAAAAAAAAACCCTACATCTTGCTAACAGAAACAGGACACCCTGCAACCCAGATCATAGATATCCGTACCAAAAAGTTGGAATAGGTTTTACAACAATTTTGTTCAAAATATTTCAAAATCCTCACACTTACTTTTCCATAAATGCACGACGATTTTACTTCCATTTCGGTTTCAAAAACTTCCATCTCAGTTGCCACATCCTTTGTCTCGAGTTTTCCATTCATTTCAGCAATGTTTTCTATGTGAATGCTAAAAAATATAAAAATAATAATTGATAGTTAAGAGAGATTCAATACTGCTGTTCTTTAACTTACCTATCGCGTATTTCACTATTTACCGATGTGCGCTTACTCTCGGCATCTGAAATCTCACTTGTTGTCACATCTGTGCTGTACTCGTTCTCGTTGTTGGTCGCTCGCAAATAGGATATTCTACGCATGGGTTTATTTTCGTCAATATTAATTGGCTTGTACCTTCGAACGACAACGTCTGAAGAAACTAGAAAGGAATTCAGTTATAAAAAGTAAGAGGTACCACTTATTGGCATGAGTTCTACCTGGTATGCTTGGCATATCGGTTGCTTCTGCAATATCTGCAAGTGACTGCTTTGAATCTGTGCGGTGGTTTTCATTTACTTTTGTAGAGTATTCTAAAAGAAGGCGTTATAAGATACAAATAGTTGTTTAATCAAATCAACTCACTGTTTGGTACTTGGTACTCATCCAGTCCTACGGATGCCAAATTCGCCTTATGAATCTCCATTCTACTGCTTTGTTGCCCATCCACTACGCACTGTTGCACTGTGTCGTAAATTACGGGCTTCTTTAATATACTACTACTGTCCAAGGATGTGTTAATTGTTAGCGGTTTAAAGGGATCAAAACCTTTTGCTCGAGTTGAAACCAACTTTCTTTCAAACCTACAAAAAAAAAAAAAACATCTTTCAATCAGAAAAGAACAACGATTTTTAAAGACTGCATCCTCTTACACTTGATTTGTCACTCCCATTTCCGGTAGTGATTCAAGGTACTCAAGCTCCTTGTGGAATTTCTCTTTCGTTGTACTACTACTACTCGCAGCGCTCATTCCGCCACCACCACTACCGCCTGCGCTGCCGCTGGAGATGTTTCTCTGACGCGATATTGTCATTTTGACCATATCACCACCACGATTGTTTGTCCTCATGCTATTGGCCAAGTTTGGCGGTAGATTCTTCGCATAGAAATTTTGCATATCACAACTAGCCGGTAGGAGATCTCTAGTTAATGGCGGTTTTGAGGCAGCATTCTTCACTTGTCCACGAGCCGACATCGTCACCGCCGCCGTCATTGGCATTGGCTGCTGGGAATGGAAAAAATTAGGCTGCGTATGCGGCAGTGGTGACTTGAGAAATTCTTCCTTCTGCTTGATGCTCTCGCGTAGACGTATCATCAAGTCATTGTCGGCAGCAGTTCGTGGTAATACTGATAGGTTAGGTGGAGCTTTAGAGCTGCAAAAATAAAAATAATCTCTTGTTAGTATGTCGCTCCTTCCCTTTCCACCACATCCCCGTATTTAGAAACTCGCCTGCTGCAAGGCATATCGCAGCTGTGACAAAAACAATTGAACACCGCACTAAAGGGAATCATTTTGACCATATTTCTTAGATTCCATTGATACAACTTCCCTTAGCAAATGTCCCTATCTGAGCTACCCAAAACGTGCGGTGTGCTGTGGCGGATAATTTTCGACACTGAATTTTGTATCTGACCAGCAAAATGTCGTTGTCCAGTCATTGTCATTGATTATCGTCGACGTCGTCTCTGTGGGCCTATTGAGACAAAAGGTAACGACAATCATTCGATTCGATTCGATTGTGTGGCACATTTTTAAGCAGTCGCCGCTGTCGTCGTATGGTTTGATGCACCAAAAAAGGAGGATTTTCGAGTACGCACTAGTATTTTTAATTACCCTCTGCTGGAATATATGTACGTCAACACGAATTGAGGCAGCGATTGCGAAATGTTTTTATTTTATATTTTGTCTAATTTAATTATTCTATGGAATCAGTTACATCATACGTTGGGTATGCACACTCGTACGTTAGCATACAGAAATTTAAATTTTACCAAGTTGAACATGTAATGTGTCCGGCGAATGGAATGCCATCATCGCACTTCCATTGTTGTATCAATTACACATAATATAATGCAACATGAATGTCTCAAAATCGAATAAAATAAAGCCGCATAATCACACACACTGTGCGAAGTTGTTTTGTACATGTACCCTCATTACGGGTACAGTAGCGGTCGGTAGTTTAACATAGAGATTAGTTAAAATCATAATGCTGAGATCCGACACTCTGAAAAATATGTTATAAATATGTCATAGAGATTGTTTTGAGATAAAGTGAAATTCCACAACAAGAACTTTTTTCACTGATACAGAGATGTGTCGTTCTAGCATATCGCTGATTGGAAAGCCATTTGTGTCTTATTGAAGTATCTGGTATCGGATTGCTATATATAACATTATTTGAATCCCTATGTAGACAAGGTTAAGTTTTCTAGGTACCTATCTAGGTTACAGAATGTATGCCCGATCCATCGACATTGATGTCCTCGCTTTTTGACACGACAAAACATAAGAGGAGTCTTCCATTCGTACAAAAACAACTGCGAAAAACACACTACGAAAACCCACAATTAATTTGTGTTGAAAAAAAATCATTTATCCATTTAACTCTGTTGCACATATGAAATGTTAAAATATTGAATGCAGTGCTGTTGCTTTAATCGAACGGGCCAACGAATAGTATAATTTTAACACAGCTGTGAGCTGTCATAACGCACGCCCTAGTAAGTAGCTCTACTTGGCCGTTGCCCAGGCGTTTACGATATCTACGATATAACGACTGAGGTCCCATTTAAGACCACCCCATATGTTTGCTTTGTTTCTACTTTATCTGTCAACGCGGGACCGCGCAAACGCGACATTGTGATTTGGGATTTATCTTTGGTATCATTACTTGGCGCTGTGCCATTGGTATTCATGCGGAGCCTCTTAATCTGGGAATTATACGACAACTAGGGGACAAGAAATGTATTGGAAAATTAAACTAGACAGAAAGCATATTTAAATAGAAATTGCAATACTGACAGTGACAGAGCCAGAGTACTGCTAAAGCAGTGCGCTCATAGATAATCAAAACCGCTGAGGGAATGTCTAAAGGCGAGAAGAACAAAGTTGATCTGCAATGGGTGGTGGAATCGGACAATCTGTGAAAAAAGGAGGTGGAGATATTTCTTTTAGGCCAAAGCTTTTCCACGGGATGGGCGCAAACGTTGTCGTTAAGAAAGTAAGAAAAGGCAAGAATATGACGAATTTTCTACCCAACCAAAAAATATTTTGAATAAAAAGATAAATAAATAAGCTGATACTATCAACATGCTTCCTTATGAAACACTGTAATCTCAAAGAACTAACCATAGAATTCTGCAATGATAAAGAGGAAAGAGAGATTCAAGTTTGTTGGTTGAGGAGGCTCACTTTCACTTTGGATCCACTACAGTGGATTTGAAATGCAATTCAAAATTTTGAACCGCTACTGTGTATCACTCTACTGCTTGATACAACCTCTCTGGAGCGTGACGCGATGCCCTTTTATTCTCGGTACTCGTCGTAAGTATTCAAATTCAAAGTGTTACATAAAGCACCAGAAACTATACAATAAAAGAGACAGAGAGTGGGAGGAGTGAAAAGCAATCAAATTACAATTCACCCACAAAAGGGAAACACACACTTAATTAAAGGTTGACGGCGTGCGGCTTCTCACTCCACGCCAATAAACTACTTGGGGCTCTGATAATAATAATTGACAACAACACAAATACAGAGACATTCAATCTTTTTTTTTGCCCAAACACATGCACACGTTAATAAATTTAGCGACCACCGACGACACCTTCTTACCGTTGTATATCTTCCGAATATCTTCTCATTAAATCCAATTTTGTTTTCACCTTTTTGACGCAAAACAAATCAACAAAAAAAAATCGAATAAAATAAATAAAGACGTAAACGTCTTATCAAAATTAATACCGGAACACACGTACGAGTACGAGTAGCTGCTTCTGGCAATGTCGCTACACAATAACGCCAACGCTATTATACTTTAGATTATAGTTCGCGTGCGAATAAACAAAATACATGTGTTGTTAATCGCTAATTATAATAAACAATTGATATCACGTGCACATCAAAAACTCTATTTAGCTAATCAGAGTATGGTCTATAGGGGTGGGGCTCTGTGTGGTAATCGGAGCCGGTTGCTTGTTGCAAAATGCAGAAACAATATAAAAATATGCAGATTGTTATTAGACAATAAGTGAAAACACGACTATTAACACCACCCAATGTGAAGAGATAGAGAGCAGCACTTCCTTCGTTCGTCGCGTCGACTAATTCGTGTGTTATCAATCGAAGAGAACACCGTTGTCGTCTTCGTCGTTGCTAAAGTAGTCTTCGTGGGTATCACCCTCTACGCCACAGTCCGCAATTCGTGCGATATTATCAAAAGAAAACGCACAGAACGTCGTGTAGTCAAAACTAAAAGAAGCTACTTTGACTGCTATCATCGTGATCATCTTCTTCTTCCATATCGTCATCTAGTACATCCACATATATCTTTACATACCTATGTATGTACGTACATTATCATCGTCATATCAATCAAAAAATTGAAATTAATAATTGAAGAGGACGCTGCAGAGCGGACAGTGCGCGAGTGACACAATGCTAAGTAGTCTCCTTCAGACTTTTCTTTTTACGTTTTTTACGTGTTCCAACAGCAGATAGTCAGAGCCGGGTGGAGCTATGTATCACCAGCGCTACTGGCGGTTTTGTATAGCAATAAAGATGTTTTGGTCGACGATGCCTAAGCTGGTGCTGCTATTGCTGCTGGATGACTTTAATAGGAATGCGGCGGTGGCGCGGTGTGCTAGCGGACCACTGTCCAGTCCAGTGCCCACATCGCATCGGTCTGTGGCAAATATGGTTCTCTAGACAAGCACAGTGCGCACAACAACCTGCCCAATATGAGGCACAGAGATCCACAAGATTTGCATTTAAACAAAATAAATAAATAAACAAATATATTTACTCTCTTTTTTTGAAGCGACTAAGCCGAGCCGCGTGTATGTACGTAGGTATGTATGTACATGAAAATTTATTACGAAGAAACTGCACGTAGTACGAGTATGAGGAATTCCGAAAATTAAATAAGTAAATACGAGTGTATGCAAAATTTTGCGGTTTTCAAACGATGAAAAAACAAAGCTTTGGTGGACGCAAAAGGCAGAGTTTCGTTTTTTTTTTAAAGAGATAGATATTGATTTTGGGAATGATTCGCTATCTAGATGAAGCGAGTAAAACGCAATGAATGACATTCTAGTGAATGAAACAGAGAAGTCTAGGTGGGCGGGCAACTATCAATTTATCGGTATCAAATTATTATTATATTATTATCTTTATTTTAAATAATACGGCAGGCAGATGATGCTCGTGTCAACTTCAAATCAAGGTGGCGATGGCCTCGGGAAAAAAATATATCTTAATATATCTTAATATATGTATATATATATAAATACGTTGGTGCGTATGTATGTATGCCTAACCCTCACGACTGAACCACTGAAGCTATTCACCTTATATTCACACCATATGTTCGTGTGGTGACTCTATTAGTCTGTCTGTTTGTTTGTTTCTTTCCTTTTCACGACTAAGCCGCTGAATAAATCATAATGTAATTTGGCAAAGAGATAGTCTGGGGCCTGAAGAAGGACATAGGCGAAAAAACTGCCCGCTAGAGGGCGCTGGAGTCGAGTTATTAACAAATTCTATATTTAGCGAGACACACAAACAAAAAAATCCGGATCTAACGGACATGTTTATTAAATTCTCAATTGCAAGACAGAAAAGGTAGGCTACTATTACATGGCAATGCTAAACCCCATACCTCACGTGTAACAGTATAAAAACGCGTAACAGTACAAAAACTCTTATATTTTGGATTGGAAATTCTCCCCCATCCACGGTATCTACTATCCTGATATTTCAGTCAGTCTGAAGTCATTTACCAACAGATAGTCTTCCGATACCAAGCAAAAGGCCATAAAATCCTTTAAAGCATTTGGCGTGATTCAACAAGGTTTGTCGGATTTGGCGGCTCTTACCCAGGACCACACTACTAGAGTAACGTTTTGCCTAATAAGTAACGCGACTGTTTTAGTACACGGGCGAAGCCGGGCGGGACAGCTAGCAATATAATAAAAGAAAGTTCGAAGGAGGTGACAGGAATGATTACAATTCAATAGAACAGGGTCGTTAAAATAAATAGTCAAATAGTGAGGGAAAGCCTGAAAATCATAAAATTATATTATAAACTAAGTGTTCCTCCAGCTTCAATTATTCTTACGTCAAATACACTTTTTATACATACATATGTATGTAAATGCAGACCAAGATGTTTATGTAAAAATCGAATGGTCCGACTTTTTTTCACTTATTTTTTTTTCGTTGGCGAGGCGGACACACCATTGAACCATTGTACTGCAAGGTAGAGAACCTCAATTTAATGTGTTTCTTTCGTGGTAAGACTCGAATGCTTGATAAAAACCTTATCAGCACTCAGCACATTAGCACAGAAAGTCCGCCACCTGACCAAAGCAAATATAGCCCTCTTGACAGATCACTAATAATTTTTTTAATCTTTTAGCAAGAGACAAGAAGATACCTTGGATATCAGACAGACGTCGCGTCGGGAACCATTCGTTTGGTCTGCCACCTTCTGTTGTGTTCACTAGAAAGTGAAACTTCAATGGGAGCCTTGGCAAAAGACACTGGCAGACCAAACATGGATTCAGGCCCTGAAAAACATCATCGTCCGTTACTCATTGTTTTTGGGGCTCCAGACAATATTCAATAAGCTCAGCTTTACGACCGAATTAAAAATGGTTCTACCTATAGAACTGTTTTGGAAATGGTTTATGATTGACTAATGCCTTAAGTGCAACCTGAAAAATATTTCCCCCCTTTCCCATATGTTCCTTACAATGTAGTCGACAGGTATTTATTTTTACTGGCACCTGACTGACCACTTGCACGAATTCCAATGGAATTTGAATTTTAAAGTGAAGTGAAGCATCAAGATGAGCAAGAATGCTCTGATAGTACTCAAATATCTGACATTACCGACATTTTGACATTTGCCGGCAATGAAATTCCCAAAAATTTTTTTGTACGTTTCATTGCCATTGCCGCAGATATTGCCTGTGGGGACGCAGCGATACCTGACCACCCCTAAATACCGGTTAAGTTGACTCTGAATTTCCATAGCCGTTGGAAATCTTGGTGTCATTGCATCGCATCGGTAGGTACTATATTCCTGAGACGCAGGTCGTACGATATTTGTAGCGCGAGATCGTAAAAACTCCAGGCTTCTCTCAATTGTGGATGAAATGTTTGAAGAGCCGATAACAATTTTTAAAATTCAAACTGATTGAATCGCAGTGAATGTGGTAGCGGGCGACCAGTGTTTAATACTTTCTCCACCGCTATTGTTATTTTCACTTCATTGTTATTTTGCTCTACCCCATTTCTCAGAGAAATGCCCCATGGTTATGAATCAAAGAGTATTTGTTAACCATTTACATGTGTCACTTTATTCACCAAATCATAGCTTTGTGAAAAAAAAACGTTCCATTTTATTCTGTTGGCAGAATTGTACGTCAAAAAGATACGCAGTGTCAAAACCAAGCACGAATAAAAAAAATTCCAGAAAATCATTGATTAAATGGCGTTAAATTACCAAAATCAGCTGATTATCGATTTATCAGGTTATCTGACCAGACCATAGATTCTCTGGTTAAAATTTCGGTGAATAAACACATTCCATGGCTACCAGCTGGAATAACCATTGATTAAAGTTAACCGAGTGTAAACAGACCGACCCTAAGTATAAGGTTAGCTTGGGCACAATGGACCCAAATGTTGTTCTAGGTTAGCAGTAGCTGGTTAGTCACAGGTCACAGTCATCATATATATTATTTCTGTAGCATAGGTATAGGTACCATTTGCGGCTCTCATACTTAACCAATCTTAACAAATGAGGTGTCGAAAGAAAGAGAATTTCCTTAAGCACTGATGAATCGCACTTTCAATTTATAAATTTTAGCAAATTAAAAAACCGATCAAAACAAATATTTTACCCAAAATGAACTCCCAAAAGACTTTCTGGGATTTCCATCAGTTGACAGATGGAAATCATATGGGAAGTTTGGATGTTGGATGAGAAATCTGGATTCTAAGGGTTGGATTTTCTCTTGCGAGAGTTCTCGCACAGACACACTAGTATATATTTCTGTAGTAAAGGTACCATTTGCGACTTTCACACTTAACTTGTCTTAACAAATGAGGTGTTAAAAGAAAGAGAATTTCCTGGTGGACCGACGAATTGCACTTTCACTTTATAAATTTTAACAAATTAAAAAAGAAGGAAGTTTGGTTTTCTGGGGTTGGATTTTCTCCTGCGAGAGTTCTCGCACGGGCACACTAGTTATTTAAATTAATAGTAATTTGAAGTTAGTGCGTTCGATATGTCAAAAAATAGTTTGATGTTGGCACCATCGTTGGTGGAGCTTTGGGAGTAAAATTCTACAGTATTGGTTGCATATTTTAAGACTGGAAATCCTGTCAAAGCGGATTTGTTCACAAATGTAGTTACTCGTTGGGTGTCTAACTACGTAGGGCACAGCACGAGTGCCATAGGGTTCTGCAAGATTGTTTCGAAGGGCAAGGGATATTTTTTACAAAATAAAATAACTCGATCAATCTCAAAAGTCAATGTCAAAACCTACTACATAAGGCATAACACTAGCAGTAGAAAGGTGTTATGAATAAAGAAATTGATCGGACAAATAGTGAATTTAAAGGGTAGTCATAACCCCTTGTGAGTGTGAGTGAATTATTATTAATTAATCTGCCAAAGGTCTTAATTCTTTGAACTAGATTAGTAGTAGTAAATAGTAGTAAAATGTAATTCTCGCAATTTGGAAAATACTTAAAGAAACCCAAAAAAGTAATAAGTACTAGTGCGCCTGAAGAAGCCACCTTATCTTTTACATTTGGGAACAGTGATCAAACGCACTATCATTGACCGATATACAATGGATTATCAACTAAGCGGATCAGCTTAACTCAATTTCAAATTAAATTTAAACGTAGAAGTAATATTGTAGATTGCTGTCGGAAGATGTATTCAAAAGAAAACTGATGTGGGGACATATGAATTTATAGGTACGTACATAATTATACAATATGCACATTTATACTCCTATTATTGTGGTTCACCTCATTTTTGATGCTTGAAATTATTCTGTTTATTTAGTCCACATTTATTTATTAGCTTACACAAATATACATACATAATTATATGTACTTTGTATAGTTGAATAGTTCACAAAATTTTATAAAGTGGGTGGTCACAAACATGTCGATGAGATTTTTTAAGAGTTTTGACGAAGCTACTTATCTTTGCGACAGTAGCAAATACAAACATGGTACATATTAAGTTATTCACATTTTTTTACGTTTCGTTGTTGTTGAGTGCGTTTTGGTTGAAGTGATTTATAGGTGATATAGGAGTACTACAAAGATATGTACATATGTAATATTTCCCAATCAAAATATGTGTTCGCAAGCCGCTAAAGTACATAATTATTTCTTAAGTTGATTAACATGTCTGTATCTATGCATATAGTTCGACTACCAATCAATCGATTTTGATACCATTTTTATATCACATTTGACAAGTATAGGGAAGATAGGATATTTTCCGCTTACATAAACCTGTCCCTCTTTTAGGCTCACACTGGGTTACGGTAGTATGCATGACAAATCGCCGCAAATCGGAGGGCAAGATCGTTAGAGTTACCATTTGCTGATTTGAAAACAATACAATTTGTTGAAGGAAATAAAGATAATTGTTTACAAAGTGGACACCACCTCGATTTTGATTCAACATTCATCTCGCCAAAATAAACCTTTAATATAAAGCTCAATACGAGGAAAATTATTTAAATGCATTTCAACGATTTCTTTAGAAAAATAACTGAAAAAAAAACAAAAATCAAGCGGCAACATCCTCACCTACTCAAATTCATTTACTAGTTCTCAAAGCACAAAATGCCAAAGCTCTTTGACTGTGTAAGTCTGGTGTAAGTCTGAGGTTTGGTTTTTATTTCAGTGGCAAATTTGCTAACCGAGAGCCATAAAAATGCGCACCAGTGTTTAAAAAAAAGGTGCCCCATAAGGCTATACCTACTGACAATTTTTGTGGAACAGAGAATAGTTGCATATGAACATACATATGTATGTCCAACTTTTATGTAGTATATTAACATTAAAATAAATGGAGTTTTGGCTTCTTCTTCACATTTGAAGTGTTGTTCATGTGCTTCAAAGTAACCATAAGCCCCACAAACACAACTTTAGCGTAAATTCCACAAATGACTCCGCTGAAATCGGGGCGTGTATGTAGGTAGGGAGAAGTGGGGCGTTCGGTAAAAAGGAAACCCAAATAGCGCAAAAGGGCGCCGTTTTGATACCACAAACTCAGGTGACGGGTTTATACGTATATCCAGCTTGTGGAGCTTAAGAAGAGGACCAGTTCTTTAATCCTTTTCTCAGATATCTCTTTAAGGTCGTCGATGGATGATTTGCCCAGAATGAGTTGCCTGACTCTCGTTAGAGCCGGACATTTGCACAGAAAATGAATAAGCGAATCTTTTTCATTTTCATCCCTGCAACTAGCGCGAAATTGTTGTGAGGGGTCGCTAGTTTGGCTGCATGGTACCCTATAGGCCAGTGGCCAGTACCCACTGCCACTACTCTTGCATGTCTACGCGAGTTATTTGTAGCAGTTCATTGGTTTTTGACCTGTTGTAATTTGGACATATCTTTCCGGATATATAACAGTTTGTTAGACTGGCCAACCTGAGACCAGCGAGTTTTAGCAGTGTGAGAGTATATTGCCCTTAGCAGCACCTATAGGAATTAGAGCGTTTTCCGCTAATGAGCTGTTAAAGACTGACCATCGATTCGTTAGTTCGTCGGCTATCTCGTTTCCTTCTAATGACACTATGTCCTGGAACCCAGAGAAGAGTGACTCTAGTCTGATTACACAATCGATTGAGTTTCTCCTGGCATCGATTTACTAGTTTCGATGAGGTGATGGCTTTAATATGTAATAATAGCGATGCTGTGTTTGGGTGTTGGGTCGTTAATTAAGCTGTGACAGTTTTCGAGGATCGCTACTAGCTCCACCTGGAAGACGCTAGCGAAATTCGATAGGCGATAGGATTTCAATATGCCGAGTTTTACCGAGAAAATGCCCGCGCCTACCCAGCAGTCCATTTTCGAACCATCGGTGAATAACGTTGTATCGATATCTGTCTCCATTCTCAATCGTTTCCATTCCTCTCTACTCGGAAAACTCGGAAAACTTGCAAAAAATTAATCGATGCAACTTTGCAAAATGTTTGTTCGATAAAATGTAGAAATGCAGCTTAATTTATCACTTGGTTTGAGAAGGTGAGGTGAAATAATTTATCACTTACACTTACTCTACTATATGAGCTGTATGTGGAAGAAAAAAATCGATTAAAACATTGGTTCGCACACATCGAGCGAATGGACAACAATCTTTAAGCAAACAGGGACATAAGCATAGATAAAGCAACGTGGTCGAGATCGAAGAGGGATAGCTGTGGTTCAGACGAGACATAGAAAGGAATTCATTACACATGTTCGTGGGCGGTCCGATAAGTACTTAGCCTACAAAAGAAAAACAAAAATTTTGGAAAAGTGGCGATTTATTTCTCAACATCAGCTCAGCTCGATACACTTGATCCAGCGATGCTCCAACTTCTTTAACCAATCCAAAAAATAGGTTTTCTCGACGTCTGCAAGCAGGCCTCGGTGGCGGCGATGACCTCCTCATTCGAAAATTCGCAGACAAGCTGGCTTCCCCACACGTGGTCAAAACAAAACTGCGAGTCCGATTCGGCTGAAATTTTGACAGTAGCCGTCTAAGAGAATGTACTAGACTAGACGATAGTAAATCTCTCTGCGATACTGGCACCATCGGGCGGTGAGGCTAAATACTTATCGGACAGCCCTCGTAAGTACATGTTCATAGATAAATATATGTTTCTTTGTTAAATTTATATCGTATAACAAACCTTTTAAACAGCTAAATAAATTGAATGTCATTTTGATTTATTCGGGAAAAGGGTTACGTTTAATTTGTTTTTGAATAATCTAAGCTTTTAACTTATTTATTATCATAAGATAACACTTTTTTCTGAACACAATTCTATAAAAAAAAAAAGTAATCAACTGATTAATTTTGCACCATTCAAGTTTACAGCAAGCCATGGAATAGTCTGTGTATTTCTAAGAGGGCAAAAAACGCTATCAATGTTTGAAGGTTAACTAGATAACATAAAGAGATATAAATTGACTGTCAGTACCAAACGGCTGAATTTTTATATGGGGAACATCTTGGCTGACTTTTAAAATAAGTTGTATAACAAGATGTGTAATTTGATACAGGTTTGGTAGCGGTCATCCCGGGAAATAAGTGATGCAGTTTCAATCCGCAAATTACATTGAATTAGATTGTAACTTATTGACCCATGTTTGTATCTCAGCAATCAGGAGCATCCTTAAGAAGCTTCTCAACTCGATGTTCGGCAAAGAAAACTATTGGAAACTACACGAATTTACATATATTTCTGACTAATTATTCAGAAAGAATTTCGTAGGGCAACTGGGTACTCCGAAAAAATGTGATGAAATGTTTGGCCACCTAACCCTTTCGGTACTAATGGGACACATATTTCCCATTAGAAGTTCGCGTTTTACGAGAACACATATTGTTATATATTTTTGTCCCAGTGGCATCAGGAAATGCGATCATTTACGTATGTTTTGATGCCGTTATGTATTCGTGCACAATCTAGTTTGAGTTTTTCAATTATTGATGGTTGCATTTGCGTTCCAGGATATTATCTTTGTTCTTAGATATACTTTTTTGGAAATGTGCAATAAGACACATTACTTTGACCGCAAGACACCAATACACATCAGAAAAAAATTTGTATTTGTAAAAAAAAAATCCGTACTGAAAGGGTTAAAGGGGAAAAGGTTTCTTCAACTCTCTTATGTGCTAATTTTCTGAAAAAATAACTTTACTTTTCAGTCATCGATCATGGATTCCTTAACCACTTTTCCAGGCGCAGTCGTATATGATACCAACTTCCAGACAGCTCAACAGCTTTGACGAACTCGGATTTATCCGCTGTGTAGGACGATGCAATCAACGTGAGTTATGTGTATTTTCAGTTTGAGAGAGAATTGAAAGAGATTTTTCATGAGAAGGCAATGGTTTTGTCCACACATAGTAGTCTTGATAGAACCGAAACTAAATAGGATACAGGGTTTCTAGAGTATTATTTTATTACTATCCAAGAATATGTGAATTAGAGAAGCGTTCTCATATGTGTTAAGCGCATTTCGATTACAAAAAAGCGTATCGTTGTTCGCCTTGATATCCCATTTTCAAAGTATGAAACATATTTACTCGTATTAACATCATCATTCCTAACTTACCGTGAAAATGAACTGTCCCCATGTATAAGCAGCGGACTATAACGACCGCCAAGCTCGTGAAAGTCATCGCTGCTTAATATGGATTTTGCATTCTGTTTGGAACGGCTAGATCCAACAGGATATGAGATCATCTGTTGATTAAAGGATTTATGCGATGCAGACGAACCAGCAGCAGCTGAACTACCAGGTAAAACAATAGCAGCAGGTTTTGTCAGTCGATTTGACTCGGGTGTATGAGCTATTGTATAGTGCTAGAAAAAAAGAAAAACATTAATGAGTCTTGTTCAAATAAATAAAAGTCAACTCACCATTTGCAAAACATCACATTCTTTCGGAACAACATGCAATGTTAGAACTGACGGTGTTTGTTTTATCATAGAAACAATCAGACTGTACGAGATCCCAGCTATCGGAATGTTATTGACCATTAGGACACGATCACCGGTCTGTAGACCAGCAAAATTCGCTGGCCCACTCGCTTGGACTTCTTTAATGAAGATTGTTTCCATAGCTTTTCTTTGGTATGAATCCGAAGTTTCCTACAATGAAACGAATAATAATGTTAATAATAAAATGTAAATGTAATGTAATGTAAATAATAAAAACAGATTGTGAATCTCATTAAACTGACCGGCCAAGACGGATCATCCTCTGGTGGATAGGCTATGAAATGACGTAGAGTAAAGCCAAATCCCTGATTCGGTCTACGCCTTATCACCACTACTTTCGGTTGGATTGTATTTGAGTTATGCAGCATTTTGTATAAAATATAACTATTTGCGTCTTCCGTTTTGTAGTTTAGTTTTGCTTGTGTCTTCTGAATTGTGATTGTTTGATTTGTTTTTTTTTTTTCCTATTTATGCATTTTTATCACATTTGTTTCGAGGTGGCCTTCAATCTGAAATATAAGACAAAAAAAAATAAAAATAAAAAAATTACATCTGTAGTCAGTCATTTTTTGTCGAAATTCTAAAATAACTATTCATATGTATGTAGGTGCCGAACCCATTGCTTAGTTGTATGATAATAATCCATTTGTATTAGTATATAAGGATATTCTGAGAGTATCCAATGAAGTCACAAGTCAAACTCTTTAAATAAGCAAAGCTTTTGTACAGTAGATTCGAACGTCGTAGACACCTGCTAATCTGCGTGTTATGAATTAGGTCATCTTCCACACCTCGTAACGAGTTAACGAGTGACTCAGATTTGTTTTGGCTCTGTGATATGTATAGTCTTACCTATAATAAACTTATAGTGTCACATTTATTTTAATTCATAATTCATTGCTTTCGCAACCTTGTTTGAGTATATTTGTGCAATTGCTACTGGGAGGAAATGTAATAAATAATAACCAACCACGATTTTATCGTGTAAGTGTCAAGTTTCTTCAGTTGTAACAGTTCAAAATGCATGCCAATTGTGACATACTGAAAGCAGCATGAGGTAAAATGTGAAATAAAATAATTTCACTGCAAACGGAACTTGAAATTCTATACACAAAAGAATAAAATTCAAAGTAAAGAGTAAAAGAGGATGAGCTGAATTGTTAATATTTATTAAATTGTGAATTAAAAAAAAATCAGCAAATATTATTGGATACATTCATACAGCGCTCCGAATTAAAATAGCGATGTACGGAACGCTTAAAACTTTACGAAACACTGAAAATCTTTGTCGTCGGGTGCAAGGCAAGAGCTCATATCCTGCAAGTCTGTCAGTTACAACACACAAGGGGAATATGGATATTAATCCGTATTTTTTAACGAAGAATCTAGTCACTAAAAAACACCCTATGAATAATTCCACACCATTTACAACTGGTCGCCGTGGCCGTGGTAGTTAGTGCGTTGGACTACTACGCAATGCTGCCCGGGTTCAACTCCTGGCCGGGTCTAACACCTAAAAGAGTTTTTTCCCGGTGCCACATCTTTCGAATGTCTGACAAGCATCTAAGAGTATCATTTGTCACGATTGAGCTTCTCAACTCGCCGTTCGGAGTCGGCATTCATGCAAAAATATAACACGCACACACAAATGGTTGCGAGAAGCAGGCGCAGGTTCACCTCGAGCTGTAGCGCCAACTTAGTAAGTATTTACCACCTTATGAATACATCGCCACTGATTGGGGGACCTTATTGTCAAGCTTAAAATACCTAAACAACATATCACTCAGGCATGCCATCCGAAAACAAAAACTTCGATGATGTGTGTGTATTTCTAAAGCTTGGTTCAAAAAAGGGTACAAAAGGATTAATGTTTAATAAAAACAACAAACAATGACTGCTATGACGACATTTATAGAGATGAGCTGTACAGATTTAGATTTGTTTTGGGCATTCCTACCAAATTAGTCCAGCTATGAAGGATGGAGATGGATAACGCCCGCTGTTTCATAAATATTAGTAATAATCCTACATTTGACGGTCAAAAAGGAATCTGCAAAATGACTTACTGTCATGTGCCAGAAACCAACGCCAGATGGCATAATCTTTTAAGAATCTTTGCATTTACCGCATATGCTAAGAACATCGACACAATTCGAAGAACACATTGGACTTTCAGTAATGCTATCGCGAGTATTGCCACAAAAGCAGTAAAATAGAATAACATCATTAATTTAAAAACAACGAATTGGGTGTCAAATTCGATATTAAAAGATCGAATTAATTAAAGAAATTTATTAGTTACGGACTAGGTCTAATGCGGACAGAAGTGCTAGCCAAAAAAAGGGTCGAAGATTACGCTCTACATTTCAGTTTAGGGTCAAAAGTAATAACAGCATAAGTTGACTTAAGTCAAAATTAAGTTAAATTATATGTTAACTTTGTTACGTGCTTACGAATTGTCCAACAAACATTTCAGAGTATTATTTGTCGTAAGGAGCTTCTCATTCGACTTTCAAAGACAAAAAAAACTGTAGGTCCCTTCCATTGTTGCAAAAATTGATTATTTATAAGACTGCTGACGATGATTGACTATTTATTTTATTTTAACTCGCTGTACATTTTGCATATTATGCTAAAACGTTAAATACCACTCTTTATAAATGAACTAAATTCCTTTTTATTACAGATTTCTGAATACATAAGACGGTACATATTATGAAATTATTTTTTTTTTTAACTATTCTCGAAAAAGTTTTTGTATTTTTCGCCTTTTTAATTAATTTTCCAGTAACGCTACGTATGATCTCTATGAACGTCCTTACGAATTTCACCTCTTGTGCTGATTAAAATTTTGAATATACTCACACAAACATCAACGCAAACCCTTTTACAATAAATAGAAAATTCTTAAGTGCCTTCCAAATCATACTCTCCATTGATAGTGATCTAATTTTTTTAAAGGCAGAACATAACATAAAGCTAATAATTCGCATTTATCACTCTTTACGCAGCATCAATCTATAATATTATACTCATAGGTTCCACATCATTGAAAACGAACGACCACCGACATAAGCACACGACCCATAGCATCGTAGATGAAGATGAAGCTGTGTATGGGGAGAAGAGGGATTTTTTAATTGAACGAAGAACTTTTTTTCAATAGATTTAGGGTCATCCGAGTGAAGTTCAATTTATTACAATTTTTCTATTTTTCTCAAATACGAATAAAAATAGGGACTTTTAACCACAGACAGACAACTCTATTAGTGAACGTCCACCAGTCAATGGAATGTAATGTAGGTATGTACAGTACATATGCATACTACTCGTACCTACATAGTAACTTCACATACGACGAGTATCATGTAACAAATGTTCACAGTCAGTTTAATTGTTATCAGTCCACTCGCCACTTAACTCGTGGTGATAGAACAAAAAATAAATAAAAGTTTTAAGTCCCAACTAAGCTCACTGAATGTCACAACAGTGAGCTATTTCGTGTGTCATTCCGCCTGGTGTGTGTTATTTGTCTAAGGCTTGGGCTTAGACCGGCGAGTCTCCTCGTTTTGCGGTCAGTCCAAGTTGATATATTCTAATACATTCCAAGTAAAATGGGAGGAGAGGGAGGAGAATTTAATCTTAGCGAATAGAATTGTTTTTTTTTTTTTTGTTCTCCACTTTCAATTTATTGTGTGCTAGCTTCTCTCGTGCTTGTGTAATGCATAGTATTATTGTGGCTTATTTAACTATACACCATGATGCTGATGATGTTGCCAAATGACGATCACGATGATGGTTATGATTATGATGATCTTCTAATTAACTTTGTGGATTGAAGAATGGCAAATAACAGAGATATACTGACCTCTCTTGAGAAGCCAGGTCAATGGAACCGTTTACATTTTGGATTGCCAAATTCTGCTCGTACCTTTTGACATTTATTTCCCCATCTATAAGATACTCGTGAAGCGAATGAAGTATGTAATTGGATGATAGACTGTGAAAGTTGTAATTTCAGGAATGGAAATCATTTTAAGCGGTCCGACATACTTGCAATGACAACGCTATGCTTGAATGTGTTTCATGAGTATTATCTGTAATTTAGCTGTGTTACATCATCTGCGGAGGCGAGAATATTTAAGTGGCTTACTAAAAAGATTAGCATCTGCTACAGAGGCTGCATAAACCTGAAATTTAAGTACGATTATGAAGTTGATGTAGTTTTTGTTTTCTTACACCAAATGAAGATTTAAAAATGCGTTATGCTCTGTAACAATTTTCGACGCAGTAGGTCAGCTTGAAAAAAGTCTTATCAACACGATAACATGTTGCATCGTTCTTGACAGATCATTTCAAACAAACAGGGATGACCCACACATTTGATTACACAATGAGGTGGTGCGATTATTTTAAGACATTTCTAAGAAATGAAATGTTTATAGAAATCCCTGAGCTCGCTTTACATGAGTCAATTATTTTTGACCAGCCCCTAATGAAGCATCTAGGTTCAGAGACTCGTCTATTCAAGAAGATATTCTTCATAAACTACATATATAGAAGTGATCTATATAATCACAGATGAAGGCAAATAATGAAGATATACTCAGAATACCCAGTGGGGCAAGGTATAACAGCGAAATTGCGCCGAATCTGCAAAACGACACCAAGCAGCAAACGCCTGAAACCTGTTGCTCCCCACAAAAACCAATCTTTAATATTACAAATTCTGCACTGATAGTTCCAAAATATTTACTTGGATTTTTCTTCCAACGATTCCATACGCGTCATTGCGCTTGACTCATCTCTTACCCAATTCTTACATATTTCAAGTGGAAGATTTATTTTTGCAAGAATATGATATAAGTTAATTGTGGTAGCTTAAAGACTATGAATCATCCTCACTAGGAGTGGAGATCATATCACTAAGCTTTTCTATCTCTTAACTTTGTTAAAAGAATAAAAAAAATTCTCCCTAATGTCATATAAATCAAAGCATCAATCAATCGGCTTCTACGAAAAACGACGTCAGAAACTCAAACACGTGATGCGTAGGTGTTGAAATGGACTTAGCGTGCTCATGGCAAAGCTCGAAAAGTATGTTAACACACACGTTTCTTTCACATTGTCAACTCTTTACAAGGGCAAAGCGTTTCCTTCTCCCTAAACATAATAAAAAAACAATTTGCATCTGTACATATGTTATGTACGTATACGAGGTGTCTGCATATAAATAAATATGAAATTTCGAAAATTCAAATCCCAAAAGACTGCAATAAAAAAAGAATTATATTTCGCTTCGAAGAATAACACGCAGTCTCTATCTTTGTATCAAAGGAGCATAAAGAAGTGTTCCCACGCAATGTTTTTAAAGATTTCACAGTCAAATTGTCTAGTAATCACCGTTTATTCTCGCCGAATGTGTGATAAGTGGAAAAAGTTAGTCATTAATTAGCGAATCACCACCACTGCCATGTGATGATCGAATAAAACTAAGTTCCATAAGGCAAATAAACCGTCATTGCAACTACTGGTGGTTAATTGGAGTAATTACTTTGCATGCATGATAAATGAAATTAGTAGTACCCTAAGCCCAAACCTTGATTGGTACATTGGTAAGTGAATTAAAAAAAAAAACCAACCATCACTTTACACCGCAACAAAGAGAAACAACGACTTTGATTAGCACCACCAGAGGAGGAAACAAAAGCATTTTTTTTTAATTTGATGTGATTTATGTTTTGATTAACTTTATTATGAATTTATTCCCTGAGACTGAGTCGAAAAAAAATAAAATTCATCACCAAACCTGGGTAGGTACTGCCAACAGACAAGTTGACATTTATGTTGCTTCTGCTGCGTTTATTAATTCATATCAAAAGCCAGTTCAAGGACCCACTGTGCGCCAACAAAACACAACACAACAGGGCGGCAGACAGTCAAGTGAAAGAGAGTTGGCCGGTTGGTTTCATATCGATCGATATTTAAGTACCGGCAATACAGCACATAGCTTTTCCTGTTTCTGGTACTCTGTGTCGTGAACAGCTACTGACAACGACAATGATGATGGAGTCGGTGACTTTTGAAGTGGTTATACCCTTTTTATACCTTGCTTCCTTGCAACTTCAAGGAGAATTACATGTCCCTCTTCCTATTTACATATTTTGTAAAGTTTTTTTTTGTGTTTTCTTTCTTTTTGCGCATTATTGTATTTAAATATGCTCGAAACAGAAATTGTTATCTATCAAAGCAAACGTACACACATATATTATATAAATACATACTAGTGCAATTCTCGGTAACAATCATATTTTATCTTTACTTTTTAACGCTGCAATAACAGAAAGATAAAATTCTTTCCAAACAAATAAAAGTACGGCAAAGTAAATACGGCTAGTTGCGAAAATATACGCCCATTCGCAACTAGATTTACTGAAATTTATTTATTTTTTTTTTGCTTGTCCATCAATTTTATGCAATTGCGGCGGCTATAATTGTAATCGACAAACAAATCGTATTCTAAGTTTTAATGATGTGTACGAGTATTATTTGATGGGCCGACGGAACGTCAAATTGGTGGCGGGAAACTTGATTATAAACTCTGGTGGTCTTTCCTCTGATACCACCTTGACCCACCCACGATTATTAAGGAACAAAAGAGCAGTGCAATTGTAAATGGCATTTATTTTTGAACACAATCCGATGAGTAAATAAGTAATAATAGATCTCGTCGGTATTAGACTCACTGTTACACACTTCTGACAAAGTAGCGTACTTGTCTATCTAACTTTCACTTCAGAAGGTAGTACGGTTTTTTTTTGTCGTTTTTGCATCTTAGGGTCATTTAGCAAAGTTTCATGTTCATATGGGATCGCCATGTATTTTGGCAGCATGGTACGACTAATCTAACTAACCTGGCTGGCATCACCCGAAACGGGACGAACCGCTGAGCCGAGTCGCAAGCTTTAAAAGAGCGTGTTGCCGAAATGAAGCTCTGGTTTTTAATGAAACCATCGTCGAACCACCTTTCCCAAACCAACTTTGTTCTTTTTATTTTACCAATGAAAACCGATATACTTTTTATAACGTTTGAAATCAGTGTATCAATTCTGGTCCCACATACATAGTACATATCATAAAAATTAGAGAAAAATGCTTCGATTTACAAACTGTTATTTTTGTTGCCAAAAAAAAGATTTGCGTTATAAATGTAAATAAAAATGTTCAACTATTTACCATCCTCTAAAGAAATTGATATTCCGAAATTGGATGTCTGAGGGGTACAAGTGGGGAAAACTAAAAGGAGGTAATTATGAAACCGCATGGGGATTGAAACTTTACTTTAATTCTGATATTAAACTGAGTAAATCAGAAAACAGTTGGGCAAACGGACAATACAGATCAAATTTCATATTTAAACAACACGTTTATATAAAAGGAATGATTCATTAGCTGATAACCTTGAAATAACATTTTTATCAACTCTCATCTAAGTATAACAGCAACAACAACAAAAAAGTAAAGTAATGACCTTATTAGGTTTGTCTGGACGTAAACATAGTTTTTATAACTCTATAGGTAGTTCTCAGTGGTTGCGTGTCTTTGTACTCTGTTCACACCCACAACTTGTATCGCTATCATATCAAATTTATAACTTTCTTGGAACAAAAAGGACAAATTTATAGTTTTGTGGAATTATTGAAGAAGGCAAGTTTTTTTGTGTCCCGAGTACCTAAAAACGGCTTTGCTTGTCCAAATCTCAGTGCACTCCAAATTGGATCTAAAGGTTTAAGTACAGTGAAATCTCTTAAGCGGACAGCCACGGAACCGGTTATGAGAGCTGTCCGTTTAAAAGAACGCATTTTGTATGGGAAATCACAAATTGGCCCCTAAAAACGTTGTCCGTTAAAGCGAGTTGTCGGCTAAACAGGGTGTCTGGTAATGAGAGATTTCACTGTACATATATGGAAGTGCAATATACTTTCGAGAGCTGTATCATATGATAATAAATCCTCAGTGGAATGTCTGCCGTAAACCATACAGTCGGCCAGCTGGGATTCATAAGTGTTTTCTATTGCTTAAGAAATGAATTCCTATTATGTATGTACATATAGTTATTATTTATTTCACTTTACATTACGTAAAGTGCAATACAAAATGTGAGGAGTAACAGCTATACCTAGCAGGGCTTTCTGCTGGATTACATACATAAATAGAGCAATTTCTAACGAATCGATACAGATAACGATAGACGAACTTTTTAAATCATCGGAAGAAATTTGATCTCAATAAGAGTTTGGAAACCGTTTAAAAGCGAGAGAAGGAGTTTGGAATACTCGGGCTGGAAAACGGTTTGTTATTTACAAATCACAATACTAGGTTCAATTTAGCTGCGAGTATTCTGACTCAGCAACTCCGCAAAGACTAAATTCATGACCAACATAGTTCCCAGTGATAACCTGGAGACAGCAGACAGTATGATAATCGACCAGGTTTTCAAATACAAATACCTCAGTCATTAAATAAGAATTACGAGAGATAACCAAACCCGTTAATGCAACGCCGCATCGGACGAGGCTGAGCAGTCTTTGGTAAAATATAAAACATACTAAAGAGCGACACAGCCATGCGTTCAAAAAGGAAAGTAATTGACCAAAGTATACTGCCAGTTATCACATATGGAGCGGAGACCCTACAAAATGGCATTTTCAAACATTGGCGCCACGGAAACCGTAGAATCCCCCAGCTGAGTATTTGTATATCAAAGGGCATCGTTGGCTGAATATCCCATTTCTATGGGCTTGCATTCTTAACCCGTTGTTCTATATAAAATTGTTAGATTTTCATTTAGGGCTGATTAAGATTTTGCGAATTTGAAATATTTGCACATTGGCTTGCGTTAACACGATGGCACTTGTAGGTACCAGGAGAAAAGCACATCTATAATTTGGCTCGTCTACTCTAGTTTTTGTTGAATTTTAGTACTTTTCTATCCCTCCGCCTCCGCACATGTAATTTCTGCATAAACAATTCTTTTCGATCGTAAAAAAAAATACAGAAAAAAAGCAAACAAACAAAATTGCGGAAATGAATAGGAAATGTATGCAAAAAAATATAAACTGTAAAACTACAAACGTGAGTAGCCGGCATGCCATCGAATTTGCATAATATGTCAAAATACATACGAAATCTTCTGTGAAATCAAACGTAAACAAAAGATAAATTAATTCAAAAGAAATAGAGCAGCAGTGTTGGATTCGCCGAATTCTGAACTTAAAATGTATCTCGCATTAATGGGATGCGGACATCACGGAAACGAGATTAATTACCTTCGAATAATTTAAGTTTTATTAGAACCCTAGCTATTAGTATTGGTAATTTATTTTATGAATAACGATATAATACGTACGCCTACTCGAGTTACGTCTACAGTGTCCTCTGAGGTTCTGGCGTGCATAATTAAACTAACATGCGAGACATGATTTGACCAAAGAACTTGTAAATTTTGAAACGTTGATAATTTCTTTACTGTCAGACAAAAACAAACGTGCAAATTATGAGGCAAACAGTAAATTACTTCATAATCGAATGGAATCATGTAAAATTCTCTAAATGCAGGACATGTCTAAATATCTTTGAACTCACTATTTGGGCCGCAACAATCAAAATAGAAATCCAATAAAAAATTTCATTAATTTACTCACAAGACTGAAAAAAACAAAAAAAAACCAAATAGAAAATAACATGTACTTGTGCTGACACTTGCCGCATTGCGAAACAAAACAAAAAATTTAACAATTCCTCTTTTTCTTCCGTCGCTCTTTCCAAATAGAGTGTGGACTAAAATATGTGTTTGTTTTAATTAACTCGTCAACGTTGTTGCTGCCATTGGTTAAACGTTAAATGTAAGCAAACAGAAAAATAGACAGCGGTAATGCTAGGTTCCATCTGACGAGGAACCCCTCGTGCTGCGATTGCGACAATATTCTCACTTTCTTCAGTCTTTTATTTTTTTTTTTATTTTCAACGAAATTTATTCGGCCATTTGCTGATAAAGGTGAAAATTGTTTTTATTCGTTTATAGTCGTGACGCACGACGACGATGGCACAAACTCTTTATGTATGAAGGAAACAGGAACTTTCCCCATGCCCCCAGATATTTACAACGAAACACACTCACTCCACTCACAATAAAACTCGATTTAAAAAAGGTTTCGTAATTTAGTCAGCGCCGTCGAAATTTGTAAAAACAATTTCAATGTACAAAATGTGGTTGTAAAGAAATAAATGAATATATAATATAGTTTTACTTTTTTGCACAAACAGAAGTGTATGTAAAACAGAAACCAAGCTACGAGGAAAAAAAATACAGACCGAGAAAAACTGTTTTGTGCGAAAAATTTCTCAAAACGATTACACGACTTATAGCTTCACACAGCACAGCGACAGCGACACAGAGCAATGAAAATAAATTCGAAAGGCAGAGCTAAACGAATAAAAAAAAGAGAATTGATTGAGGAAACTATCGTTCCGATGAGTTACCAGCAGGGCGAAGTGGAAGCACACATATTTCGAGTTTTCCTTTTGGAATTTTCACATAAATTTCCACTTTAAACGGTTAAGAAATGCATTAAGTAAAATTTGACTATGGATACTAACATTTTACGATTGAATTACATGCTTAATTCACTGTTTAATTATTAAAAACATTTTTTTTTCTGGTTTTAAATTATTTATTAGACATGGAGCTTGCAAACACTACATCGGTGGTAGAAGTGAAAATTATGACAGTGGAGACTGTAAAGTTGACAATTGCGCAGTACTGCCATTTTCGTGGATTTTTTCTTTAACTCAGCGAAAGTTTTCTTACTACAATACTAAGGAGGTGTTAGGTATTTGGAAACCCAATTATTTTTTTGTCGTTTCCATTTTGTTCCACTCAAGAATTTAACTCGTCGTTGTCGTCATAGGGTTCAATTGTGTGTATGCTGATGAGTGATGACAATATGACATACATGTCAGATTTCTTGTTTATATTTTTAAAAACAGCAAAATGTTGAAGAAATTAATTTGTCGAATTACATACAACGTTTTTTTTTTGTTATATCTTTCAACAGACTTCTCTGAACTGAGCAAATAAAACAAATAAAATAATGCGTCTTGTAGCATATAACTTTGATGAGCCTCCACAAACGGAATGAATTCCACCGGCGGAAAATCGAGTTCGTTGGTGAAGAAAACGGAGGGGCGCGAAGGAAACGGCATAAAATCTTCTCCATATGTTAAACTGGAATAACGAAGATGAAAACACATACACATACAAATTTTCATATTGGAGCGAGGTCTGGAAAAAAATACAAATCCAATGATAAATGGTTCATATATATGTCGTAGGCCAAACTAGTTTGTCGCAGGCCAAACTGGTATATGTAGATTTATATTGCAATTTTGTTCAAATTTAAGCCAACGAAGCTACCTAATATTTAAATTATGGAGCTTACTCATGCGGTTGAGTGTTGAGAAGCACGCAGTAACTAATCTACACAGGCGCAAGTAATCCGATGCCTTACGAAAGTAAATTAACCAATCGGTAATTCTGCTGGAAATTAGAGAAGATAACGCAACCTCCTCTGAAAACTGCCATTTTGGCACTAACCAAAAACCAAAATATAGTTTAGTCGTTCCGGTCGTACACATAACTAAGGTAGTATTAGTACACTAGTTACTTTTACTAGTAGTACTAGTGCATACATGATAGCATTGTATGTGGAAACACTCTCATCAAGCTCTTTTCGAATTGAAATATTGTGTTGAGAACTATGTATTTGTATAACTTAAATTTGTAACAACCCTGGCGGCAGTGCGTGAGCTTCAGCAAAATGTCAAATGAAACACACCTTCCTTCAAATCAGAAGTAACAAAAAACTTCGCCATTTTCCTAGTTCGAATTTCCGTCTTGGATTTCTTTCCATTTTACTTTCTGAAGCTCACACCGCCGCCACGAGTCTGCCAAAATAGTAAGTACTTATGTAAATTATTACATTTGTAAAATGAATTCATATTATAGAGAATAAACATCATCATCACCGCGTATACCTACGCATACTTTAACAACGAACGGGCGCGTACAAGCGCATGTATAATTATTGGATTTCGTAGTTAAGGTTGTTCGTTCTTAGGACTCTGGGGTTTCGGAAAAAACTTTGCGCCGCCGCGCACATCTTTATTCTTATTTTGTCTCGTTGACATCAAGATCTCCACGAATCGCCGCCTGCGATAAGGGATTGCTGCCGTGCACTCGTAGTCAACGAGAACGAGAATATATAGTCGCCGCCTGCGACACATTTGCTGCCGTGCACCACCTGGTCGAAGAGGTAGTCGCTGCCTGCGACACATTTGTTGCTTTGATCCCCTTGGCCAACGGAATAGTCGCCCCCTGCGACAAATATTTGCTACTGTGTACTAGTCGCCGCCTGCGACAAAGGATTTGTATTTCGTACACAATTACAACCTAATTGCAAGTCGCCGCCTGCGACAAAATATTTATATTTGGTGCACAAGTGCACCGAGATTTGGAAGTCGCCGACTGCGAAAAACGAGTGGATTAATTGTCCATTTAAATCCTACGTCCGTCTACGGAGAGAGGGGCCGGCTGCGATACAGCCGTAAAATATTTCATAGTTACATTTGTTCTCGCCACCGAGTGTCAGTTAAGGTTAAGGTGAGTCATCGTTTATCGTCGTGAGCCAGTAGCCAATGCCAGACGAACACGAATTACGAAGAAGCCTTCGGTTAGCCAAATCCGTTACACAAACGGACGATCACATGCCCAGCGTTCCTGAAATCAGCGTAGAAGACATCGACAGTGAAGAAAGTTATTCTGACGCAGACAACACACTTGTGGAAAGAGAGACGACACCGATGGAAGAAGTCAACGCACAACTACGGGACTTACGGATACAGCTTGAGGCAGCTGAATCCAATGCAGCAAGAGAAAGGACAGAACGTCAGCGCCTACAGGAACTATTAAGTCAAAGTCAGGCTGATGATTCTGCCAACATCAACACATCATCCTCGTCAACATTCGTTGCCAGCTGTTCGGAACGAAATACTCGCTCCGCGGATACTGGTTTGACGTCACTTTTAAACGTGGACATAAGTACGACTGCGACAGAAACAGTGATGAGTACCGGAGCTGGGTCAACGCAGTTTCTGAATGTATCCAGACCTATATTTCTGCCACAACAACCGCAAGCCATGTCGTCAACGAATATAGGGCAATCGACAGCACCGACACCAACGTCAATGTACTCATCCATTTCTAGAGTGCCAACTTTCATGTCGCCAATAAATGCAATTTTGCCATTCAACCAGTCTACTGCCCGTGACCAGCCACAGACGTCCACTTTTAATTCATCAAGTCAACGAGTATACCAGAATAGTTCTATGGGCAGTCGAAGGTTAATCGATTTACCAGAATACGCAGGTCGACCGGAAGGATGGCCGATGTTTGCTACTGCGTTTTTGGAGACAACAACGATGATGAATTATTCGAATGTAGACAATATGTTTCGTCTGCAGAAGAGTTTAAAGGGCGCTGCATGGGAAGCCGTCGAGTCGCTGTTGATTCACCCAAATAATGTGAATCGTGTGATGTCTGCGTTGGAGTTCAACTTTGGTCGTCCCGAATGTCTGGTGCGAAGCCAGCTAAAGAAGATTAGGGAGATTGCACCGATCCCAGAAACCAAATTGGAGCTGCTCATTCCACTGGCGACAAAGGTACAAAACCTTGCAACGTTCTTCGAAGCCAGCGGAATGTATCAACATTTGACAAATCCCACGCTGCTGGATGAGCTTATCAGCAAATTACCGATGAGCAAAAGGATGGAATGGGCACAATACAGCATTATAATTCAGCCGTACCCAACGATTGGACATTTCGACGCATGGTTGAGTGGAGTAGCAAGATTAGTCAGCCTTGTTGCCCCGAGTGCTTTACTACCGAGCGCCAGCACTGAGCAGAAATCGAAGCCGAGGAACATTCTACACGCAGTAGAGCAACGCAAGCCAGCCGACAAGTGTCGATACTGTAGAAGAGATTCACATCCAGTGGTCGACTGTCACGTCTTCGACAAATTGGATGTACCAGCCAGGTGGAGGTTCGTGAAGAAGAACAGGTTATGCTTCTCCTGTCTAAGGTATGGACATCGTTCGAGATTTTGCAAGTCGTCGAAGAAATGCGAAATCGACAGTTGTGTTAAGAGACATCATGCATCGCTGCACGAAAGTCAAACACCAGCGGAAACAGTACCTGCTAGTACAGACGAACCGGAGACGCTCATGCTTAGCTGTAATGCCGCCAAGAAAGAAAAAATTTTATTCCGAGTCGTGCCAGTCAGACTATATGGCGAAAACATCGTACTACAGGAGTATGCGCTGTTGGATGAGGGGTCTTCAGTGACTATTATGAGCTCAAGTCTAGCAAATCGACTGGGTTTAAAAGGTCGTGCAAAGGAGCTCACGTTGCAGTGGTTCGGGAAAGAGACTTCGGCGAGGAGGTCATTTATAGTTGATGTCCAGATCAGTGCAGACAAGCAGGATGCTGAACGCCACGAGATGAAAGAGGTAAGGACAGTCGACGACTTGAACTTACCTGTGCAGACGTTGAGTGATGTTGATCTGCAACAAATGAGTCAACGCTGTGGCCCAGGTATGTTCAATAAATACGAGAATGCGAAGCCTCAAATTTTGATTGGTCTGGACCATTGCCGACTTGGAGCTCCGTTACGAACCATCGAATCTGTGAGCCAGGGCTTGATCTTTGCCGAAACAAGGCTCGGTTGGCTTGTTTATGGAAAGTCAGAGGGACCAACTGCTGGTGAAGAATGTATTCTCCATAATAGCCGAGAGAATATGATGGAATCAAATGAGATTACAAAGCCGCGAAACGCGACAAATCCATTTAACAAAGCTACACCAACGGCTTATCCTTTGAAATCGTCATATGAGGCGAAGAAATTTCTGTGTCGTCTGTGCAAGGCGTCGCATGGCATACGACAATGCAAACAATTTTTAAGAATGGACGCGAAATCACGTGTGGAGGCAATGAAGATAAACTCAGTTTGCTCAAATTGTTTGGGGTACGATCACCAATCGTTCAGTTGTAAGAGCAACAATCGGTGCCAAATCTGTGGTCAAAGGCACCACACGCTGTTACATGTTGAGGCAAGAGGGGCTTATCATGGTAACAACCAGCAATATTACCCTCATGCATCTGTTCAAGGGCAAAATAACACAGAGTACAACACTCACTTGATTCAAAACGTGAATCAATCCATCCCCTCAAATGGTTGGAGCAATGCACAATTTGGTATAATACCATCCAACTACATGCCACATCCTAACAATACACAAAATCCGAATCAACTCTGTCCAATGAATCAGTGGAGCAATGAACAAAATGGTATAATACCATCCAACTACATGCCACATCCTTACAATATACCGATTCCGAATCAACTCAGTTCACCGAATCAGTGGGGCAATGGACAAAACAATTTTACGACAAATTGTACCAATTCTTACCCCAACCAGATTCAGAACGCGAATCAAGGTAATTCCCAAAATGGGCACAATAATGCCTCACCATCTTCCACCAGTAACACTTTAAACTTATACCTTAACCAAATGCAATCTAAGGTTTTGCTAGCGACGGCATTAGTCAAGGTCTTAGCTGCAAATGGAGATGAGTACGTTCTAAGGGCATTGATAGATCCTGGTTCAGAAGCCACATTTGTAACTGAAAACGTTGCACAGCTTCTTAATTTAAGGAAACAAAGGGCATTTGCAGATGTTAAGGGCTTAGGACAAACATCAACTGGCACTGCGAATTCTATGGTTGATTTAAGCTTATTTTCGTTAATAAACCCATCATTTTGTCTTGATATTAGAGCCTTTGTGTTCTCTCAATTAACCTCTGTGTTGCCCAAACATCAAATCTGCACATCATCTTGGAGTCACTTGGCAAACTTGCCATTGGCAGACCCAACATACTGCAATCCTGGGAAAATTGATATGCTGGTAGGAGCCGATGTTTATGCGGCAATCATTCTCGAAGGACTAATTCCAGGGCAAAATGGATCCCCAGTCGCACAAAAAACAGAACTGGGGTGGATTTTAACTGGAGGAGCCAGCATCACTCATCCATGTACTACAGTGACACTACAAAACCACCACACAACAGTGGATGCACTACTAAAGAAGTTTTGGGAGATAGAAGAGGACATCGAGATACGCAAACTAACTGAAGAAGAAGAAAAATGTCAACTGCATTATCAAAAGACTACCAGGCGAACAGGAGATGGTAGATATGAGGTACGGCTACCGTTCAAGGAGAACACTCGACCCAACCTTGGCAACTCGAAAGGTGCAGCAATGGCAAGATTTTTTCAAATTGAAAAACGGCTCAACTCAAATGAAAACCTCAGACAAGCATACACATCTTGCATCAATGAATACGCTACTCTGAAACACATGAAGGAAGTTAAAACAGATGTTGAATTTCAAAATGGAAATCACTATTTCCTTCCTCACCACGCGGTATTTAAGGAATCGAGCTCGACCACTAAACTTCGAGTTGTGTTTGATGCGTCATGCATAACGTCTAAAGGAGTTTCATTAAATGATTACCTGATGGTTGGCCCACGGCTTCAGGTGGACATAATTGACCTGATAGCACAGTGGAGGAAGTTCAAGGTGGCATTTGCAGCGGACATCAGTATGATGTACCGACAGATATGGATGGCAAAGGAGGACACACCGTACCAACTGATTCTGTGGAGGTCAAAACGCGATGAACCTATTAAGACGTATGCACTCAATACTGTCACATTCGGAACAGCATCGGCCCCATATTTAGCTGTTCGAACCTTACAGCAGTTAGCGATTGACGTCGAAAAATCGCATCCCCATGTAACCAAAGCAATCATCGATGGGTTCTATGTAGACGATTTTATATATGGGGCTGACAGCGAAGAAGATGCCATCAAGGTACAAACCGATGTATTATCGACCTTGAGTTCAGCTGGATTTCCGTTGCGCAAATGGGCCAGCAACTCCTCAGCAATTTTAGAAAGGATACCTGAAAGGGAAAGAGAAGTGAATCTGCCTTTAAAATTCGATTCACAGGATGTCATTAAGATGTTGGGTATCCAATGGCATCCTGCAAGGGATATATTTACTTATAAATTAAACATACCTGAGGTGAAGAAACACACAAAGAGATCAGTACTTGCCGACATCGCACGCCTGTTTGATCCTCTGGGATGGATTTCGCCGTGTGTCATCCAGGCAAAACTGATTTTACAACAACTGTGGGCTAAGGCGCTATCCTGGGATTCCACCATAACTTCGGAAATAGAAGGACCGTGGACAGAACTGCGAGGTGGACTTAAAAAACTGGATGGGCTAGAGATCCCACGCTGGATTGGTAGTGAGGGCTCATCGCAGGTTCAACTGCACGGCTTCAGTGATGCCTCGGAGAAAGCGTATGCAGCGGTCGTCTACGCACGAGTGATATCAAACAATCAGGAGAGGATTCACTTGTTGGCATCCAAGACCAGAGTGGCACCGGTAAAAAGCATATCCTTGCCACGACTGGAGCTCTGTGCAGCATTATTACTGGCAAAGCTTATGCAACGACTGTCAACAGCTATGCAGGTCAAACAGCTAGAGATGTTTGCATGGTCCGATTCCATGATAACCTTGGCGTGGATAAAGGGAAATCCAGCTATTCGCAACACCTTTGTAGCCAACAGAGTCACGGAAATTCAAGCACTCACAAACAAGGATATCTGGCGACATGTAGGTAGCAAGGAGAATCCCGCAGACATCGGGTCTCGAGGACTTTCCCCCGAAGAGTTACTCGGCAGTCAACTGTGGTGGCATGGTCCAAACTTTCTACAAGGTTTATCGTCAATCGATCTGCAAACCACACCTCCCCTGGAAACAGATGAGGAAACAAAGGGGGTAGCAAGGCAATGCCTTTGCATTACGATAGATAGCTCATTTTTTCAAACATTTTCAACTCTCAAACGTCTAGTAGCCAGCACGGCTATTTGGAGAAGATATTTCTATAACTTAAGAGATAAACAGACAAGAAGGCCGCTGGATATTTATCCAATCACTACAGACGAACTTATCTCATCTCACCAGCAGCTCATCAAGCTTGCACAAAGAGATCTTTTTAACGAAGAAATCAACGCGCTTAAGAACAAACGACATATACCAAAGAGAAGCTCAATTCGAAATCTTAACCCTTTCCTCGACGAAAATGAAATTCTTCGTGTGGGGGGTAGATTAGGAAATTCACCTCTCCCTTATAATCAACGGCACCCAGCAATCCTCAAAGAAACTCACCACTTCACAAAATTAATTGCAGCAGACTCTCACCATAGAACGCTGCATGGTGGTCAGCAGATGATGATGGCCGAAATCCGAAGTAGGTATTGGGTAACAAACCTGAAGAGGCTTGTCAAATCGACAATATATAAATGCGTTCGGTGCCATCGCTACAACGCGAAAATGCAGGAGCAGCTGATGGGAAACCTTCCTTTGGAGCGTGTGAGTATAGCAAGACCCTTTTTTAACACCGGCGTTGACTATGCTGGACCTGTGGAAATCAAAATGTGGAAAGGGAGATGCAACAAGATAGCAAAGGGCTATATCGCTGTTTTTATCTGCCTTGCGACAAAGGCAATCCATATTGAGCTGGTCAGCGACTTAAGCGCAACAGCATTTATAGCAGCATTCAGGCGATTCGTGGCAAGACGAGGAATGTGTGCGAATATGTTCAGCGACTGTGGTACCAACTTCAAAGGAGCGAGCAACGAGCTTAGAAAGGATAGCAAGTTCATAACATCTGAATGGTCAACCGAAGTAGCAGCAAGCCTCGCATCGCATCAAACAATGTGGCACTTCAATCCTCCATCATCACCACACTTTGGTGGTCTGTGGGAGGCTGGTGTTAAATCGATTAAGCACCATCTAAAAAGGACGATTGGACCCTCGAAATTAACGTTCGAAGAATACGCAACACTGCTGACACAAATCGAAGCGTGCCTCAATTCTCGACCACTATGTCCAATGTCGTCAGACCCCGATGATCTGACGGTGTTAACGCCTGGACACTTCCTAATTGGAGCACCACTGCAAACGCTGCCAGACAGGAACCTAGCTGAGAAGAACATCAACAACCTCGACAGATGGAGATACCTGCAGCGACTCACGCAGGAATTTTGGAAGCAGTGGAGCACAACCTACCTCCACCTGCTTCAACAGCGTCCAAAATGGCTGCAACGGAAACCTGATATAAATGTGGGAGATATTGTCCTCGTCAAAGAAGACAACCTTCCTCCATCCGAATGGCTACTCGCGCGAGTCATCGATCTACACCCCGGGTCAGATGGTCTAACGCGCGTGGTGACCATCAAAACGCGAAACTCAACACTTAAAAGACCGATCGCAAAAATTTCCCCTTTGCCGATATCGAACTGATGAAACATAATTTTAATGAAGTCTGAACGTATCCCATAACCCAAACTCTAGCCATTAATAATACGTGAATTAGCAACCCCCGGCAACATAAACAATCCCGTACAAACCCAAACCAAACCACAAAACCAAGAGGTCAACTCACCTTAAAATGACTTCTTCCGAACATTAAACACATAATGCAATTAATTTATATTTGCAATTTAACCACGTTAAATGTTAACAACTAAACTAATGCATTGTTTTTTTTTTCAACTTTCATGAGCACATGCACCTAACCTCAAACACTAAGGAGGCAAGGCGGCCGAGAAGCCGACGATAAAGTGACGACAAGAATCACCACGAAACACCAAGACGAGACATCAACATCCGACATCATAGACACCAAATCTGGAGGCCGGGAGCATGTTGCTTCCCAACAGACAACACAAAAGCACCAGAATCCCGAGACACGACAAGACACCGACGAAGGAAATAAAACGAAACTGAAGGCCAACTGTCAAAGGTGCCCAACAGCTCAAACCATCGATCGTCGATACAGTGTCGATCTCTTTCCCCATCATGCGAAGCGCATAAGTCAACAGGCGGCACAAACATCCAATCCAGTCACACCAACTAGGATAAAATCGGGCGAAATGGCGTGGGAGGTAGATCACACTAATTATCACCTCATGTCATCTCGCTCCCTCACATGATGATACGGTGGACTGGTATAAATCTAGTTACTTAACTAGTTGAAGGGGAAACATTCACGGTCAAGGTCAATGACCGTGCACTGCACAGCTGAGCGCAGTATATAATAAACCGAGGCTTAATGTTAAGTTAGAATGGCATTTTGGGTCATTCGAATTTGTAAGTTTGGATTCAAATAAAGCAATAATTTATAACGTTGTACAAACGGTTGTGTTTCATTTCATCTAAATGAAATTCGTTCATCATTTGCTGAGACGCCTTCTCTAGCAAGTTTAAATTTCTAACGTCGCCTACGTTTAGAACAGATACAGTGAATAAGGCAAAACAAAAGTCAACATTGCGCAGGTTATAGATATTCAAACCTTTGGTAATTTTGGTGAATCAAAATAAATAAGTTGTTAAATTCAGTTGTCCGTGTTGAATGATGTTGATGTATGTAGGTATATGTATGATTATGATATCTTTCTTCTGTCTGTCCGTCAATTTTGCTCTTCGCTCTCTTGCAATCTCTATCTATCTGTATTTATCTCATTCGTAAAATTATATGACCAATAAATAATATATACACCATTTTTAAAAAAAAAGTTTCACTTCTACCGCGTGTGACTGACACACAAACTTTTTTTTTTCAATAAAGGAGAGCTAGTGTAATGAAGTTACTGCAGCTATCAGTTGAACGACAACTGTCAAACCTTATTTTAATGGAAAACCGAAACAATTTACCGCTGCTGAGAGAATTTTCCCCCACTTTCCAAATTACTTATTATTTGACAGCGACTAAAGTTTTACACAGAAAAGATACCAAACAGACCTAATGAAAATGCATAATCTCAATTTGTAAACTTCACTTCAGTATGTGAATGTGTAAACAAGAGAACAAAATCAATGTCAAACGAATGTCAACGGCGATGACAGTTTCTCTACATTTTCTCTTTGCTTCCACCAATGAAAATGCATACATGCATACTCTCAATTTGTGAATGCCTGAACTTCAATATGTGAATGTGTGTACTGACAACGTATTGACGGATGCAAAAAGTAGAAAGTAGACCTACTTTATCCGTCGAAGTTCATGCATCCGTTGGTCATGGGCCATCTCCCATAAGTATGTGTGTATTCTATCGAGCCGTCGCTGAAAAAAAAAACGGAGCAACGGATCGACGGATTCTATGGGCCGGGGCCTTTAAACTCGGTGCTTTGTTTAACACTCAAATCATCGATGTTGTTTTTGTATTTCGACCGTCTTTACCTACGATTCCTTTTTGAATGACGAGATGTGTGTACTCACAATCGAGCGAAAACCTAGATGACCGCTGATCGTCAGTCAGTAGCAAAAACTCTTGGATCTCGTCAGTTTTGATCGACAAACCTTCATTCAATTGTAAACACTTTCCGTTTTGAGGGATATCAACCAAAACTGCCAGTTTTGCTCTACGCAAAAAGCGCTTTAGCCAATGTAGGTACAAGAAATACCAGAAATTATTTTTTTCATTTATTTATCTTAATTTAATAAAAGTTAATAAATATAACAAATTAATTTATGCATTTTCTTTGAGGGCTTCAGGCAGCAAGACCATTTGAAGACAATTTTAGTGCATAAAAAAAACGTTTAATAAAACGGATGCTTGTCGCATGTTTTCTTTAAATGAGATCTCCTTAGTCTAGCTAAACCCTCAAGTAGCAACTTTTCGCTTAGTCCGCCATGATATCATAATTTCCAACAAAACACAAGCCAACTATATTTAACCTAATCTAACTGGCTCTTTCGCACCTATACAAAATATTCCCTGGAAATCATTTCCGAATTAGTGGAAAGTTGCCATTAAATAATCCAAATTCGATCAAATCTATCCGAGATTTGGTTGGCAGCGCACGTACATACGTTAGATTTCATTTGATTTTTTTTCGCTCCGCTCCTGATGGAAATTAAAACCACAGAAAACATTAATAATCCGTTGTTAATATAACTAGTTTATTTTCCACTGAGAAATGTAAGTGATAAATTTTATAAAATTGAATATATATCGCTGTTTTAAAGTGCCTAAATGTGAATTATTTCAGTTTGAAAAGAGTACAGTCTACTCCCCTTTCGAGTGACACTATCTAGAGTCTGGTGTTGTTTTTCTTTTCTTATTCACCGACAATTTATACAGTACAACCTCGCGCGATAAGTAATTTCTATTAATAATTAATTAATTGATATTTGAGTGGAGTGCAGATGGATATCCTCTGAATTTCAGGAAATATTGAAAGTGAGAAAGTTTTAATTCGCCTCAACCCACGCACTTTGAAACAGAGGTGGTGGCTATTTTCTTTCTACATTAAGTTTTAATTGTTTTGCAATTGCTCATTGTGATGCAGTGACACATAAATCAATATTCCGTCATCGACAAGTTCCTAGGATCGTCTCAGGCTGTCTCAGTGCTGCTAGCTCATATCATAATTTATTCCGTCGCCCCTCTGACGTAGTCTCTTGCTAACCACTAGCATAGAAACGAGTGGTATATTAATTTTCTTGGTGTTTCTCAGATTTTATTTACGTATCTGTCGATGAGTCATTTGATTTTAGTGCCACTGTCAGGTCGTGCTGATGTTGATTAATTTGGGACTTCTTTTTGGCAAAAAAGAAAAAAAAAAGTTTTGCTACCCAAGTGGAGAAGTTCATTTTATGGTCACTGTCTTATCTTGAGGCAACGAAAGGAAATTACTCCACTGCGCTTCGAGGTACGGACAGCACATACCTACATACGTATACATACTTGATTAACGATTTAACGTAGGTGTTCATTTTGGGAATAATAATGCACACACATCTTTTGTTTACCTTGGGCGCTGACATCATTTTCAGTTTCAGTTTAGTCCCGTTCGGTTTTCTTCATTCACCTTTATTCGCCATATCAATTTTTTTTATATAACATAAGGAATTCTGCGTTCTGCGAGCTGCGACCACTGGCTGATGGAAGTTTTCATTTCTGATAAAATTTGTTTATGAATTTCGCATGTTTGTTTGAATTTCTAACAGCAGGTCATATTGTTAATATAAAAGCTGAATACCCGGTTATTGCCTAGTTCTAGTCTCAATTTGAATATAGGCAGAAAGCAGCTATTTATGCAAATAAGTTGTAAATTCTGTTCCCCCGGAATGAACGTACAATTTTGGGGTTTTAACCTGTTTGATTACTGCTGGTTCTATTTATTCCAGTTCTAAATTTGTTTTCCTCACACACACAGTTTTAGATAAAATATTTTAATAGAATGAACATCTACACTGAGTTCTTTGCTGTACGCAACTTTTATTTTCGTTTAACCATTTCTTGTCTTGCCATCAAATCACTTCGCGTCTTATTAGCTTTTGGTTAAACACAAATTGTTTTGTTTACATCAAATGTACGAAAAGCATTACCTTACTTTCTTATAATATGACGTTACAGTTTGATGTAACCAAATGCTGTAACAACTAAGGCACTTCAAAATGTAGTTTATTGGACACTCGCGTAAGATATGTATTCTAATCAGATTGCTTTGTCCAAATTTGAACTTAGAGAACACCAACTTTTTTAGTATTGCAAAATCGGAATACTGACAGAAAAAGTATTCCGTATTGTCCACATCTTCCAGCCATAACATTTGGATCGTTGATGTTTCTCAGGTCCCGATAATCTATTTTTAATAGAAGAGTATCGCTTATATGTGCAGTTCATATCGTCGTGTGCATGAAAACATTGCACATCTGACATTTTATCCAAAATGTATTTTGCAATACAAGCTACTTTCTTAAAAATTGTTTTTTTTTAATTATGTAGTTAAATAAAAATGTTCCTCAACGAAATATGCTCTGATGTTTTCTGGACAAATGTCTGACATTGGCTAACCTTGCTTTTTTTGCCGCATGTTATCAATCTGGTTTGGGGCAAATAAGTCGTTTAAGAAAGAGTAAGGCCCTTCGTATCCATACCATGTTCTGTAGCGCGTATAATATCGCCAGTAAGAACTGTATGTGACTGTACAGTAGAGAGTTCATAAGCGTGGTGGAAAAAAGATGAAATATAATTACTACCTACTTTTTATACAAGAAAAAGTCTTAAAAATATACTTATGCGCAATATTTCCATTTCATTTCAGATATCATAATCTTCAAGCTAAGATAAAAACTAACCACACAGAAAGACAACAGAAAAATGACTCGAGCGAGTAGAATAATAAATGTGTTGGCACTGCTTCTGTGCACCGGCTGTGTGCTCACTCTAGTGGAAGCTCAAATTGCCGAAAAATACACACAAAATCCATGCGTAAACAAACGAACCTGCCATGAGTGTATCCAGACACAAAACTGTGCCTGGTGTATGCAGCCTGATTTTGGGGACAGACCAAGATGCTTCCAGCCCAGCTATGCAACACTGGGTGCCTGTCCAGAGGAGTTCACCTGGAATCCGGATAACGAACAGAAATTGATAATAAATCGAGAATTAACACGAGCTGGCTCCCGCAGTGGCGGTGGCCAATTAGCGTACGGAGGTAGCTACGAAGCAAACTCTTCGTACAGTGCAAGCGGTTCCAGCTATCAGTCATCACAGTTTGGAGGATCATCAAGTGGATCTGGTAGTTCTTCGGGAAGTTTTAGTGCTGCTGGCGGAGAGATTGTTCAAATTAGTCCACAGAAGGTTAATCTTAAGTTAAGAATAAGTGAGTTTGGAAAATGTTTAATTTAAAAATATCAATTTAATCAAATTCTTCTAATAGATCAACCACATCGATTGCATTTACGTTACTCGCAAGCCGAGGACTACCCTGTGGATCTATACTATCTTATGGACTTGTCCAAATCCATGGAGGACGACAAAGCTAAACTCTCGAAATTGGGTGATCTACTGTCCGATACGATGAGAAACATTACGTCGAACTTTAAGTTGGGTTTCGGTTCGTTTGTCGATAAGGTGCTGATGCCATATGTTTCGACAATTCCTAAAAAGTGAGTTGACGCATTTCATTTCTGTCATTTGTTTAAACCTACAAAGATAGATATTTCGCATTGTGCATAATATGAAGTTATTTAGAGAAAGAAGGCAGATGAGGCCATTGCTTACACGGAATTCCATTGATATTCTAAGATATATTAACAATGATTCATGGTAATGTGATTCATCTTTCTCGTCTTTGTTGATATTCCATTAGTGTTGAACTATTGTTTTGTAAACGAAACGAGTTTTTTTTATTCAACACGTCATACTACAAGTTTTTTTTTTGTTTGCATTTATTTCCCTATGTTCTAATAAGTATGAGCATAGCTTGTTTCCCATCACCCTGGCCCCTCATAAGATATAATACGATAAAAATGCATTTTTATTCGCCTTTGAGAAAGGTCGTTCTTCTGCGCCTTATAGTAAGACTGAGATGATGAGGGTCTTATACACGCCTAAGAAACAAAATAACTGATTCTACGTACAGGAAATCATTGACTGCCTTTGAATTGTAACCTTCTGATTCTGTTTCGTCGGTTCACAGCATGTACAGTGGCTCTCACGACTAATCGGGACACTGAAAAGGAAAATGTTCCATGTCCATTTTCTCAAACCATTTACTAAACCTCTTCGAAGCTACTCGGCGGCCTATTTCGTCCCATAAGCGCTCGATAGCATTCAAATCTGGAGACTGTAGGAGTTTTCAGTACCTTGCAGCAATGATACTAAATCCACAACCTTGCTGTGTACGATATGTCTGCGTTGTGTCGTTGACTTGGTAGAATATGAAGTTGATGTTTAGCTTATCGGCACTTTCTTTTAGATTTTGATTCAAAACTCTGATGCAGCCTATGTGGTTTATTTTCCCTTCAATGAAATGAAGGTTCCTCACACCAGAACTCGCCATGCACCCCCAGACCATGACCGAGTTCCCGCCATGTTTGACAGTGGCTAGTGTATGTTTGTGGTTGGGCACACACATACATTTTTCCATCTGGACCTTTTAGGTTAATATTGCTTTCGACCGTGAACAAAACCTATATTTTTAAATGTTATAATGTATAATACTAGAAATAGTACTAAAATAATGACTTTACCCTATTCCAAAAAGTCTTATCCTGTTTCAAATTATCCTTAGCAAACTAATCGTTCTTTTCCATTTTTTCATTGATGAACGGTTTTTTTGAAGTACTCGCCGGTTAAAATCGTCCTTTCTCAGAACTTGACGTACTGTTTCCTTATTTTTTGTCTCCTTTAGGAAAACATGTAGCGATTGCGACGTTAAGAAAGGATTTTCGTTGACTGTTCTAACTAAAAGCCTCTAATCGTTGTCATTTAATATTTTGCCTTGTCCTTTGCTGCTCACATTGTACATTTTTAAATCTCTTAACAATGACGTGCACTATCGAACGACTTCTCTGCACAATTTCAGAAATTTGTTCAACAGATTTGCCACTCTTGTGATGTGACAAAACCAATTTCCCTATATCAAACTGATGTCTGTTATCCTCTTGGTGCCATTGGACAACTCACAGAAAAATGATAAATTTTAGTCAAAACACTTCAATCATTCAGCACTCCCATTTCAAACGGTGAATTTCCGTTATATACTACAGAAATAAACAAAAATAAATACTGTCCGATTATGCATGAGTGAAATTGTCATGTTGTTCTCATTTTTCTTGTTTTTTTAGCGTGTTTGTTTTTCTTATAAAATAAATTTGTATTGATAAATGAAGTAATGTGTAAATAAACTTTTTAATTCTTCAGACGTTTTTTCGGCCAAAAAGTTTTCTTCTCAGTGTCCGACTAGTCGTGAGAGCCACTGAACATATTTTATCTTTTCTTCGTTTCGCGAATATTAGCTGAGGAGTTGAGTCTAGGTGATTATTGAATAAATAAAGATGACTGGCCACATTCCCTTCTCTTTAAATAATAAGCAACTACATACATGTGCACAATTCGAATATTACCTTTTTATAAATAACGACATTACGTTTAACCTTTTTGTTTTTGTTATCAATACAACAAAAAATCCACAGATGAACATATTTTTGATAAACATTGTTTTTTTTTTATTTCTCTTTTTGTTTTTTGTATTTTATTTTTTTTACCAAATAAATATTTGAACAAAAAATATATTTATAAAAAAAAAAAAAAAAAAAAAAACTAACAGACTTGAACATCCGTGCGAAGGTTGTGAAGCCCCGTACGGTTATCGCAACCACATGCGCCTGAGTATAGATACAGCGACATTTTCTGTAAGAAATCAATTACCTTTTAATATTTCATTTATACTCTTTCTCTTATTGCCAATGCATTCATCTTTCTGTTTGTATAAACTTGTAGTATTAAAGTATTCATAGCATTTTCTTGTAAAACTTGGAGCCTGGAAGTAGCCGAATAGATAAAAAATATTTGTTTGTGAAATTATAAAGCTTTAGTTGTTGTATTCGTTTCACTTCATGGTGAATTCTCAATCTCTCTATCTACATACATACATATATGTATAATCGTATTATAAATAGTTGTAGTCTTTTGCATATGCTTGTCTTGTAAAAGTCGTCCTATGCTCCTTCTTTTGAATGTTAATTGTTTCATTTGTATTTTTTCGTATTTTGTTCTATGTTTGTATATGAATGTGGATTACTCTTGAATATATATTTTATTTAGATTTTAAGAGTGTGGTGGAGGTTGCTTGTTGAATTTGTATATCATAAGGGTAATGGATTATAGGGAATAAGAATGTATGTATTTATTTGCAGTGTGCAGTGACTGCTCAATTTTAACAGCATAAGATTGGATGGTATACTATGCATCCACCAGGCATTTAATTCAAAATTTACACATTTAATTCTGATTTGCCTCATGTATGACCAAGAAACGATGAATATATTAGATGAACTGCTTTCCTGGCTTGCCACTGAAATATCGTGACTAAGGTAGAAACGTTTTTTTTTGTGTGCCCTACTATTCTTCCGACATGTAGTTGCTGTTCTGGAACGTGTGACCGATCCGCTGCTACTTACGTGGGTTGCTAATTAATTCTAATTCTAAAATTAATGATATTTTCTGTCAAACGCACCACCTCGAAATCCGCAACACAAAATCTGGCTTCAGACGGTCGGGCGTTGAAAGGTTAGGTATATGGCAGAATATAAGTAATGTTTCCTCAAATTTTTAGCACACGAATTCGTTGCATAGAGAAGAGTTCGAAATATTTTTATTTTTTTTGGTCTGATTTACAAATATAAATGTAAGAAATAACTTCACAAATGAATGTATATTAAAAATAATGAAAAAAAAAAACAATGTCTGCACAGTCTAACACGATTAATATGTAGTATAAAATCATCATAATGGTACATAAAAATTGTTAAATTTTAGAGGAGTAAATAAATGCTACAATTCTCGTTGCTAAAATCGGACTAGTCAAAGTAAACAACTGTGTGTGAGCTGTCAAACGCACGACAAAGTAGAAAGTAGCTCTACTTCGGCGTTGATTACGCAGTTACGATATTTATACGATATTTACGATCAAACGCCTGTGGTCACATTTTGGGTGACACCGTAAGAGCGATAAACCTTCGTATTTTCTGGATCAAAGCTTGACGCAACTTATTCATTCAGCAGTTTTAATGCAAGTGCAGGCAAGTGGCCAGACGTCCTAATTGATTATAAACCTTTCTTAGGCAAGAAAAAAAGCAACGACAATAACATTTAAATAAAATTAATATCTATGCAGCCAGGCTATCAGCTCTTTCAAAAATCCAATAACATCGCGAATCTAAATTGGAACAACTTCAGAATTCTGACCGGATATTCGGCGACACGTACATAATATGTACCACTCCGTTGACTCTTAAACGCCGTCACAATTTATCACTGCAGAGTTATCGATATTAAAACGTTTTTTTTTTTATTATCTAATAACAATCATTGCCTGAGTGCGTGTTTATCAATATTCTTGCTTGGCATATCAGGTTAAAAAAATATCTTTGTTTTTATTTACTCCAACAAACCGCAATATTTTGGATAAAAAAAAACCTTAGTTTCTACATGAATAAGTTTCTAATACAATTTGGAAATTACATACTTCTCTCTCTATGTATGTCTTCATTCATTTAGCTTGCGTGAGCCATGTACAGGCTGTGCTGCACCTTATGGCTACCATAATGCAATGGCTTTAAGCATGGATACATATCGATTTTCTGTAAGTTTATTTCTGTGTCTGGGTGCGCATAAAATAAGACAAAATTTGCTTTTATTTGGTTTATCTTATTGGTTATGGAACAGTAAAAATTAAATGTACATATTTACTTCTAATGCATGATTTGTTTTTGGGTTCTTTTTGTTTTGTACTAATTTTCGAGTATTAATGATGAATGTAATCTTCATTTGTTTTGTTTTCATGTAGCTTAATCTATTAGAAATTATATTATTAATATCTTCTTTTACGGTACACTCTTGAATTATATGAGAATTTATTTACTTAACTTGTTAAACTTGTTGCTAAGCTTTAGTTAGTAGGAGTTTAATGG
Source organism: Brachyopa scutellaris (assembly GCA_949775065.1). NCBI lineage: Eukaryota > Metazoa > Arthropoda > Insecta > Diptera > Syrphidae > Brachyopa > Brachyopa scutellaris. The sequence continues at coordinate 56,072,419 of OX459112.1, read as the reverse complement.
CAAAGGCGGTCTTTAGGTACTTAATTATATAATTGAAATAAATTCGTAGAATAAAAGTGTACCAAAAAAAAAATTTAAAATTTCATATTATAAGCAATTGTACGGAACTCGTCAACATTAGAAATCACAAATAACTGACACATGAGATCTTCCGACAAGAATTGCTGTTCTGGATACAACTTGTTTCACATTACTTGAGTGCTCTTCTATTACTCTGGTACCATTTACTGATTACTCTTTGTGCAAGGTGTGGTTTCTAGGACTGTTGGTACTTTGTGAGGTTATAGCATACAGTACGTAGGTGGATTCAAACTGATTTCATAGATTGAGCCGGGTCGTATTAATAAAACCTGAGTACTCAAAAATGTAGCAATTGCTAAATTTTTGAGCATTTGCTCAGATGCGAGAGAACTTACTTGAGCATTTTGCTTTATTCGAAAATGGCGTTAGCTCAGATTCGTATGAATTAAAGGCATACATCTAAGCATTTGCTGGGAGAATTCCAAGTCTACTATTTACCTGACTTGACTTGCTCCGTATTTTTGAGCTATAAATCGACAGACTTGCCATGCTATTTTGTTAAAAAAAATTAAAAGGCAGCAGAATGTATAAAATTCCCTTGCGATGCTGAAGAAACGAAATACGATAAAAAACTGTGACAAAGGCAAAGGTAACCGTCGAGATATTCCACTTTTGCTACATGCTTACTATAGTCCTCGCCAATTTTGTTCAATTTGTCGATAACATTTTCTGATTCTATTTCGTTTGTATTTTTTTTTCGCAACAGACGCACTCGAGATCATACGAGATAAGTGAAAATTTGTGTGTATGAGAACACCGTACAACTGACAATTTGTCATAATTTAGGATTATACAACAACACACCTATTTTTGAAATACAGTGGTCGCTCAGAAATTAGAACCACTTTGTTCCTCGAGTAATTTTAATATCCGAAATTTTCTAATTACAGGACGTTTTATTAATTCACTTAAAAAGTAAAACAACGCGAGAAACAACCAACATCCAAAAATTTTATTTTCACATCTTTTCATCTATGTATTTTATTAGTTAATAATTAATTTTTGATTAGCATATAATAAGCTTAGCACCGTGGTGTTGTGGTAAGTGCGTTGGACTACTACGCAATGCTGCCCTGGTTCAACACCTAAACGTCTTTTTACGGTGCCACCTCTTTTGAATGTCTGACAAGCAATGAAAGAGTATCATTTGTCAATGAGCTTCTCAATTCGCCGTTCGGAGTCGGCAAAAAACTGTAGGTCCCCTTCCATTTGCAAGTTGCAGTTGCAAGAAGCAGGCCCAGGTTCACCCCGAGCTGTAGCGCCACCTAAAGTAAAGAATATAATCAGATTTCGCCTTTAATATTGGTCCAGTCATTGTGAACCTCTTTTCACGTTGATTTAAAAATCACTCAAAAAGACGGATTGCCATTTCCGGATCTTCAGCGCTGTGTAAAGATTTTGGTATATTATCTTCTATTTTATATAGCTGATGGCAGATTTTGTCACATTGAAAGCTAATCAATTCCCATGAACGCCTTTATCAAGCTCTTTTAATATGTTCACTGAGGTTTCCAAAGACAAAGTGTTTTTACGTTTATTTCACAATTTTAAAAAAATTTGTTTCACATTTTGATCGAGACTAACCCAATAGCTGCGAATCAAGTATTCACAGGTGTATTTAACCAAATATGTATTTGAGTATGACAAAAAAAAAAACACGAAGGAAATCACCCAATACATAATTTGGGAATTCCCTTTTCTATTTTAACCTTGAAATAAATGCAAAAATGTGGATTCACAAAACTAAAAAAAATCACTCAGAAATTAGAACCTCAAGGTCTAATTTTAGAGCATTCAAAACATTAACAACTCAGGATCTAATTTCTGGAAGATTCGAATTTCTGAGAGTTCTAATTTGTGAGCGCCGACCGTACCTACTGTTAAATACTCATTTTTAAAATGAATGAAAATGTTCCTAAAATAAGTATTTTGTTGACTTTTTCAAGTTATTTCTGTAGAAAACATTTTTTTTTGTGTCTCTTGAATAATTTGCAAAATGTCAGTTGTGCAATATGCTGTCAAATGCCAAGCAAATGCTCACTTCAAATTTTCGAAATTGCTCAATAAATTTATGTTTTATTTATACCAATTTTGAGCAAATGCTAAATGCTAAATGCTTTTACTTTGCTCAGAGATTTTACTTTAAGTATTTCCTTGTTATTATTAATACAACCCATTGGGTTAGACCCATTTCGATGCCCGATTACCTGCCTATTTCAGATCCACTAAACAGAATTTTGATTAATCATCTCAACGATTCAGAAGAGTCAGCTTGTAGTAGGTTTTTATGTGTCATATCAACTGTTTGATTGCGTAACAACAATATTATTAGATTAATGTCTTAACCTTCGTTTTCTTATCAATAAGATAATGGGCTTCAGATAAGAAACTATCTAAAAGGTAGGCACAAATACTCGGTGGTCTCAATCTTTTTCAAATAGATTTTTAATGAATCGACCCGTTTATCATTTGAAATAATCTTGCAAATAACAATTTAAAATGTGCAAATAGAGCTAATTCAAATCCGGTAAATGCTTTTAAATAAGAAGTGAAATGAAATATCGCTACAGGTAAATTTTAATCTACTTTGTGACATTTGTATTCCATTCGTGGAAAAAATATAGCACACAGACACAAATGGTTGCGAGAAGCAGGCCCAGTTTCACCCCGAGCTGTAGCACCACCTAAAGTAGAAAGGTATTTGTATTTATTTAAGACGGTGTTTTTATCACCAACAATGAATATAGGAGTATTTTTGATCGCTCGGCATTTGTTCTATATTCAATACATGAAACGCGTAAATAGGTTTTTAATTCTTTGCACGATTGTGCATGATTACGTGGGGAAATGGAGAACATGAAATACCACATACGTATGCATACAATCATATGACTTCCGAGTGTAGTACAATCTCTTCTACGATAATTAATCACATTTGTCCACCAGTACTTCATTGGTCCAATCCAGCAAGTCGAGTGTCGTTATACAGAGCCACTAATCTATTCCCAGGAGGATTAAAGTGATGAATTTTTGCTATTTTCTCATCGTGAAGCCTCTTAGTTCGTGAGTGGTGTCTAACTTCGATGTTGGTATACTGTTGCAATTGGTTTTTCATACATTCAAGAATTACTTATTTCACAGATTTCATGCCAATGTCGTTGTGTAGTACTTAATTAGTTACGTCGCGGTAAGCGTACGAGTAATTCTACTTGGAATCTTGTTCTGAATTTAGTCTCACGGAAAGTTTTGTATAATAAACGTTTACAGTTGGTTTTGTGTATGCACTATGTGTACTTTCAATCGGACCTACTCAGATTTTTGTCTGACTTCCAATTTAGATTTAACAACAATTCCAGCATGGAGTGCGCCGAGTGACATGAAGAAGCGTACTCTTAATCCTGTGACCGCCTCCGTTTCTGTTATTTACAGTTGACATTCTTACAACATCAGAAACTTTCATTGGCGACTTCGCAGCTGTTATGTCGTTAGATGATTAGATAATATTACCCACTGAATAATATCTCCCACATGGTCCAACATGGGCTGGGATTCGATCTTCTAAACCTATAGCAATTGATATCATATGTATTTCCTTATCCCGTGGAGTTAAAAAAATAAATACAAATTTCTGGCAGTGCTCTAACAGCTCAAATAGCTCATATGATGTGGTAGCAGCTTTAGATACAAATCCTCAAAATAAATGACTTACACCTTAATGAGAATGCGCTATAAAATAAAAGTAGATAGCAACAGGTTTCTCCAAATCAAGAGCGTACCGGTAAAAAAGAGTCTACGTCCTATGCTCACAGAATATTTTGCTAATAAAATCATTTCTCAAATTAAAAATAATAAAAAAAAAATAGGAAGAGGTAAAACGTGCTGCAGTATCAGGAAATTTAGACGCTCCCGAAGGTGGCTTTGATGCAATTATGCAAGCGATCGTTTGTCGCGATCAAATTGGTTGGAGAGATCAAGCTCGTCGTCTGTTGGTCTTTTCAACAGATGCTGGATTCCATTATGCTGGTGATGGTAAAGTAAGTTAGGCAAAAATTTCTCTCAATATAGTATGGCATTTATTTCATTTATTTTATTTGCTTTACAGCTCGGTGGAGTTATTGAGCCAAATGATGGCGAATGTCATTTGGATGGTATAGGATCATACACCCATTCAACCATTCAGGACTACCCTAGCATTTCGCAGATCAACCATCATGTCAAGAAGAACGCTATCAATATAATCTTTGCCGTTACTCAGCAGCAAATCAATGTTTACGAAAAGTTATCCCAACACATTGAGGGTTCGTCCAGTGCTGTCTTGTCGAGTGATTCATCTAACGTTGTTGAGCTGGTACGAGAGGAATACGGTGTAAGTTGAATGGGATTTTATTGTTTTTTTTTTTTAAAAGTAGATTGAGATTGATGGAATGATTTTGCTTTTTAGAAAATCTCATCATCGATCGAAATGAAGGACAATGCAAGCAGCGCCGTCAAGATAACATACCATTCGGCGTGTTTGAATGGAGGTACCCCAATTCCCACTGCCAAATGTGATGGTCTGAAAGTTGGCGATATCATTAGTTTCACTGCGGAAATTGTTGTCACCTCGTGTCCAAGTGATCCCAAGGACTGGCATCAGTTGATTCAGATTTATCCGGTGGGTATCAATGAGAGTTTGGTCATTGACTTGGAAATGCTCTGCAGTTGTCCCTGCGAACGACCCGGACACCCGACATTTGAGGTTCATTCACCTAAGTGCCACAGTCAGGGACAGTACATGTGTGGCATTTGTGAGTGTGATGAGGCGCATTTTGGACGCAATTGTGAGTGTTCAATGACCGATGTGCATGCTGAGAACGAAAGAGACTTGGGATGCCGAGCTGATAATACCACACAGATCGACTGCAGTGGAAGAGGTAATTGTGTGTGTGGCGTTTGCGAATGCGAGAAGCGGCTGAATATTGAAGAAGTGATATCTGGCAAATTCTGCGAGTGTGATAACTTCTCATGCGATCGTCATAATCAGCTTTTGTGTTCGGGACCTGATCACGGTACGTGCGAGTGTGGAGTTTGTGTATGCAAACCGGGGTGGACAGGATCGGCATGCGACTGTCGCGGATCGAATGAGACTTGTATTCCACCAAATGGAGGTGAGATTTGCTCAGGACATGGCGAGTGCGAATGTGGTGCTTGCAAGTAAGTTTTCCGATGATTATATTTTGTAAGACAAATTGACCGTTCTTTTTTTTATTTTTTAAGATGCAAAGTTACAGAAGAAGGTCGCTACTCAGGGAAATACTGTGAAAAATGTCCAACCTGTTCGGGTCGTTGTCATGAGCTCAAAGACTGTGTTCAATGTCAAATGTACAAAACTGGCCCACTCAAGGATGAAGCTGCCTGCGCTGCTAACTGTACAACATTCACACCAATCGGTGTAGAAAAAGTTGTGGTAGACGAAGAGAAAGACGAATACGCGTGCTTGTTCTACGATGAAGACGATTGTAAGTTCACATTTAAATACACCGACAAGGAAGACGACAAGATCGAAGTGCATGCCCAGCAGGAACGTGAGTGCCCACCAAAGGTGTTCATGTTGGGAATTGTTTTGGGTGTGATTGCTGCCATTGTTTTGGTTGGTTTGGCTATTCTACTCCTGTGGAAGCTGTTGACTACCATTCACGATCGACGAGAATTTGCGCGCTTTGAAAAGGAACGAATGAACGCTAAATGGGATACGGTAAGGCAAATGATATTCTTTGTGAAGTTATTTCTATTAATTTATATATTTTTAGGGGGAGAATCCAATCTACAAGCAAGCCACGTCCACATTTAAAAACCCCACTTATGCCGGAAAATAAAAGAAATAGATTTCCGAACAAAGTTGCCATAAAATTTGTCAATTTCCCCGATTGTGGGAGGTTTCACGTTAATTTTTATACGTTTTCTTTGTCTCTGAGTATCGTTTGTGTGGAATCCTTTCTTCATCTTTTTATAGTACATATTAAAATCAATTTTATTTTTCTATTGCAAACTGCCATAAATCCGTAAAATTAACGTGTTTTTCGGCTAAGTTATCATATTGTCCATGAGGGTTGTTTTTTATAGTACATAAAAGCTGACATTCAATATCTACAACATCCAAACGAAATGACGGTATTCAAATGCGAATAATTTTTTTAACGAACATAACAAAATATTAAAATAATTCTAAATATTTTCAGTGTCTTATAAGATTTAAAATATGTGTGCCTGCTACTTACATTAATGTATGTATTCTAAGTAAATATACTTGCTTAAGCTAAGCTAAAATAGTCTGTTGGAATCCAACTTATTTAATTTCGTCTAAAAATATGTACATCAGAAACATTTAAAACTCCACCGGTATTTGAATCTTTTCCTCTACTTTTCCAGTTTCCAACAGACACCTCTAACGTATACTTTTATAAATCTTTATATCACACGTATATACATACATATACAAAAAGAAACACCAATTGATGTTGTTTAGAATTAACCAAAATTTAATAAAAAAAAAAGTAACTCCAACTTTATGTGTGCCTAATCAATGTCATCCTGTTCTATTGGCAGGATAGTTAAAAAGAATATTAAGTATATTTTATAGCCAAATTAATGTAATTTTTTAGATAACAAAGAACAAAAAAAGTCTACCATTATCGCAATTATTGTCCAAAAATAAAAATAAATAAAAAACAAAGTTTTCTAGCAATATTTTGTGAACATAAATGTATTTTTTTTTAAGAATTAATTTCAACTCGTGAGTATTTCGAATACGAATACTTTTTGTAGTATTTAAGATTTTTTGTTTTATTATTTATATACATATATATTATATAATTAATATATACTTTTTTTGTAACTGTACTGATTTTAATTTTATATAATATTAACATTTAATATACATACATACATTGTAGTTTTTTGTTTTTTTTTTTAAATCTTTTTTGTTAAAAGTAAATTGCTTTTTTAACAATGAGCAAAACGCACATAAGTTTAAAATAAAAATTTTAGCTGATAGATTGGAAGATAAATAATAAAAGATACAATATATAATATGTTAAGAACAAAATTTTAATTTTTTCTTTGTGCTGGGTGAATATTTTCAGGATATAAGTGACACATTGATTTCTTTTACTATCCATCGCATTTTGTATTGACGGTAGTGGAAATTTCAGTTACTAAAAAGTAGTAAATAGTCACTCCAATTCTGAAAGTCGTATTTGCGAGTCGCATACGACCATACTCGTATTTTGTAATGTAATAGCAAATACATTACAAAATACGAGTATGGTCGTATGCGACTCACAAATACGACTTTCAGAACTCGCCGTTCGGAGTCGGCAAAAAACTGTAGGTCCCTTCCATTCGTGCGAAAATATAACACGCACACACAAATGGTTGCGAGAAGCAGGCCCAGGTTCAGCCCGAGCTGTAGCGCCACCTAAAGAAAGAAAGAAGAATATGAGTAAAGTTATTACGAAAAAACATTCATGCCGATTATGGAATCCGGCGGATCGTACTCCCCGGGAGTACACCCGATCCGTATTCGATTCGCATTTTATCCCAGAGCCATTATGGAAACCGTCGGATGAACTGATTTATTGGTCCGCAAACTGCATTATCAATTCGGTGTCAAACTTTCAACTTTTCGAATGACAATTCTTACCAAGAAGTGCAAAAGTGTATTTTACATTAATTTCTTTATTTAAATAAACGAGTCTCATTCGAATAAGTTGATAGTTAAATAGGGAACTTAAATCAAACAAAAAAAATTTATAACACTTAAGTAAATTAACAGCGATTGGAGCATCCCATTTATAATTTTTTTTATAATTATTGTTTTCGAAGCAAATACTTGAAATACATTAATTTCTTAATTTTTCAGTAATTTTCATTTGTTTTTTATTTAGTTTCCATGTTTAGAACTAGAACATTTGTGATTTTTGATTGCATTCGCTTGCCATTCGCAGGTATTTTCGCGCGAATGCGATTCGTCAAACTTTGTATGGAGTGCGAATCGACTGCGTTTTCGGTAATAGCAAATTTTTTACCGACAACCGTTCACTTTCTTACCAACGTTTTCAGTAATACGAAAAAATAAAAATTGAGGATAACTCTCGCCGAATCTGATCCGACGGATTCCATAATCGGCATGATTACCTGTACCTACGGGTATAGGGTTTATACATGCGAGATTCATCGCACTGGTGCATTAGTACATGTGTATACCTATATGACCAGAACCAGATATGAGCATTGCGCACCAGTTTGAGGTTAGATCAGAGGGATAGATGATACCTTTTTTTTTTAACAACACGACCTTCCACAATAATTATTCCAAAAACCATAAGAGAGAAGAGATGATGAACTTAATTACATAAGAGGGGAGGTCATTAATAGTTGCGTGTGACTGTGTAAGTCAGAGGAAAACAATCACTATAAAGTTCACTGAGAGGATCGCGCTGAAAGAAATAAATGAAAGCGGGACAACAATATCGGATGCTCTGAACAAAACTGAGTAAAAAAGGGATCTATAAAAGTGTTTTTCAATCTTGGAAACAACTTAACGACCCTCTTTGAAATTGAAAAAAAAGTGCGTGAGACTCTCGCGCGTTAGGAGTGAAACTTATTTCACAAAAAAATTCAAAGGTGTATTGCACTTGTATTGCAATGTGTATTGCACAAGATCTTATCTGCCACCAAAAAACTATCGAAATATTCAAAAGTGTATTGCAAGCTGAATTTTAAGGTTTGAATTAAAAACGACGTTATTTATTCTTCATATCTTTAGGAATAAAACCAAAGAATATACAGACCCAAGAAGTCGCATCTCTTATAAAATTTTTGTATGAAAACATTTTTACCGGCAGAAGAAATTGTATACATAAACCCCTTTTCACTGTGGAATTTTTTTTTCGGAGCAAACTCCGTAGATCCGTAGAAGATTATCAGTCGTTTCTTACCGCAGACCTCAGTCCCTTCGCGGACAAAACCGATTTTCTGCCCGCACAAATCATCTCTTGTGCGATGCGATTGTTTTGTTGTTGTTTGAAAATAAAAATTGTATTTTCTTCGCTTGTTTTGTTGTTGTTTTCTTCGCTTGCTTGTACTTTTGATATTTAGTGGCTCGATATCTACATATGTAGATGTAGGTATGTGTATTTTTTTAGAATTTATTTTACTGCCTGTTGAAGTTGGAGAAGGTGAAGCGTTTCACTTTTTCGTTTGATTTAGGCAAATTTGCCCTACCGCGGCTAAAGAAGTTTCACTTCAAGAAAATATTTCATACTTGCAAACTCGCAGTGCAAATAATATTGTAGCGGTGGGTTTTCAGTAAAATGTCCCTATAGAATGCGTCCTACAATATTCATTGTTCAAATAACGGTAATAATATTGCGCATTTGTTATGTTGTGCAGCACAATTCGAAAAAAAAATTTAAAAATGATTGATTTCGATGATGTTCGTGTGTAAGATTGCCAAACTACCGTTGGTATGGACGAGAAAATTTGTTTGTCATTCTATTAGGTATTTTATTCTTGTTAAATGTAAAGCCTCACAAACTCGACTGTACCGAAAGATAGGTGAAGATACGGGTTCACCTCACTAAGATCTTCTGTTTCACACAGAGGTAAGATGGCTTTCCAGAGGAATGATTTTGACAAGGGTCTTGGCGCTCCAAGATGAATTGCTTATGTACTTGCAAGATGAAATGTGTACCATAATATGCCGAATTCTTTTGTGATCCCGTTTGGTTTTAAAACTAGTATATGTATCTTCGAGAATCTTAATATTTTAAAAAAGAGCCTAGGAAAATATTATAAAAATAAGATAAATGAATTTACAAAAAATGGCGTTATTGTTTACTTCTCTACAAAAATGGTGTTTGAATCGTTTCCATCCATTCTAAAGATTGTTCCAGAAATTTCAGCTGATGAAACATTGAATGCTGGTGCTTATATCCCTAATATGATTGTCGGCCTAGAAGCCCTACAAAATGGGCTTATCAGCTACTTTCCCGACGAATCTGAATTCAACAATAAGCGAATGTGGATACTAAATCCTTTTCTTAATATATCCATACATTCAGCTGACCTTAACATGCAAGTGAAGGAAAAACTGATTCAGCTTTCTGCGGATGGAATGCTGGAAATGAAGTTTCAATCGCAGAGGACAGAGGTTTTCTGGATGAAAGGAAGGAACGAGTACCTAGAACTTGCCTGAGAATCTGTGAGATTATTAGGACCGTTTGCTACATCCTACCTTTGTGACCTTACGGGTTCTTCAATGCTGAACATAAAGACTAAGGCCAGAAACAGAGTGGAACTGGAAAACTTGCTTGTGTTTCCAAAATATCTCCACGGGTTGACAAATTAGTCAATGAAAAACTTATTATTATAAATAAAACAACAAAAATTAAAAATAAAACTGAAGTCACTCATGTTTTTATTTCTGATTTTGAAGCTCGCGACCCTTTAACATTTGGGGGTCGCGACCCACACTTTGAAAAACACTGCTTTAAAGAACCAAGAGAAGAATGAATTATAAAGCGGAGAAGTAATAAAGAGGAAAAGGGTTTGAGAATAATATGTAGATATAGATATAAGAACCTAGTAGACTATATTATTGAAGGGAGAATGAATGAATGAATGAATATGTACTTATTTATACGAACGAAGAATAGAAATTTCACCTACGCACAAAAAAAAAAAAAAACTAAAACAAAAAAAAAAAACAAAAAAAAAAAACAAAATAAAATAAAACAAAAATTTATGTATATTAATTCTATGTTTTGTCTTAAAAGTGGCAGGTGGGCGAAGCAAGCGAGCACGGGTCAGCTAGTATTATACAAACGGAACCAAATGAAAAACAAATTCAGACAGCTCTACTGCCTTCAAGGATATCAACAGAAAACAAACTTCTAATCTACAAAACAATAATAATATACCAATATAAACGTACGGGACTCAAATCTGGGGAGCTGCATGACAAAACCTAATATTATTCAACGACTACAAACAAAAATTCTACGGACAATAATAAATGCACCATGGTACATAAAACATAACCAATGCAGACCTACACCGTGACCTCATTAACATCTTCGCCGTATAAGAAGAAATAAAAACAATCGGCAGACGACATCAAATAGCGCTTTGTGACCGCACTGAAATGAATTCAAGAAGACGACTAAAAAGACGCAAGCCCGTATACCCATAAAATATTTAGTATTTTTGAAATAAAAAAATAAAAGAATAAAGGAAATAAAAAAAAAACCAAGGTTACAGACAAGCCAAAATGTTCATGCCAAACACTTCCCACAGCAGAACTAAACACCTAGGAACACAAGGAGTAAGGTTCGAATGGTCACAGTTTTTTTTAAGTGGACACTGTCGAGTCAAAAAACACATATTGACTATGGGAATAGCACAAGACAACACACGCACGATGCGCAACGAGGGCAAATTAGCAGAACACATTTTGTGTCACTGTGAATGTTTAATCAGAACATGTCATCGTCATTTGGGCAAATTCCACCTATATACCTATCTGTCAGCTCGCTCAAAGACATTTCTGGATTTAACACGAGGTGAGCTCTAAATGCAGGAAATCACAATAGGCTAATGGTGATAATGTCCCACTTCTATCACCACTCTTTTACTTTAGGTGGTGCTACAGCTCGGGGTGGACCTGGGACTGCTTCTCGCAACCATTAATGCGTGCGTGTTATATGTATTTGTGCACGAATGTAAGGGACTTACAGTTTTGTGCCGACTCCGACCGGCGACCCGAGAATCTCATTGACAAATGATACTCTTTGATTGCGTGTCAGACTGTCAGACATTCGAAAGAGATGGCACCGTGAAAAAACTTTTAGGTGTTGGACCCGGGCTGGGATTGAACCCGGGCAGCATTGCCTGGAGCAACACGGTGCTCACAGTAAAATAAACAATATATAAAGAAGGAAAAAAAAAACCTGAGCGCCTATATTCGTGACTCGGGAAAAAAATATTCTTTACTTTTATAAATAAAAGCTAGATTTTAAAAATTTATTTTTATGTAAATATTATTTATATTTATACTTAATTTTTATAACATAAATAATTTCATATGAGGTAGAATCAAATTATTGCTGGACAGTATAACAGTTTGGAGTAGACTAAGCAAATTCAAAAGCCATTTATTTATTTTCTCTGTAAATTCAATCATAAACAATTCACCGCGTTACCATTTCGCTATTCACTCCAGTCCAGAAAGTCATCGGAGTACCGCTATGCACAACCCGGAAGCGTATATTGGAAGCCTACTTCAATATCGTCACCGTCTGAGACAAATGGAAGTAGCATTCATACGTTTTTCCGCCTGCAAATGCTAACTGAGCTCGTCACCACCTGAGGGGACGTATTGAAGTAGGGTTTCTATATACGCAAACCAGAGCATGAATTACCGATAGGTGGTGTTTCAGTAAACGGTTGTGGTATGAAAGTGGTAAGGTTTATCTCAAATACATACATATATGTATGTATTTCTGCGAAGTATGATAACAAAACCGAGATCGCGAGTTTTAAGCGTTTCAAAATTGCTATTCACTTCGGGTCCAGCTATAGATGTTAACACATCAAAACTGTTGGTTCTGAAACGTGCGCTTTTGCTTTTGCGGTGTTGATGTATTTCTATCAAAATCTTAAAATCGGTTTCTTACGTTGTGATTTAATTTAAAAATTTTACGCTCCATTCAAATTGGAAATTGTTAATATAATTAATTTATGTTCCACCTAGGAATGTAAGTGATGAAATTCAATATATACATATGTATCTTTCATGTGCGTTTTAAAGTGCCTAAATGTGAATTATTTCAGTTTGAAGACAGCACACAGTCGGGTGACACTATCTAGAGTCGGTGGTGTTATTTTTCTTTTCCTTTGCACCGACAATTTATATAGTACAACCTCGCGGGATAAGTAATTTCAAGTGATAATTTATTAATTGATCCTCGAGTGGAGTGTAGATGGGTATCGTTCGGTGTCAGTGAATGTAAGAACGGAGGAAAGCATCAAAAGACAAAGAGTGGGACTTTAACGATAACTAAAACCACTTCTGCTTCAAACCCCATTTCCCGACGATGCTACCAATCCCTGTGTACGTTGTCATTTCTTATACCTATTCCAGGGTGCATTTACGATGTATCTTAATAAATATTTTGTTTTGGAATGTTTGTACCTATCTTTCGTAGATTTGGCTGTACCAAACCCCAAAAGCTGTATCCCAAATGTCTATACAGGTCTTAGAAATTGCTTGTATATAGCAATTTGTTGTCAATTGATAGCTGGGAATTCCTTCTTATTAACTAATGCATTTGCCTGAGTCTAATATTTGCTCCTCCTTTTTGCCTTTGACATACTCCGTCCATCTCAGCTTGGCGTCAAGTGTTATATAAATATTTAGCAGTATTTGCGTACGGAACTTCTTTTCCATTAACTCTTACAGTATTCATTCTTCCGTTAGTGAAGTTAATATGGGTGGATTTAGTTTAACCCAAATTAATTTTTGTTCTTCCAATCACTTACAGATTTAATGGCATTTTGTATTTTTTTCGCTGCCTTTTCAGCATTGTCACTAAACCCCAATAGTCAAAATTGCGATGTCGTCAGCAAAGGCTGCCAAGCTGGCTTCTTCCTGCTGTGGTAGGGCTCTTGTATAAAGGAGATAAAGAGTCCCAAGATACTACCTTGTGAAACTCCTGCAGATATTTACTTTAAGTTGAAGTATTGATCTTTATATCTTATTCGAAAGTAATGATCTGTGATATAAGATTTGAGAATCACGTAAATCTCTCCGGGGAGATCTTTTTGAAGTTCAAATTCTAGTCCTCGATGCCAGACTTTATCAAACGCTTGTGCTACGTGTTTAGAAATATGGCAGAACAGATTTCTTTGTTCTTAAATGCTTTTTCTACTGTACTCGCAACTCTGTGCACTTGTTGAGTGTTTCTTTCTAAACCCAAATTGGTGGGAAGGAACAAGATCTCTTTCCTCTATTATTGGCTAGATCTTTTAAAAGTGGTTTTTCAAATAGCTTTGATATTACAGATAGGATCGAAATCGGTCCATACGATTTCTTCTCATTTGGCGGCTTATCTGGTTTCAGAATCACAATTACTTCTGCCACCTTCCATTGCATAGCAACGTACTTTAGCCTGAGTGCGGCATTAATTATATGTAATAGGTTACGTATAGCTTTATTCGGGAGCTCCTTAAGTATTTTTCCTGTTATTTAATCATAGCCGGTTGCTTTTTTGGATTTATGTTACTTTTAATTTCACATTACACGTCTTGTAATGTTACATGCTGTATGTTCCTGTGATAATTTCTGGGCTGGGTTTTCATCTGCTATTTGCCCAGGAAATGATTAAAAGGTTTCCTGCAAGTGATCTGAGAAGAGGTAAGCCTTTTCTTTGGCCTTTCTAGCCCATTTTCTTGTTTAATGGGCGTTGCTTATTTTGCTGGTTTTGTTTTTTGAGGATTTAACAGCTGTCCATAGCGAATATTCTGTATCCTAATGGGCTGATAGGTTATTCAAGTATCGGCCCTCCGATTCGTTATTAACAATTTTTAGAAGCCGCTATAGTTCATTGCACATTCTCAGGTGTTCCGTTTCTTTGCCAAGTTAGCTTTGCTTTTTTTTCCTGATTAATTATTTTACTGCGTAAGGTGCTCAGTGCTTGTAGCTTATAAAACTGTGGTCGCCCCTCTGACGTAGTCTCTTGCTAGTAGTGAGTATTTGAATTCTCTGAGTTTCCAGTCGGTGAGTCATTTGATTTTAGTGCCACCGGTCGTCGCGCTGAGGTTGATTGATTTCGGATTCAGGACAGGAGGCGCTTCGGGGTACGCAAGGCACGTACGAGTACATATACATATAACATTGGTCTTAAGTTTGGGTATAATAATACACACACATCTTTAGGGTGCTTACATCATTTTCAGTTTCAGTCTAGTTCCGTTCGGTTTTCTTGCTCACTTTTGTTCGTCATATCAATTTTTTTACAATCTGCGTTCTGCGACCACTTATTTGGGTATTTTGTTAATTATTTTATCAGCTAGTGGAAGTTTGCATTTGTGATAAAATCTGTTTATGAATTTAGTAGGAATGTTTGAATGTGTCAGCTGTATATAAAAAAGTAAATAAATAAATATACGGCGTCAGCAGTCCTATACAGATACAGAACCAAGCCTAGCTTCTCGCAACCATTTGTGTGTGCGAGTTATTTTTTCCACGAAATGGAAGGGACCTACAGTTTTTTGCCGACTCCGAACGGCGAGCTGAGAAGCTTCTCATGACAAATGATACTCTTTGATTGCTTGTCAGACATTCGAAAGAGGTGGTACCGTGAAAAAAATGTGGTTGCCGTGGCCGTGGCGGTTAGTGCGTTGGACTACTACGCATGCTGCCCGGGTTCAATCCCAGCAAAAACACATAAAAGTCTTTTTTTTCACGGTCAGCTGTATATAGCAATTAATATAAAATCTGTGTACGCTTGTACGTTCACAATTTGAGCATAGGCAGAAAGCTGGTATTCATGGTAATGGTAATAAGTAGTAAATTGTGTTCCACCGGAATATGCACATCTGGGGCTTCCACACGTGAACTTGTTGCAGTACGCAACTTTTGTTTCCAGTTTCTCTCCTTTTGCACACTCCTCTCCGCGAGAGATGTTTACCCCCACCCACGCCCAATTGGAACATCTGTGAATTTTGGTGCAGAAAGCACGGGAAGAGACTTACAATCACTTCGCGTGTTACAAGCTTTTGCTTAACATAAATTGTTTTGCTGATATCAAATGTTCGAAAAGCGGTACCCTACTTCCTTACATAACGTTACAGTTAGTAATCGAAAACCTAAAACAAATGCTATAACAACTCAGACACAATAATGTAGTTTTTTGGACACTCTCGCCTTAAGATATTGTAATCTTTGTCCGTTGAATGGAACCCAGAATTTGAACTGATAAACAAATGTTTTAGACTTGCTAAAATTGTTCACATTTTCCAGCCATAAACTTTGATGGTTCTCAGGTACCGTTAGTCTAATATATTTTTTCAGGAACACAAAGAAATCGCAAAAGTATGTTGTACATACATAATATATATATTCTGGTTTCAGAACTTAACACAGATTCTCCTGAAACTTTTTTTTTATCAGAAATTGATGAATTTTATTTATGTACCAAATATTGGTCTAAATAACATTTAAAAAATACAAAAAAAAATATTGGACCTTTGGGTCCCGAATTATGGGGTGTCCCCTATAAGGGACAGTAGGAGTTCAAAGAAAATAAAACATTTCAATATTAAATTTTCTTTAATATGAAATATTTTAAATCATCGTTCATAAAGTCCAACGTCGCATTTTTCGCATCGAGTTGGTGATTTCAGATGGCATACTCTACAGCGAGTTCGGTTCCCTTGCTCTACCACGTAATGGTATACGATCTATGTGGTCGAATCTTAAGTCCAAATTTTCCAATGCAGATGGACGTGAAGGACTTCTTTTCTTTTAATGACAATTAGACTCTAATAACAATAGAGCAATTCTTCGCCGAAAGGCAAGTACACGCATACATATTACCGCCACTTTGTTTTTGTAACTGCCAACAATTGTTGAAGGTTACATCGAGAAGATACGACACGAGCGGACTGTGCCACTTTTTCCCCCTTATAGATGTTCGGTACATACAACGATATGTTTTGATCAGCACATCATATCCTCTAAGGTCCAAGCAACAGTATTCCGAAAAAACGTTTCATTTCGTGTAATGAAACATTTAAGCTTATGTTCTTTTGCATGGCGTAACTACTGGTGAGAGATATTGCCATTTCTTAGAATTTGTCATCGAAAAATTGATCAAATATCTCTACTAGCGTTTGATTACTGAGCACACTGCTATATATCGCGTCACCTGAAGTAACATGCAAATCTCTTTTGGTCCAGGTTAGATTTTCAATTGCATTTAATTTTTTTTTTTTTTTGTAACAGCTACAGATAATGGAATGTCGTCGTCATTATCAAATCCGTCATCATTATATGCAACTTCAGCGCCCGCAAGTAGTTGACTGCGTGGTAAGTTGAATATAGCCACTTCATTTTTTTCCCATGAATCCATCAAATTTTTCCATCAAATCTCCACACGCATTATTTGGCGTTACCAAGGCTATTGTAGCCTGTGCTGAATTAGTATAAATTCGTCTTCTTCCAAAAAGGCTAGGATCTCGTCAAAATTTACGCACCTACAAAAAAAAGCAGATATGAACTCTAATCTCCTACTGTCCCATATATGGGACACCAATTAAAAAAATCTTTATTTTACCAAATACAAAAAGATTTTCATAAATCTTACGAAGGAAATCAATAACTTGAAATTCTAACATTGAATTGTTCAAATATTATGTATACACTATTTTTGTAAAAATGGTGTTAAACTTACCTTTTTGAAGACACTGTACCATCAGTTTACTTCCCTTCACTCAAAAAAAGTGAATAAAAATAAAATGAGGGAACTATCGCTGGTTTTTTCTGTTGGTTACTAGGCAACATATCCAAAGGAATTAAATAGATTTCAAACATTTTTTGAATCTGGTCTGCTAATATAACAAAAAAATTAAAAGCATAGGTGTCCCACATATGGGAAAGTAGGAGAATCTGGGTTAAAACAAGATTGGCTGATTGTCAGCGATCTCATTTCCCAGTTTTCCAATGTAACCTTAAACTTAAATAAGACAAACAGAGATATCTTTTTGAAAGTACCCCTCTATAAAGGGGTTTGGGTTTGTGTAGGTGAAAGGGGTATTTGTAGATGGAATGGAAAGGTTAGGTTGAAATAGAGGATACAAGAAAAGCACTCTGTGTGTTGTGTAAGCTCTAGTGTTTTCGAGAAATCGATAGATCTGAGCGATGTCAGCCCGGGTAGGATGTGTCTTCCCATGTATTTTTGCCTTATTGAACATAAAGCAGGACAATCGCAGAGGAAGTGTTTCATACTTTCGTCTTCTTCTTCGCAACCCGGGCAGGTTCTGTGCTGCACTAGTCCCAGTCGGTTTGCATGTTTGTTTAACTTGATGTGTCCCGTATACAAGCCAATCATCAGTTTTATTTGTGCTCTGCCCAAATTCAGTACTTTCCTAGTCCGCAGTGGATTTAGAATTTCCATCATTTCCTTGGCAGCTTCTCATGTTTGGATCTGACTCCACATTTGTGCGTGGCGTTTTGCAAAAGACGGGCTGGGCTATAGGCAGTTTTCACTGCTTGTACCGCCGTACCTATAGTATTTACTGTGAGGTTTTCTACGTCTTCCGCCCCTGCTCTTGCAAGTTCATCCGCCCTTTCGATCCCCGGTATATTGTTGTGGTCAGGCACCCAGAGTAGGTTGACTGTGCAGGATCTTGCAAGGGTGTTGAGTTTTTCCTTGCATTCCTTCACTAATTTGGAATTAGTTAGTGGGTTCGCGAGTGCTTTAAGTGTTGCCTGACTGTCCGAGCAGATGTGTACGTAAGTATATCTGGTATCGGCATCAATGAGTTCGCTGCACCCCTGATAATTGCAAACATTTCCGCCTGGAAAACAGTCACCGCGGGGGTTCTAAATGAATGGATATAATCGGAGGATCTGGACAGTGTACACCAGCTCCCGATTCTCCGTTAATGTATGATCCATTCGTGTATATTACTATGCCTTCTACTTTGGCAATCACTGTGCCTTGTAGCCATTTTTCACGGCTAGGTATTTCGACTACATAGTAAGGGGGGGGGTCTTTATAGGACCTTCGAGCGCTTTGAGCGCAGACTTTTAATACAGATGTCAAATAATCCAAAATCTATTTTAACTCCCAGTGTAGCAAAGATTCCTGTCAGAACCGGTGAAAAGCGATGTTTAAAATCTCCGATATCTAAATAATAACTACCTATAGAATATAACAAACATTTTATAAACAAGAAGTCTTAAAAACATACTTATGCACAATATTTCATTTCCGTTTAAGATCTTCAAGCTAAAATAAAAATCAAGTATAAAGAAAAATAAACAGAAACAAATGACTCGATCCAGTAGAATACTAAATGTTTTGGCATTGCTTCTGTACACCGGCTGTGTGCTCACTCTGGTTGAAGGTCAAACCGCCGAGGCATTCAAGCAAAATCCATGCGTAAACAAACGAACCTGCCACGAGTGTGTCCAGACAAAAAACTGTGCCTGGTGTATGAAGCATGATTTTGGGGACAAACCAAGATGCTTCCAGCCCAGCTATGCAACATTGGATCACTGTCCAGAGAATTCCACCGTGAATCCGGATAACGAACAGAAATTGATAATAAATCGAAAATTAACACGAGCTGGCTCCCGCAGTGGCGGCGATTCCAGCTATCAGTCATCCGAGTATGGAGGATCATCAAGTGGATCTGGCGATTCTTCGGGTAGCTTTAGTGCTGCTGGCGGAGAGATTGTTCAAATTAGTCCACAGAAGGTTGATCTTAAGTTAAGAATAAGTGAGTTTGGAAAAAGTTTCATTTAAAAAAAAAAAAACAATTTAATCAAATTCTTCTAACAGATCAGCCACATCGATTGCATTTACGTTACTCGCAAGCGGAGGACTACCCTGTGGATCTATACTATCTTATGGACTTGTCCCAATCCATGAAGGACGACAAAGATAAACTTTCGAAATTGGGTGATCTACTGTCCGATACGATGAAAAAGATTACGTCGAAATTTAGGTTGGGTTTCGGTTCGTTTGTCGATAAGGTGCTGATGCCATATACTTCGACACTTCCTAAAAAGTGAGTTAATGTATTTCGTTTCTGTCATTTGAGATTCATAAATTAGATAGGTATTCGGTAATGTGCCTATTAAGTAATTTAGAGAAATCGGTGGGATGTGGCCATTGCTAATACGGAATTCTATTGTTAACATGGAAATGTGCCCTGGCCTTATTGAGCAGACATTGAGAAACATCAATATGCACATTGATTCTTATGAGACAATACACACAACAAAGTAGGCAAAACAAAACACAAGTTTTTCTTCGATGCGCTCCATGACTGATTTTGGATAATACATGGCTTTGCGTACGGACAACAGTCAACACACACCGAATGCAACAAAAACCTTTCTAACTAGCGTCGTTGTCGATTTATTGCGCACACTTGCTTATGGCGCAACACACACCGAACCCGAACCTATACGGCAAAACAAAAAAAACAAGGCGAAACAGAAAAATATGTTTCGTTGTCGATGACTGGACATTTGTTTTTCAGAAACAAAATTGCGTTGTTATTGTTTTTTGCACTGGCGTTTTACACACTCATAGGGCTAAGCGACATGCGACCAAAGCTATACTCTGAACATCATAGTTTCGTTTCATCTTGTTTCGTCCTTTTTTGTTTGCTTTTCCCGTAGTCGGTTTCTAGTTTTTTTACTTAATTTTGTATTTACAACATTTTAGTTCCAGAAAATATGTAGAGTGTATGTAGGTAAGCAATGCCGTGTTCTACTTGTCAAACGCTTTCATTTGATACTCAGGTAGTCGTAAAGATAACGCTAATCCACCATCTTGGTGCGTCCGCCATTTTGAATTTTAAATGATGTCACTAAGCTTATCGTATTCTACTTGTCGAACTCTTTCATGTTATACCGACATTAAGGAGGTACCTACTAACTGAAGATAACCTCATATTGAATGTGGAATTCAATTCAGCGTATTGCATTCTACTTGCCAAGGCTGTTCATTTGATACCACTATCAAGGCGGTTGTAAAGAAAAAAGAAGGGTAATCCGCCATCGTACCTACTTGGTGCATCCGCGATATTGAATTTATCTGTAACGTCATATAGCCTAGCCTAGGGCATTTTCCAGATCAGGCCGAATCCAATGACACCTCATTTGTTGAAATCGGTTCCATAGTTTAGGATGTTGAATTAAAAATGGCTTTACAATTGTTACCATAAATTGAAACAGAGACTCTTTAAATTTAAGCTTCTTACTATTGTATTTAAAAATAATAGTACCTACTTTCATCAAGCAAACTTTTGGTTTGATACTCGGCATTTCGGCAAGCCAGAGGGAGCATCGAAAAATACATTACTCTCATCGAATTGAAATATTGAGACAGTGATACGTGAAAATCGCCAAAATAAAACTCATAGTCAATTACATTAGCATTACGCAGGTTATAATACATATTTCTTTTTCTGCATTTGGGGAAAAGACGAATTTTCTGTTTTAGTTGATCTGTTCTGTACCAACACTAATATCTCCAGTGAACTGGCATGTAGTTGAGAGCAGAAATCTGAATATTTTTTGGTACTTAAGGATATTGTTACTCGGGAAATAGGGGGCAACACCATCGATTGGCTCAAGTGATAGTACTATTATGTGGTTTTCGATTGGGTAAAAAAGGCACTTTTTCTTTTGATTTTCTTTTTTTTTATTTATTTCCTTTTTTTAATTTAACGAACAAGATGTCAAATGACACACTTAATACAATTACAGAAAAACAGATCAATCTCGGTGGTTTTCCATTCGACATCTGAAATTTGAGAGATAAATCTGAAGAGTCCAATCGAAAACGACATTAGTTTCATATAGAATACTATACTCTGAACTCGGCTCCACAAAAATTGTCAGTACAGGGAAGATATGACGTTTGCCTCTCATTCTGGTTCCAATAGCTTTCATAAATCTGTCCCTTTCTTAAGCTCTCACTGGGTTACCATAGTATGCATGAAAAGTCGCCGCAAATCGGAGAGCAATACCCATAGGGCTACCATCTGCCGATTTGAAAACAACACAATTTGTTGAATGAAAAAAAGATAATTGTATACAAAGTGGACACCACCTCAACTTTGATGAAATTTTGGTATGTTGTAAAGGGCATGTTTTTGATTATTTTGGTGTAATCTTATATATCGGAAACAATTAGCTTACGAGATATAGGCTAAAAACAAAAAGAAGTCACTATTCGTTTCCGCACCCAAAACTCATCTCGCGCAAATAACCTTCATTATAAATCACAAAAATCGAAAAAGCGTTCAACTTCATTTTAACGGTTTCATCAGAAAAACAAGAAAGTTGAAAAAACAAAAGCCATGTGGCAATACCTTCACATACTTAAACTAATTTTATTGGTTCTCAAAGCACAAAATCTCAAAGCGTTTTGACAGAAAAAGCAAGTGTTTGAAAAAAAGCTCCCCCATAAGGCCTGTTCTGACAACTTTTGTGGAACAGAGTATAGTGCGCACCGTGGCATAGTGGTTAGTGCTTCGGACTACTACGCATGCTGCCTCGGGTTCGATCCCAACAAACACCTAAAAGTTTTTTCACGATGCCACCTCTTTCGAATGTCTGACAAGCAATCAACGAGTATCATTTGCCACGATTAGCTTTCTCTCGTAAAGCCGTTTATTTTTTACATAATAATCACCCCTGTGATCAATTCCGATCGGATTAAAAACGAACGGAATTACAAGGGACGAATTCGAAAAAAATGCGAAAACAACACCGAAACATTGAAAACCGAACGGATTGGAATTCGACCGAAATTGATCACAGCGGTGAATATTAATAAACTACAAACCCCAATATTTTTGATAAAAAAAACCGTAATTTGTAAATATGTATAAATGAGTTTCTCATATAAATTGGAAATTGAATACTTCTCTCTCTATGTACTACATAAATATATGTATGTTTTCGTTTATTTAGATTGAGTAGTCCATGTACAACATGTGCTGCACCTTACGGCTACCATAATGCAATGGCTTTAAGCATGGATACACATCGATTTTCTGTAAGTTTACTTCTGGGTTTGAGTGCGCATAAAATTAGACAATACATATTAGCTACTCTTTGGTTATGGAACGGTAAAAATAAATGTACATGTACCTCTAATGCATGATTTGTTTTTGGTTGTTGTAGTTTTGTACAGATTTTCTGGTATTAATGATGAATGTATTTTTTAATCTATTAGAAATTATATTATTAATATCTTCTTTTACGGTACACTCTTGAATTATGTGAGAATTTATTAACTTAACTGGTTTACCTTGTTGCTAAGTTTTAGGATCTTCCGACAAGAATTGCTGTCAATTGTTCACATTACTTCAGTGCTCTGCTATTACTCTGATATGTGGTCAAAAATGTACTGGAAAAGTATGCATACAAATAGTTACTTACTGAGTTAAACACCATAAATTTTGTTACACTGTTCTCTGACGCATCCAACAAGAAGGATCTAAAACTGCTCCCGACTAAAATAAGGTATATATTTTAGGGTTCTGGAAGGGGTAATACTGAGATTGCTAGACTTAGTGGCTCTGTCTGGAGCAACGTTAATCAGTGAATTATGGAAAGGTTAAGAATCGAAATAATAATTTTCGGCACATATTATACATTGTAAGTTATTGAAATCTCTGAATACTGAAGCAAATAAATTGAATAAATATAAATTTATAAATCTCATATGTCTTAATTTTATATTTTTATTCTTTAAAAAACACTAAAAGTAATGTTTTCTGTTGACTCAAGTTTAAAAATGTGTCCCGCACTAGCCACCAATTAATCTGGTCACTTTGACCATAACATCTTTTATATATCGAATTGAATTCCATCGAGGAACCATTTCATCAGTCGTAAATTTGTTTGTTATATTCCATTCGCCGAACTCAGCACTAAGATTTTCAATATTTTGAAACACAATGGAAAAATGTGTAGCGTATGTGAAAAGTGTGAGTGGTAGGAATATGATAACGATAAGCGATGGGTGAAAAGTTGTAGATTTAAGGTTAAGGTTGGTTAAATTTCCAACAGTGTAAAAAGTGGTAGAAATACCACTTAAGTGGTGGAAGTCCCAACACACTACCACACAATAGGGAGGTGGATTACATCCCTCAACAGGTTTTTCCTTTAACGTTTCTCCAAATCAAGAGCATACCGTTGAAAGAGTAGGTACCTAACCAACTCCTATTTTCCACAATATTTTTCTAATCAAACTATTTCTCAAATTAAAAAATAATGAAAAAAAAATAGGAAGAGGTAAAACGTGCTGCAGTATCAGGAAATTTAGATGGTCCCGAAGGTGGCCTCGATGCAATTATGCAAGCGATCGTTTGTCGCGATCAAATTGGTTGGAGAGATCAAGCTCGTCGCCTGTTGGTCTTCTCAACAGATGCTAGATGCCATTTTGCTGGTGATGGTAGAGTAAGTTAGACAAAAACCTTCTGAATGTAGTATGACATTTATTTCTGCTTTAATTTACAGCTTGGTGGAATTATTGAGCCAAATGATGGCGAATGTCATTTGGATGATATGGGATTATACACCCATTCAACCATTCAGGACTACCCTAGCATTTCGCAGATTAACCATTATGCAAAGAAGAACTCCATTAATATAATCTTTGCCGTTACTCAGCAACATATCAATGTTTATAGAAAGTTATCTCAACGCATTGAGGGTTCGTCTAGCGCTATTTTGTCCAATGATTCATCCAACGTAGTCGAGCTGGTACGAGAGGAATACGGTGTAAGTTGAATGGGATTTTATTGTTTTTTTTTTTGAAAGTAGATTGAGATTGATGGAATGATTTTGCTTTTTAGAAAATCTCATCATCGATCGAAATGAAGGACAATGCAAGCAGCGCCGTCAAGATAACATACCATTCGGCGTGTTTGAATGGAGGTACCCCAATTCCCACTGCCAAATGTGATGGTCTGAAAGTTGGCGATATTATTAGTTTCACTGCTGAAATTGTTGTCACCTCATGTCCAAGTGATCCCAAGGACTGGCATCAGTTGATTCAGATTTATCCGGTGGGTATCAATGAGATTTTGGTCATTGACTTGGAAATGCTCTGCAGTTGTCCCTGCGAACGACCCGGACACCCGACATTTGAGGTTCATTCACCTAAGTGCCACAGTCAGGGACAGTACATGTGTGGCATTTGTGAGTGTGATGAGGCGCATTTTGGACGCAATTGTGAGTGTTCAATGACCGATGTGCATGCTGAGAACGAAAGAGACTTGGGATGCCGAGCTGATAATACCACACAGATCGACTGCAGTGGAAGAGGTAATTGTGTGTGTGGCGTTTGCGAATGCGAGAAGCGGCTGAATATTGAAGAAGTGATATCTGGAAAATTCTGCGAGTGTGATAACTTCTCATGCGATCGTCATAATCAGCTTTTGTGTTCGGGACCTGATCACGGCACATGCGAGTGTGGAGTTTGTTTATGCAAACCAGGGTGGGTAGGATCGGCATGCGACTGTCAGGAATCGAATGAAACTTGTTTTCCACCAAATGGAGGTGAGATTTGCTCAGGACATGGCGAATGCGAATGTGGAGCTTGCAAGTAAGTTTTCCGAGGTTCATACTTTGTAAAATAGACAAATTGACCGTTATTCTTTTTTACTATTTAAGGTGCAAAGTTACAGAAGAAGGTCGCTACTCAGGGAAATACTGTGAAAAATGTCCAACCTGTTCGAGTCGTTGTCATGAATTCAAAGACTGTGTTCAATGTCAAATGTACAAAACTGGTCCACTCAAGCATAAAGCTGACTGCGCTGCTAACTGTACAACATTCATAACAATCGGTGTAGAAAAAGTTATAGACGAAGAGAAAGACGCGTGCTTGTTCTACGATGAAGATGATTGTAAGTTCACATTTAAATACATCGACAAGGAAGCCGACAAGATCGAAGTGCATGCCCAAAAGAAACGTGAGTGCCCATCAAAGGTGTTCATGATGGGAATTATTTTGGGTGTGATTGCTGCCATTGTTGTGGTTGGTTTGGCTACTCTACTCTTGTGGAAGCTGTTGACTACCATTCACGATCGACGAGAATATGCGCGCTTTGAAAAGGAACGAACGAACGCTAAATGGGATACGGTAAGGCAACTGAGATCTGTGGTGAACTTGTTTCTTTTAAATTAAATATTTTTAGGGTGGCAATCCGATCTACAAGCAAGCTACGTCAGAATTTCAAAATCCGACCTTTGCCGAACAATAGGACCAAAATAAAAAGGTGTTTTTTTTTTATAGACATTCGGTATCTACAAAATCCAAATGATGGTATTCAAAGGAGAACGAATTTTTATTTTTTTAACGAACCCACATAAATAGATTTAAATAATTCTAAATATTAAATATGTCTTATCAGATAAAAACGATGTGTGTCTGCTACGAACATTACTATAAATATTCAGTCTCAGTAAATATATTCGCTAAAGCTAAATTATTTAGTCTGTTTAAATCAAACTTATTTAATTTCGTCTAAAACACCTACTCGTACATCTATACATCTGGATTTAATTTTTTACAAAACAGCTAACGTTTTATAAACGTACAAACATACATACAGTGTCGTGGATAGCCACGATACCGGAGTTTTTTGTCCGCTAATGAGAGCTGTCCGTTTATAATAACGCATTTTGTATGGGAATTTAGTAAATGGTACCCCACAAAGGTGCCCGTTAATGCGAGTTGTCTGCTAAACAGGGTGTCCGATAATGAAAGATTTCACTGTATATACATACATACTGCATACAAGTTGCTGTTCCAACGATGTTAATAGTTTTACTCGGGGTAAAATATGCGTCGCCATTGGTTGGCTTAGTAATATGTATACTGTTTAAAACTACTATTTAAAGGTTAGGTTAGGTTAGTGGGCTGATGAGAA
Organism: Brachyopa scutellaris; assembly: GCA_949775065.1. NCBI lineage: Eukaryota > Metazoa > Arthropoda > Insecta > Diptera > Syrphidae > Brachyopa > Brachyopa scutellaris. The sequence continues at coordinate 56,045,605 of OX459112.1, read as the reverse complement.
TGGTTACATTCCCATCACATAATGTGTTCCCACCCGTGGTATGATCGTCTCGGTTACAGCCATCCCGAGGCCCTGGCGAATTTCAGCAGGTTAGATGGTAATCCATCTGATAGCTCGTCGATATCTTCGAAGAAGAATTTTCCCAGGGTTCTGTTTCTCAATTGACAGAGGTTAGGACAATGACAGAGGAAATGGGTTGTGTCCTTATGTGCCTCCTCATCACCGCATCCTCTGCAGATGTCATCATCATTCAGTCTTAATTTCTTCATGTGGTATCTTTGAGCGTTGTGTCCAGTTATCACTCCTATAAGCAAAGACACAGATTTCCTGTCTTCTTGCAGGAGTTTTTTTGTTCTTGCTTTGTCGTATTTTGGCCACAATGCTCTTGATACTTCACATGTGGTTAGTGATTTCCACCTGTTGTTTGCTTTAGTTTCTGATTTTTGTTCAATTTTGGCGCGAAGGTTGCAGAGTGGAGGTTTGACCGTCCCATCTGCCTGTTCTCTATCTAGGGCTGAGCCCTTTCTAGCCAATTCATCCGCAGCTTCGTTACCTGGTATCCCTCTGTGCCCAGGGACCCAGCAGAGTTTGACATTGTGCTGCGTGCCGAGACCTTTCAGCTCTTCGCGGCAACACTTTACAAGCTTCGATGTTATTTGTGTAGCAGCTATTGCTTTTATGGCCGCCTGGCTATCAATTTAAAGTGATATCGTCTCGCGATATTGTCATCATTGAAACCAACTGGGCTGCCTTTGTCACTGCTAGAACCTCAGCCTGGAAAACGCTGCTGTGGTCTGGGAGTCGTATGGAGCTATTTATTTCTAATTCCTCCGAAAAGCAACCCGCTCCTATACCTATGTCTTTGACCCATCTGTGTAGATAGACTTACCACCTAGAGGTACCTCGTTTTTCTCCCATTTCTCTCTGCTTGGAAAAGTCCAGGAGAAGGTTTTTCGAAGTCAAAGTATGGGACAATGTAGTCTGATTTGATGTCACCATTAAGGTAATTGCCAAGTATCTGGGTATGTCCGTATGCATAAGGTTTCCAGTAATTTGACTGACTTAACCTGAGAGCGCTTTTTGCTGCAGTCTCCCGCATATAGAGAACCAGAGGCAGCAGGTTAAGAATTGCTTCCAGTCCTGCTGTTGGTGTTGTTCTCATCGCGCTGGTTGTTCCAGTGTTCCAGTTTTACCCGAAGAATCTACTGCGGGTGTAGAAAGCAACTGATGCCTTTTTTACTCTTTCTTTAATATTCAGCTTCCAGTTTAGCTTTTTGTCTAATATGAGCCCTAAGTATTTCGCGCTCTCTGTTCTGAAAAATTGTATGCAAAGTTGGTGCCATTAGGTGCTTAGTTTTCTGCAGCATGATCGGAAAATTTCCATCAGTGCCTGGTGACTTGAAGGGCTGAAATTATTCGATTGCCCAAATAATCCTTTCCTCAGTCACCATTCCTACTGGTGCCTACCATCATCTCTTCATCAAGTCGATTATCAGATTCCAAATTACTGGTCGGGGCCGCGCATCCTGGAAAATGTGTTCTAAGCAGGAGCTCCAGGGACTCAGAACAGGATTGCGCCCAGTTACCATTGGCATCTTTAAGATAACCTGGTACCGACGGTTCCTTTGCTAGGATCTTTTTTTAGTCTCGCTGCTTCTGTGGTGTTCTCAACGTTGCTGCCATGAGGTGCGTTTTGAACCATGAGGTACGTTTTAAACTGCTGACTGCGCTTTTAAATTTTCTTTGACTGGATTTATATCTTTCCCAGTCTCCTTCAGTATTAAGTCTTTTTGCCGCGTTAAAGAGTTTCTTTCCCGGGCGGTGACTTTTTATCACCCATGCTCCTAATAGGACATGCCTTTAAAAATACTTAGCACCTCGGTTGCGGCATCAATTTCTTGTGGTGTTCGTGTATTTAGTTCTAGTAGTTGGCGTTCACTTTTCTCCACCTCGCTGGCAAACATTTCCCAATTAGTTTTCCTGGGGATTCGATATTTTACCTGGGGGGTTTGGATTCGTCTATTTAAAGATAATTAGTCAATCAAGCATTCCTTCTTGCGCGTCAATGATTATCACGATCTATGCTATGCGATAAGTTCGACGGTTTCTTATTGCCAAGCGATTTCTTGTTCATCTGCAGTGGATTGATTCGCAATATTCCGAAGTATAATTGCATTACGGCTTCGCGGTGAAAGATTAGATCTTCTGGCTCGCGGCATTGTAAGTAACACTAATAAATTAATCAGACAATTCAAAATTACGCATCAAAGCAATTTATCGATGCCCGCAAAATCAAAAATGTAATAACCTCACAAAGTGAATATGTTCGAAGGCAACCTACCGTACGGAAATCACGTTCGAAAATAGAATTCCACAGAATTACGAACGAATCCGCCTGGAAAGTCAAACACGCAGTCCAAAATTACCAATTGGATTGATTGCACAATGACAAACTACATAACCTTTCACAATGTGCACTTCATCAAACTGAACTCACTTCTTTGAAATCACTTTTCGCTGATGAATTTGAGAAAAAATCGTTTAGAGAGAATTAATTGAATTGAATTTAAATGTAATAACCGTCGAAATTAAGGTATGCAATGAAGGGACCGCGCAACTGAATCCGCTGTCAAAGTATAATGCACACAACCATTGTATATGAAAAGTATGAAATGTTTCATATACAATGTCACAACGCAATCCGCTGGCATTACCGGAACCAGCATACGACGCCATGTTCATTTTTGTTTCTTTCATGTAAACGGATTTAATTTTTTGTGATTTTCTTTACTTTACTTTTACTTTTCAAATGCGCGAGAAAACTTCTCGAGGCCGAAACGGACAAAAAGAATTATCATCGGAATCAGTCATTGTCAATCCGTTCTCGAAATATCATCATATCATCAAAAAAGCCGTTCCATACAAAATAAATGAGAAAATGAATTTCTTTCATAAAGTTTTTTTTTTCGTTATTCTGCCATCGGAGGAGCGGAGACATTCAACAAATCAAATATCATAAAAATCGGCCCATTCCTTCTTGAGTTGTAAACTAAACTTGGGTGTAACTAACCCGACTTTGTTTGTCGCCCGTTTCCCGCTCTTCGTTAAGTTTTTGGACCAAAGAGCTTAGCTGATAGGCACTTGGATTTTAGTGGAGTATGAAAAAGTGTCGCATTGCACATTTTTTCTACCTCATTTCAGCGGGCTATGCTGCCCATCTTTCCTTTTGGTAGTAGGAACAAGGAAGTAAGCTTTATCTTGCATAAAAGTTCTCTGAATAGCTGAGAAGGTGTCGGTAGTCGGTGTTTATTCAAGATTCTGCAATTAAAAAGTACTACCCAAGATAAACTCCAATTTTTGCCAATAATATTCTTTATTTCTCGGTTCTTAGAGCAACAATTTAAAAAAAAGCAAATATACAGATGTAGAAAAAGAGAAACAAACAATTTTTGTAATTTTTTTGTTTTCTTTTCATGACACATTTTGGTGTCAATCATGTGTGATTTTTACAAAAAAAAGCTAAAAGACTTCTTCATCAGCATCAGAGGCAACGATGTTTAAACCCAGTTGCGTTCCATCGATTGAGGGGTATAACCTGATGTTTGGTGTGTGATGTCTTCCTGTCTACTTTGTCAGAGATACATACATGTGGCTGCGCTTCTTCGAACGTCACTTATATTCGTGCGGTACAAGCTCCAGGAAGTCTCAATTGAAAATCAAATCAGCGTCCGGAGCACCTTTCTGGTGCTTGAATTTGGGACGGTTCTGACGTTGATAGTAGCTCTGAGATTGATTCTTTTGCGATTGCAGCAATGACTCTTGGTAGTCTTCCTCTTCGATGCGTTCAGTTATGTTGAGTGTGAGGCGTTTGACCTTTTCATTCTCTTCACGTATTTTCTGCTCCTGAAGTTTCAGATTGATTGCTAGATGACTATCGGATGGAGCTACAAACGACTTGAATTGCTGTTTTCCTTTACCACCACGGACCATAAGGACGAACGGAACAGCAGTCTCCTTAGGTTCGCTTGGGGTGTTGTTGCTAGCGCTATTTCCACCGCCTTGTAGTTGATCGTAGGATTTCTTACTGTTCTTTGCCATCATTGGTACTGGGATGTCCTTGGTGTTGGGCTTAATGGTTTCCTTGAGTCGCTCCTGGTAGCTGTCCGCTGCCATTTTTTCAAACATCTGTTCGAATTCAAGGTCTTCCTTTGACTTGTCGGGAGTCTCATCACGGATGTCTTCGATGGCGTCATTCATCCAGTTTTGATTGGAGTTGTCAAAACCTGAGGCATCGTCGTTGTCTTCGTCTTCTTCACGGCGGCGCTCTTTGTTGTCATCACCGGACTCCGAGGAATCGTCACTTAGCTAGAGGAGAGGAGGTTAAATTGTAAATCAAGTTTCGACTTGTTTACGGATTGGTATATTATACCCCTTCATCAAATTCGCTGTCTTCACGAATGGGATCTAATTCGGTTTCTCCAGTTATGCCATCACCAGATCCATTTTGGCTGTTTGAACTGACCGCCAGTTGAGGGTAGAGCTCAGATTTCAGCTTTTCTATTGCTTCCTTTGCTTGTTCCAAGTTCTTGTAGAGCTGCAGAGTAATATTTTATGGGTGTGAATTTATAGAATAAATAATAGCGGCTTACCTTTAATTTCGGTCGGACATTGGTCAAGCAATCCCGGTACATGTGATCTACCAGAATAGGAAACAAATCGGACGTGTCTTCCTTGCTAAAGATGGGATTGCTCTTTTTGTACCAGTAGTAGTGCTGGAAGAATACCAAAAAATAGTCCAACCTGAAACAGGGAGGCGTAAGCAACATCAGCCTTTAGATTCCCACAACCCAGTTACTCACTTCTTCCGGCTCATGGCACTCGTAAAGTATTGACCACATGTGTCCAGAAGCACACAAGCTAGTTTTAATCGGAAGATGCTATCCGGTGGATCTAGTGGCGATACAACACCATCTTCGGTTGAAACACCCAAAGATATAATCGAATACAGGGTATTCAGTACATTCGCGGACTCAATCAGCTTGTAGTTGTATAACTCTCCCAGGTACTTGGCCATTGCGATGCGTCTCTGCGCTAGCTTCGGTGAATGAATCTCGAGACCAGCTCGGATGTCCTCAAACACATTATCAATGACCATAGTGACAGCTTTCTCCTGATACGAGCTCAATCCAGACACTAAGTCAGCAAGAAACCTGATTAATGGGAAGCGTAGCAAGTACGCCTTCGACAGGCACTTGATGGCATAGCCACTGATTTCTGAATCCTCCCAGTTGATACGGCGCATCATCTTGATGCACTTGTCAACGTTTTGCTTGCACAGTTCTTCAAAGATCAGGTGGCGGATGTACTCGTGGATTGGTGGACGAAGTTTTTTCTCCAAATTCACTGAATCTGGGGGCTTCACTAAATAGTAGACACTCTCCACTTGAGCAGCATGACGTGAATCTAGCGCTGTGTTGGTTTTCATTCGAATCATTTGATCGAGGAACACGTTCGTGAGGAGGCGTGAGTCTCGACAGTTGTACAGATATACGCCGGCGACTTCAATGAACGCACAAGCCATTTCAATCTGATGATGATGGAAGTCACGCAGAAGCATCTTCAGACACGCCAGAGCGTCGAATTTCTTACACAGACCGAATTTTACCATTTCACCAATAAAACGGACGATTTTAATTTTCGATTCGATGTTCAATTGGTTCTTCTTGCGAATGTGCCACTTGAATTCCTTGCGCAGCATATCGGACAAATCGACGGCGATGTCGGTGTTCACAAGATTTACGATAGCAACGAAGCGAGACAAAAATGGAAGCAAATCCAGGCGGGTTCTGAAAGGAAAACATTAAAATCTACTTTTGGTAGTCACCAGCACTTACCTCTGCACTCCAAAAATAGACTTCGTCAGCTTTTTCCTGTTGTTTTTGGTGTTGTAGTTCAGAAGAAATTCAATTGCAGCCGAGTCCAATAGTTCCTTGTTGACGCAATTGTTTAGATTCGTAAGAAACTGTTCAAACTGCTGCTTGATGTTTGTTCCAGCATTTGTTATTCGCCCAGCTTCCATTAACGCCGATCCAATCTTATCTGGCAAAATCGGTTCAGCTGCTATGGCCGCAGCGGCTTCTTCTGCTTGTGCCTCAGCTTCATTTGATGGATCTGATGTGGATGAAGGTGGATCATCGCCATCCACATCAGCATCTATATCAACATCTAATGATTCTTCTGTCATTTCTATTGGATCTTCGGGCGGATCCAAATCCTGCTTCGGAGCAGAGAAATTCGGAAGGAACTGCCTCAAATCGGGTAGGTCAGTGTAGAACGATTTTGTCTCTTCATCGCCCCACGGATCTAATTCGCCGATAGAGCAGTCTTCCAAGAGACTTTCAAGTACCGTCCCTGGATTACCAATTTCAATCTCCTTCGCCAACTCTGGAAGCGGTTCATCTAAAAGATCCGACAGCGTTTGTGCCGACGACAACAGTTTGTCAAAGTTCGCTTGCATCAGCTCGCACTTCTCTTTTTTATCGTTTGAGATCTCACCTTTTGACTCCATTATTCGACGGATATTCTTCGTCATAGACATAAGTTCAGCCTGCTCCGACACCAAGTGTTTGCACAAGTTCTTAAAGTAGTCCTTAAGGAGCGTTCGCAAGTTCTGCTGTTTATCAGGTGGCAGAAACTCGGACTTAGGAATCGGAACGTTATATTTTTGAGACAAAATCAAAATCTTTTTCGGCACCAATCCAGCGTACTCTTCACCACAATGGCGGCAGAATGAGAGTATAATGGAAAAGTTGCTATGATCCTCCTTGTCCTGGGAAATAATGTTCGTCAACGCACTTCCGAGCAACGAAAGTCCCTGTCTTCCGCCGATCACACCCGAACTGACCAACTCGGCGAAGAGTCTCAAATCGACACGCATCTTACTTGGATTAGAAATCCTTTCACCTGGCTTAATACACAGCGTTTTTTGCCACGCTTCCAAAAACTGAGCATCAAAGTCAACGTACGTTTGATGCAACTGCGCGCATAGACTTACCACAGCGGGAACATCGGTCATCTTTAACTTAGCCTCCGACAAAGCTGAACAAATCTCCGAAATGTATTTACTCAAATTAAGGCCATTCATGTCCTTTGTTAAGGCTTCCAATTGAGCGGCGGTGAATTGCTTTAGTTTTTTAACAAAGGCTGTGTTTTTCTTCAGACTAGAATCTAACTTGGCGAAATGCTCCTCTCGCTTATGGATACACTTTAAATTTCCATTTCGAAGCTGAGATTTGGCTGAAATCTTCGCTTGGAGTTCCGCCATGAAGTTGGCCACTTCCTGCCGTTCATCGCGTTCAATTTCTTCACCATTTTTATCCAGTTGTGTGGAGGCTGGATCTGGGGCGATTTCAGAATAATCATTTTCCGCCATTATTGCTTTAATAAATACAGTTAAATTACGGGAAATTGCAATTAGTATTTGCTATTATTAAATTGAACATTCTCGTATACGCTCGAGATTTTGGACTTTTGGTAAGTTTGTGCTTGTGCGATTGTGACGTTTTTTGACAATTTGTAATGTTTTTGTTTTTGGAATTGAAATATTTAAGTTCTGACAGTAATGGCCGATGTAATCGGATTATTATTTTGGTCATGCAGTGCAGGTAGGTAATGTGGTGCGTTGATTTTTGCATTTATAAATTACTAGAATAAAAGCAGTTTTTATAGGTGGAAAACCGTTAATTGAGTCATCCATAGCGAATCAAACGTTCGAACTCCCAGGCGAATAACTGCTGTCGAGGTATTACGGTTGGCGAACGTTTTAATTCAAGTAAAAAGTCACAATCTGCCTGATTTTTGACGTTTGAGCCGAATGAAATCTCAGCGAGTCGCTAACCGTAATACGAAATAGTCTTATTCGCCAACTTTTTTTTTCGACTCGCTAACCGTAATAGCGGTGTATATTCTAGGCTGAAACAAATATAAAGTTCTGGACTCCAAAATAAAACCCAAAAAGTCATAAATAGAACAGAAGAAAAGCATTTACGCACAATTTATTTTATTTCCAAACATTCTAATGGATCTACATTCATTTAAAACACCATCCAATATTTAATATTTAATAAGATTGTTCACTGGAAATGAGCGTCTTAGACCCATACACTTCTCCCTATCAATAAAGAGAGCATTCACTTTTCTCCTTAAATCGGCTTCAAGAGCCGATCGAGTTTTGAGTAGCTGCTGATGTTGAGCCTCTGCCTCTTGAAGTTTCCTATGCAGATTGCTAACGGTATCTTGTAGATCATGTACCTCTTGAACTAAACGCGACTGGGCGTAGTCTCTGAAAAACAAAAACAATTAAAACTTTCGCATGCAACACAGTTTGAGGTGTTTCTTTGTTTTTCAGCATACTTACTTGCACAGCTCAACACCTTCGCGGTGAGTTCGAGCCTCCAATCGGGTCTGAGCCACTTTCATCGGATTTGATTTATCCTGAATAGCCTTTTGCAAAAGACCAATATGCTTCTCCAAGTCAAACAACTCCTGTTGTACCTTAAACAAATGAAGTTGAATCTTATTCTTTGCCTCGGACATCTCTTGAGCACGTCTGTCCAAAGAATTGTTTGTGTTACTCCAGAAGTCCCACACACTAGTGGCTGTTTGATTGATTATGGTTTCTATGTCACTGCGGAGTTGTGTCGACTTACCACGCTCTGATTGCGATCTATAAAAAGGAACAATCATTTTCTTGGACTTAAAATTTTAAGAGCGACTTACTTGTTGACTCGGTAGCTACTGGACTGAGCCCATGATTCCTGACTACTAACAGTTGGATCATATTTCTCAACACCTCCATAATAAGTGATACCACGACTATAATTATTTAACTGATGACACACAGAGTCGATTCCCAGTGTTGACTCCTTGTGAACAACATCGTCCTCCAGAATCTGCTGAGCCGCACGACAATCGTGTAGTTGCTTGGAGACTCGGTCGTATAAGGTTCTCAGTTTATCTTGGCTAGAGCGCAAGTTATCCACTTCCAGTAAAAGACTCTTCTCAACGTGATCGTGAACTTTTTCAATCTCCTGTCGACCTTCTCGGTGATACAGGCACTCCTGAGCAATATGTAGTGGCGCTTCCAAGTCTTGAACTGCCTTTGCAATTGTACTCTTATAACTACCCAAGGAGGTAGTTTCAAATACCAGCTTCTCCAGTTCTGTGTTGAGTTCATTCCTCCAGAACGTGACGTCGGTTAAACGCTCACCAAGGCGTCTTCCAGCGTCCCGTTGGCCTTGAGCAGTCTTCTCGTCTGTTTCACGCATGACACGTATCGCTTCGTTTCGCAGCCTCTCTGATTGGTTTCTATGGGGCAAGCTCAGATGGTAAAAAAAGAAAATGGAATCAATGAATAACATACCTGTTCGAATTAGACTCCGCATATTTGGACAAACAATTGTTGGCCCATTCTCCAGGAGTGTAACGAGTATAGAGGGCCGCCCTCGCAGCATGCTGGGGATTTCTCTCAAACCCCGTCACCAAATTTGGAAATGTTAATGGTTCTGTAACCATTCCCGCCGGGGTGAAACAAGGATTTACCAGCTGATTTGTTATCGGTTGCTCTGCCAATGGTGTGACCTCAATCATTTCATAGGCAAGCGTCGGTCGCCATGGATGCGGGCGAGTTGTCTACTCGTATAAACCAAACAATGCCAGAATGATGTAACCAAATTCAAATCTTCTTCTTACCTGATATGATGAGCCAACTCGTGGAGGAATCGATGGACCTGAAACAGGCTCCATACATGGTGGAGCACCAGCCGTGCTCCATGGCTGCAATTGGGAATACATTACGGTTTGTTCGAATTTCGAAGACATTTTTCAAAATTAAAATTGATCACACTTAACTACGAAACAAAATTTTATACAAATTCTACAAGACAATTGACAAAGAAATCTAAAGATACACTGATACTCTAGCCTAGGTATAGTATAATCGTGATTTGTGTGCTCTATAGCTCCGTGAAAACCAATAAAACGGTGCTTGGATGAATATGAGTGCTGTGCTACAATGAATTCAATTCCATCTAACGTATGATTCCACGAGATTGCGATAGTCCTTTCTCTCGACATATTGTCCGCCTTCGCATGACCATTTATCAAGGAGGTTGTCTTTAACTAGACGGGAGTCGAAAACCCTGTTTTCGAGATATGAAGTTGCGTGCCATTTCATGATTTTTTGCGGTGATTGCCTGATTGCTTAACTTTCACTCACGATTGGAATACTCGACCTGAGGAGGGTTTCTTTTAGAGCTCTCGATGGTATGGTGCTGTAGACTGGGAATCTTTTTTGAATAAATGAATCCTCGTTTCTCCAACAAAGCATTTGTGTTAGTTTATTTTAAAAGAAAACTTACTCGGAAATGTGGGAAGTGTGTTATTTAATCATCCAGAGGTATTTAAGAACTGCGTAGGAATGTTAGTAGTCACATTCCCTGAGGCAAATAGGGAAGTTTCGTTAGACATCGATCAAACTATTTACCTTTGTTTATTGGTTACCAGTTATGATAAAATCGATTATGCTGTTGAACCCATAAGGAGAAGGTTATTTGTGTTGTATAAAACCAGGTACGTACAGAGAGAGGCAGATTATTTTTTATACAAAAAAAGTTGGGGGTGTCTGTATCCGGAGAAGAAGTGGATTAAGTTAATACGTCCAGGTGGCTTCGGTGACTTTCTTACGTCTTCAACACTGATTAACTCGCTCATATGAGGTTTAAATGCTCTCAATAAATTGCTGGCAAAATATTACTTGCAGCTATACACATACATATATGTATCCATATGTTCATATTTTAGTTTATTTTTTTTTGCGTCGTCGTCGACGTCGAATAACAGCGCATGCGAAGTAGAGATATTGTGGGTTTTCAAATATCCAAACAAGACACAACATTCGTCATCCTTCTTTTTATTGCTTCTTGTATTTTCAAACGGAGAAAGCCCGCTGCTTCATCAAGGTCGGTAATGACCTCACCGCTCTCACCGGTGCTTTTGCGAGTATGGAAATGGAATCGGCTAAAATGGGCTTAGCGGTAAACGAAGGCAAAACAAAGTATATGCTGTCAACGAAAAGGGAAACTCAACATCGACGAATTGGACAGAACGTCACAATAGATAGCTACCATTTTGAGGTAGTAAAGGACTTTGTCTACCTCGGCTCTGCTATAACATCAAAAAAAAAAAAAACCTAACCTAACCTAGCTTATTGTTTGTCTTGTCGAACCCTTTGATTTGATACCCATATAATGGAGGTCATGAAGATAACGGTAGTCCGCCATCTTGGTGCACCGCCATGTTGAATCTCGAATAACGTCACTTAGCATATTGTTTGTCTTGTCAAACCCTTTCATTTGATACCCATATTAAGTAGGTCGTGAATGAACGGTAACCCGCCAACTTGGGGTGTCCGCCATATTGAATGTTTCTATGACGTCATATAACCTAAGATACTCTTCGGGTCAAATCGAATCCAACGATACTCTATTTGTTGAAATCGGTTATGTAGTCTACGGTTGGGCTGTAGCGGTAGCAACGGTAATCCGCCATATTTAATTACGAACACTTCACTTAGCTTATTATGTTTGTCCTGTCAAATGCTTTCATTTGATACCCATATTAAGGAGGTCGTGAGGATAGCGGTAATTCGCCATATTGGTGGACTAGCAAATTGAATTTCGAATGACGTCACTTAGCTTATTGTTTGCCTTGTCAAACCCTTTCATTTGATTTTGCCGATCGACTAGGAAGACTCTATATAAGACCAAAATCATCTCAGTCTTGCTATATCGAGCTAAAGCATGGAATTTATCGAAAACAGATGAAGATATCCTTGGTCGTTTGGAGAGAAAGATATTCGGTCCCATTTGCGCTGACGGGTTTTGGAGGACAAGATTCCATCAGGAACTGTACGAGTTGTACAGCGACATCAACCTGGTCAAAAATCTGCACATTGGGCGCTTGAGATGCCTAGGACATGTAGAGCGTATGGACATCAACGCTCCGGGTAGAAGAATATTCAATTCTAACCCGGAGGGTCTGCGCAGCAGAGGACGACCTCCCCTAAGGTGATTTCCAACTGGAGGCATTTAGCTAAGGACCGGGCTAACTGGAAGGAGTTGTTGCTTGAGGCCTTGGCCCACCCCGGACTGTAAGCATGTAAGTAAGTTGTGAAGGGGATCACACCAGTGATTATTTACAATAAGTTGCTAGTCACTCCAAGCCTTCGATAATTCAACCCGCTGTTCTCATATCAGCCCACCATGCATGCATGCATCCACCGTACAAGGTCACCATGCACCATGCATTGAATGCCAGGTGAATGAACGAACAAACAAAACAACCGTAGTGCACGTACCTACATAATTTTAAACAAACCCAGTGCATTTCTCTTGTCACGATGATGAGATAATGGTACAATATTATGTATGTATGTATTTGCACTATGGCAAGTGCATGCGAAATTATGCTGATATGAAGAAAACGAAGTTCAAGGCGATTGGGATTCAAATATCGAAGGCCAAAGAATCGATGAAATAACAAAATTGTAATAGAAATAAATAATCCAAATTCTGTATAAAAACCAGTGAAAATTTGTAATAAATGTTGTTCCCATAAGAGACTTAAATCCGCACATTGTTTTATTTTTAAGAGCAATTTGCTGCAATATAAACTTCCGAATCTAAGCTCGCTCAGTCGCTCTATCATTATAGCAGTTTATAGAGGAAAACGAAGCCATCATAGCTAACGTTTTGAGCTGAATATAATTGAACAACTTTGCAAAGTAAAGTCAAATTGATTGTTTTTTTGCGATATGAAATGGTCGAAAGATTATACTGTTCTTCATATAGCCTTCTTTACCGTCAAAGTGGCTTTAAAATCCATAATTTGAGCTAAGACAGTCATATCTCTTCGCCCTTAGTTCGATATTCAAAATATCTGGAAATTAATGTTTCTGTGGCTGTAATGGAAACGCAAACAGTGTTGGTTCGTTGCGTATCTTTCTCCAACTATCGACCACTAGGTAAACGTTGTTAACATTTTGCGCTTGATGGAGTCCATAAATGAGTGACTTATGAAAATATAGTGGTACCGGGCCAAAATGGGTTAATTCATTTAATGCCCATAATATAAGCCGCGTTCCATTGGGCCTGGAAATCGCCGTGCTGCCTTGGTAGATTTGGTAAACTTGTTTCTTCTTTTAGATCATCGAATACAATCTTATTGTTTATGAATCAAAAAGATAAACATATTGCATAGTAGAATATTTGAAATGACCATTCGGGCAATTTGATCATTTGGATAATGCTAGCAAAACTGCTCTGAGAATGGAGCCTAGTTTATTGGCTTAGTTTTTTCCAACAGATTTAGGACAGAACAGGTGCTAAGACTGACGTGCATTATTTACTTTGATGTATGTACGTACGTTCTAAGTAACTGCGATACATTTATGACATTTTTAAGACGAGAAAACTATGATTATATTTGGATCTTGCGGTTTGAAGAACTCTATAACGACTAAAGAGAAGTAGTTCTTAAAATAAATAAAATCAGATAAGTTAGTCTAATAGACTTATGCCTGAAACAGATGTACAGAATTTAGAATGCAGAGCAATTAGAATACACACGTCTATATGGGAGCGATTACATGTGTATTCTGCATGCGGCTCAGCGCTGCATCAAGTCTCTATTACTAAATTAACCGCGCAGCACCGGCACTAGATCGCGAAAATAGTACAATTTTGATCATTTGGCATTCTTTTTTTTTTCATCTGACATTTTTTATGCTTTGTTTGTGACAGCCAACTCAATGGATGAATTGTCAGAAAACTCTGCACATCTGTTTAAGATGCATGAATGGACGCGGCGCCGCGTGCACTTGTCTGCACATGTGTTTTAGGCATTAGAGTGTGAGTAAATAATCAAACTGCAGCATATGTATTTGGCACAAAGATTTGCTAGAATTAACATATTAATCCCAGTTTTATGCATATGCCATCAAAACATTACCAATGTATGTTGTTTTGCGCAGCTTTTATTCGAGTTATGATCGTTAGTAATTTCCTATAAAATTTATAAAAAAAACTTCCCATCTCTACCAGTATGCCACCTTATCGACATATGACTCCTTTGTTTGCCATCTTCTCAAGGGTGACGTTGACGTTTCTCATTCGTACGTCGTTGATTTCCAACACTTTCGAAGGGTAAGGTTCGGCCGGTGAATTGATTTTCGCAATTTCTCTTAAATTATTTATAAAACTAATTCCTTTTTAATAAAAAAATGTACATTATATTAATATTCTATTGAATCATCATAACAATTGTTTTGTTTCGAGAAACGTGTGACCCATAAACCCATTTACTGTCTAGACCTAGAGTATAACTCACTGCTAAGGTCTTTGCACTTAACTTTCAATTAACATTAATTTTTTGCAATTTTAAATATAAATAGATAAATAAATGTATTTATTATGTGTATAACTGATCAAATTTAATTGTAATATATTCATTTTATTCTAATGAGATATTTTAAAAAAAACTCGTCAACACTAGTAAATTTATCAGTCTTATCAGCACTTAAGATAATTATATTTAAAGTATTCGAAAATAATGAAAATAGAAGAAAAACTGGGCATCCATACAGTGTGCACCTGGTGACAAATAATACATAAATTTCCATCATCATTTTATTAATTTCTTCTCTGTGCTGCCAAGAAAATTCTTTATTTTTAGCTTCACAAAATTTAAATTCCACCGTTCGTTTTCCTTTTCCTTTTCTTTTGTAGAATCAAACATGCGTTTGGCAATATTTGTATTGATATTTTGTACCGTTCATTATGGGTCCGGCGTTGATCCGAAAAATTTCAAAACATGCGAGGAGAGCAGCTTTTGCAGGTAAAACGAACACGATTTGTTGTTTTGACTTGATTGAAAATGTCTTTTTTTTCCTAGGCGCTGTCGTAAAGTACAACCGGGAAATTCCAAATTTGCTTTAGTTCCGGGCTCATTAAACTCGTATTTGGATTCCGTGACAATTGACCTTATTAACAAAGAGAATAATCACTTGTTTTTGCTGAAAGTGGAAGCCTTAGAGGTAAACAAGCAATAAGTTAAATAAATGTAATGAATTTCATGATCCACTTCACAGGGGAACATATTCCGAGTACTTATTGATGAGAAGACACCATTGAAACAACGTTACATAGTCACTGATGCCCTGAAAGGAATCCCCAAGGCTGGAACGTAAGTTTCACATTTTCTTATTCCAGACTTCCAATTTATATGTTAAACTTACGTTTTTAGGATAAAAATCCAAGATCAAGACGGCCCTGAGTTGATTATTACGTCGGGCACCAATAAAGCTGTGATCCATGCGGATCCCTTCAAAATCGATTTCTATCAAAACGACGTGCTCTCGGTGTCTGTAAACGCTAAGGGATTGATGCACTTTGAGCATCTCCGCCAAAAGACACCACCGCAGCTAGTGGGAGAAAATGAAGTTGACGGTGAACAGCCAGACGCGGAGAAGCCTCAAGTTGCAGCACCGAATGCCATTGAAGATGAAGACCCTGGGGCATGGGAGGAGAACTTCAAATCACATCATGACTCAAAGCCAAATGGTCCCGAAGCTATTGCTTTGGATTTCTCATTTCCAGAGGCGGATGTACTTTTTGGAATTCCAGAGCATGCCGATTCGTTCGTCTTGAAGTCAACTCAAGGCACCGATCCCTATCGTTTGTACAATTTGGATGTGTTTGAGTATGAGCTTGACAGTAAAATGGCATTGTATGGTTCTGTTCCAGTTATCTATGGTCATGGGTAAGGTCCTATATACATTTACTCGAAATTGACAACAATTTGCATTTTTTTAGACCGCAGCGGACCGCTGGGGTTTACTGGCAAAATGCTGCCGAAACTTGGGTTGATGTGTTGACTACGGAGAAGAATGTCGTGTCATCAATTGTTAATTTTGTGTCGGGTAAACATTTTCTAAAATATTAATTTTTCGAAAAAGAAAAATAATGATATTTCGTCAATTCAGGATCACGCAAATCGGATCCTCCAACGGCGCACTTTATGTCGGAGAGCGGGATCGTGGATGCTTTTATTCTACTCGGACCGACTCCATTAGATGCATTCAAACAGTATACTGATTTGACTGGCCCAGCTAGTCTTCCACAACTATTCACATTGGCCTACCACCAGTGCCGATGGAACTACAACGATGAGAAGGACGTGGAGACTGTATCCGCCAAATTCGATGAATATGACATTCCAATGGACATCATGTGGCTGGATATCGAGTACACAGACTCCAAGAAGTACTTCACCTGGGACTCATTCAAATTTCCTAACCCGCTGGCCATGATCAAAAACCTAACAGATCTCGGTCGCCATCTGACAATCATCATTGATCCGCACATCAAACGAGACGGAAGTTATTACTTCCACAATGATTGTACGGACAAGGGATATTATACCAAGGCAGCCGATGGCAAGGACTACGAGGGCTGGTGTTGGCCGGGAGCTGCTAGTTATCCAGATTTCTTTAACCCAGCAGTTCGTCAATATTACGCTGATCAGTATTTGTTGAGCAATTTCAAGACAACCACCTCGGATGTGATGCTCTGGAACGATATGAACGAGCCATCAGTGTTCAATGGACCCGAGGTAACAATGCTAAAAGACAATCTCCACTATGGCGGATGGGAGCACCGTGACGTGCACAATTTGTATGGGCATATGCAACTAATGGGAACCTTCGACGGGATGTTGAAGCGCGACCCCACCCAGAGGCCGTTTATTCTAACTCGTGCCCACTTTGCTGGTTCCCAAAGATATGCAGCCATTTGGACTGGAGACAATGCTGCTGATTGGGGTCATTTGCAACACTCGATTAAGATGTGCCTCTCGGAAGCTGTTGCTGGTTTCTCATTCTGCGGAGCAGATGTTGGCGGATTTTTTGGAAATCCAGAAGCTGATTTATTTGAACGCTGGTATCAAACAGGTGCATTCTTTCCATTCTTCCGAAGTCATGCTCACATTGACACAAAGCGCAGGGAGCCATGGTTATACCCTGAAAATACACGATTGGTGATCAGAGATGCTATTCGAAAGCGTTACAGCTACCTGCCGCTGTGGTATACAATGTTCTATGAACACGAGCGGTATGGTTTGCCAGTTATGAGACCACTCCTAGCGCACTACCCCAAGGACAAAGAGGCGTTTGCCATTGATTTCGAGTTCTTGCTTCACGACCATCTCCTTGTGCGTCCCGTAATGCAACAAGGTGTGAGCAAGGTGGACGTCTACTTCCCGTCAAAGGATGAGAAGAAGACCGGTGATCTATGGTACGATGTGGACAACTTCCAAAAGCACGATAAAGTTGGCTATGAATCTATTCAAGTCGATGATTATAAGGTAAGGGTTGGCAGTTAGATCATTTTTCCTATGTGTTGATCCTCATGGTGGGCTTTATTCTTACAGATTCCCGTTTTTCAACGCGGAGGCTCCATCATACCGAAGAAGGAACGCATTCGCCGCGCAGCCACGCTAATGATAAACGATCCATATACTCTAGTCGTCTGTTTGGACAAAGATGGCATGGCTAAGGGCAGCTTATACATCGATGATGAGAAATCCTATGAATACCGCGATGGCAATTACGTCTACTCGCACTTTGAGTTCACGGGACAAACCCTAAAAAATTCCTTTGCTTCTAAACCAAATTATAAGACGAAATCATGGTTAGAGCGGGTTGTTATAGCTGGCCTCGAGAAGACCCCTAAGTCAGCGACAATCTTCGTCGATGGGAAAACGGAGGAATTAGACATTCTCCCCCATGAAAAGGCCATAGCCATTCGCAAGCCAGGCGTCAATATGACCCAAAAGTTCGTGATTAAACTTAATTATTAAAAAAAGAAAAATAAATTAGAATTAGAGAACGCATTCGAAGTACATTTTGGTCGTTTTTAAGTTTCAAAAAAGACACTCCTTTAGAGAATAATAAGCTCAGCAATATGCGTAGAGAACAGAACTTATGCAGTAGTTAGGGACTAGAGCGCAAAATCGATCGTAAACTCTTTTGTAGCATAACCCGTTTGTTAGAAATTTCCATTTATAATATGATTGGGCAATAAATTGTATTGAGCTGTATATTTTTTTATTGCTGAATGGAACTTATATAAATATTTCAGCAATGGTTAATGAAGACATAACACAGAAAGAAACGATTTATTTTTTACTTTTTTACTTGCAAAATGAAGCCAAGAATTATTTAGAGCCCTAGCGAATGTGAATTGGTTTCCAAATCGATCAAATTACATTCGCTTTCAACGTTAAACATTTGGCGAACTTTTATATCACCTTATTATGGTTATGATTTTATCTCAGAATCCATGTCTAGGAAAGGTTTTGACCGAGGTTTTGACCATCCTACTAACCGATGGGTTAGAGCAATTCTCGAAAACCGAAAAATCTCCACATCTTCTGGGAGACCTCGGTCACAGCTTCAGCTGTTAAAGGCTGTCCACAAGGAGGTGTACTCTCACCCCTACTGTGGTCACTCGTCATTGATGATTTACTGAAAACCCTCAGTAACCTTGGCAACCATACAATTGGTCATGTCAATGACATAGTCTTCATCATACCAGGCGGGCAGGTCTGGAACGACTCCGACAATTCAATCAACCACCGACTATTGCACCGTATTTCAATCAGAGATATATGCTATTAAGAAAGCAGCACAAATTGTACTAGCAAGTAAATTACTCGCAACGGGAATCACCATGTGCGTGGACAGCCATGCCGCACTTGAAGCACTGAGTAAAGGAGTGTCTCACGGCACTTACAGCGATAAAACACCAAACAGACAAGGAAACGAAAGAGCAGACAGACTGGCTAGGAAAGACTCTAATATAGATATAACACTAGCTGACACACAGGTCTTACCGGCTTTCAACACAGCTAAAGATCTGATAGTTTGCATCACCACCAATTTAGCTGAGGACCGATGGCGCAACACTAGCGATTGTGCTACAATCCGCAACCTGTGGCCCACAGTCGACCAGAAATGAACAAATCCCTACGTTTTATGAGAAGAAGCCAAATCCATGTACCCGTCGGTGTTATAACCGGACACTGCATGGCCAGAAGATATGTCAGCATTACAAATGACTTCTGTAGAAGTTGCATAGATGAAGATGAAATAGAACCTATAGCACACCTTCTATGCCACTGCCCGGCTCTTCAAGAACGGCGCCTATCTTGTATGGGGGCACGGTTCTTTGACTGCTTGGATGACCTGGCTAAGATACCGCTTACAGATCTAAAGAGATTTGTTAGCAGATCGAAATGGTTTTGTTAAATGCGTGTATCTACTTGCACAACTAGATTACTCACAATGGGACTTTATGGCCTCTGGCCTGGGTGAAATTACATTTACTGCAAACGACCCTCCTAACCTAACCTAACTGAACCCTACATGTGTAGGGTCCTTAAGCTCTTTAAACATAGATCACATTCTCAGCAGTATTTTGAAATGATTGCTAAAAGTCGGTTGCACAATGAAAGGTTACTTTGCTTAACTTTTCTCTCCAATATTGTACATTATGGTACCGGAGAATATTTAAATAAAATATTCAATCAGGCTGTGATACTTAAGATCTCGACAATTTCATAAGGCAGCCCTTGAAAAATGTCTCCAGTATTCGGAGAGAAATTAGGGCGATTCTGTGAAGTTATTTACTTCAACCTGGCGTCTAAATCTGAGTTTCTTGCCTTTTCCAAAATCACTACACATACTTATACATTTGTCCGGTCTCTAGGCCTAAATTCACTTCTATACCATTTGCTTTTGCTTAGCGTCATGGGAAAAAGAAAATTATCAAAGAATACCGCAGTTGAATTAAGAGAAACTTTCCTTTCTTCGAAATTCACAGATTTCGATGTAACAGTATATGTACATATACCGATATGCTTCGAAAATCAAAATGAACATATCGAAATTCTATTATCTCTCGAATCTTATTCATGTTCCATCCGGAGCTACTAACGATTCTCGAGGCTTGCCCAAACACAACATGGCTATTGTAACAGATAGCCAAACCGCTATTAAAGCCATTCGCTATTCGGCTACTACATCATCAATGCTGGTTGACAAATGCAAAAAAAAAAAAAAAAAAAATGAACCGCATGGACATATCACAGTGGCATAGAAGTAAAAGAGCAAACCGATGAACTAGCCAGGCGAGGGTCAGACCTTAACAACTCGCTTGCGGATAATTTTCACATTCCCATTTGTGCTTTTAAGGGTAATATAAAATTAGCCGGCTCAGGTGGGCCAGTGTAGCAAATTGCGTCATAACCAGCAAGATATGCTCAAATTATGGTAGGTCAAAAACAAATGAGCTTCAACGGAACCATACGGTCAGACTAGGGATCCCTCATAACTATTTCTGCCATATGTAAGTATATGCAAAAAACAAAATTAGTATGAGTCTCTTACTGCATTCCCTAGGTCCCTAAGTCCCTAGACAAATATTTCTTTGACGACATCGGATATCCGAACAAACAAGTTATTTGAGTTATAAATAGTATCAAAATGGCGCCCGCGTAGCGCTTTCACTTCTATTTACATATCTACTTTTCCCTTTTTACAAGCTTTATATTAACTTCACTTTCTGTGAGGGCGGAATCTGGGAATCGATTTTACACCCACTTCCAGATATTCCATCATGTTGAAATTTCGCACACGTGTATAAGTCCGGAGACAATACAATATGGGTTATTTGATGACGTTGTAAATCCAATATGGCGGACGCTTTTTTAACTTCAATTTCTGTGAGGGCGGAATCTGTTAATCGATTTTACACCCACTTCCAGATGTCCGATTATGCTGAAATTTTGCGTATCCGGTGACAACTCAGTATAGTATATTTCACGATCTTGTAAATCTTATATGGCGGACGCACAAAGATGGTGGAATACCATTATCTACACGACCTCCTAAATATGGGTATCAAATGAAAGGATTTGACAAGTAGAACACGATTAGCTAGGTGACGTGATTCTAAATTCAATATGGTGGATGCCATAAGATGGCGGCATACTTTTTTCTTCACAACCCGCATGACATGGATATCAAATAGAAGGTTTTGACGAATCTCAAACAATATAGTATATTTTATGACGTTGTAATCTAATATGGCGGATGCCATAAGATGGTGGATTGCCGTTATCTTCACGAACTCCTTAATATGGGTATCAACCTAAAGGGATTGACAAGCAGAATTAGACTACCCAAGTGACGTCATTCTAAATTCAATATGGTGGGCGCCCCAAGATGGCGAATTACCTTTTTCTATACAACCACCATGGCTTGGGTATCAAATGAAAGGGCGAGTAGAATCTCAAACATTCTGAGTAAACTATCTCATATCCAGCCCACCCAAGCTAATATACGCATCGACGTAAATTTGTAAAAAAAAATCAGATACTAAAAAGTAGAAAATAAATATAAAGATAAAAAATATTTTTTTAAAAACAAGCTTTAATTTTTTTTATTTTTTTTCCGATTCACCAATATGTGACTATAAATTAAAGCTTGGGGCACTCAGGCTCGAGGTAAAATTTGGCTAAATGACGATGACTAGTTCTAATTAAACAGTAACAGTGACACAAAATGTGCTCTGCTAATTCTTTGTCCTCGTTGCCCATCATGGATGTGTTGTCTAGTGCCTGAGCGCCCCAAGCTTTAATTTATAGTCACATATTGGTGACTCGGAAAAAAAAATTATTTTTTCACTTTTTAGTTCATTAAAGCTTGTTTTTAAAAAAATATTTTTTATCTTTATATTTTTTAAAATTTGAGAAGCTGAAACTTTTTTTCTGGCCAACTGAATCCAATGTACATAGTTTGAAATTTCGAATATACTATTTACCTATCCCAGCATAAAACGTTGTGACACTTCCAGAGTGTGAAGTAATTTTTCCTAGCTAGATTTACTCCTTAACGTCAGACAAAAATGTTTAAATCGAATTTATGGCCCTTGATGGACGGCTTAGCTCTATTATTCTCCACTATTGCGTTTTGGCTTTAACCTATCTATTATACAAATAAGTTAATAGTACATGAATTTATTTCTTAGAAAAGTTTTAAACATAGATTCCATATCATTTTATTTATTTTGCTACTTAAGCTAACTGTAATCATTTACCTAGTGCCCCGAGTGGTCACCATCTGGATTGCGTCCTCTGGCTCTTGGCCGTCGTTATAACAACGCCGCCTTGTTTTACCAGAAGGGATCATCTTTAAAAACCCGAAAAAGCACAGCTTTATTGAACGGGATTATGTTAGGTGAGGTTATAGGGGCTCATGAAAATAATTACATGCTCATTATAGGTCCATACGGGCCCATTGTCAAACCCACGTTGTTTTCCCACCCGTAGTATTCATTTCTAGGTTCCAACCATCGGGACACTGGCAAATTTAAGTCCAATGCTCATCGATATATTCGAAGAAGAATTCGCGTAGGGTTCTATTTTCAGTTGGCAGAGGTTTGGGCAGTGACAGAGGAACTGGGCCATGTCCTCATGAGCCTCTTTGTCACCGTCAAAAATGAACGTGAAGAGACATTCTCAACGACTTCGATCTGGACCGAAGTATCCTAAATAAGCGGAATCTCTAGGGCCAGCATGATAGTTGGATAGGTGTAAATGACGGGCCAACGTTCTCGAAAAAGTGTGATCTTTTGGTAACAAAAGGGGATGTTTGCACTCCTCAGGGATCTCAGCATGTTTAAGCCGTCCTCCAACTTTCAATATCGGAAGACCATTTGTTGTCTGCAAGAAAGGATTCAGCCACTTAATTGATGCCTTAAGAGTGCGATTGTTTTGGATTGCATAAATTTCTTCAGCAAACGTGTCTTCTCGTACAGGATAAATAAGTTGCAAAAGAGCATGTTCTATCTCAGCGGCTGTTAAAACTGGTTGCTGTCTGATGATTGCTCATTCAATCGACGACAAAATCGGATCACATGCGCAGTGATTCGAAGGATTTAAGAATAGGAGCTGCACCGCTTGACTATTCTGTGTAAGAATTTGGGTTCTGCTTTCCTGCAGATGAGAACCAGATTGACTCCTTTTGCTAGAACTCTTCGCTTGGAAAAGCTGCTGTGGTCTGAGAGTTGTGTGGTGCTGCTTATTCTTAGGTACCCGCACCTATACATGTGCCCATTTTTGACCCATCGCTGTAGATGGATTGGGAGTCCTTAGATACTAAATTTTTCTTCCACTATTCTTTGCTCATAAAGTCCCATGAGAAGGGTCTTCGAAGTCTAAGTATGGGACAGTGTAGTCTGCATTGATATTACCGTTAAGATAGTTGTTAAGTATCTTGGTGAGTCCATATGTATTCGGCCTCCAATGCTTTGACTGGATTATTCTATGAGCACTTTTTGCTGCGGCCTCCTGCATGTATTGATCATGATATTGAGGCAGAAGTTTAAGAATTTGGGTTGTTGCTATCGCGCTCGTAGTTCCAGTGCATGCTCTTTTTTGTACTTTGGTCATACCTTTAAGATTGCTGGACCAATCCTCCGTATGTTAGTATGGGTCTAAGTATCACATAGTACAGTGGACGTCCAGTATTACGAATTATATAATGCACATTCATTCGTTATATCGAAAAATTCGTTATATCGAACGTCTTTTTTTTTTGCTAATTAATACTAGATTATAAAAAGCAAGTGATTTTAGCAATGAAATTTATGTATTTATTTATAAGAAAATAGAAATTAATTAATAAAGTGTTGGTAAACAAAACAATAATGATTTGGAAAAAAAGTATTTAATATTAGTTTGCCTTTTGGTTCCCTCCAAGCTTTTTTGGACCGCCTCCTCTAGCATTTCTCTTAATAAAAGTGTTTTTGAGTAGTCGATATTGTTTTGAACTGACAACTGTATGCATTTATTGAAGCAATTCATTGCTTCTGAATGTTTAATTTTTTCTTTAGTGCGCCACAAGAAATACTTCGCGAAATGAATTCGTAAAAATAAAACGTAAAAAACCCAACAAACTGAAACAGTTAATTTTCCTTTAAAATTACATTTATGTACATATGTACATGTTAGCATAACTGATCATTACCAGGAATTAACAAAAATAGATACACTGGTCCCTCGCTTTGCGCGCAAAACGAAACCGCGCAAAGCAAAGTATGAATTTCATATAATTTAGGGTGTTGCGTTTCTGAAAAATGAAATGTAAGCATTTATTTAAGCCGCACAAATCGAGTTTTGGTAGGCAATTGCATTTCGCGCAAAAGTGAAACCGCGCAAAATGAAGTTGCGCAAAGCGAGGGACCAGTGTATACTCAACAGATGTTACTAGTCGAAGCAGAAGTAAGAATACATACAAAATATGACAATATCCGAAAAAAATAAACTTGCACCTACAGGAATCTGCAAGGCATTCGTTAAATCGAGCGTTATATTTTTAAAGCATTCGTTATATAGAACCATTAATGGGAAATAAAAATTCATTCGTTATACTGGAAATTCGTTATATCGAGCATTCGTAATACTGGACGTCCACTGTATATCCACAGTGTTATTTGGTGCCTGGACTCCCAGTGTCCCAGATTTTCCCGAAGAATCTATTGCAAGTACACTAAGAACTAACAGTTCGGCTGAAAAGTTCGTATCGTTTTAAAGAAAAAAACATTTTTTCTGAAGATCTCGATTTTATTATTCAATATAGTGGCCATCGAAGGCGATACACCGATTATAGCGATCTTTTAACTTTTCGATACCATTTTTGTAGTACGATTTGTCTTTTGCTTTAAAATAGGCCTCAGTCTCGGCGATTACCTCTTAATCTGCGCTAAATTGAATATTCTCCGAGCCGGAGCGCTGATGTCCATGCGCTCCACATGTCCTAGCCATCTTAAACGCCCAATGTGCAGTTTTTTGACCAGGCTGATGTCGCTGTATAGCTCGTACAGTTCGTCGTTGAATCTTCTCCTCCAAAACCCGTCAACGCAAACGGGACCGAATATCCTACGAAGGATTTTTCTCTCAAAGCGACCAAGGAGATCTTCATCCGCTTTCGATAAAGTCCATGCTTCAGCTCCATATAGCAAGACTGGGATGATAAGGGTCTTATATAGAGTCTCCTTAGTCGATCGGGAAAGGACTTTACTGCTCAATTGCCTTCTTAGCCCAAAGAAACAGCGGTTGGCAAGAGTAATCCTTCGTTTGATTTCCGACGAGATGTCATTTTTTGATGTTATGGCAGAGCCGAGGTAGACAAAGTCCTTTACTACCTCAAAGTTGTAGCTGTCTATTGTGACGTTCTGTCCAATTCTTCGATGTTGGTTGTCCCTTTTTGTTGACAGCATATACTTAGTTTTGCCCTCGTTTACGGGTAAACCCATTTTGGTCGCTTCCATTTCTATACTCGCGAACGCGCCGGTGACAGCTCGCTGTGTTCTACCAATGATGTCAATATCGTCGGCGTATGCAAGTAGTTGAACGGACTTTTGAAAGATCGTTCCTTGTGTGTTGGCTTGTGAGTTTCGAACAATTCTTTCAAGTATGATATTGAAGAAGTCGCATAACAGCGCATCACCTTGTCTGAATCCTTTTTTGACATCGAAGGTCTCGGTGAGGTCATTACCGACCTTGATGGAGCAGCGAGCTTTCTCCATCGTCATCCTGCACAGACGGATGAGTTTGGCAGGGATGTCAGGGACTTTAAAATCCCGCCTTTTATAATCCCGCTTTTTATAATCCTGCTTCTTATAATCCCGCTTCTTATAATCTCGTTTTTGCAATCAGAACTTTTTGTTTTATTTTAAAAAATGCCTTGCAATCAAATGCATGTTAAACCAAATTTCGCGCGAAAAAAAAAGTAGAAATAAGTGAAATAAAAACAGAGGTAATAATATTCACTTACCTAACTCGTATTATTTGCAACAAACAATAAATGTAATATAATAACAAATATGTATAACAATTCAACGAATATGCAAATAAATTAAAAATATTCATTTAAAAATAAGAAAATAGATGAAATAAAACTCAGAAGTTGTATATTAAATATTAACATACATTGAAATATTAATGGAGCAACCAAAATTTTTTTTTGTAATTAGTTCAATTGTATATTGTGGGCGATACGACGCATAAAACCTGATTTGGATATGTTTCATAATTTTCCGTTTATTTTTTCGTTTAAAGGAAATGTTCTTATTTCTTTCCTAGAAAATGGAACAAGCAATATTAAATTTTGAAAGATGAATTTGTTGAAATATAAAATTGGGATGCTGAGAAACGGGCAAAGCGGGATTAAACGGGATTTAAAAAAACGGGATTTTAAGACGAGGTATTTTAAGAAAACGGGATCTTAGAAGACGGTATTTTAAAACTTTTTTTTCGAGATTTTTGAAAAACGGGATTTTAAAAAGCGGGACTCCGATACGCCCCCGTTTTGCCCTTTTCAAGATAGTCGATGAAAATTATTCCACGCGCATCCCAAAATACAGACGCCATAACTTTGCCAGCTGACTGTTGAGTCTTTCCACGCTTTGCCTTCGGTTCACCGCGTGCAGTCCACTCGGCTGACTGTCGATTGGATTCCGGAGTGAAATGATGGAGCCATGTTTCATCCACTGTCACATATCGGCGCGAAAATTCGGGTTAATTACAATTGAACAGCTTCAAACACTGCTCAGAATCATCAATTCGTTGTTATTTTTGGTCGATTCTGAGCTCGCACGGCACCCACTTTGCACAGAGCTTTCGCATACCCAAATGTCATGTCCAACTCTTTTGGACGTCCATTGACTTCATCGTCTTCGGTACTCATATGGCCTGTACGGAATTTAGCAAACCACTTTTTGGTGTCAGCAGAATTTTTTTTCATAAAAAAAACAGTGTTTCATTAACACACAAAATTCCATTTCATAAATTTTTTTCAAAATAACAAAAGTTGCTTCACTCAAAATGCTATATCTCATAAACTAATAGTCCGACAGCTATCAAATTTATACACGTATCTTTTGTAGGTTGGTACTAACTAAAAATGGTATGGATTTAATTCTAGTGGCGCTCTCTTATAGGAATGATACTGAATGACTGATGCCTTTTTTACCCTTTCTTTAATGTTCATCTTTCAGTTAAGCATTCCGTCGCGTCGGTTAAGAATTTCGCACTCTCGGACTGCTTAATGGTTAGTAGCTTGAATGCTGGTATCGTTCTTTGTTAGTGAACAGCACTAGTTCGGTTTTCTAAGGTAGACCCCCTCAGGTAACGACCAAACAATAGAACTGGCTGTGTCTCCAAGAAGGCATGGTCTTTCTAGGTTAAATGATTTGGTTGTCCATTGGAAGCTGTGGTACTGTATCTAATTTTTTTGTTTGAGGATACGATACTTCTTCTTTCTTTAGTTGGCGCTACAGTCGGACGTGAACCAGGGCCTGATTCTCGCAACCGTTTGTGTGTGCGTGTTATATTTTTGCACGAATGGAAGGGACCTACAGTTTTTTGCCGACTCCGAATGGCGAGTTGAGACAAATGATACCCTTTGAATGCTTGTAAGACATTCGAAAGAGGTGGCACCATGAGAAACGTTTAGGTGTTTGCTGAGATTAAACCCGGACGGCATGCGTAGTAGTCCAAAGTACTAACCACTTAGCCATGGTGCTCAGTCGCTGGAGGATACGGATACTCCATAATTTACCATAAATTTAGAAGATTTTTTTTAAATTTATCAGTTGCGGTAGTCCATAGAGGGATAGTCTGCTTAAAGCCCTTATGCAAACTTGATACGAGCCTTGTTCAGTAATGTGCCTCTTGAGTCTCCGTGTTGAGCTTTACAGATTATACGAAATATGCCTTTATCTCATCCTATCAAATTTGCATATATTTACAATCAAGGATCTTAAAATCGAAACACTCATCGCTCATAACCACCCACCATCGAAGTTAGTCCTATCTACAAAAATAATACTTTGTCATACTAACCCAGTAATTCAAAAGTAATTTGGCAATTCACTCCAACGATTCCACACAGAGAACCTCAATTTTCCTGATTAAATTCAGCTGAAGCACGGCGCGTCGCGGGGATGGGAAACTTTCTCTGTAAATTCATAAGGAAACTTTCTAATTATTCATATCTTAAACTTAATCGAATCTCTTAAAAGGAAATTGTAACAAAAAAATATACAAAAAAAGAAGATAAAACGGATCTTCTTCACATAAGGACGAAAAACCTACTTTTAGTTTTATTATAAAAGTATTTCTCTTCCGTCTCTCTGCGATTGTTCTCTTTCTCAAATAAATTCGCTAAAGAAAATTACGAAAGAAAAATCAAATCTAACCCTTTTCGCGCTCCAGCTCACCCTACCGAACATCCTTGCCAAACTCGTCCTCCAAGGGACACATTATCATATGACTGTTTTTTTTTTCTGACGATAGAAAAGGATACTTGTATACTTTTGGGTTGTAGGGATAGGGATTCCGTTTCTTCCTTTACAGCGATTGATGCTTCCACGGGAAGGACAATTTTATTATTTTATATCTTTTTTTTTTGGGAACACGCCCCCAACTGGAAAGATTATTAGTTTGGGAGTCGAGAGTTGGAAGTTGAGACACCAAATGCGCATGTTATCCATGTAACAAGGATAAAATGGAAAGGGCAAGGAATTTATGAGCATGCATTTAGTCGGTGGAGTGATGTCCTGACGTTGGGTCTGGGTCCGTCCGTCTGGAGTTTCATGAGACGTAAAATTTCGAACCCGCGGGATTTTTTTTATTTATTTTTATAACGCAATTGGCACCAACACGCCAGGACATAAGATGTTTTATTAGATTAGGCCTGAGGTAAAGTGGTATCCAGTCCACCCCGTCAGCCGTCGCGTGAATTTCAATTTGTGAAACATTTTCTTTAATGGCGTGATAGTTAGAACTTGATAATGGTCCTGTAGCTCGTCGCCCTCTAGAGGGCAAGTCTACTTTACTTGTACTGTTGTACTTGAAATCAATTATGAGAGTTCCTGTAAGTAGATAGCAAGATTACTGATTAAAGACCGCGATATATCAATGGAATGGTGGAAAAGGACGGACATTTTTTTCATATCCTGGCCCGCTTTTTACAGCTTTAGAACGGAAGCAAAGCCGGACTATTAGTGGAAGCGGTGCGCGATAAGAGAAATGTTTTCTTCAACGTTTAATGAACTTTCTGCGAGTAGATAGGATAATAATTGTCCGCACTTATTCATTTAACGGGCCCAGGGGGAGAGGAAGACACCCCACCTCTGGGGTTATTACTCGCAAGGACCTTCGATATAATTCGCGTGACTTGAGGTTAAGACTTTTCTATTTTCTTTTCACCCCAAAAAACACACTTCGACTCACAGGATTATCATGAATTAAGTTGCTTTGTCTTTCGTCCTTTCACTTTGGGTTCTCCTGTGTGCGCTGACCCATTGTTGTGACTCGTGTGCAGCTTATTTTTATCTATTCGTCCTTATATTATTGTCATCAAATTATTTGAATTATGGGACTAAGAAATGAGGTCCTGGAATTAAGTTAATTGCCCCATGGATTAGGTTATGATTATTGAATAGCAGGTGGGTGGCAGTTGGTCGATGGGAGACAGTGCCACAGGATATGCTCGTATTGAGTGCGCATGTGAATGGTTGTCGAGACAATTAGGTCACTACTACTTCCATTCGGTAACAGTAATTTAGACGATGGAAGACGGGCGGTTGATAAAGTGAAAGACAATTTAAATCCTGTGGTTTATTGTTATCCGCTTGAGTTAGTTTTGATGTCATCCGGTGGGAGGAATAACAGAGCTCTTGTTTGGGTTGGATGGACAAACGTTTATGGGGCTATGCGTTCATCGGATTCGGATTCGGATGTCCTGTGAGAACTTTGGTGGTTGTTGATGCCGTCATGGGTCAACTGATTCGAAATGTTAGGTTAGGATTTAAATTGATCGTAGTCGAAGGGGACTGACTCAGTGAAGATGATTGTCTTCTTCTTTTTTTTTAATTAAATTTTTCATTTCCTTCGGATGGGAAGATGAACAGAGTGGTATTTTTTCTTAATTTCCTTTCACACTTGAGGGGAAGAAAACCGGAACCGGAATTTGTGACATAAACTTGTGTGATATGAGAGAGCTTATGTTGGGTCTGAGTTGCGATATCTTTAAATAAGTTGTGTGTATTATTTGCTCATCACTTCCTGAGAAATACTTCCCACCACCATGCTAAGATTTAGGAGTATGTTTTTCTTCTTTTTTTAAAATAAATATGCCAAGTCGAAAACTGTCTAAGCGGAGCCACACAAAACAGTTTACGTATGGCAAACAAAAACGCGAAGGAGGCCCAGCCGAAGCATCAACCTAAAATTTCACTTTATCAGCATCTAAAAAAATAAAATAAATATTTGGATTCAGCAGTCCTAGGTAGAACCAAGCCTAGCTTCCCGCAACCATTTGTGTGTGCGCGTTATATTTTTGCACGAATGGAAGGGACCTACAGTTTTCTGCCGTCTCCGAACGGCGAGTTGGGAAGCTTTACATAACAAATGATACTCTTGAATGCTTGTCAGGCATTCGGAAGAGGTGGGCACTGTGAAAAACTTTTTAGGTGATTGCGGCGGGAGTCGAACCCAAGACCGCTGGTTCAGTAGTCCGACGCACTAACCACTTGCGCTACGGTGCCCACTTATCAGCACCTAAAATAAGGTGAAAAAGTGTCAGCCAGCGTTTCAACGGTCGGAATGATAAATCAAAACTAGTGACAACATCCGGAGTAAGCAATGAAAAAGAAACGAAATCTAAGGTGATAGCATGAGGAACTACGAATGAATTTTGCCAAAATTCATGTGTCTTAGAGCAATAAATGAAAATGTGTTGTCCTTTTCGAATGTAAAAAGAGAGTATTCTATTTCCACGATCTAAGAAGAGAAGTACCTAATATTATTTTGTCAAGATATAACAGCCGTACATCAAGTGCTATGATGTGGGGAGCAAACACCTACTGTTGCACATTTCTAACTACAGTCAAACTCGCTTGAATGAAATGAGAACAAATCTTGGTTTTTATTTCTTTTAAACGGGGTTTTCATTTAAACGGACTTCAAATAACTTGAAAAAAAATTAATTTAAACGGGCCTCCGATGACAGGAAAATGAGCTGTCAGTAGTGACATCTGACACTGTGAGAGGTGAACTTCAGTGACGAAGGTACACATAAAAAATTACAAAATAAATGGCATCCGGGTTTCAAATAAGCGGGTTCGACTGTACTACAATGAACGGAAATAGCTGTAACGGTCATTTCCATAGCTAGAGAATATTTCTAGACCTCTACCCTGCATAGTCTGGATTTAGTTGGAAAACGTAAAACTTTTATCATGACTCACCGGACTTAATCATCAGTGCAAACATTTGAGCCGGGTTATATCGAAAAGTTTATGAACTACAGTACGCCCTCGGTAAAAGCAACCGATAAAATTTTTTAATTTTAGTGGGGCGAAAGCCTCCATTTATTCGGCTTATTACAAGCTAAAACATAACTTAAGAACTAAACTTAAGAACTAAAATTTAAAATCTAAGGTTGAGGGGGATGAAGGAGATCGGATTTAAGGTGGGAAGAGCTACGGTTGAAGTCGAAAACAGTAAAGTTTGAGTTGACATTCCGCACCATACGGGAGATTGGTTCATTGGAGCCATATGAGGTGCGGTGGGTGGGCAGATAGAAGAAACGAGGGCATCGTACATAACGAGGGTTAGTATTAAAGTATATTGAGTTGTAAAGAGATGCGCAGTCGATCAAACCTGAGAGGAGTCGATGAATGAAGAGAAAATCAGATGCATTTCTGCGTTCCTCAAGGGTATTCAAGTTAATAAGTTTAAGGCGATCAATATAGGGAGGTAAATTAAATTAGTGGTTCCAGGGTAGCCCACGAAGAGCAAAACGGAGAAAGCGACGTTGAGTGCTCTCGATTCTTTTAACGTGAACTCTGTGTAAGGTGGACCAGGCTTGACTAGCATACTCAAGGAGTGAGCGAATGAAAGTAATGTCAAGTGATCTGGTCACGTAAGGGTTAGAGATTTCTTTGGACCACCGTTTGACGAAACCGAGTGATGAGTTAGCTTTTGAGATTATCGCATCAATATGCGAACGAAAATTTAACTCCTTGTCGTACAATATGCCAAGGTCGCGAAGAGACTGAACGACGGATATAGGTTGACCGTGAAGAAGGTAGAGCCGAGAAGAAGACAGGTTTTTCTTACGTGACAAGGTAATATCTTGGTATTTAGCGATGTTAAGCTCTAAGCAATTTTTGAGGCACCAAATAGAAAAACTGTCGAGGTTTTGCTGAAGGAGATTAGAGTCACGGGGCGAAGAAATTACTTTACTACTGGGTTTAAACCCGAGGGCAGACAATTTGAAAACTATTAATTGATGAGATATCTTATCAAAAGCCTTGCTGAAATCAGTTGCAATAACATCGACGTCGTTGCCGTTCTCTAAGGATGAGAGGGCAAAGGACACAAATTCGAAGAGATTAGTTGTGGTTGATCTACCTTTCAGAAAACCGTGTTGGCTTGGGGAAATAAGAGACTTGCATCGAAAGCTTAAAGCTTCATATAACATGCATTCGAAGAGTTTAGGTATATGGGAAAGTTTAGCGATGGGGCGATAATTAGTAACTTCATTCTTTAATCCCTTTTTATGAATTAGGGATATGAAAGAAGACTTCCAAATATCAGGAAACTCTACTTGCGAGAGTGAAAGAGGTAGGAGAGGGGGAGAGAAAGGTTCGATGAATATTTTTTAAGGAATATGGCAGGAAGACCATCAGGGCCGGGTAAGAATTCATCGTCAAGTTCTTGTAATTTTTTGTCGATAATGGTAGGATCAAAGGCCTGATATAGGAAGGGACCAATGGAGAACTTACGAAGGTAATTGAAATAAGAAGGGTCCGGTATGAAAGAGTTGTCCGCGAAAGATTGTTTAAATTCGAGCAATTGCGTTAATTGAGGTTGTTGCAATAACCGAGTCACAAAAGAGTATGAAAAACAAAAGAATAATGTTCGTCGTAAAAGAAAAGAAAAACAATAAGGGCATTCACACTGATAAATTTACGCTTCTCGTAGTTCTGTAAATTTACGAGGTTCTTTAAATGAATAAATTCAAATTTGACAGCAGTGCAATTTTCCGAGGCTGATTTCCGAATCAAAATCGTAGCAAAAATTTACGGTGCTCTTGTAAATAATTTTTCATATAAAATTTGACAGTTCATTTATGCGATTGTAGATTTATACGGTTTACGTAGTTTACGACGGTTTTACGAGTTTAAGTGAATACCCTTAATATGTATATTTAATTCTGAGAGAAGTAACTGTAAAATAACTGCCCAGTTATAGTAAAACCAAACACCAAAAAAATAGAAACAAATATAAAACGAAATAAGAGATCATGTATGGAAAGTTGCGTTTTAGTTGCAATTACTGAGTCACTATTGGTAAAAATTTGGGTGTTGCTTTGACTGAGGTATTGCGTTTATCGAGGGTTGCTTTTACCGAGGGCGTACTGTATATGAACACGAGAACGCCCGAGCTATCGATAATGCCTGGAGCGTGAGTTTGCTTGACGATTAACAAAAACTGTAAAATGTAGTTCGAAACCATAACGAAACATAAATAATTGATAAACATAATAAACATTTCTTTGGACTATGTATTTATAAAAAAAAAACTTTTATAGTAGTTCATTAATGGATTTCCATAATCATATCTTTAATTTTATGGCTTTTTGGAAAACAAGTACATACATACCTATTCCATGGAAGTAAATATTTCAAGGTAAAAAGTTTCCAACAGGTAGCAGCTATACATCACGAAAAACGATTGCAAAAAGGGGCTTCTATCAAGTGAAATGTAGTTTATAGATACATGTGTGTATGTATCTCTTACCTTCGCAGGAGTCATACCCAGGTATTGGATTTCGGTTTTAGCATAATGTTATGTTTTTTTTCAAACTATATTTCTACCCATGATTCTTAGCAATCGCGTACCAAACTGACTATGCATTCGGGTCGGAAGTTTTTACAATTTTCATTAATTTCATTAATAACTAATTCTTTCTGGAATAGATTTTGAACTTATTTACAACAAATGTTTAAGGTACATACTTGTTTGATGGTTTTTCAAAATACATATAACATATGTATATTCCGAAAATTCGTAAAAATGTAACTTTAATTTACCTTGGGATAACCATAGACTGACAAATCTTAAAAATGTGAAAAATAAAGCTTTCACAAAGTGACAAAATTCCGGAGTATTTACTTATATGGAATATAATAATCAAACATCTTTGAATTTAGAAACGGTGACGTAAAATAAGGCCCAAAATTAGACGAAATTGCAAAAAAATTGGCGGTATTTCGCTTTTGAAATGTAACAAAGCCAAATTAGTCAAATTTCACAATTTGGCTTTATTTCGTCCGAACAGCATGCCCCCCCCATACATATTTCACTGTTTATGCACAAAACTTTGCAATGTTACCTGATGGCAAATTAACCGAACGAAATTATTTGGCTTTATTTCCAACTTGAATTTGGCCTTATTTCCTTTTAGAAATGGAAATAAAGCCAATTTGGCATTATTTTCATTTCAAAAGCGTAATAAGGCCAAATTTCAGATTCGGCCTTATTTCGTTGGGCCTTATTTCACATCACCTTTAGAAGCTACATGCGATTTATTTGCATCATTTTTTAAGACTGTGTACAGGTATCATTCTACTGTAGTGATTCCTGACACTGATGATGAACAAATTTCAGGACAGCTAACTTTATCTATTGTAGATATAAGGGAAGGAATCTCAACACACAAACCTCGTTTCATCGCATAACTTGAGAACGGCTGTACCGATTTGGCTATTTTTTTTTGAAATGTTCGTTATACTCCGAATGAGGTTGTAACGGAAAGAAAAATTCGATAGGTGGCGCTGAAGTCAAGTTATTAACAAATTCTATATTTATTGACCAAATGGACTCATAGTCAGAACATAAGTTGGTTTGGTGCCAAGAGAGAAAACCACAAAATCTGGACCCGATACGTGCGCTGTAGTCAAGTTATTAGCAAATTCTATATTCATTGACCAAAATGACTCATATTCACAACATACATTATGTAACTCATCGCGCAACATACAGGAAAGTGCAGGACAACGTCTGCCCCCGGGCCAACTACTTTTTAATAAACCAATGTAACATATCGTCAGCTGAGCCACTAGAACAAATTTTCAATATGTATCTTTCAACTGGTATTTTTCTAGAAGATTGGAAGTTTTCATACCTACGTAACTCCTATTCTTAAGGCAGGACAGAAGCAGAAAATAGAAAATTATCGTCCAATATATAAACTTTCTGCAATACCCAAACTCCTTGAACTTTTGGTAAAACAGAAAGTATATTTCCACATTAAGGAATATAAATATCTCCATGTCAAAATGGTTTTGTAACACCCTATCAAAGTAAAGAAAACCAATATCTGAAAAAGGTATACTTCCAAACCCATCCAATTCTGAGTATTAACAATTTGACGTGTACAAAATTGAAATTAAAGCCGTTTTCAACCCCGAGTTGTCAACTTCAACAGCTGTCAACTTGAGAACAGATTTGAGCGCTATCTGGTTTTCAGGATCTGAGACTGCTTGGTTTGGGATCATGACGTTATCTAGAGTGACAAAATCTAGAGAGCATCTAGAAAAAAAAAAGATCTAAAATGAAAAAATCTAAAATGTGCAATAATCTAATCTAGAAAGTTTAAAAATCTTGAAAGACAAACATCTAGAATAATCTCGAAAACTGAAAAGTAAATTGTAGATTTTTTTTCCTTTTTGGAAGGTTTTTGCAAAAATCTTGCTCGCATAGTCAGTAAAACTGGTTTTTTAAACACTTGTTTTTTTTAAGCAAATAAATCCATTAATTCCATCAAACGACGTTGTGCTTAGAGACCGTCCCAAACTGTACTAAATTATATAACCTACCTCTGCTTAAATCTAATGCATTCTACTGTAGATAAATTCTAAGTCTTGAATTAATATGAATTTTTGAGACAATGGTTACAATCGCACGCGCCAATTGTTTCATATTAATTCAAGATTTTTGTCATTCGAGATTTTTGTTTTCGGTATTTTTTTAACTCAACATTTTTTTTCTAGATATCCTGGTAAACCCGCTTGGTTTATTTGATAAATCTTACCTACTGTTCTCTATCAAGTGAATTTGTTTTTCTAGTGTGGATGAATTGAAAAACGAGCTTGAACTCCGGAAAAAATACAGCTTGTGTTATTTTGGAAGGAAATGAAGACATACATGGTTACCAGAAATTAATTCAAACTGAGATTTCCACCCTTGCTTTTACAACTATATTTTTAAATTATTCTTAGAAAGCATATTACATTTTTTTTCTAATAGTTTTTCCGGTAATTCTGTAAATTGGCGCCCAATTTAGTCCTTGTTGGCAGCAATAGTTTCAAATAGTTTTCAAATAAGTGCAATTCCAAAAAAAATAAAGAAAAATCCTTTTTTAGGTGCTCTTTGGGGTTTTGAAAACCCTTAATAAAATTAAAACTATTTTCGGACTAAATATAATTAATTGTTTTTTTTTCTAAGAAAAAAAGTTATATCCACTATAACTAGGTAGTAATTAGGGGAAGTTTGATTTTTGCGGTTATCCCGCATAATGAAAGGGACTAGCGGGTAATAAAGACAATTAGACAGGTAGTCAATATTATGCTCCGGTGTTTAGATCCCTGGGTAAGGTTGAGTATAAATGGTTCGCAAATTTCTAAACGATCATTACTCGAAGACAATCAAAGAACGACAAAACAACATGACTTCATCTTCTAATCAAATCGAAGCATCACATGGTAAGTTTACGATTTGGTTAAAACTTTTGACATTTTTAAATGCATCGATTATCTATTATATAATTATTGTCTTTCTTTTTTGAATTTTCAGTTCCGTATATATGCAACGGTCATACACGCCGAGAAATCGAAGCAGCATTGGGCCTTCTGATGTTAAGTCAAGCAAGGGAAGACGTTCAGACTAATCGAGCGGCCACGCCAATATCAAGAGCTTACAAATCCAAATCGGTATTGGTAACATCATGCAGAAATTTGTTAAAGGAATTCTTAAAGGAAGCCTAAGCATTTGAAAGATCCATTAAGGTAAACACACATTATACCCGCCCAGTCATTCTGCCCAGTAAGTCCTACACCATCCATTGAACTCAAACGAAATCAAAAAAAAAGAAAAATTGTATGTAATCGAAGTAAAATTTTAATAAAAAAACCCAAAAATTGAAAAACTGAAATTTGCGTTTTGTTTTGGCTTTTGAAGGTACAGTTCCGCAAATATGTCTTCTGCTGAATTTGGTAGACTATAGCAGCGAATGGGAACCAGATATCAAGGAAGAATGTGATAGATAAAGGAAAAAATGGTTGACCTGCTAAAGTGATGTGCACGCTTGCGTCGCGAGGCTTGTCGAGTTAAGAGTTAAGTAATGGGGTGGGTTCCTGTGCACAACAATAAAACTGTACTCCGCGAATTTCTTAATAGACGGAGACTTACCACAGCAAAAAGGGGTGCAAAGGTTGAAATTTCGCGCGGCCATATCCCTCTCGACCATGATTTTTACAAAAGATTAGATTTGACTTTATTTGCGTAGCTAATTATAATTTATTACTAACAGCAAAAGTACTTAATAGCAAAATAATTTTAAATACAGTAAAACCTCCTAATTGGGACACTCCGTAATCGGGACCACCTCCCAATCGGGACAACCCATTTGCCAACTCTAAAAGTTTTCATACAATATACCCTCTGTAATCGGGACACTGAAATCGGGACACCTCTTAATTGGGACACTCAATTTAACTTTCCTAGAACCTCCATAATTGAGCCAAGCCTCCAAACATTTCATTAAAAAAGTCAGGAAATATTACTTCTCTAATCGGGACAATTCGAGTTGAACCTCTCAATTGGGACATGGTATGATTTTGTAAACGAGATAGGGCGTTCCATACTTGTTTTAATTGAAAATAGCAGTTTTTTCTAAAGTAGTTGTGTTTTTCTATATTTTTTATACAAACTTCTATAATTGGGACACCTCCTAATCGGAACAGGAAAGAGTCGGTCCCATCAGTGTTCCAATTAGATAGGTTTTACTAGTAGGGGAATTCACGCTTTGGTGTATCTAGTCTTGTAAAAGTGTAAAAATGTATTTTTTTTACACCAAAGAGTGAACGCACAAAATAAGCTTTGAATTAGAATTTGGGAAGATATTTAAATGCACAATGCTAAAAGCAACGATAAAATAAATAACATGTATTTCAAATGAATCCTTTAGTTTATTTTTATATTTCATTTTCATCATTATTTCATTTTCCCACCTATAACTGATTTAATTCAAATTCTTTTTTTTCTGTTCTTCTTTCTTCTTCAAATTTCGATTTTTTATGCTGAGTTTTAAATTCAAATTTTCCAAATTACAGCTAGTGTATGTTCTTGTTGAATTGTGAGAAAATTTTACACTTTTACACTTTTGCACGTTTACAAGACCAAATACAACAGAGCGTGAAAACCCCTAATGTTTATTGAAAAAGGTATTAAAAATTTGCAGTCAATGAACAAGTTAGGAACATTGATTTCATTGAGGAGTGTTAAGACTTGAGTCTCCGATAGGACATCGCTTCTCAAAATATGTCTTTTGGTTTCTCTCAATACTGGACATTCCCTGATGAAATGCATGGTATGTTGGTATCCTCCCTGCCAAATTACACAAACTACATAGTAAAGGTAAATCGTTCCTGTGCGGTACATAATTAAGTCTTAGGAGTTCGCCCCGGAGCCTCAAGTTCATCGCTTTTTCATCGATGCTCTATTGATTCCGAAAGTACATAATTTCTTGCAAACAAATTGTTGTTTAAACGGCTCTATATCATTCTGCAACGATCCTGACGCTTCCACCAAATATCTTGCTCTAGCCTGGACTTCAACTCTATCGATGAGCTGGTACAGCTGTTCTTTTAAGCGCCTTGCATCATCGTGAATTATTTCGATTTCGCAGTCGAAAATTTTTTCTGGCATGCTAAGAACCTTAAGAACATAATTTACTTGAATTTTTAGAGTTTTGGTAAACAGTGGTGCTGGGCCTATTTCCAGCATAATCATATAATTCGGCGTGTTGGGCGGGAGATGAAATATTCTTTTGAGGTAATATCTCAATAATTTCTCGACATTTTACTTTACGACATACTTGTACTGCGTAGAAGAAAATGGACTCAGACACTGCTTCGAAAACTTTATTCTTGGCACTGTTTCCAATGTATTCATTGTTAAGGCATCTCTTCCAAGTTAAATTGATGGCTTTTTTCGATTTTGCTAATTTCTCCTGAAGATGAATATCCATGCTAAGGTTTTTAGTAGGAAACATTCCAAGGTACTTCACCACTTCGACTAGTTCCCCTTTTATTTCCATTTCTCGTTCGCACAATATTTGCCTTCTTCTTTTTTAAACAGCATTACTTTAGACTTATAAAAGGTGATGATTAAGTTCCATAGCCTACAGTAACCACTAAGCCGGTTAATAATAATTTGAAGGGTTTCTTGGGAGTAAGCCGTTAGGACTATGTCGTCTGCGAATAAGAGGGCATTGATCAGCACTCCTGCATATTCTACTCCTCCTGGCAGAAAATCCGTTATGTCTTCGATGTCGAGTGCAAAAAGACTTGGACTTAAAGACTAACCCTGTGTTACTCCTGTACACGACTGAAACTATTCGGATAGTACGTCTTTGTTCCATACAGCTGATTTGGTATTACTATATACATATATGTACATATATTCTGGATAACTCTTCCATATTTGAGTGACATAATCCATGCGTAGAGCTTATAGAACAAGGCGTTGCGGTCCGCTGTGTCAAAGGCTGCTTTTATCTCTTAGTCCGACATTAGGTGATCACTTAACCGTACCATACGCGAAATTGATACATTCACTTAACAATAACGTTCATGAAAAGTTATAAATCGAGTAAACAGTTTTGTTTCTAATTCCGAAAAAAATATAAAACAAAAAAATGTTGGGACTCTATTTTTTCTGGGGTCAACTACCAAGGACGAGCTTGTTCCCGGCAGTCGTTCTACCCACCTGGCTAATTTACATTGTTTTTACTACAAAAACAACAAAGAAACAAAATTGGTACTAACGTTTAGATAAAAAAAAAAAATTAGCTTATTATTAGGCGTGCTTTTTTTGTAACCTATATGGACTTCGAAAAAGCTTTCAGAGTAAAAATAAGACTCGATAATTATCCAGGCTTAGGTTTTGTTGTATTTTACATGGGTAAACATGCTGCTGAAACATGTTTAGTCTATACAGGTTACAAAAAAAGCACGGCTATTTTACAATTTTTATTTCTAATTTTTTTTTTTATAAAATAGAAGATAGTATAAGTATAATTATTATACTGAATTCTCTAATAAACGGTGCATATAAATAAGGACGATAAAGTGCATATTTTAATAAAAAATTCAATTAACCACGTCCCACGTCCACGTGAACACGGGCCAGCTAGTAGATGTATGTTTATAACTCTCCTTATACATAGTATATGTACATATGGATATGTAGCTGTTCAGTTTCCATGTAGTTTCTTTTAATCGTCAGCTCTCCATTTTCTAACCATTCATAGTTAGAAATTTCAAACTTTACATAGGAGTACTACGAGTATATCGTATAGCTATTGGGGTGCTGAAATATCCTTTTTATCACTCGAAAAAAGTACTGTAAAACCAGAAATGGAATAAATGGCCTGTAAAGCCAAACAAAACGTTAACAAAATTGGCACCCGTTATAAGCATTAATTCATCTCTAATGCCTCGCATTGAATCCTCAATTCACCCCTCAGTGGGTGCTAAATCCCATAGAGCGCCTTTTTCATCAGAACGCCGATAATGCCTCAGCATCAGCACTGTATAAATATTGAGCGAAATTCTTGAAGGAAAATGCATACAATGTGCGCGCTAGAGAATGCGTGCGGTGAGACTCAAACTCAATTGCTTCGAACCGAGAGTAACATAAACACCACAAAAGATTTCAGCAAGTACTTCAACAGATAACATCCACACCATGCGTCGTCGTCGAAGGATGAAGGTTCTGAATCTGACTAAACTCAAATCGTTCAGCATCGCAACCGCAGCGCGGCAGGCAGTGCTCTGCAACATCGCGCCACTCAAAGTGCACTCTAGTCGCGTTGAAGAGCGCTAGAATAAACATCCTTTAGTGGTGCTTATTTAAATGGTTGGTTTATCTGTGTGCAGCGAAGACGCGGACGAGAAGATTCTTGGAAGAGTGCCTTTTGCCTTGATTAACATGGCAAGACCATTTTACTTGGTATTCTTGTAGTCCTCGTGAAATCATGAAGTTTACACCAAATTGGCCGAAGGAAATTTATTTTCCCTTCAAAAAGTTTGTTTGACCAATCTTTTCCACGGAAAGCTGTTATATGCTGGGAGTGGAAAATAAAATTCAATCTCGATTAATGTTTGTGTAACTTTGAGAATTTCTCCCCAGAGTGGTTGCTTCTTTATTTTTTTCTGTTCAAATTTATCGAAGTAAATTGTTAGACAAATAACGTTAATCTTTTATAGATGGCTGTTGGGCGCCAAAAAAGATTTATGTATTGCCTTAAGCTGTTTGCGGCTTAAATTGTGGTGTTTATGTTAAGATAGGAATGCTTTTTAGCTTCGACCTCTACAATAGGGACTAATTAGAATTAATTGTTTGTATCAGCGAATGTCAAGAATGCTTTCAGCGTCATCTAAGATTTGTAGAACAAGTGGTTCGGGTGATTCCAGACCACCTTGTGGTTAAGGTGTGCTATTTGGCAGTATCTTAAGAATAAATACATAAGTGACCGATTCACAAATGGTTTCGACGAGCTTGTTAAAATAAAATAAATAAAGGGGCAAAATTTTTGGGCACCGTAGCGCAAGTGATTAGTGCGTCGGATTACTGAGCCAGCGGTCTTGGGTTCGAATCCCGCCGCAAACACCTAAAAGTTTTTCACAGTGCCCACCTCTTTCGAATGTCTAACAAGCATCAAAGAGTATCATTTGTCACGATTGAGCTTCTCAAAACTCGCCGTTCGGAGTCGGCAAAAAACTGTAGGTCCCTTCCATTCGTGCAAAAATATAACACGCACACACAAATGGTTGCGAGAAACAGGCCCAGGTTCACCTCGAGCTGTAGCGCCAACTAAGTAAAGTAAAAGTTCGAGGAAGTAAATCAGCTCAACTCAGTTCATTCTGATGAACCACTTTTTTTTTTAAAAATGTACCTTTTTCATACATTATCAATTATCCCCGAATAGATGATTCACCATGTGCTGAAGTTTTACCAGAAGGTAAAAAGAATGTGTCAAGCAAAACAAGAAGGAAACATTGTAGTAAACACAGTTGGTGCTGAGAATATGGAAATACTACTTCTGCAGACTGTATAATGGCGATGAAGACCAATACACCGCTGTTAGGCAGAATGAACC
This sequence comes from Brachyopa scutellaris, assembly GCA_949775065.1. Lineage (NCBI taxonomy): Eukaryota > Metazoa > Arthropoda > Insecta > Diptera > Syrphidae > Brachyopa > Brachyopa scutellaris. Next base: position 56,002,905 of record OX459112.1, on the reverse strand, counting down.
ATTCAATTTGGATGATGATAGCCAAAACTCCCACCCACCTTGTCAAAATGAAGTGAGGGTAGCAATATCCAAGCTTATGTCCAACAAGGCTGCTGGAGCTGCCGGTTTAATCGCAGAGCTATTTAAAGCAACTGGAAACTAATTGGTAGAGAGCATGTACGAGTACTACCTCATCTCTAAGACATGGTCAGATGAATGGAATCACAGCCCGATCATTTGAAGACACCCTCAACTGCTTCAATTACAGAGGCATCAGTCTCCTCAACATCGTCTACAAGATCTTATCTGCCATATTGAGTGAACGCCTTAAACCTTTCGTCAACAACCTGATCAGCACCCCTATCAGTGTGATTTTAAGCCAGGAAAGTCTACCATGAACGAAATTTTCACATTTATGCAGTAGCCAACTCCAAATCGATACCCACCACCTGTTCATCGATTTTAAGGCCGCCTATGACAGCATCTGGAGAGATTGCTATATGCAGATGACAAAAGTGGTGTATTTTTTTGTTTATAACATAGTTCTCTATCAGGGTTACCTCTGAAAATTTCCGGAAAGGGTCCAAAAAGGGGTCCCTGGCGAAAAAAGGGGTCCCATATAAAATTAAAGAATAAGACGGGTAGTTTAAGTAGATATTATTTTATTAATTTTTTGTTTGTATCTTTGTCCAGTTGTTTAAAAATATTTAAAGCTTATGCATAAAAACTCTTAAACAAAACAAAAAAATCAGTTCATTTAAAAAAGCAATTCATTTAAAAGTTAAGTAACATAAACAAAAGAAACAAGAAAAGTATTTGGACAAAAAGGTGTGACTATTAGTTTTTGTACTTGTAATCCAGTTGCGCAAGCGCACGATAACAAAACAAAGAATAACACAAAAAAATTATTACACACTATATGAGGATACGAGAAATGACAAACGAAATGCACCAACTATTTGAATGTGTCTGTTTACAAGCAAAATATACATTTTGGCGTTGTCAAAGAAATAGGTACACAGATAGAAATCCGGTTAATGCAAAAGTGTGATTGCTATCTGTACTTTGTCTACTAAAAGAAGTGAAGGAATTTTGGTTGAATGTGTCAATTGTGTTTCAATTTACAGAAAGGGTCCGAAAAGGATCCTTTTTTTCAAAAAGGGTCCAATTTCGATGATTTTTAAAAAGGCGGGTCCTGGGGTCCATGCCATCAAAAAAGGGTCCATTTGACCTTAAAGGGTCCCGAAGGTAACCCTGCACTCTACCATTACTGTATATCGTTATATTGAAATCTGCCACCACTCTCCGTCGCTTCCATTCCTCTGCATTCGATTGCACAGCGCTGTGCTTTTGATATGGATGCAAAGTGGCAGAAGGTGCAACAGCACAGTAAGAGCATCAGTTGGGCGGGTATGACATTAATGCACATATGATACCTATTCTTGCCTTTCTTAAGACTCTTCTGAAGTTATTGTAGTGTAGTTGTATTTAGTGCTAAACTAATACTAAGGATCCGTAGGTGAGAATTGGACGCACAACGGCTTAATCAAGTTAACATTTCTTTTCAGATTTTACATACAAGCATTTAATTTTGTGTCAATATTTGATTGTCACAAAAAATAACTTGGGGCAGCTGTAAAAATATTCGTCGATTAGCAAAGTCTAAATATTTTAACAATATTGTAATTTTATTAAGCACCGCATGTATGTGTTTGCATCGAAAATTAGTTCACCGCTGAATGCTTTTAGTGCACATTCAATGCAAACGAATAATTTATAATTTACAACGGTAATTGTTGTCATCGTTTTGGAATGCGACCAGTGGTGCTACTACGAGTGCCTATATGTATTCATATTTGATTAAACCAAATATTGAATATGTAAAAATCAATATGGTTGTACCTACCCGTACTTCCGGTAGAGGTGAAATGTTAAAAACGAATTCGAATTTGGCTTTTGAAGGAACAATTTATTGCGGCCATTGATACTCGTACATGCCTTAACCGCAATCAATATTTACCAGATTTTTGGGAGTCGAACCCGATTTTTAAAACAACTCCCTGGTAAATTTTAGTTGACCACGACGCAGCGCGGTAGTTGTACTAACCAACTGCTGTCGCATATAAACTTCAAAATTGATGGGATGAACGAAGTTTCAGATAATATCGCCAATGAAATGTTACCAGCTACGAGGGTGTTGACAGTGGGGCTGAAAAGTAATTGGGCCGGATGCAAAGGAATATAATACATTTATTTCAAATAGGTAGCGGATTGTTTTCATATTTGCAAAAATAAGTAGCATCGTTTCTTTCGCATAACATTAGTTTAAACTTTAATGGATTATCTACATAGTACAGCACTACTCTGTTTACTTTTGCTTCACATATGTTTATGACATTTCGTTCGTTGCAACTCTTGTGGCTAAACGCTTTCCTTTACTTTTTCGTAATTTCGCTTCTCTGAGTGAATTCAACCGTCCCTCCTCGAAATCTAATAACTTGCTATTTTTGGAGCAGAAAGTAAAGAAACCTATTTTAGGTCTCTTCCCGTACTTTCTGTACCAGAATTCACAGATTCTCAAATTTCAAGAAGTGGGGGTAAACAAAGAGAGGTAAAAGTGTGCAAAAGTACAGAAACGCATTGAACAACAAAAAATGGAAAATGTATGACATTTGACAGTTTTCATAAAGCTGCCCAAAGAAATTTCTTAGGGTAAAACTCGCAGCATGAGGAAAAACTTCTGTGAAAAACTACGAAAAATCTTCGTACGGGAACAGGATTTTACTGATTTTCATAGTTTTTCGCAGTTTTGGACAGGTACGAGAGCAGACAGAATGATGCTGACAGAAGGAATGATTTTTTGTCCTTAATTCAGCCTAATATAAAAGAATTCGCTAGATAGGTTCTAGATTTAGACAGACAAAAAAGTAGTTCAACGATTTTCTTAACTTTGTCAATGGTAAGATTACCTCTCTCTGAGAGAATTTTCTCTATTTTTCATATTGATACAAAAAGTTACCAAACAAACCTAATATTTGTATTATGTGTATTATGTGCATGTTCAAAAGATAATTGACAGCACTAGTTAGTTTTTCTCCATTAGTTCGTCAGCTGCATGCGGCTCTGGTCAGTTTTAAACGTTGTGCTGTATGACGAGTTAACCAAAGTTGCTATTGATTCATTCCATTGATGCTCATAGTTGCAACATCACTTGTTAGTTTGCACCAGCAGGTGGTTCTGGATGTGTATTTTGCAAAATCTCCTATTCGTTTCATCTAGGTGGACACACATATAACATACATAACATATACAATGAAAAGATGATACTTACTTACTTAGTTGGCGCTACAGCTCGAGGTTAATCTGGGCGTACTTCTCACAACCATTTGTGTGTGCGTGTTATATTTTTGCACGAATGGAAGGGACCTACAGTTTTTTACCGTCCGAACGGCGAGTTGAGAAGCTCAATCGTGACAAATGATACTCTTTGATGCTTGTCAGACATTCGAAAGAGGTGGCACCGTGAAAAAAACTCTTTAGGTGTAAGACCCGGGCTGGGATCGAACCCGGGTAGCATTGCGTACGGTTTAACACCGATTAATTTTTGTCCGTACATTTTTCCTCAACACTGTGTCCAGAAACATCTGGCGTGTGTGTTATTTCTGTCTGCCCAGGTCAATGCATGATTGTTTAAAAATGTCGTTTGGCAAATATTGACATCCGCACAAGTCCTTCATAGAGGGGGATGCGGGCAGATAAAACAAAAATCACCGCGCTTTAGTTTTTGTGTCCATTTTGAATGGAAAGTGTGCATTTTTTGTTTTTGTGTCTATATGGTGAGCAACTGCAATGCCATCAAATTGACCAATTTTACCAACACTAGCGAGTGGGCAGCCCTTGTTCTTACCACATAGGACATTAATGCGTGAAGTGGATTTGAAGTTTCCAATTGACGTTGCGTATGCTTCCGATCAAGTTCAGTTAACTGTACTAATTAACACAAATGAAAAGCTTTTATCGCCAAATTATATGAACAAATTGAAATAGCCACACGAAAGCTGAGTGCTTTAATTTTATTACTCACAGCTACTCTCCTCTTCCACCCCTGTTGCTGGCACTGCCATTCAGTGGAAAGTATTTGTTGGCTTTATCCTTATCAGGGATGTCAAACAACATGTTCGGTGGTTGTTGGTTGATTGTTACTGTGAGCTAGCCAACGCCAGCCGCCTGTGGCAGCACTACTGGTGCTGATGTTGGCTCATAGCTCAACTCTGTATATTTACATTCGACGAATAAATAATCAGAAATTATTTTTAATTACGCTGATGGAGGCGCGTGTTGTCATGCTCATGGCATGTGGAAGTTTACATGATCTAGTACCTATTTGCTCGGGTCAACACCAAAACACAAAATCAGAGACTAAGGCCACAACAGGTGACAGTTTGGTGACACTGTGCCACTGGGGGAAAAGTGATAATGATTGAAGTACACACCACCACACTACCTAACCTATATTTAAGGCATGAGGTGAATTTTATTAATTCCAACGTGTTGACACTTTGGTAGCTGGAGGTAAGCTAGAGGGAGAAGAATGAAATTTTAATTTTTAGTGCTTAAGACTGGAGGAAACTAATTCATTCGTATTATTTAACATTAAATATTAACGCAAGATTATGTACACACACCCAATCGTATAATCACTTTAAGCACCAGCAAAGTGTTTAGTTGCCGCATTTCAAAATTTGGTAATTGTCCTCATATTTTTTGGATACCAATTTTTGCACGTTTTTGAGTTGTGTATCGATTCGTGATTTCTATGTTCCAGGTCGATTTTATTTGGCCGCCATTTCAGTTTGGATGACATTTGTTATAGAGGTGGAGAAATATTGATAGTCAGTGTCATCGATAGTTCTCGATAGTTGGCTTTTTATTATCGATAGTTATCGATATACAGTGACTCAACTTTTTGATCACATGATTAGCACAAAAATGATTTTTCATTGTAACTTGTTTATTTATTAAGATAATTCATTGAAATTTTGAGGAGAAAATAATAGTAATATTGTTATTCAGCAACTGAAAAAAAACTTAAATATCTTTTTTACTTCCAATATACCTACCACTAGAAAGTACAAAATATGGTATGTGATCAATTAGTTGATTTTGACAAACGTTTGTATTTTAATATTCAGTATGACCTCCTTTTGTTCTGAGAATAGCTTGAAATTTTGCATAGATTTCACAAGCGTTCTGTACTTGCTAGAGCCTACCATGTTCCAAGCAGTTTGAGTCCGATCCCAAAAATCGCCTGGATTTGGAAAGTCTCCTGGCATTTTTGAAATAGCACTTTTGACCTCAACCCAAAGATTTTCGATCAGGTTAAGATCGGGAGAATGTGGTGGCCAATCAAGCGTTTGAAACTGATTACCTCTAAGTTATGTTTAAGCCACTCGGGTAGTGTGTTTCGGATCATTTTATTGCTGGAAGATAATGTCCGATACGGTCTTATTCCAATCATTCAGACATTTCCGCAGTCCTCGTTCAAGGATGCTGACCTATTGGTTGGTATACATTCTCCTTTTAACTTCCACACATTGACCAACACCTTCCATGACCATACACCCCCATATCATTAAATATCCGCCACCAAACTTAACGATTGGTTTTACGTGACGGTACTGGGTTGCTTCATCAGTCTTTTTCCAGGTCCATTGACAACCATCAGAGCCAAAACGATTAATTTTGTTTCACTCGACAACACTACCCGTGCCCAGTCACTAATCGTATAAGTTGAGTTTTTTTCTGCGAACTCTAGCCTAAGTTTCTTATGTCGTTTTGTCAACAGTGGTTTTTTCACTTTCACACGTCCGTGTAAACCGTTTTTGGGTACAATTTTCCGAAAAGCATCTGTTGATATTTACAACTATTCCGTCACTTTGTCGCAAATCTTTGTTCATTTGGGCATCATTTTCGTGCACTTCGTACTTTATTTGTCTTAAAATACGGCTTTGTACAAGAGAATTTGGGATGAGTTTTTTACCGGGCTTTGTTTTTTAAATCTTCAGACTTAAATTTTGTTCTTATTTTTGTGATAGAACCCAATGAAAATCCAGCTTTTATAGAAATTTTACGGTATGTGCACTTACTATCAATAAGCATTTTGATTCTTTCTATTTTAGCGGTTTAGTTCTTTCATCTGATCTCGAAACAAAACAAACGTTAACAACTTAGCAAATGCAAAAATAGTACATTTTTTTACCTTTTACCGGGTTCAATATAACAATGCGTACATAGAACTACAATAATATTTGAAAAAAACATCAATTTCTCCAGGTTTTACTACACTACGATCATACCCAATGCACAATTTACGCAGTCTCAACTAATTGATCACATGCTTTCGAGAATAGATTTTCGAAAATGTCCGTAATCTAACGGTACATTTTTATTTTTTGCGCGTATTCTTATCTAGAACATCTGTAACTATACTTCGTCAAAAAAACCTCTTTCCTTTTCGTCATGTGTTCAAAAAGTTGAGTCACCGTATATCAGTGGTTTTTTCCTCTTAAGCGTAACAATAAAAAAAATGTTAAATGCACCATACGAATAAACATTTCTCGCCGAGAGAGATTAGATTCCATGTTTTAAAGAAATCCGGTCCAGCTTTGTAGGTTCAGACCATTGACATATTATATATGGACTGCTAGTACCCAACTTCGCGTTGGTTCCAACATAAGCACTAGCCCTCTTGTTTCGTAGCGGAGAAATGTGGAAACTTAGACTGTATTTGAATTCACGAAAGCCGTTGGTTTGTGATTTAAGTATTTTTTTTAATAAATTGTGAGAAGTTGTACTGCATTATAAAGCAAAAACACAAAGTATTAATCAACACAAAACATGAATTCCAAATAAATTTAACAAATTTATCTAGTTTATGGGTCAATAAAGAAAAGTAACGCCTTTTTTCAAATTTTGTATTGAAATTTTGGTAGTGGCACCTGTTGGTATCAACGCGGCAACAATTTAAAATTTAACGTATTTTCGCAGTAACTCGTATTTACGGCAATAGATGGCCTCAGTTTCCACGTAAAATAAGTATGATGGCGGATAATTGTTTCCCATTGCTGTCCCTACGAAACACGTGGCGCTAGTTATGTTGGAAACAAATTGTCCGCAGACGTTGTATGAAAGTGACATTTCACTAGCAGTCCATATATAATATGTCAATGGTTCAGACATCATAAAATCCATACCTACCTACGTATAGACAGAGAGAATTGAGAGATCAACTTCTATTTCTACGTTGCTGACTCATAAAAAGGGGAATCCCCTTTTTAAGTTAAGAGAAAGACAAATAATAATGCCCTTTTCCTACACTACTGACTCATAAAACGGGGAATCCCATTTTTAAGTTGAAGCCATTTTGATAGTTGGCTTATTAGATCGTATTCCTCTGTGAAATTTCCCATATACACCGTTCGTTAGGTATCGACCATTTAAAGACATTTTTTAAATTCTATATTTACATGGATATCGAAAACAATCGATAGTGGTCAAAAAGTATCGATTGTTTTCGATAGTAGAAACTATCGATAGTTCTCTACCTCTAATTTGTTAGTTGGTATTTGACAGTCGTAGAGAGTGATCGATAACAATTCGAATGCAACCCGGATGGTCAGCGCAGCAGAGGACGACCTCGCCTAAGTTGGCGCGCACAAGTGGAAAAGGACCTCAACCATCTCGAAGTGCGCAACTGGAGGCAGTTAGCTAAGGACTGCACTAACTGGAAGGGGTTGTTGGTTGAGATCTTGATCCACCCCGTACTGTAGTGTCACCTAAGTAAGTAAGTAACCCAACAGAATATAGCTTTAAATTATTTTCGTTACAGAATCAGAATCAGAATTATTTTCCTCCAATCTTTAAGCAAACCAACGCGTATACTTAATGTTCGATGAATATCTTTTAATCCGAATCAAATAGCAGCCAAAATCCTTCATGTTTACTCAAACCATTCCTTTATTTTTACGCTTGACTTCGTTCCTGCCTGATTTGAGTTTCTCATAGCCTATCATAAGCAGTTTACACCGTCAAAGTAGCAAATAAACAGGAGAGATCAAACTTTCCAAATCCCGTATCATCATCAGCAGCTTCCATCCATAAACGACGATACGAGGATACCTAATGTCTTATGACATTTTTGACTTCTTTCTGACTGCGTACTGAACTCTGAATTGAATTTAACTGGTAATCCGCCTCCCAGAGCTCTTAGTATCTGTGACTCGGGAATGGAACTGCTGGGACGTTGTTCTCTTCCTCGATTGCCATAATCAAATTTACAATCATTTTATCCACTTTTTTTTCTCAAATCTCTTATCGTAGGTAAGGACTTTTTTTTATTTAAAGGAACACGAGTAGAACACAGAAATCATGGAAAGAAGCAGGAATGACGACATAATAAAAGCCAAAAGAAGTTAACCCCTTTTGGTGTCCTCATTCCGGGTGCAGAGTTCGTGACGAACAAAACCATACGGGCCGGGCAGGGGGCTGTATATGAACTTTCATCCTGCTTCTGGATGATGACATTTTGATTCTTTATTTTATTTTTTTTTCTTGATCCTGTTTGGAGGATTTATATTCCTCTTTGAATTCCTCTTCAAGGATTGCCGGTTCATTTTTACATACGAATACGAGTATTCGTCGCAGTCGCATATTCGTTCCGAATTCACAAATCGAGAAGACGATGTCAGGAGGCAATTCGTTGGGGAGTTGGGTTTCAGTTTTTAGATACAATTTACCCATTGAAGGAGAGTGGATGGTTTAGCTGTGAGGGCGGAGGTGACGTGAGTGTGTGCAAATGTCAACAATCGCGTGGATGGAAAATAGAATTACGGGAGTATCTCTCTGCAACAATGAACTGTCCCTTCATATGGTAGTTGGGAGATTTTGCATTTCAAGTAATACAGTATGGTGGAAAAAGTATTGGTCACTTGGGCACTTGTGTTTTTTTTTTTGATTACAAATTATTAAACTTAATTATTATTTGAATTTTAGTTCAAAGATTGGATATTTTACTGAAGCAAAGGGACTTTAACCCTTTTCCTCTGATTTGGTTGAAATCGGTACCAGATCGTCTTCCAACATTATGTACATATTTGCATCTATCAAGCGTCAAATTTATTGTGCTGAACCGTTTATCTTGAAGGTCTTGATTATATGTAAATCACTAAACTTTTCTGCGTCCCGAAAGCGTTAAATGCACATTATAAACTTCTCATTGCATAACCTAGAATTTTTTGGCTTTTTATGTCGACAGTCAGTTAAGCTACATAGAATAAAATACCCAGATAGGCGATTTTCCAGACAAATAAATCATTTGTGCTACTTGTTGAGAATAATGTTTTGAAGTAAAACTTCTACATATACGGCAAAACCTTATGTAACGGCAAAAATTTATGTAACGGTAGAGTAAAACGTGAACACAGTAGAGGTGTATCATGTATGTAGTATGTACATATGTATACTAGCTTCTCGCAGCAATAGAGCACCGGCTCTTATACTTATGCTATTTATTTATCTATTTATTTGTTTATTTATTTATCCATTTATTTGTTTATTTATTTACTTACTTACTTACTTAAGGGGACCTTCTGGTCTAGCGCCCTTGAATTTGACGAGTTTTTACGATTTTTTTTTAATGAAAATAATGAGCAACAGTATTTAAACTTTTTAGATATATTTTATCACTTTAACAATATACAAAAATATTGAAAAAAAAAAACAATAATAATAATTTTAATTAAATAAAAATTGGTTTTACAGTTACCCTCTTCAAAAAAATGTATCTTGGTGGTGTGTCGTGCTTTGGCTCTTCCACTGATCAAAAGCAAACAAAACAAAAAACATTTTAATCGGTATGAATGTAGTTATCGCAGGAACTAGAATGAAAAAATAATTTAAAAATTGACAAAATGGCGCGTTGTTGCAATTTACGTTTAAAAAAAAGACAATTTTTCATTACCTGTTGTATGTAAAAAGTAAGAAATATTCAACGTAAAACATTTTTTTTAGTTCCGACGATAAGCACTGGTTTACTGAATAACATACTAAAATTTGAGACGAATCGGTCGAGTAGTTTTTTTTTGTATCACACCGTGCAGAAAAATATAGTTTCGAGATAAATGAGTTTAAATTTTACCTGCTCCTCCTTTTACCTTTTACTAAAAAGGCTGTAGAGGTCAAAATACTGGAAATATTAATACGGACATTTAACAGTATACTTTTAAAACCCTATACTTTTGAAATATCAAAAAGAAAATCGATTTTTTGAAAAATCTAGACCAGAAGGTCCCCTTAACCGGCTCCCGACCCGTGAAGAGTCTCTGCCTGAGACACGGCAGCCTTCCGCTCTCTTCGATCCCGGGCACGCTGCCTAGACCAAGCGCACGGAGGTTCGATCTTCCTTGTCGTCTCGAAGCTGGGGGCTGTAATTGAAAGATCCTCTTTGCTGGAGCATTGTTGTCCATTCGCTCGATGTGGCTAAGCCAGTGTAGACGACGTGTTTCAGCTTTTCAGACGTCATCCACATTTTGATACAGTTCATAGAGTTCGCGGTTGTATCTTCTCCTCCATTCGCCCTCCTCGCATACGGGACCGAATATCCGACGAAGGATTTTTCTCTCGAAAGTATTCAGAATCTGCTCTGCTTTCCTGCTTATCGTCGAACACTCGGCTCCATACAGCAGGACCGGCAGGATTAATGTTTTATGAAGCATGCATTTCGTCTTCCTAATTAGGAGTTTTGAACCAATTTGTTTTGCCAAACCGAAGTAGCAGCGGTTTCCTAGGGTAAGTTTTCGTCGAATCTTCGCTAAGTTGTCATTCGTGGAGCTGATATTTACTCCGAGGTAGGTAAACTCCTTAACCATATCGAAGTGACATATTGTCTTAGGCAATACGTTAAATATGCAAATAACTCGACATTTCTGTGGTTATACTTGTTCTGTGCTTTAATGGTTTTTTTTTTGTGCAAAAAATTTTGACTATGTAGGCAAAAATTCCTAGTTATGGCAACACTGGTTGGTACTTTGTTCGATCTTTATTATGGTTTCGGTAGTATCGGAATATTTGGGCCCAAAAGCTTAGATTTTTACCACCCTTATTGCCTTGAGCAAAAGCAGAACTACCTAAGAGAAATGGACTCAATGATGGTCGACTTTTTCATACTACTGTACTTTTTCATAAAGCTGAAAGCAGTGTGATACGATGATAGGGGTTTTTTTTTTTTTATTTGTCGGTTTATAGGTTCGCCGAAGTGGGTTCTTTACTTTCTTGAAATGTTTATGTCCTTGTCAGGTTGTTCCGAGGATTTCTTCCCATAAGCTTCCCAAATCGGATTCATTTCAAGACTGGTGCCACGCGGGTGGTGTTTCTGGTGCTGCATCTGCTTTTGCTATTGCGGGCAGTGGAAGACGATGAATATAACTATGATGACGACAACGATGATGATGGTGGTGACAAAAATGAGGGTACGCGGTGATAGTCAGTGCCATTGCCATTGTTGAACTCGAAAAGCTATCACCAAGAGATGGGTTACCAGAACGGAAGGAACTAAAAAGTGAAAGGATAACTAAAATGAGTGTGTTGAAGTGAAAAGCGGTTTTATTGCGGATTTAAGGGTACACAATGTCGTTTTTTTTTCTTTAGTATTCATGTGGATTACAAACGGAGAAATCACTTTAAAGGTTGTATTTAATTATCCTTTGCAAATGTAGGGATCCATTAGAGAACCGCTGCTGCTTCCTTTTTAATGTGCCTACGAGTCGTCCCGATTTAAAACAAATACAAAGGAATGCGCATCAAACTAACATTGACAATTCGCGTGGTCATAAATCAAGATCGTTGCCGTGCGATACAACCGCCGTCATTAAAATGCATTCGCGCCAAGTGCTATTTGATAGGGACCTTGCGCGGATTGTAGACTGCAGTGCGTATACGTAACACAATATGTGCAAATATTTTTCCATTTACAGAGAAAAAGGGGGGACTCAACTTTTATCTCTTCTAAAGGACATCAACTCAACAGCAGCAGTGGTGGAGGTAAATGAAAAACTACTCATGGTGACCTTTAAGCGGAAAATACATTTGCAGTAGTCCTAGGAAAATATTTACCACCTCGTGCTGCTGCAGTGTACCCACTCGATGGGGAAAACTATCCGCATCGATGACAAATGGTTGTGTGTGGATCACATGGACGACATATCCTCATGCTCATATCCTCAATCAGATTCACATATTGGCAGATAACCATCGCGCGACCAACGAGCGCTTTCATCATATTAATCCGTTTTTATTTTTTGTTTTTGCCTGTTCGTCCTTTTTTTCTATCTTTCTTTGTCTCTGTTCGCTTAGGTGGACATCGGAGGGATGAGTATCTATTCAGTAGTGAGGTGGGGATATCCACATACAGACTTGTGGACTATAAGCACATCATCTTCTGGTCGTTGATGGTGTATAGTTTTAGTCCTTTTGTGTATGTTGTTTCCGTTGTTGCTGTTTTTAAATCAAATGGGGATCGGTAGTCTTTATGAAACCGCACATACTCGTAACGCAAAGCGAAATCGAATGAATTGTGCGGCGGGTATTTATTTTTATGTTATGCCTTTACATTGGTTACTTTTATTCTAAACCGATGTGTTTTATACATATTTAAAGTGAAGTGTGTGTGAAAAAAAAGAAACCAAGCGGTAATTATTATAAAATAATGAACAAACAGTTGCGGAATGCTTTTGTGCGTTTGTTGTGGCGTACACACCGATTAGGCGATTGATTCGAGATGATATGGTGCAGTTAACAAGAGAATTGACTAGATTGCTAAAGCGTAGTTTTTAGGTTAAGGTGAAGTTAAATGTCATCTTGCTCTGGTAAGTTTCTTAAGATTTTGCGTAAGACAACTTATGGCTGGAACTAGATTTCGGAGTTGAGTCTTAGTACTATAGACTTAATAAGCGGTAAAAGGGATCTGCAACGCTTTATTAAAAGTTCCAACTGACTAGATCAGATGCCAATATAGCAAGCACGTGGTTTCCTCATCTCAATATAACTGTCAGCCAAGTTGACCACATTTTGATCGACACCACTCACAATGGAATAATGTGAGAAAATATAATGTCGAAAAGCTACAATCGCAAGACACCACCAGAACCTACAGAGAATGCGTATCCCGATCTCTCGCTACCAGTCCTACCGCAGCAACAGCTAGTGCAGGAGACCAGTGGCAACACTGCCTGCAAACCATCATAAGTGCCGCGCATGCTGTGCTGGGTTTCACACGACCACCACCACGAAATCCCTGGTTTTATGAAGAGTGCAGACTCGCTAATGCGGAAAAACAACAAGCATATAAAGCGGCGCTGCAAAGAAAGACTAGATCGCATGCTCTACGAGCAAAAGAGACGGCAAGAAGATCGGCTTCTAAGAAGGAAAAGCAAAGAGCACGAGAAGCGTGCGATCGAGGATATTGAGAGATGCTACACCAGGAACATTGTACGGAAGTTTTACTAGAGGGTAAAAAGAATGTGTCAGCAAAATACATAAGTTCCATACAGAAACCGAGTATGGAAACGCGAATATGGAAAGACTACTTCTGCAGACTATAATGGCGATGAAGACCAATACTCCGCTGCTAGGCAGAATGCAATTTAAATTATGATAGGCAAAACCCCCATCTATCTGATCAAAACGAAGTGCGGATAGCAATATCCAAGCTAAAGTCCAACAAGGCTGCTGGACCTAACGGTCTACCCGCAGAGCTATTTAAAGCAGCTGGAGATGACTTGGTAGTGAGCATACGCATACACCAACTCATCTCTAAGATTTGGTCAGATGAAAGTATGCCAGGTGAATGGAATCTCAGCATCGTCTACCCCGTCCACAGCTACAATTACAGAGGCATCAGTCTCCTCAACATAGACCAAATTGTCACACTCAGGCCTGGAAAAAACCCAGGAACTCCAAATTCAGATCTAAAGAAGGCCCGTTTGTGTTGACGGGTTTTGGAGGAGAAAGTTCAACCACGAACTATACAGCGAGATCGACCTGCACAAAAACTGCTCATTGAGCGTTTAAGATGACTACGACATGAAGAGCGCATAGAAATCAACGCACCGGCCCGCAGATCCGGGATGGTCAGCGGAGCAGCGGACGTCCTCGCCTAAGGTGGCGCGCACAACTTGGAGTGCGCAACTGTAGGTAGTTAGCTAAGGGGCACAATGTCCCCCCACCCCCCCCCTCCCCGCGGCAGGGGGAATTGACGTGAAGAATTGGTATCACTTAAAAGCACTGCAGGACGCAACCTTTTTCGTACACAAAATGTTCGCACTAGCGTTAGGTATTATCGCTTTTGCAAAATCAAAGAGTAAATTAACGGTTTTGGTAGCAAATGATAAAATTAAGAAAATTTCGTAACGCCCAAAACATATTTTGGCATTTTGGGTGATATCGAGCAAAAGTATATTATCTTATGATAAAAATGTCATAACGACCGAAAGCTATGTCATAACGCCCAAGTTTAACAACAACTAATATCGGGCGTTATGATAAAAGATAATTACATTGGGCGATATGTCATTCCATTTGGGCTTTGCGACGTGTCAGTTTTTGGGCGTTATGACATATTTCAAATTGGGCGTTATGGTTTTGGGCGATAAGACCTAACGCCTCGAAAGAGGTGGCACCGTGAAAAAACTTTTTGGTGTTGAACCCGGGCAGCATTGCGTAGCAGTCCAACGCGCTTACCACTACATTGCGGTGCCGACACTTAACCTACGCTATGTATGTATACTCTAAGGTCTAAGGCATTGTACAAACTTATAAGATTCGTGAAATCTTAATGTGCAACTACATTACTTCTTAAATAAATCAATAAATAAATAATAAATAAATAAGCTCAAAAATGTATACGTATGTAATTAAGTGAAAATAATAAAAAACAAACGACCACATTTCGCGGTATGAAAATGGATAACGAAAAAATTTTTAATTTCCTCCGGTTTACCCAGTTTCATAGCATTGCCTGTACTTATCGAGTTTTCAATTGTATTTTCCCCATGTTGCTCGTAAATGTCGCCCATTAACTTTCTGAATCTTTAAAACGCTTTAAACAAAAAAACAAAATGGTTTATGTCCTTTATTGATAAATGATGGGTAACCACCGTATTTTCGATTATTCCAGGCGCCGCGCCGGTCATGCCTTATGAAAGTTAATTAAAATTTTCTGTTTTTTATTAAAATTTTATGAACTTGTATACATAATATGTCGTAGGCCACATTTTCTCCAATTCAACCGATGTGGTGGTATTTGGTTATGATGCTACCACACAATGGCGCAGAATAAACTTGCGTGAAATTCATTCAGTACAATATCACTACCGGGACGATATTTAATTAAAATTCATATTTATCGCCTGAAGATGCGTATGTTTACATCGATATCAATGTGACCACAGTCAGAGAGTGAAAATTACAAACATAAATGTAGCTTACGGGGTCGAAATTTTGTTTCAAAGGACCAATATGGGAATAATATTGTTTGTTCATTGAACATATTATTTTATGTGTAAATACATTTTTCAATGTTCATCGAGGTTGTGCAAATAAACAATTAAAAATATTTTCCTTTGGGGGTAGTATGTCAAGGTTCAATGTACATAAGTGTATATGAGGACACGATTTTGTTTTGTATTATAATAAGTAGAAAAATATGATGCGACTGTATCCAACAGTCCCGAGCTATGTGTAAACATCACGCGGATGGGGTGTACACTGTACAGCTGCACTTTATTGGAAAGAAAGTAAATTCTAACTAGTCTATGCTCGATAAAATGCAAGCCAATCGCATATGCATATGCATATACTCATCGAATCCACTCCATTCGCAGCAGTCGACGCCAGGAAACGAACCTTGGACGCGCTACACACTCAACCGCCGCGGTTACAAAAACTTTTCATTCAAGTTCTTACATAAATAATATCAGCTTGTAGTTACATATGTACTCTGTTCTGTCATCTCATCATGAATAAGAAAAATAGAAAAGAAAAGAAAACATTACCAACACAAAAAAAAACCGCCTTATCTATCTTCTTATCTATATAATTAAATCGCTAGCGCTAACACTGAATGAAGGTATGAAGGCTTCATCAGTATAAATAATTTTGAAAAAAAGTATATGAATAAAGTTATTATGGAAAAAAATTCACCCCAATTATGTAAGTCGTATCTCGTATCTCACTCCAAGTCGTACTCGCATCGTACTGTATTTCGTTTGTTATTATGCAAGTCGTATGCGTTGAATACGACTCCATATAAGTCAAAATGAACTTTTTCCTGTCAGTACTGGTTTCCTTGTCGGCGAGGTCAAGGAGATGTCTTATTACAACTGCTCCCGAAAGATGTCACCACAAACTCAATAGATTTATTCTTTAATGAGCACATGAAGGAATATCCTTAAAAGGAATTATATTCATAGATTGTTAAGAGATAGTTGAAACGCAATAAGTGCCAAATTCATTGCGTATGTATGTATGGATGTATTTTCCGAAATTTAAATTACAATTTTCTACCTAAAAAAATAATTGACCATTGCAGTTTAATAAAACTATTCTGTTGACAACCATTTGTCCATCTTTTAGATGAACGTGCAGCACACATCTGTCTTTTGCGATGTCGACATTAATCTCCGTAGCATATACCAAAGCTTCGAATTGGTTGCTGTTTTTAAGTTTTTTAGAAAGTAAAAGTAATTTAAGTAGTAAAATAACTTCGAAGAATATTAAATCGTTTCCATTCAAGAGTATACAATTGTTTATTTTTCATGTTTGTCGAATTTCGTATAGAGTCACTTAAGAAATCGCAGCCGAAGAAAATACCACTAAAAACGTTCAAAATACGACTAAATACGACTTGCATAATAGCTGATATAAGCCGAAAGTCGTATGCGATGGCATCCGATTCTGTTGACAGCTGAAAAGTCATTAGCGTACGAGTATGTTCGTAGTGACACGACTTCCATAATAACAAAATACGACTATGTTAGTATATGACTCTCAAATACGACTTGCATAATTGGGGTGATTATTTCAACATACCTACATTCACAAATGAGTTGTCTAAAGAAATTGGAGCAATGACGAAATGCACTCTGATTTTATAAATATAATCAATTTGTTTACACTTAATCTTAATATTTATCAGGATCTCTATCACGAAAAGTAGCTCTTATTTTTTTGTTAAAATTGGTTAAGTGGGAGAGCCGCAAATGGTGATAATGATTGCAGAACATTGAAATGCAAAGCATTATCATGTTAGAGCGCGCACATATACTCACACACACACTATTGCAACGACACCCACTGCTGCCCGACTGCTGGCAGTGGTTACCACTGAAAGAAAATTGTAGGCGATGCTTTGAATAATTGTTTTGAATATTCCTCAGCTTCAGGACAACGCAGGAGGATGTTTTATATCTCAAATGAATCAGGGACAAATTTACTAATTTCACCTTTTTTTTTGGTTTTCAATCCGATAAGCAATTATTGAGTTAGGGCTGTATAACTATTATTTTTCCTCCCAATATGCAGTATTTTCACTATTTTCTGAAAACCATGCAATTTTCCGGGATAAAAAGCAATATATAAAAGTTGACCAGGAACATAAGCAATCACTATGTCAATATTTTATCGCGCTGCTATGAAATTTGAGTTACAAATTTCGTAACCGTTCGGTATTCCGTCCCGAAATCGCGGAATTACTCCACTAGAAATTTTGCTAACGCGCGCTTAGATGTTTACACATCAATAAAATGTTTTTAACATCGGCCAACTAATTGCATCTGGCAATGCTACATATGAGTACTTTTACGACGCTGTCGGTTTTTAGTCTTATACGTCTACACTGAAGTAACTCCATAGATAGAAATCGGCACAGCGAGCTCCTGAAAATCAGGAGAACAATCAGGATCAGAAGAATTTTACATTATTTAACTCGAGCTGTATAACATGTTGCTCCATCTTGTTGAAATTACGTTCGCATAAGACTGTTAGTCTTGCCAAACAATAAAGCATAAACATTTTTTTAAAAAAGGCTGATAAATACCACCGCAATAAAACCGGTACTTAGTACGGAGTCACAATGAGTTTAGAAAAACGTCATAAATTTCTTTTGTCAACACTGCCTTACAACCTTAAAATTTAAAGCATTGTCGAAATTTCAGACATTGTATAAGCTGCCTCTAACCTCCCATTTACACGTATTCGGCATTATTAAATTCAAATTGACAGCAATTGATAGAACGTCAGATAAGTAATTGTCATTTACCACTGCTGAACGTGGTAGAGGGTTTCAATGCGCTCCTTGTACGTTTCAGTGGAAACCGTGAAAGGAATTCATTTTAATTACATTCTCCGCCAATTGTTGTCGCTATCATTGCCGACATACCGACACACAGTTGTATTCTAACTCTGTCACAAATTTTGATAAATTAATTCAAATTGAAATAATGACAGAATGTGACATGTAACTTGATGTAAACGTCAATCGTTTGAACGAAATTTGCGGAGTTGTATGACACTTGCTCTCTCGGTATATTCAACTTCAGTATGCAAAGGTTGTAGGTTGGAAATTTTCCAAATTAATCCAATGGCACACCGATTGTGAATTTTAAATGAAGTCGATTGGATTTTGTAACTAAATTTGACTCTAAGTTAAATTAAATGAAAAAATGTTGGTATTTGGCCTGTGGAATGCAAAAGGCCTCTTGTAAATGATTCGTTTTGGGTATTTTCATTTCATTTCCATTTCTAATGCATTTTTATAAATTAAATTCATTCGAACTTATATGCTAGACAAAAAAAAAAAAACCGAATGTAACCCGAATGTGTGAGAGCGCGGGTAAGGCCCCGCGGACAACAGCTATTAGTTTTTATATTTTCTTATTCCTTGCCTCATGGCACTTTCAAAAATGTTGTAACTAAAATTTCCATTTTTGACTGTAAAAAGGCGTGAGAACCAGATAATCTCGTGAAATTTTATCTGTAAACATAAGTTTGTGTATGATGGCGGATAAACAGAGAACACACTAATACTAAGTTTAGTTACGCGTGACGGACGACGCGATGGCGAAAAATTGCCCATACCGAGAGCTAAGATGTTTACACATCAAAAAGGCTTAAGACTCGCGTAATTATCTTAACAAAACTTAACTACACATGCTGTACAAAATTAGAGGAACGATGATAGTTTTCTGTTTGATGATTAAATATAAACTAATGGGATGCTTTTTGTTACATGTTTTATATTTCAAGGTACACTTATGGTATGTAGGTGACAGATTTAAACTTATTTGGCTATAACGGAAATGCACTTAAAGAAATTTAATTGCAGCCAGTGGGCATTTGGTCATTAAATGCGTATGACCAAGCTTGAGTGTATCGCGCTTTTTTCGGTTATTCTTTGAATTATCTATCAAACGGTTATTACAATATTGTTTATGATTAAAGTAAATGAATTTCAGGTAGTCTGTGCCATACGTTGGATTGAAATTGGACAATCGTACCAAGAAGTGGCTTTAATGCTAAATGTGTCCAGGTCCGTTATTGTTTCCGATGTAAAGCGATGTAGAGAAACCGGCAATTTTAAAAGAAATCGGCGACAAGGTAGGACAAGGGTCACGAAGCAATGAGACGACCGATTTCTGGTAAGTTAATCCCTCAAAAACAACTGAGTAGACTTTTGGAAGTGCGACGTGTTCGGGTATCTTCCAAAACTGTAAGCAGAAGACTCAAAAACTGGAAGCGAGTGCTTTTTATTGATGAGTCCAGATTTTGCCTGAAATCAGACGTCAGACGAGGAAAAGTTTAACCCTAGAAAGATAATCATATTTTGATGTATAAAATGACACTCATGCATAAAATTTAGTCACGTGAGTATTTCAAAATTGATGAGACTTAACTCAATGATACGTGAGTTTTCTGCTAGCTCTGGATACTGTCTGGGAAGTCACGATCACGAGCGCCCATCCCGTGATTCATAATAATAGGAAAAAGAGCTGTATATTTCGCTCGCGCATTCGTATTTTTGACGCGGATTATCTTTTTAGGGTTAAAGACGACCAGGTGAGCGATATGGACAATGCAACATCGTTCCAAGAGTGGCGTATGGTGGAGCTTCCATAATGGTTACACGTGGTAGAAAATGGGTCCTTAACACCAGAGGATATGTAAGAGACATTTTAGGAGAAATTGTTGTGCCATTTGCTCCAAGTATCGGCTCCAATTTCTTTTTAATGCAAGAAAACGCTCGTCCCCACACTGCAAATAGAGTTTCGGAGTATCTTCGAGAGGCATAACTGAGCACCCTAGTCTGGCCAACTTGCTCCCCTGACCTAAATCCTATTGAGCATATCTGGAACATTCTTGGCAGACAGTTGAAGCAAAGAAATCCGGACCCATCTACTTTGGAGGAGCTTTAAAGTATTTTGCTTGATGCCTTGGACCAAATACCTCAGATAGCATCGATAACATCATCAGAAGTATGTCAAGGAGACTTCGTGTGGTAATAAGAGCAAGAGGGGGGAGTACCAAGTACTGGAAGCTGAATCATCCTCAATTTCGCTGAACTTTGAAGGTATACTGGAAATTTTATAAATTAAAGGAAAACCATTAATTTTAGCAAAATATACCTAATTTCAGGTTTTGTGCTTTTTTTTTTTTTCGTGGGAAAATAAGTAACATATTTTGTTCGTTCCTCTAATTTTGTCCAGTAGTGTATATAAAACTTAAAATCTACATACTACATACTAAGCCGGCCAAAGCTATGCAGGTTCACTTTGCCTTATTAAAGGCTACCTCGGATCGAAGGGAGTCCTCGAAAAAAGTCCCTCATTGACATTGCTCTCGTTTCCGTTATTACATTACGATTATTTCAAAAAAGCAAATTTGTACTGAATTTTGACTCATCGAATCAACAGTTGTAAGTACGTTACATATCGAGATTGTTTGTACCTTTAAAAGTGAATAATTGTCATCAAAAATTATCAATACTGTGGCCCAAGTGCTTTCTCATTTAATCTACACAATTCCACGCTCACTCCACAGAAAAGGAGTCCTCGATTGACTTCCTCGTGTAAGCTCGTTCCAAAGCAATAGCGAAGCGATCACATCACTCGATTTTGACATATGACTGCATTCCTTACGTTATCCAAATTCAAACACAAGCAGTTGGACAGAAGCAATTTCTCACCAATTCAAAAGTCCATTCAAACAGCTATTCCGGTCCACTATACATCAACCATACACACAAACACCATATGATGTGCATATCCTTTTATGTTTTGCATACAAAACCAGACCAGTGCCACACTACTGAATGCAGTCAAATTGAAAAATCCATTTATGGATTGTTCCATCAATATTATTCCTTCGCATTCTTTGACAAAGAAGTGGCAATCAAAATTGCCATCGCACAACTTGCAGGCAGCATGGACAGTTGCATTGTTGGAATTCCTCCACCCAGCTATGATGCAATGAGAAAAAATTCCCCATTCACTCCTGGGAATGAATTCTTCTTGCCGCTTCAGACCATCTCTGGAAAATCACATCAATGTGCACGAATAGACTTGCACCCACTGAAGAAAAAAAACAACGAAGAATTGACATATAGAGCCTTCGCCCGATGTACTTTGGTAGTTGCTCCTTCTGCATCTTGCTGGGAATACAATAAATGTAATGAGACCCGACGATGGAGAGCTGACTTAGCCGCCTCCTGAGCTGCCAGAGTTGGCCAGTCTACGAGTATCTGCTATCGGTTTGATTGATTTGCTACATTTATTCATCGTTCCCTCTCGACAAGGACTACGATGACGACGATCGCCGGGGGAGGAGGAGGACCTTGTGAGCAGAGAAAAAACTCAAAAGTCGTTCGGTCACCCACACACCCTCGGAGAACTTGCCAAGTGGAGTATGTCTTTGTCCCTTTGCTCATGGTTTCTTTCTTTCTTCTCATGTGTCCTGTGATCATCTTAAAAAGGAGTTTGATTTTACCCCTGGGAATCGGTAAAAAAGCACAAAACAGAAATAAGGGCTGGGAATTGTGCCATTGATTGAGTGTTCATCTTCTTTAATAATATTTTCTAACATTTCAGAGCGCAGCTACTTTTTAGGTTAAGAATGGAGGGAGGAGCGAATGAACTACAGTAAAAGAAAAACATCTCAAAGTGTATTGAAGAGTAAATAATAAATGCGAAACGGAATAGATGGTTATAAGTTTTATTGAGTTAGAAGCTCTTCTTTGCTGTCCACTTGCTCTTGGTCGTGTGTTTTGCACTAACGTGAATATCAACCAGGGCTGCAGAACCTTTTTTTCTATTTTCAGTGATGTAGCCAAGATATTTTAAATTTGGTAAAAACTAAATTAAAATAAGTTCAGTTTCAAAATTTTAAAATTAATTTATGAAAATCTCCATTAGTCTCTCTGCATTTTGTTGTTTTCCAGCGAACTTACAAAATGTAGGAAATTGAATTTGTATTTCATAATTGTAGAAAAAATTACTGGAAACTATTGCACAATTTACAGATACTACTGTGATAAAAATATTATATAATACAAGTAATCTAGAAGGAAAAACCTTCACTAAATACAAATAACAAAAACAAAAATATGCAGCTAGATATTAATCTATGAAATTTTGAGGAGGGCGACGGGGAGGCGTCGAAGACAAATTTGATTTAAATAACTTTACACGAATGCAACCCCGCAATAATAATTAATAAATAAACAAATAGAAAAAATAAATAGATAAGTAAATAAATATATAAATAGATAAATAAATAAAAAAAAAATATGAAAAATCAATAAATATAAATAAGTTAATAAATAAATTAATGAGTATATATATAATAAAATGAATAATTAAATAATCAAGAAAATAAATAATTAAATAAATATCTAAATAAATTAAATAATAAATAAATAAATTAGAAAATATATATACTTAAAACAAATACTGCACAGAGACTAAACAGAGAGGAAAAATGTATATATTTTGTAATATGAAATATGTGAATAGATTTAATTACTTCAAATTACTTAGGATGTTTGTTTTCTGTTCAGCTATTCTTGAAACTTAATTTTAAAAATATTCTATTCATTCATATTCATCATCACTCACTATCATCACTACTTTTATAAAATGAAGTCTAAAAAAAAGTATGTATGTACCGTAAAAACAAGAAAACTACTGAACGGATTTGGATGCGGTTTTTTGCAATCGATTCTGGTTGGATTAAATCTATAAAATGGATCAAAAAAAATCAGTATATTTCAATAAAAAAACTTCTAAATGGGAGAAAAATAAGTTTATATTTTACTTTTGGGCATTTATCTTGCTCTATCTTAGTTTTGAAATAACGTATTAAAATAAAATTTACATATTTGTTTAGAGATTATTTCACAACAAAGATTTTGATATATATATCTTCTTTGTACATTTTCTGTGAGAAAAGTAATAACATACAGAAATATTGTTTGTATGCTATCCCGACAACGATCAGTGGAGACCATTGCCACCGTCAATGCACCAGCGACAGCGGGTATGCCTGTATGCGATACATGCGTGTAGTATAAGTGATTGGGATTGCTTCGTGCTAACGTATATGTATTGTAATTGTTCGATCAACTCTAAACCAATAACTGGATAAATTTGGTTGCAATTTTTTTATGATAAGTAGATGCAGGGCTTGGAACAGATACAGATATGTAACATATGTATTATGTTTTGACGTTTTGGCGGTAAGAACGTGCTGTAATATTTAAGAAGGCGGAAAAGTTAGTTTGGAGAAATTTCCAACCCACCTGCGTCACTTTTTTTCTTAAATAGTCTATGGAAAATCCTTTATCCAGGCAATTCACTCAGTCTATATAATCCTATAATAATTCTTTTCATATGAATTCATTTGGTGCTAACCAAATTATGAAGCAAGTATTTATACCAACTTTTGAGGTGCAAGGACAAGTGTAGCATTTAGCTGGAAGTCTCCTTCCAATTACAATTTATTACAAATACACATATCTACATACAAAGAGAATATTTTTGTATGCGCAGCGAAGCGGGTACATCAGCTAGTTTATAAATAAAACACAAAAAATAAATAAATTCAAGCAGTGATTTAAAATAAAGTGTGATTTAATTCGGGCTTCCATTATTGGCAGCACTGTAAGTACTGTGCAAACGAAACAACATCACCATCTACTGGCTACCAGGGCACCTGGGTATAGGTTGATGGAAATGAAGAGGCAGACAAATTTGCCAGGAAAGGAGCCCTCCCGTGGCATAGGGGAACACACCACAAAGGATAAGCTTCGATCATTGGAGAAGGCAAATAGGACTTAGTCCTGGATAGAAGCTTAGGGCCTAAGACAGGCGAGGAAGCTTTTGGATAATTACTTTACTTTACTTTAGGTGGCGCTACAGCTCGGGGTGAACCTAAGCCTGCTTCTCACAACCATTTGTATGCGCGTGTTATATTTTTGCGCGAATGGAAGGGACCTACAGTTTGTTTTTTTGTTTGCTGACGCCGAACGGCGAGTTGAGAAGCTCATTGACAAATGATAATCTTTGATTGCTTGTCAGACATTCGAAAGTGGTGGCAAAGTTGGGTAATTACAATCTGAAAAAGGTTCAAAGCTTGCATTAGTCGGGACAAAAACAAACTGTAACTGGGCGCTGTAAACTCAAAGGACATCTCAGGAAGTTAGGTCTATCAGATGAAGACTCATGCTGATTTTACAATGAGTCAGGTGAAACTCCAGACGAAATGTGGGGCATTAACCCAGAAAAGGTTTAAGTGCTTGGGTAAGCAGCCACTTACAGCAGAGGGTCTACCACTCATAGCACCCATCTCCTACTGCAATTTCTCATGGAAATTGGTCTGGAGGAGGTGCTATGACGTATGGAATTCTCACCTGGGCTAGGGGTGAGCGAAGCTCCCTCTAACCGGTTCCAATGGGAATAATGACGGGAGGGATGTTTCTTCGCCTAGGGCTTGTAAGGGGCGCAATCGATTTTAAGGTCGCCGTGCATCTCACCCTTCAATAATAATAATAATAATAAATCAAGCAGCTGTCAAGAGGCAGATGTTTTCAAGGAGTCAAATAAATGTAAGTTTAAGACAAGGGATAGACAGCGTTGTGGAGATAAGTTAAGATATGTTCATCATCATGGAGTCCGTTGAGCTGAGATTATTGCTATTTTAATGAGAGGGACCGGAATTATCGATTCGTCGATTTTCGCAGTTTTCGGATTGGCTTACGGATGGCCCATTTTGACCCAGTACTTGCACTTAAAGCCGTATGAGATTCTACGGACAAAAGACCTGAAGCCCATAGTAGACAATGAACAGCGCAGAATTTAGGTAGGTTAGGTTTTAGAGCAGCAGGAATTGGATGCTGATTTTTCAAAGAAAATTTTCTTTTCTGATGAAGCACATTTCCTCCTCTCTGGGTATGGCAATGAGCAAAATTGCCGCATATGAAGCAAGAAAAATTCTCATGGTGTTTACGAGACATGATGAGGTGCAGCTTTGCCACTTCAGGACTATTCTTTCGCGGTAGATTTAATTTTAAGGCAGTCGATTCAAGTTGAAATCAACTGAAATTGCAGCAAAATGGCAATGCTAGATAAGGGTGTTATATACGGCCTTAAGCCAACCCTGTAACATTAAAACAAGTGAAGTGTTATAAAATGGCTTCTTTCCTTTTACATCCTTTTTCCGTTTCTGAAGTTGCTGGTGAAAAGCGAGAATGAGGTTCTTCTTCTGACTTCAGTCAAGCCGACCACTCGCCTCTCTCTAAGTATCTTATACTTATCCATTGAATTAAATATAGTTGTTTTATTACATTCTTAATTTATTTTATTATTAATGAATAAAGGATAATTAATTTAAAGTCGAAAGTTTTCCTTTTATTAAAGTAAAGAAAAACCTAACATTTGGCGACGAGGAAAAAAACGTCCACGTGTGTAAGTCAAAGTACGAAACAAAAAAAAAAGAGAAAAATAAAAAAATGTCAAGATTAATCGGCTGTGTGGAGCCGTTCGTCAGCGGTGGAAATTTTTTGGCGTATGAAGATCGGGTTCGTCAATTCATTAAAGTCAACGACATCCAAGGAGAAGAAGCCCTTACGCCACTTTTTATCACCATCGCAGGAGCAGAAATTCACGAGCTCCTAATATCGCTAACAGTGCCAGATTTGCCCAGTGCAAAACCATTCGAAGAACTCATATCGCTTCTACGTGCTCATTTTGCTCCTAAGCATAATAAACGAGCAGAGCGATATAAATTTAACAAGCTGAAACAAGAGGAGGGTGAACCTATTAATGAATTTATTGTGCGTCTAAAGGCTCAAGCTCAGTTCTGTAATTTCGGGGATATCATCCCAGAAAAGGCTAAAGAAGACGTCCAAAAGTACAAAATTAAAATGTTAGACGATGTATTGAGTGATCGTTTTATAGTGGGATTAACATGTGAAAGAATCCAACAGGCTTTATTAGGTGAGGATAACCTTACTTTCGAAGAGTACACCACGAAAGCACTTAATATGGAGCTTTCGCAAAAAACAACAAAATCGTTACATTCCCCGCAAAATATACATGCCGTCTTTCAACAAAAGAACAATAAACACGTGCCGTCTAAAGCACACACAAATTCTTTGCCTAACAAGAAATTTAATCGTCATTCGTCAAGTACACACCAGCATCAAACGTCAAGTGGAAGCTACCAAAAAAATCGTCATGTATCACAGCTTTCATCATCGCAGCAGTCTTGTCATCGTTGTGGAAATAGTCATCACCAAGATAACTGCCCAGCTAAGAGAGAAAATTGGGAGTGTTTTACCTGCCACAAAATTGGTCACACGTCCAGAGTCTGCAGGTCCAAAAAGTCGCATGGTCAAAAAGGCGCAGTCAATGTCGTCAGTACAGAGAAAGAAAGAAGTCATCACCCAGAACCAGCAGAGTGTTCTCTGCTTATCAACAATGTAAGAACCGGTTTCGAGATCGATACCGGAGCCTCGGTAACTATTATGTCAGAGATACATTATTATGATTATTTTTCTAATATCAAACTAAAAAAGTCATGTAATAATTTGTGTACTGTTTTAGGTAATAAAATTGAAGAACTAGGCATTATGAGCGTTGCGGTGGAGTTTGGAGGTGGATGTTGGAATTGTGAAATAATTGTTGTCAAAGGAAGTTGGCCGAGAAAACCCTTGTTAGGAAGAGATTTACAGGATGTTTTGTTTCCAAACTGGCGCAAAATGTACTCGGAAAGTTTAACAGGTATGAACAGTGTAAAAAGTGAAGTTGTGTGTCCCATTTTAAAGTCGATTCAAGAAAAATACCCAAACATTGTTGATGACAAGAATAACGATCCAATTAAGGGTTTTACCGCGAATATCGTTTTAGATGGTTGTCAGAAACCAATTTTTCATTGTGCATACAGTGTACCATTCAAATTAAGGGATAGGGTAAAAGCCAAACTCAATCGTCTTGTGGAAGAAAAGATTTTAGAACCTATTAAATTTAGCCGATGGGCTACCCCTATCGTGATAGTTCCAAAAGCTAATGGTGAGTTACGGATTTGCATGGACTGCAAGGTGACCATCAACAAATGTATTTTGATGGAACATTACCCACTACCAAAAATGGATGAAATTTTCGCGGAGTTAGCCGATTGTGAAGTTTTTTGTGTCGTTGATTTAAGAGGAGCTTATCAACAATTGTCAGTCGACCAAAACTGTAAAGAACTTTTAGTGATAAATACTCTTATAGGACTTCTAGTGTATACACGTCTTCCATACGGTGTGTCTAGTGCTCCTTCCATTTTTCAATCCGTCATGGACCGAGTATTGTTGGGACTTAAATCTGTGTTTTGTTACTTAGATGATATTATCATCGGAGGCAAGACAAAAGATGAATGCTACCAAAAATTGCTTTTAGTGTTGTCACGTCTTAATAATCACAATATTAAAATCAACGTCGTAAAGTCCAAGTTTCTAGTTCCGTCTGTTAAATATCTCGGTCATGTGATTTCGGGCAAGGGTATATGCCCAAATCCAGAAAAACTTGAAGCTATTCTTCAAGCTCCGGCACCAACTAGCCTTAAACAGTTGCAGTCATATCTCGGGTTATTGAATTTTTATTCAAAATATATCCCTAACTTGTCGTCTAAAGTACGTCCACTTTACGATCTCCTAGGTAACCAAAAATTTATTTGGAATTCAATTTGTCAAGAAACTTTTGACAAAAGTAAAACATTTTTAACTAATGAAAGTTTATTGGAGCTGTATGACCCCAATAAACCTATTGTGGTAACTACAGACGCATCACCTTATGGGGTGGGTGCAGTGCTTTTGCATGTAGTGAACGGTGCTGAAAAACCTGTGATGTTCGTGTCCAGCACACTTAATGAAGCTGAGCAAAACTATTCCCAGCTTCATCGCGAAGCATTAGCGATAATTTTTGCAGTAAAAAAGTTTCACATTTATATTTATGGACAAAAATTTACCTTATGCACTGACCACCAGGCTTTGCAAGAAATTTTCAGTCCAAAGAAAAATAATTCAGCCGTTTCGGTCTCTAGGCTTCAAAGATGGAGCATAATACTGTCGTCATATACTTATACTATAAAATATCGCAAAGGAAAGTCTTTGGCACCTGCTGATGCCTTATCAAGGTTACCATTAAATAAAAGCACAGAGGTTGAACAAATACCGATAAATCATTTCTCTGAAAGTGAAAGTCCTATGTTAAAAGTATCCGTCATACAACATCACATGGCTCATGACGATGAGCTAACAGAGGTGTATAAAATCTTGCTTGATAAAGAATATAAATATGAGTTTTCATCCAACCTGTTTAAAAAAATACACAATAATTTATCTACAGAGAATAAGTGTTTGTTTTATAGAAATCGTATTATAATTCCTAAATGTTTAAGGAACTCTTGTCTAAAATTGCTTCACGAAAACCATTGTGGTATTAATCGAATGAAAATGATAGCTCGTTCATATGTGTGGTGGCCTCTAATTGACCAAGACATCGATGCATGTGTGAAAAGCTGTCAGAGTTGCACTTTAACTGGAAATGTTAAGAAAGAAATTGTCACTACGAAATGGCCTGAAACACATTTTCCTTTTGAGCGAGTTCATATCGATTTTTTTTATTTTCAAGGCAAAAGTTTCCTTATTATTGTCGATGCTCACAGTAAATTTAAAGACATACATTTAATGAGTTCAACAGACGTTTCGAATACACTAAATGCACTTAATAAAACGTTTCGAATTTTTGGATATCCTAAACAACTTGTTTCCGATAACGGTCCACCGTTCAACTCATTTCAGTTTAAATCGTTTTTCAAAAACAAAGATATAGAAGTTTTAAAATCACCAATATACCACCCACAGTCAAATGGGTTAGCCGAGCGTGGAGTTCAGTCTGTCAAAAATGTTTTGGTTAAATTCTGTTTGGATAAAAATAACACAAATTCACTGCAAAATAAGATTGAACAATTTTTATACAATGATAGAAATATGCCGTCCACATCCACTTCTAAAAGTCCATCGGAAATGCTCTTTTCATATAAACCTAGGTCTAGCTTAGATATTGTAAATAATAAATTTAAAGAAAATTTTGATTGTAGCAACAAATTTTGTGAATATAAAAATTCTTTTCCACCAAAAACACCAAAACAAATTGCAATTGTTAAAAATAATTTTAAAAAAGGTGATTTAATTTGGTATCAAAATCCACATAAACATTTTGTACGCTGGATACCAGCCCAGATTATGGAAGTTTTAAGTAACTTAAGATATTTGATTAAAGCAAACGGTTTGATAAAATATGTACATCAAAACCAAATTAAATGTTCAACTTCAAAAAATAAAATTTTTTTATCAGACATTAATGTGAAAGAATTAGATAAAAGCAACGATGAATTAACATGTAATAAAAATGAAAATAAATCCTTTGAAAATTGTAACAAAAATCTCGTAAAGAAAGAAAAGGAAGATATTAAAAGTTCTCTGAGACAAAAAGTAAAGATGAAATAATATTACGAAGATCTAATAGAGAAAGAAAAGTTGTTAAAAGATATATATCTGAATTTAAAACTAGTAGAAAGAAAAAATATTAAATTGATATTTTTGTTTTTTTGTAAAGGTAATGAAAAGAAAGAAGTTATTTTTTTTTAAGAAGGGGAGAGTTGTTATATACGGCCTTAAGCCAACCCTGTAACATTAAAACAAGTGAAGTGTTATAAAATGGCTTCTTTCCTTTTACATCCTTTTTCCGTTTCTGAAGTTGCTGGTGAAAAGCGAGAATGAGGTTCTTCTTCTGACTTCAGTCAAGCCGACCACTCGCCTCTCTCTAAGTATCTTATACTTATCCATTGAATTAAATATAGTTGTTTTATTACATTCTTAATTTATTTTATTATTAATGAATAAAGGATAATTAATTTAAAGTCGAAAGTTTTCCTTTTATTAAAGTAAAGAAAAACCTAACAAAGGGTTGGACAGTAACAGGCAATGCTGAGCGCTATAATCATGTATATTTCGTACAGGAAATTTAAATTCATGAATATTAAAATAAAAATGTTTGTCCGCGTGCCAAGTGTTTCCTATCGCTGCGTGCTGGCTAGTTTAAAGGACTATTTTTCATATAATGGAATGAGCACCTAAGGGCACTAAGCGGAATGTAAAGATTTGGATTATTAAGTGATTGGATATTTTCAAGTGTACTGTGGAGATTTTTCGAAGTGCAACGTGAAAAATCAGTATTTTTATGAAGATGTTTGCTTTTCAGACTTTATCGCTTAATCTCATTTTTAACTCTTTCGTTTGGAACATTTCTTGATTCTCCATGAGAAAGAAGCTGTAACGGGCTTAAACTAAAAAGAAACTCATACATACACTGCGGTCCACTAGATAAGTAGCAGGCAATTTTGGGAAATGAAAATTATCTATCTTCCGATATGCATATATATGGTAGTTCGAGAACATAAAATTATGGTGAAACAAAAAATGGTTTCAGGCTAACTGTGCTTTGGAGACATGTTAGTTGAATCACTCAGATTCGCATGCAATTAAATTGCTTCATACGATAAGAAGTAGTATAATAAAAGAAAGTACATTTTGTCAATAAGAATGGGCTTTCTTTTGACATTTGACATTGTCAGAGAGGGCGAAAATATACGATCACCATTCCGATGGCTTGTCTAAGCGTGCTATCATTGGCAAGATCAATCGGAGTGATTATGCTGTTGGTAACTATTTAAAGGATCCAACAATTTACGAAAAAAAATACAAAGGAAGTTTTTCCATGGTCCATACAGCTACGGAAAAAAGAAAAATTGTCGGAAAAGCTTTCAATTCAGAAGTTTCGACAGCTAAGATCGGAGATGCAGCTGGTGTTGCCACAAGTCAATCTACTGTTCATTCGTTGTGCCAAATACCTCAAGCGATTTAAGGTGAAGAAAGAACCACCACTTAATGCTTCGCAAAAAATCCAAAGCTTACAATTCACAAATGACAACATCACCTGGGTTGTGCAACACAGAGCAAGTTCGAATAGCTGGAAAAAAGGTATTTTCTGACGAAATACTTGCCTGGAATGAGATTTTACTCCACTATTTGGCCTTATTGTATAACTTCCTCAAATATCTATATTTATACTAGCTGAACCCGGTGCGCTTCACTCCACCTATCTTTTCAAAATTTGCCCGCGCACTTAGTTATTCGGGTATGATAGAAAGGAAGTATGTACTTAGAAGGATGCAATCACTGCTGTTCTATTTTTCCACTTCAATTTCCAGTTGTTTTTTCTATATGCCTATGTGTCTGTCTATCTTTCTGGCTGTCTGTCTATCTGTCTATCTGCCTGTCTGTCTTTCTATCTACCTGTCTGTCTGTCTGGCTGCCAGTCTATCTATCTATCTACCTGTCTTTCTGTCTGTCTGTCTTTCTGCCTGCTGTCTATTTGTCCGTTTCTTGTTTCTCTGTCTGTCTGTCTGTTTGTCTGTCCGTCCGTCTGTCTGTCTGTTTGTCTGTCTGTCTTTCTGTCTATCTATCCATTTGTCCGTCTGTCTGTCTGTTTGTCTGTCTATCTATCTTTATGTCTGTCTGTCTGTCTGCCTGTCTGTCTATATATCTATCTGTCTGTCTGTCTGTAAACAGTAGCGTTATTTAATAGGTAAAACACTGTTCTATTAATGTACTTCTGGATAGAAATAAGACACCCAATGTTCAACATGTGAATGAACAATAGCATAATTTTTTTTTTTGTTTCTTTCCCTTAATATAGAACTTGTTAATAACTCGACTTCAGCGCCACCTATCGGGTCCAGACCCTTAGTTTATTCTTATTTATCCTTCCTCAGGTCCCAGACTATCTCTGTGCCAAACTACATGATAATCGGTTCAGCGGTTTAGCCGTGAAAAGATTTTGTTAATAACTTGACTCCAGCGCTACCTAGCGGGCGGTTTTTCCACCTATGTTGTTCCTCATGTCCCAGATTATCTTCTTGTCAAATTACATTATAATCGGTTCGGCGGTTTGGGAGTGAAAAGGTTTTGTTAATAACTTGACTCCAGCGCCACCTAGCGGGGTTTCATGTCTATGTATGTCCTTCCGCAGGTCCCCGACTATCTCTTTGCCAAATTACTTTACAATCGGTTCAGCGGTTTAGGCGTGAAAAGATTTTGTCAATAACTTGACTCTAGTGCCACCTAGCGGGCGGTTTTTAAGCCTATGTCCTTCCTCAGGTCCCAGATGATCTCTTGGCCAAATAGTATTGCAAAATTGCAATCGGTTCAGCGGCTTAGGCCGGAAAAGTTTTTGTCAATAACTTCACTCCAGCGCCACCTGGCGGGCGGTTTTTACACCTGTGTCCTTGCTCAGGTCGCAGACTATCTCTTTGTCAAATTACATTACAATCGGTTCAGCGGTTTAGGCGTGAAAAGGTTTTGTTAATAACTTAACTCCAGCACCACCAAGCGGGCGGTTTTTAAGCCTATGTCCTTCCGCAGGTCCCAGACGATCTCCTGGCCAAATAGTATTGCAATCGGTTCAGCGGCTTAGGCGAGAAAAGTAAACGCACAAAAATATCAATTCATTTTTCTATATATAGATTGTATTTATATTATATTTATATTTATATTTTTGAAGTTATTGCATCTGCAGTGTGGATTTAATTTTCATAAAAGGAACATAAAAAACTTTTTTTTTTCATTAATTTTTAATAAGGTAAAAACATATTATACAGGGTGGTCCGGTTTGAGTTACAGATATTTTCGGATCTGATTCATTGGTGCATACTATGAAAAAAATCCTATGAGGGCGGGGGGGTGGGGGTCTATCTTGAACTCCCACTGCGCTACAGGGTGTTTAAAAACGTTCCTTCATAGAAAATTCAATCGCTCGTTTTTTAATGGTCTTTGTAATTAAATGAATCTTATACCCGCAAAACCATAATCAATAGGTAAAATCTTTTTACGGTGAATTTGTACGGATATTATGGCGCATCAAAATAATAATAGTAAAAAAAATTATTATGAGCACACTTTCCCGAGGTAAATGCGATTTTCACAAAAATTGGTTAAGAAAATAAAAATAAATCTGTGTTTGAATACAAATACAGTACTCTCGATAAATAACTCTTAATAACTCTTGATAAAATGAATCTTTGTTAAATTGAAGTTTTTCTTTGGTCCCTTGAAAATCTCTCGGTAAGTTGAACAAATCCTATGTATTTATCTACACTCGTTAATTTGAAGCGATTGTGCTGGCTGTTTCCTACACAACACGCTATAAATTGAAGTAGACAAGGAGACTTTTCGATAATTTGAACTAACTTATGCACGTCAACAAAACATCGGAGGAATAAGTTGCTTGTTCGAACCTGTATTGACAAATGATACATTTTTTTTCTCTACGTAATCCAGTTTGCATTTGACCGTGATCTATGACGTGTGTAGCTGGGCTCTACGTTGCATTGGTTTAAAGTTGTGGAAAAAAATGAGTCGAAATTATAAATATGCAATGATTTTTAAAAAAATGTGCATACTCTCGACAATTTGAAATGTTTCTTATTATATCTCGATAATTACAACTTTTGTTAAAAAACTCTCTCAATATTTTGAACTTATTGCTAGGTCCCCACAGATTCAATTTATCGAGAGTCGACTGCATCTCGAAAACGAAAATACGGATGGTAATAGTTTTTAAACGTTATAAACACTATTCAATTATCTATGAAACGAGTCTAGTTGTGTTGCTCTAAGTTTAATACATTAGAAATTAAAATTGAATAACTCGTTGGTACCATTTTCTATGAAGGAACGTTTTTAAACACCCTGTAGCTCAGTGGGAGTTCAAGATAGACCCCCCTCTCGTACGATTTTTTTCATAGTATGAACCAATGAATCAGATCTGAAAATATCTGCAACTCAAACCGAACATAACAGGAGAAATATAAATTTTCTCTCTCAGAGTTATGTGCTTCTAATCTAGTGAACTGCAGTGTATGTACATACATATAAGTATTATAACTTTGAGTGCAAAACCAAACAAGATAATCATCTAGCGTATGTAATAATTTATCGACAAACTCGCAAGAAGAGGATTATCCAACCCATACCCAAACCACGAACATTAACCGACAACGCTTCAAGAAGACCAGCCCAGCAAGAAGACCAACAGCATGGCAGATTTAGTGTAATAGTTTAGCATTAGTGACCACTGTTGTATATAATTAAGAAAATTGACAATTAAGTAAATAAAATATAAAATATAAAAAAATATATATTTATTGAACTGTCCGTTCAACGCGGGGCAGAATGTTAAACCTCAGTTTAATCCACTCAGCAATATGCTGAACAAATCATAACATACCAACGGGTTCAACGGCACTCCGGTTGTTTACCTTTGGGCCGTTGCACTCTTGGTATGTACATTGCCTTTAGAATTGCATAGATTGCATTTATTGCTTTTTAGTTATTGAATTCTCGAATTGCAAATTGTGTAGTATTAAGCGTTTTATGTTTTAGATGAAGTAAGCACTTTTTTGATTGTAATTTAGTATAAATAAGAAGATGGAATTAAAGAACGCGAATCGATTGTTATCATTCACCGACCGAACATAAGACTTTTATTTGCATAATATCTTCAGTGAGTCTGCTGAAGACGGTTGATATTTCACAAACGGCTAATTGATTTACGCATCGATTAGACCACTACTACAAGGCCTAGGTTAAAGTACCTACGACCATTCAAATAATTAATACGTGCGGATAAAGGCATCCACCCGTTAACATTTGGCGACCGTGACAGGACCATTCGTGAACGCAGGAGTAGACTTCTTTGGCCCCGTGTGGATTCATTTCCGAATAAGAGGCAAGCAACCCCGGAAGGCTTATGTGGCAGTATTTTGCTGTTTCGCCACCAAGGCAACACACTTTGAAGTAGTCGGAGACCTAACTACGGAGGCCTTCATCGGTGCTGTTAAACGATTCGTAGGGAGGAGAGGACATTGTCGAAATCTCCACTGCGACAATGCTACTAACTTTGTTGGAGCTAGCAACCAAATAAAGGATATCAAGCAATCAATACATTCAGCGTCGGCAAAGGAAAAAATTACATCTTTCTGTACAGCGAGGAGCATAGAGTTTCACTTCATTCCACCTCGAGCACCTCATTTTGGCGGCCTATGGGAAGCTGCCGTTAAATCGCATCTCACCTGGATACGACAACCTTTTACCGCTTGATGACTATCGAAGGAAGGATTCTGGAAAGACATGCGATTTTCAAAATCTGTATACCCTTAATATCCACCGAACCATTCGAGCTATTTCGCGTTGTACCTGTGCCAGTGCTTCTAAATGACACGTTCCATGCTATACAACCAGCTTCGCCATTTCTGCTAATAAATTTACATCGAGAGCAATATTACTCACTCTCTGGAGAAGACATGAGAAATTGCGTACCTATTAATCGAGGAGAATACCTATGCAAACCAGGAGGTCCCCTACATCATAAGGGATCAGCAGTCAGTGCGTGCGAGATTTCCCTTTTTAACCATCTGCTAAATGTGGACAAATGTCAAATACAGAAACTGGACGACGGCCCTCATTGGATCCAGCTCCATAATCCAAATGAATGGATTTATGCCTTGAGACAAGAAACCACGCTAAATATAGTATGCGGCCCAAACACTACATACTTCAAAATTCAAGGATCAGGTGTTGCACGACTTCAGAAGGACTGCATAGCGAAACAGGAGTTTCTTACCATTCAAGGGCATAATACATACCCTTCTGCCATGAGAATACCATACATACCGCTAGGCAACCTTACCGAGGTCATAGTCCCAGACCAAGATATTAGGTTGAATCTGCCGTCCCAGCCGTACCAGAGCCACATAGCAGAAATCGAAGCATTGAGGCAAAATATTCAAACTGCTGCTGAAATCAATGCTTCGATTTCTGCTATGTGGCTCTGGTACGGCTGGGACGGCAGATTCAACCTAATATCTTGGTCTGGGACTATGACCTCGGTAAGGTTGCCTAGCGGTATGTATGGTATTCTCATGGCAGAAGGGTATGTATTATGCCCTTGAATGGTAAGAAACTCCTGTTTCGCTATGCAGTCCTTCTGAAGTCGTGCAACACCTGATCCTTGAATTTTGAAGTATGTAGTGTTTGGGCCGCATACTATATTTAGCGTGGTTTCTTGTCTCAAGGCATAAATCCATTCATTTGGATTATGGAGCTGGATCCAATGAGGGCCGTCGTCCAGTTTCTGTATTTGACATTTGTCCACATTTAGCAGATGGTTAAAAAGGGAAATCTCGCACGCACTGACTGCTGATCCCTTATGATGTAGGGGACCTCCTGGTTTGCATAGGTATTCTCCTCGATTAATAGGTACGCAATTTCTCATGTCTTCTCCAGAGAGTGAGTAATATTGCTCTCGATGTAAATTTATTAGCAGAAATGGCGAAGCTGGTTGTATAGCATGGAACGTGTCATTTAGAAGCACTGGCACAGGTACAACGCGAAATAGCTCGAATGGTTCGGTGGATATTAAGGGTATACAGATTTTGAAAATCGCATGTCTTTCCAGAATCCTTCCTTCGATAGTCATCAAGCGGTAAAAGGTTGTCGTATCCAGGTGAGATCCGGGAAGTTTTAATACATGCGACAAATGTTCCCTTATATGAAGTAGCTCTTGACGCAGCTGTGGCGTCGGTATCAGGAGCGGACTAATTTTCCCGTGTTGACTGTAGGTTATGACATCCAGCAGCGAGCCCTGTATGCGTTGAAAGTTGACAACGGTAGTTAACGTTTGTATTGCGAGTGATATGAAAGCTTGTGAAAGTTTGTCTTGATGGAGTTCCGTACTGATGCTGTTCGTTCGTTGCCTTAACTCCTCTATATGGGATGACATTGCCTTGAATTGAGTTACTATTGCCTCTTGGTCGCGGCTCATCAGGTTGACAGTAGCCTCGAGAAATGATGTCTGGTTCTTGATGTGGGTTAGTAGTAGATCTTCATTTTCTTGAATTCCATCAATCGTCCGGGATATTCCTTCTGCGTACTCGGAATCCAGTACTCCGAATAATGAATTGGCTATATTTCCAATAAAGTTCAGGGCTCCTCGTTTTTTCCGAGAATTGCTGGGGGGAACAGATAGTAGCTCGTTGTTCGTCTCTAGCTCTTCCTCGAGATGTTGTACCTGGTACGTAATTTTGTTACATAGGTTCTTGGGATTCATAAGATTACATAGGCTCTTTAACGAAGAACTGGCGTTTTTCACTAGTTGTAGTTCTTGCCAATAAAGCTCCATATCATAGTATGCTATAATATTCCATTCACTATTCCATTCACTAGACAAGATGTGGGCTGCTGCGATGTTTTCAAAATAAATTCCTGGGTGTGACTTAAATGGTTCCAATTTGACAGGAGATCCTTGGCTGATTGGAAGCGTCAGCAATATCACTAACATCGTTGCGAGAGTAGCACCCAGTGATTGCCTTATTCTTTTTCTTGGCACCACCTCATTGTTCGTA
Source organism: Brachyopa scutellaris (assembly GCA_949775065.1). NCBI lineage: Eukaryota > Metazoa > Arthropoda > Insecta > Diptera > Syrphidae > Brachyopa > Brachyopa scutellaris. The sequence continues at coordinate 55,964,757 of OX459112.1, read as the reverse complement.
TCCGGTTCTAGTGTCGTTGTGGAAGGTTTTTTGGGGTTTTATTTTTAAGGGTGGATCATCGTCCACTGGAAGTGGTGCCAGCTTATGCACTGGTCTCCTGAACAAACCCTTAGTTGTCCTTAGTTCTACCACTCGTATTAAATTGTCATTACCACTTATACAATTTATGATTCTGCCCAGCTGCCATTGCGTTGGTGGGAGGTTATCATCTTTTATGGCTACCAACATCCCAGGCCTGATGGTTTCATTTCGTTGCTTCCATTTGTACCGATGTTGCAGGTTTTCAACTTAAGTGCTGATACTCCTCTTGACACAATATCAGCCGGGTTGTGTTTCGTTGGAACATGACGCCACTGATGGGGGGAAGTTTTTCCTTGAATCGCCTTTACTCTGTTTGCTATAAAGCTGTGATACCTTGAAGCATCTGCCCTTATCCATGCCAACACGATTTCGGAATCGGTCCACAAGTATGTTTCCAACCTTCCTAGCCTTAAGTCAGTCGTTACTCGTAACGCGAGGTCGGTAGCTAGTTTGGCTGCGCAAAGTTCTAAGCGGGGTATAGTGGTTGCAGCTCTTACCCTTTCATCTGTTTCTTGCTTGATTGGTGCTACTCTGGATTTCGAACAGAGCAGATGAACTGCTATTGTACCGTCGTTAAATGTAGATCGAATATAAATAGCGGCTCCAAAAGCCTTCCCCGAAGCGTCGGCAAAGGCATGTAGTTGACTCTGAACTGCGATTTTGTGGGAAAAGACATGTCTAGGGATCCTGATATCCTTAATTGCTGCTAAGTCCGTTCGAAAGTGGTCCCAAGTTGTATGCAAATCCATGGGGAGGGCAGTATCCCAATCAATTTTTAGCTTCCACAGCTGCTGGATGAAGATTTTTGCAGTAATAGTTATAGGATTGAGGATGCCTAATGGATCGAAGATGTGCGCGATTTCGGACAAGGCGATTCGCTTCGTGATTCTGTTGTTTGATTGTAGTCTGGAGTCGATGAAAAACTGATCTGTTTGTGGATTCCAGCTGACACCCAAGGTTTTTATTGTGGACGACTCCTTATCTTGGACCTCTGATTGCAGCGCCTGATCCCCTGCTGTAATATGCGTTAGGAGTTGTGGTGTATTACTACACCATTTCCGAAGGTTGAATCCTGCTGAACGTAGAATGTTACTCAGTTGTTTTTGCATCTCCAGCGCTTCCGACAGACTGTTAGACCCCGACATAACGTCGTCCATGTAGAAGTCCCTCTCCAAGATCTTCGCTCCCAATGGATATCGGTGAAAGTTATCCTTGGCCAATTGTTTCAGGCAGCGTGTGGCCAAGTAGGGGGCGGAGGAGGTACCGTATGTTACCGTATTAAGCTGATAACACTTCAGAACTTGATCCTTTGCCTTCCGCCAAAGTATTAGCTGAAACTTACGATCTTCTTTCTCCATACTTATCTGTCGATACATTTTTTCGATATCGGCTGTGAATGCGAAACGTGGTGTTCGAAAGCGTAGAAGCAGTGCGAAAATATCGTCTTGAATAGTTGGGCCTGCTAGCAGCAATTCATTTAATGAAACGTTCGCTGATGTCTTCATGGATGCATCAAATACAACTCTTAATTTAGTTGTACTGCTTTCTGGTTTAAGTACTCCATGATGGGGTAAGAAATAGTGTGGTGACCCTATGTTGGTCATGTCAACCTCTTCCATGTGTCCTAACTGAAGATACTCTTCCATAAAATTCGTATAGAGTTTGCTAAGTTCAGCGTCCTTGGCCAACCTTCTCTCTAATGCATAAAACCTGCGTAGTGCTACTTCCTTGGATTCGCCTATCTTGGTAGGATCCCTCGCGAAAGGTAGGCTTACAATAAATCGACCAGTAGAATCTCGCTGGCTTGTCTTTGAAAAGTGAGCTTCACAACGCTTGTCACCACTTGTGAGCTCTGGATGATCATCTGCTGGTTCTTCTAGTCGCCAGAATTTCTCCAATATTGTCCCAAGTTCTTCCGGTTTGACTCCCACTCCGCATGTGGCTGTAGTAGAGTGTCCCTCGTTCACTTGACCTGCTACGACCCAACCGAGTACGGTGTTTTGTAATATGGGTAGATCCTCTGCTAATTTTATCTGTCCTATGGCGAGTAACTGGTAGTGGAATTCAGCTCCTAATAAGAGATCGATCTTATCTGGACGATTGAAATTAGGATCTGCCAGTGGCAGGTTAGCAGGCAATTTCCAGGCAGAGGTATTCAACAGGTGGGTTGGTTGTTCCGAAATAATTGTTGGCAGCACAAAAGCTTCTATTCTAGCTGAATAATCGTTTAGGCGGGATTGAAGAAGAACGTTCGCTCTTTTGCTGGATTGTTGTTTGCCTTGGCCAATACCTTCAATATACAATGACTCCGTAGAGGTGGATAGCCCAAGTTTCTGGATGATTCGCTGGCTGATAATGTTTACCTGTGAACCGGAATCCAGCAGTGCTCGGCATTCGAGTATTTTACCATCGGCTCCACATAGTTTGACTCGGGCAGTGCCTAATAGGACCAATGTTCGACGATTATCCTTGAACAGTGCCGTTGCCGCAGTTGACGGGTCGACTGGACCTTGGGATTTGGTGTTGCCACTTGATTGGCCTGGCGTGGATACGGTACCACTTAACGATGGCGATTGGTTCCAGCTGCTGAGATGTAACAAGCTGTTGTGTTTCTTGTTGCATTTGAAACAGCTTCGAGAATTACAGTTGACCGCAACGTGTCCTGGTTTGAGGCAATTAATACACAGGTTGCATTTCTTCACTAATGACAATCGGTTGGCGGGGCTGAGTTGCAGAAATTCCTTACAGGTAAATAGCTGATGACTTCCCCTGCATGATGGACAGTTGAATTGGGATGAACCAGCAGTTGTTACCAACGATTTTACCCCATCGCTTCTCCTTAGAGGATCTTCCCCAGACCTTCCCTTCTGTCCAAGTATCTCTAATGATTGGAATCTGCATTCCAGAAATGCCAGAAACTCCTTCAACGACGGTAATGCCCTTGGATTTTTCAGCGCTTGTTCATACAGGGTATGCGAATCCTTATCTAGTTTCTTCAGCAGAAGGTGGAGCAAAAGGGGGTCCCAACTAGTTGTGTCAACCTTCAGGCCTTCCAACCCGGATAGACACTCTTGGGTGGTATCATGTAAGGTTCGAATAGTGTTGGCAGTGCCAGTAGATGCATTCGGTTGTCCTAATAGTCTCGAGATCCACGATGAGACCAGCCACCTGGTATTCTGGTAGCGGTCGACTATTATTCTCCATGCTGAGGCATAATTCGCACCTGATCCAGATAGGTGACGAACAAGCTTCTCTGCCTCTCCTATCAGGCTGGTCTTAAGGAACCACATCTTCTGCGTGTCTGGAATGTTCTGGTTGTGAACCATTTCAGTGAATAGGTCCGAGAATTGTTGCCATTTAAGATAATTGCCATCAAACTTCGGCAAGGAAATCTGCGGTAGCTTCATTGGTGCATCTCGGACCTCGATTGTACCCTTCGCAGCTGGTTCACAATGCTGCGTTGGGGCTTCTAGTATAGTCAGGAGTTCCATTATGGAAACCTCCACTTCTCCCTGCATCATAAAATACTGGCTTATCTCGTCCTGCGTTAATTCATCCGCCAGCTTATGGTACAGTGTTGTCGCTTCTTCCCAATTCTGTTCCAAGCTGCGGAGTTTAACCTTGCAAAACGCTGCATTTTTGTCCCTTACCATCATGAGGTTATCGGTACATTTTTGGATGACTTCCAAAATGAAATGGAACCGTTGGCTCAGACTAGTTTTGGTAGAGGATTCCTTCGACTGTGGATCATCCTCTTCTGGTTTCGGGGGTATCACCCCTTGCTTAATTAATGACGTCGGACCTGCAACTGATCGATCCTCAAATTGCTCTGTCTCGATGTCCTTTAACCCCTCCCTCTGCTTAGTTAATGGTCTTGAAGCCGCCATTGATCCGTCCTCAATTGGCTCTTCATCCTGTAACTTCGGGCCTTGGAGGCCTTGGAGACGCTGCTGAAGATCAGTCCTTAGGCGATCTGCGACCTTCCGAACTGCTTCGTAGTACTCCTTTTTGAAATAGGGATGGTCAAGTTGTGTCGCAAAGTTATTCTGGATAACTGAATTCCGTTCGTCGAAATCCTTCCATATCCTCTTCAGGTTCTTGAGCCTCTCTGCTAGGTAAGGTACAGCCTTTCGATCCTCACTGTCCTTACCATAGTTGCGGTTTACAGGTAAACATTATCAGCCAGCGAATCATCCAGAAACTTGGGCTATCCACCTCTACGGAGTCATTGTATATTGAAGGTATTGGCCAAGGCAAACAACAATCCAGCAAAAGAGCGAACGTTCTTCTTCAATCCCGCCTAAACGATTATTCAGCTAGAATAGAAGCTTTTGTGCTGCCAACAATTATTTCGGAACAACCAACCCACCTGTTGAATACCTCTGCCTGGAAATTGCCTGCTAACCTGCCACTGGCAGATCCTAATTTCAATCGTCCAGATAAGATCGATCTCTTATTAGGAGCTGAATTCCACTACCAGTTACTCGCCATAGGACAGATAAAATTAGCAGAGGATCTACCCATATTACAAAACACCGTACTCGGTTGGGTCGTAGCAGGTCAAGTGAACGAGGGACACTCTACTACAGCCACATGCGGAGTGGGAGTCAAACCGGAAGAACTTGGGACAATATTGGAGAAATTCTGGCGACTAGAAGAACCAGCAGATGATCATCCAGAGCTCACAAGTGGTGACAAGCGTTGTGAAGCTCACTTTTCAAAGACAAGCCAGCGAGATTCTACTGGTCGATTTATTGTAAGCCTACCTTTCGCGAGGGATCCTACCAAGATAGGCGAATCCAAGGAAGTAGCACTACGCAGGTTTTATGCATTAGAGAGAAGGTTGGCCAAGGACGCTGAACTTAGCAAACTCTATACGAATTTTATGGAAGAGTATCTTCAGTTAGGACACATGGAAGAGGTTGACATGACCAACATAGGGTCACCACACTATTTCTTACCCCATCATGGAGTACTTAAACCAGAAAGCAGTACAACTAAATTAAGAGTTGTATTTGATGCATCCATGAAGACATCAGCGAACGTTTCATTAAATGAATTGCTGCTAGCAGGCCCAACTATTCAAGACGATATTTTCGCACTGCTTCTACGCTTTCGAACACCACGTTTCGCATTCACAGCCGATATCGAAAAAATGTATCGACAGATAAGTATGGAGAAAGAAGATCGTAAGTTTCAGCTAATACTTTGGCGGAAGGCAAAGGATCAAGTTCTGAAGTGTTATCAGCTTAATACGGTAACATACGGTACCTCCTCCGCCCCCTACTTGGCCACACGCTGCCTGAAACAATTGGCCAAGGATAACTTTCACCGATATCCATTGGGAGCGAAGATCTTGGAGAGGGACTTCTACATGGACGACGTTATGTCGGGGTCTAACAGTCTGTCGGAAGCGCTGGAGATGCAAAAACAACTGAGTAACATTCTACGTTCAGCAGGATTCAACCTTCGGAAATGGTGTAGTAATACACCACAACTCCTAACGCATATTACAGCAGGGGATCAGGCGCTGCAATCAGAGGTCCAAGATAAGGAGTCGTCCACAATAAAAACCTTGGGTGTCAGCTGGAATCCACAAACAGATCAGTTTTTCATCGACTCCAGACTACAATCAAACAACAGAATCACGAAGCGAATCGCCTTGTCCGAAATCGCGCACATCTTCGATCCATTAGGCATCCTCAATCCTATAACTATTACTGCAAAAATCTTCATCCAGCAGCTGTGGAAGCTAAAAATTGATTGGGATACTGCCCTCCCCATGGATTTGCATACAACTTGGGACCACTTTCGAACGGACTTAGCAGCAATTAAGGATATCAGGATCCCTAGACATGTCTTTTCCCACAAAATCGCAGTTCAGAGTCAACTACATGCCTTTGCCGACGCTTCGGGGAAGGCTTTTGGAGCCGCTATTTATATTCGATCTACATTTAACGACGGTACAATAGCAGTTCATCTGCTCTGTTCGAAATCCAGAGTAGCACCAATCAAGCAAGAAACAGATGAAAGGGTAAGAGCTGCAACCACTATACCCCGCTTAGAACTTTGCGCAGCCAAACTAGCTACCGACCTCGCGTTACGAGTAACGACTGACTTAAGGCTAGGAAGGTTGGAAACATACTTGTGGACCGATTCCGAAATCGTGTTGGCATGGATAAGGGCAGATGCTTCAAGGTATCACAGCTTTATAGCAAACAGAGTAAAGGCGATTCAAGGAAAAACTTCCCCCCATCAGTGGCGTCATGTTCCAACGAAACACAACCCGGCTGATATTGTGTCAAGAGGAGTATCAGCACTTAAGTTGAAAACCTGCAACATCGGTACAAATGGAAGCAACGAAATGAAACCATCAGGCCTGGGATGTTGGTAGCCATAAAAGATGATAACCTCCCACCAACGCAATGGCAGCTGGGCAGAATCATAAATTGTATAAGTGGTAATGACAATTTAATACGAGTGGTAGAACTAAGGACAACTAAGGGTTTGTTCAGGAGACCAGTGCATAAGCTGGCACCACTTCCAGTGGACGATGATCCACCCTTAAAAAAAAACCCCAAAAAACCTTCCACAACGACACTAGAACCGGATACGAACAATGAGGTGGTGCCAAGAAAAAGAATAAGGCAATCACTGGGTGCTACTCTCGCAACGATGTTAGTGATATTGCTGACGCTTCCAATCAGCCAAGGATCTCCTGTCAAATTGGAACCATTTAAGTCACACCCAGGAATTTATTTTGAAAACATCGCAGCAGCCCACATCTTGTCTAGTGAATGGAATATTATAGCATACTATGATATGGAGCTTTATTGGCAAGAACTACAACTAGTGAAAAACGCCAGTTCTTCGTTAAAGAGCCTATGTAATCTTATGAATCCCAAGAACCTATGTAACAAAATTACGTACCAGGTACAACATCTCGAGGAAGAGCTAGAGACGAACAACGAGCTACTATCTGTTCCCCCCAGCAATTCTCGGAAAAAACGAGGAGCCCTGAACTTTATTGGAAATATAGCCAATTCATTATTCGGAGTACTGGATTCCGAGTACGCAGAAGGAATATCCCGGACGATTGATGGAATTCAAGAAAATGAAGATCTACTACTAACCCACATCAAGAACCAGACATCATTTCTCGAGGCTACTGTCAACCTGATGAGCCGCGACCAAGAGGCAATAGTAACTCAATTCAAGGCAATGTCATCCCATATAGAGGAGTTAAGGCAACGAACGAACAGCATCAGTACGGAACTCCATCAAGACAAACTTTCACAAGCTTTCATATCACTCGCAATACAAACGTTAACTACCGTTGTCAACTTTCAACGCATACAGGGCTCGCTGCTGGATGTCATAACCTACAGTCAACACGGGAAAATTAGTCCGCTCCTGATACCGACGCCACAGCTGCGTCAAGAGCTACTTCATATAAGGGAACATTTGTCGCATGTATTAAAACTTCCCGGATCTCACCTGGATACGACAACCTTTTACCGCTTGATGACTATCGAAGGAAGGATTCTGGAAAGACATGCGATTTTCAAAATCTGTATACCCTTAATATCCACCGAACCATTCGAGCTATTTCGCGTTGTACCTGTGCCAGTGCTTCTAAATGACACGTTCCATGCTATACAACCAGCTTCGCCATTTCTGCTAATAAATTTACATCGAGAGCAATATTACTCACTCTCTGGAGAAGACATGAGAAATTGCGTACCTATTAATCGAGGAGAATACCTATGCAAACCAGGAGGTCCCCTACATCATAAGGGATCAGCAGTCAGTGCGTGCGAGATTTCCCTTTTTAACCATCTGCTAAATGTGGACAAATGTCAAATACAGAAACTGGACGACGGCCCTCATTGGATCCAGCTCCATAATCCAAATGAATGGATTTATGCCTTGAGACAAGAAACCACGCTAAATATAGTATGCGGCCCAAACACTACATACTTCAAAATTCAAGGATCAGGTGTTGCACGACTTCAGAAGGACTGCATAGCGAAACAGGAGTTTCTTACCATTCAAGGGCATAATACATACCCTTCTGCCATGAGAATACCATACATACCGCTAGGCAACCTTACCGAGGTCATAGTCCCAGACCAAGATATTAGGTTGAATCTGCCGTCCCAGCCGTACCAGAGCCACATAGCAGAAATCGAAGCATTGAGGCAAAATATTCAAACTCTCCGCGAAACGTTACCAAATGAGCTACCACATCATGGCATCCACCATACCATAGGAAATATAGGAGTTCTACTATCAATTGCAGTCATCATTTTCTTGTCACTTCAGTGTTATTTGAAGGCACGCAAGAAGAGGATTATCCAACCCATACCCAAACCACGAACATTAACCGACAACGCTTCAAGAAGACCAGCCCAGCAAGAAGACCAACAGCATGGCAGATTTAGTGTAATAGTTTAGCATTAGTGACCACTGTTGTATATAATTAAGAAAATTGACAATTAAGTAAATAAAATATAAAATATAAAAAAATCTATATTTATTGAACTGTCCGTTCAACGCGGGGCAGAATGTTAAACCTCAGTTTAATCCACTCAGCAATATGCTGAACAAATCATAACATACCAACGGGTTCAACGGCACTCCGGTTGTTTACCTTTGGGCCGTTGCACTCTTGGTATGTACATTGCCTTTAGAATTGCATAGATTGCATTTATTGCTTTTTAGTTATTGAATTCTCGAATTGCAAATTGTGTAGTATTAAGCGTTTTATGTTTTAGATGAAGTAAGCACTTTTTTGATTGTAATTTAGTATAAATAAGAAGATGGAATTAAAGAACGCGAATCGATTGTTATCATTCACCGACCGAACATAAGACTTTTATTTGCATAATATCTTCAGTGAGTCTGCTGAAGACGGTTGATATTTCACAAACGGCTAATTGATTTACGCATCGATTAGACCACTACTACAAGGCCTAGGTTAAAGTACCTACGACCATTCAAATAATTAATACGTGCGGATAAAGGCATCCACCCGTTAACATTTGGCGACCGTGACAGGACTCCAGTAATTGCTTCCCCCACCAGTGGTAAGAAGCATTTAATTGAGGTCCACTTGGCAAACCACCGAGTAATTTTATATATACGTCGGAAGAAAAAGCGTTACCAGGGCTTTAGACACTGGGTAAAAACCGCCGGTTTTTTTTTATATACATATATCAATAGCGTGTACCAGGGCTGACACTGGTATCAACATACTGTCGGAAAACGTAAAATAACATTTGACGACGATGGATCTAGAAACCTACACTAATCAGCAGCAATTAGTAGGAGAGGAAATCCTTCGGATAAACCGCAACTATGGTAAGGACAGTGAGGATCGAAAGACTGTACCTTACCTAGCAGAGAGGCTCAAGAACCTGAAGAGGATATGGAAGGATTTCGACGAACGGAATTCAGTTATCCAGAATAACTTTGCGACACAACTTGACCATCCCTATTTCAAAAAGGAGTACTACGAAGCAATTCGGAAGGTCGCAGATCGCCTAAGGACTGATCTTCAGCAGCGTCTCCAAGGCCTCCAAGGCCCGAAGTCACAGGATGAAGAGCCAATTGAGGACGGATCAATGGCGGCTTCAAGACCATTAACTAAGCAGAGGGAGGGGTTAAAGGACATCGAGACAGAGCAATTTGAGGATCGATCAGTTGCAGGTCCGACGTCATTAATTAAGCAAGGGGTGATACCCCCGAAACCAGAAGAGGATGATCCACAGTCGAAGGAATCCTCTACCAAAACTAGTCTGAGCCAACGGTTCCATTTCATTTTGGAAGTCATCCAAAAATGTACCGATAACCTCATGATGGTAAGGGACAAAAATGCAGCGTTTTGCAAGGTTAAACTCCGCAGCTTGGAACAGAATTGGGAAGAAGCGACAACACTGTACCATAAGCTGGCGGATGAATTAACGCAAGACGAGATAAGCCAGTATTTTATGATGCAGGGAGAAGTGGAGGTTTCCATAATGGAACTCCTGACTATACTAGAAGCCCCAACGCAGCATTGTGAACCAGCTGCGAAGGGTACAATCGAGGTCCGAGATGCACCAATGAAGCTACCGCAGATTTCCTTGCCGAAGTTTGATGGCAATTATCTTAAATGGCAACAATTCTCGGACCTATTCACTGAAATGGTTCACAACCAGAACATTCCAGACACGCAGAAGATGTGGTTCCTTAAGACCAGCCTGATAGGAGAGGCAGAGAAGCTTGTTCGTCACCTATCTGGATCAGGTGCGAATTATGCCTCAGCATGGAGAATAATAGTCGACCGCTACCAGAATACCAGGTGGCTGGTTTCATCGTGGATCTCGAGACTATTAGGACAACCGAATGCATCTACTGGCACTGCCAACACTATTCGAACCTTACATGATACCACCCAAGAGTGTCTATCCGGGTTGGAAGGCCTGAAGGTTGACACAACTAGTTGGGACCCCCTTTTGCTCCACCTTCTGCTGAAGAAACTAGATAAGGATTCGCATACCCTGTATGAACAAGCGCTGAAAAATCCAAGGGCATTACCGTCGTTGAAGGAGTTTCTGGCATTTCTGGAATGCAGATTCCAATCATTAGAGATACTTGGACAGAAGCGAAGGTCTGGGGAAGATCCTCTAAGGAGAAGCGATGGGGTAAAATCGTTGGTAACAACTGCTGGTTCATCCCAATTCAACTGTCCATCATGCAGGGGAAGTCATCAGCTATTTACCTGTAAGGAATTTCTGCAACTCAGCCCCGCCAACCGATTGTCATTAGTGAAGAAATGCAACCTGTGTATTAATTGCCTCAAACCAGGACACGTTGCGGTCAACTGTAATTCTCGAAGCTGTTTCAAATGCAACAAGAAACACAACAGCTTGTTACATCTCAGCAGCTGGAACCAATCGCCATCGTTAAGTGGTACCGTATCCACGCCAGGCCAATCAAGTGGCAACACCAAATCCCAAGGTCCAGTCGACCCGTCAACTGCGGCAACGGCACTGTTCAAGGATAATCGTCGAACATTGGTCCTATTAGGCACTGCCCGAGTCAAATTATGTGGAGCCGATGGTAAAATACTCGAATGCCGAGCACTGCTGGATTCCGGTTCACAGGTAAACATTATCAGTCAGCGAATCATCCAGAAACTTGGGCTATCCACCTCTACGGAGTCATTGTATATTGAAGGTATTGGCCAAGGCAAACAACAATCCAGCAAAAGAGCGAACGTTCTTCTTCAATCCCGCCTAAACGATTATTCAGCTAGAATAGAAGCCTTTGTGCTGCCAACAATTATTTCGGAACAACCAACCCACCTGTTGAATACCTCTGCCTGGAAATTGCCTGCTAACCTGCCACTGGCAGATCCTAATTTCAATCGTCCAGATAAGATCGATCTCTTATTAGGAGCTGAATTTCACTACCAGTTACTCGCCATAGGACAGATAAAATTAGCAGAGGATCTACCCATATTACAAAACACCGTACTCGGTTGGGTCGTAGCAGGTCAAGTGAACGAGGGACACTCTACTACAGCCACATGCGGAGTGGGAGTCAAACCGGAAGAACTTGGGACAATATTGGAGAAATTCTGGCGACTAGAAGAACCAGCAGATGATCATCCAGAGCTCACAAGTGGTGACAAGCGTTGTGAAGCTCACTTTTCAAAGACAAGCCAGCGAGATTCTACTGGTCGATTTATTGTAAGCCTACCTTTCGCGAGGGATCCTACCAAGATAGGCGAATCCAAGGAAGTAGCACTACGCAGGTTTTATGCATTAGAGAGAAGGTTGGCCAAGGACGCTGAACTTAGCAAACTCTATACGAATTTTATGGAAGAGTATCTTCAATTAGGACACATGGAAGAGGTTGACATGACCAACATAGGGTCACCACACTATTTCTTACCCCATCATGGAGTACTTACACCAGAAAGCAGTACAACTAAATTAAGAGTTGTATTTGATGCATCCATGAAGACATCCGCGAACGTTTCATTAAATGAATTGCTGCTAGCAGGCCCAACTATTCAAGACGATATTTTCGCACTGCTTCTACGCTTTCGAACACCACGTTTCGCATTCACAGCCGATATCGAAAAAATGTATCGACAGATAAGTATGGAGAAGGAAGATCGTAAGTTTCAGCTAATACTTTGGCGGAAGGCAAAGGACCAAGTTCTGAAGTGTTATCAGCTTAATACGGTAACATACGGTACCTCCTCCGCCCCCTACTTGGCCACACGCTGCCTGAAACAATTGGCCAAGGATAACTTTCACCGATATCCATTGGGAGCGAAGATCTTGGAGAGGGACTTCTACATGGACGACGTTATGTCGGGGTCTAACAGTCTGTCGGAAGCGCTGGAGATGCAAAAACAACTGAGTAACATTCTACGTTCAGCAGGATTCAACCTTCGGAAATGGTGTAGTAATACACCACAACTCCTAACGCATATTACAGCAGGGGATCAGGCGCTGCAATCAGAGGTCCAAGATAAGGAGTCGTCCACAATAAAAACCTTGGGTGTCAGCTGGAATCCACAAACAGATCAGTTTTTCATCGACTCCAGACTACAATCAAACAACAGAATCACGAAGCGAATCGCCTTGTCCGAAATCGCGCACATCTTCGATCCATTAGGCATCCTCAATCCTATAACTATTACTGCAAAAATCTTCATCCAGCAGCTGTGGAAGCTAAAAATTGATTGGGATACTGCCCTCCCCATGGATTTGCATACAACTTGGGACCACTTTCGAACGGACTTAGCAGCAATTAAGGATATCAGGATCCCTAGACATGTCTTTTCCCACAAAATCGCAGTTCAGAGTCAACTACATGCCTTTGCCGACGCTTCGGGGAAGGCTTTTGGAGCCGCTATTTATATTCGATCTACATTTAACGACGGTACAATAGCAGTTCATCTGCTCTGTTCGAAATCCAGAGTAGCACCAATCAAGCAAGAAACAGATGAAAGGGTAAGAGCTGCAACCACTATACCCCGCTTAGAACTTTGCGCAGCCAAACTAGCTACCGACCTCGCGTTACGAGTAACGACTGACTTAAGGCTAGGAAGGTTGGAAACATACTTGTGGACCGATTCCGAAATCGTGTTGGCATGGATAAGGGCAGATGCTTCAAGGTATCACAGCTTTATAGCAAACAGAGTAAAGGCGATTCAAGGAAAAACTTCCCCCCATCAGTGGCGTCATGTTCCAACGAAACACAACCCGGCTGATATTGTGTCAAGAGGAGTATCAGCACTTAAGTTGAAAACCTGTAACATGTGGTTCTATGGTCCTCTGTACTTATACGGTCCAGAATCCACCTGGCCTGGAAAATTTGAAGGCAAGAGCCCGGATCTCGAGAAAAAGAAGTGCAGAATTGGCGATACTACTCACTGGCGGGATAGTAGTGGTAGGACAGTACTCACAACAGCAGTCGAAATCAGTATTGTCAGCAGAATAGACCACCATAACTCATTCTCTCGCCTGCAGCGAATCATTGCATATGTGAAACGACTCATACATAATTGCAAGACAAATAACCAAGACAATCGATATGTTGGGCCTCTCTCTCCTAAGGAACTCGACAACGCCAATCAGAGCATCATGAGAGAGGTGCAACAACAAGCCTTCAAAGATGAGCTCCAGCAATTATCAAGGGAAAAGTATGTTCACAGCCAGAGCCCACTCAGCAGTTTAGCACCATTTTTGGATGAGGAAGGCATACTTCGGGTAGGAGGCCGTCTAGAAGCAGCAGAATTAGAGTACAATGCCAAGCACCCCATCTTGTTACCTTACAACCATGAACTCAGTAAATTGCTGATGGAAGAATTCCATTTGAAGAAACTTCACGTCGGTCCGCAGGGATTATTAGCAGCTGTACGTCAAAAGTACTGGCCCATTAAAGGGAAGACGATGGCAAGATCAGTGGTTCAAAAATGCGTTCGTTGCACTAAAGCGAGACCAAGGTTAATGGAGCAAATAATGGGGGATCTACCAGCGATGCGTGTACAACCGGCCAGACCATTCGTGAACGCAGGAGTAGACTTCTTTGGCCCCGTGTGGATTCATTTCCGAATAAGAGGCAAGCAACCCCGGAAGGCTTATGTGGCAGTATTTTGCTGTTTCGCCACCAAGGCAACACACTTTGAAGTAGTCGGAGACCTAACTACGGAGGCCTTCATCGGTGCTGTTAAACGATTCGTAGGGAGGAGAGGACATTGTCGAAATCTCCACTGCGACAATGCTACTAACTTTGTTGGAGCTAGCAACCAAATAAAGGATATCGAGCAATCAATACATTCAGCGTCGGCAAAGGAAAAAATTACATCTTTCTGTACAGCGAGGAGCATAGAGTTTCACTTCATTCCACCTCGAGCACCTCATTTTGGCGGCCTATGGGAAGCTGCCGTTAAATCAGCTAAATACTTCTTGCAACGAAATCTTCTTTCATCTAATCTCACCTATGAAGAGCTGGAAACATTAATGATAGAAATAGAGGCCATCCTGAATTCGAGACCACTGACCGCCCTGTCATCTGATCCCAACGATCTGACGGCTTTGACACCGGGACATTTCTTGGTCGGAGAACCACTTACATCCACCATAGATGCTCGAGCGGGACCCTTCAGCACAAGTTTGAACCACAGATGGAAGACAATCACCGCAATAAAGAACCAATTTTGGCAACGCTGGTCACATGAATACCTGAATGAGCTGCAACATCGGTACAAATGGAAGCAACGAAATGAAACCATCAGGCCTGGGATGTTGGTAGCCATAAAAGATGATAACCTCCCACCAACGCAATGGCAGCTGGGCAGAATCATAAATTGTATAAGTGGTAATGACAATTTAATACGAGTGGTAGAACTAAGGACAACTAAGGGTTTGTTCAGGAGACCAGTGCATAAGCTGGCACCACTTCCAGTGGACGATGATCCACCCTTAAAAAAAACCCCCAAAAAACCTTCCACAACGACACTAGAACCGGATACGAACAATGAGGTGGTGCCAAGAAAAAGAATAAGGCAATCACTGGGTGCTACTCTCGCAACGATGTTAGTGATATTGCTGACGCTTCCAATCAGCCAAGGATCTCCTGTCAAATTGGAACCATTTAAGTCACACCCAGGAATTTATTTTGAAAACATCGCAGCAGCCCACATCTTGTCTAGTGAATGGAATATTATAGCATACTATGATATGGAGCTTTATTGGCAAGAACTACAACTAGTGAAAAACGCCAGTTCTTCGTTAAAGAGCCTATGTAATCTTATGAATCCCAAGAACCTATGTAACAAAATTACGTACCAGGTACAACATCTCGAGGAAGAGCTAGAGACGAACAACGAACTACTATCTGTTCCCCCCAGCAATTCTCGGAAAAAACGAGGAGCCCTGAACTTTATTGGAAATATAGCCAATTCATTATTCGGAGTACTGGATTCCGAGTACGCAGAAGGAATATCCCGGACGATTGATGGAATTCAAGAAAATGAAGATCTACTACTAACCCACATCAAGAACCAGACATCATTTCTCGAGGCTACTGTCAACCTGATGAGCCGCGACCAAGAGGCAATAGTAACTCAATTCAAGGCAATGTCATCCCATATAGAGGAGTTAAGGCAACGAACGAACAGCATCAGTACGGAACTCCATCAAGACAAACTTTCACAAGCTTTCATATCACTCGCAATACAAACGTTAACTACCGTTGTCAACTTTCAACGCATACAGGGCTCGCTGCTGGATGTCATAACCTACAGTCAACACGGGAAAATTAGTCCGCTCCTGATACCGACGCCACAGCTGCGTCAAGAGCTACTTCATATAAGGGAACATTTGTCGCATGTATTAAAACTTCCCGGATCTCACCTGGATACGACAACCTTTTACCGCTTGATGACTATCGAAGGAAGGATTCTGGAAAGACATGCGATTTTCAAAATCTGTATACCCTTAATATCCACCGAACCATTCGAGCTATTTCGCGTTGTACCTGTGCCAGTGCTTCTAAATGACACGTTCCATGCTATACAACCAGCTTCGCCATTTCTGCTAATAAATTTACATCGAGAGCAATATTACTCACTCTCTGGAGAAGACATGAGAAATTGCGTACCTATTAATCGAGGAGAATACCTATGCAAACCAGGAGGTCCCCTACATCATAAGGGATCAGCAGTCAGTGCTTGCGAGATTTCCCTTTTTAACCATCTGCTAAATGTGGACAAATGTCAAATACAGAAACTGGACGACGGCCCTCATTGGATCCAGCTCCATAATCCAAATGAATGGATTTATGCCTTGAGACAAGAAACCACGCTAAATATAGTATGCGGCCCAAACACTACATACTTCAAAATTCAAGGATCAGGTGTTGCACGACTTCAGAAGGACTGCATAGCGAAACAGGAGTTTCTTACCATTCAAGGGCATAATACATACCCTTCTGCCATGAGAATACCATACATACCGCTAGGCAACCTTACCGAGGTCATAGTCCCAGACCAAGATATTAGGTTGAATCTGCCGTCCCAGCCGTACCAGAGCCACATAGCAGAAATCGAAGCATTGAGGCAAAATATTCAAACTCTCCGCGAAACGTTACCAAATGAGCTACCACATCATGGCATCCACCATACCATAGGAAATATAGGAGTTCTACTATCAATTGCAGTCATCATTTTCTTGTCACTTCAGTGTTATTTGAAGGCACGCAAGAAGAGGATTATCCAACCCATACCCAAACCACGAACATTAACCGACAACGCTTCAAGAAGACCAGCCCAGCAAGAAGACCAACAGCATGGCAGATTTAGTGTAATAGTTTAGCATTAGTGACCACTGTTGTATATAATTAAGAAAATTGACAATTAAGTAAATAAAATATAAAATATAAAAAAATCTATATTTATTGAACTGTCCGTTCAACGCGGGGCAGAATGTTAAACCTCAGTTTAATCCACTCAGCAATATGCTGAACAAATCATAACATACCAACGGGTTCAACGGCACTCCGGTTGTTTACCTTTGGGCCGTTGCACTCTTGGTATGTACATTGCCTTTAGAATTGCATAGATTGCATTTATTGCTTTTTAGTTATTGAATTCTCGAATTGCAAATTGTGTAGTATTAAGCGTTTTATGTTTTAGATGAAGTAAGCACTTTTTTGATTGTAATTTAGTATAAATAAGAAGATGGAATTAAAGAACGCGAATCGATTGTTATCATTCACCGACCGAACATAAGACTTTTATTTGCATAATATCTTCAGTGAGTCTGCTGAAGACGGTTGATATTTCACAAACGGCTAATTGATTTACGCATCGATTAGACCACTACTACAAGGCCTAGGTTAAAGTACCTACGACCATTCAAATAATTAATACGTGCGGATAAAGGCATCCACCCGTTAACAGAACCTTAATTTCGTTAGAAGAGTTCGACGGTAGCACCCATTAGCCGTACGTAAATCTGAAGTTGTCAGACTTTAGACAAAACACTAAACACTCAAATGGGTATACC